>CM060924.1:1023802956-1025067121 GCA_030737875.1 Allium sativum
GCAAACATCAGGCGATCCGCTGATTCAGTTGACCTCCTTAATGCGAACTATGTCCGTGTCATGAGTCCAACATGTATGCAATTTTCCTATTTGATACATATCATTCTTATATGAGTGACAACCATTCATTCATATGCAACATCCATGTGATGAGTCAATCATTTTGCATCCACAGAAATTGAAAATGCTCACACATCCATATGCAGTATGAGAGTGTTTTCGAGCCGATCTAGTGCCTAGTGTGTGTATATGCATCCACGAGCAACCACTTGCATCCACTTGCAACCATCAAGCATAACAAGTCTCAAACACATGTTTACATCCATAGGATTCCTATCTATAGGTCAAAGACTCGATTGATAGGATACAGTCGAGTGATGGGAGCGAGTGCAGATAAACAAAAACTTGGTTTCCATTATACCTTGGTTGAGAGACAAATTCCCCTAAGTATCAACCCCGAAGACCGAAATCAACATCAGATTGACACCCAGCGGATTACCCTTTTTAGACAATGTCAAAACTGGAAATCTCAACCTTATCAGAAATATTCAGATATTTATAGATTACCGGTACAGAGCAGATTACTAAATGATTCTTAGGAAACTAAGCATGATAAAAAAAGCCAGAATGTATGCGTCATTGTCAACTTAACGCTCAACACAGATACCCAACTTACCATGCTTAGATGAGTCATAACCTTTATGGGTCTGAATCTACAGCGGAATCCGAAACAATACTAGTATTCAAGTGCAGAGTATCGATTACAGAATCAAAATGCTAGAATCAGAAAAGAGTTTTAACTCAAAAATCAGATAAAGAAATTAAACCTCCTATAGAAAGTTTTTCTGTCCTATCCACTAGCCTCGAGAGTGTTTGCCTGCCTTCCATAAGTTGATCCTGCCCTCTGCCCTTGTCCTTGTTTCTTCGGACAGTCCCTAGTGAAGTGTCCCATCTCACCACGGTTGAATCAAGTGCCCTTTATTTTTCTGCAATCCTTGTTCAGATGAGTCGAGCTTCCACAAGTAAAGCACTTTTTCTCCTTCTTATCTTCAGACTTTTCACCCTTCCTTTGTGTTTCCTTTTTGGGCCATGCTTTCTTGTTCTGTGGTTCTTCCTTCTTTGCCTCCTCTTTCTTGCCGTTGTCTTCCTCGTGCAGTAGTGCCATATCCACCAATCTCTCGTAAGTCGCCCCCATGGGTACATAGGTCATGGCTAAGCTGTGCAGTGGCTCGTTCAACCCTTTAACAAAGCGGAGAGCCTTTTTATGCTGGGTGTTGACTAAATCTAGTCCGAACCTATCCAGTTGGTTGAACTGGTTGACGTATTCCTTGACCGTTATACTTCCTTGCTTAAGAGATAAGAAATTTTCCATTTGTAGACTTCGTTCAGCTTGCGAGAGGAATTTCGCCTCAAACCTTGTTCTGAAATCCATCCATGTTTCAACCGGCCTCTCGGCATTAGTGACTTCCCACCAATAGGAAGCTTCGTCCTTGATCAACCATAGCGCCAATTGTACCTTCTACCTATCGTCCACCTTGAAAATAACGAACAAATCCTCAGTTTCTTTGAGCCAGTTCCTCGCTTCTACGAATGATTCAGTTCCCTTGAATTACTTTCCACCCATGGCCCTAAAATCTTTACAGATTTTTGCAAAAGCAATTGCACGAGGAGGGGGCGGAGGAGGAGGAATCGCTGCAGCTAGAGGAGGAATATCTGCTGGGCCTGCATCGTTGGCCCTAGCCTCTAAGTACCTCCTGAACCAGCCATGTATTGGCACGCACTCTGGAATGTTAAGATTCCCAGACATGCTGGAATGAAAGAAAAATATTTAAAACGGAGAAAGGAAAAGATAGATATATGGCTTTTTGGGGATTATGTTTCAAAATAAACTTTATTTTTGAAAATACTTCCTTTTAAAACCTTTTTTTGAAAATAGTTTTTAAAAACTTTACCCAATCTGGTAACGTTCAGCTCTGATACCAAGTGTAACACCCCACCTCCGTTAAGGTCACTCACAAAGGGAATGCCTTAACTTTGGTGGAGCGTTTTAGTAGACAAAACAGAAATTTACAAGACAGATAAACAATACTTGAGAAATTATAACTTTATTACAGCGGAAAACAGAAACTAGTATGGTTACATCTTTACCAAAAACTCAAGTACATAAATATCAGTCTTGTTCAGAAAATCGTCGGAGTACAAAACTTTAAAATCATAATCCCTACAGAAGCTGCCATAAGGAGTCAAGCCATACTTTAAGCACTCTAAGTACTTCAAGCAGAAGAAATTCGGATCAAGCTAAAGTATTCCCTCCTTGGAAAACCTAGGGGGAACGGAAGAAAAGGGGTGAAAAACAAGCAAGGTCAGACATAAAGTCTGGCAAGCCCAGTGACTTTCAGCATATGAACAAATAATAATAATCATGGCATGCAAATAAAACTGGATGAGAGATAACAGTAACAGGAGCAGCAGATGTACTTAGGTTAAACAGAAGAAACAGAATAATAGTACTTTTCTATTCTCTGCACTAGTACTAGTATAACAGGATTAGGTGTCACCCTAATGTCAAAACTGAAGCAGAAACGGGAACAGAATAATTTCCACAGAAATAGAACGCGAACAATGGGCCTTTACCACCCGAACAGAAACAGACAGAATGCTAATAATGGGCCTTTACCACCCAAACAGAAACAGAAACAGATTAATCCCTATGGAAATAGAATGTAGAATTAGGTGTACACTAGTAAATGGGCCTTTACCACCCGAACAGACGGTACCACGCAGAAACAGACAGGTGTTGCCACCCAACAGAAACAGACGGTACCAACCGAAACAGATAGAACTAAGTGTACCCTAATACCCTACCCCAAGCGATTGTCTCCCTAATACATAAATACCCTGTGTCGGCTCCACAATAGGGTGTATCACTCCTTAAAGTGACAACCAATTGGCACAGGCCTATTTACAGATGTCACGGCGTCTTACATCCTCAGAGGCAGACCGAGATCCATGCACGCACATGACCCGGTTGGAACGCACCGTCATCACCCCTCGCCATTATCAGAATGAACCACTTATAATTAGTTCACTAAGTGTGCCCGGACCCTACCTACTGTTGGGTCAAAATTTTGATACCAGAAAGGGTTACTGACTAATATGGATCCCAAACAACAGATGACCCAAGTAATTTCCCTCCTAACCTTGTGTCCCCAGACTAACATATTTCAGATTAACTTGTTTAAAAGTTCAGACATACAGAGTTCAGATCAACTAGTTCACAGATCAGACAAGTTTTGAGACTAACGGATCAGATATAAGGATTTAACAGATTTACAGATTTGTCTAACTTTGTAATTGTGCCTACAGATTCATGAAATGGGTTTATTTAATTCATTAGTCCAATTGGTTTAATCCTATCCACCCAACATGTTTTAGACATCATATTTATCCCATATTTTCATTAATTAAATATTAATGCACATACCTCTCACATTAGGTCGGTAGCTTGTGGCCGCTGGATATGCCGGGTGGTTCCGGGCAGACTTCTGCCACAAGCCAGAAATAACCTCATGTCTAGCATATTTTGGTTATGCCTACGACCTCTCACATTATACTGACAGTTTGCGGTCGCTGGTTAGGCCGGTTGGTTCCGGGCAGGCTTCTACCGCAAACAGAGTCTAACCTCGTGTCATAGCCAATTCATTCCAATACAGATTTTTCAGATGTCAGACTAATTCTGTTTATTTAACAAATTAAACTTTTGTACAAGTTACAGCAGATTATTTGAGGTTCTATTAACAAGTTTTGCTCAATTTTAAGTCGAGCCTACAGATTCACATACTTCAAATTTCAGCATTTCAGTTCCAACAGATTACGTCATTCAACAGATTAAATAGATAACAGATCTTGCAGATTAGGCTATTTAGCAGATTTAGCAGATAAGGAAATTTAACATAATTAGCATATTAGGCAATTCAATCTAATTAGCAGTTTAGGCAATATAACAGAACTAGCAGATTAGGCAATATAACAGATTTAGCAGATAAAAGATTTAGCAGATTATATATATCTAAAACTCTATTTACATATCTTGCCAAATCATAAATTTAGCCTAAACTTACATGCCTAAATCAAGGTCACAATTCATAATACAATATATGCCCCAAATTTTAGCCTTAATATTTCCATTTATAGTTCATGTCAAAACTAGATTTAATATTCTAGTTCACCATTTATGTCCAAGACTAATACACATGTAAATCATTCTCTATTATAGCCAACTCAGATTATGCCAACATATTTGCTATTCCAGATTTACTTAATTAAGCTATGCCCAATCCCCGTATAGCATGTTTCCACAAGTTCTCTAAATACTAATGAAATGGCTCTATAGGCTCGATGTACATAACAGTGAATGGGAATAAACTAGCAAAGTTACATACTAAATATGAGATCTAACATCATTAAGGGAATTGGCATAAGAAATTAACTACAATAGTTATAGGCAACTAACCACAATAGTCATGGGCGACTAATTACAATAGTTTCTTATTCAATGTCATAGGCAATAATCTCATAGTCATGAATCATAGTCATAGGCGATAGCCTCATAGTCAATGAATCATAGTCATGGGCAATAGTCTCATAGTCAATGAATCATAGTCATGGGCAATAGTTTCATAGTCAATGAATCATATTCATAGGCAATAGTCTCATAGGCAACAGTTTCATGTCCAATTGTGCATTATTATTTGTCCCAAAATTTAGCGTTCGTGCGTTAATCTCTTATGAGATTCGACGCAGGCTCGTAGTAGCCTGGCCATAGAACAGAAAGAAGAAAGAGGTACAGAATAGTCACAGAAAAACAGATCTAACAGATAAGAATATACATAACCTCAGATTCAGATTTATAATCATGTCACAATTATAATTACAGTTTATAGCAGAAAATAACTGTACTTGCCTTTCGTGGTTTTAAGAAAGGATAATAAACTGTTGTTGATGCAGAAATGCTGAATTATTCCTCTTTAATTGTTGTCGTAGCTCTAAACTTGGATATGAGATTTGATTTAGCTTTTAATTCTATTCAGGTTGGAAGAAGATTCATCAGTCCAAGTTTTGATTCCAACAGGGTAGCAACGCCATTTTTATTTTTAATTAGAACAGAGGCAGAATATAGACAGAATGAAATGGTGTGGAGAGAATGAGGCTAGGTGTGAGTTTATATAGGATTAGGCGGACGAATCTAGACAGAAAGGAGACCGGATACATCAGAAGGGACCAGGTTAAAAACACTGGGTTTCGAGAGCAGATTGACCCCCAGGTCGACACTATGGTCGACTTGGTCTAGCCAGGTCGACCCCCAGGTCGACACTATGGTCGACCTAGCCCCTGGGAGGTCGACACTGTGGTCGACCCCCAGGTCGACCTGGTCCATAGGCGGGAATTTTCCCGCCCAGCCTGTTCTAGGATTTTGAATTCGAATTTGAATTCGAATTTTCAAGCTGTTTTCGATTCTGAAATTCTCTGAAACTTCGGAGGGCCATATCTCCCTCATATGGACTCCGTTTCTCGAAAACTCGGACTCGTTTCCAAGCAGAATTTCGACACAAACACAATGGCGCAACCCGTTTCCCTTGATTCTTATTTTGTAATTTAATTATTCTCTGATTTGTTACTTATACGTTCATAGAAAATACGGGGTGTTACAGAAATGTATTCCCGATTTTGGACAAGGAATGCTTTATAAAAATGTATATAAATTAGAAAGGATTTCGGGGGATAAACCTGATGTTGTGGAAATGATTTCGAAATATATTATGTGTTCGACATTGCAGTTGATTACGTAAACGATTAGTTGCTATTGATGATGTATAGTTTGGTGGTGGAGAATTTATTCTCTTGCTTAACACCCTTCTTTGAGGCGTGTGGGCTCAAAGGTTATGTGATTAATAGTGACTGATCATATTTGTGAATTGCTAATACAAAGTACTATACTTTGCAAAGTACTTGTGATTATTATGTTGTGAAATGATTTTCCCTACTTTGGAATATGAAATGATTTAGGATGTGGCTAAAGATTTGGGTAACCCTGAGGACAAAAAGTATGGGTGAGAGAGACCCAAGGCCTTAATTAGCGAGTAGACAGTGTAGCCTGCTCCATAGTGGGAGGTGCACACATATATTTATATATATCGAGTTGGTGAGGTACGTACCCTTTACCTTGTCTAAGGGGAGCCCGATATTTGGTTGCATACTTGTTTATATGCTTTGTTATGTTTTGGAATTCATATTTCCAAAGATTTTGGTTTGCGATCCCGAAGTGAAAACTACTTTGATATAAAAGCTAGATATGTATTTGAAATGATTTGAAACAAGAAAAAAGGAATAAAGTCCAAAGAAATAATTTCTGTAAATTAAATTTGATTTCAAAAAATCTAAATTTGGGGATTAAGCCTAGATGGGTAGATTGGAAGATTGCATGCTGTTTGATGCATAGTAGATCCATATGACTATTATTGGTTATTGTTTATGCACTGGTATTCGTGGGAGGACACCCGTTCCGTGATATGCGGCATGGTCCCATGATATGCCATATTTTACATAAATTAATAATAACTGTTTTAAGTTCTCACACCAGTCCCATAACTGACTCGGAGTTTATTGTTTTCACCTAAACTCTGGGTGCCCATATTTTCCACATGGGCAGTCAATAGTTTTGGTTTTGCAGATTATTTCATTTAGCAGGATTCTGGATCGCAGCTTAAAGCTGTGTCCAGAGCATTGATAGTCTTCAGTTGTGTTAGTTTATTTGTTTCCGCTGCATTGTCTTACATTTATTGTAAATTTATTTTCCGTTGTATATTATTTTCGATACTCTGGTATTCTGTACTCTGATGTAACGTTATTATGATGTTTATAAAAGTCTTCTGTTGTTTGTTCTGATGTGTTGTGCGCTCAAAGTTAGCGTATCCGCCTTTCTGGTTCGATTTAAGTCGGTTTAACGATCGATTTGGATCAACCGAGAAGGAGGGTCGTTACAGGAAAACATCAACTACAACAACTGAACGAAGTACACAAATACAAAGCATTCCGAATATAGCTCCAGCTGTAATCCAAGATCCTACGAAAAGAAATATCTGCAAACGAAACTACTAGCTACCTGCATGGAAAATATGGGCATCCAGAGTTTAGGTTGAAACAATAAACTCCGAGTCAGTCATGGGATTGGAGCGAGAACTCAAAAAAGTTATTAAACTTTTAGTTTAAAATATGCTACATCACGGGACCACATCGTACAATATGGGATGGGTTAACTCTTATGAATACTCTAACATAAAACAATTCGTAAACAACGCAATGCTTTTTGAAAAATGAAGCTATTATAAGACTCGGGTCCCATCACACAATGCAACGCAAGCTGGAGGATAAGGTTTTCCCTTATAATAGCCAAACATGCTTGATATGCTCAAAACAAATCATTTTGATATACTATAAGTGCATAGTGTCAAAACAACTTCAAATATTAATGTATCAATCATAGGTGGCATAGGTACCATTGTAACAACCCGAATTTTCAGAACCAATTTAAAAATTTTATTTTGGAAATTTTAACGAATTTTTAATATTTAAAATGATTTATTTTAAATAATAATGATTAGAAATTTATTTAAATCAAAGTTATAAAATATAAATTTATTTTAATTATAAAACGAGCTTGAAATGGCGCGGTAGTTTGAAAATTCGATTTTAAATTTCAACTGAATGTACAGGATTCAAAATAAATCGGATTTCACTAAAACTAGAAATATTTGAATCTGTTTAATTATATCTTTCTAACAGATGTAAGAAACCGAGATTTCATAATATAATTGAAAGTTATGTCCAGTTTAAAATTCCGGAAAGTCGTCGTAGAATTTATACGTATTTTAATGTAATATAGCCTTAAAAATAGCCATTTTGCAAACGACCTTCATTTTCAGTGAAACCACTTTTTTTGGATTCGGAATGTCAAATTATTTCTAGATTCCAATTTTCATAATTTTTGGAATTAATATGTGAACGTGGCAAAAGAAAACGTGTTTTGTCAATTTCATTTGAATTAGATCGACCAAAAAATAACCATTTTTCAAATGGTCTCCAAATACGAAATTAGTTTTATTAGGACCGTATCATCAAAACAAAGCTAGATTTATTTTTCGGGAATTTTTGGCGTCAGTATGTGGCCTTAGTAAATTAAAATGTGCGTTCAAAATTCAGTATATTGAATTATATTTTAATTTTAATGAAAACTGATCTGAACGATTGAATTTCCCTTCGAGACATATCATATTGTGTTCGAAATGAGGGTAATTAGCTAGGAACGATAGTCGTTGCAGTTCGTTTGGGGTTCAAATGCAAAATTTCCTTTTTGTGAAATAAATAATATAAAAATTTAAATATAATTTAAAATAAATAAAAGAAACCCTAGCCCCTTTATTATCTCAGCCCGCTACCCTCCCCTTTTCCTTTACCGTTCAAACCAGGTCGAGGTAAATAAAAAAAACAAGAAGAATGTCGACGCAGCCACCCCCGCGCTTCCCCCCATCGTCGTAGCGCCGCCTCCATCGCCAGACCCGCCACCGCCATGCCTCTCCTCTTTCCTCACCCAGTTAGAAGCCCTAGCCCCTCTTAGCCCAAAACCGCACCACCGCCGCCACTGCTGCGCCGCCACCATCGCCTGTGCGCCACCGCGCCGCCGTTAGTGCCGCGAACCCCCACGTCAGAGAAAAATCAATTTTACAGTAAGTTTTAATCTATTTATTTATTTATTTTATTTAGTGTAATTAGTTATAAAAATCAATTTTTTATATAATGAGATAAAAATATGATTTTTATAATTTAGATTTGAAAAAAAATACGATTTTTCTTTGATATGAAAATGGATATTTCATTGTTTATGAAAATATGATTTCATTGTTTTTGAAAAATATGATTTCCTTGTTTATGAAAATATGATTTCATTGTATAGAAAAATTTGATTTTTCATTGTATAGGAAAATATGATTTCATTGTACAGAAAAATATGATTTTTCATTGTATAGAAAAATATGATTTTTCATTGTATAAGAAAAATATGATTTCATTGTATAGGAAAAATATGATTTTTCATTGTATAGAAAAATACGATTTTTCATTGTATAGAAAAATATGATTTTTCATTATATAGAAAAATATGATTTTTCATTGTATAGAAAAATATGATTTTTCACTGTACATAAAATATGATTTACATATATAGAGTTGAAATAAAAAATATGATTTTTATTCAATTGTTTTTAAAATGTAATTTATATGTATATATTTTAGCGGTATAAAAATGTGATTTTTATATATATTGTAGCGGTATAAAAATGTGACTTTTTTATATGTTGTAGTGGAATAAAAATGTTATTTTTAATCATGTATAGCTTAGATAAAAATGCGATTTTTAAATTTATAAACATCATATTAAAAATGCGATTTTTACTATGAACAGCATGAAAAAGATTGTGTTGGAATTTCGGGCAAATCCAAACTGTTCAGAAATTCAGAAATAAAGCTGGAGGAGTGCAAACCAAAGGTGAGAACTTCTTACTCTAATTTTGTTTAAAGTTAAATGTATACTAGGATGCAGACGGTGCTTAGTAGCACCCGACACCTTTGATTAAAACCAAGGATGTTTGGTTGCTTGTTTGGATTGATTTAATTCATTGAATTTGGTTTAGAATGTGAATGGAATTGATTGAATTTGGTTTGTGTATGACGCAAGCCAGTATTAGGTGAGGGATAAGGCTAGACCTTATTCCGGTTCTAGTATCGCGCCGTTATGCTGCCAAAATTTTCGAAAAAAATGTGTTAGTTAAAAATGACATTTTTTGTGTGTATGAACTATTAAAAATATTCATGTGTTGAAATAAATATTTTATCGTTAAAAATATTTTTTTTAACGTGCATAAGAACAACATAAAATTCTCCTGAAATGAAAATAAATATTCATTTACAAATCGAACGATTTTTCAATATACACCCATTTAACTGATATTGATTGGGACGATAAATTTTACACGGCGCCCAACTACAAAAATAATATTCAGTATTTGTTTGTCGAAACCCCACACGGGTATTGGGATGATATTTGATATATATTAATCCCAGTTGTTTAGCTGTATGTCAATCGATTGGTTGACAGACTATTGTAAGCGTTAATTATGTATATTTAATGCTTATATAGTTATAAAATGCACTCTGGATGTTGTATGAATTTTTAATGATTGTTTATTATTATTGTTGTATACATGCGGTGTATGGAATCCATATAACTGAAATTATATGGTAATTGATTGAGTCGCATTTCGATTTAGAGATAAATAATATTTTAAAATAAAGTATATTCTAAAATAATAAATATTTTAAAACAATATTCAGTGAAGAATAAAATTATGATTTTGATGTCCGATTTTGGATAGGCACAAAAATATTGAAATGTGAAGCCGAGTTAAGTAGAAAACGCCATTTTAACCTGAACGGGTTTATCGATCCGATTTTATTCATTTTGAAATGAATATCGACAAGAAGTGATTTCAAAATCTAATATTTTGAAAATATTATCATTTTAATATGATAAAGATATAGAATATTTAATTTTGATTTAAAATTGAAAATGAAGTTGAAATTGTTTTAGAATGAAATAATAAACGATTTATAAAATACGTTTTTAAATGGAAATCGACGAAATATATAATATATTATATATATTAATGGCTTGAATAGAACTTGCCGTGCCGCAACCGTTTGCGAATTTCGACCATTGACTTCGAATTTATATTATGGGAGATCCAACTGTCGAATTCTCCTAAAACCAGAACCGTTGGGTTTGTATCGAAAAAAGATTTCCAACAAATGTAAGAGATTTGAAATCTAACGGCTGGATTTGGAATTATTCCCAAATCAAATTTGGAAAAGGTCGTTGTAAGTGCAATTCGATGACCATATATGGAAATCGACTGTAAGGGCCTTATAAAAATTATTAAAAATATGGAAAAATTATGTAAAATAATAATAAATGATTTGGAAAGATTTTGGGTGAAAAATTCCATATTTGAAAAGATAATTTTTTTTTGAAATGAACTAGTTATTAACTAGAATAATAATCTTATGGGTTTTAAATAAAATAAATCGGACTTTGAAAATGGTTTTAAAATAACCAGAATTTTCCCACAAATAAATTGGAATGGATTTAGAATGGAAATAATCTTCGGAATATTTCGATATTGGATTCCGTGATTATATGGATATTGTTATGGGAATTTGGAAGATACAGATATCGTTATTCCAAATACGATATCCATTGGTTTCAGAATTTGATATTGAATATAAGACGATATAATTTCTATTCAGAGCCTTGTATTTAATATCAAATTGGATTTTGGGTTGGTCGTGAATGGTGTCTACATTAACACTGTTCTTAAACCTAGTTGAGAAAAGAGTAAATCTTTTAATTTAGAGTAATGAAGTTTACCAATTATTTAATCTTTAATTGGAATTGAGATGAAATTGGACTTTGGGCTTATCGTGAACAATGTTTTAAATAACATTTGTTCTTTAACCCAATTAGCAGTGAAGAAATGATTTGGAATTTATAAATCTTTTTATTAAGATTTAATGGAAATTTTCCAAAGTAAAGTTTTCCAATTTAATATATTAAATTGGAATTGAATGGAATTCAATTTGGTAATAATCGAGATGAGCTTCTGTGAATGAAGACTGTTACTATATATGGAATTTAAAAGGCCTTGCCGCTATTCCATTTATATTATTAGTCTGATATGGGAATTTATTTCGATTATACACTGTTATGATTTTCGTGAAGATTCCATAGTTAATGGAGGAAGATTTGGGTTTTTCGTGAACTGTGTTTTAAAAGACATTAGTTCTTTAACCTAGTCAAAGATAAGATTAATTTCTTAAATTTGAATAATCATTAAGTAATGATTTTTGAGATTAAAACTGAACTAGAGTTTTAATGAATCTTTAATTAGATTGAAATGTGAATGAGGGGATTAAATTTATCGAATTTATGAAATGATGGAGGATGGAGTACCACCAGTTTTACTCCAAGCGATAGTTAAATCTTAAATTAGATTTGAACGTGAAATGGTAATTAAATTTACCGATAACACCGTGGGTGTTAGATATGGAGTACTACCATTTTTGCTCCATGGGATGAATAGGTTGGGATTGGGATTAATAAAATAAATGATTACTTTGGTAAGGCTCGTGTAAAGACCCAAACTTCCCCATGAAGGAAAAAACGAATTGAATTGAGAACAACACACATCGGAACACAAATAGAAGTACATATCATTGCTTATTACGACAATTTACATAAGAATACAAGAATATACAGAGTATGAATAAATATTACACATCATAAAATATCAGAGATTTAAAAACAGTACTACAGCGGAAAATAATACAAAACACAACTGAAGGTGATATACGGATCCAGAGCTTTCCGAATATCATTCCAGCTGTAAACCAGGATCTTGTGAATACAAATTTGCAAAACCAAAACTACTAGCTGCCCGTGCGGAAAATAGGGGCACCCCGAGTTTAGGTTAAAACAATGAACTCCAGGTCAGTCATGAGACTGGTGTAAGAAAAAAAACAGTTATTTAAAACTTTACTTCAAAATCAGATATATTAAGGGACCACGTCGTATAAAACGGAACGGGTTTCCTCCCCAGAATACCAGTGCATATAACAAAACAGCGCAATGCTTTTTGGAAAAATGAAGCTATTATAAGACCCAGATCCTATCACACAACGCAACGCAATCCGGGGGATAGGGTTTTACCTTATAATAGCCAAACATGCTTGGTACGTTAAAACAAATCATTTGATACTATTATAAGTGCAAAGTGTATAAAATAACTTCAAATATAAATGTATCAATCCTAGATGGCATGGGTACCATATATCATGTCGCCAATACTAGGCTCTATAATCAAAACCGCAATTGTCACGTATTGGAAGTTGGATTTCCGTCTGTGAACCAAGGCAAGAGATCGTCCTTACTGCCTCGAGACGCTCTAGCCCATGTCTTAGGATCAGAACGCATCGACCCTTGGATCTTCAGGGCCGGTCCACACAGAATGGATTAAAATGCCTGAACACTACGTTTCCCCGCCCTATGGGGCGTAACTCTAGTCTGTATAAAGACCATCCATCGGCCTCGGAACAACCGATATAACCGAGGCGCCTCGCTATCCATCATCCACATAAGTAAAATGCAAGGGCGTGAAAAACGTTGACACCACTCCTAGCTAGAAGGAAACGCATGCCTTCCCTGCAGTCCTCTCCCGTTTCTGGTTCACACCGGGCTGTGAGGGTCACGAATTTACGCCACACAAAGCTACGCTATATTAAAATCGTTCTTTGATCATTAACCACAAGACTCTGCTTTTCAACAGAAGCCTTGATCATTTGCATCTCAGCATGCCACACAGGCAATTCACGCTATGCAACCGATGTATATCAATCACACAGAAAGAAATCCAATGTCAGACACACATCCATTTACAATTTCGTTCTGGGTCTGAACGAAACCGGAGGCACCTTATTCCTTCCCCATATGTCCAATACAGGGGAGAGGTCCTCGCTTATCCGGTCGATCTCTAAGTACGTCTGGACGATCACCACTTATTACCTTGTTTTAGGTGTACAACCCAATCAAGACATCAGTAATCATCCAAACGATGTGAAGACTTCCGGTCTTCGACCAACATCTTCATCCTCGACATATCGTCGAATCAGTTATTCAGAATGGGATAAACCCGGTCTTTCCGAATAACTTGCGAATATAATAAACAAGTGTTATAAAAACACAACATATGACTTATACCAATTCAAAACATTTCTTTATTCAAATATTCTTATATTTTGGGAAAGGTTCCCATTAATTTTATCAAAGATAAATTATTTAAATTTATTCTTTAGTCTTCCTTTGGAAATCAATCCATATCAAATTATGGTTTATCCAAACTAGTCGGGATTAACGAACCTTACCGAAGTAATCATTTGTTTTAATTTCCCAATCCCAACCCATTCATCCCATGAAGTAAAACTGGTAATACTTCATATCTAATGCCACGGTGTTATCGGTAAATCCAATTACCATTTAACGTTCAAATCTAATTAAAGATTTAACTATCTACTTAAGTAAAACTGGTGATACTCCATTCTTGATCATTTCAATCTAATTAAAGATTCATTAAAACTCCACTTGGTTTTAATCTTCCCAAAAATCAATATTAGTGATTTTTTAACTTGGGAAATCATATCCTGTCTTTAACTGGGTTAAAGAACCAATGTCATTTAAAACACGGTTCATTATAAACCCAAAATCACATTCCATTCCATCAGCCTTTAACCATAAATTAGCAAGTGAACAATTCCCTAAGTATTAACCCCGAAGGCCGAAACAAACATCAGATCAATACCCAGGAAACCATTCAACTTAACTAATCCCCATTTAGTTTCTGATTTTCTTAACTCCGTTGGGTCTAAGAATAGTATTATTAAAGATACCATTCACGACAACCCAAAATCACACTCCATTAACAATGGAATCTTCATGGGAAAAAAATCGATAAATATAGTCTATATAAACTTCCATATCCAACCGATAATATAAATGGAACAACAACAAGGCCTTTTAAATTCCATATATATTAACCGTCTTCCTCTATAGAAGCTTGCTTCGATTATTGCCAAATCGAATTCCATTCAATTCCAATTTAATATGTTAAATTGGAAAACTTCACTTTCAAAAATCTCCTTTAAATCTTAACAAAAGATTTATAAATTCCAAATCCCATTTCACTGTAAATCGGGTTAAAGAACGAATGTCGCTAAAACACGGTTCACGATAAACCCAATTCACATTCCATTTTATTCCAATTATTAAATATAATTGGAAACTCTAACAATCTTAATTAAAAGATTTATTCTCTTCACATGGGGTTCAAGAATAGTGTTACTGAAAACACCATTCACGACAAACCCAAAATCCCATTGGATATTAAATACAAGACTCTGAACAGAAAATATATCGGCTTATATTCAATATCAAATTCTGAACTCAACAAACATCGCATTGGAATAACGGTATATATATATATATATCTTCCAAATTCATCCATAATGCCTGTATAATCACGGAATACAATATCAAAATATTCTGAGGATAATTTCGATTTAAATCCATTCCAATTCATATATTGGAAATTCTGGTTATTTTTAAAACCATTTAAAATCCAATTTATTTATTTAAAAATAAATGGATTATAATTCTAGTTTATAACTAGTTCATTTCGATAAAATACTATATTTATCCTCACAAATGTAGAATTTTTCCTCCTAATACTTTCCAAATCATTTCTTATGATTTTACAATAATTATTGATATTTTTATTAATTTTATCAAGGCTCGTACAGTCGATCTCCATAAACGGCAATCGAACTGCACTTACAGCGACCTTTTCCAAATTTGATTTCGACATAATTCCAAATCCAACCATTAGATTTCAAATCTCTAATATTCATTAAAAAGCTCTTTTCGATACGAACCCAACGGTTCCTATTTTAGGAGAATCCGACGGTCGGATCTCCTGTAATATCCATTCGAAGTCAATGGTCGAAATTCGCAAACTGCCGTAGCGCTGCTCGTTCTATTTTGACCATTATATAATATATATAATATATATTTTGTCAATTTCCATTCAAAACGTATCTTATAAATTGTTCTAAATTCGTTTTCAAAATGGTTTCAACTTCATATTCTATTTCAAATCAAAATTGAATATTCCATATCATTAATGTAAACATGATAATATTTTCAAAAAATTAGACTTTGAAATCAATTCCTTTTTAATATTCATTATAAACACAAATAAAATCGATATAAATATCGTTTACGTCAAAATGGCATTAATCTAATCAACACGGCTTTATATATTTAAATATATTCGTGTCCAACCCAAATCGGACATCAAAATCATATTTTGATTCTTTTCTGAATATTATTTGAAAATATTCATTATTTTAAAATAATCGTTATTTTAAAATATTCATTCCTTCTGAACTGGAATTAGACACAGTCAATTACCATATAATGTGATTATATGGATTTCATACACCACATGTACACAACAACAATCAAACACAGTCAACCATCATCAAAAGTGCATTCTACACTGCATAAGCATCAAATATAAATATTCAATGCTTACAATAGCATGTCAATCAATCGATTGACATACAACTAAATTTTGGGATTAGTGTCTGTCCAATATCATCCCAATACCCTTGTGGGGTTTTCAAACAACAAACACAGATTTATTTATGCAGTTGGGCGATGTGTAAAATTTATCGTCTCAATCAATATCAGTCAAATCAGTGTACATAAACAAATTGTCTGATTTGTAAATGAATATTTATTTTATTCATATACACGGTAAAAATTATATTTTTAACTATAAAATATTTTATTCCATTCCACATCACATAATCAATTTTCACAACACAATCAATCAAACAAACAAGTCGTCCGTGGTCTGTGGACGACGGGTGTCGGGTGCTGCTAAGCACCGTCTGCATCCTAGTATATATTTCAAATAGAAAATAGAATAAAAGTGAGGAGTTCCCACCTTTGGGTTCCACTCCGCCATTCTTTATTTCTGAACGGTTCGGATTTGCCCAAATTTCCAATGCGATCTTTTCTCGCTGTTCACAGTAAATATCGCATTTTTAATATGATGTTTATTTTAAAAATCACATTTTTACAATGGCACTTCATATATAAAAATCATATAATTTTACAATGCTTCTTTCTATATAAAAATTATATTTTTATATCTCTACTTCTTATATAAAGATCATATTTTTATTTCACTTCTCCAATAATAAAAATTATATTTTCATTATGTTATTCATATAAAAATGACATTCTTCTCTTCATGAAAACATTATAAAAATCATATTTTTATTATCTATATAATATAAAAATCATATTTTTATTATCTCTATAATATAAAAATCATATTTTTATTATATAAATATCCTATCTTTGATTATATAAAAATCACATCTTAAAAATCACTTCTTTGTAATGATAAAAATCACTTCTTTTTACTGATAAAAATCACTTCTTTGTAATGATAAAAATCACTTCTTTATAATGATAAAAACCTATTCTTTGTAATGATAAAAATCTATTCTTTGTTCTATAAAAAAAATCATGTCATTATTTTAATCAGTTTGTATAAAAAAGTATGTTTTTAATCCACATTAACTAATTATACTAACTAAATTAATTTAAATTACCTTGTTTCTTCGCTGTTACTCACGCCGGAAGGGGGGAGTTCGCCTGTGCAGCAGAGGTGGCAGGGGCCCGTTCAAGGCGGCAGTGGCGCTCCCTTGGCCTGGAGGTGGCTGTGCGTCTCAGGTTTAAGCGGGGAGGGGTTTGGCTCGAATCGAGAGAGGGAAAGGGGAGGGGAGGCGGATCGTAGTATGGGGAGGAGCTGGGGGTAGCGCCGGCTGCGAGGTCGGAGGTGGCGGTGGTTCGCCCCTCGGCGACAGGCTAGGGAACGAGCCCTTTTCGTTTTTTTATTTTATTCTGTTCGATTGGAAACAGAAGAGAGAGGAGGGAAAGTATAGGGGGTAGGGTAATATAATATATTAATTTATTTAATTAATTATTCTCCAAAAAGTAACTTTAAATTTTTATCTCCAAACGAGACCCACCGCCTATCGTCCATAACTAATTAGCCCCACCCCAAACATAATGGGATATGTATCATAAGCCAGTTTGGCTGTTTCGATCGGTTCCCATCAAAATCAAAATATAAATCTATATATTGAATTTGAAGACACATTTCTATTTATCGGGGCCACATACGGACTCTAAAAATTCCCAAAACATATTTTCTAGCTTCGTATTGATGATACGATTCTAACAAAACAAATTTCGTCAAATTTAGAGACCGTTTGAAAAATGGCCATTTTCTGGTCGATCCAAATTGACTAAAACTGTCAAAACACGTTTTCTTTTGCTATGCTCACATATTGGTTCGAAAAATTTTGAATTTTGTAATTTAGCAATAACTTGACATCCCAGATCCAACAAAAGTGGTTTCGTCGAAAACGGAGGTCATTTGCAAAATTTCCATTTTTAAGGGCTATATTTCCATAGCGACTATTGTGAATTTTCAATTGGACCAAACTTTTTAATCCTGTCATAAAATTTTGATTTTTCGGATTCGTCGGAAAGATATCCTCAAATAGATTCTAATATTTTTGGTTTCGCTAAAATCCGGTTTATTTTGAATTATGTACATTCATTTGAAATTTGAAATCGAATTTTCAAACTACCGCGCCAATTCCATATTTGTAACACCCCGTATTTTTTTAATATAATTAAAAAAAATGAAATAAAATATATGAAAACATACTTATGATAGGTAAATAATGGTGATGCATAAGGAGAATTAATTAATACATGGAAGAGAAGAAAAATTAGTTCGATAACGGCGTATGTAACGGAAATGATAGTAAAATAAGGATAATTAATTTAAGAATCAGGAATTAGGAAAAATGGACATCACCATTGCGTTCCTCTTGGAAAAATACGCGAAATAGAGTCCGAGTTTTTGAAAATCGGAGTCCGTATGACCAAGATATGACTAAAACAAGATTTCAGTAGACTTTCTGGCAGACTACCCGTGTCGACTGTAGTGTCGACACCCAAGTCGACCTGCCCCCCCTGTGTCGACTGTAGTGTCGATTCCCCCCTGTACAGGTCGACCTGGTCGGCCTGGGGTGTCCCAGAACCCATTTTTGAGGCCCGGGACGAGTTTTGATGGTCCAGATGGGTTTTAGGGTTACTCCGATGGCTGAAATGAATTGCTACACCTATAAAATAACACCTAGACCTAACCTAATTCATAACAAATCATTCTTACACCTAAATGCTGCTGGAATCTCTCTTGAGCCATGGCCGCTATCTCCAAATTAAAGCTTAAGCATTCAAACTCAAATCAAATCAAAGATCAATGCTTCTACAACAAATTCAAGAGGATAGATCAATGACGCTGCAACTTTCTACGACAAATTCACTCCCTAATTCATTAGCCATTCTCTGTAAGTTCTAGTTATTTTCAAATTTAAATATTTAATTATAATATGGCGATGAAATAAAGTGAAATTGATGTAAGTTTAGCTATATTTGCGGAATGTGAATTAAGATTAAAATCATGTTTTGCGATCAAATGAAAATAGTACGATGCTTATTATGTTTGGTTATGTTGTATAATATTATGCCAGTGATTTGATTCTATTATCATGTTGGATTGTGAAATATTGAGTACAATGTTTGTCATGTTGTATAATATGCCAATGATTTGATTCTATTATCATGTTTAATTGGGAATTATTGATAAGTTTATTATACAAGTTTATGTTGTAGATTCATGCGACAAATTGTCAAATCTACATGTTTATGTATAAGAAAAACCTATACCACACTTATCATATATTTGTGATTGGCTTGTGAGTATATTAATTTAATCTATGTTGCCAAGTAACGCATGTGTATGTTGATTTGCCTATGTTGCAAATTAACATATGTATATTGATTAGTTCATATTGCTAATTCTCATGTATGTATGTTAATATGGCCTATGTTAAAAATACACATATATGTTGAATTGGCTTATAATTGCGAGTTCACACTTATGACACTATAATGTTCATAATGGTTATTTTGCAAGTTCACCCCTGTAATGTTCATGATGTCATTTTGCAACTTCACCCCATTATGTTGACATTAATTATGCCATCAATGTCACAATTATACCTTTGTCATGTTTATGATTGTGTATTTGTGTACATTAAATTAGGCTAAGTTTTTAGCCTAAACTTTATACTCAAAAATCATACGAACGTAAATTAGTCTAAGATAATTAGCCTAATATTAGACGGGGTAACGGTGGGTTAAAATGATTAATTATAGGAAAACTTGCCATAAATTCGTCATTTATCACATAAGTGATTTATGGCATAAAATGGTATTAATTATATACCTAATTTAATGAGATTGATTGGAAACAAATTGGGCAGTAATAGGAATTTGAATAATTTACATAATTAATGTAAATTGGAAAATACGAATATGCTTAGCACGAGGTTGGATTGAGTTGTGATGTAAACCTGCCCGGACCCGCCCGGCTGTCCAGTAATCACAGCAATACCTATCCAATGTGGGAGGCTAAGCATTAGGCCCAATAAAGACCCGAGGTTAGACTGAGTTGTGGCGTAAGACTACCCGGACCCGACTGGCACACCGGCAGCCACAACAATATATGTCTAATGTGAGAGGTTGGTGCCCTGATAAGACAACTAGAGCTGAGCTAGGGTTGGTAGGGTTAAGTTAACTAGAACACTTAACCAATTTCAACATGTTAACTAAATTGGTGGGTAGGGTTAGGTTAATCTGGACACTTAACCAATTTAATATGTTGACTACGGGAGTAGGTAAGGTTAAGCAAATGTTTAACCATTATAACATGATTAAACTGGACTAGAGAGTGAGGTTAAGTTAATGAGAACACTTAACTAATACAATGGGTTAATTAGACAAGTGGTTGCGGTTAAGTAGTAACACTTAACCAACATAACAGGACAAGCGGGTGGGCTAAGTTAACTTGAATAAGTTGATAACACTTAACCATTATAATATGACTAGTGGATGGGGTTAAGTTAACATGCACTTAACCAATCTGATGTAATGCGTGGTAGGGTTAAGTAACACACGGGGTTAAGTTAACAAGAAAATTCTTAACCAATGTAACCAGATAGACGAACGGGGTTAAGTTAATAAACCACACTTAACCAATCAAACATAATAAGCGAGAAAGGTTAAGTTAACTAAGGTAAACACTTGACCATGGTAACATAACGGGTAGGAGGGTTATGTACATATCGGGTTGGTGGGTAATATTAATAAATATAGGCCCACATACACTTAACCATTAAATACACATGCTTGAATCAGTAGCGGGGTTATGTACACATCAGGGTTGGTGGGTAATATCAGAGAATATAGGCCCACGGACTTAACCATTAGAAAAACCTAGTAACGGGGACCCATTTCAGCAGTAACCCACATTAGGTATCAACGGAACCCTGAGCTAGGCAGGGTGGGGCACGATTACTGGGCTGATTACAAGAGGTCAAATTAGCGGCGGTTGGTGCAGCAGTGCAGGTTCTAACGGAGTGCGGGCGTGCACACACTTCGGCGCAGAAAATTTAGCCATTGGGCATCAGTAGGTATAAAGCTGTGCATCTTGATTGTGTCAGGGTTGCCACCATGGGACTTGATACACCCCATGGTGGGACCAGCACAGGTATCTACAAGTAGGGGGCCGCGTGACACAAACGAGAACTAGGACAAGTAGGGAGCCGATCGATGAGGTACTAAGGGTGCATCGAATATATATACATGGCCATTGGGGTGATCGAGGTGGAATCCTCAAAATCGATGTACACCTGAAGGCTACCATAATTGCGGGGATTGGGATCACGTTGTAATTATTATATAACACGGGATACTAGTTGGGACACTAGTAGGGGGTACGGATCCTTGTTACACAGCGCACTAGTTGGGACACTAGTAGGAATACGGATCATTCAGTGTAAGACACTTACGAGGATGCTAGTTAGGTGGTGCAGAGCAAATAGATATCGTTTTAATGGTAAAGCTTAGAAACCTTGCGATGTTATTCTTTATAGAAACCATGCGGTGGGATACTTGATAGGAATTATAGGACGTTATACTTGTTTCATCGTGCCCGAAGTTTATCTTGTTATCTTAGTTTATCTTGCCTACCTTGTCATCATGCTTATGTTTACTTTCAGTTTATTCATGCCATGTTATCTTTACCTATTTTTATGCTGAAAGTCACTAGGACTTACTCAGTCTTTATGACTGACCCGTTTTTTTTGGCCTCTTTTTCTTCCGTTTCCCCCCTCAGGTTCACAGGGTGGGAATACAGCTTAGTTCGGATCTTACCCAACTCCAAGGCTCTTTCATGTACGGCTTGGATTTCTCTTGGCTATGGCTTGCTTTGCTTTATTGGGGAATACTGCAGTTTATTTTTATGATTCTTTGTTTTTGAGCAAGACAGATATTTTAGCTATGTATTTGGGTATTGGAAGTTGATGGGCTTTTTATTGTAAACAATTCTATTTAATAAATGATTTGAAGTACTTCCACTTTACTTTCCGCTGTTTTATATATGTCTGTCTTGTAATATTTCTGTTCCAGTACCCGTAACGCATTCCCTTTGTGAGTGACCTTAACGGATGTGGGGTGTTACAATATTTATGTTCTAACTTCGATTCAAATAAATATATTCGTTCTAATTCTGTTTAAAATAAATTTCTTGTCGTTATTATTTAATATAAGTCATTTTAAATATACAAAATTCATTAAAATTGCCAAAATAAAAATTTTAAATTGGTTCTGATTTTCCGGGTTGTTACAGTCTCCCCCACTTAAAATCTTTTTGTCCCCAAAAAGGTACGGAGCTGAAAGTTGTTTTACTAATCAACTCAACTTTCAGTTTGGCTTTAATCCTTCAACTTTTCAGTTTCTAAGAAATTTCCAATTTTTCAAAAATTTGGCTAACACGCTAAATTTTCGAAAAATTTCGCAATAACCTCCTTTGTACGGGAGCACCAGGAAAATCCCCAAACCACCACACAGGCTCTCCAATCAAAAAGAAAAAGAAACAGCCAAGAGGCTAGCCAATCGGCTCATCAAATCATCAAAAACCCCAAGAAATACAATAAACATGTACCTATTTGTTGGGCAAACAATTTTATTCCTTTGCTTAGCTTCCCTGCTATGACCTGTTCAATGTATATGCATGCAATTTCTATCAATTTTCATGTCAGTTCAATATTTGGTATAATTTGGCTAAATGGTTCAAATTTTAATTAATCAATCAATAATCAAACAACACAACCAACAATCAATTAGTTGATTATTGTTTCAAATTCATAATTTTGACATATATGTAGAAAATCATGTTTTTGATGCCAAGTCACAACATATATTCTGACTATATTTTGGTTTTAACACCAGTCAATTGGAAATATATAGATATCCCACTTTCAAAACTCGAACACAAACTGCTGATGCTACATAGTCATCAACAGAATCATCTCCGGGCGATTGGAGCGTGATTCTATATCAATCCAGTATATTAAAACTTCAAATACACATGGATCAGATGTATATGCAAATTCTTTATATACTTGATTGTCCAAATCAATGTAAAAATATTATTCAAATACGAATAATATAATTTAAATCTTCAAAACAAAATTTGTTTTCCTTTTTATTTGAAAACAACTCTCTTCCGACTCATTTTAGGATACTACTGATCCCATCTCTAACGAGTCATTCTCATTGGATATTACTAATCTAATCTCTAATGAATTCTTTCGTTTAGTTCTAACGTGTGTTATTCTCCGAACCTTGTAAACCAAAGCTCTGATACCACTGTAATGATCTGAACTTCCCCGTGAAGGAAAGCACGGATTGACTTCAGAACAACACACATCGGAACACAAACAGGAGAACATATCATTGCTTATTACAACAATGTACATCAGAATACAAGAATATACAGAGTATGAATAAATATTACACATCATAAAATACTAGAGATTTAAATACATTACTGCAGTGGAAAATAATACAAAACACAATTGAAGGTGATATACGGATCCAGAGCTTTCCGAATATCATTCCAGCTGTAAATCAGGATCCTATGAATATAAATCTGCAAAACCAAAAATACTAGCTGCCCGGGCGGAAAATAGGGGCACCCAGAGTTTAGGTTAAAACAATAAACTCCAGGTCAGTCATGCGACTGGTGTGAGAACTAAAACAGTTATTTAAAACTTTACTTCAAAATCAGATATATCAAGGGACCACGCCGTATAACACGGAACGGGTTTCCTTCCCAGAATACCAGTACATATAACAAAACAATGCAATGCTTTTTGGAAAAATGGATCTATTATAAGACCCAGGTCCTATCACACAATGCAACGCAAGCCGGGGGATAGGTTTTACCTTATAATAGCCAAACATGCTAGGTACGTTAAAACAAATCATTTGATACTATTATAAGTGTGACGACCTAAACATCCGTAGAACGAAAGTAAGGATAATCATAGAAGTATAACAAAATTAAAACAATAACAAATCACAGTTACATAGCAGAACATATAAATCATTGCAGTGGAAATGAAATGTCATCACAACCATCATCACAGAACAACAGAGTACGCAGTACAGGATACACTTAGCAAAAACAGATGTCTAAAGCAGGGAAAGAAATGAAGTCTCAATCTCCCAAAATACATCAATATCCAATACTGTCTCAAATATCAAGAAAATAAAGATAAAAAGAAAGGATCTTCCAACATCTTCAGCAACAAGCTTGAATCCAGAAATCAGCCCTATCTGAAACCTGTCAATTGGCTGCCCGTGTGGAAAGAGGGCACCCGAGTTTGCAAAGTGAAACAAACTACGAGTCAGTCATGGGACTGGTATGAGAAATCTAACTAACTAATAATATGGCTAATCACTGGACCACGCCGCTATCGCGGAATGGGTTTAATTCCATTGGATTGCCAGTGCATAAGTTTATAAATTTAAGAAAAAAAACAACGCAATGTTTTTAGAAAAATGAAACCATTATAAGACTCAAGTCCCATCATACAATGCAACGCAAACGGAGGATAGAGTTTTACCTTATAATGATAAAAAATGCTTGATACATGGAAAATAATATTTTTAATAATATTATTAGTGTCTAATATGGTTTAAAATACTTCAAAGTAAATGTATTAATCCTAGACGGCATAGTACCCCATCCTACTATGTCGCCATATATAGATTTACAATCAAGACCGTAATGTCGTATTGGATGTTGGTTTCCATCATGAGTCAAGGCTAGGAACGATCTCCTGACCGATCCGAGACACTCTAGTAATGTCTCAGGATTCAGACGCTGGCAAACCCTTGGATCCTGCAGGGCCGGTCCACAAATACTTTAGTGGATTGCCAATTCCTTAACACACGCTTCCCGATCCTATTGGACCTATAAATTGGCCATTGCGGCCAATAAAAATCCGAGTCGCCTCATTCTATCAACCACATAAGTAAAAATGTCGGGCCATGTGAAAACCCAACACCACTTCTAGCTTGAAAGAAACGTGTGCACTACCTGCGTTCTCTTGTTCCGTTTTAGACTCCATCTCGGTGTAAGGCTCGCGAGGTAACGTAATACACAAAGCTATGCCTAAATAGGCTATGCTTTGATCATCATCCACATTGCTCTGCTTTTCATCAAAAACCCCGATCAATTGCATCTTGGCATGCAACATTGACAGTCCATACCATGCGATCGATAACTACCAATATATAACTAATTTTTATTTGCATCTAAACATGCAAATAAAATGAAATCTTTTCTATGTTATTTATTTGCATCTGAACATGCAAATAAAACGAAATCTTTTCTATCATTTTTATTTCTATCCAACATACAAAATAAAAATGTATATTCATTATAATGTTTTTTTTTACATCTAAAATTGCAAACAAAAATATGATTTAATTTCTAATGTTTTGTTTGCATCTAAAATTGCAAATAAAAATATGATTTTATTTCTAATGGTTTTGTTTGCATCTAAAATTGCAAACAAAAATATGATTTTAACTTCAATGGTTATGTTTGCATCTAAAATTGCAAACAAAAATTTGATTTTATTTCTAATGGAATTGTTGCATCTAAAATTGCAAATAAAAATATGATTTTAACTTTAATGGTTTTGTTTGCATCTAAAATTGCAAACAAAAATATGATTTTAACTTTAATGGTTTTGTTTGCATCTAAAATTGCAAACAAAATATGATTTTAATTTTAACGGTTCTGTTTGCATCTAAAATTGCAAACAAAAATATGATTTAATTTCTAATGGTTTTGTTTGCATCTAAAATTACAAACAAAAATATGATTTTAACTTTAATCTCTTGTTTGCATCTAAAATTGCAAACAAAAACATGATTTTAACTTTAATGGTTTTGTTTGCATCTAAAATTGCAAACAAAAACATGATTTTAACTTTAATGGTTTTGTCTGCATCTAAAATTGCAAAAAAAAATATAATTTTATTTCTAAGGGTTTTGTTTGCATCTAAAATTGCAAACAAAAAATATGATTTTATTATTAATGGTTTTGTTTGCATCTAAAACTGCAAACAAAAAATATACTTTTATTTCTAAGGGTTTTGTTTGCATCTAAAATTGCAAACAAAAAAATATGATTTTATTATTTCAATGCATATTTGCATTAGGGAATGCAAATAAAAGGGATATTTTATATTCAAAGTTTATTTGCATAAAAGGATGCAAATAAAAGAGCATTTTATTTTTCTATGCATATTTTGCATAGAAGAATTTAAATAAAAGAACCTTTTATTTTCTCCAAATATATTTACATAAATGAATGCAAATAGAAGTACATTTTATTTTCTCTAAATATATTTGCATAAATGAATGCAAATAAAAGGACGCTTTGATTTCTCTAAATATATTTGCATGATTGCGAATAAAAGTACACTTTATTTTCAATGTATATATTTGCATATATGAATGCAAATAAAAGGATATTTTATTTTCAATGTATATATTTACATATAAAAATGCAAATAAAAGGACACTTTATTTTCAACGTATATATTTGCATATAGGAATGCAAATAAAAGGACACTTTATTTTCAATGTATATATTGGCATATAGGAATGAAAATAAAAGGACATTTTATTTTCAATGTATATATTTGCATATAGGAATGCAAATAAAAGGACACTTTATTTTCAATGTATACATTTGCATATAGGAATGCAAATAAAAGAACTTTTCTCAATTCAATGATATAGTCAAAAAATCGATATATTTTTCATTGTATTGACAATACAATTTCAATTCAATAAAAAAATGATAAATTAATGTTTTATGTTAAATTGATAATCTTATTTCAGTGCTCCAAATGTTAAAATGATATTTTGAATATTGAATTGACAATTTATTCAATTCAACTAATATGATCGAGGTAATAATTTTTAAATTGAATTGATGATATAAATCGGTTCAACAAAAATAATCCAAATAGTGTGTTGATGTTGAATTGGGCACCTAATGCAATTTATCATAACAAAATGATTATTTTTCTCGATCTGGAAATTCTAATCCAAATCAATAAAAAAACAATAATGACTATTTCCATTGTTTTGAAAATTCCAATCAAATGTAATCTAACGTTACATGGCGATTATTTTGTCGATTTGGAAATTCTAATCTAATTCAATAAATAAACAAGCTGATTATTTTATTTAAGCACAACCAAATTTGTGATTATACATCAAAAACAACAGATAAAACATCCACGATATCATCATATAACATATCTGAATTATATATATTCAATCATCACATAACAATTAAATTTAATAATTAATTAGTTATACAAATGAAGAATTCTCTAGTTCAATCTTTTGAAGAGATTCTCGTGCTCCAATCGATTTTCAGAAATGGCGAGGAGCTCGGTGGTGCCAAGGCGGAGGGCGACGGCGAACTTCGATGCGGGTTCGTGGGTCTAGACCTCGGAGTTCGGGCCACCAGAGATCGATCCAGTCGTATGAAATTAAAGAGCACGAGAATCTCTTCAAAAGATTGAACTAGAGCAAAGGATTTTACTGAGAGGATTGGTAGATATTAAGAGATGAAGTTAGGAGGTTGGTGGCCATCGATTTTGTATAGGCGGCGGTTGGAATAAAGTGAATAGTGTTTTTTTAGGGTTTCTTGAATTATTTATAATATTTTAATGTGATTTTTACAAATAAAACCATATCTCTCAAATAAATCTGACTTCAGTCCAACCGAAGGTGATCCTAGCCAATAGCCCCTATTCCGGATCCAATGGGCTAAGTCTCGTCAGCCCAAATGACTGTCTGTGGCCTGAAATCTTTAAATTATTATTTAAATCAATTAAATAATAGATTTGATCATCTATTTAAATCCACCAGGGCCGCATACGAACTTAGAAAAATCCAGAAAAATTATTTCTGGCTTTGTTTTAAATATACGGTCCTAACAAAATTAATTTCGTCGAATTCTGAGACTGTTCGAAAAATGGCTATTTTCAAGTCGATCAGATTTGACTAAAATTTACAAAACACATTTTCGTTTGCCACGCTCACATATTAACTCAAAAATTATGAAAATTGAAACCTAGCAATAATTTGACATTCCGAATCCAACAAAGGTGGTTTCGTCGAAAACTGAGGTCGTTTGAAAAATGGCCATTTATACGGGCTATAAATTATACTATAGCGACCATCCCAAATATTCAATTGGCCAAATCTTTTGATTCCCTCTATGAAATTTCGATTCTTCAGATTCATTGGAAAGATAATTGGATCAAATCCGCTCTACCAAAGTGGGTCTGATCGTCAAACTAGCTAGCATAACTGGATCCAATTCGTACTTTGGTTTGAAATCAAACCCCGTGATATACTCCAATTGCTTCCATTCAAGAAACATTTCCCCTAAGCTGGCATGTCTCCTA
The DNA here is from genome assembly GCA_030737875.1 of Allium sativum. Lineage (NCBI taxonomy): Eukaryota > Viridiplantae > Streptophyta > Magnoliopsida > Asparagales > Amaryllidaceae > Allium > Allium sativum. The sequence continues at coordinate 1,023,831,748 of CM060924.1, forward strand.
CTCAAGGCATCGGCTACCGCATTACCTTTCCCAGGTGTATATGCGATATCAAAATCATACGAAGCCAAGAACTCTAACCATCTCTGCTGACAGAGATTCAGATCTTTCTGGGAGAAGAGATACTTTAACGATTTATGATCGGTAAACAACTCGAATCTTTCTCCCAAGAGATAGTGTCTCCACATCTTCAGCGCAAATACAATCGCTGCCAATTCCAAATCATGGGTAGGATACTTCTTCTCATGCGGCTTTAGCTGTTGACTAGCATAAGCTACAACCCTACCTCCTTGCATTAATATAGCACCTAGTCCGGTACCACAAGCATCCGTGTATACCGTCATCTCTTCATTCCCTTTAGGAATGACTAACACTGGCGCACGCGTCAACCTCACTTTTAGACTCTTGAAGGCATCCTCACACACTCCGTCCCAGACGAAGGACTGATTCTTCTTAGTCAACTGAGTCAACGGTGCTGCTATCTTGGAGAAGTCCTGGATAAACTTACGATAATATCCAGCTAATCCCAAGAAACTTCTTACATCTGTTGCATTCTTGGGCGTAGGCCAATCCTATACCGTAGCCACCTTCGCAGGGTCCACGGCAATACCACTCTCTGAAACAACATGACCCAAGAATCTTACTTCCCTTCTCCAAAAATGACACTTAGAGAATTTCGCTTTCAATTGGTGTTTCCTCTACACCTCCATCACTATCCTCAAGTGTCACTTGTGTTCCTCCTCTGTCCTTGAATAAACAAGGATATCATCCACGAACACAAGAACAAACTTATTCAAATGATCTATGAATACTCAATTCACGAGATCTACAAAATAGGCTGGTGCATTGGTCAACCCAAATGGCATGACTAACCACTCATAAAATCCAGACGGCGTCCTAAATGACGTTTTCGGAACACTCTCATCTGCTACTCGAAGCTGATGAAATCCTGTCGCGAGGTCCAACTGGGAGAACACTCTTGCTCCTTCCAGTTGATCAAACAAATCATCTATCCGCGGTAGAGGATAATTATTCTTCCTCGTTATCTTATTCAACTCGCGATAGTCCACACACAAACGAAGGGAACCATCTGCCTTAGTGGCAAACACAACTGATGCTCCCCACTCGGAGACACTCCTTCTAATAAGTCCCTTCTTCAAAAGATTGCTGACTTGCACCCCGAGCTCTCGCTGCTCCCTTGGTGCCATACGACGAAGTGGCATCACTATAGGTCTGGCATCTTTCACTAAATCAATACGGAACTCAATCTCTCGGTGTGGTGGAAGCCCGGTCACCTCCTCGAAGACGTCCGGATACTGGCAAACCACGGGCACATTTGACAACTCATCCTGCGGGATGTCGAGGGAATTTACAAAACTAGCCATAACCCCATCACTAGGTAGGCTACCAAACACAACCCTCCACCCATCATCCGCCCTCACAGTCTACCACCACCCCGTATCTTTGGAGCCAATCGACTCCCAATATAATGTCATACCCAGTAAAGCCCAAAACAAAGAAATCACAAACAAACATACATCCATGACTCGATAAGACCAAATTCCTGCAAATCATACTAAGGCTAGTCGAACCACCAATCGGGTTCGTCACAACCAATGGTCTATCGACTATCTCGGGTTCCAGTCCCAACCTATCTAAAAGGTCACTAGATTTGAAGGAACGGGAAGCCCCGGTATCAAACAAAACTCGAACTGGTATATCATAAATATAAAGCATACCTTGAATAACAACATTCTTTACTTTCTCCGCCGCAGTTGGTGCATTCGACGAAGAAGGAACAGCATCAATAGCATATGCTTTCACAATCTGCTTCTCCTTAAGAGGTTGCAGACACTTATCCTTATGATGTCCCACTTGACCACAGTTGTAGAACTTCCTTTCCACTGGCTTGGCTCGATATTCTTTAGCATAATGGCCCTTCTTACCACAGCTGAAGCACTCAACATCCTTCTTGCTCTTTTTCTGGCCACCCTTAGATTGGTCCTGCTTCCTCTTATTCTGAGAGTTATTCTTGCCTCCACCACCTACTTGCGGCTTTGGCCCTTCTGCAGATGCAGCCTCAGTCTTTGACTTAGGTTAAAGACTCTCCGATCTAAAAGCTTTTCCCACAATCGATTCAAAAGTCTCATCGATGTGGTTGATAAGCCTTTCCCCCAAGTACCCATCCAAACCAGTAATGAACTTCTCATTCTTCTTCTCAGGAGTATCAATGAGAGACAGTCCATACTTCGACAAAGTGTCGAACTCAGCAATATAATCAGAAACTGCCCTTCCGTTCTGCTTGAGTTCCAAGAACCTCTTGAACAACACTGACTTCTGAGCAGCTAGAATAAACTTCTCGCTAAAGCGAGCCTTGAACTGATCCCAAGTAACCTGATCCTCTGGAGTAGCTGTTCTAATGGCATTCGACCAATTCATCGCTCGCCCTTGCAGCTGACGAGACGCTAGCCTTCTCTTCATCGCATCCTCAAGACCCAAGTCATCGAAGATACGGTCACAACTATCCATCCGATCTTGAACATCCGCGGCCGACTCCGTTCCGTGGAACGGCTTCCCACCAAGATTAGTGTAATCTTTACACAACTTGGCGAAATCGACCCTAGGCGCCTGCACTACTGGGCCAACACCAACTCCGGGATTGGGAACTGCCCCTTGCACTTTTCTAAGCATATCTCTCATGAGGTTAGTAAACATTGCCCTCATGTCAGCGGCAGTCCCTTGGTTGGTCCCTCTACCAGCACCCCTCGTGTCTCGGCTCATTGTCAATCTGAAAAAGGGAAACGATTAACGACCCCATAGTGGTGCTAGTGCAGTGCGACTTCATTCTTATACTACCAATAGTATATATATATATATATGGCTTTTGAAAACCAAAGTAATCACAAATACGCGCTCTCATATACGTACTATCTCTCCGTGGTGTCTTTCCCTAGGTTAACTACGCAACCTAGAGCTCTGATACCAAGTGTGACGGCCCGCCCCGCACCAACCGACATTTACTCCAAAAGTGCGCTGTACACATTTCCAGTTAGCACGGAACGGGTGGTCAGAAGGAAAAGAAAGAAAGAAATGAACATACAAAGAACCTGTAGAATGTCTCACAGCGCATAGAATAAAATATAATAATAACGTACTTGACATAAAACAGAAGAGACAGTGCATAAGCTGAAAATCAGAACTAAACATCATAGCAGCGGAAATCCCAAAATACAGCTTATTACAACTTTTCAAACTGTCTCAAAGCAAAAGCAAGATAAAAGAGGTACACTACTAATGCCCAAGTAGCGACCACCGACGACACAGGGAGAATATATATATAATACGTGGAAGCCTCCTGCCCGCCTCCGAATCAGCTACTCGCGCATCACCAGCTAACCTGTCTCTAGTTTGCTCGTGTGAGCACCCAGAGTAATAAGAGGAGACATAAAACTCTGGGTCAGACATAAAGCCTGGTATGAGCGATAAGCATCTAAAGTGAACAATAACAGGTAGACTAAAAACATACCTGAACCTGGACCTGCAACCAAAGAGTTAGCACTACATACTGCACAACACTCTAAGGTACCATATCAAACGGTGTAAAGATATGGAGGTGGGGGAGGTGTGCATGTCATAATGATGGCAAACAATCAAACATAGCATCCATCCTCACATCTCTCACTCAGTGCGTAAACCATACGATATTCACCACTTCGATCACCCAACATACCTTGCTACGATCACTTTGCCCCATGATGTCATAAATGGCTTCACTGCACTGATAACGTAGCCACAAATCCTTCGCTATGTCCACTTTGCCCCATGGAGTCACAAGGACCCCACTGCACTGGCTCATAGCCTTACTAATCCTTATTATGTCCACTCTGCCCCATGGAGTCGCAATGACCCCACTACACTGGCTCATAGTCTTACTACGCATCACTTTTCCCCTCGAGTCATAATGACTCTACTACACTGATAACGTAGTCTTGCAACCATCACTTTGCCCCTCAGGTCATAATGACCCTACTGCACTGATAAGTAGCCCATCATCCAATTTTTAGTGGTGAATCGAAGTTATGAACATCGACAACTCCTTAACACACGTCCCGCAGCAAAGTCCAACCATGAAGTGAACTCATTGGTTCCCAATTGGATCCTGAGCCCTAACTTCCCATATTGGACTACCTTTGCATCTCGGGTTATTGGTCAATACTGGGTCGGGTCGGGTTCCTCCTCAAGCCATCGGTTCGGGTCGGTGTCCTCCATCTGTTCGGGTCGGATCTCCTTCTGGTGCGGTTCGGGTCGGTGTCCTCCATCTATTCGGGTTGGGTCTCCTTCTGGTGTGGTTCGGGTCAGTGTCCTCCATCTGTTCGGGTCGGGTCTCCTTCTGGTGCGGTTCTGGTCGGCGTTTCTCCTCGGTTCGGGTCGGTGTCCTCCATCTGTTCCTACTTCTGCTCCGATCCGCCTCCTCATCCTTTACATGCTTCGATCCGATCCATCCTCCTCTATCCGCTCCGATCCCTACTCCCTAATCCGATCCGATCCCAGTTCAGCTAGCGTGGCCTTCCTTTTTGCCACTTTTCCCAAGTGGCAGGTTCCGATCCGATCGAATCCTTTGCCCAGTTCAACATATCCGATCCGAGCCCCCTATCCGATCCGATCCGAACCCTGCACTGTTTTCTGAAACTGTTCCAGCAAGTGTTTACGCCATTCGACGACGTTTTCGACCATTCTAGCTATTGAAACCAATCACAAAGCATATCATACAGTCATAGTAACATGCATAATCAACCACAAACATCAAAACATCAATATGATAGGTTAAAATGGATCAAACATACCCAAAATCTCATATTCCCCCTTAAGCATGTTTAGGTGAAACTAATGATAGGATTAGGAAAACTTAACCAAATTAACCCAAAGTCATATCAGAGGTCTAAAACATAATTTAGGAATTTATGAACATTTTTCCCGAATTTTATCATGCTTAAATTCGCTAATTAGCACTAATTACCTTTAACTAGCCATAATTAGTGTAAAACTATGCAAATCACTCACCTTAGCCACAAATAAACTAAGATCTGAAATAAATCTCTGATTTGATGTGAATCCCAATGCTAAACAGCAGCTCCAATGTTGCTTTGGTGTAGATCTCCCTTGATTAGAGGTTGCTAAGCTTAATCCTTGACCAAAAGGTGATTTGGAGGTGATTTAGAGGTTGGAGACCATTTTTAGGGTTCCTTGGTGATAAGTGGAGGCTAGAAAACTGAAATGGAATGATTCTCCATCTCATTTCAGCCTTCCCATAACCCTAATCCTGAAATGGGTTATGGGCCTACTCACTAATCACCCTATTTGGCCCGGTTAAGCAGTTTTTCACCCTCCAAACCTTATTTCAGCCATATCTCCCAAACGGTAAGTCCGTTTGGCTATTGTGACCACTCTACGGAAAGGTAAACCTTCAAATGAATTTAATGGAAGTGGTTTCAGGTCAAAATTCCTTTACAATCAAAAGTTATGGCCAAAACAGTACCAACTAGGGGCAGAATGGTCATTTAAAAATCGACAAAAATCATGAACATGGGAAATGACTCTAATGGATGTTTCCCAAAGATCCATGACTATATGACTTCATACGGGAAAGAAATAAATATTCTACGATCCCCCGATGCGTAGAATGCGGGTCATTACACTCTTCCCCCCTTAAGAAATTTCGCCCTCGAAATTCCCTAATCAAAACACATACAAAGGTCCTGCATGCCTATCAATCATAAACAACAATCAAACATGCAACAAGCAAAACAAGTCTACCCTAGCATGCGGAAAAACTAAATTACCACGTAAGTCTTACCAGGCAAAGAGTTCTGGATACGCCTTCCTAATGCTCTCCTCTGTCTCCCAAGTACAATCATTCTCGTTCTCGCCCTACTGAACCTTGACTAGCTTCACCGCCTTCCTTCGAAGTTGTTTCGTATCGTGCCCTACAATACGAATCGGCTTGCGGTTCCCAGCCGCCTCGCGTTCTACTTCAAAGTCCTCTAACTGATCAGGTGAAATAGTCACATCTGAGTCGTGAACGAACTTTCTTAGTTGGGAAACATGAAATACATTGTGAACTCCCGCCATTTTCTCTGGTAAGCCAACTCTATATGCCAAATTCCCGACTAGTTCGAGAACAGGGAATGGGCCAACAAATCTTGGTGCTAACTTGCCTCTCCTGCCAAATCGTATCACGCTCTTCAACGGAGAGATCTTGACAAACACCAAGTCACCAACGGAGAATTTCAAGTCTCTTCTCCTCTTATCAGCATAACTCTTCTGCCTATCTTGAGCAGCTTTCATTCGCTGTTGAATGATCTTGATCTTATCGGAAGTTTCCCTCACCACATCTGGTCCAAGCACAAACTTCTCGCCAGTCTCTATCCAACATGATGGTGAGTTGCACGGTCTTCCGTACACAGCTTCATATGGAGCCATACCGATACTGGATTGGTAGCTATTATTATATGCAAACTCTACTAGATGCAAATGGTCATCCCACGATCCACCAAAATCCAATATACAAGCTCTCAAGAGATCTTCCAATATACGATTCACCCTCTCCGTCTGACCGTCGGTCTGAGGATGATATGCGGTACTGAGATGTAATCCTGACCCTAGAGCCTCTTGTAAGCTTTTCCAAAACCCACAAGTGAACAACGGGTCTCGGTCACTCACAATGCTTTTAGGTACTCCATGAAATCTCACTACCCACTTCATATACAATTTTACCAACTTGGCTGCCGTTCTGGTCGATTTGACTGGTATAAATCTTGCACTTTTAGTCAATCGATCCACAATTACCCAAATGCTATCATATCCCGATCTATTCCTTGGTAAACCATCGATGAAATCCATCGAGACTTTCTCCCATTTCCATTCGGGAATTTCTAATGGTTGCAACAATCCGCTAGGCTTCCTTTGCTTGGCTTTAACTAGCTGGCAATTCATGCATTTGGATATAAACTTTCCAACGTCTCTTTTCATCCCTTCCCAGTAGTAGGTCTGTCTCATGTCTCGATACATCTTATTACCACCGGGATGTATAGTTAGTTTTGAGTGATGACATTCTCTAAGCACTTCATCTCTCAAACCATTTATGTTGGGCACAACTAGTTTTCCATTCTTTCGAAGCCATCCATCTCGATCAAGCCCATACACACTCATCTCCTCCTCGATACCCATCTCTAACTTGGAGATGATTTCCAATAGGTTAGGATCGCCCCTCTGGCTGGAACCAATCCGCTCTATCAAAGTGGGTCTGATCGTCAAACTAGCTAGCATAACTGGATCCAATTCTCACTTTGGTTTGAAATCAAACCCCGTGATATACTCCAATTGCTTCCATTCAAGAAACATTTCCCCTAAGCTGGCATGTCTCCTACTCAAGGCATCGGCTACCGCATTACCTTTCCCAGGTGTATATGCGATATCAAAATCATACGAAGCCAAGAACTCTAACCATCTCTGCTGACAGAGATTCAGATCTTTCTGGGAGAAGAGATACTTTAACGATTTATGATCGGTAAACAACTCGAATCTTTCTCCCTAGAGATAGTGTCTCCACATCTTCAGCGCAAATACAATCGCTGCCAATTCCAAATCATGGGTAGGATACTTCTTCTCATGCGGCTTTAGCTGTTGACTAGCATAAGCTACATCCCTACCTCCTTGCATTAATATAGCACCTAGTCCGGTACCACAAGCATCCGTGTATACCGTCATCTCTTCATTCCCTTTAGGAATGACTAACACTGGCGCACGCGTCAACCTCTCTTTTAGACTCTTGAAGGCATCCTCACACACTCCGTCCCAGACGAAGGACTGATTCTTCTTAGTCAACTGAGTCAACGGTGCTGCTATCTTGGAGAAGTCCTGGATAAACTTACGATAATATCCAGCTAATCCCAAGAAACTTCTTACATCTGTTGCATTCTTGGGCGTAGGCCAATCCTATACCGTAGCCACCTTCGCAGGGTCCACGGCAATACCACTCTCTGTAACAACATGACCCAAGAATCTTACTTCGCTTCTCCAAAAATGACACTTAGAGAATTTCGCTTTCAATTGGTGTTTCCTCAATACCTCCATCACTATCCTCAAGTGTCCCTTGTGTTCCTCCTCTGTCCTTGAATAAACAAGGATATCATCCACGAACACAAGAACAAACTTATTCAACTGATCTCTGAATACTCGATTCATGAGATCTACAAAATAGGTTGGTGCATTGGTCAACCCAAATGGCATGACCAACCACTCATAAAATCCAGACGGCGTCCTAAATGCCGTTTTCGTAACACTCTCATCTGCTACTCGAAGCTGCTGAAATCCTGTCGCGAGGTCCAACTGGGAGAACACTCTTGCTCCTTCCAGTTGATCAAACAAATCATCTATCCGCGGTAGAGGATACTTATTCTTCCTCGTTATCTTATTCAACTCGCGATAGTCCACACACAAACGAAGGGAACCATCTGCCTTAGTGGCAAACACAACTGGTGCTCCCCACTCGGAGACACTCCTTCTAATAAGTCTCTTCTTCAAAAGATTGCTGACTTGCACCCCGAGCTCTCGCTGCTCCCTTGGTGCCATACGATGAAGTGGCATCACTATAGGTCTGGCATCTTTCACTAAATCAATACGGAACTCAATCTCTCGGTATGGTGGAAGCCCGGTCACCTCCTCGAAGACGTCCGGATACTGGCCAACCACGGGCACATCTGACAACTCATCCTGCGGGATGTCGAGGGAATTTACAAAACTAGCCATAACCACATCACTAGGTAGGCTACCAAATACTACCCTCCGCCCATCATCCGCCCTCACTGTCACCAAAAAGCCCTCACAGTCTACCACCACCCCGTATCTTTGGAGCCAATCGACTCCCAATATAATGCCATACCCAGTAAAGCCCAAAACAAAGCAATCACAAACAAACATACATCCATGACTCGATAAGACCAAATTCCTTCAAATCATACTAAGGCTAGTCGAACCACCAATCGGGTTCGTCACAACCAATGGTCTATCGACTATCTCAAGTTCCAGTCCCAACCTATCTACCAGGTCACTTGATATGAAGGAACGGGAAGCCCTAGTATCAAACAAAACTCGAACTGGTACATCATAAATAGAAAGCGTACCTTGAATAACAACATTCTTTCCTTTCTCCGCCGCAGTTGGGGCATTCGACGAAGAAGGAACAACATCAATACCATATGCTTTCACAATCTGCTTCTCCTTAAGAGGTTGCAGACACTTATCCTTATGATGTCCCACTTGACCACAGTTGTAGCACTTCCTTTCCGCTAGCTTGGCCCGACATTCTTTAGCATAATGGCCCTTCTTACCACAGCTGAAGCACTCAACATCCTTCTTGCTCTTTTTCTGGCAACCCTTAGATTGGTTCTGCTTCCTCTTATTCTGAGAGTTATTCTTGCCTCCACCACCTACATGCGGCTTTCTCCCTTTTGCATATGCAGCCTCAGTCGTTGACTTAGGGTAAAGACTCTCCGATCTCAAAGCTTTTCCCACAATCGATTCAAAAGTCTCATCGATGTGGTTGATAAGCCTTTCCCCCAAGTACCCATCCAAACCAGTAATGAACTTCTCATTCTTCTTCTCAGGAGTATCAATGAGAGACAGTCCATACTTCGACAAAGTGTCGAACTCAGCAATATAATCAGAAACTGCCCTTCCGTTCTGCTTGAGTTCCAAGAACCTCTTGAACAACACTGACTTCTGAGCAGCTAGAATAAACTTCTCGCTAAAGCGAGCCTTGAACTGATCCCAAGTAACCTGATCCTCTGGAGTAGCTGTTCTAATGGCATTCGACCAATTCATCGCTCGCCCTTGCAGCTGACGAGACGCTAGCCTTCTCTTCATCGCATCCTCAAGACCCAAGTCATCGAAGATACGGTCACAACTATCCATCCGATCTTGAACATCCGCGGCCGACTCCGTTCCATGGAACGGCTTCCCACCAAGATTAGTGTAATCTTTACACAACATGGTGAAATTGACCCTAGGCGCCTGCACTACTGGGCCAACACCAACTCCGGGATTGGGAACTGCCCCTTGCACTTCTCTAAGCATATCTCTCATGAGGTTAGTAAACATTGCCCTCATGTCAGCGGCAGTCCCTTGGTTGGTCCCTCTACCAGCACCCCTCGTGTCTCTGCTCATCGTCAATCTGAAAAAGGGAAACGATTAATGACCCCATAGTGGTGTTAGTGCAGTGCAACTTCATTCTTATACTACCAATAGTATATATATATGGCTTTTGAAAACCAAAGTAATCACAAATACGCGCTCTCATATACGTACTATCTCTCCGTGGTGTCTTTCCCTAGGTTAACTACGCAACCTAGAGCTCTGATACCAAGTGTGACGGCCCACCCCGCACCAACCAACATTTACTCAAAACGTGCGCTGTACACATGTCCAGTTAGCACGGAACGGGTCGTCAGAAGGAAAAGAAAGAAAGAAATGAACATACAAAGAACCTGTAGAATGTCTCACAGCGCATAGAATAATATATAATAATAACATACTTGACATAAAACAGGAGAGACAGTGCATAAGCAGAAAATCAGAACTAAACATCATAGCAGCGGAAATCCCAAAATACAGCTTATTACAACTTTTCAAACTGTCTCAAAGCAAAGGCAAGATAAAAGAGGTATACTACTAATGCCCAAGTAGCGACCACCGACGACACAGGGAGAATATATATATAATATGTGGAAGCCTCCTGCCCGCCTCCGAATCAGCTACTCGCGCATCATCAGCTAACCTGTCTCTAGTCTGCTTGTGTGAGCACCCAGAGTAATAAGAGGAGACATAAAACTCTGGATCAGACATAAATCCTGGTATGAGCGATAAGCATCTAAAGTGAACAATAACAGGTAGACTAAAAACATACCTGAACCTGGACCTGCAACCAAAGAGTTAGCACTACATACTGTACAACACTCTAAGGTACCATATCAAACGGTGTAAAGATACGGAGGTGGGGGAGGTGTGCATGTCATAATGATGGCAAACAATCAAACATAGCATCCATCCTCACATCTCTCACTCAGTGCGTAAAGCATACGATATTCACCACTTCGATCACCCTACATACCTTACTACTATCACTTTGCCCCATGAAGTCATAAATGGCTTCACTGCACTGATAACGTAGCCACAAATCCTTCGCTATGTCCACTTTGCCACATGGAGTCACAAGGACCCTACTGCACTGGCTCATAGCCTTACTAATCCTTACTATGTCCACTCTGCCCCATGGAGTTGCAATGACCCTACTACACTGGCTCATAGTCTTACTACGCATCACTTTGCCCCTCGAGTCATAATGACTCTACTGCACTGATAACGTAGTCTTGCTACCATCACTTTGCCCCTCAGGTCATAATGACCCTACTGCACTGATAAGTACCCCATCATCCAATTTTTAGTGGTGAATCGAAGTTATGAACGTCGACAACTCCTTAGCACACGTCCCGCAGCAAAGTCCAACCATGAAGTGAACTCATTGGTTCCCAACTGGATCCTGAGCCCTAACTTCCCATATTGGACTACCTTTGCATCTCGGGTTATTGGTCAATACTGGGTCGGGTCGGGTTCCTCCTCAAGCCATCGGTTCGGGTCGGTGTCCTCCATCTGTTCGGGTCGGGTCTCCTTCTGGTGCGGTTCGGGTCGGTGTCCTCCATCTGTTCGGGTCGGGTCTCCTTCTGGTGCGGTTCGGGTCGGCGTTTCTCCTCGGTTCGGGTCGGTGTCCTCCATCTGTTTCTACTTCTGCTCCGATCCGCCTCCTCATCCTTTACATGCTTCGATCCAATCCATCCTCCTCTATCCGCTCCGATCCCTACTCCCTAATCCGATCCGATCCCAGTTCAGCTAGCGTGGCCTTCCTTTTTGCCACTTTTCCCAAGTGCCAGTTTCCGATCCGATCGAATCCTTTGCCCAGTTCAACATATCCGATCCGAGCCTCCTATCCGATCCGATCCGAACCCTGCACTGTTTTCTAAAACTGTTCCAGCAAGTGTTTACGCCATTCGACGACGTTTTCGACCATTCTAGCTATTGAAACCTATCACAAAGCATATCATACAGTCATAGCAACATGTATAATCAACCACAAACATCAAAACATCAATATAATAGGTTAAAATGGATCAAACATACCCAAAATCCCATATTCCCCCTTAAGCATGTTTAGGTGAAACTAATGATAGGATTAGCAAAACTTAACCAAATTAACCCAAAGTCATATCAGAGGTCTAAAACATCATTTAGGAATTTATGAACATTTTTCCCGAATTTTATCATGCTTAAATTCGCTAATTAGCACTAATTACCTTTAACTAGCCATAATTAGTGTAAAACTATGCAAATCACTCACCTTAGCCACAAATAAACTAAGATCTGAAATAAATCTCTGATTTGTTGTGAATCCCAATGCTAAACAGCAGCTCCAATGTTGCTTTGGTGTAGATCTCCCTTGATTAGAGGTTGCTAAGCTTAATCCTTGACCAAAAGGTGATTTGGAGGTGATTTAGAGGTTGGAGGTCATTTTTAGGATTCCTTGGTGATAAGTGGAGGCTAAAAAACTGAAATGGAATGATTCTCCATCTCATTTTAGCCTTCCCATAACCCTAATCCCGAAATGGGTTATGGGCCTACTAACTAATCACCCTATTTGGCCCGGTTAAGCAGTTTTTCACCCCCAAACCTTATTTCAGCCATATCTCCCAAACGGTAAGTCCGTTTGGCTATTTTGACCACTCTACGGAAAGGTAAACCATTAAATGAATCTAATGGAAGTGGTTTCAGGTCAAAATTCCTTTCCAATCAAAAGTTATGGCCAAAACAGTACCAACTAGGGGCAGAATGGTCATTTAAAAATCGACAAAAATCATGAACATGGGAAATGACTCTAATGGATGTTTCCCAAAGTTACATGACTATACGACTTCATACGGGAAAGAAATAAATATTCTACGATCCCCCGATGCGTAGAATGCGGGTCATTACATACATGAGTTGGCATATGAATTAAATCACGGGTTTTGAGACTATGCGAGTTAAATCAAGGGGTTGGGCTTATGTTAACTAGGCATAAGTAGAATTGGAAACATGAACCATGATTTGGGTTTATTTGGGCGTGAACTTGACAACATATAACTTTGGCTAGAACTTGATAGGATTGGGATGTCATAAACTTGGCATACATGCAAATAGGCGAGAATTGGACATATGTAAAGTGGCTAGAATTGGGTACATATTTTCATGGGCATGTAATGTGGAACTTGGGCATATGTTTAGTAATAAGTAAAATGGGGATTTTGACTTAGATGACACATATGTAATTAACAATCTAACGGATGCCTTCGACACGAGGTTAGACTTGAGTTGTGGTGTAATTCTGCCCGGAACCGCCCGGCATATCCAGTGACCATAACAATAATAGTCTAATGTGAGAGGTCATAGGCAAAGATTAGATTGTGGTAATGATTGAACCCGAGGTTGGAATGGGTTTGCGGTGTAATTCTTCCCGGAACCGCCCGGCATATCCAATGACCGCAAACAAGTCCAATGTGAGAGGTTGATGCATTAATAAATAATAAATGAATATGACATGGACGGGTGGGTTAAGTAACTTGATTAGACTAATGACACTTAACCAATATGACATAGACGGGTGGGTTAAGTAACTTGATTAGACTAATGACACTTAACCAATATGACATGGACGGGTAGGTTAAATAACTTGATTAGACTAATACACTTAACCAATATGACATGGACGGGTAGGTTAACTAACTTGATTAGACTAATACACTTAACCAATATGACATGGACGGGTAGGTTAAGTAACTTGATTTGACTAATATACTTAACCAATATGACATGGACGGGTGGGTTAAGTAACTTGACTAGACTAATGACACTTAACCAATATGACATGGACGGGTGGGTTAAGTAACTTGATTAGACTAATGACACTTAACCAATATAACGTGGATGGGTGGGTTAAGTAAAACCGGACTTGATTTCTAGATGACACTTAACCATATAACACGATTAGAGGATGGGTTAGTTTAACCTGAATGGGTCGATAACACCCGACTAGTACAACACGAGGCATGGTAAGGTTAAGTAAACTCACAAGGGTAACGCTTAACCATTATAATTTGACTAGTGGATGGGGTTAGGTTAACATATACTTAACCAATCTAATATGATACTTGATGGGGTTAAGTCATGAATCGCTTGAATATACTTAACCAATCTAACATGATAACTTGGCGGGGTTAAATCATGAATCGCTTGAATATACTTAACCAATCTAACATGACGACTTGATGGGGTTAAGTCATGAATCGCTTGAATACTTAACCAATCTAACACGGTAATTTGATGGGGTTTAGCTTGAATAGACTTAACCAATCTAACACGGTAATTTGATGGGGTTGAGCTTAAATATACTTAATCAATTTGACACGATGATTTGGATAGGGTTAAGCCATGAACCACTGGAATACGCTTAACCAACTTGACACGTGATTCGTAGGGCTAAGTCATGAACTTGAATGACAACACTTAGCCAACTTGACATGACATGTAGACGGGTTAAGTCACGAACTTGAATGACCACACTTAACCAACTTGATATGCTAGACTGATAGGGGTTAAGTCTCTACACTTAACCTGCTGGACGGAAACCCTAGTTACGCGGTCCTTTTCAGCAGTAACCCTCTTGGATGTATCACGATACCCTAGGGACTTGGCTAGGGTGGGGCACGATTACTGGGCTGATTGTAAGCGACCAAAACGACGGTTGAGGTTGGTGCGCCATTGTAGGTTCGGGCGGACTATGGTCGTTCACGTAGTCCGGAGTTGAAAAAGCAGGCATGGGCACCAGTAGTTCTACACTGTGCGTGCTTGGAATGGTGTCTGTGGTTGACACCCTAGGACTTGATACACCCTAGGGTGGACCTAGCACAGGGTAGCTACATTCGTGATTGGGCCGTATGACACCGACACACGACGAGTTAGGACTTGTAGGGAGCCGATCGATTAGATCGTTACATGAGAAAAGGGCGTTGTTCGATAGGTAGCATAATCCCTAGTGGTCCTAGGTGGCATAAACCCTGATCGAATCTAGAAAACGTCCAATAGGTAGCATAATCCCTAGTGGTCCTAGGTGGCGTAAATCCTAGTTGAACACGCGATAATTCATGATAAGGGAATCTGGCCAGAACAAGGATGGCAGTCCGAGCAATTTCAAGGATGGTGACACTACGTTGTAGTAGTACAGAATAACGTGATGGAACCCGTACGATATATTGCAAGGGACTATACATATACATGGAAGGGATGATACGAGTTCGGATGCTAGTACGGTTGGTGCAGAGGACGTTAGACATGCGATGCTATTATGAGTTTATCTTGTTATCTTGGTTATCCTGTTACCTTGGTTATCTTGTTACTTGAGTTTATCTTGATATCTTAGTTTGATCTGTTTATCTTGTCATCATGCTTATATTTACTTTCTGTTTATACATGTCATGTTACTCTTACATGTTTTTATGCTGGGAGTCACTAGGACTTACTCAGTCTTTATGACTGACCTGTTTTGTTTCGCCTCTTTTTCTTCCGTTTCCCCCCCAGGTTTACAGGGAGGAAATGTGGCTACTTAGTGCGGATTTTCTGCTTCAAGATCATCATCTATGGCTTGGGCTTTTTCATGGCTATGGCTATTTTGCTATTTTACTTGGGGAATAATTTATGACTATGGTTTTATGCTTCTTTATTATTGCAAGACAGGTTTCGATGTAAGTAATTTAATGGCACTTTGATGTATAAGGTTTTAGACCTTACTACTTTTATAAAGTAACGAAATCATGTTTTCTTCCGCTGTTTTATATGTTCTGTCTTGTAATATTTCTGTTCATGTTTACCTAGATAATACTCCACCAAAGCTAGTGCATTCCCGTTGTGAGTGACCCTAGCGGAGGTGGGGTGTTACATTTGGTATCAGAGCAGAAGGTTACCAGACTGGGCGAAAGTTTTAAAACCTTCTGAAAACTATTTAAAAACCGTTTACAAAGAAGCATTTTTCAAGGAAAGTTTTATTTTTAAAGGCTATTCCCCAAAAAGCCATTAGCACTATCCTGAGTTTCCTTGATTGAATCTCTTTTCCTTTCTTCCCTCCACCTGTAGTCCCAGTAGCTTTAACTGTGACTAATCCTTTTCTAGCTACGTAAATGTTTTCCGTGCGATGGATGAAGTTCTCAAGAGACCTGTTACCGCGTTATACAAGAAAGGATAGGAGTGGTTAAGGCGAATGAGGCTCAGAACAAGAAGGTAGTTAAGTACTATAGGACAAGGACATGGGCAGAGAACAAGATCGTCGAGAGGGCAATTGTATACTCTCACCTAAGAGGGATGGTAACGTTTCTGTTGAAGGTTTTCCTTTCTATCATCCCGTCAGGACTTTGTTTTGTACATCGCATCCTTTTTGAATCTTGCTTCGATAGTTGAGTCTCTGCACCTTAGTACTAGCACAAGAGGGGGTCCCGTTTTTGTCTCAAATCCTGTTGGGGGATCGTCCCATTTATTCATGACATGTTTGGATTTGAGGATATCTATGACTTTTGGGAATAATGCTTATGTTTTTGAGCTATGGGTTGATTCTAGGAATGGAGTGGTTATCCAGTAAGGGTGCCATTCTCGGTTCTGAAAGGAGGGTAGTTAGACTCTTGACTTGCCTCGGTAATACCCTCGAAGTCTCGTGTAACCTTTAGGGTTCTGCCATGATTGGTTACCTAGAATCTCTTGATGCATTTGTTGGTAATCCATTCTAGTAGTGTTCACCACTACGGCGGATGGTTCATTTCGCTTGTGCATGCGTTATGGAAATCACTCTAGTAAGTACACTTGGTAACATGGTTGGCATCTGTTTGTTTTCAAGAGATAGTTCTTCTGCGTGGAATGCCGTATAGTGAGTAAACGAGATCCAGAGTTCACTAGTGAATTTTGGAGAGCTTTCATGAAAACCAAGAGTACACGGATATGGTTGAGCCAAGTATGCTAGAGGGAGAATAAGTAAAAGTGGAACGAGAGGCGACGATGAAGTGAGTTCCAGCTCATATTTGGAAATAGGAGTTAAGAGGCCACGAAATCATGAGGTTAAAGATGGTCAAAGCACAATGGAATTAAGCTCAAGGAAATGTGACTTAGAAGATTGAAGACAAGATACGCGCATCATATCTCTTTTTAAGAGTATATTCTTGATCCCTGTTTCCCTGTAGAGCTTACCCGCATGCTATCTTTTATGCATATCCTCTCGGTCCTATTCTCGATCTTATTTCTGTTGCAAACTCCATAGGGGGTATGACTCATCGGTTAGTAATATATGTCAGGGTTTGAAGGTGTCTGTTAGGTTGACTAAACCTTTTGGGCTTTATAGGAGATGAGTAGGGTTTAGAAAGGGATTTCTTGTAATCCAAAAAGGAGTTTATCTTGCTTATCTTCTTGATCCTATCTTGAGAACCTTTGGTAGAACCCTATGGATGCAAACATGTATTTGAAACATGTTATGATGGATGTTTGCGAAATGGTTGCAAGTGGTCGCAAGTGGTTGCTCGTGGATGCATGAATACACATTACGCACTAGATCGGCTCAGACACATTTTCATGTTGCATATGCATGAGTGTTTATACTTGTTTATGGATGAAATTGAATGTGTTATCATGTGAATATTGCATATGGATGAATGTTTATGCACACATATATTGTTTATGTGTCTAGGACTATTTGCATACATGTGGATACATGGCACTAAACATATTTTGCATTGAGGAGATCAATCAGGCCTGATCATTTGCATTAGATAAAGAACATATACACACACTTTCTGCATATGTTCATACAGCATTAGAAAACTTTTAAGGACAATGGTTGCTTGTGGATGATGTTGTGAGTAGATGGATGATGGATGGTAGGATACGTTCTTCCTAACTTAGAGATTTCGGGGACGAAATCCTTTAAGGTGGGGAGAATGTAACAACCCGAATTTTATAACATGTTAAAACAAGAAATCAGGGCAGAATTAAATTATAAAATAAGAATCAAGAGAAACGGGTTGCGCTGTTGAGTTCGTCTCTGAATTCAGGTTGGAAACGAGTCCGAAATTTCTAAAATCGGAGTCCGTACTACCAAGATATGGCCCATAGAAGATTTTAGAAAATTCAAAATTCAGCCCAAAATTCAAATTCAGCCAGAAGCAGATTGGGCGGGAAAATTTCCCGCCCAGCCCCAGGTCGACTGGGGGCTCGACCTACCCCCCCCCCGGTCGACTAGGGAGTCGACCTGGGTGTCGACCTGGGGGTCGACCTCCCTGGTCGGGCCAGGTTAGCCTGGTGCACCTGCTTGCTTGTGTGGTCTGGTTGGTTGGCCTGTGACGATTTTCAGTGGCTCAGATCTAAACTAGGGTTAATCCTATGGCCTAAACTAGTCCTAACTCCTATAAAAGAACCCTAAGACCTAGACTAATTCACTACAATTCATTCTAACAACGAAGTGCCACCAAAATGCTCCTAAATCATGGCATCCATCTTCATCATTGAGAGCTTGAGAGTTCTAAACTAAATCTAAGGAAAAGGAGCAATCTTTCTACATCAACTCAAAGGAGCTACTTATTTCTCAAGGCCTCTAGTGTTGCTACATCATTCCTAGAGCTTCTACATCAAATCAAGGGAGTAGAGCATCATTCCTACACCATCCTACGACAAATGCTTGCTCATAATTCTCTAGCCACGCTTTGTAAGTTCTAGATGCTTTTAGATTGAAACGATAACTTGAATATGAAATGTGATAAAGTTGGAATTGGATTTATGCATGATATTCAATCCATGCTCATTCTTGTTCATTTTGGATCTTGACCTTTGGGGATGTTGCTATGACATTAATTTGAACCTATGCATGTTGCAAATCCCTTTTTCATGTTCTTATCATGCATGTAATGATGTTTTTCTCCCGGATCTTGTTTTATGCAAAGCTTCTACCTTCCCCTATTTATTTTCTTTTGATGAACCTTGGTCGATTTCGGACCTAGGCCTAAGTTACGATTTACGTGCGATTTGAATACGGGGGAAATATTGGGATTTCACCTATTTGGGTATAGGTATGGGTGGTCGAATTTATGCATAACACGAACAAGGAAGAAATTTGGGGTATTGCCAATATTATTTGCAAGTTTGGGCATACATGAGTTGGCATATGAATTAAATCACGGGTTTTGAGACTATGCGAGTTAAATCAAGGGGTTGGGCTTATGTTAACTAGGCATAAGTAGAATTGGAAACATGAACCGTGATTTGGGTTTATTTGGGTGTGAACTTGACAACATATAACTTTGGCTAGAACTTGATAGGATTGGGATGTCATAAACTTGGCATACATGCAAATAGGCGAGAATTGGACATATGTAAAGTGGCTAGAATTGGGTACATATTTTCATGGGCATGTAATGTGGAACTTGGGCATATGTTTAGTAATAAGTAAAATGGGGATTTTGACTTAGATGACACATATGTAATTAACAATCTAACGGATGCCTTCGACACGAGGTTAGACTTGAGTTGTGGTGTAATTCTGCCTGGAACCGCCCGGCATATCCAGTGACCACAACAATAATAGTCTAATGTGAGAGGTCGTAGGAAAAGATTAGATTGTCGTAATGCTTGAACCCGAGGTTGGAATGGGTTTGCGGTGTAATTCTGCCCGGAACCGCCCGGCATATCCAGTGACCGCAAACAAGTCCAATGTGAGAGGTTGATGCATTAATAAATAATAAATGAATATGACATGGACGGGTGGGTTAAGTAACTTGATTAGACTAATGACACTTAACCAATATGACATAGACGGGTGGGTTAAGTAACTTGATTAGACTAATGACACTTAACCAATATGACATGGACGGGTAGGTTAAATAACTTGATTAGACTAATACACTTAACCAATATGACATGGACGGGTAGGTTAACTAACTTGATTAGACTAATACACTTAACCAATATGACATGGACGGGTAGGTTAAGTAACTTGATTTGACTAATATACTTAACCAATATGACATGGACGGGTGGGTTAAGTAACTTGACTAGTCTAATGACACTTAACCAATATGACATGGACGGGTGGGTTAAGTAACTTGATTAGACTAATGACACTTAACCAATATAACGTGGATGGGTGGGTTAAGTAAAACCGGACTTGATTTCAAGATGACACTTAACCATATAACACGATTAGAGGATGGGTTAGTTTAACCTGAATGGGTCGATAACACCCGACTAGTACAACGCGAGGCATGGTAAGGTTAAGTAAACTCACAAGGGTAACGCTTAACCGTTATAATTTGACTAGTGGATGGGGTTAGGTTAACATATACTTAACCAATCTAACATGATACTTGAGGGGGTTAAGTCATGAATCGCTTGAATATACTTAACCAATCTAACATGATAACTTGGTGGGGTTAAGTCATGAATCGCTTGAATATACTTAACCAATCTAACATGATAACTTGATGGGGTTAAGTCATGAATCGCTTGAATACTTAACCAATTTAACACGGTAATTTGATGGGGTTAAGCTTGAATATACTTAACCAATCTAACACGGTAATTTGATGGGGTTGAGCTTAAATATACTTAACCAATTTGACACGATGATTTGGATAGGGTTAAGCCATGAACCGCTGGAATACGCTTAACCAACTTGACACGTGATTCGTAGGGCTAAGTCATGAACTTGAATGACAACACTTAGCCAACTTGACACGACATGTAGACGGGTTAAGTCACAAACTTAAATGACCACACTTAACCAACTTGACATGCTAGACTGATAGGGGTTAAGTCTCTACACTTAACCTGCTGGACGAAAACCATAGTTACGCGGTCCTTTTCAGCAGTTACCCTCTTGGATGTATCACGATACCCTAGGGACTAGGCTAGGGTGGGGCACGATTACTGGGCTGATTGTAAACGACCAAAACGACGGCTGAGGTTGGTGCGCCATTGTAGGTTCAGGCGGACTATGGTCGTGCACGTAGTCTGGAGTTGAAAAAGCAGGCATGGGCACCAGTAGTTCTACACTGTGCGTGCTTGGAATGGTGTCAGTGGTTGACACCCTAGGACTTGATACACCCTAGGGTGGACCTAGCACAGGGTAGATACATTCGTGATTGGGCCGTATGACATCGACACACGACGAGTTAGGACTTGTAGGGAGCCGATCGATTAGATCGTTACATGGGAAAAGGGCGTTGTTCGATAGGTAGCATAATCCCTAGTGGTCCTAGGTGGCATAAACCCTGATCGAATCTAGAAAACGTCCAATAGGTAGCATAATCCCTAGTGGTCCTAGGTGGCGTAAATCCTAGTTGAACACGCGATAATTCATGATAAGGGAATCTGGCCAGAACAAGGATGGCAGTCCGAGCAATTTCAAGGATGGTGACACTACGTTGTAGTAGTACAGAATAACGTGATGGAACCCGTACGATATATTGCAAGGGACTATACATATACATGGAAGGGATGATACGAGTTCGGATGCTAGTACGGTTGGTGCAGAGGACGTTAGACATGCGATACTATTCCGAGTTTATCTTGTTATCTTGTTATCTTGGTTATCCTGTTACCTTGGTTATCTTGTTACTTGAGTTTATCTTGATATCTTAGTTTGATCTGTTTATCTTGTCATCATGCTTATATTTACTTTCTGTTTAAACATGTCATGTTACTCTTACCTGTTTTTATGCTGGGAGTCACTAGGACTTACTCAGTTTTTTGACTGACCTGTTTTGTTTCGCCTCTTTTTCTTCCGTTTCCCCCCAGGTTTACAGGGAGGAAATGTGGCTACTTAGTGCGGATTTTCTGCTTCAAGATCATCATTTATGGCTTGGACTTTTTCATGGCTATGGCTATTTTGCTATTTTACTTGGGGAATAATTTATGACTATGGTTTTATGCTTCTTTATTATTGCAAGACAGGTTTCGATGTAAGTAATTTAATGGCACTTTGATGTAAAAGGTTTAAGACCTTACTACTTTTATAAAGTAATGAAATCATGTTTTCTTCCGCTGTTTTATATGTTCTGTCTTGTAATATTTCTGTGCATGTTTACCAAGATAATACTCCACCAAAGCTAGTGCATTCCCTTTGTGAGTGACCCTAGCGGAGGTGGGGTGTTACAGGTCTGAACGAAACCGGAGTCACCTAGGTGTTCGCATATCCGGACGATCATTAAGTACGTCCGAACAACTACCACTTTAATCCTATATTGGTAGCTAGCCAATGTCAGGCATCAGTAGCTATCCTTTCGACCTGAAGATCGTCGGTCTTCAATCGCTGTCTTCGATATCTTTCAATTGCCGTAAAATTATTTGAAATGAGTTGAACTCTGTCTTTTCAAATAATTTTTCGAAATATGATCATTTAAACCATTTGATATCGTTAATATTAATTTATAACGATTTTTTTCTATTTTTATTTATTTAAAAATAGCTCAATATAATTAAATGATGCTTCGGGCCAATGGGCGACCCCGACGCTGTTTGTTCCAAAATTTGATTTACACTTATCTTGAAATCTAACCGTTGGATTTTGATAAAGTTTATATAATCGGAAAGATCTTCCCAAAGCGGTCCTAACGGTTCCAGTTTTGGAAAAATTCGACGGCTGGATCTTACGGTATAATCGTTTAAAGTTACCATTGCCGAAATGCAAACTACCGCGCGCGATTCGTTAAATTTTAATTTATATTTATATATATAAGTATAAATATACATCATTTGGCGATTTTACTATTTTACTACAATTAAAGTGGTAATAAACATTTCAACATTTTAATCAATTCTTATATTATAGTGTTTTGTTTACCACCAATTTTGTAACAAAATGCAACTACCTCCTACGGTGTTGATTTTACATCAAAACATGTAAATAAAATGAAATATTTTCTATGTTATTTATTTGCATCTAAACATGCAGATAAAATGAAATCTTTTCTATGTTATTTATTTGCATCTAAACATGCAAATAAAATGAAATCTTTTCTATCATTTTTATTTCTATCCGATATACAAAATAAAAATGTATATTCATTCTAATGTTTTGTTTACATCTAAAATTGCAAACAAAAACATGATTTTATTTCTAATGTTTTGTTTGCATCTAAAATTGCAAACAAAAATATGATTTTATTTCTAATGGTTTTGTTTGCATCTAAAATTGCAAAAAAAAATTGATTTTAATTTTAATGGTTTTGTTTGCATCTAAAATTGCAAACAAAAATATGATTTTATTTCTAATGGATTTGTTTGCATCTAAAATTGCAAACAAAAATATGGTTTTAACTTTAATGGTTTTGTTTGCATCTAAAATTGCAAACAAAATATATGATTTTAACTTTAATGGTTTTGTTTGCATCTAAAATTGCAAACAAATTTTTATTTCTAATGGTTTTGTCTGCATCTAAAATTGCAAATAAAAATATGATTTTAGCTTTAATGTTTTGTTTGCATCTAAAATTGCAAACAAAGATATGATTTTCACTTTAATGGTTTTGTTTGCATCTAAAATTACAAACAAAAAAAATATGATTTTAACTTTAATGGTTTCGTCTACATCTAAAATTGCAAATAAAAATATGATTTTATGTCTAAGGGTTTTGTTTGCATCTAAAATTGCAAACAAAAAATATGATTTTAACTTTAATGGTTTTGTCCGCATCTAAAATTGCAAACAAAAATATGATTTTAACTTTAATGGTTTTGTTTGCATCTAAAATTGCAAACAAATATATGATTTTAACTTTAATGGTTTTGTTTGCATCTAAAATTGCAAACAAAAATATGATTTTTACTTTAATGGTTTTGTCTGCATCTAAAATTGCAAACAAAAATATGATTTTATTTCTAAGGGTTTTGTTTGCATCTAAAATTGCAAACAAAAAAAAATGGTTTTATTATTAATGGTTTTGTTTGCATCTAAAATTGCAAACAAAAAATATGCTTTTATTTCTAAGGGTTTTGTTTGCATCTAAAGTTGCAAACAAAAAAATATGGTTTTATTATTTCAACGCATATTTGCATTAGGGAATGCAAATAAAAGGGATATTTTATATTCAAAGTTTATTTGCATAAAAGGATGCAAATAAAAGAACAGTTTATTTTTCTATGCATATTTTGCATGAAAGAATTTAAATAAAAGATCCTTTTATTTTCTCCAAATATATTTAAATAAATGAATGCAAATAAAAGTACATTTTATTTTCTCTAAATATATTTGCATAAATGAATGCAAATAAAAGGACACTTTGTTTTCTCTAAATATATTTGCATGAATGCAAATAAAAGGACACTTTATTTTCAATGTATATATTTGCGTATAGGAATGCAAATAAAAGGACATTTTATTTTCAATGTATATATTTGCATATAAGAATGCAAATAAAAGGACACTTTATTTTCAATGTATATATTTGCATATAGGAATGCAAATAAAAGGACACTTTATTTTCAGTGTATATATTTGCATATAGGAATGCAAATAAAAGGACACTTTATTTTCAGTGTATATATTTGCATATAGGAATGCAAATAAAAGAACTTTTCTCAGTTCGATGATATAGTCAAAAAATCCGATACATTTTTCATTGTATTGACAATACTATTTCAATACAATTAAAAAATGATAAATTTATGTTTTATGTTAAATTGATAATCTTATTTCAATGCTCCAAATGTTAAAAGGATATTTTGAATATTGAATTGACAATTTATTCAATTCAACTAATATGATTGAGGCAATAATTTTTAAATTGAATTGACGATATAAATTTGTTCAACAAAAATAATCCAAATAGTGTGTTGATGTTGAATTAGGCATCTAACACAATTTATCATAAAAAAATGATTATTTTTCTCGATTTGGAAATTCTAATCCAAATCAATATAAAAACAATAATGACTATTTCCATTGTTTTTAAAATTCCAATCAAATGTAATCTAACATGACATGGTGAATATTTTATCGATTCCGAAATTCTAATCCAAATCAATAAATAAACAAGGTGATTATTTTATTTAAACACAACCAAATTTGTGATTATACATCAACAACAACAGATAAAACATCCACGATATCATCATATAACAAATCTGAATTATATATACTCAATCATCCCATAACAATTAAATTTGATAATTAATTAATTATATAAATGAAGAATTCTCACAGTCGTAACGCGAATTTGTCCAAAATTTGAACTGCTCGGAATTGGATCTAGTCTGGACAGTAGTGTAGATCTCAGTTTGACGATCGAATAGGATCTGGAATTGTTCAGTTTCGATATCGTATGCATTAGTTACGATTTATTCAAGGTTGTAACAATTTAAATTAATAAAATAATATGCCATACTCCTCTTCTCCGAACACTGCCGCTGATTTTCAGAAATGGTTCGATCTTAGGTTTTGACTTGGTGATCGATTGGAGCAACAGTTTGAAGATCGGTTGGTTCGGGTTGTTGGGCTCGGGGAGGTGCCGCCACGCCTGGAAGGGGGAGGAGTCGGTGGTGCCTAGGGGAGGGCTACGACGAACTTCGGTGCGGGTTCGTGGGTTTGGACCTCGGAGTTCGGGCCACAAGAGATCGATCCAGTTGTATGAAATTGAAGAGCACGAGAATCTCTTCAAAAAATTGAACTGGAGCAAAGGATTTTACTGAGAGGATTGGTAGATATTAAGAGATGAAGTTAGGAGGTTGGTGGCCATCGATTTTGTGTAGGCGGCGGTTGGAAGAAAGTGAATAGTTTTTTTTAAAGGGTTTCTTGAATTTTTTATAATATTTTAATGTGATTTTTACAAATAAAACCATATCTCTCAAATAAATCCGATTTCAGTCCGAACGAAGGTGACCCTAGCCAATAGCCCCTATTCCGGATCCAATGGGCTAGGTCTCGTCACCCCAAACGACTGTCTGTGGCCCAAAATCTTTAAATTATTACTTAAATCATCTAAATAATAAATTTAATCGTCTATTTAAATCCACTGGGGCCACATACGAGCTCAGAAAAATCCAGAAAAATCATTTCTGGCTTTGGTTTAACGATACGGTCGTAACAAAATTAATTTCGTCAAATTCAGAGACTGTTCGAAAAATGGCTATTTTCAAGTCGACCAGATTTGACTGAAATTGACAATACACATTTTCGTTTGCCACGCCCACATATTAACTCGAAAAATTATGAAAATTGAAACCTAGGAATAATTTGACATTCCGAACCAATAAAATTGGTTTCGTCGAAAACTGAGGTCGTTTGAAAAATGGCGTTTATACGGGCTATAAATTATACTATAGCGACCATCCCGAATATTCAATTGGCCATAACTTTTGATTCCCGCTATGAAATTTTGATTTTTCAGATTCATTGGAAAGATAATTCCAAACAGATTTAGATATTTTTGTTTTCACCAAACTACGTTAAATTTTGAATCCGGTAGATTCAGTCAAAGTACAGGTTTGACTTTTCAAACTACCATACTATTTCTAATTTCTTTTAGAAATCAAAATGAATACCTTTGCTCTAATTTTTTTTAACTGTTATTATTTAAAATAAATTATTTTAACTATTCAAAATTTACTGAAATAGCCAAAATGAAAATTTTAAATTGGTTCGGATTTTCCGGGTTGTTACAATAAATGCGTAGTGCATAAAACAACTGCAAATATAAATGTATCAATCCTAGACAGCATGGGTACCATATATCATGTTGCCAATACTAGGTTCTACAATCAAAACCACAATTGTCACGTATTGGAAGTTGGATTTCCATCTGTGAACTAAGGTAAGGGATCGTCCTTACCGCTTCAAGACGCTCTAGCCCGTGTCTGTGACGATCCCAAAACCCCGTGACACGGTGTTAAGGATAATCATTGGAATATAACACATTAATCATCATTAGCAGATCACAGATAATAGCATAAAGATAAAATAGAATAATTTACACACATATGACAGCGGAATCATATAGATATCACAATATCAGAGAGCACAGTGCAAGATACAACTTAGTGCATAATAATACATAATCAGTCACCATCGCCAGAGGCGGAATCATACATAAAGAGTACACAAAATAAATATCAGTCTACATCACCAATGGCGGAATCATAATACATATACTATAATGGCAGAAAGAGTCAAAGTCAGCACGGTGTAGTCAAGCCTCGCCATGAGCCAAAAGTGCACCAGATACATGTAACTAGGCTGCCCGTGTGAAAATGAGGGCACCCGAGTTTGCAAGGTGAAACAAACTACGAGTCAATCATGGGACTGGTACGAGAAATCCACTTAACTTATTAACAACAATAATAAGGAAAATCAAAGGACCACGCCACTTTCGCGGAATGGGTTTACTCCAATGAGTGCTAGTGCATGAAATAAAGTGAATGATTAAATCATCGCAATGCTTTTTATAAAATGAAGCCATTATAAGACTCAGGTCCCATCACACAATGCAACGCAAGCCGAAGGATAGAGTTTTACCTTATAATGGCCAAAAATGCTTCATACGTATAAAACAAAAGTGTTTGATATTATTACTAGTGCATATATGTTTTCGAAAGCAAATTCAATCATATATATCAATCCTAGGCGGCATAGCAACCATCTACTATGTCGCCATACTAGTAATACAATCACAACCGCATATTTTGTATTGGAAATTGGATTCCTTCATGAGTCTAGGCAAGGGGCAAGCTCCTCTCCGATTCGAGACACTCTAGCAAATGCCTCGGGACCGGACACAGCAATCCCTGGATCCTCCAAGGCCGGTCCTCTCTTACTTTTGAGGATTAGTTATTCTTGAACACACGTTTCCCGGTCCTTACAGACCTATAATCGAGGCGCCTCGTATTCCAATAACCATATAGGTGAAAAGTAGATATAAATGTCAGGGCTGGGAGGTCACTGACACCACCATAGCTAGAAAGAAACGTCGTGCACTCCTTGGGTCCTTCTCCCGTTTTTGACTCATACCGGGGTGTGAGGCTCGTGAATTCACGTTATACACAAAGCTACGTCACACAGACCATGCTTTGATCATCAACCACAAGACTTTGCTTTGCAACAGAAGCCTTGATCATATGCCACTTAGGCGTGCCACACAGGCAATCCACTCCATGCGTCTGATTTCTATCAATACATAACCTCTGAGCTCGTACGTCTCAGAGAAGGGCGTTAAGAAAGAGAATAAATTCTCCGCCTCCAAACAGATATATATTTAACAGAGATCAATCAGCACAGAACAAAATCCAATGTCAGACACACAGTCCATTTACAAGTCTGTTCTGGGTTTGAACGAAACCGAAGGCACCAATTTCCTCGCATATCCGTACAATCAACAGTATGTCTGGACGGCTACTACCTCAGCTCCTTCAAGGTAGCTACTCCAATCACGAGCATCGGTAGCGCCCATCCATCCAATGTGAAGATCGTCCGTCTTCGACTCTTCGACTTCTCAACGTCGATCGATTATTTGAAATGAGATGAACTCGGCCTTTTCAAATAACCCACGTATATTTAGATTTTCAAATCAATTTATCACATGGTTAGACTATTCAACATTCACATTTCAGTTCTTTAGTTATAATTTTCATGTTAAATACATTCAACCATCACATATCAAGCAAACACAACAAAATTGGTTTATTTCCACTCTATATCGTCTATAGTATTTTATAACGATATATCGCCATTTTTATTTATTTAAAACGGCCATATTTAATTAAACGACATTTCAGGTCGTGCCGAAGCACTAGCGCTATTTTTCACTAAATTTGTTTTACACATATCTGAAAATCTAACCGTTGGATCTTCACAAATTTTATATCATTAGAAAGATCATTTCAAAACGAACCCAACGGTTTCAGTTTTGGGAAAATCCGACGGTCGGATCTTCCACACTAGTCATTTGAAGTTACGATTTCAAAATACGAACTACAACGTCGTTATTCGATTTAATTTAATTATCTTTATATTTATATATAAATATAATCGACTCTGGCGTTGTTTTTCTTCAGATTTGAATTAAACATTCCAGGCAATCCAACCGTCGGATCTTCACAAAGTTGGTGCCGTTGGAAAGATATTTCCAAGGCGAACCCAACGGTTGCGGTTTCGGGGAAATCCAATGGTCGGATTTCCTGCACTAGTCATTTGAAATCACGGTTTCAAAACACGAACTGCACGGCTGTAACACCCCGTGAATTCTATAACTGTGCAATTCATAAATTAAAGTATAATTAATTTCAAAACAAAGAACTAAGGGAAACGGGATTCGCCATTGCGTTCGTCTCGGAAAAATACGCGAAATAGAGTCCGAGTTTTCGAAAAACGGATATCGTATGAAGAAGTTATGGACGAACGAAGTTGGGCGAAAAACCGAAAAAGGGTCAGAATGCACTGGCGCACTTGGGAAGTGCGCCAGAACAAAAATGCACTGGCGCACCTGTGAAGTGCGCCAGTACATTTTTGACCTGGCGCACCTGCCAAGTGCGCCCAGGTCAAAAATGACCTGCTGGCCAGGTCTGGTCTAGCCCTGGCTGGCCAGGTCTGTGTTTGGCCGATTTTCAGAAGCTTGCTTTGTCATTAGGGCTAGGTGGCGGGCTCTAATTGGTCTCTCTATCTAATGAATGGCTATGATCTAACCTAGCAACATCAATGGTCCTAATCAATTCCTAACCTCTATATATACAACCCTAGACTAAACCCTAATCTATTCATTCAAATTAAGAACATAGCCGCCATGTTGCTGAGGAACGACTAAGAGTAGCCGCCAACTAGAGAGAGAATTAGGAAGAAAGTTCTAAAGCCTAAAGCAATTCAAGCAACCTAAAGCCAATCAATTCAACATCATATCTCTTAATTAGAGAATTCGCCGCAACCATTGTAAGTAGAGTATTACTTTGGTATGAATAAACAATTGTGTTGGTTTGTATGCGTGAATTGTGGCAATAAAGTAATTCATATTTGTGCGTTCTTATCAATTTGAAATACTATGTACGTTTGGATATTTATGAATTATGTTATGTCATTCAATTATAAAGAACTACATGCGGTAGTTCTATGCAAGTATACGTTTGGAATATTGCGCAAATTATGTAATCTATGTTGAAGCTACATGTATGTAGTTGATTGAAATTCATGCAAGTTTGGGGCTTTGTTATTATGCCATCATGTATGTAGTTGATTGAAATTTATGCAAGTTTGAGACTTTGTTATTATGCCATCATGATGTATATTCTTGTGCATGAATCATTTTGCAAGTAATTGAAACAAGTTTGGTTGTTATAGTTCATATGAAACTATGTTGGAATTTTGACACCATAATCCATGTATTAAGTCATGCTTTTGCAAAACTTGTGAATATGGCTAGGCTATGAATGATATTTGGCATAATTGAAATCCATGATTAAGTCTATCTTGTTTAAAAGAATTATATGATGACATATGTGAGACATGGCTAGGTTGACTCAAAAATCCCTTTTTGCAAGTTTAAAAGCAAACACCATGATTAGGAATATTTATGCATAAGTATATTTATACCATCGTTATGTGATTAAACTTAAATCATGATTAAGTTGAACTATGCTTTTGTGTTAGTAACAAAGTATCCTCTTTGTAAACATGTAGAAACCTTATGAACATGACTTGTTTATATTTATGCCATGAACAAATTTAACTATACTTATGCCATGCTCATGTTTGATATTATGCCATGTTTATGCTAGAAGTATTTATGCCATGCTTATGTTTGACATTATGCCATGCTTATGCTAGAAACATTTATGCCATATGTGTGACATTATGCCTAAATAAGAATATAGGTCCATAGGTCAATAATGATATCTCAATTACAAGTTCACATGCTTTGATTCATGTCACCTATGTTACCACTATGCAAGTACACCAGTTTCTATTATGTATTTCCAACGTCATATGCAAGTTCATGCGCTCACATTCCCCTCTTTGTGTATGTAATCACGCTTTAAGCCTCCCCTTTCGCATGGCTAAATTGGGCTTTAAAAGGCTAAGCCCAATATATATAAACGGACGTGTAAAGAACGGGGGTAAATAACGTTGGGCTAAATTAATTTAATGAATGAAAACTAAAGTAAAAGGGCCCAAATTCAAGTATGGGTTGGGCCCATGATTGGTGTAACCTTTACACCATTA
Organism: Allium sativum; assembly: GCA_030737875.1. NCBI lineage: Eukaryota > Viridiplantae > Streptophyta > Magnoliopsida > Asparagales > Amaryllidaceae > Allium > Allium sativum. The sequence continues at coordinate 1,023,863,111 of CM060924.1, forward strand.
ACTTAATAATGGGCCGCAAATATTTACATATAAGAAATAAAGAGGAATGACAAAATATGTAAATGTAGAACATACGATGTGTTTAACCCGAGGTTGGATTGAGTTGTGATGTAAACCTGCCCGGAACCGCCCGGCTGTCCAGTAGTCACAACAATACCTATCCAATGTGAGAGGTTAAACATGGAGCCCAATAAGGACCCAAGGTTAGACTGAGTTGTGGCGTAAGACTGCCCGGAACCAACCGGCAACAGGCAGCCACAACAATACCTGTCTAATGTGAGAGGTCAGGGCCTTAATAAGACAATTAAGGCTGAGTCAGGATTGTTAGGATTAAGTGAACTAAAGACTTAATCAAAATAGAACATGCTAAACTAAACGGACTGGTGGGGTTAGGTTAGGAAACACTTAACCAACTTAGCATGTTGGCTAGAGATAGAAAACCTAGTAACGGGGGACCCTTTTCAGCAGTAACCCTAGAAGGTGTATCAGGATACCCTGAAACTAGGCAGGGTGGGGCACGATTACTGGGCTGATTGTAAGAGGTCAAATCGACGGCGGTGGTGTAGCAGTGTAGGTTTTAACGGGATGCGGGCGTGCACACACTCCGGCGCAGAAAAATAAGGCACTGGACACCAGTAGCATACCTGTGCACTCTAAGGTTGTGTCGGGTTGCCACTATGGGACTTGATACACCCCATGGTGGGACCAGCATAGGTAACTACAGACATCGGGGGCCGTAAGACACATGTAACTATGCGAGTAGGAGCCGATCATCATAGAATGGATCACATCACCCTGATTATGGGGTGCAAATTGGAAACTAGTTTATATGGGTTCAGAGATTAATATGGGGTACGATAGTATATTCGACTCTAGACAACTTAACCAAGTTTATAGTGCATGCCCACTTCTTGTTTATACTTATCATACCCAGTTCTTTATTCATAGACAAAATAGTACTAGACTTACTCAGGCTTTATGTCTGACTCTATTTTCCTTTCGTCTTCTTTCTTCCGTTCCCCCCCCCCCAGGTCCTCAGGGAGGGAACACAGCAGCTTGACCAACCTCAACATCCAGCTTGAAGAAGAGAAATGTATTGCTTGGACTTTCCTGTTTTGAACTATGGCTTTGGACAAACTCTATGGGGCTTTTGCAGTTTATCTATGTTTTATTTATGCTTCTTTAAATAATGTACTCAAGACAGATTATGAAAGTGTTATGTTATGTTTTTGGAAAGGATGTTGTTGTAACACGTATTTGATTTTATGAAATAAAAGTTTATTGTTCTTCCGTTGTTTACAAATATGTGTTCTTATATCTGTCTTGTATATCTGTGACTTGTACTTATAAACCTCCACCAAAATTATGGCATTCCCTTTGAGAGTGACCCTAACGGAGGTGGGGTGTTTCACTTGGTATCAGAGCATAGGTTTACCAGATAAGATAAAAAGTTTTGAAAAAAATTATTTTCAAAAAGGAAATTTAAAGAAGCATTTTTAAAAGATAAGATATTATTTTGTTTTAAAAGGCAAAGTCCCCCCAAAAGCCATAGGTACTCTCTTCTATCCTTCGTTTTGAATCTATCCTTTCTGTTTCAGCATGTCTGGAGGCCTTACTCCCCAGCTGCTGACGCTTTCACTCCTCCTCCTCCACGTGAACCAGCGAGCGGAAGAGTCCCAGAGTAGGAAGACGAATAATAGTCAAACAAGAAAGGATCGTAACAGTAATAATAAGAAACGAGAAAAAAGGAAATGTAATTTTTGTGGTACGGAGGGGCACATAGCCAAGGATTGTAGAAAGAGGAAAAGAAAGCAAGGAGAATGTTTTCATTGTGGGGAGACTGGACACATCAGCAAAGACTGCCCTAAGAAGACAGACTTTAAGAAGGGCAGGAAAGACAACAAGTCCCGAGAGAAGAGGAAGTGTAATTTCTGTGGCAAAGTGGGGCACTTAGTGAAGGACTGCCGGAAAAAGAAGGCCAAGATGAATGGTGGGTGCTTTTCGTGCGGTGAGACGGGCCACAGTGCTAAGGACTGCCCAAAGAAACGAGGACAGGGGCAGGGCGCTGGACCCACCCCAGGGGCACAGGTTCATGTGCTAGAAGCACCACCTCTGCAACAGCGAGGTATAAATACTTCTGTAGAAAGTGTAGTTTATCTTTATGATCACCCCGTTCGCACTTTATTTGATTCTGGCGCATCACACTCCTTTATCTCGTCTGCTTTAGTAGAATCTCTGCACCTAAAAACTAGTATGGTAGAGGACCCCTTAATTGTTTCAAACCCAATTGGGGGCCCAGCTCATTTGTCTATGACCTGTTTGGGATTAAAAATTTCTATTCTAAGTGTTGAATTTCAATGTAGTGCCTTTGTTTTGGGCTTTTCGGGGTATGGTTTGATTTTGGGTATGGATTGGCTATCCAGTAATGGGGCCATCCTTGATTGTGAGAAAAGGGTTGTTAGGCTCCTAACCCAGCTCGGTAATACTTCGGAAATTTCTTGTAATCCCTCGTATGCGGTTATGCTTAGTTATCTTGAATCGCTAGATGCCTCTGTTGAAAATTTGCAATCAGTTAGAGTGGTCCGGGAATATCCGGATGTCTTCGAAGAGGTGAAGGGCTTGCCTCCGAAGCGGGAAATAGACTTCCGCATATATCTTGTAGATAATGCAAAGCCCGTTGCGTTGCCCGTTAGACACATGGCTCCACGAGAAAGGAAAGAGCTCAGTAAACAGATTAAAGAGCTTCTAGAGAAGGGGTTCATTAGGAGGAGCATTTCAGAATAGGGCGCTCCAGTAGTGTTCGCCACTAAGGCTGAAGGTTCATTTCGCTGATACATGAGTTGTGGAGAATCACCTTAGTAAGTACATTTGGCAGCATGGTTGGCATTTATTTCCAAAAGATAGTTCCTTTACCTGATAATGTGTGGACGAGATCCAAGATTCACTTGTGAATTTTGGAGAGCTTGCATGGAACCATGAGTATGTAGTTAGGCTTGAGCCAAGTATATTAGAAGTAGAGTAAGTGAAAGTGGAATGAGAGGCAGCAGTGAAAAAGGTTCCAACTCATATTTTGGAAACAAGAATTAAGACGCTACGAAATTGTGAAGTTAAAGACGGACAAAGCATAATGGAGTTAAGCTCAAGGAAATGCGACTTAGAAGATTGAAGACTAGATTCGTGCATCATATCTCTTCTTAAGAGTATATCCTTGATCCCTCTCTTCCTGTAAAGTTCACTTGCATGCTATCTTTCGTGTATATCCTCTCGGTCCCATTTTTAATCCGATTTCTATTGCAAACCCCGTAGGGAGTATGACTCATCTGTTAGTAACACATGTTGGGGCTCGAGGATGTTCGTTGGATTGACCAAACTTCTTTTTGGGTTTAATAAGATATAAATTGGTCTTAGGAAGGGACTCCCTTGTGACCTAAAAGGAGTCCATCATGCTTAGTTTCCTAGAATCATATATGGTGGTTGGGTTGAGTAATTCTTTGGGTGTCAGTCTGATGTTGATTTCGGTCTTCGGGGCTGATGCTTGGAGAGTTCTTCTCCTAATCAATATATATGTGGCATAGATTTCCAGTTTTGACATTGCCTAATGGGCACAAAGTTTTTACTTGTTTCTATCATTCGACTATACCTTTAGGTAGGACCATTTCCTATCATTGAGAAAATTTGGAAAATGACCTATAGATTAGAGCTACCCGAAAAATTGGCCGGAGTCCACAACGTTTTTCACGTTTCACATCTTCGAAAATGTCTACATGAGTCTGCTGAAGTGGTAAAGCCAGATGTCCTAGAAGAAGCCGAAGTGGAACGCGAAGCAACCATAAGGAGAGTTCCAACCCGTATCTTAGGAACGGAAGTGAAGAAGCTACGCAACCGCGAGGTCAAGCTCGTCAAAGTTCAGTGGAGCGACGCCGAGGGAGACGCGACTTGGGAAACTGAAGCTAGAATCCGTACAGCCTACCCTTTTCTGTTCGAGGGTACATCCTTGATCTTTCATTTTCCTTAAGTTGCGCTTTTATCTATCTTTTTAGGTATATTTCCTCGACCTTATCTTTTAGGTAGAAACCCTTTGGATGGAAACATGTAGTTGAAACATGTTATGGATGATGGTTGCAAGTGGTTGCAAGTGATTGCTAGTGGTTGCTCGTGGTTGCATATACACACACAATCTAGGTTTTAGATCGGCTCAGTCACTTCATATTGCATATGCATATATGTTTGCATTCGTATATGGTTGAACTTTAATGTGTTGTCATGTGGATGCTGCATTTGTATTGAATGATTGTGCACTCATGTAGAATCAAGAATAGGGAAAATTTGCATACATAATGGATTCATGGCACTTACATAATTCGCATTAAGGAGGTCAACTGAATCAGTAGACCGCCTGATTTTGCATTAGATAAGTACATGTACACACACACTTCGCATATGATCATGAAGCATTAGAAGTCTTTTAAGGACAATGGATGCTCGTGTTTGATGGATGAGTAGATGGATGATTGGATGTTAGGACATACATTCCTCCTAACTTGAAGATTTCGGGGACGAAATCCTTTTAAGTGGGGGAGAATGTAACACCCCGTGAATTCTATAACTGTGCAATTCATAAATTAAAGTATAATTAATTTCAAAACAAAGAACTAAGGGAAACGGGATTCGCTATTGCGTTCGTCTCGGAAAAATACGCGAAATAGAGTCCGAGTTTTCGAAAAACGGATATCGTATGAAGAAGTTATGGACGAACGAAGTTGGGCGAAAAACCGAAAAAGGGTCAGAATGCACTGGCGCACTTGGGAAGTGCGCCAGAACAAAAATGCACTGGCGCACCTGTGAAGTGCGCCAGTACATTTTTGACCTGGCGCACCTGCCAAGTGCGCCCAGGTCAAAAATGACCTGCTGGCCAGGTCTGGTCTAGCCCTGGCTGGCCAGGTCTGTGTTTGGCCGATTTTCAGAAGCTTGCTTTGTCATTAGGGCTAGGTGGCGGGCTCTAATTGGTCTCTCTATCTAATGAATGGCTATGATCTAACCTAGCAACATCAATGGTCCTAATCAATTCCTAACCTCTATATATACAACCCTAGACTAAACCCTAATCTATTCATTCAAATTAAGAACATAGCCGCCATGTTGCTGAGGAACGACTAAGAGTAGCCGCCAACTAGAGAGAGAATTAGGAAGAAAGTTCTAAAGCCTAAAGCAATTCAAGCAACCTAAAGCCAATCAATTCAACATCATATCTCTTAATTAGAGAATTCGCCGCAACCATTGTAAGTAGAGTATTACTTTGGTATGAATAAACAATTGTGTTGGTTTGTATGCGTGAATTGTGGCAATAAAGTAATTCATATTTGTGCGTTCTTATCAATTTGAAATACTATGTACGTTTGGATATTTATGAATTATATTATGTCATTCAATTATAAAGAACTACATGCGGTAGTTCTATGCAAGTATACGTTTGGAATATTGCGCAAATTATGTAATCTATGTTGAAGCTACATGTATGTAGTTGATTGAAATTCATGCAAGTTTGGGGCTTTGTTATTATGCCATCATGTATGTAGTTGATTGAAATTTATGCAAGTTTGAGACTTTGTTATTATGCCATCATGATGTATATTCTTGTGCATGAATCATTTTGCAAGTAATTGAAACAAGTTTGGTTGTTATAGTTCATATGAAACTATGTTGGAATTTTGACACCATAATCCATGTATTAAGTCATGCTTTTGCAAAACTTGTGAATATGGCTAGGCTATGAATGATATTTGGCATAATTGAAATCCATGATTAAGTCTATCTTGTTTAAAAGAATTATATGATGACATATGTGAGACATGGCTAGGTTGACTCAAAAATCCCTTTTTGCAAGTTTAAAAGCAAACACCATGATTAGGAATATTTATGCATAAGTATATTTATACCATCGTTATGTGATTAAACTTAAATCATGATTAAGTTGAACTATGCTTTTGTGTTAGTAACAAAGTATCCTCTTTGTAAACATGTAGAAACCTTATGAACATGACTTGTTTATATTTATGCCATGAACAAATTTAACTATACTTATGCCATGCTCATGTTTGATATTATGCCATGTTTATGCTAGAAGTGTTTATGCCATGCTTATGTTTGACATTATTCCATGCTTATGCTAGAAACATTTATGCCATATGTGTGACATTATGCCTAAATAAGAATATAGGTCCATAGGTCAATAATGATATCTCAATTACAAGTTCACATGCTTTGATTCATGTCACCTATGTTACCACTATGCAAGTACACCAGTTTCTATTATGTATTTCCAACGTCATATGCAAGTTCATGCGCTCACATTCCCCTCTTTGTGTATGTAATCACGCTTTAAGCCTCCCCTTTCGCATGGCTAAATTGGGCTTTAAAAGGCTAAGCCCAATATATATAAACGGACGTGTAAAGAACGGGGGTAAATAACGTTGGGCTAAATTAATTTAATGAATGAAAACTAAAGTAAAAGGGCCCAAATTCAAGTATGGGTTGGGCCCATGATTGGTGTAACCTTTACACCATTAACTTAATAATGGGCCGCAAATATTTACATATAAGAAATAAAGAGGAATGACAAAATATGTAAATGTAGAACATACGATGTGTTTAACCCGAGGTTGGATTGAGTTGTGATGTAAACCTGCCCGGAACCGCCCGGCTGTCCAGTAGTCACAACAATACCTATCCAATGTGAGAGGTTAAACATGGAGCCCAATAAGGACCCGAGGTTAGACTGAGTTGTGGCGTAAGACTGCCCGGAACCAACCGGCAACAGGCAGCCACAACAATACCTGTCTAATGTGAGAGGTCAGGGCCTTAATAAGACAATTAAGGCTGAGTCAGGATTGTTAGGATTAAGTGAACTAAAGACTTAATCAAAATAGAACATGCTAAACTAAACGGACTGGTGGGGTTAGGTTAGGAAACACTTAACCAACTTAGCATGTTGGCTAGAGATAGAAAACCTAGTAACGGGGGACCCTTTTCAGCAGTAACCCTAGAAGGTGTATCAGGATACCCTGAAACTAGGCAGGGTGGGGCACGATTACTGGGCTGATTGTAAGAGGTCAAATCGACGGCGGTGGTGTAGCAGTGTAGGTTCTAACGGGATGCGGGCGTGCACACACTCCGGCGCAGAAAAATAAGGCACTGGACACCAGTAGCATACCTGTGCACTCTAAGGTTGTGTCGGGTTGCCACTATGGGACTTGATACACCCCATGGTGGGACCAGCATAGGTAACTACAGACATCGGGGGCCGTAAGACACATGTAACTATGCGAGTAGGAGCCGATCATCATAGAATGGATCACATCACCCTGATTATGGGGTGCAAATTGGAAACTAGTTTATATGGGTTCAGAGATTAATATGGGGTACGATAGTATATTCGACTCTAGACAACTTAACCAAGTTTATAGTGCATGCCCACTTCTTGTTTATACTTATCATACCCAGTTCTTTATTCATAGACAAAATAGTACTAGACTTACTCAGGCTTTATGTCTGACTCTATTTTCCTTTCGTCTTCTTTCTTCCGTTTCCCCCCCCCAGGTCCTCAGGGAGGGAACACAGCAGCTTGACCAACCTCAACATCCAGCTTGAAGAAGAGAAATGTATTGCTTGGACTTTCCTGTTTTGAACTATGGCTTTGGACAAACTCTATGGGGCTTTTGCAGTTTATCTATGTTTTATTTATGCTTCTTTAAATAATGTACTCAAGACAGATTATGAAAGTGTTATGTTATGTTTTTGGAAAGGATGTTGTTGTAACACGTATTTGATTTTATGAAATAAAAGTTTATTGTTCTTCCGTTGTTTACAAATATGTGTTCTTATATCTGTCTTGTATATCTGTGACTTGTACTTATAAACCTCCACCAAAATTATGGCATTCCCTTTGAGAGTGACCCTAACGGAGTTGGGGTGTTTCAACGGCCATGTTTCGTTTTAATTTTATTTATATTTATATATTTATATAAATATAGTTCATTCAAAAATTCCTATATCGTTTTCACTTCAAATATTTCACTAACGCCTTTAAATTTTGGAAAATTTCGCCATAACCTTCTTTGTACGGGAGGGGCTGGGAAAATTCCCAAATAGCCACACGGGCGTCTCATCTCAAAAAGAAAAAGAAAAAGGCAAGCGGCTAGCCAACATGCTCATACAATCATCACCCAAACAAAACAGTAAACGTGTACCTATTTGTCTGGCACAAAATTTTATTCCTCTTCTCTAGCCTCTTTGCTATAACCTGTTCAATAAATATGCATGTACATATATACAATTCTTATCACTTCTCATTTTCCATTCAACTTCATATTTAATTCACTTTGGTTTAAAAACACCATTCATTCTAATGTTGCATGCATGGGCAAAAATCATATCATTAGCTAATTAATGAATATTTCAACTCATGCATATTTATTTGAACAAGTGGTCATTTTTAACACTTCACATTTCAAAGATGATAATTTTGGCGAACTAAAATTTATTTCAACACATGACTATTTTATATAGTTCCTATGCATGTTAAAAATAATATTTTTTTCACAAATATTTATTTCAATGCTCGCATATCTTTAGCATATCACATATATGATAAAAATGATATTTTTATCATTTAAAATATTTGTTCAACAAATGAATGTTTTTAACACTTTATACTTTCAATAAAAATGTAATTTTTATTGTTCGATCTTTTTATTCAACACATGAACTTTTTCAATACACACACTTCTCAACATATGAGCATTTCCACACATGGATATTTATATATGTAGTTCATATAAGAAAGATGAAATTTTTATTGTTGAAACTATTTCTATATAAGGAGAATATTTTACATACTTCATATATATTATAAAAATGTGATTTTTATTGTTTAAACACTTTATTCATTCACACAAGAATTTAATTTTCACACATTACTTCTCAACACATGAGCATTTCCACACATGGATATAGTTTCAACACATGACTTTAATTTCAACGTATGAAGATAATTTCAACATATGAAAATAATTCTAACACATGAATATTATTCAAAATTTCGGCAGCATAACGGCAGGGTAGTTAAAACCGGCACCGTCCCTAGTACGGCTCCTCGCTCTACCTTAAAACCTCGCGGTTTTTGACAATGGGGATTCATGCATCTAATTCGCACGCAGGCGGCATGTTTTATTTTTATTTCCACAATTATTTCCAATTCATTTCAATCACCAATGGGTATTTTTCAACCACAACCAATCAATATCAACCACAAACAATTATTCAACCATTCGCATTTTTCATCCAATATTTCACACCAATACACAACAATAAATATCGTCCAGGGTTTGTGGACGAGGGGAGTATATATATATATATATATATATATATATATATATATATATATAATTGCTATATTTCACTTGCATTTCAACACATATATCAATTATACTATGCACATATAATTCATACTTCGCTTGTATAGCTTACACAACGCATGTACATGAGGTATATAACACGTGTGTAATTTATATTTCGCTTATATAATTTATACACAACATTTTCCATTCAAATTCATTTAATTTAGATTTCTCACATTGGTTTTTCGGAGTGCTAAAAATCGTAGATGACTCAGAAAAATCCGCGGTCTCTTCTATGCGGTAGAGAGCCTCCTTGCGGTCCCGATGTTTCCTGTTTCATCGAATTTCGTCAACACACCATAAAGATATGATTTTTTAAAGTTCAAACATCAAAAAGGACTCACCTTTCACGATGGTTCAAAATTAGGGTTGTAGTTTTCGCGAGAACCGAGGCACGATAGGATGATCAGAGGGTACAGCGTGGAAGAGGGAGGAAAGGGGAGTCGATCGGTGGTGGTCGGAGGTGGTTCGGTGGTCTCTGGCGATCGGGGTGGCGCTAAGAAGTGTCGAAGTTCGTGGCCGTGGATCTCGTCGATGCGGTGATGGGAAGTGTCGAGGTGGGGTCGGATTTGAAGAAGGGAGGGAGGCACGTCGACTGCTGGTGGTGGCGGAGGCTGAAGATGGTCGAGGCGGCGACGATTGGCCAGGGAAGGATCAAAAACGTGGATCGTCGGTGGGAGAGAGAAAACGAGGGTTTCTGGGGTTTTTTTATTTTTAAAAATAATGAATGGCTAATTTTGATTGGCCCATGGTTTTAATAAATTTTTAAATAGTGTTTCTCCACACGGACACCAATTCAAACCCAACGACTGTCGTCCCAAGCTAAATACCCCCATCCCGGTTACAATAGGATATGTTTCGTTGGCCAATTCGACTGTTACAGTAAGTTATTCTTCAAATTAAAATATAAAACATTTAATTTTAACTTTGAATGTACATTTCAATTTGCCAGGGCCACAAACTGATTCGAAAAATTCCAGTAAAATAAATCTAGCTATGTTTTGACGCTATGGTCCCAACAAAACTAGTTTCGTCGAATTCTGAGATCGTTTGAAAAATGGCCATTTTCTGGTCGATCCAATTTAACAGAAATTGACCAAACACATTTTCTTTTGCCACACTCACATACTAGTTTCAAAAATTATGAAATTTGAAATCTAGCAATAGTTTGACATCCCGGACCCAACAAAAGTGGTTTCGTCGAATTCTGAGGTCGTTTGCAAAATATCTATTTTCCAGGGCTATATATTCTATATAGCGACCTTTCTGAAAATTCATTCTGCCGTAACTTTTGATTCCCGCTATGAAACTTCGATTTTTCAGATTCATTAGAAAGGTATTGATAAACAGATTTAAATATTTTTGGTTTCACTAAAATCCATTACATTTTCCACCCTGCACAGTTAGTCAAAGTTTGAATTCAAATTTTCAAACTGACTCACTATTTCTAATTCACTATTTTATTGAAATATTCTATTTCAATTGTTCAAATTCCTTTGAAATAACCAATTTAAAATTTTTAAATTGGCTCGTATTTTCCGGGTTGTTACAGTGTCTCAGGATCAGAACGCATAGACCCTTGGATCTTCAAGGCCGGTCCACACAGAGTGGATTATAATGCCTGAACACTGCGTTTCCCTTCCCTATGGGGGCGTAAACCTGGTCTGTATAAAGACCATCCATTGGCCCTGGAACGACCGATATAACCGAGGCGCCTCGCTATCCATAATCCCCATAAGTATAATGCCAGGGCATGTAAAACGCTGATACCACTCCTAGCAAGAATGAAACGCATGCCCTCCTTGCAATCCTCTCACGTTCTGGTTCACCCCGGGCTGTGAGGCTCGTGAATTAACGCCACACAAAGCTAAGCTATATTAAAGCCATGCTTTGATCATCAACCACAAGACTCTGCTTTTCAACAGAAGCCTTGATCATTTGCATCTCAGCATGCCACACAGGCAAGTCAGGCTATGCAACCGATGTATATCAATCACACAGAATGAAATCCAATGTCAGATACACATCCATTTACAAGTTCGTTTTAGGTCTGAAAAAACCATAGGCACCTTATTCCTCCCCCATATGTCCAATACAGGGGAGAGGTCCTCGCATATTCCGTCGATCTCCAAGTACGTCTGGACGATCACCACTTATTACCTTGTCTTGGGTGTACAGCCCAATCAAGACATCAGTAATCATCCAAACAATGTGAAGACCTCCGATCTTCGACCACCATCTTCATCCTCGACATGTCATCGAATCAGTTATTCAGAATAGGATAAACCCGGTCTTTCCGAATAACTCGCGTATATAATAAACAAGTGCTTTAAAAACACAACATACGCCTTATTCCAATCCAGAAAATTTCTTTATTCAAATATTCTTATATTTTGGGAAAGGTTCCCATTAATTTTATCAAAGATAAATTCTTTAAATTTATTCTTTAATCTTCCTTTAGAAATCAATCCATATCAAATTATGGTTTATCCAAACTAATCGGGATTAACGAACCTTATCGAAGTAATCATTTGTTTTAATTTCCCAATCCCAGCCTATTCATCCCATAAAATAAAACTGGTAATACTTCATATCTAACACCACGGTGTTATCGGTAAATTTAATTACCATTTCACGTTAAAATCTAATTAAAGATTTAACTATCGCATGGAGTAAAATTGGTGATACTCCATTCTCGATCATTTCAATCTAATTAAAGATTCATTAAAACTCCACTTGGTTTTAATCTTCCCAAAAATCAATATTAATGATTGTTTAACTTGGGAAATCATATCCTGTCTTTAACTGGGTTAAAGAACCAATGTCATTTAAAACACAGTTCACTATAAACCCAAAATCACATTCCATTCCATCAGCCTTTAACCGTAAATTAGCAAGTGAACAATTCCCTAAGTATTAACCCCGAAGGCAGAAACCAACATCAGATCAATACCCAGGAAACCATTCAAGTTAATTAATCCCCAGTTAGTTTCTGATGTTCTTAACTCCGTTGGGTCTAAGAACAATATTATTAAGGATACCATTCACGACAACCCAAAATCACATACCATTAACAATGGAATCTTCATGGAAAATAAATCGATATATATAATCGATATAAACTTCCATATCCAACCGATAATATAAATGATAACGATAAGGCCTTTTAAATTCCATATACATTAACCGTCTTCTTCTACAGAAGCTTACTTCGATTATTGCCAAATCGAATTCCATTCAATTCCAATTTAATATGTTAAATTGGAAAACTTTACTTTGGAAAATCTCCTTTAAATCTTAACAAAAGATTTATAAATTCCAAATCCCATTTCATTGTAAATCGGGTTAAGGAACGAATGTCGCTAAAACACAGTTCACGATAAACCCAATTCACATTCCATTTTATTCCAATTATTAAATATAATTGGAAACTCTAATAATCTTAATTAAAAGATTTATTCTCTTCACATGGGGTTCAAGAACAGTGTTATTGAAGACACCGTTCATGACAAATCCAAAATCCCATTTGATATTAAACACAAGAATCTGAATAGAAAATATATCAGCTTATATTCAATATCAAATTCTGAACTCAACAAACATCATATTGGAATAACGATATATATATCTTCCAAATTCCTACACAATGCCAGTATAATCATGGAATACAATATCGAAATATTTCGAGGATGATTTCGATTTAAATCTATTCCAATTCATATATTGGAAATTCTCGTTAATTTTAAAACTATTTAAAATCCAATTTATTTATTTAAAAATAAATGGATTATAATTCTAGTTTATAACTAGTTCATTTCGATAAAATTCTATTTTTATCCTTTCAAATATAGAATTTTTCCTTCCAGTTCTTTCCAAATTATTTCTTATGATTTTACAATAATATTGATATTTTTAATAATTTTATCAAGGTCCATACAGTCGATTTCCATAAACGGCCATCGAACTGCACTTACAACGACCTTTTCCAAATTTGATTTGGACGTAATTCCAAATCCAACCGTTAGATTTCAAATCTCTATTATTCATTAGAAAGCTCTTTTCGATACGAACTCAACTACCGCAGCACGGCGCATTCTATTCAGGCCATCATATTATATATAATATATATTTCGTCGATTTCCATTTAAAACATATTTTATAAATCGTTTTAAATTCGTTTTCAAAACGGTTTCAACTTCATATTCAATTTCAAATCAAAATTGAATATTCCATATCATTAATATAAAAATGATAATATTTTCAAAACATTAGACTTTGAAATCAATTCCTTTTTGATATTCATTATAAAAATGAATAAAATCGATATAAATATCGTTCACGTCAAAATGGCGTTAATCTAATCAACACGGCTTTATATATTTAAATATATTCGCGTCCATCCCAAATTGATATTTTAATTCTTTTCTGAATATTATTTGAAAATATTTGTTATTTTAAAACAATCATTATTTTAAAATAATGGTTATTTTAAAATATTCATTCCTTCTGAACTGGAATCAGACACAGTCAACTAACATATAACGTGATTATATGAATTTCATACACCACATGTACACAACAACAATCAAACACAGTCAACCATCATCCAAAGTGCATTCTGCACTGCGTAAGCATCAAATATATATATATATATATATATATATATATATATATTCAATGCTTACAACAACCTATCAATCAATCGATTGACGTACAACTAAATATTGGGATTAGCGTATGTCCAATGTCATCCCAATACCCGTGTGGGGTTTTCAAACAACAAACACAGATTTATTTGTGCAGTTGGGCGATGTGTAAAATTTATCGTCTCAATCAATATCAGCCAAATCAATGTACATAAACAAATAGTTTGATTTGTGAATGAATATTTATTTTATTCATATACACGGTAAAAATTATATTTTTAACTATAAAATATTTTATTCTATTCCACATCACACAATCAATTTTTACAACATAATCAATCAAACAAACAAGTTGTCCATGGTATGTGGACGACGGGTGTCGGGTGCTGCTAACCACCGTTTGCATCCTAGTATATATTTCAGCTAGAAAATAGATTAAAAGTGAGGAGTTCTCACCTTTGGGTTCCACTCCGCCATTCTTTATTTCTGAACAGTTCGGATTTGCCCAAATTTCCAATGCGATCTTTTCCCACTGTTCATAGAAAAAATCGCATTTTTAATATGATGTTTATTTAAAAAAAATCACATTTTTACAATGGCACTTCATATATAAAAATCATATATTTTTACAATGTTTCTTTCTATATAAAAATTATATTTTTATATCTCTACTTCTTATATAAAGATCGTATTTTTATTTTACTTCTCCTATAATAAAAATTATATTTTCATTATGTTATTCATAAAAAAATCACATTCTTCTCTTCATGAACACATAATAAAAAAATCATATTTTTATTATCTATATAATATAAAAACCAAATTTTTATTATCTCTATAATATAAAAATCATATTTTTATTATATTAAAATCCTATCTTTGATTATATAAAAATCACATCTTTGTTATGATATAAATCACTTCTTTGTAATGATTAAAATCACTTCTTTATAATGATAAAAATCACTTCTTTGTAATGATAAAAATCTATTCTTTGTAATGATAAAAATCTATTCTTTGTTCTGTAAACAAAAATCATGTCATTATTTTAATCACTTTGTATAAAAAATATATTTTTAATCCACATTAACTAATTATACTAACTAAATTAATTTAAATTACCTTGTTTCTTCGCTGTTACTCACGCCGGAAGGGGGGAGTTCGCCTGTGCAGCAGAGGTGGCAGGGGCCCGTTCAAGGCGGCAACGGCGCTCCCTTGGCCCGGAGGTGGCGGTGCGTCTCAAGTTTAAGGGGGGAGGGGTTTGGCTCGAATCGAGAGCGGGAAAGGGGAGGGGAGGCGGATCGGTGTATGGGGAGGAGCAGGGGGTAGCGCCGGCTGCGAGGTCAGAGGCGACGGTGGTTCCTCCCCGGCAACGCGGCGACAGGCTAGGGAACGAGCCCTTTTCGTTTTTTTAATTTTATTCTATTCGATTGGAAACAGAAGAGAGAGAGGAGGGAAAGTATAGGGGGTAGGGTAATATAATATATTAATTTAATTAATTATTCTCCAAAAAGTTACTTTAAATTTCGATCTCCAAATGAGATCCACCGCCTATCGTCCATAACTAGTTACCCCCATCCTGAACACAATGGGATATGTATCGTTAGCCAGTTTGGCAATTTCGATCGGTTTCCGTCAAAATCAAAATATAAATCTATATATTGAATTTGAACGCACATTTCAATTTATCGGAGCCACATATGGACTCTAAAAATTCCCGAAAAATATTTTTTAGCTTCGTATTGACGATACGGTTCTAACAAAACTTATTTCATCAAATTTGGAGACCGTTTGAAAAATGGCCATTTTCTGGTCGATCCAAATTGACTGAACACGTTTTCTTTTGTACGCTCACACATTGATTCGAAAAATTATGAATTTTGGAATATAGCAATAACTTGACATACCGGGTCCAACAAAAGTGGTTTCGTTGAAAACGGAGGTCGTTTGCAAAATTTTCATTTTATGGGCTATATTTCCATAGCGACTATTCTGAATTTTCAGTTGGACATAACTTTTTCTTCTTGCTATGAAATTTTGATTTTTCGGGTTCGTTGGAAAGATATTCTCAAATAGATTCTAATATTTTTGGTTTCGCTAAAATCCGATTTATTTTGAATCCTGTACATTCATTTGAAATTTGAAATCGAATTTTCAAACTACCGCGCCAATTCCAGTTCCTTTTATTGTTAAAAATAAATATTTATATTCTAACTTCGATTGAAATAAATATATTCATTCTAATTCCGCTTAAAAAAAATTGCTCGTCGTTACTATTTAAAATAATTCATTTTAAATGTTCAAAATTCATTAAAATTGCCAAAATAAAAATTTTATATTAGTTCCGATTTTCCAGGTTGTTACAGCTCGTTAATCCCGACTAGTTGAAAAACCTTAATTTGGTTTGGAATTGTGAAAAGATAAAATAAAATCTTTTGAAATGAGACCAAAAGGAAGATTAAAAAGAAAATTTAAACTTTGATAAAATTAATGGGAACCTTTCCCTAAAAATGTAAATATTTGAATAAAAGCATATTATGAATTGGAATGAGGCGTATGATGTGTTTTTATAGCATTGATGATAAAATACGCGAGTTATTCTGAAAGACCGGGTTTAACCCATTTTGAATAATAAATATGACGACTAACAGTCGAAGAGATTGAAGACGGTGACCGACGATCTTCACATCGAATGGATGAGTTGCTACTGATGCCCATGATTGGAGCAGCTACCTTGAAGGGGCTACAGTGGTAGCCGTCCAGATGTATTTGTTGATTGCTCGGATATACGAGGCCTCTCTTCTGTATAGGACATACGGGACGGGGAATAAGGTGACTCCTGTTTCGTTCAGACCCAGAACGGACTTGTAAATGGATGGTATGTATGACGTTGTATTCCTTTATGTTGTATTCGTTGATCTCTGCTAAATATATATATGTTTGGTGGCGGAGAATTTGTTATCTTGCTTAACACCCTTCTGTAAGGCGTACGAGCTTAGAGGTTATATATTGGCAGAAATCAGTGGTATGGTATGGATTGACAATGTGACATGCTAAGATGCATGGATCAAGGCTTTTGTTGAAAAGAAGAGCCTTGTGGATGATGATCAAAGCATTGCTTTAATTAGCATAGCTTTGTGTAGCGTTACTTCGCGATCCTCACACCCCGGTATGATGGTGAACTGATGGTCATTTCAGTATGCTTTCGATATGAAGATGGATTCGGTCGACCGAGATGAGCTGAGTGTGGTCGCTCCATGCTCAGAGGGATAGGGCACATCCCCTGATTACCAGAGGGATAGCGTAAGTAGTGTTTTCTCTCACTAGGATGTAAGCTGCAGTGATACTTGATTTCCCAAAATGGCGGATGTGCATTACGGTGTTTTCTCTAGCTGGGAGTGAGCCATTGTGCATTGCACTACATGATAGATCTTTCGAATCAGGAGCCATCAGTATGGAAATCCAAACTTCCAATACGACAATTTGTATTTTTAATTGTAAACTTATATACGGCGACATAATATAAGGTAACTATGCTGCCTATGATTGATACATTTACTTTCGAAATTGATTTCTACACTATACACTTATAGTAGTAATAAAAGATAAATTATGCGTACCAAGCATATTTGGCTATTATAAGGTAAAACTCTATCCTCCGGCTTGTGTTGCATTGTGTGATGGTATCTGAGTCTTATAATAGCTTCATTTTTCTTTAATTAGCATTGCACTGTTTGTTTTATGCACTGGTATTCTTAGTGGTAATCCCATAACGTGTTATACGGCATGGTCCCTTGATTTACATAACTTTAAAATCAAATTAATAACTTTTCTAGTTCTCACACCAGTACCATGACTGACCTGGAGTTTATTGTTTTTACCTAAACTCTGGGTGCCTTTATTTTCCACACGAGCAGCTAGTAGTTTTGGGTTTGCAAATATTATATTCGCATGATCCTGAAATATAGCTGGAGCTATATTATGAAAGCCTTGTATTTGTATATCTCTTCCAGTTGTGTCAGTTGTTATTTTCCGCTACGCTTTGTATTTATACATTTTATTTCTGCTGCTTTGTATTTTAAATCTTTGATATTTTCTGCTGTATAATCATTCATACTCTGGAATATTCTTGTACTATGATGAAAATTGTTGTAACAGCAATGAAATGTTCTATTGTATGTGTTCTGATGCGTCGTGTTCTCAATTCAATCCGCGCTTTCCCTTACGGGTGAGTTTGGGTCGTTTCAGTTGGTATCAGAGCTTTGGTTTACAGAGATGGAGAACAAGACACATTAGAACCGAACGAAAGAATTAATCAGAGATTGGATTAGTAATATCCAATGAGAATTACTCGTTAGAGATAGGATCAGTAGTGTCCTTGTAACGACCCGGATTTTCGGCGACTTTGGTTATCGACGTAAGCTCGACGTCGATAACCAAACATCGAAAAATCCCGGTAATTAATGAAAGAAATTAGAAGGTGAGAATAGGTAAGATAGAAACTTAGAATAGAAGAAGAAGAAGAACACAACATCAAAGTAACACGAACCTCACAGCGGAACGAATAACATATAATAGATAACATAACTTTGAAATATAACAGTTATGTATACAATAGCACTTATCAGAGTACAGCACTTACAACACAGCGGAAATAACTATAGCTATATGATCCTGAAGCCTCCTGCTCCAGCTCTTCAATGTATCTGCAAATCCCGACTACTTGACTGCCCGTACAAATTTAGGCACCCAAGAATTTAGGGAAAACAACAAAGTAAACTCCGGGTCAGTCATGGGACTGGTGTGAGTAAAACAGTTTAAACAGGTATATGAACAAGTAAACGATATCTCATAAGACCACGCCGCAGAACGGAACGGGTTTTTCCCTTATGAGAATCCAAAATATCTTTATATCAAAACCCTTTGATATTATAATAATGTCTATGTACAAATAGATATCAACTAGCAGAAACGCTTTCATCTCACGTTCTACATATATAGTATACAATCAAAATCGCAAGCACGTATTGGATAATGGGTTTCCAACTATGACAAGGTATGGAACCACCTTCCGATCAGTGTACTCTAGGAACGATACACTGGAGTTCAACAAGAACATCTTGTAACTCAGCCACACATGACCGACCACTCATTTCGCTTGAGTGTATCGAATGTATATCACCAACGGTTGGGATCAGCAACCGTTCCCGTATATATATGGGACAACATTGATAGAATTAAGAAACAAATGAATATTCTCTAGATAGGTGATTATACACCCTACTTCGGTGCAACCGACTTAGCCATGCTGCCTGCCCGATTTCTGTCATTTACTGGTTGATGAGGCTAGAAGCTACGCTTTATCATTACATCAGATTCACTTCGAATGCCACATTGTCAGATCCATTGAAATCACTAATTGACGTTTACAACAGTACATTATGTGTCAGCTAAAAGAAGTTTCCTTCTCCGCTTCCACTCTTGGTACGGTTGGAGAAATCAATGTATGTGACCTTTCTGGAAATACTCTGTCAGACATCCATCTTCATTCACTTAGAATGTCACATCGTCATACCCGCCAAATCACAAATTGACTTATCCACAAATAACACGGGTATACAGCTAAGAGAAACGAATTCCTCCGCTACCAAACGTGAATACGTTTGAATAGATCAATTTACGCGATCCATTGGATATACTCTGTCAGACCTTCGTCCATACAAGTTGTGCTGGGACTGGACAAACCGAAGGCACTATTCCGTATATCCATCTTAGTCACTGTTATCTAAGACTTATACAACAGCCCTTGCATTTTACTCCGTCTTCAATTATCCTTGGCATATATGATACGCAACGCTTTTGCCAATACAGAGTGGTTCTATGGATAATAATCCAGCCGGTCTCTCCATATTAACAACGTTAAAATGGTCAAAACTTTGATAGTCTGTGCTTTAACTATTAAAGAAAAACAAGTGTGCAAACAACGATATTATTTCCAGATGGAAATTATATCGAACAAACATCATTTAACATTAATCTCTTTAGTTCATTTATTTACTTATCTCATGTTTCCCTATATTCTAAATTCTTATTTTTCTTTTATCAGAAAACATTTCTGATTCTCGTTTGGAAAACATTTCCAAAACTCCTTTACGATCAAACCTTACCATTTCTTAGTTAAGAAGGAAGTCACTCAAGTTGGGGTATAATTACCTCTCAGACCTTAACTTAACAACGTTATAACTTCAAAATGGTCAAAGTTTATCTTTTAATCTTTAACAACTTCTTTACGCCTTTCTCGTATCCAATTTTACTAATCCACTTCTATATTTAAAACATTGGTTATAACGATATCGTTATAATCCCTCCTTTCGAATTATCTAACTTTAATTATAACTTCTATGCTTATTAGTGAATAATTAACCTAACACTTATTTATTTATAAATAAATAAATCTATATTTAAACACTGGAAGGTATAAGTACTTTTCCGAATTCGATATAATCGAATTTGCCGATTAACTCTCTTCGAGAAATCTCTATTTGATTAACTCCTTCTCGAATAAACGATATTCGATAATCTCTCTTCGAATAACTAATATTCGATAACTCTTCCTTTTCAAATATCTCATATTTGAAAATCTCACTTCGATTAAACTATAATCGATAACTCCCTTCTCGAATAACTCTTATTCGATAAATCTCACTTCGATTAAACTAAAATCGATAACTCCTTTCGATGAAACTAAACATCGATAACTACTTTCGATGAAACTAACATCGATAACTCCTTTCGATGAAACAAACATCGATAACTCCTTTCGATGAAACTAACATCGATAACTCCTTTCGATGAAACTAACATCGATAACTCCTTTCGATGAAACTAACATCGATTAATTTAACCCGACGAACTTAACTCGACTAACTTAACTTGACTCGACTAACTCGACTTACTTGGTTCGACCAATTCGATTCGATTAACTAGGCTCGACTAACTTGACTAACTTAACTCGACTTACTTGGTTCGACCAATTTGATTCGATTAACTAGGCTCGACTAACTTGACTAACTTAACTCGACTTACTTGGTTCGACCAATTCGATTCGATTAACTAGGCTCGACTAACTTGGTCGAACCACCCGATCAACTCAACTTATTTAACTTAACTTATTTCTCAACTCGATCAACTCGATTAACTCCTATCGAATAACTAATATTCGATTAAACTCCATTCGCTTGACTCTAGATCGCAGCGATCCCAATGGTTACGCCTGACCCCCTCAGGAAACATCCGACCGCCGTAGGCTATTTACAGCCCTGCGAATTACGCTAGCAGGCGTACAAGATGGAAACTTACCCTGAATACTATATTTGACTAATTCTGTCTCAAATAACTATATTTGATTTACTCTAGTTCGTTTTAACTCTAATCGATTAACTCTAACTAATTAACTCCAACTGGTTAACTCTAACTGATTAACTCTAACTGGTTAACTCTATTTGACTAACTCGACTTGACTAACCCCTTTCGAATAACATATTCGATTAACTAACTTTCGAATACCATATTCGATTAACTAACTTCGAATATCATATTCGATTAACTCCTTCGAATACCATATTCGATTAACTAACTTCGAATACCATATTCGATTAACTCCTTTCGAATGTCTATATTCGATTAACTAACTTCGAATACCATATTCGATTAACTCCTTTCGAATACCATATTCGATTAAATCCTTTCGAATACCATATTCGATTTCTCCTTTCGAATACCATATTCGATTTACTTTATTCACTTTATAAAGATTTCCTTTTTAACAACGTTTTATTCATTTGAAAAGATTTACTTTATTCACTTTATAAAGATTTCCTTTTTATAATGTTCCCTTTCCAATTCTATTTGTAATTGGTTTACAAATATTTCCTTTTCAAATTTATTCTTGAAATATTCTAACTCCTTAAATTTTCGGGAAAATTCGCCATAACCTCCTTTGTAACGGGAGCATCGGAAAAATCCCCAAACCCACCACACAGGCCTTTCCATTCAAAAAGAAATGTTTTGAATTTATTTTCCTTTTTAAAATATCTCCTATTTATAAATATCCCAATTTATAAATATTCCTTATTTATAAAATTTAAATTTATAAATATCTCTTATTTATAAATATTCCAATTTATAAATATTATGTTTTCAATATCACTTTGAAAATCCCCTTATCAACATTCCGGCATGTTATGGTATTCAATCATATCAAATCACGATGTTCAATATCGTCCAAGCACATGTAATCGCCCACAGATTTTATATCACATCATATAACAATATATTAAAAACAATAAAATAACACTTGAGGAATCCAGTCGGATTCCTCCAACCTGTTTCCCTGCATCACAGATGTTAGACAATATAGATAACATCACTTTCAGTTCCATATGATACATTCTGTTAAACAGAATCAATATAGAAATTTAACTAACTGACTAGCAGTTCAATCAAAAAATCAACACACAGTAAATTAGACAATTTCTAACAGTTCTAAAGATACAACATGAAATTATAAACTGTTTAGAGTTGGTGAGATTTACTCACATTGTCCGTAATCGTTAACCAACGATTTACGGTTATTGATTCTGATAATACAAATTTATTTTGAAATAAATTTAGACGAGCTCCCATCCATCCCAATTCAGTTCCAAAGCATAGTCGTCGTTCATACGACTCCATGTCCTCCTTATTTACTATCTGCTCCTCATCTCCTCCAAGATGCATACGCCCGCTCCAGAAATTTCACTGTCCCCTCCAACATATGAACCGCCCCTTTGTTTACAAAACAAATCCACATATGGGCCTCATGAATCATGCATTTGCTAGCCCACCCACTCCATAACAATCCATCTTCCTTTTGTTGGGCTTCACACAAAACCCGGCCCACAAGAATAACCAACCCTGCTGTATCATAATTTCGCACAAACAGGGCAAACAACACTTCAGTAAACCCATCTCGTCATTACAGAAACTCCCTTCCACGCTCACTTCAATTCTCCACCATATAATTCTTAATTCCACAAGCATCACAAAACTAAAATAACAACGTTCATTTCCATCATATTTTCTTCAATACCACACTTAGAATTTATTGATAAAAAGGATTACCCTCAATTCATCTGAGATAAATAATGCCGAAGCATTTGCTTTCAATTCTCTTCACCGACTGTTGCTTCCAGGTCATAGAAACTCGCATATCCCTCCTCCATAAACCCACTCTCGCCATCACAGGGACAAAAATCCCGTCTGCCACTCCTCAAAACCATCTCCACGATTTCCTCAAACTGGGAACACCCATTTCCCTTATTCGAACAGGGAACCGCACCTCTCTGCGTTGTCCTCTCATCACCAAAAACTCAGCTCCTCATTTCAATCTCCTATATCACGCTGCCATGAAACCGGCGTCACCTCTATGATGAACTCAGCTCCCCCGACTCACTTTGAAGTCCAACTCGCATGCCAGGAAACAACCGCTTCCATCAGTTCTCCTCCGATCTGCACACACTACAACGTGCGATTTCCCTTCCTGTTCGCTGCCTTGACTGACAGCAACTCACGATATTGAGGATCGGACTCATCCTTTTTGGCGTCAGCAAGTGCGCCCTGCATCCAGAAGATTGACCTCTACCCCCTTCCCATCTCCGCGCCTCCGTACATCCCAAAAACCCAAGCCCTAGTCCTCTGTTCGATTTTCGAAGGACACAAGGGACCGTCGAACTCACTAATAGCCCTAGGAACTTGAAAGGGATAAGCTAAGGAACTCAAACATATTTAATTCCTGAATTAAGGATTTTTCTTTGATTTTCTAGAAATTTATGAAGATCAATTTGATGGTTTGAGTAAAGAACTGGCGGCGGGATTCTGAACTAAGAATTAGGTTTAGAAGAGGATGGGAGGGGTATTTATAAGAAGAGGGATTTAGATATTTATCCTAGATATTTGTTAGGATATTTATAAAATATTCATTTTATATTTGTTTTTAACTTCCTAAAAATCCGTGTGCTCACACACGACACCTAAAAATCACCAAACTGGACCTATAGCTAGAGTTCGACATTACGGTCCCA
This sequence comes from Allium sativum, assembly GCA_030737875.1. Classification (NCBI taxonomy): domain Eukaryota; kingdom Viridiplantae; phylum Streptophyta; class Magnoliopsida; order Asparagales; family Amaryllidaceae; genus Allium; species Allium sativum. Next base: position 1,023,887,333 of record CM060924.1, read on the forward strand.
ACGAAACTGGTTTCGTCGAATTCCGACTCCGTATGCTCACACAGCGTATTTTTAACTGTCGAAATACTGACCGTTTTTCACTCTAAAAATCCGTACGGCCACACAGTGACTCTAAAAATCACGAAACTTGAAATCTAGCAACTATTTGACATTGCGGATCCAACAATACTAGTTTCGTCGAATTCTGACTTCGTATGCAAAAGTGGCTATTTTTAACGCTCTAAATAGCCTATTTAAATATATAAACATATTTAAATATTATTTAATTAAATATAAATAAATTTATATTATCGTATATCTTCACATATGATATCGTCCAGCTCTAGAATATCATATCAGAATATATAGTTTGATATTTCAGATTCCAGATTATCCCGATATTCAATTTATATCGAAAATCCATTTATAACGTAAATAAAGTGTCGCAAATTATAAAGAAATTTCACAGTGATTTTTCTGAAATTTGATTTGGACATATCTCAATATCTACACTACGAAATCCCGATTTTTCTCTTCCACTAGAATGATATACTCCACCAGCTCCACACGTTTCTTGTTTCACAGAAATCCGGCTTAAAACGAATCCTGTTCATTCTGTTGAAGTTCAAATCGCCAAATAGCGAACTGCCGCGCCATTTCGAGCTCTATTTTAATTGTATTATAATTCTACGTTCAAACTGACGTCGATTGAATATATTCGTTATTATATTTCGAATCGAAACTCCACCAAATCTCGTATGCTATTCAATTCACATGATATTGTGAATTTCACTATTTCCGACTATTTCGACATTATAATATATTATTATATTATAATTATTAATTAAATATTCAATATTATTTAATTAAACGATCATTAACTTCTCTAAATCTCCAATTGTATAATTAAATAAATTAATTATATATCTCTAAAAATGCGGGTCATTACATTCTTCCCCACTTAAAATAATTTCGTCCTCGAAATTGCTAAGTTAGAGGACGACCCTATCTATTCGGTAAAAGCTTATCTGTTACCACTTATCTCTGGTTTTAACTGAACCAATTAATATCGACTTCAATATTAATTCCTTCCGACTAACTAAAATTTTCAAAAATTCTGAAAATTTTTCTAACACTTTATCTTTTCGAAAAATTTCGCCAGTGTCTCCTTTGTACCGGCATATACGTCAAACCACAACTCGCCTCTCTAGGCCTTCTCCACCCCAAAAGAAAATCAAACAGCCAAGCGGCTTGCCAATTCAGCTCATAAATCTCATGCTTATATCAAATATAAACTTGTACCTTTTTGTTGGGTATATCAACTTTATCCCTTTCACCTGCTGTCAATTCAGCATATACCAATGTATTTCCAATCAAACTCCAACCAAGTTATTCTTAACACAACCATTCGCTTATTCAAGCCGAATTCAATTTCAAATTCGAGTTTCAAATTCTAAACTCTTAACTTATCACTTCAAATCCAAATCCAGATTATCCGCTAATCAATTCCATTTTCATTTAACTTAGTCAAGGTTAAATTCTAATTTATTATTCACTTTCACCGTTTAAATCCATTTAACTTCATAAGTTAAATTTAAATTTCAAATTTCAAATTCTTGGGTTCATTTCAAATTAATTTGAAATCACAATACCAATTCAAAACATTTGAATTTCTAAACAACTTGTTTTCTCGAAACAATTCAAATCAAAATCTCTGGTAGTAATCCACCAATTAGAAACCCGAAAACCACACCGATGATACTGCGCAGTCATCATCGGAATTATTTTCCAGCGACCCAAGTGACTTCAATACTATATCATTTTCAAAACCATTACTGAATACTTCCATTTTGAAAACATTTCAAAATCTCCCAGGAACTTAAAATTTCCTTATTTTAATTCCAAATCTGATTTAAATTCATATTTAATTCATCTTATTTCATATACTTTACTTATATGATTCTGATTGGTTATATACTTAACCATTTAATTTATAATCTTACTCGATTATAATAACAACAAATATATCCTATATATGATAATATATCACATATCCATACTGTGTCGGTCCATCGTATTCAAGTGTTTATTTACTCCTACCGATACAGTGGATCATACTGATCGACCAGAACTCATAAACTACTCAACCGACGAATCTCCACAATATAAAACCATTTTTATATCAAATACAAATACGCACTCGTATATATACACTCAAACTCAATCTAGGGTATTACTAACCCTATCTCTACCGAGTCACGCCACAGAGCTAAGTAATTCTTAACTTAAGCTCTGATACCAACTGTAACGACCCGGATTTTCGGCGACTTTGGTTATCGACGTAAGCTCGACGTCGATAACCAAACATCGAAAAATCCCGGTAATTAATGAAAGAAATTAGAAGGTGAGAATAGATAAGATAGAAACTTAGAATAGAAGAAGAAGAAGAAGAACACAACATCAGAGTAACACGAACCTCACAGCGGAACGAATAACATATAATAGATAACATAACTTTGAAATATAACAGTTATGTATACAATAGCACTTATCAGAGTACAACACTTACAACACAGCGGAAATAACTATAGCTATATGATCCTGAAACCTCCTGCTCTAGCTCTTCAATGTATCTGCAAATCCCGATTACTTGACTGCCCGTACAAATTTAGGCACCCAAGAGTTTAGGGAAAACAACAAAGTAAACTCCGGGTCAGTCATGGGACTGGTGTGAGTAAAACAGTTTAAACAGGTATATGAACAAGTAAACGATATCTCATAAGACCACGCCGCAGAACGGAACGGGTTTTTCCCTTATGAGAATCCAAAATATCTTTATATCAAAACCCTTTGATATTATAATAATGTCTATGTACAAATAGATATCAACTAGCAGAAACGCTTTCATCTCGCGTTCTACATATATAGTATACAATCAAAATCGCAAGCACGTATTGGATAATGGATTTCCAACTATGACAAGGTAAGGAACCACCTTCCGATCAGTGTACTCTAGGAACGATACACTGGAGTTCAACAAGAACATCTTGTAACTCAGCCACACATGACCGACCACTCATTTCGCTTGAGTGTATCGAATGTATATCACCAACGGTTGGGATCAGCAACCGTTCCCGTATATATATGGGACAGCATTGATAGAATTAAGAAACAAATGAATATTCTCTAGATAGGTGATTATTCACCCTACTTCGGTGCGACCGACTTAGCCATGCTGCCTGCCCGATTTCTGTCATTTACTGGTTGATGAGGCTAGAAGCTATGCTTTATCATTACATCAGATTCACTTCGAATGCCACATTGTCAGATCCATCGAAATCACTAATTGACGTTTACAACAGTACATTACGTGTCAGCTAAAAGAAGTTTCCTTCTCCGCTTCCACTCTTGGTACGGTTGGAGAAATCAATGTACGTGACCTTCCTGGAAATACTCTGTCAGACATCCATCTTCATTCACTTAGAATGTCACATCATCATACCCGCCAAATCACAAATTGACTTATCCACAAATAACACGGGTATACAGCTAAGAGAAATGAATTCCTCCGCCACCAAACGTGAATACATTTGAACAGATCAATTTACGCGATCCATTGGATATACTCTGTCAGACCTTCGTCCATACAAGTTGTCCTGGGACTGGACAAACCGAAGGCACTATTCCGTATATCCATCTTAGTCACTATTATCTAAGACTTATACAACAGCCCTTGCATTTTACTCCGTCTTCAATTATCCTTGGCATATATGATTCACAACGCTTATGCCAATACAGAGTGGTTCTATGGATAATAATCCAACCGGTCTCTCCATATTAACAACGTTAAAATGGTCAAAACTTTGATAGTCTGTGATTTAACTATCAAAGAAAAACAAGTGTGCAAACAACGATATTATTTCCAGATGGAAATTATATCGAACAAACATCATTTAACATTAATCTCTTTAGTTCATTTATTTACTTATCTCCTGTTTCCCTATATTCTAAATTCTTATTTTTCTTTTATCAGAAAACATTTCTGATTCTCGTTTGGAAAACATTTCCAAAACTCCTTTACGATCAAACCTTACCATTTCTTAGTTAAGAAGGAAGTCACTCAAGTTGGGGTATAATTACCTCTCAGACCTTAACTGAACAACGTTATAACTTCAAAATGGTCAAAGTTTATCTTTTAATCTTTAACAACTTCTTTACGCCTTTCTTGTATCCAATTTTACTAATCCACTTCTATATTTAAAACATTGGTTATAACGATATCATTATAATCCCTCCTTTCGAATTATCTAACTTTAATTATAACTTCTATTCTTATTAGTGAATAATTAACCTAACACTTATTTATTTATAAATAAATAAATCTCTATTTAAACACTGGAAGGTATAAGTACTTTTCCGAATTCGATATAATCGAATTTGCCGATTAACTCTCTTCGAGAAATCTCAATTTGATTAACTCCTTCTCGAATAAACGATATTCGATAATCTCTCTTCGAATAACTAATATTCGATAACTCTTCCTTTTCAAATATCTCGTATTTGAAAATCTCACTTCGATTAAACTATAATCGATAACTCCCTTCTCGAATAACTCTTATTCGATAAATCTCACTTCGATTTAACTAAAATCGATAACTCCTTTCGATGAAACTAAACATCTATAACTCCTTTCGATGAAACTAACATCGATAACTCCTTTCGATGAAACTAACATCAATAACTCCTTTCGATGAAACTAACATCGATAACTCCTTTCGATGAAACTAACATCGATAACTCCTTTCGAATGAAACTAATATCATTAACTCCTTTCGATGAAACTAACATCGATAATTCCTTTCGATGAAACTAACATCGATAACTCCTTTCGATGAAACTAACATCGATAACTCCTTTCGATGAAACTAAAATCGATTAATTTAACTCGACGAACTTAACTCGACTAACTTAACTTGACTCGACTAACTCGACTTACTTGGTTCGACCAATTCGATTCGATTAAATAGGCTCGACTAACTTGACTAACTTAACTCGACTTACTTGGTTCGACCAATTCGATTCGATTAACTAGGCTCGACTAACTTGACTAACTTTACTCGACTTACTTGGTTCGACCAATTCGATTCGATTAACTAGGCTCGGCTAACTTGGTCGAACCACCCGATCAACTCAACTTATTTAACTTAACTTATTTCTCAACTAGATCAACTCGATTAACTCCTATCGAATAACTAATATTCGATTAAACTCCATTTGCTTGACTCTAGATCACAGCGATCCCAATGGTTACGCCTGACTCCCTCAGGAAACATCCGACCGCCGTAGGCTATTTACAGCCCTGTGAATTACGCTAGCAATCGTACAAGATGGCAACTTACCCTGAATACTATGTTTGACTAATTCTGTCTCAAATAACTATATTGGATTAACTCTAGTTCGTTTTAACTCTAATCGATTAACTCTAACTAATTAACTCCAACTGGTTAACTCTAACTGATTAACTCTAACTGGTTAACTCTATTTGACTAACTCGACTTGACTAACCCCTTTCGAATAACATATTCGATTAACTAACTTTCGAATACCATATTCGATTAACTAACTTCGAATATCACATTCGATTAACTCCTTCGAATACCATATTCGATTAACTAACTTCGAATACCATATTCGATTAACTCCTTTCGAATGTCTATATTCGATTAACTAACTTCGAATACCATATTCGATTAACTCCTTTCGAATACCATATTCGATTAACTCCTTTTGAATACCATATTCGATTTCTCCTTTCGAATACCATATTCGATTTACTTTATTCACTTTATAAAGATTTCCTTTTTAACAACGTTTTATTCATTTGAAAAGATTTACTTTATTCACTTTATAAAGATTTCCTTTTTATAATGTTCCCTTTCCAATTCTATTTGTAAATGGTTTACAAATATTTCCTTTTCAAATTTATTCTTGAAATATTCTAACTCCTTAAATTTTCGGGAAAATTCGCCATAACCTCCTTTGTAACGGGAGCATCGGGAAAATCCCCAAACCCGCCACACAGGCCTTTCCATTCAAAAAGAAATGTTTTGAATTTATTTTCCTTTTTAAAATATCTCCTATTTATAAATATCCCAATTTATAAATATTCCTTATTTATAAATATTTAAATTTATAAATATCTCTTATTTATAAATATTCCAATTTATAAATATTCTGTTTTCAATATCACTTTGAAAATCCCCATATCAACATTCCGGCATGTTATGGTATTCAATCCTATCAAATCACGATGTTCAGTATCGTCCAAGCACATATAATCGCCCACAGATTTTATATCACATCATATAACAATATATGAAAAACAATAAAATAACTGTTGAGGAATCCAGTCGGATTCCTCCAACCTGTTTCCCTGCATCACAGATGTTAGACAATATAGATAACATCACTTTCAGTTCCATATGATACATTCTGTTAAACAGAATCAATATAGAAATTTAACTAACTGACTAGCAGTTCAATCAAACAATCAACACACAGTAAATCAGACAATTTCTAACAGTTCTAAAGATGCAACATGAAATTATAAACTGTTCAGAGTTGGTGAGATTTACTCACATTGTCCGTAATCGTTAACCAACGATTTACGGTTGTTGATTCTGATCATACAAATTTATTTTGAAATAAATTTAGACGAGCTCCCATCCATCCCAATTCAGTTCCAAAGCATAGTCGTCGTTCATATGACTCCATGTCCTCCTTATTTACTATCTGCTCCTCATCTCCTCCAAGATGCATACGCCCGCTCCAAAAATTTCACTGTCCCCTCCAACATATGAACCGCCCCTTTGTTTACAAAACAAATCCACATATAGGCCTCATGAGTCATGCGTTTGCTAGCCCACCCACTCCATAACAATCCATCTTCCTTTTGTTGGGCTTCACACAAAACCCGGCCCACAAGAATAACCAACCCTGCTTTATCATAATTTCGCACAAACAGGGCAAACAACACTTCAGCAAACCCATCTCGTCATTACAGAAACTCCCTTCCATGCTCACTTCAATTCTCCACCATATACTTATTAATTCCACAAGCATCACAAAACTAAAATAACAACGTTCATTTCCATCATATTTTCTTCAATACCACACTTAGAATTTATTGATAAAAAGGATTACCCTCAATTCATCTGAGATAAATAATGCCAAAGCATTTGCTTTCAATTCTCTTCACCGGCTGTTGCTTCCAGGTCATAGAAACCCGCATATCCCTCCTCCATCAACCCACTCTCGCCATCACAGGGACAAAAATCCCATCTGCCACTCCTCAAAACCATCTCCACGATTTCCTCAAACTGGGAACACCCATTTCCCTTATTCGAACAGGGAACCGCACCTCTCTGCGTTGTCCTCTCATCACCAAAAACTTAGCTCCTCATTTCAATCTCCTATATCACGCTGCCATGAAACCGGCGTCACCTCTATGATGAACTCAGCTCCCCCGACTCACTTTGAAGTCCAACTCGCATGCCAGGAAACAACCGCTTCCATCAGTTCTCCTCTGATCTGCACAAACTACAACGTGCGATTTCCCTTCCTGTTCGCTGCCTTGACTGACAGCAGCTCACGATATTGAGGATCAGACTCATCCTTGTTGGCGTCAGCAAGTGCGCCCTACTTCCAGAAGATTGACCTCTACCCCCTTCCCATCTCCGCGCCTCCGTACATCCCAAAAACCCAAGCCCTAGTCCTCTGTTCGATTTTCGAAGGACACAAGGGACCGTCGAACTCACTAATAGCCCTAGGAACTTGAAGGGGATAAGCTAAGGAACTCAAACATATTTAATTCCTGAATTAAGGATTTTTCTTTGATCTTCTAAAAATTTATGAAGATCAATTTGATGGTTTGAGTAAAGAACTGGCGGCGGGATTCTGAACTAAGAATTAGGTTTAGAAGAGGATGGGAGGGGTATTTATAAGAAGAGGGATTTAGATATTTATCCTAGATATTTGTTAGGATATTTATAAAATATTCATTTTATATTTGTTTTTAACTTCTAAAAATCCGTGTGCTCACACACGACACCTAAAAATCACCAAACTGGACCTATAGCTAGAGTTCGACATTACGGTACCAACGAAACTGGTTTCGTCGAATTCCGACTCCGTATGCTCACACAGCGTATTTTTAACTGTCGAAATACAGACTGTTTTTCACTCTAAAAATCCGTACGGCCACACTGTGGATCTAAAAATCACGAAACTTGAAATCTAGCAACTATTTGACATTACGGATCCAACAAAACTGGTTTCGTCGAATTCTGACTTCGTATGCAAAAGTGACTATTTTTAACGCTCTAAATAGCCTATTTAAATATATAAATATATTTAAATATTATTTAATTAAATATAAATAAATTTATATTATCGTATATCTTCACATATGATATCGTCCAGCTCCAGAATATCATATCAGAATATACAGTTTGATATTTCAGATTCCAGATTATCCCGATATTCAATTTATATCGAAAATTCATTTATAACGTAAATAAAGCGTCGCAAATTATAAAGGAATTTCACAGCGACTTTTCTGAAATTTGATTTGGACATATCTCAATATCTACACAACGAAATCCCGATTTTTCTCTTCCACTAGAAAGATATACTCCACCAGCTCCACACGTTTCTTGTTTCACAGAAATCCGGCTTAAAACGAATCCTGTTCATTCTGTTGAAGTTCAAATCGCCAAATAGCGAACTGCCGCGCCATTTCGAGCTCTATTTTAATTATATTATAATTCTACGTTCAAACTGATGTCGATTGAATATATTTGTTATTATATTTCGAATCGAAACTCCACCAAATCTCGTATGCTATTCAATTCACATGATATTGTGAATTTCACTATTTCCGACTATTTCGACATTATAATATATTATTATATTATAATTATTAATTAAATATTCAATATTATTTAATTAAACGATCATTAAATTCTCTAAATCACCAATTATATAATTAAATAAATTAATTATATATCTCTAAAAATGTGGGTCATTACAGTCCTAGAATCAGCTAGAAGAGTATTATTTATTAAAAATAAGTATAAAATCGATTTAATTTTGAAATATACATAATTGAATATTTTATTTTAAATTGATTTTGGACAATCGACTATATGAAAATTTTGCATATACTCCGAGCTAGCATGTATTCGAAGTCTCTAATATACTGGATAGATATAAAATCACACTCTAGTCGCCCGGAAATGATTCTACTGATGACTACGTAGCATCAATAGTTTGTTTTCGAGTTTCGAAGGTTGGATATCTATATATTTCCAATTGACTGGTATGAGAACCAAAACTTAGATAGGGTTTATTATTGTGATTTGGCACCAAAAATAGATTTTTGTATATAAAAATTATATATTTGAAAAGCTAATCAACACAATTGATTGCTTGCTGTGATGTTTGATTATTGATTACCCTAATAAAATATTGGAATGATAAATAAAGTATAAATCAAAATAATTGTTAAGGGAAAAATAATACAAACTCTCTTGATAAAATCCTCAAAATATTATATAGGATATGGACGACTATGGCTTATCTAGTACTAAATTCTGGATGACTCTAAAACAAGCCAGAAGGGCTCATCAGCGAGCAGAAAAGGAAAGAGTGTTGAGCTTAGGAACACACAAATTTGTTTACTGTCGTAAATGCAGAAAAGAAGGCCATTATGTAATTATGTGTCCTAAGAAAAAGAAGGAAAAAGAAAACAGATAAGAGTGGACATAGTTTGCTTCAAGTGCAAAGAGACGGGACATTTTATACATAAGTGTCCAAACGTAAAGAAAAAATCCAGAAAACTAGGAAAAGAAAGAAAGTGCTTCCGATGCAAAGAAGTAAGGCATCTTGCCCGAGATTGCCTGTTAAAGAAGGGTGGTAAGAAATCCAAAGGAAAGGAGTTATCTACTTTGAAAATTATGCAAGGAGGCACGACTTCCTAGAAAGTTGGGTTCTAATGTAATGAACTAGGATTTTGGATATATGTATGACGCTTGTATGAATGTATGGATGCCTTTTGTTTAAAAATTTTATCGGTACTATATAATATAACTAATGTAAGAAAAATGTTGAACTAAGTCGAATTTAGCATCAAATATTGAACTGAATTGAAAATTGATTTGAATTGCATATATGTACATGTATGTAAAATGAACAGGTCATAGCAAGGAGGCTAGAGAAGAGGAATAAAATTGTATGCCCGACAAATAGGTACATGTTTACAATTTTCTTGGCTTTGAATGATTTTATGAGCCGATTGGCTAGCCGCTTGGCTTTTTCTTTTTCTTTTGGATTGATGAGGCCCTGTGAGGCTAGTTGCGGCTTTAAAGGTCTCCCTGTACAAAGGAGGTTATGGAAAAAAAAATTCAGAAATTTAGGGTGTTAGCCAAATTTTTGAGGAATTGGAAAATTCTTAGTAACTAAAAAGTTGAAGAATGAAAGCTAGAATTAAAGTTGAGTTGGTTAGTTAAACAACTTTTAGCTCCGTTCCTTTCGAGGATGAAAAGATATTATGTTGGGGAGACTGTAACAACCCGGATTTTTAGAACCAATTTAAAATTTTTATTTTGGAAATTTTAATGGGGTTTTAAAATTTAAAATGATTTATTTTAAATAATAACGATTAGAAATTTATTTAAATCAAAGTTAGAAAATATAAATTTATTTTAATTATAAAACGAGCTTGAAATGGCGCGGTAGTTTGAAAATTCGATTTAAATTTCAATTGAATGTACATGATTGGAAATAAATCGGATTTCAGTAAAACCAGAAATATTTGAATCTGTTTAATTATATCTTTCTAAAGGATGTATGAAACTTAGATTTCATAATATAAACTGAAAGTTATGTCCGGTTTAAAATTCAGAAAAGTCACTGTAGAATTTATATATATATTAATATAATATATAGCCCTTAAAAATAGCTATTTTGCAAATGAATTTGTTTTTGGCGAAACCACTTTTGTTGGATCCGGAATGTCAAATTATTGCTAGATTCCAATTTTCATAAATTTTGGAATTAATATGTGAGCATGTAAAAAGAAAACATGTTTTGTCAATTTCAGTTGAATTGGATCGACCAGAAAATGGACATTTTTCAAACAGTCTCCAAATTCAACGAAATTAGTTTTGTTAGAACCGTATCATCAAAAAATAGCTATATTTATTTTTCTGGAATTTTTGGCGTCAGTATGTGGCCTCGGTAAATTAAAATGTGCATTCAAAATTCAATGTATTGATTTATATTTTAATTTTAATGAAAACTGATCGAAACGATAGAATTGTCCTACGAAACATATCCCATTGTGTTCAGAATGAGGGTAATTAGCTAGGAATGACAGTCGTTGGAGTTCATTTGGGGTTTGAATGCAAAATCTCCTTTTTGTGAAGTAAATAATATAAAAATTTATATATAAATTAAAAAAAACCTAGCCCCTTTGTTATCTCAGCCCGCTACCCTCCCCTTTTACTTTACCATTTAAACCAGATCGAGTTAAATAAATAAAAAAATAGAATGCCGACGCAGCCACCTCCGCACTTCCCCTCATCGTCGGAGCGCCGCCCCCATCGCCAGACCCTCCACCGCCACGCCTCTCCTCTTTCCTCCCCCAATTAGAAGCCCTAGCCCCCCTCAGCCCAAAATCGCACCACCGCCACCACTGCAGTGCCGCCACCATCGCCTGTGCGCCACCACGCCGCCGTTAGTACCGCCAACCCCCAACTCAGAGAAAAATCGATTTTACAGTAAGTTTTAATCTATTTATTTATTTTATTTAGTGTAATTAGTTATAAAAATAAATTTTTTTAATAGTGAGATAAAAATATGATTTTTATAATTTAGATTTGAAATAAAAATACGATTTTTCTTCGATATGAAAATGGATATTTCATTGTTTATGAAAATATGATTTCATTATTTATGAAAATATGATTTCATTGCTTATGAAAATATGAATTCATTGTATACAAAAATATGTTTTTTCATTGTATAGGAAAATATGATTTCGTTATATAGAAAAATATGATTTTTCATTGTGCAGAAAAATATGATTTTTCATTGTAAAGGAAAAATGCGATTTCATTGTATAGAAAAATATGATTTTTCATTGTATAGGAAAATATGATTTTTCATTGTATAGGAAAAATTTGATTTTTAATTGTATAAAAAAATATGATTTTTCATTTTATAGAAAAATATGATTTTTCACTGTATAGAAAAATATTATTTATATATATAGAGTTGAAATAAAAATATGATTTTTATTTAAATAGCATTGTTTAAAAAATGTGATTTTTATATAAATTGTAGCGGTATAAAAATGTGATTTTTATATATATTGTAGCGGTCTAAAATTTTGATTTTTTTATATGTTGTAGCGGTATAAAAACATGATTTTTAATCATGTATAGCTTAGATGAAAATGCGATTTTTAAATATATAAACATCATATTCAAAATGTGATTTTTACTATGAACAGCGTGAAAAAGATTGCGTTGGAATTTCAGGCAAATCCAAACTGTTCAGAAATTCAGATTTAAGACTAGAGGAGTCGAAACCAAAGGTGAGAACTTCTCACTCTAATTTTGTTTATAGTTAAATATATACTATAATGCAGACGGTGCTTAGTAGCACCCGACACCTTTGATTGAAACCGTGGATGTTTGGTTGTTTGTTTGGATTAATTTAATTGGTTGAATTTGGTTTGGAATGTGAATGGAATTGATTGAATTTGGTTTGTGTATGGCGCGAGCTAGTATTAGGCGAGGGATAAGGCTATACCTTATTCCGTTTCTAGTATCGCGCCGTTATCCTGCCAAAATTTTCGAAAATAAAATGTGTTAGTTAAAAATAACATTTTTAACGTATATGAACTATTAAAAATATTCATGTGTTGAAATAAATATTTTATCATTAAAAATATATTTTTTAATGTACACAAGAACGACATAAAATTCTCCTAAAATGAAAATAAATATTCATTTACAAATTTGATGATTTGTTTATGTACACTCATTTAGCTGATATTGATTGGAACGATAAATTTTACATGTCGCCCAATTGCATAAATAATATTCAGTATTTGTTGGTTGAAAACCCACACGGGTACTGGGATGATATTTGACATACACTAACCCCAATTGTTTAGTTGTATGTCAATCGATCGGTTGACAGACTGTTGTAAGCGTTAATTATTTATATTTAATGCTTATACAATTATAAAATGCACTCTGGATGTTGTATGAATTTTTAATGATTGTTTATCATTATTGTTGTATACATGCGATGTATGAAATCCATATAACTGAAATTTTATGGTAATTGATTGAGTCGCATTCCGATTCAGAAATAAAGAATATTTTAAAATAAATAATATTTTAAAATAATGAATATTTTAAAATAATATTCAGTGAAGAATAAAATCATGATTTTGATGTCCGATTTTGGATAGGCACAAAAAATATTGAAATGTGAAGCCGAGTTATGTAGCAAACGCTATTTTAACCCGAACAGGTTTGTTGATCAGATTTTATTCATTTTAAAATGAATATCGGAAAGATGTGATTTCAAAATCTAATATTTTGAAAATATTATCATTTTAATATGATAAAGATATAGAATATTCAATTTTGTTTTAAAATTGAAAATGAAGTTGAAATCGTTTTAAAATGAAATAATAAACGATTTATAAAATACGATTTTAAAGGGAAATCGACGAAATATATATATATATCTATATACATATACATATATATATATATGTATATATTTATATTAATGGCCTGAATAGAACGTGCCGCGGAGCGACCGTTCGCGAATTTCGACCATTAACTTCAAATTGATGCAATGGGAGATCCGACCGTCGGATTCTCCTAAAATCAGAACCGTTGGGTTCGTATCGAAAAGAGCTTTCCAATGAATATAAGAGATTTGAAATCTAATGGTGTGATTTGGAAATATATCCGAATCAAATTTGGAAAAGGTCGTTGTAAGTGCAGTTCGATGACCGTATATGGAAATCGACCGTAAGGGTCTTATAAAAATTATTAAAAATATGGAAAAATCATTATAAATGATTTGGAAAGATTTTGGGTGAAAAATTACATATTTGAATAGATAAAAAATATATTTTTATCGAAATGAACTGGTTATTAACTAGAATAATAATGTCATGGGTTTTAAATAAAATAAATTGGACTTTGAAAATGTTTTAAAATAACCAAAATTTTCCCACGAATAAATTGGAATGGATTTGGAATGGAAATAATCTTTGGAATATTTCGAGATTAGATTGCGTGATTATATGGATATTGTTATGGGAATTTGGAAGATACAGATATCGTTATTCCCAATACGATATCCGTTGGTTTCAGAATTTGATATTGAATATATCCGATATAATTTCTATTCAGCGCCTTGTATTTAATATCAAATTGGATTTTGGGTTGGTCGTGAATGGTGTCTTCGTTAACACTATTCTTAAACCCAGTTGAGAAAAGAAAAAATCTTTTAATTAAGATTAATGAATTTTACCAATTAATTAATCTTTAATTGTAATTGAATTGAAATTGGATTTTGCGTTTATCGTGAACAATGTTTTAAATAACATTTGTTCTTCAACCCAATTAACGGTGAAGAAATGATTTGGAATTTATTAATCTTTTTATTAAGATTTAATGGAAATTTTCGAAAGTAAAGTTTTCAAATTTAATATATTAAATTGGAATTGAATGGAATTCGATTTGGTAATATTCGAGATAAGCTTCTGTGAATGAAGACTGTTACTATATATGGAATTTTAAAGGCCTTGCCGCTATTCCATTTATATTATTAGTCTGATACGCGAATTCATATTGATTATACGCTGTTATGATTTCCGTGAAGATTCTATAGTTAATGGGGGAAGATTTGGGTTTACCGTGAACTGTGTTTTAGAAGGCATTAGTTCTTTAACCCAGTTAAAGATAAAATTAATTTCTTAAATTCGAATAATAATTAAGTAACGATTTTTGAGATTAAAACTGAACTAGAGTTTTAATGAATCTTTAATTAGATTGAAATGTGAATGAGGGGATTAAATTTACCGAATTTATGAAATGATCGAGGATGGAGTACCACCAGTTTTACTCCAAGTGATAGTTAAATTTTTAATTAGATTTGAACGTAAAATGGTAATTAAATTTACTGATAACACCGTGGGTGTTAGATATGGATTACTGCCAGTTTTGCTCCATGGGATGAATTGGTTGGGATTGGGATTAATTAAATAAATAATTACTTTGTAAGGCTCGTTAATCCCGACTAGTTGAGAAACCTTAATTTGGTTTAGAATTGTGAAAAGATAAAATAAAATCTTTTGAAATGAGACCAAAAGGAAGATTAGAAAGAAAATTTAAAAGAATTTATCTTTGATAAAATTAATGGTAACCTTTCCCTAAAAATGTAAATATTTGAATAAAAGAATATTCTGAATTGGAATGAGGCATATGATGTGATTTTATAGCACTTGATTATAAAATACACGAACTATTCGGAAAGACCGGGTTTAACCCATTCTGAATAATGAATACGACGACTAACGGTCGATGAGATTGAAGACGGTGCAAGACCGACGATCTTCACATCGAATGGATGAGTTGTTACTGATGCCCATGATTGGAGTAGCTACCTTGAAGGGGCTATGGTGGTAGCCGTCCGGAAGTATTTGTTGATTATTCGGATATACGAGGCCTCTCTCCTGTATTGGACATACGGGACAAGGAATAAGGTGACTCCGATTTCGTTAAGACCCAGAACGGACTTGTAAATGGATGGTATGTCTGACGTTGTATTCCTTTATGTTGTATTCGTTGATCTCTGCTAAATATATATCTATTCTGTAATAACCCGTATTTTCCATAACCTGTTATAACATAAATCGAGGCAGAATTTAATTCTAAAATCTGAATCAAGGGAAACAGGCTTTGCCATTGCGTTCGTCTCGGAAAAATACGCGAAATAGAGTCCGAGTTTTCGAAAATCGGAGTCCGTATGACCCGATTAAGGCCCAACGAAGTTTTCAGAAAATTTCTAAGTAAAAACAGATTTCAAATTCAAGTTTGAAATTGGAAATTTGGGCCAGTTTGGGCCAGGCGGGAAAAATCCCGCCAGAACACCCAAGTCGACAGCCCTGTCGACTTGGGAGTTAGCTTGGTTGGACCAAGTCGACAGCCCTGTCGACTTGGCTGTCGACTTGGCTCAGCCGGGCTGTTTAGCCTGGTGCACCATTTTGAGATTGTGTTGAGCTTGGGGGCCAGATTCGGTTTTAAGGGCTGAGATTGGAACTAGGGTTTAATCCTATGGCCTAAAACACTTGCCTAATCTATAAATAAGGCCCTAACCTAACCCTAAATCATCATTATTCATTCATACAACTAAACTATGGCAAAATCAATCCTCTCATGGCCTCCACTCTCTTCATAAATTCCTAAATAAATTTCTTTGAGATTTTCCATGCATACAAGTGTTTTTAAGCTTGTATGAGCATCATTAGCTTGCATTCAAGTCAAGTCTCTATATTTGCATCATAAAGAAAGAGTTTTGATCATTTTGGCTCAAGGGTTTTGCTTGCATTTTGGGTTTATTTGGTTGCATAAGGGCTTTCTTATATTTGCTATACTCATTTGAGTCCTCATAAGCATTGTAAGCCCTATTCTACTTTCATACTTAAACTCTAAAGTTAAATGTATGATATGCAAGTTTAGATGCAAGTTTACTATGTTATGATATGCAAGTTTATCATGTTGTAATATGCAAGTTTATATGCAAGTATGTCATGTCATGATATGCAAGTTTATATGCAAGTTTGATATGTTATGATATGTAAGTTCATCATGTTATGTTATGCAAGTTTGATATGTTATGATATGCAAGTATGTTATGCAAGTTTGGGTTGAACATTTTGTTCATGTTATCATGTTATGCAAGCTTATCTTGGGTTTATGAACATAAAGCTTTAAGCTTTATGCTAAAGGTTGCATTTTGGCAACATGTAAGTTATCATATCTCTTATGATAACTTGCATGTGAGGCTAAATGCGAACCTATGGCCATTTCTACATGTCATTTATCACCATGTATCACCAATATGCTAAGTTTGGTTTTATGCATGCTTTTGAGGCCTAATGCAAGTATATGAACATATGTACATTTCATATGCCACCATGTTGAACTTGTGGCTTCAACACTTTTATGTCATGATTATGCCAAGTTCCCTCTTTCTATCCTTTATGCGCTATTTGCGATATGTAAGCGATGGGATTGCGTTTGGGGTTGGGTAAACTTAAAAGACATAAAAACATAAGCTTGGGAATTTACCTATTAAGTTAGGTCTACCCAATTGCTTGAAA
This sequence comes from Allium sativum, assembly GCA_030737875.1. Taxonomy (NCBI): domain Eukaryota; kingdom Viridiplantae; phylum Streptophyta; class Magnoliopsida; order Asparagales; family Amaryllidaceae; genus Allium; species Allium sativum. The sequence continues at coordinate 1,023,904,794 of CM060924.1, forward strand.
ACTTGTAATGTGTTTTGGAAACACGATGGACATGACACTTAGAAAATATAAGTATGGCCAACTCGAGGTTGGGTTGAGTTTGTAGCGTAAACCTACCCGGAACCGACCGGCTTAACTAGTTGCTACAAACAATAGGACCCAATGTGAGAAGTTGGTCATGTGGTACCTTGGACCCGAGGTTAGACCAAGTTGTGGTGTAAAGCTACCCGGAACCGACCGGCTTAACTAGTAACCGCAACAAAGTCTAATGTGAGAGGTTAAGGCGCATTAATTAATTAATGCATCATGATTAGGGTTAAGTCATGGTCTATTTAATACTTAACCAATTTGGGCTTGGTAGATTAATCGGGGTTTAGTCGTGAACTCATCGTTACACTTAACCAAGTTAATCCATGATTAGTAAAGGGGTTAAACCGTACTTAACCCACTAGAAAAATCCTAGCAATGGGGGGTCCACTCCAGCAGTAATCCCTAGTTTGTATCATCATGACCCTAGGGACTAGGCTAGGGTGGGGGCACGATTACTGGGCTGGAGGTAAGCGACCAATAAGCGACGGCAGGGTGGTACGCCGGTGTAGTTCCGGGCGGACTCTGGTCGTGCACATAGTCCGTAGCCGGAGAAAACATGCACGGGTACCAGTAGATCGAGACTGTGCACTCATGTTCATGGTGTCCAGGGGTTGACACCCTAGGGCTTGATACACCCGAAGGGTGGACCCGGCACAGTTCGACTACAATTATGTTTGGGCCGTATTGACACCAACACGTGACGAGTTAGGCTTAGGGAGCCGATCGACTAGACCGTTTGGTTGGACCTCGTATTAGGGTCACTTCATGTTATTGGGCCAAAGCTTGGGGCCAAGGGATCAATACTTGTTTACTCCAGTCATGTAAGTTTGCTAGTACACCTGTGGTGCAAAACCATAAATCTGATTATGCGATGACACCTTTATCTACCTTGTTAGTTAATCATCACGCTAGTATGTTGTTATCCTTATGTTCATCCCTGCTACTCATGCCAGTTAACTTTATCAGTTTACATTGATTGTAGTAGGGCTTACTCAGTCTTTTTGACTGACCTGTTTTCTTTCGCCTCTTTTCTTCCGTTCCCCCCCCCCCCCAGGTTCTCAGGGAGGGAATACTGGAGGCTAGCTTGGATTTTGGATTGCTTGCTTGTGGGATTTCAGCTCATGTACGTTTTCGACATGAAGCTAGCTATGGTTCTCACTTATTTTGGGGATAGCACTTATGTATTTCAGTTTGTCAGTTGATGTTGTTTTATCAAGACTTGTTTATTTGGAAAGTTAACATTATGTTGTACCAGACTTGTTTTGAAATGGTTTAAAATCTTCCGCTGTTTTATCTTATGTTATTTACTCTGTTTACATATATACATATGTTCTTGTTCTGCCATGATATATCATTATGCATGTTTACCTGATTCAAACGCCCCTCCAAAGTCAGAGTGCTTGCAAGAGTCACCTTGGCGGAGGTGGGGTGTTACATATTCGGTGGCGGAGAATTTATTCTCTTGCTTGACACCCTTATCTGAGATGTACGAGGTTAGAGATTATATATTGGCACAAATCAATGGAATGGTATGGATTGACAATGTGACATGCTGAGATGCATGTATCAAGGCTTTTGTTGAAAAGCAGAGCCTTGTGGATGATGAGCAAAACATAACTTTAATTAGCATAGCTTTGTATAGCGTTACTTCACGAGCCTCACACCCCGGTATGATGTTGAACTGATGGTTAGGTCAGTATGCTTTCGATATGAGGATGGATTCGGTCGACCGAGATGAGCTGAGTGTAACGACCTAGAAAAATCTGAACCAATTTAAAATTTTTAAATTGGCTAAAATAGTGGATTATAAATATTTAAAATAAATATTTTAAATAATAACGATGAAAAGTAAGTTTGAATCGACGTTTGAAAATGAATATAATTAACTCTAATTATAAACAAGGCTTGAAATTGCGGGGTAGTTTCAAAATTTGAATTCAAACTTTGACTGACTGTACCGGGTGCAAAACAAAACGGATTTGAGTGAAACCAAAGATATTTAAATCTATTAGTGAATACCTTTCTAACGAATCTGAAAAATCGAAGTTTCATAGCGGGATGCAAAAGTTATGGCCAAATGAATTTTCAGAAAGGTCGCTATGGAATTTATATAGCCCGTGAAATTGGCCATTTTACATACGACCTCGGAATTCGATGAAACCACTTTTGTTGGATCCGAGATGTGAAGTTATTGCTAGGTTTCAAGTTTCATAATTTTTGAAGCTAGTATGTGAGCGTGGCAAAGGAAAACGTGTTTCGGTCAATTACAGTTAAATTGGATCGACCAGAAATGGGCCTTTTTGCAAACGGTCTCAGAATTCGACGAAACTAGTTTTATTGGGACCGCATCGTGAAAACATAGCCAGATTTATTTTTCTGGAATTTTTAGAATCAGTATGTGGCCCCGGCAAATTGAAATGTACGTTCAAATTAAATATTGAATATTCTATATTTTAATTTGAAGGTAAACTGACTGAAACATTCGAATGGGCCTTCGAAACATATCCCATTGTGTTCGGGATGGGGGTACAACGCTAGGGATGATAGTTGTTGGGTTTGGATTGGAGGTCGTGTCAGAAAACCCCTTTTTAAAACCATCGGCCAATAGAATTTTTTCTTTCATTAATTTAAAAATATAAAAAAAATCAAACCCCCCCCCCCGTATCAGCTGCTCGACGGTGGAAACCCATTCGCCAATTCCCGAGCATTTTCCGGCCGCCACACACCTCGTTGACCTCCGACCCTTTTCAACTTTTTGAAGATCTCCCCGAGCTCTTCACATCCATCCCAGCCTCGCCTCCCATAGTTGCGTCGTTCTCGAGATTCATGCCAGGAAAGGTCCACCGCGTCAGCCTTGTTTTCTCTCTCCAGGGTGGTTCGAACCCAGCGCCACCACCAGGCGTGGGTAGCCTGCTCCAAGGCCTTCGACGTCATATAACCTGATCTGGACCAAGATCTACGGATTTGAAGTTAAATGGAGACCTAGTTTTGAACATCAAACAAGGTATACGTCTGTTATATTAATTAACTATACAATAGCACTTCTAAGCGCTACCGTTTTTGATTTCACTGTAAAAATCATATCTTTTTCGTTTCTTGACGAAATTCGATGAAACAGGAAACATCGTGACCGTGTGGACGTCTTCTACATTCTAGACGAGACCGCATATTTTTCTGAGCCTTCTGCTATTTTTGGTGGAGTGGAACCCAAAGTGAGATTTCTAGTTTATAAACGATATGGAAAACGACGATGTATAAATTATATCGTCGATGTATGAGTTATATAAGCGTTGTACACCTCTTGTATAAGCGTTGTATAAGTGGTACGTTCGATATATAAGTTGTATATGCATTGTAAAAATTATATATGTGTTGAAATAGAAGTGAAATGCTATATATATATATATATATACATATATATATATATATATATATATATATATATATATATATATATATATACGCCCCTCGTCCACAAACCATGGACGATATTTATTGGTTGTGATTGGTGTGAAAATTGATTGATAGCGAATGGTTGATTGGAGTTGTTTGTGGTTGAAATTAATTGATTGTGGTTAAAAATACCAGTTTGTGGTTGAGAAATATTTGGTTGAAACCACATAAGATTAGTTTGTGGAAATGAAATAAATATACATGCCGCCTGCTTGAGAACTAGATGCATGATTCCCCATTGTCAAAAACCGCGAGGTTTTAAGGTAGAGCGAGGAGCCGTACTAGGGACGGTCCCGGTTTTAACTACCCTGCCGTTATGCTGCCGAAATTTTGAATCATATTCATGTGTTAAAATTATTTCCATTTGTTGAAACTATATTTATCTGTTGAATAGAAAACCTTCATGTGTTGAATCGATATTCATTCGTTGGATAGAAATTCATGTGTTGAATGGTATTCGTGTTTTGAATATAAAAATCACCTTTTTATCGATATATATAAACTATAGAAAACCTTCATGTGTTGAAACGATATTCATTCGTTGGATAGAAATTCACGTGTTGAATGGTATTCGTGTTTTAAATGTAAAAATCACCTTTTTATCGACATATACAAACTATAGAAAACCTTCACGTGTTGAATCGATATTCATTCGTTGAATTGAAATTCATGTGTTGAATGGTATTCGTATTTTTAAATATAAAAATCACCTTTTTACCTACATATACAAACTATAGAAAACCTTCATGTGTTGAATCGAAATTCATTCGTTGAATTGAAATTCATGTGTTGAATGGTATTCTTATTTTTAAAGAAAGTGTTTTATAATAAAAAAATCCTATTTTTATCACCTATATGAAATATATAAAATAATCTGGTTTTGAAATAAATTGTTTTACATTAAAAATCACATTTTTATAATATACATGAATTGTTAAAAATAGTGAAGTGTTGAAATAGAAGACAGTTAGATAAAAATATAATTTTTATCAAATATATGAAAAGAATATAGCTTTGAAATCGAAGAATCGAAATATATATATATATATATAAATAGAATTGAAGTATATCGAATAACGACGCTGCAGTTCGTATTTTGAAACCGTGATTTCAAACGATTAGTGCGGGAGATCCGACCATCGGATTTTCTCGAAACCGCAACCGTTGGGTCCGCTTTGGAAATATCTTTCCAACGACACCAACTTTGTAAAGATCCAACGGTTGGATTGTCTGGAATGTTTAATTCAAATCTGAAGAAAAATAGCGCCAGAATCGGTTATATATATATATATATAATTATATTTAATCGAATAACGACGCTGCAGTTCGTATTTTGAAATCGAAACTTCAAACGATTATACCGGGAGATCCGATCGTCAGATTTTCCCAAAACTGGAACCGTTGGATTCGTTTTGAAAAGATCTTTCTAATGATGTAAATTTTGTGAAGATCCAATGGTTATATTTTCAGATATGTGTAAATCAAATCTGAAGAAAAACAGCGCCTCGGTCGCGTTATGGCCCGAAGCGTCGTTTTGAATAAATTGGCTATTTTAAAATAAATAAAAATAGTGATAAATCGTTATAAAATATTATAAACGATATGGATGTGAAATTTAGAAACTAACTGAAGGTTGGCTAAGTCGAATGGTTTCTTGGGTACTGATCTGATGTTGGTTTCGGCCTTCGGGGTTAATATTTGGGAAATCGTTCTCTTACTGATTGACAGTTAGCAACTAATGAATTGAAATGATGCATATGTATATTTGTGTTGCACTTGTTTATCATATATGCGAGTTGCTTAGAAAGACTGGGTTTATCCCATTCTGAATAACTTAATCGACGATAAGAAATCGAAGATAAAGACGGTGGTTGAAGACCGGAGATCTTCACCTCGTTTGGATGGTAACCGAGGTCCTGATTGGGAGGCATCCCGAAATATGGATAATGAGTGGTGATCTCCCAGATGTACGTGGTGATCGATGGGTTTGCGAGGTATATAGTGCCTCCGGTTTCGTTCAGACCTAGAACGGACTTGCGAGTGGACAGTGTGTCTAACATTGGAATTTATTCTGTGTGATTGATAGCCATCAGTTGCACGGTGTGAATTGCCTGTGTGGCATGCTAAGATGCAGTGATCAGGGATTCTGTTGAAAAGCAAAGTCATGTGGTGATGATCAAAGCATCGCTTGTGTGGCGTAGCTTTGTGTATAACGTGAAATCGCGAGCCTCACACCCCGGTATGAACCAGAAACGGGAGAGGACCTCAGGGGGGACATGCGTTTCTTCCTAGCTAGAAGTGGCGTCAGTGGTTTTACACGCCCTGACGAGTTTGACTTATGTGGTTGTTACTGTTGTGAGGCACCTCGGTTAGATCGGATGATCCGGGTCCGATGGAGTCATTCGTTGGCTTACTTACGCCCCAAAGGGCGGGGAAACGCATTGTTCTGGAATTTTAATCCACATTGGTGCCCCGGCCTTGACGATACAAGGGTCACTCGAGCTCTGATCCTGAGGCTTGGGCTAGGCAGTCTCGAATTCGGTAAGGGGTATCTTTTGCCTTGGTTCATGACGGAAATTCAATTTCCAATTACGTGACTGTGCGGTTTAGATTGTATATATATATGGCGACATGATATATGGTACCCATGCCGTCTATGATTGATAGCTATGACGGAAATTGGTTTTGAAACATATAAACACTAGTAATAATATCAAATACTTTTGTTTTATTCGTATCAATCATATTTTGGCCATTATAAGGTAAAACTCTATCCTCCGGTTTGCGTTGCATTGTGTGATGGGAACTGAGTCTTATAATGGCTTCATTTTTATAAAAAACATTGCGATGTTTAAAAGAATGATTCGTTTTAAAGCACTGGCAATCCAATGGAGTAAACCCATTCCACGAAAGTGGTGTGGTCCTATGATTAGCCATATTATTAATGTGTAAAGTAGATTTCTCATACCAGTCCCATGACTGACTCGTAGTTTGTTTCACTTTCAAACTCGGGTGCCCCTTTTTCTACATGGGCAGCCTTGTATTTAGGTTTGGATGGCTTTATCCGGATAGCTGGAGTTGATGATGGATTCTATTATTTATCTCTTTTTATGCTGTTTAGCTCCTATTGTACATATTATGTTTGTTTCCGCTGTAGACATTTATGTATAGATGAACTGTATTTGTACTAAGTATGACCCTGTATACTGTGTAACTCTGATGATTACGTTTATCCAGTATATTCTATTGTGCATTATCTGGTGTATTTATTTAATTCTGTTATGCTATTATATGTTTCTATGTTATATTCCAAGGATTACCGTTGCCGCCGTCAGTACGGGGTTTAGGGTCGTCTCATTTGGTATCATGTCTTTGGTTAAGCTTAGTTCTGGAATATAACATATTAACGAACTCGTCAGAAATGGAACCAGCAGTGTTCTAGGATGGGTAACTCTATACAGATAGGATCAGTAATATCCTAGTGTGAGTAAAGCAGAATAAAATACACCCCAGTAGACATATTTACATTGAAGTATTTGTCTCTATAATTTGAAATATCTTTTCTGTTGACCTGACACTTTGTCTGCTAATTGCAGACGCACTAGAAAATGAGTGACAGGAACAGAAGAAATAATCGTATGGCTCGACCAGCTAATGAGCCGGTTGTGCTCCCACAGCCAGAATCAGATATAGAAGTTCTATTCAAGAGATTTCGAAATCTGGGTGGATCACCATTCTTAGGCAAAGAGTCCATTATGGAAACACAAGCTTGGATCCGTTCTGCAGAGAAAATCTTTGAGGGTTTAAAGCTGAGAGACGACCAGAAAAGATTACCGGCGTCTTGGGCACTCAAAGAAGAAGCCTTTTTTTGGTGGGATTCAGTTATTAAAGATAATCCAGAAGGTGATATCACCTGGGACAGATTCAAAGTGATTTTCCTAGAAAGATTTACTCCTCCCGAAGCAACCGAGCGATTATGTGATGAATTTTCTTATCTGATACAAGGTGATATGACCATTCCAGAATATCATAAGAAATTCAACGAACTTTCTCACTTTGCTCCTCATCTGATTCAAGATACAAAGAGGAAGAATTTGAGATTTATTCATGGCCTGCAAAGAAAATATCAGAATAGTGTGATGAGGAATGTGAAGCTCCCCTTTTCTGAAATGATATACATGGCTTACCAGTACGAAGATCTAGACAAGAAAGGTATGTTACAGTATGAGGAGGAAGTCAGCTCTAGTAATAAAATTGAGTCTGAAACTGATCGTCCTGAGGCCAGTACGATGTCTGAGGTCAGTAAGGAGCATAAAGTAAACCGAAAAAGGGCCAGATCTAAGAAAGAACTAGTAATGACCGCCATATGCCTCAACTACAATCAAAAAGGTCACATGTCCAGGAAATGTAAGGCTTTGGGAAGCAAACGAAGAAAGGATGAGTTCAAATCCAAGAAGGGATTTCAAGAGAATAGAAAGTGCAGCCATTGCCATCAGGCCGGTCACCTTTCCATGGCCTGTCCGCTATTCAGAAAACCTGAAGCAGTACATGTAAATGAAGTAGAAGAAGTGCCTGCATCTTCGTCTGCTCAGGAAAGGCCAGATGTTTTAGAAGGCACGCTAACTGTCAAAGATATTCCAGTTAAAGTACTATTTGATATAGGAGCGTCGCGAAGCTTTATTGCAAAGAATGCAGCTAAGAAGCTGGATTTGAATTTGAAGAAGTACAAGGAACCAATGACTGTCCAGAATCCGGTTGGGGGTTCCATTGATCTCAGTTGGGTTTGTGGAGTGCCGGTTTCCTTTTCTCGTTATCGGTTTCCTACCATCGCGGTCGTCATGAATTTTAAAGAGTTTGATCTTATCTTGGGGTTAGACTGGTTGACCAAATATGAAGCTGAAGTTAAATGCGCCGACAGAGTCGTAAAGGCGAAGATAAAATCAGGTGATTATATAACCATTCCCTGTGAAGGTCAGAATGCTAATAGAAAAGACTTCTGGGCAGCTCTCGGTGTTTCTCCAACCCAAATTGAAAATATCCCTGAAATCACAGAGAATATTCCCGACTTAGTGATAGATATTCTTGTCGTGAAGAATTATGCAGATGTGTTCGAAGAAGTTGTTCGCTTACCTCCGCAGAGAGAAATAGATTTCAAGATCGCTCTAATCCCGAATGCAAGGCCGGTAGTTCACGCTATTCGAAGAATTTCCTTGAAAGAGAAAGAGGAATTAGACAATCAAACACGACAGCTCGTATGGAAGGGTCTGATCAGGCCTAGTTTCTCTGATTGGGGAGCAACAGTGGTGTTTGTTCCAAAATCCGATGGTACTTTACGTCTATGTGTGGATTATCGTAATCTGAACAAACAGACAATAAAGAATAAATATCCATTGCCGCGGATTGATGATTTGTTGGATCGATTAAATGGCGCACAAGCATTTTCACGAATGGACCTAGCTACAGGTTTCCATCAGCTTCGTATCGCCGAGGAGTGTGTTCCTTTGACAGCATTCAGAGGTCCAGATTTATTCTACGAGTGTTTAGTAATGTCGTTCGGCTTATGTAACGCTCCAGCTTACTTCGTCGATTTGATGAATAGAGTGTTCAGAGGGGTTTTGAATAAATTTGTTCTGGTTTTTATTGACGATATTCTAATCTTCTCTAAATCAAAGGCCGAACATGAAAAACATTTAGAACAGGTTCTGGAAATCCTCAGAAGGAATGTATTAAAAGCAAAAATTTTAAATGTATATTCTGGCAAGAAGAAGTCAAATTTCTAGGCCACGTCGTGTCTAAAGAAGGAATTGTTGTGGATCCAAGTAAGATCACTGCTATTCAGAATTGGAAGCAGCCCAGTACTCCTATAGAAGTCCGCAGTTTTCTCGGATTGGCTAGTTATTACCGGAAGTTCGTTAAAAACTTTTCGAAGATATCTGGTCACTTAACGAACCTTACAAAGAAGCACTCAAAATTCAAATGGACTCCAGAAAGTGAAGAGGCTTTTGAAGAGCTAAAGTTAAGATTAACGACAGCTCCAGTGTTAACCATCATCGATGGCAATCAGGATTTAAAAGTCTGGACAGATGCCTCTAGAGAAGGCCTTGGCGCAGTGTTAATGCAACTGGGCCAAGTGATTGCTTATGCTAGCCGTCAGCTGTAGCCGCACGAGAAAAACTACATCACTCATGATCTTGAGTTATTGGCTATAGTATTCGCCTTGAAAATCTGGAGACACTATCTTCTGGGTGAGAGATTTGAACTGTTTACAGATCACCGGTCGTTAAAGTATCTGTTCACCCAGAAAGACTTGAATCTGAGGCAGCAACGTTGGCTAGAGTTCCTTGCAGCATACGATTTTGAGATAATATACACTCCAGGGAAAGCCAATGTCGTGGCCGATGCGTTAAGCCGAAAGAATGAAATGATCGCCAGTTTTATTATCACGACTTCATTGATAGATAAAATATCTGCTCTTCAGAAGGATGATCACTTCATTCAGAAGATCAGAGAGATAATTCAAAAGGGCGAACCCTCGAGTTTCCAAGTTGGTGATGAGGGGATTCTAAGGCTAAAAGGTCGAATTTGTGTTCCTAACATTCCTGAGCTCCGAAAGGAAGTGCTGGATGAATGCCACAAGTCAAAACTTAGTATCCATCCGGAAGTAAGCAAAATGTATAATGACATCAAACGCACTTTCTGGTGGAAGTCGATGAAGAGGGACATTTCTTTATATGTTGGCCGATGCCCTACTTGCCAACTAGTCAAGAGCGACCAATAGAAGCTGGCTGGATTGTTACAAACGCTAGACGTTCCTGGTTGGAAGTGGGAACATATTTCCATGGACTTCATTGATGTTTTGCCCAGAACCAGAAAAGGGAATGACATTATTTGGGTGATCGTAGATCGCTTCACGAAGACCGCCCATTTCATACCTGTCAGATCAAACAGAATTGCTCAGAGTCTGGCGCAGATATACTTCAAGGAAATTGTTAGACTACATGGAGTGCCGCTCAGTATAGTCAGTGATAGAGATACAATATTTACTAGCAAATTCTGGGAGGCATTTCAAGTAGAGTTGGGAACAAAACTGAACTTGAGCACCGCCTATCATCCTCAGACAGATGGTCAAACTGAGAAGGTGAATCGTATTTTAGAAGATCTATTACGGGCTTGTGTTCTAGATTTTGGTGGATCATGGGAAGACCATCTGCATTTGGCTGAATTCTCATATAATAACAGCTACCAGGCGAGCCTGACAATGCCGCCATTCGAAGCATTATATGGTAGACCGTGCCGATCTTCTGCTTGTTGGGTCGAACCCGGAAATAGACTTGTGTTGGGGCTAGATATGATCCGAGAAGCTGCCGACAAAGTCGAATTTATTAAGAAGCGATTACTTGCCACTCAAAGCCGACAAAAGAGTTATGCCGATAGGAGAAGAAGAGATATATCATTTGTTGTTGGCGACTATGTATATTTGAAAGTATCGCCGATGAGAGGAGTTATCCGGTTCAGTAAAACTGGGAAGTTGGTGCCCAAATTCATTGGTCTGTTTCCTATTCCTGAACAGATCGGAACGCTCGCTTATAGAGTTAAAATGCCTGGAGTGCATGATGTATTTCACATATCTCAACTTCGAAAGCACGTTCATGATCCAGACTTGATCGTGGAAGAAGCAGCTCAACAGGATATTGAAATTACTCCAGAATTAGCTGTGAGAAGAGAGCCGCTCAAGATTATCGGCAAAGAAACCAAAGTGCTGAGGAACAAGAAGGTTCACTTAGTCAAAGTGCAATGGAGTGGAGATCCACGAGATTGTACTTGGGAAACTGAGGAGAGCATTCAGAAAGCCTATCCTAAGTGTCGAGCGGATATCTCTGATTGACTCCGGTGCAAGGTACATTTACCATACTTTGCATTTCCAATTAGTTCCCTACTTTGTTGTTATTTTCTTTCCATGGATGTGCACTTTTGATTCTATAGTCTGGATGATTTTAAAAGAATATAGAAATTGATTAGCATATTTTTGAAAACTTAAAAACAAATTGATTGTTGTTTGTGTTGTGTGATAGTAGATTTGATTAATTAAAATTATTGAAACGATAGTTAATTTAATCAATAATAGAATGAATGGTAGAATTTATTCGATTGAATCACACATTGAACTGATTAGAAAATAGATAGAAATATATACATGTGCATTATATATGTTTGAACAGGTAAATGGATAGCTGTTGAGTAAAGAATTTATTTGCATGCCCGACAGATAGGTAAACCTTAATGAGTTGGAGGCGAAATATTATTATATCAACTCCTGTGAATGCCATTGGATGCGGAGTGCTGGTTATTCTGTGTGTAAAAATAAATGTCGCCATAGGATAGTAACAATTAATTTTGAACTACATTACATGGCATACTTCTGGAAGATAGGCATACTTCATCATATACCACATAAGCATTTGGAGCTTGTGTGACGAGGTGGAAGATTTACCATACGAGCGAGAGGCTTGTATTGCGATGACTATATTTTACAGGTTGAACTGATGACTGATATTGAATATTTAAATTGTAACGATAAAATTGCCAGATTAATAAAAACCCCACACAGGTCTGGAGTTGACAATAATCACGTCTCTCTATTTATTAAATATGGCACATGGACTATTTATTTCCCACACGGGACGAGGTGACGAGGATTTATCCTCTGGAGCATTTAAAATACACACTCCCTCAAGCTTTGACAGGGTGACGAGAATTTATTCTCTGGAGTTATTATCAATACACGCTCCCCTGTAAACACCAGAATATGTCACTATAAATATGTTTATGCTTATTAGGAATTATTGGGTACCTAATACGGCCCAATAAATTTCCAAACCTCTCCCCGTACAAAGGAGGTTATGGCGAAATTTTTCGAAAATTCCGGGTGTTAGCCAAATTTTTGAAGAATTTGAAAATTCTCAGAGACTAAAAAGTTGGAGAATGGAAGCCAGATTGAACGTAGAGTTGATTAATCAAACCACTTTCGACTTTGTTCCTTTTCGGGGACGAAAAGTTTTAAGTGGGGGAGATTTTAACGACTCGGAAAAATCTGAACCAATTTAAAAAAATTATATTGGCTAAAATAGTGGATTATAAATATTTAAAATGAATATTTTAAATAATAACGATGAAAAGTAAGTTTGAATCGACGTTTGAAAACGAATATAATTAATTCTAATTATAAACAAGGCCTGAAATGGCGCGGTAGTTTCAAAATTTGAATTCAAACTTTGACTGACTGTACTGGGTGCAAAACAAAACGGATTTGAGTGAAACCAAAGATATTTAAATCTGTTAGTGAATACCTTTCTAACGAATCTGAAAAATCGATGTTTCATAGCGGGATGCAAAAGTTATGGCGAAATGAATTTTCAGAAAGGTCGCTATGGAATTTATATAGCCCGTGAAATTGGCCATTTTGCATACGACCTCAGAATTCGACGAAACAAATTTTGTTGGATCCGGGATGTGAAGTTATTGCTAGGTTTCAAATTTCATAATTTTTGAAGCTAGTATGTGAGCGTGGCAAAGGAAAACGTGTTTTGGTCAATTACAATTAAATTGGATCGACCAGAAATGGGCCTTTTTGCAAATGGTCTTAGAATTCGACGAAACTAGTTTTGTTGGGACCGCATCATCAAAACATAGCCAGATTTATTTTTCTGGAATTTTTAGAATCAGTATGTGGCCCCGGCAAATTGAAATGTACGTTCAAATTAAATATTGAATATTCTATATTTTAATTTGAAGGAAAACTGACTGAAACATTCGAATGGGCCTTCGAAACATATCCCATTGTGTTCGGGATGGGGGTAGAATGCAAGGGACGATAGTCATTGGGTTTTGATTGGAGGTCGTGTCAGAAAACCCCTTTTTAAAACCATCGGCCAGTAGAATTTTTTCTTTCATTAATTTAAAAATATAAAAAAAAATTAACCCCCCCCCCGGTATTAGCTGCTCGACAGCGGAATCCCATTCGCCAGTTCCCGAGCATTTTCCGGCTACCACACACCTCGTTAACCCCCGACCCTTTGCAACTTTTTGAAGATCTCCCCGAGCTCTTCAAATCCATCCCAGCCTCGCCTCCCATAGTTGCGTCGTTCTCGAGATTCATGCCAGGAAAGGTCCACCGCGTCGGCCTTGTTTTCTCTCTTCAGGGTGGTTCGAACCCAGCGCCACCACCAGGCGTGGGTAGCCTGCTCCAAGGCTTTCGACGTCCTATAACCTGATCTGGACCAAGATCTACGGATTTGAAGTTAAATGAAGACCTAGTTTTGAACATCAAACAAGGTGTACGTCTGTTATATTAATTAACTATATAATAGCACTTCTAAGCGCTACCGTTTTTGATTCCACTGTAAAAATCATATCTTTTTCGTTTCTTGACGAAATTCGATGAAACAGGAAACATCGTGACCGTGTGGACGTCTTCTACATTCTAGAAGAGACCGCATATTTTTCTGAGCCTTCTGTTATTTTTGGTGGAGTGGAACCCAAAGTGAGATTTCTAATTTATGAATGATATGGAAAACGACGATGTATAAATTATATAGTCAATGTATGAGTTATATAAGCGTTGTACACCTCTTGTATAAGCGTTGTATAAGTTGTACGTTCGATATATGTTGTATATGCATTGTAAAAATTATATATTTGTTGAAATAGAAGTGAAATGCTATATATATATATATATATATGTATATATATATATATATATATATACGCCCCTCTTCCACAAACCATGGACGATATTTATTGGTTGTGATTGGTGTGAAAATTGATTGATAGCGAATGGTTGATTGGAATTGTTTGTGGTTGAAATTGATTGATTGTGGTTGAAAAATACCCGTTTGTGGTTGAGAAATATTTGGTTGAAACCACATAGGATTAGTTTGTGGAAATGAAATAAATATACATGCCGCCTGCGTGCGAACTAGATGCATGATTCCCTTGTCAAAAACCGCGAGGTTTTAAGGTAGAGCGAGGAGCCGTACTAGGGACGGTCCCGGTTTTAACTACCCTGCCGTTATGCTGCCGAAATTTTGAATAATATTCATGTGTTAGAATTATTTCCATTTGTTGATACTATATTTATCTGTTGAATAGAAAACCTTCATGTGTTGAATCGATATTCATTCGTTGGAGAGAAATTCATGTGTTGAATGGTATTCGTGTTTTGAATATAAAAATCACCTTTTTATCAATATATATAAACTATAGAAAACCTTCATGTGTTGAATCGATATTCATTCGTTGGATAGAAATTCATGTGTTGAATGGTATTCATGTTTTAAATATAAAAATCACCTTTTTATCGACATATACAAACTATAGAAAACCTTCATGTGTTGAATCGATATTCATTCGTTGAATTGAAATTCATGTGTTGAATGGTATTCGTGTTTTTAAATTTAAAAATCACCTTTTTACCTACATATACAAACTATAGAAAACCTTCATGTGTTGAATCGAAATTCATTCTTTGAATTGAAATTCATGTGTTGAATGGTATTCATATTTTGAAAGAAAGTGTTTTATAATAAAAAAAATCCTATTTTTATCACTAATATGAGATATATAAAATAATCGGGTTTTGAAATAAATTGTTTTACATTAAAAATCACATTTTTATAATATACATGAATTGTTAAAAATAGTGAAGTGTTGAAATAGAAGACAGTTAGATAAAAATATAATTTTTATTAAATATATGAAAAGAATATAGCTTTGAAATCGAAGAATCGATATATATATAAATAGAATTGGAATATATCGAATAACGATGCTGCAGTTTTTATTTTGAAACAGTGATTTCAAACGATTAGTGCGGGAGATCCGACCATCGGATTTTCCCGAAACCGCAACCATTGGGTCCGCTTTGGAAATATCTTTCCAACGGCATCAACTTTGTAAAGATCCAACGGTTGGATTGTCTGGAATGTTTAATTCAAATCTGAAGAAAAAAAAGCGCCAGAATCGATTATATTTTTATATATATATAAATATAATTATATTTAATCGAATAACGACGGTGCAGTTCGTATTTTGAAATCGAAACTTCAAACGATTGTACCGGCAGATCCGACCATCGGATTTTCCCGACACAGGAACCGTTGGATTCGTTTTGAAAAGATCTTTCTAATGATGTAAATTTTGTGAAGATCCAACGGTTAGATTTTCAAATATGTGTAAATCAAATCTGAAGAAAAACAGTGCCACGGTCGCGTTATGGCCCGAAGCGTCGTTTTGAATAAATTGGCTATTTTAAAATAAATAAAAATAGCGATAAATCGTTATAAAATATTATAAACGATATGGATGTGAAATTCAGAAACAAACTGAAGGTTGGCTAATTCGAATGGTTTCTTGGGTATTGATCTTATGTTGGTTTCGGCCTTCGGGGTTAATATTTGGGAAATCGTTCTCTTACTGATTGACGGTTAGCAACTAATGAATTGAAATGATGCATATGTATATTTGTGTTGCACTTGTTTATCATATACGCGAGTTGCTCAGAAAGACCGAGTTTATCCCATTTTGAATAACTGAATCGACGATAAGAAATCGAAGATAAAGACGGTGGTCGAAGACCGGAGATCTTCACCTCGTTTGGATGGTAACCGAGGTCCTGATTGGAAGGCATCCCGAAATATGGATAATGAGTGGTGATCGTCCAGACGTTCATGGTGATCGATGGGTTTGCGAGGTATATAGTGCCTTCAGTTTCGTTCAAACCCAGAACGGACTTGCAATGGACAGTGTGTCTGACATTGGAATTTATTTTCTGTGATTATAGCCATCAGTTACATGGTGTGAATTGCCTGTGTGGCATGCTAAGATGCAGTGATCAGGGCTACTGTTGAAAAGCAAAGTCTTGTGGTGATGATCAAAGCACCGCCTGTGTGGCGTAGCTTTGTGTATAACGTGAAATCGCGAGCCTCACACCCCGGTGTGAACCAGAAACGGGAGAGGACCTCAGGGGGGACATGCGTTTCTTCCTAGCTAGAAGTGGCGTCAGTGGTTTTACACGCCCTGACGAGTTTGACTTATGTGGTTGTTACTGTTGCGAGGCGCCTCGGTTAGATAGGATGATCCGGGTCCGATGGAGTCATTCGTTGGCTCACTTACGCCCCAAAGGGCGGGGAAACACATTGTTCAAGAATTTTAATCCACATCGATGGACCGGCCCTGACGATCCAAGGGTCACTCGAGCTTTGATCCTGAGGCTCAAGCTAGGCAGTCTCGAATTCGGTAAGGACTATCTTTTGCCTTGGTTCATGACGGAAATTCAATTTCCAATTACGTGACTGTGCGGTTTTGATTGTATATATATATATGGCGACATGATATATGGTACCCATGCCGTCTTTGATTGATAGTTATGATGGAAATTGTTTTTGAAACATATAAACACTAGTAATTATATCAAATGCTTTTGTTTTATTCGTATCAATCATATTTTGGCCATTAAAAGGTAAAACTCTATCCTCCGGTTTGCGTTGCATTGTGTGATGGGAACTGAGTCTTATAATGGCTTCATTTTTATAAAAAGCATTGCGATGTTTAAAAGAATGATTCGTTTTAAAGCTCTGGCAATCCAATGGAGTAAACCCGTTCCACGAAAGTGGCGTGGTCTTGTGATTAGCCATATTATTAATGTGTAGAGTAGATTTCTCATACCAGTCCCATGACTGACTCGTAGTTTGTTTCACTTTCAAACTCGGGTGCCCCTTTTTCTACACGGGCAGCCTTGTATTCAGGTTTGGCTGGCTCTATCCGGATAGCTGGAGCTGAAGATGGATTCTATTATTTATCTCTTTTTATGTTGTTCAGCTCCTATTCAGCTCCTATTGTACATATTTGTTTGTTTCCGCTGTAGACATTTATGTATAGTTGAACTGTATTTGTACTAAGTATGATCCTGTATACTTTGTAACTCTGATGATTACGTTTATCCAGTATATTTTATTGTGCATTATCTGGTGTATTTATTTAATTATGTTCTGCTATTATCTATTTCTGTGCTATATTCCAAGGATTATCCTTGCCGCCGTCCGTACGGGGTTTGGGGTCGTCTCACTGAGTGTGGTCGCTGTAAGGACCCGTGACTTCCCCGGTCTTTGAGGAGAAGAGGAAGAACGGATTTCCTTGAGAACAAGACGAATCTTAACACAAACAGAAGAACATTTAATTGCTAATTACAACAATTCCATCAGAATACAAGAATATATAGAGTATGAATAAATATTACACATCATAAATATCAGAGATTACAATACATAGCAGCGGAAAAATAATACAAAACATAACTGAAAGAAATACACGGATACAGAGCTTTCGGAAATCACTTCAGCTATAAACCAGATCCTGTGAATATAAATCTGCAAAATAAAACTACTCGACTACCTATGTGGAAAATAGGGGCACCCGAGTTTGCAAGGGAAAAACAAACTACAGGTCAGTCAAGGGACTGGTGTGAGAAACTCTACAGTTAAAATTAACTTATTTAATAATTAGACAAATCACAGAACCATGCCGCTGACGCGGAACGGGTTTACCCCCATGAATGCCAGTGTAAAAACAACCATTAGTAATATAGATATGGATCTACAATGCATCAATCAACATGCAATGTCTCAATCTACCCATTTAGATTAATCACCACACTTAGATTTTTCAAATCCAATTCAATTTACAGAAATTATTCCTTTGGACTTTATTTCCCGATTTCTATTTCAATTCATTTTGAAATACATATCTAGCTTTTATTTCAAAGTAGATTTCACTTTGGGATTTCAAATTAAATCAGTTGGAAATATGAATTCCAAAACAAATTCATACAAACAAGTATGCAACCAAATATCGGGCTCCCCTCAGACAAGGCAAAGGGAACGTACCTGCACCTCCCACACATGTAGCAGGCTACACGCTGACCACTCACCCTAAGACACTGGATCCCACCCATACTTTTAGTAGATTGGGTTTCCGAATCTTTAGCCACATACCAAATCATTTCATATCCATAAGTAGGGAAAATAATTTCACAACATAAAGTATAATCATCTATAGTACTTCACATCAGCAATTCACACATATGATCAGTCACTATTAATCACATAACCTTTGGGCTCGTACGTCTCAAAGAAGGGTGTTAGGCAAGAGAATAAATTCTCCACCACGAAACAGATACATCATTAATAGCAACTAATCGAATATGCGATGAACTATAATGTAAAACCATAATACATTTCCAAATCATTTTGAAATCATCGGGGTTTAGCCCTCGAAATCCTTTTTGTTTTATAAAACATTCCGTGTTCAAAATCGGGAATAGATTTCTTTTCGCTTACGAAAAATATCATTTCAAAATCATTCATTAAATTTGAAAACAAAATCAACTTCACTAAACGCCCTATCGTCAAATCGTGAAGTGTTTCACAGGGTGTTAACACACGGATGTTTTTACCCAACCCAATGCTAAATGTAAAAACATATTTTGCTCATAAACTAGTCGAGCACAATCCAAACAATCAATCAATCCAATTTGACATTAAATATATGGTTTTGAATAGAGATAGTATCGACTTATATTCAACATCAAATCCTGAAACCAACAGACATCATATCAGGAATAATGATATCAATATCTTCTAAATTCCCATCACAATATCTATATAATCACGGAATCCAATATCAAAATATTTCGGAGATTATTTCCATTCCAAACCATTCCAATTTATTTATTGGAAAATTCTGGTTATTTTAAAACCATTCCAAATCCTTATTTATAGAAAAATATTGGATTTATTTCCCTAGTTTTAAACCAGTTCATTTCAATAAAAATGTATTTTTATCTTTACAAACATGGGATTTTTCATCCCAATTCTTTCCAATTCATTTATTATGATTTTACACAAATAATTGATATCTTTAATAATTTCATCAAGGCCCGTACAGTCGGTTTCCAATAACGGCCACCGAACTGGACTTACAGCGACCTTTTCCAAATTTGATTTGGACGTATCTCCAAATCCAACCATTAGATTTCAAATCTCTTATATTCTTGGAAAGCTCTTTTCGATACGAATCTAACGATTCCAGTTTTAGGTGAATCCGACGATCGGATCTCTCGTAACATCAATTCAAGTCAGTGGTCGAAATTCGCGAACGGTCGCAGCGCGACACATTCTATTCAGACCATTAAATATATATAATATATATTATATATAATTCATTGATTTCCTTTTTAAAACGTATTTTATAAATCGTTTTAAATTCGTTTCAAAAACGATTTCAACTTTCATTTCAATTTTATATCAAAATTGAATATTCCATATACACGACAATTTTATACAGCGTATATATATGTTAAAAATTATATTTTTAACAATCAAATTTTTTTCACATTCCATATATGTATATTATTTTCATTTCGTATATATTATTCACTTCATATATATATTTTTCAAATTCCATATATATATTTATATATATTATTTTCATTTCATATATATATTACTCACTTCATATATATATATATATTTTTCACATTTCATATATATTTTATTTTCCTTTCAAATATATATTACTTACATTCCATTGTTCACATTCCATATATATATAATTTATTTCACATCATATATATATATATTTTATTTCACATCATATATATATATAATTTTCATCGTATGTATATATTTTATTTCACATCACATATATATTTTCACATAGAATACAAGCAAACAAGTCATCGATGGTCTATGGACGACGTGGAGCAGTTCATATATGCAGTTATAAAATAAACAACTATACAAGAAGTTTTAGTGAAAAGGAGTTCTCACCCTGATTGGTTTGTCGCTAAATAACTGTAAACGGTCGATTGACCAAAACAGACGTTTTCTTCCATCAAAAATTGATGAGCTCCGAATCACTCTAAATCTGTTTCATTGCGAAGCTCTCGTCGATACGGTTTCAATGGATCTTGTTTCGCTGAATTCTAAATTCATATGAAAAAGTTATGCATTTTCAAGTTTGTATATATTACAATGTCATTAAGTGAATTAATTAAGTAATTAACTACCTTAATAACTCCTAATCACTTGCTCATTCCTTCTTCCACCGTAACATGCCTGTAGCCTACTCCATTACAAATGCACCATTCCTGCAACTACTCTCTTCCCATTCTCATTCATTTCTCGATGAAACTACCAACCGTCTTCACCCATGTTCTTCTCATCATTCTCTCTATCCATACATACCAACATGGCACAACTCGAACTCCCATCTCAAAATCTGTCGTTCAACTAATTTTCACGTTGCCATTAACCTGTTCGACACTTTTTTTTATTTAGTCAAATTCAAATTAGAAGCTATTCTACCACCTGAATCCCAATATAACATCGAAAACATCAATCGTTGCTTTGATCTTCCTAAATTCTAACCCTAGACCTCAATGTCTCCGCTGTGTATTTTTGCAGCAACCCAAACAACCGTCGAACCCAACAAATGACATACCAGAGTGAAGAGCATATCATGGAGATCGCAAATATATATGTATTAGATTTTATAAATTTTTCCTTGAATTGTTTAGGATTTTTGAACTTGCATTTTAGTTGTAAATTTTATCTCTTAGAGGCAGCGCAAGTTTGTCTGGAGAATGAATTTGGGTAGGGTTAGAAGGTATTAAGATATTAAATAGGAGAGGAGAAATATTTTTTTATATGATTATATATTTTATTTTATTCTACTCAAATTTTACCTGTTTTCATCGTTTAAAAATTCGTATGATCACATACGAATTCCGTTTTCAATTCAAATTGACATGCAGCTACTCTCTGACATTATGGATCCAACGACACTGGTTTCGCCGAATTCCGAGTTCGTATGCACAAACGACGAATTTTAAAAGTCAAAATATTGATAGTTTTTCACTTTAAAAATCACGCATGGTCACATATTGATTCTGAAAATCAAGAAATTTGGAATCTTACCATTATTCGATGCTACGGATTCAATAAAAAAAAGTTTCATCGAATTCCGAGGTCGTCTCAATAATGTTCCTTTGTAAAATTGCTCAAATTAGCTTCAAAAATGCTATTTTAGCGTACTTATTCTTGTTGACGCTCAAATGCTAACTTCAAAAATTATGCCTTTTTGGATTTAACCATTATTAGACGATACGAATCCAAAAAAAACGGAATCGAATTCTGAGATCGTCACAATAATGTTCCTTTGTAAAATGACTACTTGTTTTACCCTGAACTGTTTAGCTCGCACGACCACATACTAACTCTACTCGACGTGCATTTTGGAACTCAACAATGATTTGTCATTATGAATCCAGAAAAATATATCTCATCGAATTCTGAGCTCATATGCAAAATTTCCTTTTTTAAGGGCTATGTGTTGATTTTCAACATCGAATTTTCAAAATTTCTAAAACAAAGCTTTCAAACTAACTGAATAATTTTACCGAGTTCATTTTTAGTCAAATAAAAGATAAAAACTAATTTTAAAATTATTCTCGAATTTTATTTAGCTAAAATAACTAATTTTATATTCGCATATTCCTTAAAATAGCATAAATAAAAAAATTAAATTGGTTCAGAAAATCCGGGTTGTTACAATTTCCCCCACTTAAAATCTTTTCGTCCTCGAAAAGGAACAGAGCTGAAAGTTGTTTTACTAATCAACTCAACTTTCATTCGGCCTTTCATTCTTCAACTTTTCAGTTTCTAAGAATTTTCTAATTTCTCAAAAATTTGGCTAACACCCTAAATATTCGAAAAATTTCACCATAACCTCCTTCGTACGGGAAGCATCGGGAAAATCCCCAAATAGCCACACAGGCCCTCATCTCAAAAAGAAAAAGAGAAAGCCAACCGTCTAGCCAATCGGCTCATAAAATCATCCAAACCAAATAAATTAGTAAACATGTACCTATTTGTCGGGCATACAATTTTATTCCTCATCTCTAGCCTCCTTGCTATGACTGTTCAATGTATATGCATGCAATTCCAAATAATTTTCAATACAGTTCAATATTTGGTTCAATTTGGCCTAAATTTACCTTTCTTACACATAATGGTTTTATTTAGATAACAACTAATCATACAACACAACCATCAATCAATTTGTGGATTAATGTTTCAAATTCATAATTTTGATATATAGTCAAAAATCACATTTTTGGTTCCAATTCACAATAATATATCCTATCTGGTTTTGGTTCTCACACTAGTCAATTGGAAATATATAGAAATCCTACTTTCGAAACTCGAACAAAAACACTGACGATGCCATGGTCATTATCAGCATCATCTCTGGTTGACAAGAGTGTGATCCTATATCTATCCAGTATACTAAAACTTCGAATACATGTTTGCAAGGCGTATATACAAAATCTTTATATATTGGATTGTCCAATTTCAATACAAATAAATATTTAAATACGTAAAAATAAGGTTTAAAATTTTCAAAACAAAGTTGGTTTTTATTTTAAAAATATACTCTTCACACTCGTTCTAGGATACTACTGATCCCATTTCTAACGAGTCATTCTTATTGGATATTACTTATCCAGTCTCTGATGAATTCTTTCGTATGGTTCTAATGTGCCTTGTTCTCGAGATTTGTAAACCAGGGCACTGATACAAGACGAATCAGAGCACAAACAGAAGAACATTTCATTGCTAATTACAACAATTCCATCAGAATACAAGAATATACAGAGTATGAATAAATATTACACATCATAAATATCAGAGATTACAATACATTACTAGCAGCGGAAAAATAATACAAAACATAACCAAAAGAAATACACGGATACAGAGCTTTCCAAATATCACTTCAGCTATAAACCAGGATCCCGTGAACAAAAATCTGCAAAATAAAACTACTCAACTGCCCATGTGGAAAATATGGGCACCCGAGTTTGCAAGGGAAAAACAAACTACTCATCAATCATGGGACTGGTGTGAGAAACTCTACAGTTAAAATTAACTTATTTAATAATTAGACAAATCACAGGACAACGCCGCTGACGCGGAACGGGTTTACCGATATGAATGCCAGTGTAAAAACAACAATTAGTAATATAGATATGGATCTACTATGCATCAATCAACATGCAATATCTCAATCTACCCATTTAGATTAATCACCACACTTAGATTTTTCAAATCCAATTCAATTTACAGAAATGATTCCTTTGGACTTTATTTCCCGATTTCTATTTCAATTCATTTTGAAATACATATCTAGCTTTTATATCAAAGTAAACTTCACTTCGGGATCTCAAATCAAATCATTTGGAAATATGAATTCCAAAACAAATGCATACAAACAAGTATGCAACAAAATATCGGGCTCCCCTCAGACAAGGCAAAGAGCACGTACCTAAGCAACTCGATATATATATATATATATATTATATATTATATATTATATATTATCACACATGGAGCAGGCTACACACTGACCACTCACCCTAAGGCACTGGATCCCACCCATACTTTTAGTAGACCGGGTTACCAAATCTTTAGCCATATACCAAATCATTTCATCTCCCGAAGTAGGGAAAATCATTTCACGATATAATCACAAGTATAATCAAATCTATAGTACTTCACATCAGCAATTCACACATATGATCAGTCACTATTAATCATATAATCTTTGAGCTCATACGTCTCAAAGAATGGTGTTAAGCAAGAGAATAAATTCTCTGCCACGAAATAGATACATCATTAATAGCAACTAATCGAATATGTGTTAATACATTTCCAAATCATTTCGAAATCATCGGGGTTTAGCCCTCGAAATCCTTTCTATTTTATAAAACATTTTTATAAAAAATTCCCTATCCAACATCGGGAATACGTTTCTTTCCTCTTAAGAAAAATATCATTTCAAAATCATTCATTAAATTTGAAATGAACTCAACATCGCTAAACACCTTATCATCAAATCGTGAAGTGTTTCACAGGGTGTTAGCACACGGATGTTTTTACCCAACTCAATGCTAAATGTAAAAGCATATTCTGCTCATAAACTGGTCGAGCACAATCCAAACAATCAATCAATCCAATTTAATATTAAATATAAGGTTTTGAATAGAGATAGTTTCGACTTATATTCAACATCAAATCCTGAAACCAACAGACATCATATCGGGAATAACGATATCGATATCTTCCAAATTCCCATCACAATATCCATATAATCACGGAATCCAATATCGAAATACTCCGGAGATTATTTCCATTCCATACCATTCCAATTTATTTATTGGAAAATTATGGTTATTTTAAAAACATTTCAAATCCAATTTATTTATATAAAAATATTGGATTTATTTCCCGGGTTGTAAACTAGTTCATTCCGATAAAAATGTATTTTTATCTTTACAAACATGGGATTATTCATCCCAATTCTTTCCAATTCATTTATTATGATTTTACACAAATTATTGATATTTTCAATAATTTTATCAGGGCCTGTACAGTCGGTTTCCAATAACGGCCATCGAACTGCACTTACAACGACCTTTTCCAAATTTGATTTGGACGTATCTCCAAATCCAACCGTTATATTTCAAATCTCTTATATTCGTTGGAAATCCCTTTTCGATACGAATACAAGGTTCCGGTTTTAGGAGAATCCGACGGTCGGATCTCCCGTGAAGTCTATTCGAAGTCAATGGTCGAAATTTGCGAACAGTTGCAGTGCGATGCATTCTATTCAAGCCATTTAATATATATAATATATATATATATTGTAACACCCCCGTATGTTGAATAACTTGTTATAATATAAATCTGGGAAGAATTAAATTTTAAGATCTGAAACAGGGGAAACGGGCTATGCCATTGCGTTCGTCTCGGAAAAATACGCAAAATAGTGTCCGAGTTTTCGAAAATCGGAGTCCGTATGACCCAGTTAAGACCCGAAGAAGTTTTCAAAAAAATCAAATTTAGAAAAAAAGATTTCAAATGCAGAAATGGAGCTAGGCGGGAAAATTCCCGCCAGCCACCCCAAGTCGACTGGGGAGTCGACTTGGGAGTCGACACGACTGGACCCAATTCGACTGCCCTGTCGACTTGGGAGTCGACACAGGTGGCCGAGCAGTTTTGCCTGGTGCACCATTTGAGGGAATTGGTCAGGTTTTGGGCTGTGTTTGGGGCTTGTGACGAAATCTGACGGCTCTAACCTAAATTAGGGTTAATCTAAGGGCCTAAACTACATCCTAAATCTATAAATACATCCTAAGACTACCCTAATCTATACTAAAAATAGATACAACGTCATCATGCCGTCAAAATGCAACTTGAAGGAGCCTCCATCAAATTTTAAAAGAAGATAGCTTCTCAAATCAACTTCTAATCAACTCTAGCAACCTAATCTTCTTCATAGGAGTGCTAATCAACAAGTTGTGAGTTTCTATGCCTTTAGCAAGCAATTGCTAAACTAATTATGATAGGATATAATGAGGTTATGGTTATGTATGTGGATCAATGCAAGTTATGTTATCATATGCTATGTGTTCATGATGCTAGTTATGCAAGTTTTATGCTATATGTTCATGATGCTAGTTATGAAAGTTTTATGCTATATGTTCATGATGCTAGTTATGCAAATCACTATGATAAACATTGATCCATTATGACACCATGTTATGCAAGTTTGGTGTTTGATTATATGCAAGTTCATATATGACATGTTATTCAAGTTTGGTGTTTGATTATATGCAAGTTCATATATGACATGTTATGCAAGTTTGGTGTTTGATTATATGCAAGTTCATATATGACATGTTATGCAAGTTTGGTGTTTGATTATATGCAAGTTCATATATGACATGTTATGCAAGTTTGGTGTTTGATTACATGCAAGTAACATGTGCAAGTTTACACCTTTGTATGATATGCATACATATGCAAGTTTACCCCTTTGTATGTCATGCATATATATGCATGTTTACCCCTTTTTATGATATGAGTAACATATGCAAGTTCATCCCTTTTTAGACCTATGACATGTATGCAAGTTTATCCCTTTATGATAGGTCTATGACATGAACATCTATGCAAGTTACCCTCTTTATGACATATGTGATTCATGCAAGTTTGGGTTGGTTATTTATGCTAGTTGGGTTTGATGCTATGGTCATATATGCAAGTTGACACCTTTAAAACCCATGTTGATGCTAATGTTATGCTAAGTTGAACCCATTGTATGTGTGATGAATCTTCCTTTTTAAGTATGTCATGTTAGCATATTACGTGGGGAACGATGGGGTTAATATTCATGTTAACAAAATTGTGGTGAAATTGGTATGAAGTTGCATACCATAAGTGGATGGACATAATTGAGTCAATTATGTACATCATTAAATTGGAATTAATTAGGGAAAATTAATTCAAAAATATGGGGGTGATTAATTAGGTGTAATTAATCGATTAAGACACGAGGTTGGACCCTGTTGTAGCATAAGACTGCCCGGACCCGACCGGCAAATCCAGCGGCTACAAATGATTGGCCCAATGTGAGAGGTCTTAGGCATAAATTAAATACGTGACAAGTGTAAAGACACGAGGTTAGACTTTGTTATGGCGTAAGGCTGCCCGGACCCGACCGGCAAATCCAGCTGCCATAAAAGACAGTCTAATGTGAGAGGTCTTTACAAAGGTTATGTTCTTAATCAATTAAGAAACACTTAACCCGATAAGCATGTAGTGGGGCATGAGGGGTTAAGTGGATGCCTTGGGTGTCATGTGGAAATCAAGTAAGTGCCTTGGGTGGCATGTGGAAATCTAGTGGGTTGCCTTGGGTGGCAATAGAAAATACGATTAGAATACTTAACCAAGTGGAAACATGTAATTAAACATGATTAAAGGGTTAAGTGGGATGCACTAGAAAAGGGACAAGCTTAGGTGGGTAGCATGTGGGGGCCCATTTCAACCAGTAACCCAAAACGTATCTTTGTGGGCTCGACCCATGTCGAGGACGGGACACGCGTACTGGGCTTGAATATAAGAGGCCAAAACGGGTTAGCGGTGGCAACGCAAGTCCAACGGGTTTTGTAACACCCCACCTCCGCTAGGGTCACTCGCAAAGGAATGCACTAGCTTTAGAGGGGCATTATTGGTAAACATGCACAGAAATATCACAAGACAGAACATATAAAATAGCGGAAGTAAAATCAAACTTTCATAACATGAATAAATAAGGTCTAAAGCCTTTTACATCAGAGTACGTCAAAACCTGTCTTGCAATAGTAAAGAAGCATAAAGACATTTTCATAAATTATTCCCCAAGTAAAAACAGTAAAGTATCCATTAGCCAAGAAAAGTCCAAGCCATCCATGATGACCTTCAAGCAGAAGAAGTCCGAACTAAACAACAGTATTTCCTCCCTATAACCTAGGGGGGAAACGGAAGAAAAGAGGCGAAACAAAACGGGTCAGTCAAAAAGACTGAGTAAGCCCTATCTACTATTAGCATAAAAACTAGTAAAGTTAACTGACATGAGAAACTGAGATGAACATAAGCATGATAACAAGATAGATAAGCTAAATCAAAATAACAGGATGAACTACTGAACTCAGATAAACTAAGGTGACATGATAAATTACGATGTCAAGATAAAACAAGGTATCACATCGTCAGGTTTCTATCAAGTATAATATCCCCAAGATATCTGTCACGTATAACGCCCCGTGTTATCTATCCTGTATTTTAGCTCTGCACCTACCGTACTAGTATCCCCACCGTGTCATGTGTTAACCAAGAATGACCCTCACTCAAAAGTCGTGTAATGGTCCATGTCAACCTAATATATCGCATATATAGGTTACTCAACTTGTATGTTTTATTCCATGTAAATGTTCAGTCCCTTGCCGTAGACCATACGGGCTTTCCCATGAGATTCTATATTACTTTAACATAGTTCCATGATCCTTAAGATCGGTTTTGACTGTTACCCTAAACCTAGCTAGGGTCTTCCAACATGAATTATTGTTTGTACAACTAGGACTTATGCTACCTAGGGCTGCTAGGGATTATGCTTACCTATTGCACGTTTTCGTATCTCGGTTTGGGTTCAACCACCTAGGGCCACTAGGGATTACGCTAACCGCCAACCGCACCCTTTTTCCCACGCATTCATCGTGAATCGCTTTTCCATGACTGTATGGACATGTATCACATCGTGCCATCCGAGTCCTGTCACAGGGCAAATCAAGAAATACAGGACTCAGTCGGGAGCTTTCGATTTATCTGCCGATGCAGATGCTAAGGTCAGTTTTTCTTATACGTGGCTATGGTCCCACGAGACCACTCCCTCAACTAGTGAAAGACAAGACAGGATAAATCCTGTATGAGAACACAACACTGGCCAACCCACATCCAAGCCTTACCGCAACCATAATTAGATAGCAATTATGGTCTTTTGGGTGTTCTCTGCCTTTCCGTACGTACACGCTTGACCAAAGATGGTAGGTAGCCTGACGAAATGCTATCTAGGGTACGACCGTGTATCGTCGGCTATCCCCTATCCATCCCCGTCTTTAGGTCGCTCGTATAGCAACCAAGGCGTACTCTTGGTTCTTCTAACGCAGACCTTAACCTCTCATGAGCCTAGTATAATCACCTGGCAGCTCATAGAGGGATACCAAGAATATCCTCACGTTCCCCGAAGCCGCTGCTTCGTTACCCAGTTCGCTGGAGCCTTTATCTAAATCAGATACTTGCTCCTACTCGTATACTTAAACGATGACCTACCGTATCAGGTTACTCATCTATCTATGAACTGGTCTAAATTTCCTTGACTAAGAATCATTACTTAGTTATTCTTCAACTAAGGTTTACCACTTAGCATTGTTCCCGTTATCCTTGTTAACTACGGTTATCCACCTAATCCTCAGAACTAGGGTTTACATAATGGATTAAGTGTCACTTAAGTTCATGACTTAACCCGTCTACAAATCCTGTCAAAATTGGCTAAGTATCCAAGTTCAAGGCTTAACCCTACAAACCATGCTCAAGTTGGTTAAGTATATTAAGCAATTCACGACTTAACCTCGTCCAATTATCATTCTAGATTGGTTAAGTATATATTAACTTGACCCTATCAATTTACTTAGTCAAATCGGTCAAGTGTATTCAAGCGATTCGTGACTTAGCCTTATCATGTTTTCACGTTATATTGGTTAAGTATTGGTTAACTTAACCACAATAAATTAACGAGTTAGATTGGATAAGTATAGGTCACTTAACCACATCAATTCATCATGTTTAGATTAGTTAAGTGTTTAACTTAACCCCATTAAACTACCAAGTGGGATTAATTAAGTCTAGGCTAACTTAACCCCATCCGATTTCCATGTTTAGACTAGTTGAGTCTAATCTTAACCCCATTCGTTAACCGTATTTTTCGGTTAAGCGTCATTAAGAAAACTTACTTAACCTTACCAAGTTATCGCGTTGGATTGATTAAGTGTTGGTTAACTTAACCCCATCCACTAGTCATATAAAAATGGTTAAGTGTCATTAGGCAAATCAAGTTACTTAACCTACCCAACCTTGTCATGTTTTGTTAAGTATCATTAGCCTAATCAAATTACTTAACCCATTTGTCCATGTCATATTTGGTTAAGAGTCATTAATCAAATTAACTTAACCCTATCATGTGGCATTAATTACTTAATGCACCTTCACCTCTAACATTAGACTTTGTTGTGGTTACTAGTTAAGCCGGTCGGTTCCGGGTAGCTTTACACCACAACTTGGTCTAACCTCGGGTTCAAGCACAACATGACCAACTTCTCACATTGGGTCCTATTGTTTGCAACTACTAGTTAGGCCGGTCGGTTCCGGGTAGTTTTACGTTGCAAACTCAACCCAACCTCGAGTTGGCCACACTTATATTATCTAAGTGTCATGTCCATCATGTTTCCCAAAACATGTTACAAGTTTTCAAGCATTTGGGTAGACCTAACTTAATAGGTAAATTCCCAAAGGGTAGACCTAACTTAATAGGTAAATTCCCAAGCTTATGTTTTTATGCATACTTACATGTCAACTTCCATGTTATATTTCAAGTCATGTTTTCAAGTTGTATTTTCATGTCATTAGAAATTACCCATAACATAACCCAACGCTTTTAAACTCGCATATACGTTCGCGACAACGTAATGGATTAAAAGAAGAGACTTGGCAAAGGCATGACAAAAATGGATATTAAGCCACAAGTTAATCATGGTGGGAAATGAGGACAAATGTGTTCATTAACTTGCATGTTACATTCTTAAGCCTCAAAACATGCATAAACCCAAACTTGGCACATAAGCGAATCATGGTGACAAAAGATATGGAATGATGACTAGTAACTCGCATATATCATCATATAAGGGTTATGACTTCATATGCAAGTTGACATAAAGGTTATGAGGGTTCTCATGTTGCCTAATGCAACATTTCAACATAAAGGTTGTAGCTTTTAGCTCACAAGATCAAGATAATGACTTCATAAACTTGCATGACATGATAGCATGTATCATACTCAATGATCAAACCCAAACTTGCAACATGAACATTTAACTTCATAGTTAATATCTAAGAGTAGGGAAAGGGCTTACATTGCTATGAAGGCACAAAAGATATGACAAAGCCCTTATGCAATCAAATAGACCCAAAATGCAAGCTCTAACATAAAAACCCTTGAGCCAAAATGATCAAAACCCTTGCTTTATGATGCAAAGATAGAAACTTGACTTGAATGCAAGCTAATGACACTCATACAAGCTTGAAAACACTTGTATGCATGGAAAATCTCTCATAGAAACCATTTAGAAATTTTATGAAGAGAGTGGAGGCCATGAGAGGTAAAATTTTGCCATAGTTTAGTTGCATGAATGAATAATGAGGATTTAGGATAGGTTAGGGTCTTATTTATAGATTAGGCAAGTGTTTTAGGCCATAGGATTAAACCTAGATTCAATCCAAGCCATCAAAGCATGTCTTGGGGAAGAAGTCAAGTGTAGGAACCATCTAGGGCCTTTAGATTAAAGATGAACCATGAGAACCATCCAAATGCAAAATCTGCATTTGAGCGAATCGGCCCACGGGTTGACAGCCAAACACCCTGGATTAACCCCTAGTCGACCCAGTGAGCTCGGGTCGACCTCAAAAATCGGCCGGTTTGGTTATTCCCCTCTCCCAATTCGCTGTTTTGAACATTTTTGCATATTTATTTATTTAATTTTCAATTATATATATATATATATCAATATATATATATATTTCTCTGCGCAACCCATTTCACTTAATTAAGTATACTTTGATTTGGGAATTTTTCGTGAAACTTCGCGAGGCCATATCTTGGTCATACGGACTCCGATTTTCGAAAACTCGGACTCTATTTCGCGTATTTTTCCGAGACGAACGCAATGGCATAGCCCGTTTCCCTTGATTCTGATTTTACAGTTTAATTCTGCCTCCATTTATGTTATAACAGGTTATTGAAAATACGGGTTGTTACATTCTCCCCACCTTTTAGGATTTCGTCCCCGAAATCTCCAAGTTAGGAAGAACATATCCTACCATCCATCATCCATCTACTCAAAACATCATCCACAAGCAACCATTGTCCTTAGATGATTTCTAATGCTGTATGAATATATGCAAAACGTGTGTGTACATGTTCCTTAGCTAATGCTAATGATCAGGCCTGAATAATCTTTCTAATGCAAAATATGTATAGTGCCATGAATCCAACATGTATGCAAATAGTCCTAGTCATATAGATACTATATGCGTGCACAATCATTCATTCATATGCAACAACCGCATGATAATACATTCGATTTCATCCATAAACAAGTATAAATACTCGTGCATATGCAATATGAAATGTGACCGAGTCGAGCTAGTATCTAATGTGTATTCGCGCATCCACGAGCAACCACTTGCAACCACTTGCAACCATATCAATCATAACATGTTTCAAATACATGTTTACATCCATAGGGTTCTACCTAGAATTCCCTGAACAGGGTCGAGAAGATAAACAGGACAAACTCCTTACAGGGTTTGTAACGGAGAATAGGACCGAGAGGATGTCCACAAAAGATAGCCTACAAGTAAGCTCTACAGAAAACAGGGATCAAGGATATACTCCCAAAAAGATATATCATGCGCGTATCTAGTCTTTGACCATCAAAGTCGTCTTTTAACTTCGCGATTTTGTAGCTTCTTATTCCTGTTTCCATAACATGAGCTGGAACTCATTTCTTCGTCGCCTCTCGTTCCACTTGCACTTATCCTTTTCCTAAAATACTTGACGCAAACATGACTGCGTACTCATGATCTCATGCAAGCTTTCCAAAATTCACTAGTGAATCTTGGATCTCGTTTATATACTATAAGGCATTCCATGTAGAAAAACTTTCTCTTGAAAGTAAACAGATGTCAATCAGGTTATCATGCGCACTTACTAGGGTGATCTCTATAACCCATGCATAAATGAAGTAAACCATCCGTCTTATTGGCGAACACCACTCGATCGGGCTTCAAATTTCCAATAAAGGCATCAAGGGACTCTAAGTAACTAGTCATGACAGAACCTCAAAAAGGTTACCCGATACTTCGAGGGCATTACCAAGGCTAGTCAAAAGGTCTAACTACCCTCCTATCAAAACCGAGAGTGGCACCCCCTACTGGATAACCACTTCATCCCTAGAATCCATCCATAGCTTATAAACATAAGAATTATTTCCAAACTAAACACTTGGCATAGACATTCCCAAATCCAAACAAGTCATGTATAAATGGACTGATTCTCCAATAGGACTTTGAGACAAAAATGGGATTCTCTATTACGCTAGTACTTAAGGTGCAGAGACTCAACTATCGAAGCAGACTTAAATGATACGAACAACGAAGTCCTAACGGGATGATAGAGAAGAAAAGCTAAACCTTTAACAAGATCGTTACCCTCCTTCCGAGGTACTCTAGAAATGAGAGCATATTACTGCCCTCCCGATGATCTTGTCCTTGTACCATAATACTTAACTATCCGCCCCGTTTTACCATGACAAAGGTACTCTCTCGTCATGGGTTTCATTGTTCATCTTTCTCCCTCCTTTGAGGACTAAGACATACCAACAAGTTGCTCATCCTTAAGCTCGTATCCTTTATCCTTCTTTCTCACGATCCTTTCTTATAACGCGGCGACTGGTCTCTCGAGAACCACCTCCATCGTATGGAAAGCACTTTCGTAGGTAGAAAAGACTAGTCGCAGTTAAAACTACTGTGACTACAGATGGAGGAAAGAAAGGAAAAGAGACTCAATTAAGGAAACAAGGATAGTGCTAATGGCCTTTGGGGAATAGCCTTTTTCTTTTAAAAGAAAATTTTCTTGAAAAAAGCTTCTTTGTAAACGGTTTTTTTTTCAAATAGTTTTCAGAAGGTCTTTAAAAACTTTTGCCCAGTCTGGTAACCTTCTGCTCTGATACCACGTGTAACACCCCGCCTCCGCTAGGGTCACTCGCAAAGGAATGCACTAGCTTTAGAGGGGCATTATTGGTAAACATGCACAGAGATATCACAAGACAGAACATATAAAATAGCGGAAGTAAAATCAAACTTTCATAACATGAATAAATAAGGTCTAAAGCCTTTTACATCAGAGTACATCAAAACCTGTCTTGCAATAGTAAAGAAGCATAAAGACATTTTCATAAATTATTCCCCAAGTAAAAACAGTAAAGTAGCCATTAGCCAAGAAAAGTCCAAGCCATCCATGATGACCTTCAAGCAGAAGAAGTCCGAACTAAACAACAGTATTTCCTCCCTGTAACCTGGGGGGGGGAAACGGAAGAAAAGAGGCGAAACAAAACGGGTCAGTCAAAAAGACTGAGTAAGCCCTATCTACTATTAGCATAAAAACTAGTAAAGTTAACTGACATGAGAAACTGAGATGAACATAAGCATGATAACAAGATAGATAAGCTAAATCAAAATAACAGGATGAACTACTGAACTCAGATAAACTAAGGTGTCATGATAAATTACGATGTCAAGATAAAACAAGGTATCACATCGTCAGGTTTCTATCAAGTATAATATCCCCAAGATATCTGTCACGTATAACGCCCCGTGATATCTATCCTGTATTTTAGCTCTGCACCTACCGTACTAGTATCCCCACCGTGTCATTTGTTAACCAAGAATGACCCTCACTCAAAAGTCGTGTAATGGTCCATGTCAACCTAATATATCGCATATATAGGTTACTCAACTTGTATGTTTTATTCCATGTAAATGTTCAGTCCCTTGCCGTAGACCATACGGGCTTTCCCATGAGATTCTATATTACTTTAACATAGTTCCATGATCCTTAAGATCGGTTTGGACTGTTACCCTAAACCTAGCTAGGGTCTTCCAACATGAATTATTGTTTGTACAACTAGGACTTATGCTACCTAGGGCTGCTAGGGATTATGCTTACCTATTGCACGTTTTCGTATCTCGGTTTGGGTTCAACCACCTAGGGCCACTAGGGATTACGCTAACCGCCAACCGCGCCCTTTTTCCCACGCATTCATCGTGAATCGCTTTTCCATGACTGTATGCACATGTATCACATCGTGCCATCCGAGTCCTGTCACAGGGCAAATCAAGAAATACAGGACTCGGTCGGGAGCTTTCGATTTATCTGCCGATGCAGATGCTAAGGTCTGTTTTTCTTATACGTGGCTATGGTCCCACGAGACCACTCCCTCAACTAGTGAAAGACAAGACAGGATAAATCCTGTATGAGAACACAACACTGGCCAACCCACATCCAAGCCTTACCGCAACCATAATTAGATAGCAATTATGGTCTTTTGGGTGTTCTCTGCCTTTCCGTACGTACACGCTTGACCAAAGATGGTAGGTAGCCTGACGAAATGCTATCTAGGGTACGACCGTGTATCGTCGACTATCCCCTATCCATCCGCGTCTTTAGGTCGCTCGTATAGCAACCAAGGCATACTCTTGGTTCTTCTAACGCAGACCTTAACTTCTCATGAGCCTAGTATAATCACCTGGCAGCTCATAGAGGGATACCAAGAATATCCTCACGTTCCCCGAAGCCGCTGCTTCGTTACCCAGTTCACTGGAGCCTTTATCTAAATCAGATACTTGCTCCTACTCGTATACTTAAACGATGACCTACCGTATCAGGTTACTCATCTATCTATGAACTGGTCTAAATTTCCTTGACTAAGAATCATTACTTAGTTATTCTTCAACTAAGGTTTACCACTTAGCATTGTTCCCGTTATCCTTGTTAACTACGGTTATCCACCTAATCCTCAGAACTAGGGTTTACATAATGGATTAAGTGTCACTTAAGTTCATGACTTAACCCGTCTACAAATCCTGTCAAAATTGGCTAAGTATCCAAGTTCAAGGCTTAACCCTACAAACCATGCTCAAGTTGGTTAAGTATATTAAGCAATTCACGACTTAACCTCGTCCAATTATCATTCTAGATTGGTTAAGTATATATTAACTTGACCCTATCAATTTACTTAGTCAAATCGGTCAAGTGTATTCAAGCGATTCGTGACTTAGCCTTATCATGTTTTCACGTTATATTGGTTAAGTATTGGTTAACTTAACCACAATAAATTAACGAGTTAGATTGGATAAGTATAGGTCACTTAACCACATCAATTCATCATGTTTAGATTAGTTAAGTGTTTAACTTAACCCCATTAAACTACCAAGTGGGATTAATTAAGTCTAGGCTAACTTAACCCCATCCGATTTCCATGTTTAGACTAGTTGAGTCTAATCTTAACCCCATTCGTTAACCGTATTTTTCGGTTAAGCGTCATTAAGAAAACTTACTTAACCTTACCAAGTTATCGCGTTGGATTGATTAAGTGTTGGTTAACTTAACCCCATCCACTAGTCATATAAAAATGGTTAAGTGTCATTAGGCAAATCAAGTTACTTAACCTACCCAACCTTGTCATGTTTTGTTAAGTATCATTAGCCTAATCAAATTACTTAACCCATTTGTCCATGTCATATTTGGTTAAGAGTCATTAATCAAATTAACTTAACCCTATCATGTGGCATTAATTACTTAATGCACCTTCACCTCTCACATTAGACTTTGTTGTGGTTACTAGTTAAGCCGGTCGGTTCCGGGTAGCTTTACACCACAACTTGGTCTAACCTCGGGTTTAAGCACAACATGACCAACTTCTCACACTGGGTCCTATTGTTTGCAACTACTAGTTAGGCCGGTCGGTTCCGGGTAGTTTTACGTTGCAAACTCAACCCAACCTCGAGTTGGCCACACTTATATTATCTAAGTGTCATGTCCATCATGTTTCCCAAAACATGTTACAAGTTTTCAAGCATTTGGGCAGACCTAACTTAATAGGTAAATTCCCAAAGGGTAGACCTAACTTAATAGGTAAATTCCCAAGCTTATGTTTTTATGCATACTTACATGTCAACTTCCATGTTATATTTCAAGTCATGTTTTCAAGTTGTATTTTCATGTCATTAGAAATTACCCATAACATAACCCAACGCTTTTAAACTCGCATATACGTTCGCGACAACGTAATGGTTTAAAAGAAGAGACTTGGCAAAGGCATGACAAAAATGGATATTAAGCCACAAGTTAATCATGGTGGCAAATGAGGCACAAATGTGTTCATTAACTTGCATGTTACATTCTTAAGCCTCAAAACATGCATAAACCCAAACTTGGCACATAAGCGAATCATGGTGACAAAAGATATGGAATGATGACTAGTAACTCGCATATATCATCATATAAGGGTTATGACTTCATATGCAAGTTGACATAAAGGTTATGAGGGTTCTCATGTTGCCTAATGCAACATTTCAACATAAAGGTTGTAGCTCTTAGCTCACAAGATCAAGATAATGACTTCATAAACTTGCATGACATGATAGCATGTATCATACTCAATGATCAAACTCAAACTTGCAACATGAACATTTAACTTCATAGTTAATATCTAAGAGTAGGGAAAGGGCTTACATTGCTATGAAGGCACAAAAGATATGACAAAGCCCTTATGCAATCAAATAGACCCAAAATGCAAGCTCTAACATAAAAACCCTTGAGCCAAAATGATCAAAACCCTTGCTTTATAATGCAAAGATAGAAACTTGACTTGAATGCAAGCTAATGACACTCATACAAGCTTGAAAACACTTGTATGCATGGAAAATCTCTCATAGAAACCATTTAGAAATTTTATGAAGAGAGTGGAGGCCATGAGAGGTAAAATTTTGCCATAGTTTAGTTGCATGAATGAATAATGAGGATTTAGGATAGGTTAGGGTCTTATTTATAGATTAGGCAAGTGTTTTAGGCCATAGGATTAAACCTAGATTCAATCCAAGCCATCAAAGCATGTATTGGGGAAGAAGTCAAGTGTAGGAACCATCTAGGGCCTTTAGATTAAAGATGAACCATGAGAACCATCCAAATGCAAAATCTGCATTTGAGCGAATCGGCCCACGGGTTGACAGCCAAACACCCTGGATTAACCCCTAGTCGACCCAGCGAGCACGGGTCGACCTCAAAAATCGACCGGTTCGGTTATTCCCCTCTCCCAATTCGCTGTTTTGAACATTTTTGCATATTTATTTATTTAATTTTCAATTATATATATATATATATCAATATATATATTTCTCTGCGCAACCCATTTCACTTAATTAAGTATACTTTGATTTGGGAATTTTTCGTGAAACTTCGCGAGGCCATATCTTGGTCATACGGACTCCGATTTTCGAAAACTCGGACTCTATTTCGCGTATTTTTCTGAGACGAATGCAATGGCATAGCCCGTTTCCCTTGATTTAGATTTTACAGTTTAATTCTGCCTCCATTTATGTTATAACAGGTTATTGAAAATACGGGTTGTTACAGGTTTCATATGCCTGTGTGGACCCGGGCTGGTAGGTAAGACGTTGTTGCATCGTGTAGGTATAAGCCGTGCACCGTTGGTTGTATTGGGTTGCCACTTTGGGGAGTGATACACCCCACTGTGGGGCCAGCACGGGTATCTACGCTAGGGAGCCGATCACTTGGGGAGTAGTCGGTACACCTAGTGGAGATAGGGGCAGACGGCACCTATGTGGTCAGCTAGTGGTACATGAAACTACTAGTTATATTTTCTAAGTCCATGGGTGGGATCAACCTCTAAGTTAGGAATGACTGGTGTGGTGCAGTGTAGTAATTATCCTTGGGTGGCTAGATGCTTCTTTACCGTTATCTTCGTTCTTCCTATGTCTAGTTGGCTGCTTAGTGTAGTCATTTATCCCCAGTCGTTACCATACCAAGTTTATATCATACCCTAATTACTTTAATGATTGTATTTATAAAGTTATAAGACTCACTCAGACTTATGTCTGACCCCGTTGTTTTTATCTTTTTCCCAACCCTCAGGTTCTCAGAGTGGGCCTAGCACTAGTGGGCTTTGATCAGATTGCTTTATCTATATTTTGGAGCTTGGACCGTTGATATAAAGCTCGGCTTATCTTTTCTATTATGGCTATTAGTTATGTAATGGGATTATGTACTTATGTTTTTATCAGGATGGATATTTAGTACTTGACTCTTGTTTTATGGTTTTGTTATTGTAACCAAACATGTTTACCTTCTGCTGCAATGAAATGATGTTTTAATTAACAAGTATTATTTATATCTGTCTTGTTGTAATTTTTCTGTTCTATATTCACTTAAAATACTCCACCGAAGTTAAGGCATTCCCTTATTGAGTGACCTTAGCGAGTGTGGGGTGTTACACGTGGTATCAGAGCTGAAGGTTACCAGAACAGATAAAACTTTTAGAAAAACTATTTTTCTAAAAACATTTTTGAAGGAGTATTTTCAAAAACATGTCTTTTAAGAGAAAAGTTTTTGAAAGAAAAGCATAATCCCCAATAGCCATATCTTTATCTTTCGAATTCTCCGTTTTGGATCTTTCCTTTTTCGTTTCAGCATGGCTGAAGATCTTAACTTTCCGGAGGGTGTAGCGATACCAGTAGTGTATATGAGATTGATGGAGGCTAGGGCCGCCGCTGCGGGTCCAGCAAATGTTCCTCCACCACCAGTTGCACCCGATCTTCCTCCCCCTCCTCCTCCTCGCGCGGATACTTTTGCTAAGACTTGCAAGGAATTTAAGGCTATGGGAGGGAAACATTTTCAAGGATCAAAAACTTTTGTGGAAGCTAGGGATTGGCTTAAGGAAACGGAAGAGTTGATAGACATCTTTGAGATGGAAGAAGGAAAGAAAGTCAAGTTAGCTACTTGGTTAATGAAGGGAGAGGCCTCGTTCTGGTGGGAGGTCACTAATGGAGAACGCCTAGTTGACTCTTGGGCGGATTTCAGACAAAGGTTTGTGGCAAAGTTTCTCTCAAGGGCGGAAGAAAATCTGTATATGGAATGGTTCTTGACTCGAAAGCAAGGAAACCTATCAGTGAAGGAATATGTCAACAAGTTTAATCAGTTAGCAAGGTTTGGCATAGACATGGTGAATACACCGGAGAAGAAGGCTTTGAGGTTCGTTAAGGGCTTGAATGAACCGATGCATGGATTGGCTATGACTCACATCCCTATGGAGGCCACCTTTGAGAAGCTAGTAGACATGGCACTCATGCATGAGGAAGAGAAGGGTCCCAATGCTAATAAGGCACCCGAGAAGAAAGGAGATCAGAAGAGACCTCAACAGCAACAGCAAAACAAGGGTGGGAAAGGCAACGGTGGCAAGGGAAAGAAGAAGTGCTTCAATTGCGGGACACCAGGCCACCTAAGCAAAGATTGTCGGAAGAAGAAGAAGACTGACTGCTTCCACTGTGGCGAAGCAGGGCATCTAGTGAAGGACTGCCCTAAGAAGGGGCAGAGGACGGGATCTACCTCAGGAGGACAGGTGCAAGCTCTTATAGCACCAGGCCAGGCAAGGGGGCAAGTTCAGGCTCTCGCGGTTCCACCGATTCAGGAAAGAGGTAGAACTATTTCCGTTGTAAGTCTGGTTTTTCTGTTTGATCATCCTGTCCGTACTTTGTTTGACTCTGGCGCATCGCATTCGTTTATCTCATCATCATTAGTTGAGTCACTGCACTTAGACACCAGTCTAGTAGATGATCCCTTGGTTGTTTCAAACCCAATTGGGGCCTCCACTTATTTGTCCATGATATGTTTGGGTTTGAAGATTTCCATACTTAGCGTTGAGTTTAGATGTGATGCTTTTGTTTTGGGCTTCACGGGCTATGGGTTCATTTTGGGCATGGACTGGTTATCCAGTAATGGTGCCATTCTTGATTGCGAAAGGAGAGTTGTTAGGCTCATGACCCGCTTGGGGAACACTCTCGAGATCTCTTGTAATCCCATGGATTCTGTTATGCTAAGTTATCTTGAATCGCTTGACGCTTCGGTCGAGAGTTTGCGATCTGTTAGCGTGGTCCAGGAATACTCGGATGTGTTTGAGGAGGTGAAGGGCTTACCTCCGAAGCGGGAGATAGACTTCCGAATATATCTGGTGGACAATGCTAAACCAGTATCTTTACCAGTGCGCCACATGGCTCCTTGTGAGAGGAGGGAACTCCATAAGCAAGTAGGGGAGTTGCTTGAGAAGGGGTTCATAAGACGAAGTATATCGGAGTGGGGTGCTCCAGTAGTTTTTGCCATGAAGGCAGATGTGTCCCTCAGACTTTGTGTAGACTATAGAGAACTCAACAAGCTTACAAAGAAGAATAGACACCCATTGCCGAGGATTGATGATCTCTTCGATCAGTTGGTTGGCGCCTCAGTGTTTTCGCAGTTGGACTTAGCCACGGGGTTTCATCAGTTGAGAGAGGCTGAGGATAGTATAGAGAAGACTGCCTTTAGGACTCCAGATGGTTTTTATGAGTGGCTGGTGATGCCCTTTGGTTTGACGAACGCCCCTGCATACTTTGTTGATTTGATGAGTAGGGTGTTCAGGGAGTACCTTAATAAATTCGTGGTGGTCTTTGTGGATGACATCTTAGTCTTTTCTAAGAGTGAAGAAGAGCATGCCCTACATCTTAGGGAAGTGTTGGAGACTCTTCGAGCGCATAGCCCTAAGGCTAAATTCTCTAAATGTCACTTTTGGAGGAAGGAAGTGCGGTTCTTAGGGCACGTGGTCTCTAAGGAAGGGATAGCTGTGGATCCCGCGAAGGTAGTGTCCATCCAAGATTGGATGGTTCCGAAGAATGCTACCGAGGTGAGGAGTTTCTTGGGATTGGCTGGCTACTATAGGAAGTTTATCAAGGACTTCGCGAAGATATCAGCCCCATTAACTCGCTTGACAAAGAAGAATCCAGTTTTCACATGGGACGTAGATTGTGATGATGCGTTCCAACGGTTAAAGAGAGCTTTAACCACAGCTCCAGTCTTAGTGCTGCCGGAAGGGAGTAAGCCATTTGTTGTTTATACCGATGCTTGTGGGAAAGGACTAGGCGCAGTCTTAATGCAAGAGGGAAGGGTAATAGCCTATGGGGGAAGGCAGTTGAGAGCGCATGAGAAAAATTACCCTACACATGATCTAGAGTTGGCCGCTATTGTTTTTGCGCTTAAGTCTTGGCGCCATTATCTTCTTGGCGAAAGGTTCGAATTGTTCACTGACCATAAATCTTTGAAGTACTTGTTTTCTCAGAAGGATTTGAACTTAAGACAGCAAAGTGGATGGAGTTCTTAGCATCCTATGATTTCGAGATAGTGTATACCCCGGGCAAGGGTAATGTCGTGGCAGACGCCTTAAGCAGAAAAAGGTTGTCTTTGAGTCCATTGTTCGTGGAACGACGAAGCTTGGAATTTATCTCGATGTTTGACTTTAGACCTTCCGTTGACTTTATACCCGGTTTGCTAGCATCCTTAGAGGTCAGACCTACTCTTTTGGGATGGATTGGTGAGGCACAGCGGGACGACCCACAGTTAGTTGAGTTAGTGGAGAAGCTCATAAGGAGGGAGTTGTCCAGCCATTTGAGTAGGTACACCCTAGACGATAGGGGGTGGTTGCGTAAAGACGGTAGACTTTGTGTACCGCAAGACGAGGGTTTGAGGAAGGCTATTCTTGATGATGCGCATCGTTCGAAGATGACCATTCATCCCGGTGGGGACAAGATGTACCAAGACATGAAGCGAGTTTTCTTTTGGGCCGGTATGAAGAAAGATGTGGCCGAGTATGTCGCTAGATGCTTGGTGTGCCAACAAGTGAAAGCGGAGCAAAAGAAACCCGGTGGGTTGCTTCACCCATTGTAGGTTCCGCAATGGAAGTGGGATAGCGTCTCGATGGATTTTATCGTTGGATTACCGAGATCGAGGAAGGGTAATACGAGAATTTGGGTTGTGGTAGACAGACTTACTAAGAGCGCCCATTTTATACCCGTGCAGAGTAAGAGGACTGCTCCATGGCTAGCTTCAGTTTACCTTCGAGAGATAGTTTGGTTACATGGAGTACCTTCGAGCATAGTGAGCGATCGAGATCCTATCTTCACTAGCGAGTTTTGGAAGAGTTTGCAAGAGGCGGTAGGGACTCAGTTGTGTTTGAGCACCGCATATCATCCTCAGACGGACGGCCAGACCGAGAGGGTGAACCGTATTCTAGAAGACCGTTTGAGGCTATGTATCTTAGATTTTGGAGGTACATGGGAAGAGCATCTTCCATTGGTGGAGTTCGCGTATAATAACAGCTTTCAGTCTAGTATTGGCATGGCTACTTTCAAAGCTCTTTATGGAAGGCCTTGTCGATCACCTACATGTTGGTGGGAGTCTACGGATAAGATCTTGCTTGGGCCTGATATGGTTAGAGAGACTTCGGAAAAGATTGATTTGATTCGAAGAAGGATGATAGCAGCGCAAGATTGGCAGAAATCTTACGC
This sequence comes from Allium sativum, assembly GCA_030737875.1. Classification (NCBI taxonomy): domain Eukaryota; kingdom Viridiplantae; phylum Streptophyta; class Magnoliopsida; order Asparagales; family Amaryllidaceae; genus Allium; species Allium sativum. The sequence goes on from CM060924.1 coordinate 1,023,948,311, forward strand.
GGATAAGAGGAGGACAAATCTTGAGTTTGAAGTTGGGGACATGGTCTTTGTCAAAGTATCTCCATTACGGAATGTTGTTCGCTTTGGGTCCGTTGGGAAGTTAGCACCAAGGTTTGTAGGGTCGTTTCCTATTAAGGAAAAGATTGGACATATGACATATAGAGTAGAGTTGCCCAAGAGACTTAGTGGTGTACAAGACGTATTCCATGTGTCACATTTGAGGAAGTGCCTACATGAGACCGCAGAGGTGGTAGAGCCGAGCTTGCTTAGAGAAGTGGAGGTAGAGCGTGATGCGACGATTCGTCGAGCTCCTACTCGCATCCTTGGGTCAGAGACTAGGAAGTTGAGAAACAGAGAGGTTCAACTAGTCAAAGTACAATGGGGAGATGATGAGAGCAACGCTAGTTGGGAGACAGAAGCGAACATGCGTTCACTGTACCCATTCCTTTTTGAGGGTATGTCTTTTAACTTCTCCTTTATCGCTTATCTTGTGCTTATCTTATCTTTAGTATGTCCTCTCGTTAGTACCTTTGACCTTTAGATAGGGTAAACCTATGGTTGAAACATGTGTTTGAGACATGTTATGATTGATGGATGCATGTGGATGCAAGTGTTTGCTAGTGGTAGCTCGTGGATGCATATACACACACTTTAGACACTAGATCGGCTCAGTCACTTCATATTGCATATAAATTGTGTGTATGTAGCTAGTTGATGGATGTATAATGGTTGCGTTATCATATGGATGATGCATTTTTATTGTGAATGATTGTGCACTCATGTAGATATAGTATGTGTCGATAGGGTTCTTTCGCATACATATTGGATGCATGGCACTATCATGGTTTGCATTAAGGAGGTCAACTGAATCAGTAGACCGCCTGATTTTGCATTAGACAGGGAACATATACACACACTTTTTGCATATGTACATACAGCATTAGAAACTTTAAGGACAATGGATGCCAGTGTTTGATGGTTTAATAGATGGTTGTTTGGATGGTAGGATACGTTCTTCTTGACTTAGAGATTTCGGGGACGAAATCCTTTAAGTAGGGGAGAATGTAACACCCCGTATGTTGAATAACTTGTTATAATATAAATCTAGGCAGAATTAAATTTTAAGATCTGAATCAGGGGAAACGGGCTATGCCATTGCGTTCATCTCGGAAAAATACACGAAATAGAGTCCGTGTTTTCGAAAATCGGAGTTCGTATGACCCAGTTAAGGCCCGAAGAAGTTTTCAGAAAATTCAAATTTCGAAAAACAGATTTCAAATGCAGAAATGGAGCTAGGCGGGAAAATTCCCGCGAGCCACCCCAAGTCGACTGGGGAGTCGACTTGGGAGTCGACACGACTGGACCCAAGTCGACTGCCCTGTCGACTTGGGAGTCGACACAAGTGGCCGGGCAGTTTTGCCTGGTGCCCCATTTGAGGGAATTGGTCAGGTTTTGGGCTGTGTTTGGGACTTGTGACGAAATCTGACGGCACTAACCTAAATTAGGGTTAATCTAAGGGCCTAAACTACATCCTAAGTCTATAAATACACCCTAAGACTACCCTAATCTATAATAAAAATAGATACAACGTCATCATGCCGTCAAAATGCAACTTGAAGGAGCCTCCATCAAATTTAAGAAGAAGATAGCTTCTCAAATCAACTTCTAATCAACTCTAGCAACATAATCTTCTTCATAGGAGTGCTAATCAACAAGTTGTGAGTTTCTACGCCTTTAGCAAGCAATTGCTAAACTAATTATGATAGGATATAATGAGGTTATGGTTATGTATGTGGATCAATGCAAGTTATGTTATCATATGCTATGTGTTCATGATGCTAGTTATGCAAGTTTTATGCTATATGTTCATGATGCTAGTTATGCAAGTTTTATGCTATATGTTCATGATGCTAGTTATGCAAGTTTTATGCTATATGTTCATGATGCTGGTTATGCAAATCACTATGATCCACTATGACACCATGTTATGCAAGTTTGGTGTTTGATTATATGCAAGTTCATATATGACATGTTATGCAAGTTTGGTGTTTGATTATATGCAAGTTCATATATGACATGTTATGCAAGTTTGGTGTTTGATTATATGCAAGTTCATATATGACATGTTATGCAAGTTTGGTGTTTGATTATATGCAAGTTCATATATGACATGTTATGCAAGTTTGGTGTTTGATTATATGCAAGTTCATATATGACATGTTATGCAAGTTTGGTGTTTGATTACATGCAAGTAACATGTGCAAGTTTACACCTTTGTATGATATGCATACATATGCAAGTTTACCCCTTTGTATGTCATGCATATATATGCATGTTTACCCCTTTTTATGATATGAGTAACATATGCAAGTTCATCCCTTTTTAGACCTATGACATGTATGCAAGTTTATCCCTTTATGATAGGTCTATGACATGAACATCTATGCAAGTTACCCTCTTTATGACATATGTGATTCATGCAAGTTTGGGTTGGTTATTTATGCTAGTTGGGTTTGATGCTATGGTCATATATGAAAGTTGACACCTTTAAAACCCATGTTGATGCTAATGTTATGCTAAGTTGAACCCATTGTATATGTGATGAATCTTCCCTTTTAAGTATGTCATGTTAGCGTATTACGTGGGGAACGATGGGGTTAATATTCATGTTAACAAAATTGTGGTGAAATTGGTATGAAGTTGCATACCATAAGTGGATGGACATAATTGAGTCAATTATGTACATCATTAAATTGGAATTAATTAGGGAAAATTAATTCAAAATATGGGGGTGATTAATTAGGTGTAATTAATCGACTAAGACACGAGGTTGGACCCTTTTGTAGCATAAGACTGCCCGGACCCGACCGGCAAATCCAGCGGCTACAAATGATTGGCCCAATGTGAGAGGTCTTAGGCATAAATTAAATACGTGACAAGTGTAAAGACACGAGGTTAGACTCTGTTATGGCGTAAGGCTGCCCGGACCCGATCGACAAATCCAACTGCCATAAAAGACAGTCTAATGTGAGAGGTCTTTACAAAGGTTACGTTCTTAATCAATTAAGAAACACTTAACCAGATAAGCATGTAGTGGGGCATGAGGGGTTAAGTGGGTGCCTTGGGTGGCATGTGGAAATCAAGTAAGTGCCTTGGGTGGCATGTGGAAATCTAGTGGGTTGCCTTGGGTGGCAATAGAAAATACGATTAGAACACTTAACCAAGTGGAAACATGTAATTAAACATGATTAAAGGGTTAAGTGGGATGCACTAGAAAAGGGACAAGCTTAGGTGGGTAGCTTGTGGGGGCCCATTTCAACCAGTAACTCAAAACGTATCTTTGTGGGCTCGACCAATGTCGAGGACGGGACACGCGTACTGGGCTTGACTATAAGAGGCCAAAACGGGTTAGCGGTGGCAACGCAAGTCCAACGGGTTTCATATGCGTGTGTGGACCTGGGCTGGTAGGTAAGACGTTGTTGCATCGTGTACGTATAAGCCGTGCACCGTTGGTTGTATCGGGTCGCCACTTTGGGGAGTGATACACCCCACTGTGGGGCCAGCACGGGTAACTACGTTAGGGAGCCGATCGCTTGGGGAGTAGTCGGTACACCTAGTGGAGATAAGGGCAGACGTCACCTATGTGGTCAGCTAGGGGTACACGAAACTACTAGTTATATTTTCTAAGTCCATGGGTGGGATCAACCTCTAAGTTAGGAATGACTGGTGTGGTGCAGTGTAGTAATTATCCTTGGGTGGGTAGATGCGTCTTTACTGTTATCTTCGTTCTTCCTATGTCTAGTTGGTTGCTTAGTGTAGTCATTTATCCCCAGTCGTTACCGTACCAAGTTTATATCATACCCTAATTACTTTAATGATTGTATTGTTAAAGTTATAGGACTCGCTCAGACTTATGTCTGACCCCGTTGTTTTTATCTTTTTCCCAACCCTCAGGTTCTCAGAGTGGGCCTAGCACTAGTGGGCTTTGATCAGATTGCTTTATCTATCTTTTGGAGCTTGGACCGTTGATGTAAAGCTCAGCTTATCTTTTCTATTATGGCTATTAGTTATGTAATGGGATTATGTACTTATGTTTTTACCAGGATGGATATTTAGTACTTGACTCTTGTTTTATGGTTTTGTTATTGTAACCAAACGTGTTTACCTTCTACTGCAATGAAATGATGTTTTAATTAACAAGTATTATTTATATCTGTCTTGTTGTAATTTTTCTGTTCTATATTCACTTAAAATACTCCACCGAAGTTAAGGCATTCCCTTAGTGAGTGACCTTAGCGGGTGTGGGGTGTTACATATATTATATATTTCATCGATTTCCTTTTTAAAACGTGTTTTATAAATCGTTTTAAATTTGTTTCAAAAACGATTTCAACTTTCATTTCAATTTTATATCAAAATTGAATATTCCATATACACGACAATTTTGTACAGTGTATATATATGTTAAAAATTATATTTTTAACAATCAAATAATTTTCACATTCCATATATATATATTATTTTCATTTCATATATATATTATTCACTTCATATATATATTTTTCACATTCCATATATATATATTATTTTCATTTCATATATATATATATATATATATTATTCACTTCATATATATATTTTTCACATTTCATATATATTTTATTTTCCTTTCAAATATATATTATTTACATTCCATATATATTATTCGCATTCCCTATATATAATTTATTTCACATCATATATATATTTTATTTCACATCATAAATATATATTATTTTCATCGTATGTATATATTTTATTTCACATCACATATATATTTTCACACAGAATACAAGCAAACAAGTCGTCCATGATCTGTGGACGACGGGGAGCAGTTCATATATGCAGTTATAAAATAAACAACTATACAAGAAGTTTTAGTGACAAGGAGTTCTCACCTTGATCGGGTTGTCGTTAAATAACTGTAAACGGTCGATTGACCGAAACAGACGTTTTCTTCCATCAAAAATTAATGAGCTCCGAATCACACTAAATCAGTTTCATTGCGAAGCTCTCGTCGATACGGTTCCAACGGATCTTGTTTTGTTGAATTCTGAGTTCGTATGAAAAAGTTATGCATTTTTCAAGTTTGTATATATTACAATGTCATTAAGTGAATTAATTAAGTAATTGACTACCTTAATAACTCCTAATCACTTGCTCATTCCTTCTTCCCTCGTAACATGCCTGTAGCCTACTCCATTACAAATGCACCATTCGTGCAACTTCTATCTTCCCATTCTCATTCATTTCTCAATGAAATTACAAACCGTCTTCACCCACGTTCTTCTCATCACTCTCTCTATCCATACATACCAACATGGCACAACTCAAACTCCCATCTCAAAATCCGTCGTTCAACTAATTTGTGCGTTGCCATTAACATGTTTGACACTTTTTTTTATCTAATCTCCAAAAATTCAAATTAGAAACTATTACACCCCGTGAATCCCAATATAACATCGAAAACGTCAATCGTTGCTTTAATCTTCCATGAATTCCAATCCTTGTGACACCCCACGTCCATTAATGTCACTCACAAAGGGAACGCATTGACTTCTATGGAGCGTTTTAAGTGTGCATAGAACAGAAACTTAAAAACAAGATAGATATAAAACAGTACTTAAAAATTTAAAACTTCATTCACTGCAGAGGTAAACAAATAAGTGTGATTACATCATCAAAAACCAAAGACTAGAGTCAAGTACATAATATCCATCTTAACTAAATCAGAGTACATAAAATGATAGATATAACCCCAACATAAAATAGCCATAAGTAAGATGGGCTGAACTTTTACTTCAGCGATCCAAGCAACTTCCAAAAAAAGAGATAAAGCTGTCGAAATCAAGCTCCACTAGTACTAATCTCACCCTGAGAACCTTGGGGAGGGGGGAGGAAGAAAAGAGGTGGAAACAAAGGGGTCAGACATAAAGTCTGGCGAGTGCAATAACTTTAACAATATAATCATTAAGTAACTAGGACATGCCATAAGCTGGAAAATAAGGAAATGACTGTGAACAAATGGGTATGACAGAGCATATAAAGGAAATAAAATGAACAAGTATAACATTAAAGGCGTACCTAATCACTATAGGATAATTACTACACTGCACTACACCAAACACCCTAAAAGTTGATCCCACCTACAGAACTTAATAATGATAATGGTAGTTTCGTGTACCCCTATCTGCCTTCATAGGTGTCGTCTGCCCCTATCTCCACTAGGTGTATCCACTACCCCCATTCGATCGGTTCCCTAACTCGTAGATACCTGTGCTGGCACCACAGTGGGAACCCGATACCACCAAAATGCACAGCTTATATCAACATGATGCAACAACGTCTTACCTACTAGCCTGGGCCCACACACGCATTTGACCCCGTTGGACTTGTGTTGCCACCGCTAACCCGTTTTGACCTCTCACAATCAAACCCAGTATGCGTGTCCCGTCCTCAGCTTGGGTCGAGCCCACAAAGATACTTAATGGGTTACTGGTTTGAAAAGGGCCCCCATGTATGACACAAGCTTTCCACATATGCTTGGTCCCCTCTAAGGTTTTTCCTCACTTAACCCGATTCTTATCCATGTATTCTTACATGTTTCAATCTTGGTTAAGTGCATCTAATCATATTTCACCTACCACCCAAGGCACCCACTTGATTTCCCATGCCACCCAAGGCACCCACTTAACCCCCTCGTGTCCCACCACATGTTTATCTGGTTAAGTGTTTCTTAATTCATTAACATCGTAACCTTGTAAAGACCTCCCACATTAGACTGGCATTTGTGGCAGCTGGATTTGCCGGGCGGGTCCGGGCAGTCTTACACCATAAACAAGCCTAACCTCATGTCTTTACAACTGTTACGCATTTAATTCATGCCTTCGACCTCTCACATTAGACTGGCATTTGTGGCTGCTGGATTTGCCAGGCGGGTCCGGATAGTCTTACGCCACAAAAGAGTCTAACCTCGTGTCTTAGGCGGTTTATTATTACAAATCTTCATTTAACACCAAATTGGATTAATATCCTATTCAAATTTGTCAATGAATTCCAAATATACTTATGTCCATAATTGTCTCAATTATGTCCATAAATGCCAATTTTTCCAATTAATGTCTTCATTAAATCATATGCCTTTTTAAGGCCATTTATGCCAATTTTCAACATGTGTATATTCAATATTACCCCCATCGTCCCCACGTTGTTCGTTCGTTTATCATGACATATATGTATATTAGACTAGCAATTAGTCTAACACATAAAAGGGAAGAAACATCGCAAATTTGCGTAACACACAAAATGTATCTAATCTTGCAAATAAGGATTACAAAATAACTTGCATAAACTTATTATTGTCATGAATCTAAACATAGGCCTAAAGGTGTGAACTTGCATATGTATAATATAGTTTTCATCCAAAACTTGCATAGGCCATAGTCACAAACTTGCATAAAACTATGTACATCATAGATCTAAATCTAAAGGTGTAAACTTGCCTATATATAATATAGTTTTAGGCCATAGTCATAAACATGCATAAAACTATGTACATCATAGATCTAAAACTAAAGGTGTAAACTTGCCTATATATAATATAGTTTTAGGCCATAGTCATAAACTTGCACAAAACTATGTACATCATAGATCTAAATCTAAAGGTGTAAAATTGCATATATGTGAATCCAATTTCTACCTAAGCTTGCATATAGTCACTTTATTTAATTCACACGTAAACTTGTATACAATTCATATAGAAACTAGCATATAATCTACACCCAAACTTGCATATAAAATGATATCAAACGTGAATCAAGTTGAACATAGGTGATTTGGCATATGAAAAGGGATCCACAACAAAACTATCATTATGAACATCTAGCATATATTCACAAAATATCACATTTTCCCAATGTCTCACAAACATAGCCATATAACCCAATTTATAACTCAACCCAATTAACTTATTAATTATCTTATCAAAGATATTGAACTCACAACTCAAAGAAGGTCTTGAGTTCTGGAATCTGAGTTTTGAAATTGATTTAGCTCGCATTTGAAGTAGACAAATTCATTGTTGTTGTTATAAATTTGAATTGAATTGAGTTGATTAGCTTCACTTTCCCTCTAGTTGGTGGCGGCTACTCTCGGTTGCAAGGTGATAACATGGCGGCCATGGTTCTAATTTTTATTTGGTTTTAAGGATTGAGTCTATATGTGTTTATATAGAATTTAGGATTAATTTAGGCCATTCGATCATCAAAGAAACAATCAAGACCACTCAGCCAAGATAGGTTAACACCTCAGCCCTAATGACTTAGCACTGAGTCACAAAATCGTCATCTCTCAGATCTGCCCGCGCGGGGAGGGGGAGCAGGTCGACCCCCAGGTCGACCTGTAGGGGGGGAGGTCGATGCTAGGGTCGACCTGGGTCCTGGGCGGGAATTTTCCTGCCTAGCCCGCTTCTGACTTCTGATTTGAATTTTGAATCTGTTTCGAGCTGTTTGAATTTATTTGAATTTTCTGGAAACTTCCGACAGCCATAACTTCTTCATACGAAGTCCAATTTACCCAAACTCAGACTATATCTTAACCAGAATTCCGAGACGAACACAATGGCGTAACCCGTTTCCCTTGATTCTTATATTTAAAATTAAGTATTCTTTAATTTGTTAACCTTAATATTTAAATTTACGGGGTGTTACATTCTCCCCTCCTTAAAGGATTTCTCCCCAGAAATCTCCAAGTTAAGGAGAATTCATATCCTAACATCCAATCTCCATCTACTCAACCATCAAACACAGGCATCCATTGTACTTACAAAATTTCTAATGCTGTATGAACATATGCAAGAAGTGTGTGTATATGTTCCATTTCTAATGCAAAATCAGGCGGTCTACTAATTCAGTTGACCTCCTTAATGCCAATCATGATAGTGCCATGCGTCTATTATGTATTCGAAAGAATCCTATCGATACATATTATTTCTACATGTGTGCACAGCCATTCATCAAAATGCCGCATCCATATGATGACACAACCATTATACATCCATTAAATTAAATATGCACACACATTTATATACAACATGAAGGTGATTGAGCCAATCTAGTGCCTAAGGTGTGTGTATATGCATCCATGAGCAACCACTTGCATCCATTTGCATCCATCAGACATAACATGTCTCAAACACATGTTTCAACCGTAGGGTTCTTCCTAATTAAAGATCGAAGATGTCATCACAAAGATAATACTAAAAGATAGGACAAGTATCAACGAAGTGGTAAAAAAAGGAGAAATCAAAACATACCTTCAAAAAGGAAAGGGTACAACGTACGCATCTTATCTTCCGTCTCCCAAGTCGCATCTCTTTGATCATCTCCCCATTATACTTTGACCAACTTGACCTCTTTGTTGCAAAGCTTTTTGATCTCCGATCCGAGAATGCGTGTAGGAGCTCGTCTGATCGTGGCATTGCGCTCTGTTTCCACTTCTTCGAGCATGCTCGGCCCTACCACATCCGCTGTATCATGTAAACATTTACGCAAATGTGAAACGTGAAACACTTTATGAACTCCGCTGAGCTTCTCTGGTAATTTTATTCTGTACGCCATCTGCCCAATCCTCTCTTTAATTGGAAAGGGTCCAACGAATCTTGGTGCCAACTTCCCTACCGATCCAAAGCGGACTACGTTTCTCAATGGTGAAACCTTAATAAAAACCATGTCCCCAACATTGAACTCAAGATCGGTTCGTCTCCTATCAGCATATGACTTCTGTCGGTCCTGTGCCGTCTTCATTCGCCGTTGAATCAGGTCTATCTTCTCCAAAGTCTCCCTAATCATGTCGGGTCCAAGCAAAACCTTATCCGTGGATTCCCACCAACATGTTAGTGATTGACAAGGTCGTCCATAAAGAGCCTCAAAATGTGCCATGCCAATGCTAGTCCGAAAACTATTATTATAGGCGAACTCTACTAGTGGAAGGTGTTCTTCCCATGTTCCTCCAAAGTATAGAATGCATAGCCTCAAAAGATCTTCTAGAATCCGATTCACCCTCTCGGTCTGGCCGTCCATCTGAGGATGTTAAGCGGTACTTAAGCATAATTGTGTTCCAACCACCTCTTGTAAGCTCTTCCAAAATTCTCCTGTGAAAATAGGATCTCTATCGCTCACAATGTTGGAGGGGATGCCGTGCAAACGAACTATCTCTCGAAGGTAAATAGATGCTAACCGTGCGGAGGTCCTTTTACTTTCGATGGGAATAAAGTGGGCACTTTTGGTAAGTCAGTCTATAATTACCCAATTCCCCATATTACCCTTCCTTGATCTTGGAAACCCATCTACAAAATTCATGGGAATGCTTTCCCATTTCCAAAGCGGAATCTCTAAAGAATGGAGCAAACCTTTGGGATTCTTTTACTCCACCTTAACTTGCTGGCACACTAAGCATCTAGCAACGAACTCGGCCACGTCCTTCTTCATTCCGGCCCAAAAGAAAACTCGCTTCATATCCCTATACATCTTATCACCACCGGGAAGTATGGTCATCTTAGAGCGATGTGAATCTTCAAGAATTGCTTTCTTCAAACTTTCGTCTTGTGGTACGCAAAGTCTTCCGTCTCTACGTAGCGAACCTCTTTCATCTATAGCATATCTATTCAGATGACTCGAGGACTCCCTCCTAAAAGCTTGCCTACTATCTCAACCAATTGTTTGTCGTTTCGCTGTTCCTCTCCAACTCGACCCAAAAGTGTAGGTTGCACTTCTAATGATGCCAACAATCCGAGTACATATTCGACAGAGGGTCTGAAGTCAAAGGAAGATATATACTCCAAACTCTGCCGCTCTACAAACAAAGGACTTAAAATTAATTTCTTTCTACTTAGGGCGTCAGCTACAACGTTACCCTTGCTAGGGGTATATGCGATCTCAAAATCGTAGGATGCCAAAAACTTCATCCATCTCCGTTGCCTCAAGTTTAGGTCCTTCTGAGAGAATAAATACTTTAGCGAGTTATGGTCTATATACAACTCAAACCTTTTTCCAAGCAAATAATGACGCCATGACTTAAGCGCAAAAACTATGGCCGCCAACTCCAATCGTGGGTAGGGTAATTTTTCTCATGGGTTTTCAACTGTCTTCCACCATAGCATATCACCCTTCCTTCTTGCATTAAAACTGCGCCAAGCCCTATCCCGCAAGTATCGGTATATACAGTGAACGCCTTACTCCCGTTTGGCAAAACTAAAACCAGAGCTGTCGTCAAAGCTCTCTTCAGACGTCGGAAAGCGTCGTCACAGTCAACATCCTAAGTAAAAGTCAAATTCTTCTTTGTTAATCGAGTGAGAGGGGCTGATATCTTCGCGAAGTCCTTAATGAACTTCCTATAATAGCCAGTCGGCCCTAAAAAGCTTCTTACTTCGGTTGCGTTCTTAGGTGTTTTCCCATCTTGGATTGCCACTATCTTAGCGGAATACACAACTATCCCTTCCTTAGAGACCACCTGTCCTAAGAACCTCATTTCTTTCTCCAAAAATGGCACTTGGAGAACTTAGCTTTTAGCTGATATGCTCGTAGGGTCTCTAAGACTTCCCTAAGATGTAGGGCATGCTCTTCTTCATTTTTAGAGAAAACCAGAATGTCGTGTACAAAGACTACCACAAACTTGTTTAGAAACTCCCTAAAAACCCTACTCATTAAGTCAACAAAGTATGCGGGTGCATTCGTCAAACCAAAAGGCATGACGAGCCACTCGAAGAAACTATCAGGAGTTCTAAATGCAGTCTTATCGATGCCATCTTCAGGCACCCTTAGCTGATGAAACCCTGTAGTGAAATCTAGTTGCAAGAAAACCGAAGCCCCCACCAACTGATCGAATAAATTGTCTATCCTCGGTAATGGGTGTCTGTTCTTCCTTGTTAGCTTATTCAGCTCTCTATAGTCCATACACAATCTAAGTGAACCATCAGCTTTTGTAGCAAAAACGACTAGAGCACCCCACTCCGAAATACTTCTTCTTATGAACCCCTTCTCAAGCAATTCTTTCATTTCTTACTGAGTTCTCTTCTCTCTCTCGAAGCCATGTGGCGCATTGGTAATGCAACTGGCTTTGCTTTATCTACTAAGTATATTCGATAGTCTATCTCACGCCTCGGGGGCAAACTGTGACGGCAAGGAATTTCGCTCGGTCCGAACCAGTCGCTAAACCGATCCAGGCCGTTCGAAACGCCCTATCGTTTGAGAACAGGACACAACAGAACGCAAACAGAAGAACATTTCACTGTATATTACAACAATGCATCAGATTATAAGAATATACAGAGTACTAATGAATATTACACAAATATCAGAGATTTAAATTACATTTAAATACATAGCAGCGGAAAATAATACAATACACAACTAGAAGTAGATATACGGATACAAAGCTTTCCGGATATCGTTCCAGCTGTAAACCAGGATCCTGTGAATATAAACCTGCAAAACCAAAACTACTAGCTGCCCGTGTCAAAATAGGGACACCCAGAGTTTAGGTTAAAACAATAAACTCCAGGTCAGTCATGTGACTGGTGTGAGAACTAAAACAGTTATTAATCTTTATTTTCAAAGGTAAATCAAGGGACCACGCCGTATAACACGGAACGGGTTTCCTCCCAAGAATACCAGTGCATAAAACCAACAGCGCAATGCTAAATAAAGAAAGATGAAGCTGTTATAAGACCCAGGTCCTATCACACAATGCAACGCAAGCCGGGGGATAGGGTTTTCCCTTATAACAGCCAAAGAATGCTTGATACGTTTAAAACAAATCTTTTGATACTATAATAAGTGCATAGTGTATAAAACAACTTCAAATCATAAGTATTAATCATAGGCGACATGAGCGTCCCATGCCACTATGTCGCCATATATAGGTTTACAAATAAAACCACAAAGTCACGTATTTGGAAATTGGATTTCCATCTATGAACCGAGGCAAAAGATAGTCCTCAACCGATTCGAGATGCTCTAGCCCGTGTCTCAGGATCAGAGCTCGAGTGACCCTTGGATCGTCAGGGCCGGTCCACCGATGTGGATTAAAATGCCTGAACACTGCGTTTCCCCACCCTTTGGGGTGTCAATGAGCCAACAAATGACTCCATCGGTTCGAGAACGACCGATCAATCCGAGGCGCCTCGCAACAGCAACAACCACATAAGTCAAACTCGTCAGGGCGTGTAAAACCACTGACGCCACTTCTAACTAGAAAGAAACGCAAGTCCTCCCTGAGGTCCGTCTCCCGTTTTTGGTTCATACCGGGTGTGAAACACGCGAGGTAAACGTTACACAAAGCTACGCCACAAAGGTCGTGCTTTGATCATCAACCACAAGACTTTGCTTTTCAACAGAAGCCTTGATCATTTGCATCTTAGAATGCCACACAGGCAAGCCATCCTATGCAACCGATATCAGTCACACAGAATGAAATCCGATGTCAGACACACAGTCCATTTACAAGTCCGTTCTGGGTCTGAACGAAACCGGAGGCACCTAGTACCCCGCATATCCATCGATCTCCAAGCACGTCTGGACGATCACTAACTGTTTCCATCTTCTTGGGTGTACAGCCCAATCAAGATCATCAGTTATCACCCAAACGACGTGAAGACCTCCGGTCTTCGACCATCGTCTTCATCTTCGACTTATCGTCGTATCAGTTATTCAGAATGGGATAAACCCGGTCTTTCCGAATAACTCGCGTATATATTATAAAAGTGTTACACAAACACAACATACGCCTCATTCCAACTCATTAGTCATTAACCGTAAATTAATCAAGAGAATAACTCCCCAAATATTAACCCCGAAGGCCGAAACCAACATCAGATCAATATCCAGAAAACCATTCTACTTAGCTAACCGACAGTTAGTTTCTAAATTTCACGTTCAAATCTAATTAAAGATTTAACTATCGCCTGGAGCAAAACTGGTGATACTCCATTCTCGATCTTTTCAATCTAATTAAAGATTCATTAAAACTCCACTTAGTTTTAATCTGTGACTGGGTTAAAGAATCAGTGTCATTTAAAACACGGTTCACGATAAACCCAAAGTCACATCCCATTAATTATCGGGTTAAAGAACAAGTGTTATTTAAAACACTGTTCACGATAAACCCAAAAATCAATATCCATTCAATTCCAATTAAATATTATTTAATTGGTACACTTCATTAAATCTAAATAAAAAGATTTAATCTTTTCTCAACTGGGTTCAAGAACAGTGTTAGTGAAGACACCATTCACGACAAACCCAAATCACATTCATTAATTATCGGGTTAAAGAACAAGTGTTATTTAAAACACTGTTCACGATAAACCCAAAAATCAATATCAATTCAATTCCAATTAAATATTATTTAATTGGTACACTTCATTAAATCTAAATAAAAAGATTTAATCTTTTCTCAACTGGGTTCAAGAACAGTGTTAGTGAAGACACCATTCACGACAAACCCAAATCACATTCGATATTCAATACAAGGCTCTGAATAGAAAATATATCGGCTTATATTCAATATCGAATTCTACGACTAACAAATGTCGTATTGGAAATAACGATATAAATATATATCTTTCAAATTTCCATAACAACACCTGTATAATCACGAATTCCAACATCGAAATATTCCGAAGACAATTTCGATTCAAATCCACTCCAATGCATTCATTGGAAATTTTGGTTATTTTCAAAACCATTTTCGAATTCAATTTATTTATTTAAAAATAAATAGAATTATAATTCTAGTTCAAAACTAGTTCATTTCGATAAAAATCTATTTTTATCTTTTCAAATATGGAGTTTTTCATCCCAATTCTTTCTAAATCATTTCTTATGATTTTACACAAATTATTACTATTTTTAATAATTTTATCAAGGCCCGTACAGTCGATTTCCAACAATGGCCATCGAACTGCACTTATAGCGACCTTTTTCGAATTTGATTTGGACGTATCTCCAAATCCAACCGTTAGATTTCAAATTTCTAATATTCGTTAGAAAGCTCTTTTCGATACGAACCCAACGGTTCCGGTTTTAGGAGAATCCGACGGTCGGATCTCCCGTAATGTCCGTTTGAAATAAATGGTCGAAATTCGCGAACTGCTGCGGCGCGGCGCGTTCTATTCAGGCCATTATATTATATATAATATATATAATATATATTTCGTCGATTTCTATTTAAAACGAATTATATAAATAGTTTTAAAATCGTTTCAAAAGCTATTTCAACTTTCTTTTCAATTCAAATCAAAATTGAATTCTTCTTTATAAATTCGTTTTAAAATTCATTTCTATTCAATTCAAATTTCAATTCAATTTGAATTCATTTCAATTCACTTTTGATTCAATTTGAATTCGTTTTCAATTCAATTCATTTCGAAATCGTTTTCATCGATATAAATATCGTTCACGTCAAAATGGCGTCAATCTAATCAACACGGCTTCATAAATTTCTATTTTCAAATATTCTATTTCAAATATTTCTTTTTCAAAATAGTTGTTATTATCAAAATATTTCGTTCAACACATGACCAATCTCAATGGATGAGTACTGTCAACAAATGAACTTTTATTTTATAATATTCTTTATTTTTCAAATTGGAATGAGGCCCAATCAATTACCATATAAAGTTAATTATATGGATTTTCATACAACACATGTATATAATAACATTGAAAATAATCAACCATCAACCAAAGTGCACTACACTGTATAAGCATCAAATATAGATATCTAACGCTTACAACAGCATGTCAATCAATCGATCGACATATTTAATCAATCAGGATGAGTGAACTTCAAATTTCATCCCAACACCCGTGTGGGGTTTCAAACAATCAAACACCTATTTTATTTGTGCTGTTGGGCAATGTGTAAAATTTATCGTCCCAATCAATGTCATTCAAATAGGTGTACATAAACAAACCGTCCGGTTTATAAATGAATATTTTATTTTATTCACTTCACGTTAAAAATTATATTTTTAACGATAAAACATTTTATTTCAATCTATGAATTTCTATTCAATTCATTTATTCTATAAAATGATATTTTTTTATTTTTCTAACATATTTTAGAAAATTTCGGCGGCATAACGGCACGATAATAGAAACGGGACAAGGCCTAGCCTTATCCCCGGTCTAGTGAAGGCCCACGCCATTCACACATCAATCAAATCAATTCAATTTCGTTATGCAAACCACAAAATTTGGAGTAAGAGTCTAACCTAGCCTTACTCCTTCACCTTATAACGGCGCACGTCTAATCCTAACCAATTTATCGATTCGATTTTTCACATCACAAACCACATTCAAACCAATATCGCAATCAATCACCAAACAATCAAACAAACAAGTCCATGGTCTGTGGACGATTGTGTCGGGTGCTACTAAGCACCGTCTGCATCCTAGTATATATATATAACTAGAAAAATAAATTGAAAGGTGAGAAATTCTCACATAAAGCTATCCTAGCTCCACGGCACTTCCTTTGCAGAAGTCTTCGTCGTTTCGCCTTTTTGTCACCTTCGTTGCTGCTTTCACTACATATGTAAAAATCGAATTTTTACTTCAAAGTTCAATATATAAAAATCGAATTTTTATTTCAAAGTTCAATATATAAAAATCAAATTTTTATTTCAAAGTTCAATATATAAAAAAAAAACGAATTTTTATTTCAAAGTTCAATATATAAAAATCGAATTTTTATTTCAAAGTTCAATATATAAAAAAAAAACGAATTTTTATTTCAAAGTTCAATATATAAAAATCGAATTTTTATTTTGCTTTTCAACAGATAAAAATCGAATTTTTATTACTATGTTATATAGATAAAAATTATATTTTTATCACGCTATTTTCCACCTAAAGATTTTGCCTTTTCTAAAATAAAGATTTCGCCTTTTCACTTTCAAAGAAAACGCCTTTTCATTTTCAAAGAACTCGCCTTTTCATTTTCAAAGAACTCGCCTTTTCATTTTCAAAGAACTCGCCTTTTCATTTTTAAAGTTCATATCTTTTGTTTAAAAAACAAAGTTGTTCTCTTTTTTTTTTTTTTAAAACAAAGTTGTTTTTATTTTTAAAAACATATATTTTCAAAACAATTTCATATATGTTTTCAAAACAATCTTTTTTTTTTATTAAAAGATTAAACCTTTTAAAATAAAATCAGTTTTTAAAATCATTAAAAATTCAGTTTTCAACAAAAATCAGTTTTCAACAAAAATCAGTTTTCAACAAAAATCAGTTTTCAATTTTTAAACATATATAAAAATCGAAACCTTAGAATTAAAATAAAATAAAGTAAAAACAACTTACAGTGGATGATTGGGGGGGGGAGATGGGGTTGCTCGCGTCTTCGGGCGGAGGCGGGGCCTCCTGGGCGGCGCTGGCCATGGGGTGGGGGTCTGGGACGCATCGAAGGGGGGGGGGGATTTGTCGCGTCGTTGGATGATGGGGGAGGGGGGGTAGCTGATGTGCGATCGCTCAGGGGGGCGCGGTCTTCGAACGGTGGGTGCGCCGCCTTGGCGGCGGTGGGGCTCCAATCGCGCCAGGGCGCGCGCCCTCCATTCTCTTTCTTTTTTTTTTATTTTTTTTCTTCTAATTTCTGAAATGAGAAATAGGGGGGGGGGTCGGCTGATAAGGAGGAAGGTTTTTTTTATTTATTTTTATTTTAATTTAATTATTTAATTCAATTTAAAGTTGACTTTCTGTTTTAACTCGAAATCAAGCCCACCGACTGTCGCCCCTAGCTAATTACCCTCATTCCGAACACAATGGGATATGCATCGCAAGCTGATTCGACTGTTTCAATCAGTTTCCATTACATTTTCATTTAAATCACTATATTGAATTTTAAACGTGCATTTCAATTTACCGGGGCCACATACTAACTAGAAGAATTCCAGAAAAATATTTTCTAGCTTCGTATTGACGATACGGTCCTAACAAAACTAGTTTCGTCGAATTCTGAGACCGTTAGAAAAATGGCCAATTTCCAGTCGATTAAAATCAACTGAAATGGTCAAAACACGTTTTCCTTTGCCACGCTCACATACTGGTTCGAAAAATTATGAAATTTGGAATCCAACAATAACTTAACATCACGGACCCAACAAAACTGGTTTCGTCGAAATCCGAGGTCATTTGCAAAATGTCCATTTTTAAGGGCCTGAATTCCATAGCGACTATTCAGAATTTTCAACTGGACATATCTTATCATTTCTAAGATGAAATCTCAGTTTGTTAACTTCGTTACAAAGATATTATCAATTAGATCCTAATGTTTTTGGTTTCACTGAAATCCGGTTTATTTTGCACCCGGTACATTCAATTGAAGTTTGAAATCGAATTATCGAACTACCGCGCCATTTTCAATTCTATTTATAATTATATATAAATATTTAATATTCTAACGACGACGTATATAATATATACGTTCGAATTATATTCAAAATAAATTTCTCGCCGATATTATTTAAAATAATTCATTTTAAATAATCAAAACTCGCTATAATTGCCAAAATAAAAATTTTAAACTGGCCCAGATTTTCCGGGTTGTTACACAAACCTCGAACTTCATCGAAGACATCCGAGTATTCATGGACCACTCTAACAGACTGCAAATTCTCAACAGACGCGTCAAGCGATTCTAGATAACTTAGCATAACAGAATTCATGGGATTACAAGAGATTTCGAGAGTGTTGCCCAAGCGAGTCATAAGCCTAACCTCTCTCTTTTCACAATCTAGGATGGCTCCATTACTGAATAGCCAATCCATGCCCAAAATTAACCCATAGACCGTGAAGCCCAAAACATAAGCATCACATCCAAACCCAACGTTAAGTATAGAAATTTCCAAATCCAAACAAATCATCGATAAATAGGCTGAGCCCCCAATTGGATTTGAAACAACTAAGGGATCCTCTACTATACTGGTGTTTAGGTGTAGTGTCTCAACTAAAGCAGTGGATATAAAAGAGTGTGATGCACCAGAATCAAAGAGTGTGCGAACAGGATGATCAAAAAGATAAACTAAACTTTCAACAGAAATCGATCTACCTCGTTCTTGCAGCGGTGGGACCACGAGAGCCTGGACCTAGCCCCTTCCTGCCTTGGTGCCATGAGAGCCTGAATCTGCCCTCCAGAGGTAGGCCCTGCCCTCTGCCCTTTCTTTGGGCAGTCCTTAATCAGATGTCCGGCCTCGCCACAGTGGAAACACCCAGTCTTCTTCTTCTTCCTACAGTCTTTGCTTAGATGGCCTGGTGTCCCACAGTTAAAGCATCTTTTCTTTCCCTTACCATTGTTGTCTTTACAACCCTTCTTGTTCTGCTGTTGCTGTTGCGGTTTCTTTCGATCCCCTTTCTTCTCAGGTGCCTTATTAGCATTGGCGCCTTTCTTCTCTTCATGTATAAGCGCCATGTCAACTAGTCTCTCAAAGGTGGCCCCCATAGAGATGTGGGTCATAGCTAACCCATGCAGCGGCTCGTTCAAACCCTTAACAAATCTCAGGGACTTCTTTTCGGGTGTATTCATCAAGTCCAAGCCAAATCTTGCCAACTGATTGAACCTATTGACGTATTCTTTCATTGGTAGATTCCCCTGCCTCAATGCCAAAAACCTTTCCATGTATAGATTCTCTTCAGCCCGTGAGAGAAACTTTACCTCAAACCTACGCCTGAAATCCGGCCATGTATAACTGGACGCTCTCCATTAGCGGACTCCCACCAAAACGAGGCCTCATCCTTCATTAACCAGGCAGCTAACTGGATCTTTCTTCCATCTTCTACCTCAAAGATTCCAAACAGTTCTTCCACCTCCTTTAGCCAATTTCGAGCTTCAACAAACGTCTCCGACCCATGAAAAGGTTTCTCCCCCATTGCCCGAAAGTTCTTGCATATCTTTGCGAAAGTGTCAACACGAGGAGGAGGAGGAGCATTTGCTGGGCCTGCAACATGGGCCCTAGCTTCCAGATACCTTCTAAACCATCCTGGTATCGGTATCCCCTCGGGTATCTTGGGAATTCCAGACACGCTGAAAAGAAAATGAAGAGATTCAAACGAAGAATTCGAAAGAAAGATATATGGCTCTAGGGGTTATGTTTTAAAATAAACTTTTCTCTTGAAGATATTCTCCTTGAAACATACTTTTGAAAGTATTTCTTTATAAAATGCTTTTTGAAAAATAGTTTATCAAAATATCTTATCTGTTCTGGTAATCTTCAACTCTAATACCACATGTGACCCCCCACGTCCATTAATGTCACTCACAAAGGGAATGCGTTAACTTCTATGAAGCGTTTTAAGTGTGTATAGATAAGAAACTTAACAACAAGACAGATATAAAACAGTACTTAAAAATTTAAAACTTCATTCATTGCAGCGGTAAACAAATAAGTTTGATTACATCATCAAAAACCAAAGACTAGAGTCAAGTATATAATATCCGTCTTGACTAAATCAAAGTACATAAAATTAAAGACATAACCCCAAAATAAAATAGCCATAAGTAAGATAGGCTGAACTTTTACTTCAGCGATCCAAGCAACTTCCAAAGAAAGAGGTAAAGTTGTCCAAATCAAGCTCCACTAGTACTGGTTCCACACTACAACAAAATTTGTCTTTGGTTACATTAATGGGCTGCGTTTAAAAGTCATATGTGGCCATTCATCATTTTAAAATAGAAAATTAAACCAAAAAACGCTGCTAGTTGATTCCATCCATTGTTCGTCCAATTTTCGCTAAAATTTTCCGTGCCCGCTCAAGTTTTTCTTTACACTTCAATTTTTCCCTCCTCTCAGAAAGTTCGATACGAGAAATAAGCCTTCGTCTTTGTCCTCGAAATCCCCTTTCTTTGTCCTCGAAATCCAATCCAGAACTCCTCTCTCTTTTTACTGTTTCAATCCCTCAGAACCTTCATATTTGCCCTCGAAATCCCTCTTTGCCCTCGAAATCCCTCTCTTCCTTATCCAAAATCCCTAAAATCATCTTTCAATCTGGAAGTGCCCCTCTCTTTTTACTGCTGCTGTACAACAATTTAAAAATGGTGAAATATACAAGTTCGAAGATAAGTGAAAAACCACCGTTGGCTAGTTTAGACTTGTAGGAAGCTGAGTCTGGTGCCATTGACAATCCAATCACTACTGCCGCTAAGGAATGTAAGTTCAAGCAATATGTCAGCTCCGTTACCAAAAGGCTAGGGATTCGTTATTTGATAAGAGTGCTAGTTGCTTAGTAGTAGTAATATGCTTTCAAGTTTGTTATTATTAGGTTTTGTGATTAGGCTTCATAATTTCATAATAAATATAAGAGTTAGTTACAATTTTCATCTTATGTTTTTTGTACCTTATCGGTTCACACTACATGATGTGCTTTCATTTATTAGTTCCTCTCTATGAAGCTAGCTTGCATTTTAATTTTCCAATGCATGATTGTTATTTCTTTGAGGAATTTGTCCAGTCTTGTATCATCATGGTAAAATTGGTTAAAGCAACTATTTCTCAAAGCACTTTAATTTGGAAAAGGTCTTAAAGAAGATCGGTGTACTGACTCCTTTTTTCCTTTTAGGGATCAAAATATGTCCAATAGTTTGGTGAAATAATTATGATACTACATAGTCAATAGTCATAATTGTATGCTGAGAAAATATCATTAATTGTGATAACAGTCAATGGTTATAATTGTAATAACAGTTTGGTTGAGACAGTTATTTAACATGCCTATAGGTGGGGCTGTTATGTTGGCCAGATTTTTGTACTAAAGTGCTCATAAGATAAGTTAACGTGATATAAACCAGTCAAGGTTTTGCAGCATTCATATGTACTAAATTGGTCTTAACAAATGAGAGTTATAACCACGTTTTATATTAGTTCTGTAGATAATAATAGATTAGGCTGAATTGGAATTTTTGTTGATGTATGATGTGTCATTAAGGGAAGAGGGGAAAGGGAAAAAGAATAAAAAAAGAGTTAGTTGTGCCCAAGTTTTATACCATTTAACCCGAAATCAGCAATCCATATGTTTATGAAATAAGCAAGACTTTGTTCTATTTGCTTTGGAAATCAGCAATGGATACTTTTGAGTTCTATTGTGAACATTTGAGAACAAAAGTCAAGGATACCTTTCAAGCATGAGTTAGTTTTAGGTTGTACTCAAAATCACACTGCTATTTTCACAAGATTGTACATCTCTGCATTTACTAATATGTTAGAACACGACAAATTAGCTTATCTCCAGTTAACTGTCATTTTAACTATAATAACATGAGATTATATAGTTGATAATAAATTTCAGGACTGAAGTGACTTATGACCACAACACAAGCCCTGTTGTTGTTTTGTCGCTTTGTAGTGTCAACACGACAGGTAGGTCTGGGCTAATGACTGGATAAATCTCTCCAGCAATCTGTCAGTTGTCGCGTCTTTCTTCACTTATTCTTGCAGATGGTAAGCTGAGAACCGGCACGATTCCATTCTGCCGTTTTTGCGCCATATTTCCCTTGCTGGGAATCAGCTCACTAGCACCATTCCTGGAAATTTTGGCAGGCTTACCAATCTTACTGTGGTCAATCGTGCTGACAACAAGCTAACAGGCATGTGCTAATTGCAAGTATAATGTTTGGTTGGTTGAAATAGATATGTGTCAATTTTGCCGATATCAAGCTGACACTTTTCTGTTGATCTATGGATATCATTTCCCAAATGAAATTACTAATTATCATGTGAAATGATATTAAAACTAATGTTATGATAGTTATCTCAGTTATAATTAAATTTAGGACTATTTGTATGTTTTATGTATATAATATTTCAATACTTTTGCTTTTTAAAGAAAAAAAAAAGAACTTAGTGTTATTATTTGCAGATTGAATATGTAAGTTCCAACATACTTGTAGCAAAATATGTGAATTCTGGATATTAACTAGTTTCTTGTTTAAAATTACAAATGTTAGAAAAGAATGATAGAATAAAACAGTTTAAAAAAAAATTAGACATGGTGCATGTTAAAATACAGTAAGTTTCAACAGTTATGAGTGTTGCTGTTTAATTATGCCAACAAGTACTAGTGACTATTAACTGCTCTAAAAGTATATTTATAGTAACATGGCTTCACAATGAATATGTAGCAAGATTGGTCAATGCAGAGATGAGATACGTAAAGAGATAGAGAGGTGAATTTTACATTCGTTTTTGTGGAATTATTTTTTGAAAAAGCTCCATATTTTGAACATTTTTTTTTTAAATCACTATTGAAGTATGTAGGAGTAGTTCAAAACAATTAAACAATTGAGTGGTTGCCTGCATGTGTTTCCTGAAGGTGAGCGTTTTCATGCATGTGTTGTTCATGAGTGTTTTCCTCTTTTATCCACCCCTCAACAAAGCCTTCTGATTTCAGCTTCAAACTGCGATTTAAGTAATAATATGGGACGACAAGATTGAGAAAGTATTGTTATTTAATTCGAAACGAACTGCTGAAATCAAAAGGTTATATAAAGGAGGCTACCGATCCTTTTCCATGCTTATATATGTGCATGTATGAGAGTTTGTGAGGTCTGCTATTACCAAAACTGATGCATGCTAACTTATGTGCTTTAGACAATTGAGCTTTTGCCGCTATTCTCATCTTTGGATAGTTTCTCTGTTCTGCTTTATTTTGTAAGAGCAATGATTTTGTTTTCACACTTATATAATCTATAAATGCTTGAGAGTATAAACAGTAAAAGTGCATAGTTTACATATTTGAGTGTTCGATGTATTCGTATTAGTATAAGAATTAAATCCTAACTAATATACAGTGTAGGAGACATTACACTACAACAAAATGTATATTTTATAGCTAAATAGGATAGCGTTGCCGCACAAGCACCTGTACATGCTCCTATAGATTAGGGTTTCAACGCTATTTCGAATCAATATTTGTGTGCTAAACGATATTCAATAAAAGATAGGCGGGAAAACAAAATTTGCGGGAAGTAAAATAATTTTGTCTAGTTTCCTTCTCAATTCACTTCATCATTTCCACATACCTAAATCGCTCGTACTAAATCTTTGTCGCCTCCGCCATTAAAAGAAGGAAAATCGATCTTGCTACTGGCATTTCCACACACCCTATATCGCCATTCCTAAACAGAATTCGTCTTTCCTCCTACATCGCCATTTGAAGCCGTCATTTCTCCTACATCGGCATTCGAAGTTCTTATTCCCCCACATCGCGATTCCTTAATCGAAGTCGTCATCCCCCCATCAGAAGAATGAAAGTCGTTGTGGTTCAGTCGCTTTCGTTCCCAATAAAATCATTGTTGCCATTTTCCACCAAAATGGCTGATTGGAAATCGAAAATCGTGAAGGTCACTTCAGGTATCATATATTTTTTACTGTTCATTCATATGATTCTGGAAATATTTTTAGTAGAGTTAATCGCTCCTTAGGCTTCAACTTGTTTATATGAGCCTCTGAACTCTGAAGTATATGACATGCTAAAATGTGTAAGTTTAAGATATTAACATCCAATTCTTAGCATAAGAATTGGTTTTAGAAATATATTGTTACTAAGCATACATGAATTTTAGTGCTGTGAGAACTTTTAGTACACTAGTTGAATTGATTACATACATCAGTTTCTAACAAATGAAACATGTTTGGTTTTAAAAGATTTAAAGTCGTACACTTCAGTTATCATTTTTCTTTTTCAAATAGTTATCAAATCTATATTTTACTTATGTTTTCCCAGGTATTTCAGGAATATTACATTATTGCAAATATTTGAACAAGAGACACATTTAGAAAAATGGTATATCTTCTTCAGCCCTAACGTGTATACAAAATTATATTTAGAAAGCAAAGATCTTTTATGATTTCTTATTATGATATGCATATGAGTTCTAAAACGTATAAGTTTCAAACATGCACATGCTTTTGTATGCATAATTTTGATTTGGTTTTAATGTGTGAAGCTTTTGGTATTGTAGTTCATAAAATAATTAAAATTGATTTCAAAGCCTTGAATGTGTTCCACGTCTAGTCCATATGAATTTCTCTTATGAACATTTTAGCGTTGAACAAATTAGATGTTGAATTAATAAATCTAAGATGAATATGAATTCCAAATGCATTTGATGTACATTCATGAATTATAGAAAAAAAGAAGAAGCATAAAATCATGTAAGTTGCCTCTAAAACACTGGAAATAAACATGAATGATTCTAACTCTAATTTTGATAAGCTTGAAGCTTACTCTCAGTTCACAATTTTGGGACCGCCTGTATCTGCACTTAATTTCTACTGATAACGTGAGAATGGAGCCGGTGGTCAAAGGTTTCGATTAGAGAATTAGTTGTTTTCTTTATGTGTCATTAACATTTATGTGTATATGACATATATCCTCTTGTTTGTATACAATAAGATCAGAGAATTTAAACTATCCTCTTGTTTATAGATACTAATGCATTTAGGTAGTAAGTCCCTCTGTAATACAACAATATGGCAGATATCCTATGTTATTTCCATTCTTTTTTAATGCTTTAGAAAGTTATACTAAAGTTATGAAACAAAGTTTTTAGTGTTACTTAAACACAAAAGAGGATATCTGTTACTTATGGTGAAAAAGGGTATAAAAGGATACCCTAATATTGTTGCGTATAAAAGGAAGACAGTGGCTGAACGTTCTCTTTATAGAGATGAATATAGAAGTAACTGACATTGACCATATATATCAATCTGTTAATTTTTTTTGAGAAATCCTTTAATCGAAACTTAAACAGGAACAAAGTATTTTGTTGTGGTTGCCTCCCATGTGTCAAGTAAAAATAAGTGCTTGAAATTGGATTGGTTTGGTGTCGTAAGGCTTTGGAAATATTATTGGACAATCTTGATGAATCAGACTTACGTAAATTTTCAGATTTTACTCGTGAACCTTTTCGCGTATTATACTTGGTGGTGGTGTAGCTTCAACTTCACTTAATTCTAAACGCTTGATCTGCTCTGCTTTCTTGAAATCGTCTGAAATAATAGCATTTCCAAGAGGGGTCTTAGTATCTTCCTTATCCCCGTCGTCATTTTGAATCAACATCTTGACACCAGGCGTACATTCACTTTGACTTTCAGAATCAGTCTCATCTTGTGTGCGGTTCTCTTCAAGGGGTTTCACTAAAATCAAGTTCCATGTCATTGTTTTCAATTTTCACTTTGGTGTCCTGTTCCGCTATTTTAGGTAAATGCACACATATAATTCTTCTTGTCATTGTCTCTCTGGGTATTAAACTTGGCCACTCTGGATAATCTAAAGGATTTGTACCCTTTCGAGCATTAGAATTCTCCTTGTTCTTATCGTCATGTTTACCTGCAGATTTTAGATGTTTTCTACCAATATACCCAGGCTTAGAAGGTGTTTCAAGCACTTTGTCGTTCTCATTTGGCTTCAAAATTTCATTTATGTTAGTTTCACGTTGTTTAGGAGGAGTTTTCTATTGATAATTTCTCTCCTTGTTTCTCTCTGAAAGACATGGTTTGACAAAATGTTGAAGCATATTATCATAAGCAGCCTGAGGAGGTAGAGATATTGGAGTGAGTTTTGAACTCCAAAAACTATGGGTGCAAAGTTCAGGCCACTGTATTCTTTCTGCTGGATCATTTACCAGAAGACAATCAATCAAATTCACTAATGATTTGGATGAGTTATTAGGGAGGGAGGTATAGGATCTGACAAGATAGAATTTGCTAACCGAGTAAATTCATTTTCTGTAAAAGGCGGTCTTCCAGCAATAACATTCATATAATACACAGCCAAGTGCCTAGAAATCTGAAGCATATGAATGAACTCCTCCGTCTTGAAATATCCCAGGAGCCATGTAACAAGGTGTTCCTCTTTTCGAATGCGGAAGCTCCATGAATCATGCTTTACAAATTAAAGCAGTTGGACGCATAGCTTGTAAGTGCTATTATTGGTTGAAATATGTTGGTAACTTGCAACCAAATAGCTTAAAGCTATTGAAAAGGAAGAAGAAGAAGTTAGACCAAGGTCCACATGGTATGAAATATTCAGCGTATAGGAGTCTTTATTACCATATGTTGAAAGTGAAACTTGAATGTAACACATATTAGAACTGGACAAATAGATATTTGAGATGCAATTTATGGACATGTACTTAAACTAAACCAAAATTGTAAGTACCATGAACTAACCTGGGTAACCGAACTTCTTTGAATATCACTCAATCTTCTTGCTAAATCAAAATCATAAAGCTGAAATGTAAAACGGTAGAAGTTGAATCAAACATCATTTACAGTTCGGAACAACACTCAATCTTCTTGCTAAATCAAAATCATAAAGCTGAAAAGTAAAACGGTAGAAGTTGAATCAAACATCATTTACAGTTCGGAACAAACATCCGATGAGAACTAAAGTATTAGAAGCACCTTCATACATCCATTTTCATCAAGTAAAATATTTGATGGATTTAGCCTTTAAGTCACAATATATTATTTCTTTAGAGTGCAGAAATCTGAATGCATAAACACGTAAAAGATTTAATTCAATAGGTAAGAGTTTTATGGGAAAAGAATGTATACATGTTTATTTGTTGCCATTATAAGGAACACATATTCAAAAGGAAAGTAATGTACTAAAGAGATTTAACGAGGTCATGGCTAAGATCGTGTATAGAATCTTCAGGAAGCCGACTGTCTTGGAGATCAGCAGTATGCTTACTTAAATCAGACAATGTCATAACTTATAAATTAGCTAAAAGGAACCATAACCCCTACTGTATAACGATAAAATCTATGTTTAGTTTTTTTTTTCTTCTCTTCTGTCCTTTTTATTTCGTAATCCCTTAGCATTGTAAGATTCATCCCTCTTTCAAACTGTTTCTTTTGTTAATGATGTTTCTTTTGTTATAGAAGATCGTGAAGGCGTACTTTAGTAGTTTTGAGATGTATTTGCTTTTGATATTGTGAAGGCATACATTGTATTATTTGCTTATGCATTTGTTTTGCTATGGTAACGTGAAGTAAAAGAACTATAATTCGCCATTTATTTGAATTGACTGATTTTTCTGCCGATTCAATAGTTCTGCCATTTATTTGAATTATGTAAAGGAATTATTATTCGTCATTTATTCGGCATATTATTTTTCTGCTTGAATATTTACTCCATCATGGCAAATATTGCCATATCAACAAAATTGTGGGTTAAAGCTATATATTTACTGAACCTAATGTCTATTGAATTCATATTTGTTATCAGGTGAAATAAAATTCAACTTTTGTAGAAGATAAAATGTACCAGAAATTCCCTAGTCCTTCAAATTATGTACAAATTACAGACCAATTATAATAAGTCTATTAATATCGTTATTTACTATCAATTATTTAACCTGATATATAATTTTGTGAAATATTCAATGCAAGTCTAAAAAGCGATATGCTAGTGTGGATTTTGCTTGTTTCCATGTGTATGCTTGTTCAAAACTTTAGTGTTTTATAGTCATGCTTGGTATACATGAATCTATGTTGATATGCACATGTTACAGTAAACACACTCTTTTTTTAGTCTATTACCTTATGATATGATAAAATGTCAGTTAGTTAGTGATTTTTAATCTTTAATAACCCTGCTCCCATGTGTATTCCGGTTTGATATCTTTGGATGATCATTGTATACTGAGAATACCTATGCTTATAGGAATCTAGATATAGAATGCATCAGAACCATTCTTCGGTTTAAGCCGAACCATATTATCTAGACCTTCAAAAATAGATAACTCAAAATCTTTTTGCTTTAATCAAGATGATCAATGTATCCAGACCTTTAACAGCAAGAAACTTAGAATGCCGACTTGTGTTTTTTGAGTAAGTATGGATGATTTGTGTCGCATAAAAAATGAATTGCATTTTTTATTATAACTTGTTTGAACTAATTCCTAATATTAAGTGCTAGTCCTGTTGGAATTAATAAAATTCTAGTCCTGTTGGAATAAAAATGAATGGCATAAAAATAAGTATTTAGTGCTAGTCCTGTTGGAATCAGTTCCTGATATAACTAGTTTGAACTAGTTCCTATTTACTATTATATTATATTTCCTATTTCCTAATATAACAATAAACAAACAAATCAAATCACGTCACAAAATCTATGAACTAGTTCATATTTACAGTTATATTATATTTGTCTGAACTGTTTCAGGCTAATGTTGGGAAACTAAAGGAAGGTCATGAGCTAGAGGAATCACATCATGAGCTATTGTTTGGATTTGTGCCGGTTACATCTACAGGTTTGGGTTTTAGGTTTATAATAGTTCAAATTTGTGCAAGCATTTTATTGTCTGGTGATTATCATGCTTGGCTGAACAAGTTGATATATTCTTATTATCTTAGATAGATGTGCTATCCAAAAAAAGAGATCACAAGTAATTTGTGGAGACATAAGACACTGCCGCTTATCAGTATTTACTGTTTCATATTTTTGCGATCACGTGTTAATTATGTTTCAATTGGTGGTTTGGATTTTGTGCCAGTTACATCTATGCGCTTGGTTTTAGGTTCATAATCAATTCAAACAAATGCAAGTATTTCATTTTCCGGTGATTATCATGTTTGGCTGAACAAGATGATATGTTCTTATTATTTTAGATAAATGTACTATTAATATTTAAATGATCAGGTCTACCACCAAGATACAGGGATTTAGTCCAAGTAGTAACTCCTGGCCTTCCTCTGTTTCTGTATAATTATTCAACCTATCAGCTTCGTGGCATATTCGAGGTACTATAAGATGCAACATTGAACATAAAAACCATATAAAGTGTTGTGCATACATTACATGAAACTGAATATAATTTTGATTTTTGTGAACCAAACAAATAACAGGCTGCTAGTTTTAGTGGTTCTAACATCGACCCTTCTGCTTGGGAAGATAAAAAGTCCCATGGAGAATCTCGTTTTCCAGCTCAGGTATAGGCAAAAAGGCTTACTGAACTTACATGATTACTTGATTTGTCATTAAATCATTCGTGTTATGCTTATGCTTCGTTGTTGGCATATGAGCTGCTATCATTTTTGAATAAATGTTTGTTCTACTCGATATCATGAAAAGGACACCTTGATCAAGGGTAGGAGACTTTTACAGTTTTTAATTCATAAACATGAAGATGATATAGTGAACTGAATATGTTGATCCTTGCTAAATTAGTTGTACTTGGTTCAGTCATCTAAAAAGTACGGCAATGGATTCTGTTAGATCTCTTGTAAAAGATAAAGCAATAGAAAATTCTGCGAGGCAGTTAGAAGAAATTAGAAAAGAACTTGTTGATGCTTGGCATGTTGTTGCATCTGCATAAACACGGGAAGCGGTCTCAGAGGTTTGCCTTCTTTTTTGCATCTTGTTGGTATTTATTATCTCTGGAAAGAGTGATCATTTTCTAGATTGTTAGAGGGTATACTGGCAATATTGTTTTTTTTAATTTTTTCAACCAGATAATTTCTCTCATTAAACTGGAAAATTGTATCCTAAACTTGAACTTTTAATAGCCGGTAACTGCAGTCTAGTTGTGCATATTCTTCCTCGATTTGACATGACATTTGTTAAATATCGATAACAAAGTAAGTTCATTAAATAAAAGATGGTGTCTAGGTCGTGTAAATAACAGACCTTTAAGTGCAGAGGAGGGTAAATGTGATATGTAAGCCGGTGGTTGCTCCCATAGTAAAAAAAAAAAACCGAAAATAAAAAAGGAAAATGCACTTAAAGCAATTACAACAACCTGACCTTTACATCTAGGATTATCTAAACAAGGTGAGGAAGGAAGTACAATCATTAAAGCATTTTGAATCAAATGTTTTTATTCAGTCTGTTAAAAATCAAGTAAGACATGCAACAAACAGTTGGAACTGTTTACATGTTTGATCGATTCTGCCCTCATTTCCTTCGTGCCATTATTGTTTGAGTTATGAAGTTTTTTAGGATTAGTGCATTTTATTTGTTGCAGTTTTCTGCTATTGGGTTGACAGTAAATTTAACCATACACTACAGTATTTACAAGAAAACATGCATTGCTTGTCAGGTAATCCAAAGTGTGGAAGAATGTCATTCTGCTTCACATGTGTTGAGGGTATGTGCGTTATCATCTTTCTATGATTGTTGTAGTTTACTGAACTGTAGGTTAGTTCTCTACTATTTTTTTTTTCTTTTTTCTTTTTGATGTATCTTTTTTTTATGAAACTATTTTGATGGTAGGGATACTTTATGAACTTGATGGAATGAAGCCTGGGCCAATGGCGCATGGTTTCTCATTTCCTAACAATTTGCTACAGGTATTATTTCCATCTATTAGAGCATCCCTAACCATGAGCATCATGGGTTGGCTGTTGATCCTATATGGCAATATGTAACTCTCTCGCCAACAAATATGAGCAGCAAATATTTCAAAAGTAGGTCCAGTAATTAATAGCCATATTTTTGTACTACTACTGACTTCAAATATTAAACAAGTGGGGAGTTCGCATAGACTCAAACTGGGTGTTCCCCTTATGATAGTGTTATATGACTGCGTAGTAAACTAGGAATAAAACAAGAAAAAAATTGTATGTTTTCACTATTAATCGTCATGTTCCTCTATATAACTACCACCACCTGTCCGTGAGGGGGTTCCAACCTAGTTTATATAATATTAATAATCGTAAGTACACACTAGCCAATGTTTTGAATTGTATCACTTACACTTTATAGGACCTATGTTTGTTTTTCTATGATTACAACAAAAGAAGAAAACAAATTAATATGAAATGGTTGAATTTATAATAATAATAATAATAATAATAATAATAATAATAATAATACAAATTAATATGAAATGGTGAATTCACAATAATAATAATAATAAGTTAATCGAGCTCTAATAATAAGTATAGTACCTATTATTATTATCATCATTATCATATACTGTAATAAATTAATTAAGTTAACTAGGCTAATAAAAATTAGCTATGTTTTGTTAAATTTGAACAAGTTCTATAAAATTAACTAGGTTTAAGTTAACTAAATTTTGTAAATAATAATGACGATGATGAATTAATTAAGCTAATAAAACTTAACTTAGTTTATAACAATAATATAATTAAGTTTACCAAGTTTTAAGAATAATAGTATTTTAAATTAACCAAGGTTTTGCTAAAATTAAACAAGTTATATAAAATTAACGAAGCTTAAGCTAACTATAATTTATAAATAATATATCTATTTATTTATTTTATAAATAAAAATGGTGATGATGATGATGAATTAAGTATGTTACGCAAATTAACTAAGTTTATAATAATAATAGTAATAATAATATAATTAAGTTATTCGAGTTTTAATAACGATAGTAATAATAAAATTAATTAAGTTAACTAAGTTAATAAAAATTAGCTAATTTTAAGTTAACTAAATTTTAAATAATAATAATGTAACTAATTTGACATGTAACTAATTTAACAAAGTTTTATAAATAATAATATTTATGACATCAGCATGCTTGCCTGTTGGTTCCTTTGTGTTTATGTCGGCTTGTATGACAGTAGGGTCTTATGGGGACTGTGTATGACATCCAAATGATTATATTTATATGATACAAGTTGCTGTTTTGAGCTTCAAGCAACTGTACCTGTTTTAAATGCACCATATCTATCTTAATTGTTGTTTACCTTATTTGGTGTTTTGTAGATGATTGCATAGGAACACATGGGAACACCATATTTTAAATGCACCATGTTTATCGTCATAATATACAATATTGTCTGAATGTTATTTGATATTCTGCTTAATTATTTGTGATTGTTTTAATAACAATCAGTTACATTATTTGAATGTTATTTGATAATTCATGACAAATACTTATTGATGATTATCGAATGTGTTTACAGGTAATTAGCTTTTCCGGGGTAAAGACCATCGTCAACAATGGACGTAACTTCAATTGTTATAAGTATTATGATATTAGTCGGTCCTTAAGTAAAACTCTTTGAGAATGCTTGTGGTATGTGAACTTGTTCATTTTGTCAAACAACTATTATCTAAATGGTTATGGATAGTACTTATGTAATTAACGTGTCATCAATTATTTGAATATGTTGACTTTATGATTGATTGATTGTTGGTTTGAATATGATAATTATATGATTGTTGCTGATTTTGGCATGACTACTACAAAGCTGGTTGCTGGAAACAATGTAAGCCATTAACATGATATAGCAGCATTTAAAAGAGGCTACAAAACAATCAATCCATTTCAGCAGCGTTTTTGAAATGCTACTGAAACAAACGTAAAATATTATATGAATTTATAGTGGCAAAAAATAAAAGCAACGAAAAGTTTTTAGTTACATAAAATAAACGCTACAGAAAATCAAAGAAATGGACCAAGCAAAAACACAACAAAAAAGTGTTAGTTTTGGTTGGATTTTTTAAACGTTGCAGAAAATTTTTGGTTGCTTTAGTTTGGCAGCGTTTATGGAAACGAAACAAAAAGAAACGGACTTTTAGTTGCGGGACCTATAGTAGCGTTCTCTAAAACGCTACCAAAGGCTTTGGTAGCGTTTTTTAAACGCTGCTAAAGGCATTTTCTGGTGTAGTACCTGAGCACCTTGGGGGGGGGGGGAAGAAAAGAGGTGGAAACAAAGGGGTCAGACATAAAGTCTGGCGAGTGCAATAACTTTAACAATATAATCATTAAATAACTAGGACAAGGCATAAGCTGGAAAATAAGGAAATGACTGTGAACAAATTGGTATGACAGAGCAAACAAAGCAAATAAGATGAATAAGAATAACGTTAAAGGCGTACCTAATCACTATACGATAATTACTACACTGCACCACACCAAACACCCTAAAAGTTGATCCCACCTACAGAACTTAATAATGATAATGGTAGTTTCGTGTACCCCTAGCTGCCTTCATAGGTGCAGTTTGCCCCTATCTCCACTAGGTGTAACCACTACCCCCATTCGATCGGCTCCCTAACTCGTAGATACCCGTGATGGCCCCACAGTGGGGTGTATCACTCCCCAAAGTGGCAACCCGATACCACCAAAATGCACGGCTTATATCTACACGATGCAACAACGTCTTACCTACCAGCCCTGGCCCACACATGCGTATGACCCCGTTGGACTTGTGTTGGCACCGCTAACCCGTTTTGACCTCTTACAATCAAACCCAGTACACATGTCCCGTCCTCGGCTTGGGTCGAGCCCACAAAGATACTTAATGGGTTACTGGTTTGAAAAGGGACCCCATGCATGTCACAAGCTTTCCACCTATGCTTGGTCCCCTCTAAGGTTTTTCCCACTTAACCCCATTCTTATCCATGTCTTCTTACATGTTTCAATCTTGGTTAAGTGCATCTAATCGTATTTCACCTGCCACCCACTTGATTTCTGATGCCACCTAAGGCACCCACTTAACCCCCTCATGTCGCACCACATGTTTATCTGGTTAAGTGTTTCTTAATTCATTAACACTGTAACCTTGTAAAGACCTCCCACATTAGACTGACATTTGTGGCAGCTGGATTTGCCGGGAGGGTCCGGGCAGTCTTACACCACAAACGAGCCTAACCTCGTGTCTTTACAACTGTTACGCATTTAATTTATGCCTTCGACCTCTCACTTTATACTGGCATTTGTGGTTGCTGGATTTGCCGGGCGGGTCTGGGTAGTCTTACACCACACAAAAGAGTCTAACCTCGTGTCTTAGGTGGTTTATTATTACACATCTTCATTTAACCCCAAATTGGATTAATATCCCTATTCAAATTTGTCAATGAATTCCTAATATACTTATGTCCATAATTGTCTCAATTATGTCCATAAATGCCAAATTTTCCAATTAATGTCTTAATTTAATTATATGCCTTTTAAGGCCATTTATGCCAATTTTCAACATGTGAATATTCAATATTAGCCCTATCGTCCCCACGTTGTTCGTTCGTTTATCATGACATATATGTATATTAGACTAGCAATTAGTCTAGCACATAAAAGGGAAGAAACATCGCAAATTTGTATAACACACAAAATGGATCTAATCTTGCAAATAAGGATTAAAACGTAACTTGCATAAACTTGTTATTGTCATGAATCTAAACATAGGCCTAAAGGTGTGAACTTGGATATATATAATATAGTTTTCATCCAAAACTTACATAGGCCATAGTCACAAAGTTGCATAAAGCTATGTACATCATAGATCTAAATCTAAAGGTGTAAACTCACTACACCAAAACAGTGGATTCCCAACAAAAATAGGTGTTACAAATAATTTCCGTAACACTTTTATGTGTCACTAACAGCCTGTGAGGAATTTCCTGTAACACTTATAAGTGTTACAAGCAGAGTAACTGCTAACACTTATAAGTGTTACAAGAAGATTAACTTCTAACACTTATAAGTGTTACAAGAAGACCAACTGCTAACACTTATAAGTGTTACAAACAGAGTAACTGCTAACACTTACCAGTGTTACATACATATTTATTGCTAACACTTATAAATGTTGGAACTATAATATATGGTAACACTTATAAGAGTTACAGACATATTCATTGCTAACACTTATAAATGTTGGAACTATAAGAGATGGTAACACTTATAAGAGTTACAAACATATTCATTGCTAACACTTATAAATGTTGGAACCATAAGATATGGTAACACTTATAAATGTCAGTATCATAATCCTACTAACTCTTATAAATGTTGGCATACATAAATTGCTAACACTTATATAACATGTTTTTATGATTTTCAATCACATATATAACTCAACATACCAATTCAAATAAAAGTATTTAGTACACTTCTATATTCCAAATTCCAATAATGTCACTTTTGCATAATGCTTTCAATTTCAAAATACCATAATATCAAGTTCAAATTACAAAAAACAATACAAAGTGTTACTAAAGATACATAGAATTTTAGATATTATGAAGGCGAAACAGGGACCATATCACAAAGCCTCCATCTGAAAATTCACAAAGCTTGTAGTGTCCGTTTTGAGGACCATCGTAAATTGGTGCTTCCGGATCTAAAACTTCTGTTATCCAAACAACTTTCTCAACATCTGGCACTATCTCTCTAAAATGACACATGGTTTTCGTACCAATATAAGCTTTTGCTACATTCTTCATATCTTGTGATAATAGCATTACAAATTGTTTTCCTTTTGTTGATGATCCAACATCATTTGTCGGAATAACCGAATTAGCAATTCCAACGTTCGGTGTACATTTATCCAAATTAGAAGCGGTTTCTGTCATAGGCGTCATAACACCGCCATTAACGTTGCAATCCCGGTACCATAGTAAGAAAGGATGAAGCAAATGATTTAAGAGCATCGTTGATTTGGATTGACACTTGACTCGCCACTTGACTTGCAACTTGGTTTTGTAATTCCATAGACCATTGACGAAAATCATCCTTTTTATTCTTGTCGACAATTGCTTTTGATGCTTGCATTATCTTTACGTGCTTTACGGAAGAAGAGGAGCTAATTGCACGACAATAATTTTTCCTTTTATCAGAACCAAAAACTTTGGCGATAGGATCATTGTCAAAATCAAACATGTTTGCATGCTCGTTGCTATTACATTCCAACTCCTGTTTTTTTCCTCCTCCTCCACAAGTGCCTAAAAAATATAAACGCACTCAGTTTTAAAGAAATAACAAATTGCAAGTCAAGTTTCTGAAAATGACAATGCCAATTTCTGAAAATAAACATCTAAAAATCATGTTACGAAATTTATATGGTACCATAGTTACGAAACTGAAGTCGAGCAATGCTCAGTTTCGAGTTCCGAGTACTCGAAACTGGGCAATGCTCAGTTTCAGTTTCGAGCTCGAAACTGAACCTGAACAGTTTCAGTTTTGAGCTCGAAACTGAAACTGAACAGTTTTAGTTTCAGTTCTCGAAACTGAAACTGAACAGTTTCAGTTTTAGTTTCTAGTGGCATTGCTCAGTCTCGATAGTAAAACAATTATAAATGGTAACACAATATGTTTGTGCATGTCTGAAGCTAAAGTGCAATCCAGTGAAGTGCTCTAGGTAATTAATGTCAATGCCAATTTCTGAAAATAAACATCTAAAAATGATGTTACGAAACTTATATGGTACCATAGTTACGAAACTGAAGCTGAGCAATGCTCAGTTTCGAGTTCCGAGTACTCGAAATTGGGCAATGCTCAGTTTCAGTTTTAGTTTCTAGTGGCATTGCTCAGTCTCGATAGTAAAACAATTATAAATGGTAACACAATATGTTTTTGCATGTCTGAAGCTAAAGTGCAATTCAGTGAAGTGCTCTAGGTAATTAATGTCAATGCCAATTTCTGAAAATAAACATCTAAAAATGATGTTACGAAACTTATATGGTACCATAGTTACGAAACTGAAGCTGAGCAATGCTCAGTTTCGAGTTCCGAGTACTCGAAACTGGGCAATGCTCAGTTTCAGTTTCGAGCTAGAAACTGAAACTGAACAGTTTCAGTTTTAGTTTCTAGTGGCAATGCTCAGTCTCGATAGTGAAACAATTATAAATGGTAACACAATATGTTTGTGTATGTCTGAAGCTAAAGTGCAATCCAGTGAAGTGCTCTAGGTAATTAATGTCAATGCCAATTTCTGTAAATAAACATCTAAAAATGATGTTACGAAACTTATATGGTACCATAGTTACGAAACTGAAGCTGAGCAATGCTCAGTTTCGAGTTCCAAATATTCGAAACTGGGCAATGCTCAGTTTCAGTTTCGAGCTAGAAACTGAAACTGAACAGTTTCAGTTTTAGTTTCTAGTGGCAATGCTCAGTCTCGATAGTGAAACAATTATAAATGGTAACACAATATGTTTGTGTATGTCTGAAGCTAAAGTGCAATCCAGTGAAGTGCTCTAGGTAATTAATGTCAATGCCAATTTCTGTAAATAAACATCTAAAAATGATGTTACGAAACTTATATGGTACCATAGTTACGAAACTGAAGCTGAGCAATGTTCAGTTTCGAGTTCCGAGTACTCGAAACTGGGCAATGCTCAGTTTCAGTTTCGAGCTAGAAACTGAAACTGAACAGTTTCAGTTTCTAGTGGCATTGCTCAGTCTCGATAGTAAAACAATTATAAATGGTAACACAATATGTTTGTGCATGTCTGAAGCTAAAGTGCAATCCAGTGATACCATTCATTACCCAAGCAATAGAGCAATAAAACAAGTTAACCAAAATACGCATGAACAAATGACAGTTTCAGGCTGTCTAAAACACAAGGTATTAATAATGTAAATGTATCTATATCATCTTTATACATCAACTAATCATAGATTAACTGAAAAAGAAAAAAATTCCCATTTTCAGGTTCAGTTTAAGGCCTTTCAACGTGAAGCTTTAGATTCACAAATCTACCTATGAAGGATAATATATACACATGAACCTTAAGTGGTCTAGCAACATATATGGCATCATGTACAACAATGACAAATTAGAATATGACTTAAAAGAATTTATAACCTTTAGAAAATAGAGTTGCAAAAATCAGCGAACAAGCACAGCATGGTCTCAGAACACACAAGCATAACCAAAAGGATTTCATGCCGGTATAACAAGGGATTTACATATGTACTTAGTCCAGGATTTATTTTCAATGTTTTGTTGACGAAAATATAACTATGGCCCATCTAACTAAAATATAAAATAGTATAATCCAATAGTATTCTACCAAGTTAAGCAAAATTGATCCAGATTTAGAATTGTGGCGTATTAAATTAAGTAAACTAGCCTAGTTTAGTTTGTCTCATTACATTTTGTTTTTATTTAATTAAAGTGCTATTAGTTTCGTTTAAGGCCCAGCCCAAGATGCAGACTGGCGTTTCTACCAATAACCAATAAAATGAACAATAGTAGAGGCCATACTAAGTGCCGCATGTTCTAGTTCTAGGCATCAACAAATGCCCTTAGCAGCCAACATATAAGGGACTCAGCTTTATCATGAAATCCATGTTATCTTTTAGTATGATAAATAAGTACCACACCTGACTGTATTTAAAATGCAAAAAGACTTGGCTTAAGGTGAGAAATATCATATGACAAAATTCAAGGACTTAAATGCTTTTCTTTTATATGACCAAAAGCAGTAGTTATAACAATACTGGTAATCAAATAAGCTACCTTTTAACCGATTTGCAGTTCAAAACTGAGTTAAACTCAGTTCAAAACTGTGTTAAACTCAGTTCAAAACTGAGTTTATAAACTCAGTTCAAAACTGAGTTTAACTCAGTTCCAAAACTGAGTTTATAAACTCAGTTCGAATTGAGTTCGGAAACTCGGTTTTGAACTGAGTTTATAAACTCGGTTTTGAACTGAGTTTCCGAACCCAGTTCGAACTGAGTTTGTGAACTCAGTTCGGAATGAGTTTGCGAACTCAGTTTGGACTGGGTTTACAAACTCAGTTTTCGAACTGAGTTTGCGAACATGTATACAAACTGAGTTTATAAACTCGGTTCAAAACTGAGTTTGCGAACTCCATTCGATCTGAGTTCGGAAACTCAACTATGTTTCTGTTTATGTTTAAAGGTCGTAGATATTACATTTTAGGACACAATCTTCTAGTCATTCGACTGCTTAGATTGTGAACAGCAGCATTAATACTGTAGCATGGATTTTGAATGCTTACAACTATAAATTAATCAAACCCAGCTGGAAACAGTATGAAAAAACCATAATTAGGAGAAAAAACAGTATGAAAAAACAATAAAAACCATAATTAGGAGAAAAAACAGTATGAAAAAACAATAATGGATGATATTCATGATATGTATATATTAGTTTATTCAGTACTTCATTCAGTAATTGCAATCATTATAATTTTTTTTGTTAATTACATAGGGTCACTGTTATTATTAACAAATGGATTAATTGGTTTTATGAGAAAAGGCTTTCTATTCTAATTAATTTTCTATGAAACATAAAATCAGACACCTAACATGCATTAGAAACCTATAAACCTAACCAAAACAGGAACAAAAGGAGGATAGCGATACATTCACTTAATGGTCGGAGAGAAGATGAATTCTCTATCAAATGGTATTTCACTTTCCATGCTTCAATTCAGTCTAAATATAGTCACTCGATGGACCGTTATGCCATAATTTAATTATAATCTAAGCAGAATGTTCACACTAAAGTTATGTAGTGTTTTAACTCTAGGGAACTATGTAACATCGTGACTTCAAGATATTTTATTTACCCTTAGTTACATTAATCAATAGAAAACTGTCGAGTGAGTCATTCCATGATTGTTTAATACCTTTCAGTCCATAACCGTTGGTTACACCAATTACCATATGCAATTGCACCGTCAATATTTACATTACAATGTGTTACTTACTGTAGTCCCAACTGATGTGTAGATATCCTATTTCAAAATATATACTGATTAGGATTACTTAAAATAATATATTACTCTTACTATGATAAAATTTTCATTATTACAGTACATAGTAATTAACATGGCACAAAATATTATCTAAGAATTTTATGTTTAATATACCTAAAATAAATAAATAAATCAACTTATCACAATATGACAAATATAAAATAGAAATAAGACACATTTTATTTTAAATATTGTATCTTTATATATATATATATACACATATATAACAAATTTTACATTAGGCTCTAGGATATATGCCTAACTCTATCGACAATTAACTAACACCACTTCTCTTTTTAGTTTAATGTTTAAACTAAAACATAAAAATAGTAAGCAGATCTATCGTAATTTACTTGCATTTTTAGTTGTACAACCTAGGTTTTGATCACCTAAAGGTGTGGTATTTGAATTGGTTAATTTTCAATGGTTTGACAAGTAGGAGTTATGCAACAGATTCTGAAAACTGAATCTGAAAATGGTTTAAAATTTTCAAAATTTATTTTCTGAAAACTGAATCTGAAAATAGATTCTGCAACAAATTTATTTTCTAAATTTTCTCATTGTTAAAAATGGTTTAACTGAAAACTGAAAATGTGACTAAGAAACAGATTCTGATTCTCAATGGTTTGACAAGTAGGAGTTATGCAACATGTAGATCACATATGGCGTACATATATACATATATGCGAAGATGATAACATATATATAAGGCTAATGAAGTACTTAATTAAAGTAACAAATATTAGAAAAGGCAAGCTTAAGAAAACAAAAGGAGTTTACTTTAATAAAATATTGTTGTACCTCTTACACATAGAACGTGCATATCAACATTAGCATAAAGTTTGGATGAAATTATTTTAAACACAATCAGCGACTTGGAGTTTAGATGGCATAACAACAGATCACACAAGTAATACTATATCGCCATAACAAAACTCACACTCGGATTATCAATTAAAATATAAAAGCAATCTGCTCAGATTCGTAATTCCTTGAGCAAGATCAAGAATTTATCTAACAATTCCAGTTTTATTTAAAAAAAAATGCCAAGAACAAACTGGAAATTCTAAGCTCATGTAAGATCTGATTTCAGATATAGCTCAATAAGCTTACACATGCTTTCCACCCCAAATCAATTACACAAATCTGATTCATACAAATCTCAGGAGCTCAACAAAATTGGATCTAGAATGCTGATGCAAGCCATATTTCGATCAGATTTGATACCGGATTTAAAGCAGCGAACCAGTATATATGCATTGCACAAAGTATCAAAAAACCGACTCTCAAATAGGCCAGGACCTTCAAAAAAGCAAAAAAAAAAAAAATACCCTAAAATCCATTCATGCCAAATTCTAATTCACCAGAGACCAATAAAGGAAAACGAGAAGCATTTGTTCTGAATTTCAGATCTAGAGGAAGAAAAAGCTCACGGTTTAGAGGATTCCTAGAAGTGAAATCGAATTTTTACCTCAAATCGTGATTCCTAGAAGCCGCCGTGATTCCAAGAATCCCCAATTCCTACAAGCCCCAATTCGAAGTCCATTCTTTAATCGCAGATTTCAATTTTCGAGTTTCTTTGATGTTGATGAGAACGGTGATTTCAATCTTCAACGTGTATTTGCGTTTGTAACGGCCTGGAAAGAATAAGTGTTAGAGGACTGAGCGTTGAACAACCAATTAGGGTTATATGCGACAAGTTACCATTTTGCCCTTACAAAAGAAGACTTGACCAAGCACAACAACAAATAAAAGTGTTGGCACATTTTTGGTGACACATTTTTGCTACTGCAACACATATTAGTGTCACTAGTCTACAACACATATAAGTGTTGGCAGTTGAAAAAAATAAGAGTTGCCAATTGGCCATTGTGGTGTAGTGACTTGCATATATGTGAATCCAATTTCTACCTAAACTTGCATATAATCAATTTATTTAATTCACATGTAAACTTGTATATAACTCATATAGAAACTAGCATATAATCTACACCCAAACTTGCATATAAAATGATATCAAACGTGAATCAAGTTGAACATAGGTGATTTGGCATATGAAAAGGGATCCACAACAAAACTATCATTATGAACAACTAGCATATTCACAAAACATCACATTTTTCCAATGTCTCACAAACATAGCCATATAACCCAATTTATAACTCAACCCAATTAACTTACTAATTATCTTATTAAAAATATTGAACTCACAACTCAAGGAAGGTCTTGAGTTCTGGAATTTGAGTTCTGAAATTGATTTAGCTCGCCTTTGAAGTAGACAAATTCGTTGTTGTTGTTGTTATAAATTTGAGTTGAATTGAGTTGATTTGCTTCACTTTCCCTCTAGTTGGTGGCGGCTACTCTAGGTTGCAAGGTGATAGCTTAACGGCCATGGTTCTAATTTTTATTTGGTTTTAGGGTTTGAGTCTACATGTGTTTATATAGAATTTAGGATTAATTTAGGCCATCCGATCATCCTAGAATCAATCAAGACCACCCAGCCAAGATAGGGTGACACCTCAGCCCTAATGACTCAGCACTGAGTCACAAAATCATCATCTCTCAGATCTGCATGAAGTCCAATTTACGCAAACTCGGACTCTATCTCAACCAGAATTCTGAGACGAACACAATGGCGTAACCCGTTTCCCTTGATTCTTACATTTAAAATTAAGTATTCTTTAATTTGTTAACTTTAATATTTAAATTTACGGGGTGTTACAATCCTAGACCTCAATGTCTCCACTGTGTATTTTTGCAGCAACCCAAACAACCGTCGAACCCAACAAATGACATACCAGAGTGAAGAGCATGTCATGGTGATCACAAATATATATGTATTAGATTTTATAAATTTTTCCTTGAATTGTTTAGGATTTTTGAACTTGCATTTGGTTGTAAATTTTATCTCTTAGAGGCAACGCAAGTTTGACTGGAGAATGAATTTGGGTAGGGTTAGGAGGTGTTAAGATATTATATAGGAGAGGAGAATTTTTTTTTATATATATGATTATATATTTTATTTTATTTTATTTTATTCTACTCAAATTTTTCCTGTTTTCATCGCTTAAAAATTCGTATAATCACATACGAATTCTGTTTTCAATGTAAAATGACATGCAACTACTCTCTGACATTATGGATCCAATGATACTGGTTTC
This sequence comes from Allium sativum, assembly GCA_030737875.1. NCBI lineage: Eukaryota > Viridiplantae > Streptophyta > Magnoliopsida > Asparagales > Amaryllidaceae > Allium > Allium sativum. The sequence goes on from CM060924.1 coordinate 1,023,992,007, forward strand.
GTCGAATTCCGAGTCCGTATGCACAAACGACGAATTTTTAAAGTCAAAATATTGACAGTTTTTCACTTTAAAAATCACGCCTGGTCACATACTGATTCTAAAAATCATGAAATTTGGAATCTTACCATTATTCGACACTACGGATTCAATAAAAAAAGTTTTGTCGAATTTCGAGGTCATCCCAATAATTTTCCTTTGTAAAATTGCTCAAATTAGCTTCAAAAATGCGATTTTAGCGTACCTTTTCTTGTTGTACGCTCAATGCTATCTTCAAAAATTATGCCCTTTTGGATTTTACCATTATTAGATGAAACAAATCCAAAAAAAATGGAATTGAATTCTGAGACCGTCACAATAGTGTTCCTTTGTAAAATGACTACCTTTTTAACCTGAACTGTTTTAGCTTGCACAGCCACATACTAACTTGTTCAACGTGCATTTTGGAACTGAACAATGATTTGTCATTATGAATCCAAAAAAATTTATCTCGTCGAATTCTGAGCTCATACGCAAAATTTCATTTTTCAAGGGCTATGTGTTGATTTTCAACATCGAATTTTCAAAATTTCCAAAACAAAGCTTTTAAACCAATTGAATAATTTTATAGAGTTTATTTTTAGTCAAATAAAAGATAAAAACTAATTTTAAAATTATTCTCGAATTTTATTTATCTAAAATAACTAATTTTATATTCGCATATTCCTTAAAATAGCATAAATTAAAATTTTAAATTGGTTTAGAAAATTCGGGTTGTTACAGTAGCTCCACGCTCAAAGGGATAGGGCACACCCCCCGATTCCCAGAGGGATAGAATAAGCGGTGTTTTCTCTCGTTGGGACGTAAGCTGTAGTGATACTTGATTTCCCAAGATGGCGGATGTGCATTACGGTGTTTTCTCTAGCTGGGACGTAAGCCATTGTGTATTGCACTACGCGATAGATCTTTCGAATCAGGAGCCATCAGTATGGAAATCCAAACTTCTAATACGACATTTTGCGGTTTTAATTGTAAACCTATATATGGCGACATAATATACGGTACCTATGCCACCTATGATTGATACATTTACTTTCGAAATTGATTTCTAAAATATACACTTATAGTAATAAAAAAGAAATTTTTTGCGTACCAAGCATATTTGGCTATTATAAGGTAAAACTCTATCCTCCGGCTTGCGTTACTGTTACGACCCGAACTTCCCCGTGAAGGAAAGCACGGATTGCTTTTAGGACAAGACGATCAAAACACAAACAGAAGAACATTTCATTGCTTATTACAACAATGTACATCAGAATACAAGAATATACAGAGTATAAACAAATAATATACATTAGAAAAATATTAGAGATTCAATTTACATTACATAGCAGCGGAAAAATAATACAAAACACAACTGAAAGTAATACACGGATACAGATCTTTCCGAGTATCGTTCCAGCTGTAAACCAGGAACCTGTGAATATAAATCTGCAAAACCAAAACTATTAGCTGCCCATGTGGAAAATAGGGGCACCCAGAGTTTAGGTTAAAACAATAAACTCCAGGTCAGTCATGTGACTGGTGTGAGAACTAAAACATTTATTTAAAACTTTACTTTAAATCAGATATATCAAGGGACCACGCCGTATAACACGGAACGAGTTTCCTCCCAAGAATACCAGTGCATATATCAAAACAGCGCAATGCTTTTTGAAAAAATGAAGCTATTACAAGACCCAGGTCCTATCACACAATGCAACGCAAGCCGGGGGATAGGGTTTTCCCTTGTAATAGCCAAACATGCTTGGTACGTTAAAACAAATCATTTGATACTATTATAAGTGCATAGTGTATAAAACAACTTCAATCATAAGTATCAATCATAGACGGCATAAGTGCCCCATACTAATATGTCACCATATATAGGTTTACAATCAAAACCGCAAAGTCACGTATTGGAAGCCGGATTTCCATTTTAGAACCGAGGCAGGGGATCATCCCCACCGCTTCGAGACACTCTAGCCCGCCCCTCAGGACCCAGACTCAGGTAGGCCCTTGGATCGTCAGGGCCGGTCCACCGATGTGGAATAAAATTCCTGAACACTGCATTTCCCCGCCCTTTGGGGCATCAATGAGCCAAATGACTCCATCAGCTCCACATAGTCACCAATATATCTGAGGCGCCTCGCAATCCAACAACCACACAGGAGAAAATAATATAAATGTCAGGGCTAGTAGGTCACTGACACCACCCTAGCTAGAAGGAAACGCATGTGCTCCCTGAGGTCCTCTCCCGTTTCTGGATCACACCGGGGTGTGAGGCTCACGAATTAACGCTAACCAAAGCTACACCACAAAAGCCGTGCTTTGATCATCAACCACAAGACTCTTCTTTTCAACAGAAGCCTTGATCATTTGCATCTCAGCATGCACACAGGCAATTCACGCTATGCAACCAATATCAATCACACATAATGAAATCAGATGTCAGACATACATCCATTTACAAGTTCGTTCTGGGTCTGAACGAAACCGGAGGAACCTTATTCCTCGCATATCCGTCGATCTCCAAGTACGTCTGGATGATCACCAACTGATTTCCTCCTCTTGGGTGTACAGCCCAATCAAGATCATTAGTAATTATCCAAAGGATGTGAAGACCTCCGGTCTTCGACCACCGTCTTCATCCTCGACACATCGTCGATTCAGTTATTCAGAATGGGATATACCCGGCCTTTCCGAATAACTCGCGTATATAATAAACAAGTGTTACACAAACACAACATACGTCTCATTCCAATTCAGAATATTCTTTTATTCAAATATTCTTACACTTTAGGAAAGGTTCCCATTAATTTTATCAAATATAAATTCTTTAAATTTATTCTTTAATCTTCTTTTGAATATCAATTCAAACCAAATTATGGTTTATCCAAACTAGTCGGGATTAGCAAACCTTACCAAAGTAATCACTTGTTAAATTTCCTAACCCCAACCTATTCATCCCATGAAGTAAAATTGGTCATACTTCATATCTAACACCACGGTGTTATCGGAAAATTCAATTACCATTTCACGTTCAAATCTAATTAAAGATTTAACTAACGCCTGGAGAAAAACTGGTGATACTCCATTCTTGATCGTTTCAATCTAATTAAAGATTCATTAAAACTCCACTTGGTTTTAATCTTCCCAAAAATCACTATTAATGATTATTTAACTTGGGAAATCATATCCTCTCTTTAACAAGGTTAAAGAACCAATGTCATTTAAAACACAGTTCACTATAAACCCAAAATCACATTCTATTCCATCAGCCTTTAACCGTAAATTAGCAAGTGAACAATTCCCTAAGTAATAACCCCGAAGGCCGAAACCAACATCAGATTAATACCAAGGAAACCATTCAACTTAACTAATCTTCAGTTAGTTTCTGATTTTCTTAACTCCGTTGGGTCTAAGAACAGTATTATTAAAGATACCATTCAGGACAACCCAAAATCACATTCCATTAACAATGGAATCTTCATGGAAAATAAATCGATATATATAATCGTTAGAAACTTCCATATCCGACTAATAATATAAATTGAATAATGGCAAAGCATTTTAAATTCCAGATATATTAGTTGTCTTCCTCCACATAAATTCACTTCGATTATTACCAAATCGAATTCCATTCCATTCCAATTTATTTTATTAAACTGGAAAACTTTACTTTGGAAAATCTCCTTTAAATCTTAACAAAAGATTTATAAATTCCAAATCACATTTCACTGTAAATCGGGTTAAAGAACGAATGTCGTTAAAACACAGTTCACGATAAACCCAATTCACATTCCATTAATTATCAGGTTAAAGAACAAGTGTTATTTAAAACACCGTTCACGATAAACCCAAAAATCAATTTAAATTCAATTCCAATTAAATTCCATTTGAATTGTACAGTTCATTAAATCTATATAAAAAGATTTAATCTTTTTCTCAACTGGGTTTAGGAACAGTGTTAATGAAGACACCATTCATGACAAACCCAAATCCCATTTGATATTAAATACAAGGCCCTGAATAGAAAATATATTGGCTTATATTCAATATCAAATTCTACGACCAACAAATATCGTATTGGAAATAATGATATAAATATATCTTTCAAAAATCCATAATAATATCTGTATAATCTTAAAATCCAACATCGAAATATTCAAAAGACAATTTCGATTCAAATCCATTTCCAATTTATATATTGGAAATTCTGGTTATTTTTAAAACCCTCTCAAATCCAATTTATTTATTTCAAAAATAAATGGACTATAATTCTAGTTCAAAACTAGTTCATTTTGATAAAAATCTATTTTTATCTTTTCAAATATAGAAATTTTTATCCCAATTCTTTCCAAATCATTTCTTATGATTTTACACAAATTATTGCTACTTTTAATGATTTTATCAAGGCCCGTACAGTCGATTTCCATATACGACCATCGAACTGCACTTACAACGACCGTTTCCAAATTTGATTTGGACATAATTCCAAATCCAACCGTTAGATTTCAAATCTCTAATATTCATTAGAAAGCTCTTTTCGATACGAACCCAGCGGTTCCGATTTTAGGAGAATCTGACGGTTAGATCTTCCGTAATGTCCATTCGAAGTCAATGGTCGAAATTCGCGAACTGCCGCAGCGCGGCGCGTTCTATTCAGGCCATTATATATATATTTCATCGAGTTCCTTTTAAAACGTATTTTATAGATCATTTTAAATTTGTTTTCGAAACGATTTCAACTTCATATTCAATTTCAAATCAAAATAGAATATTCCATACCATCGATATATAAATGATAATATTTTCAAAACATTATATTTTGACATCAATTCCTTTTCGATATTCATTATAAAAATGAATAAAATCGATATAGATATCATTCACGTCAAAATGGCGTCAATCTAGTCGACACGGCTATATATATTTAAATATATTCGTGTCCACCCCAAATCGGACATCAAAATCAAAATTTGATTTTTTTCTGAATATTATTTGAAAATATTCGTTATTTTAAAATAATCGTTATTTTAAAATATTCTTTTCTTCTGAACTGGAATCAGACACAGTCAATTACTATATAATATGGATATATCCATTTTTCACACAACAAATGTGTATAATCACAATGAAAACAACAATCCATCATCCACAGTGCATTCTACACTGTATAAGCATCAAATATAAATATTTAATGCTTATAACAGGCTGTCAATCAATCAATCGACATAGAACTAATTATTGGGATTAGTGTATGTCCAATATCATTCCAATACCTGTGTGGGGTTTCAAACAATCAAACACAGGTTTTATTTGTGCAGTTGGGCGATGTGTAAAATTTATCGTCCCAATCAATATCAGTCAAATGTGTATATAAACAAATCGTCTGATTTGTTTATAAATATTTATTTTATATACATGTTAAAAATTATATTTTTAATTATAAAATATATTCAACCATAAAATATTTTATTCCATCCCACATCACACAATCAACTTTCACAACACATCAATTAAACAAACAAGTCATCCATGGTCTGTGGACAACGGGTGTCGGGTGCTGCTAAGCACCGTCTGCATCCTAGTATATATTTCAACTAGAAAACAAATTAAAAGTGAGAAGTTCTCACCGAGGGATCCACTCCGTCATTCTCTATTTCTGAACTTCTGATCTGTTTGGATTTGTTGGAAATTCCAATACAGTCCTTGCCACGCTGTTCATAATAAAAATTATATTTTTATTGCTTCATTCCAATAAATAAAAATCATATTTTTATTTCTACTTCATATATTTTTACAACGCTTCTTTCTACATAAAAATTATATTTTTATACTTCTACTTCTTATATAAAGATCGAATTTTTATTTCGATGCTATAAAAATCACATTTTTATTCTTCTCTTTATATAAAAATCATATTTTTATCATCTCTATAATATAAAATCCATATTTTTATCATCTCTATAATATAAAAATCATATTTTTATTATCTCTATAATATAAAAATCATATTTTTATTATCTCTATAATATAAAAATCATATTTTTATTAAATCAAAAATCATATCTTTTCATGATTCAAAATCATAGCTTTCTATCCTTAAAAATCCTATCTTTTATATTTAAAAATCAAATCTTTACATCACCAAAAATCACTTCTTTGCATAAAATTACATTTTTATACATATTTTTATTTTATAAAAACAATGCTATATATGTATATATAAATATATATATAATCTGAAGTTTAAACACTATGCTTTTTAATTAAACCAAACTGAATATTTAAAATAAATAAAAATAAAAAAGAAACTTACAACGTCTAGAGGGAGGGAAGGAAAAGAGGGGCTGTGAAAGCGAGGGGGGAAGGTCTGACCACGACGGTGGCTGTGGTGGTAGGGCAAAGGGGCAGCGCGGTTTTCAGTTCAGATTTGAGGGCTTTAACGCGGAGACAAGGAGGATAAAGGAGTAAGGAGGAGATTGGAAAGGGGGGAATCACCTGAGAGGCGGCGCCGGTGGCGCGGCGCCCTCCCTGGGGATCGCGGCGGTGGCGTAACCCCTCGTTCCCCCTTCTTTTTTTTAATTCTTCCTATATCGGGATATACTGAAGAAGAAAAAGAAAAGAGGGGGGATGGTTAAGGTAAAAGATTTATATATATAATATTTTATTTTATTCTCTGTAAAGTTGATTTTCTATTCGACCTCCAAATGAGACCCACCGCCTATCATCCATAACTAATTATCCTAATTCCGAACTCAATGGGATATGTATCGTAAGCTCGATCGTTTCGATCAGTTTCTATCAAAATCAAAATATAAATCAATATATTGAATTTGAATGCACATTTCAATTTACCGAGGCCACATACGGACTCTAAAAATTCTCAAATTTTATTTCCTAACTTAGTATCGATGATACGGTCCTAACAAAACTAATTTTGTCAAATTCTGAGACCGCTAGAAAAATGGCCATTTTCTGGTCGATCGAAATTGACTAAAACTGTTCAAACACGTTTTCTTCTGCCACGCTCACATATTGATTCGAAAAATTATGAATTTTGGAATCTAGCAATAACTTGACGTCTTGGATCTAACAAAAGTGGTTTCGTCGAAAACCGAGGTCGTTTGCAAAATTTCCATTTTAAGGGCCAGAATTCCATAGCGACTATTCTGAATTTTCAACTGGATATAACTTTTTATTCCCGCTATGAAATTTTAGTTTTCTAGATTCGTTGGAAAGATATTTTCAAATAGATTCTAATATTTTTGATTTTGCCAAAATCCGGTTTATTTTGAATCCTGTACATTCATTTGAAATTTGAAATCGAATTTTCGAACTATCACGCCATTTTCTATTCCTTTTATAATTAAAAATAAATAGTTATATTCTATCGACGATCTATATAAATATATACATTCTATTTCTATTCAAAATAAATTTCTCTTCGTTATTATTTAAAATAATTCATTTTAAATATTCAAAAATCATCAAAATTTCCAAAATAAAATTTATAAATTGCCTCTGATTTCCGGGTTATTACAGTTACATTGTGTGATGGGACCAGAGTCTTATAATAGCTTCATTTTTCTTTAGTTAGCATTGCGATGTTTGTTTTATGCACTGACATTCTTGGGGGTAAACCCGTTCTGTGTTATACAGCATGGTCCCTTGATATACTTAACTTTAAAATCAAATTAATAACTGTTTTAATTCTCGCACCAGTCCCATGACTGACCTAGAGTTTATTGTTTTAACCTAAACTTTGGGTGCCCTTATTTTCCACACGGGCAGCTAGTAGTTTTGGTTTTGTAGATATTATATTCATAGAATCCTGGATTACAGTTGGAGCTATATTCGGAAAGCTTTGTATCCGTATATCTCTTCCAGTTGTGTCAGTTGTTATTTTCTGCTACGCTTTATATCTATACATTTTATTTCTGCTGCTTTGTATTTTAAATCTCTGATATTTTCTGCTGTACATTTATTCATACTGTGGAATATTCTTGTACTCTGATGAAAATTGTTTTAATAGCAATGAAATAGTCTATTGTTTGTGTTCAGATGCATCGTGTTCTCAACTCAATCCGGGCTTTCCCTTACGGGTGAGTTTGGGTCGTTTCAACCATATATTATGTCGCCATATAGGTTTACTACTAAAACTGGAAATTCGCGTATTGGAAATTGGATTTCCATCATGAGTCAAAGCAAGGGATGGTCTCCTTATCGATTCAGATCACTTCTAGCAAGATGACCTAGGATTACACACTATGGGCAACCCTTGGATCTTGTAGGGCCGGTCCTCTCTTACTTTTGAGGATTGGTTATTCCTGAACAATACGTTTCCTGGTCCTATAAGACCTATCTCTGAGCCTTTTAGTCGGCTCGTTATCCGAGGCGCCTCGCTATCCACCATCCATATAAGTAAAAATGTCTTGGCTCCATACCATGACACCACTTCTAGCTAGAAAGAAACGCATGCACTCCATGCTGTCCCTTATCCCATTTCTGACTCATACGGGGGTGTGAGGCTCGTGAATTAATGCTATACACAAAGCCATGCTACTTAAAGTCGTGCTTTGATCATCTTCCACAAGGCACTGCTTTTCAACAAAAGGCTTGATCATTTGCATCTTAGCATGCCACATTGTCAATTCATGCCATACAATTGATTTCTATCAATATATAAACCCTAAGCTCATACGTCTCAGAGAAGGGTGTTAAACATGAGAATAAATTCTACGCCACCAAACAGATACATATTTAATAGAAAGCAATCAATACAGAATGAAATACAATGTCAAACATAATCCATTTACAAGTTCGCTTTGGGTCTGAACAAAACCGGAGGCACCTTATTCCTCATCCCATATTTCCAATATAGGAGCGAGGTCCTCGCATATCCGATCGATATCCAAGTACGTGAAGCGACCCACAAAATTTTCACCAATTTTTTTAATTCATTTTTAATAATTACATATGTAAACTACGGGGTCAACTTCTCTATCATTATAATTCACACCAGGATCACTCGACAACAATATAAAGATACCGGTTTAATTTAAATTATTAACTTGTATGTAAGGAGATATACAAGCCTCCTTTTACTTATATCAGAGTAAAATAATATAGTAAAGTTTATTAGATTAATTAAATATAAATAATCACCACATAGCTTTTACAAAGTTTAGATTAACTTGTCCTTTTCTGAAAGCATTTTCCCAAACCATACAACTTATTGCTAATCTACTTGATAAGCAATATTTACATTAATGTCACTTTTTATTTCTTGAACGAAAGTCGTTGTGAAGCTGTTACAATTTACTTTAGTGCAGCAACATATATTTACAAAGTTATGTAAAATTACCAGAACATATCCTTTAATATGAATTTGTTTCCAGAAATTTAGACATCATACATTCCAAGCATGTCATACTCAACTAGGAAGCATATGTCTTATCATTCTTATCAGAATGGGTAACCTACCAATATTCTCGCATATATATAGTTCTATCAATGTTTACATATTGTCTTACCCAAATCAATCTCGGACTTATTGTGTTCGAGACAAGACATATAAAAGGATACAAAGTCAACTAATCCTTTTGAAACTACATATATATATATATATATATATATATATATATATATATATATATATATATCAAACCAGCTACTCATTCGTATTACAAAATCATATTTAAGGCTTTATATAAATCGGAAGGCATCATCCTGTTGATATTTACTTATTGAATTATCGCACCCTTAAAAACAGGTTTATGAAAGCTGCAACAACGAATGTCATTGTGCTCATTATATCTAAAACCTTTAGGTACTTGTATAAATGTTCCAAATCAAATGCCTACTGTGTAACTAAAGGAATATGTAATACCCCACACCCATTAATGTCACTCACTAAGGGAATGCATTAACTTCCATGGAGCATTATAAGAGTATAGAACGAACATCACAAGACAGACATATAAAATGGTACTTAAAAATTTAAACTTTATTCATTGCAACGGAAAAGCAAAACATGTTTGATTAGAACATCAAAACCATACTAAAGTCAAGTACATAAATATCCACCTTAATCAAAATTATTATCAGAGTACATAAAACAAAAGCATAATCCCACTCCAAATAGCCATAAAGAAAAAAAGATAAAGCTGAGCATTACTCTCAGCACTCCAAGCACCCCAAGAAGAAAGAAATCCCAGTCAAGCTCCACTAATTCCCACCCTAAGGACCTTGGGGGGGGGAGGGAAGGAAAGAGGCGAAACAAACAAGGTCAGACATAAAGTCTGGCGAGTCCAGTAACTTTAACAATATAACCAGTAAAGTAACAAGACAAAAAATAAATTGGATATAAGAGATGGCTGTAACATAAGCAGATGTGCAAGGTAAGTAAGATAGAACATCGGCTGCGCTCCTGGCCACTTTACGATGTGCTCTGCACCATACTAACATACTAATTACATACCAAAATATGATCCCTCTTAAACAAACAAAATAATGATGGTATTAATAAAGATGGTTGTTTCGTGTACCCCTACCTGTTGTCATAGGCGTCGCCTGCTCCTATCTCCACTAGTTGTACCCACTATCCTCCCCGTTCGATCGGCTCCCTAACTCGTAAATACCTGTGCTGGTACCACAATAGGGTGTATCACTCCCTAGAGTGGTAACCCGATACTACTAAAATGCATGTCTTATACCTACACAATGCAAGAACGTCTTGACTACCAGCCCGGACCCATGCACGCACATAACTCCGTTGGACTTGCGTTGCCATCTCTAACTCTTTATTGACCTCTTACAGTCAACCCCAGTAAGCGTGTCCTGTCCTTGACCTAGTTCAAGCTCACATAGATACCAAAAATGGGTTACTGGTTGAAAAGGGTCCACCCATTTGACACAAGCTTCCCTCTTAAGCTTGGTCCCCTCAAGGAATTCCCACTTAACCCCTCTTTATACCTATGTCTAATCACATGTCTTATCTTGGTTAAGTGCTTCTAGTTATATTTCACATGTCACCCATGTAATCCACTTAACCCCCATATCTCACTACATGTCTTATCTTGGTTAAGTATTTATTAATTCATTATAACCGTAATCTTGCAAGACCCCTCACATTAGATTACCGTTTTGCGGTTGTTGGATTTGCCGGGCGGTTCCGGGCAGGCTTATACCGCAATCCGAATCTAACCTCGTGCCTTTGCATTATTACGCATCTAATTTGTGCCTTTGACCTCTCTCATTAGATTACCAAATTGCGGTTGCTGGATGTGCGGGGCGGTTCCTGGCAATCTTATACCGCAATTCGAATCTAACCTCGTGTCTTAGGCGTTCATTTTCACTTTCTTCAGTTCATACTCAAATTATGGATTATAGTGATTCCCAATTACCCATAAATTCCATTCTAAATTTATGTGACAAATTCTAATCCAATTTTATGCCTATAATCCTATGTATACAAGTTATACCAATTTTTACCCAAACCCCCTTATGCCAAATCTCATATTTACAAGTTATGTACAATTATGCCCAATCCATAGTCATCATCAATTTATGCCCAATTATAAATTACATATTATTTCAATTTTCCCAAACTTTTCCCAATCGTTCAAACGTTATTCGTACACAAATCTCACCTAATATGTTAGGCTCTAAGTTAGCCTAGTCTCATAAAAGGACAAAGGAAAAGGAGGAGGGAAGAGAATCATGGCATCAAAATTGGCATAAACATAAGAGCATGCATATGAACATAACAGGCATGTAATGATAAAATAGATCAGAAAGGCATATGAAAGGTTTATGGATATGAATCAAAAAAGTGACAATTTGCAAACTTGATAAAATTCATTATAGGCATACACATTAAATCCAATTTACAACTTATCACGGTCACTTTTAATTTAATTATCTTGTAAAACTGACATAGACTCACAGCGATAGGATTAAGGATAGAGAATAATTTCGAATTCTGATATCTTAAGTTGATTAGCTAAACAATTGATGTAGGCTTTGATTCTTATCTTCCAACTTGAATTTGATTTTCTTTGGTGGAGGCTAGTTTAATTTAGTTTTGAGCAGCATGGAGGCGCCATGGATTTGTTTTATGAAATTAGGATTAGGTCTTGTTGTGTTTATATAGGTGTATTAGGTGAATTAGGGCCTTTAGATTAGGATCCAACTAAACCATCCAAACCAAAAAAAACACATCACCTAGCCAATCAGAGAATGCCACATAAGCCCTAATTCTCCCAAATTCGTCACTGCCCAGATCTGGCCGATGGGGTCGACCCCTACGGGGGGGTCGATACCTATGTCGACTCCCCTAGGGGGTCGACACCCTAGAGCGAGATAATTCCCGCCCAACCCGAAATTTGATTTTACTTATTATTTTAATTCTGGTTTAAACTGAAATCTTCCAAGCTCCATAACTTCTTTGTACTGTATCCATTTTACGCAAACTCGGACTCTATCTCCTGTAGAACTCCGAGACGAATGCAATGGCACAACCCATTTCCCTTAATTATTTTTATAAAAATTAAGTATTCTTTTATTTCTCAATTTTAATATTATAAAATTATGGGGTGTTACATTCTCCCCTCCTTAAAGGATTTCGTCCCCGAAATCTCCAAGTTAAAAAGAATGTATCCTACCATCCAATCATCCAACTACTAATCCATCATCCACCAGCATCCATTGTCCTTAAAAGATTTCTAATGCTATATGAACATATGCAAAAGTGTGTGTATATGTTCCTTATCTAATGCAATGATCAGGCGGTCTACTGATTTAGTTGACCTCCTTAATGCGAATTATGTCAGTGCCATGAGTCCAACATGTATGCAATTATTCCTAATGCACTTTATAACTTCTATATGAGTGTACAATCATTCACTTAAATGCAACATCCACATGATGACACATCAAATTTCAATCAATAAACAAATATATGCAATATACAATATGAATGTGATTGAGCCGATCTTAGTGCCTAAAGTGTGTGTAAATGCATTCACGAGAAACCACTGGCAACCATTTGCGTCCACTAAACATAACATGTTTCAAACACATGTTTACAACCATAAGATTTTCTATCTAAAGATCGAAGATATAATCGAGAGGATACACTAAATGATAGAACAAGTATAAACAAAGCGGTAGAAAATGGAGAAGTTAAGAACATATCCTCAAAAAGGAAAAGTTACGATGCACGTATCTTATCTTCCGTTTCCCAAGTCGCGTCTCCTTGATCATCTCCCCATTGGACTTTAACCAACTTGACATCTCGGTTGCGTAACTTCTTGACCTCCGATCCAAGTATGCATGTAGGAGCTCGTCTAATCGTGGCATCTCGCTCTACTTCCACTTCTCTAAGCATGCTCGGCTCTACTACTTCCGCAGTATCATGTAAACCCTTCTTCAAATGCGACACATGAAATACATCATGCACACCACTAAGCTTCTCGGGCGACTTCACTCTGTAGGGCATCTGTCTAATTCTCTCTATAATGGGGAATGACCCTACGAACCTTGGTGCCAATTTCCCTACAGCTCCAAAGCGAACTACATTCCTCAACGGTGATACTTCAATAAAGACCATGTCTCCAACAGCGAACTCAAGATCAGTTCTTCTCTTATCAGCATATGACTTTTGCCGGTCCTGTGCCGTCTTCATGTGTCTTCGAATCAAGCCTATCTTCTTCGAAATTTCCCTAATCATCTCGGGTCCAAGCAAAATCTTATCCGTAGACTCCCACCAACAAGTCGGTGATCAGCAAGGTCATCCATACAGAGCCTCAAAAGGTGCCATGCCAATACTAGTCTGATAGCTGTTGTTGTAGGCGAATTCTACTAATGGAAGGTGTTCCTCCCATGTCCCTCCAAAGTCCAAGATGCATAACCTTAAAAGATCTTCTAGAATCTGATTCACTCTTTTTGTCTAGCCATATGTCTGAGGGCGGTAAGCAGTGCTCAAACATAATTGCGTTCCGACCGCCTCTTGCAAGCTCTTCCAAAACTCACTAGTGAAAATGGGATCTCGATCGCTCACAATACTAGAAGGTATGCCATGTAGACGAAATATCTCTTGGAGATAAACAGATGCCAACCATGCCAGTGTTCTTTTACTCTTAACGGGAATGAAATGGGTGCTCTTGGTAAGTCTATCCACCACTACCTAAATCCTCGTATTACACTTCCTTGACCTCAACAACCCGTCAATAAAATTCATGGAAACACTTTTCCATTTCCACCGTGGAACCTCTAAAGGGTGAAGTAAACCACCAGGCTTCTTTTGCTCAGCCTTGACTTGCTGGCACACTAAGCATCTAGAAACAAACTCACCCACATCCTTCTTCATTTCGGCCCAAAGAAAACTCGCTTCATGTCCCTATACATCTTGTCACCACCGGGATGTATGGTCATCTTAGAACAATGTGCTTCTTCAAGGATTGCCCTTCTCAAACTCTCGTCTCTTGATGCGCAAACCCTCCCATCTCTATGCCACCAACCTTTCTCATCTATAGTATACCTACTAAGATGGCTCGAAGACTCCCCTCTTATGATCTTGTCTACTATTTCTATCAGTTGTGGGTCATCTCGTTGTGCCGCACCTATCTATCCCAAAAGCGTAGGTCGCATCTCTAACGATGCTAATAAATCGGGTACATAATCGACAGAGGGTCTAAAATCAAAGGCAGATATATACTCTAAGCTTTGCCACTCAACGAACAAAGGACTCAAAGTCAACTTCTTTCTACTCAAGGCGTCAGCTACAACGTTACCCTTGCCAGAGGTATATCCAATCTCAAAATTGTAGGATGCTAAAACTCCATCCACCTCTATTGCCTTAAGTTTAGATCTTTTTGAGAGAACAAGTATTTAAGAGACTTACGGTCTGTATACAACTCAAAACTCTCTCCAAGGAAATAGTGACGCCAAGACTTAAGTGCAAAAACTATGGCAGCTAACTCCAAGTCGTGGGTAGGGTAATTCTTCTCATGGACCTTCAACTGTCTTCCACCATAGCGTATCACCCTTCCCTCTTGCATCAAAATTGTGCCAAGCCCTGTCCCGCAAGCATCGGTATACACTGTGAATGGTTTACTCCCATCAGGCAAAACTAAAACTGGAGCTGTCGTCAATGCTCACTTCAAACGTTGGAAAGCATCGTCACAGTCAACATCCCAAGAAAAGGCTAATTTCTTTTTCATCAATCGAGTAAGTGGGGATGATATTTTAGCAAAGTCCTTGATGAACTTTCTATAATAGCCCACCAAAACAAGAAAACTTCTTACTTCTGTTGCATTTTTAGGAATCTTCCAATCTTGGATTGCCACTACCTTCGCGGGATCCACAGCTATCCCACTCTTTGAGACCACGTGCCCTAAGAACCTCACTTCCTTCCTCCAAAAATGACATTTGGAGAACTTAGCTTTGAGTTGATGTGCTCGAAGGGTAACACCCCACCTCCGCTAGGGTCACTTACAAAGGGAATGCACTAGTTTTGGAGGAGCGTTATTGAGGTAAACAAACACAGAAATATTACAAGACCGAACATAAATAAAACAACGGAAGAATCAAAAGATAAATTTCATTACTTTCAAGAAGGGTCAAAACCTTTTACATACAAAGTACCAAATAGCCAAAGTCATCATTTTCCATTACAACAAATTCTGTCTTGCATGGATAAAGAAGCATAAAATTTAAAACAACAAAAGTAGCTTAATTCCCCAAAGGTAGCAGAAATGCAGCCATAGCATAGCTCAAGATCAAACCGTACATGAGTTGAATCGAAAGAAAGTAAAATCCAAGCTAAGTGCTAGAGTTTCCTCCCTGAGAACCTGGGGGGAAACAAAAGAAAACGAGGCAAAAGAAAACGGGTCAGTCATAAAGACTGGTAAGTCCCAGTGATTTTCAGCATAAAAACAGGTAAAGGTAACATGACATGTATAAACTGAAAGTAAACATAAGGATGATTGCAAGATGGGCAAGATAGACTAAGATAGCATGATAATTCAAGTATAAATCAAGTATAGCATCGCATGTTCAAGACTCGCTGCACCAACTGTACTAGTATCCCAAACCCATGTCATATATTAACCATGAAATGATCCCTTGGCCCAATATCATGAATGACTCATTACTAGGTCCAACGGAACGATCCACTAATCGATCGGCTCCCTACAAGTTCAAGCTCGTTGTGTGTCTGTGTCATACGGCCCTATCGCGAATGTAGTCACCTGTGCTAGGTCCACCATAGGGTGTATCAAGCCCTATGGTGCCAACCACCGACATGAATCAAGCATGCACAGTGTAAACCTACTGGTGCCCAATGCCTACTTTTTCAACTCCGGACTACGTGCATGACCATAGTCCGCCTGAACCTACATTGGCGCACCAACTCGGCCGTCGTTCTGGTCGCTTATAATCAACCCAATAATCGTGCCCCACCCTGCCCATTTCCAGGGTACCATGATACATCTAAGTGGGTTACTGCTGAAATGGACCGTGTAACTTGGGTTTCCGTCCAACAGGTTAAGTGTTGCCATTTAAATTCATGACTTAACCCTTATAAGCATGTCAAGTTGGTTAAGTGTTGTCTTTCAATTTCATGACTTAACCCTACTAATCATGTGTCAAGCTGGTTAAGTGTTGTCTTTCATGTTCATGACTCAACCCTATCATGTGGCATTAATTCATTAATGCACCCCAGACTCTCACATCAGACCTGTTGTTGTGGTTACTAGATATGCCAAGCGGTTCCGGGCAGATTTACACCACAACTCAGTCTGACCTCGGGTTTCAAGCGTGATATGACCAACTACCCACATTGGATCCTATTGTTTGCAGTCACTGGATTTGCCGGGCGGTTCCGGAAATAATTACACTGCAAAATCAAACCAACCTCGAGTTGGCCATTTTCAAGTTCATTCTAGTGTCATGTCCATGTTCAAATTTCATGTCAAGTTCATGTCAAGTTTCATGGCAAGTTTCATGTCAAGTTCCAACTTATGCCTATTATCAAGTTCATGATTCATGTTCATAACCAATTCATGTTTTGCCTAATCTACCCAAATCATATTCCCATCGCACGTAAACGTGAATCGATCTAAATTACAAGTAAATCCAAACCCAGAAATAAAGGGAATAACATCAAAACTATGATAGGCAAAAAGGACGAGCATAAAGTGATAAAAGGGATTACAAGACTAGCATGGTATAACTTGAGATAATTGGTTACAACATCACTGGCATATAGAAAATAATAGGATTTCAAATCTAGCATAATAAGGTGATAGTCATGGCATAAGGTGATAGTCCCAAACTTGTAAATAATAGACTGATTCAACATTACAGGCATGATAATGTTATGGACATGAAAGAGTTTGATTTACCACATGAATAGGTCCAAACTGATTTCATAGCCATATTCCCAAATGTCAAGATCCGAGATGGAAACTAGAATAGATGTGAATCGATTATCATACTTAAGTCCAATTTCACTTTATCTCATGTCCAAATTACAATTAACAAGTTTAATTCTCGAAGTAACTAGAACTTACAGATCGTGGAATAAGAAATTGAGATGCAGAAGTCAAGTCTAGAAACTAGTCGTTGAATTGTTGAATCTCGATTTGATTGTAGCAGAAAATTCCAAATATGCAATTCATGGCCGTAGTCTTCAAGAAACAGTCTTCGTGTTTTAATTTTCTTTTAATTTATTTTACAAGAAGCCATGTCCACCAAGAATTTGTGCAGCGTAAGGTTAGAGAAGAATGGTGTAAAGGGAATGGGGCTAGGAGCCTATTTATATAGGATTAGACGAACGAACTTAGACTGAAAACGAGACCAGAAACATCAGAATCATCCCAGACTCAAAATTAGGTTCTGGCACCAGGTCGGCCCCTAGGTCGACCATAGGGTCGACCTGGTCCCTGGGAGGTCGACCATAGTGTCGACCCTAGGTCGACCTGGTCCTGGGCGGGAAAATTCCCGCCCAGTCTGCGCTGGGGTTTGAATTCGAATTTCGATTCTGAAAATTCCTGAAACTTCAGAGGGTCGTATCTCACTCATACGGACTCCGTTTCTCGAAAACTCAGACTCGTTTCCAAGCAGAATTTTGAGACGAACGGAATGGCGCAACCCGTTTCCCTTGATTCTTGGTTTAAAATTTAATTCTTCCTTAATTTATGGTTTCAACCTGTTATTAAAATTCGGGTTTTTACATTCTCCCCTCCTTAAAGGATTTCGTCCCCGAAATCTTCAAGCTAAGAAGAATGAATCCTATCATCCAATCAACCATCTACTCGACCATAATCCACAAGCAACCATTGTCCTTAAAAGATTTCTAATGTTGTATGAACTTATGCAAGAGTGTGTGTATATGTACTTATCTAATGCAAAAGATCAGGCGGTTACTGATTCAGTAGACCTCCTTAATGCAAAATATGTTAGTGTAATGAGTCCAACATGTATGCAAATTCCTAACATGCTTTATAATCCCATCATGAGTGCACAAACATTCATTCATATGCAACATCCAAATGATAACATATCAAGTTTCCATCCATATACAAGTATGAGCACCCATGCATATGCAATATGAGATATGTGACTGAGCCGATCTAGTGCCTAATGTGTGTTATGCAACCACGAGCAACCACTAGCAACCACTTGCAACCACTTGCAATAATCATCCGTAACATGTTTCAATTACATGTTTACATCCAAAAGGAATATACCTAAGGTTCTCAAGATAGGATCGAGAAGATAACAAGACAAACATGGATAGCAAAAGCATGTACACGATACAAAGGTATGTAAACTTATAAGAAAAAGAGATCGAGAAAGTACCCAAAAAAGAAATGGGTATAGCGAGCATATCTTCTCTTCGGTTTCCCAAGTTGCATCTTCTTGGGCTCCACTCCACTGTACTTTAACTAGCTTGACTTCTCTATTCCTTAGCTTCTTGATCTCCGTTCCTGAGATACGAATCGGAACTCACCTCAATGTTGCTTCCCTTTCCACTTCTACGCCTTCAAGGATGCTTGGCTCAACCACTTCGGCAGACTCATGTAAGCACTTTTGGAGATGCGAAACATTAAAGAAATTGTGTACTCCGGCCAGCCTCTCGGGTAACTCTACCTTATAGGCCATCTGTCCAATCCTCTCGATGATAGGGAATGGTCCTACGAACCTTGGTGCTAACTTTCCAATCGCGCCAAAGCTAACCACATTGCGTAAAAGAGAAACCTTTATAAAGACCATATCTCCGACTTCGAATTTTAGGTCTTTCCTTTTTTTGTCCGCGTAGGATTTCTGTCTATTTTGGGTCGTTTTCATCCGTCTTCGTATCAACTCAACCTTCTCGGAAGTGTCCCTTATCGTGTCGGGTCCAAGTATGAGCTTGTGTGTCGATTCCCACCAACAAGTTGGTGACTTGCACGGTCTTCCGTATAAAGCTTCGAATGGTGCCATTCCTATGCTAGCTTGGTAACTATTATTATACGTGAACTCAACGAGAGGTAGGTGATCTTCCCAAGTATCACCAAAGTCAAGAATTTATAGTCTCAAAAGATCCTCTAGTATCCTATTTACCCTTTCGGTTTGTCCATCCGTCTGTAGGTGACAGGCCGTGCTTAAGCTTAGTCATGTACCCATTGCTTCTTGTAAACTATTCCAAAATTCGCTAGTGAAAATCGGGTCACGATCGCTAACTATACTAGAAGGAACTCCGTGCAGCCGTACTATTTCTCGAAGGTGTATAGACGCTAGCCATGATGTGGTCTTCTTGCTCTTCACAGGAATGAAGTGAGCGCTCTTCGTGAGTCTATCTACTATAACCCATATGCTAGTATTGCCCTTCCTTGACCTAGGCAATCCATCCACGAAATCCATCGAGACACTCTCCCATTTCCACAGCGGAACCTCCAAAGGATGCAATAGCCCACCGCGCTTTTTCGACTCGGACTTTACTTGTTGGCACACCATGCACTTAGAAACGAATTCCGCCGCGTCCTTTTTCATCCCATTCCAAAAAAAATGCGCTTCATATCCTTGTACATTTTACCCCCTCCGGGATGTATAGCCATCTTCGAGTGATGCGCCTCTTCGATAACTCTCTTCACTAAGTCTCCCGTTTGTGGGAAACATAGTGTACCATCACGCCTTGTCCATCCTTTGTCATCTATGGCATATCTACTGAGGTTACTTGACATCTCACCTCTAATCAACTTGTCGATGATCTCGACTATCTGTCGGTCTTCCTTCTGTGAAGTCCCTACTTGGTCTAGAAGTGTAGGCCTTAACTCGAGAGATGCTAACGTGCCAGCCAACGACTCAACAACAGGTGTGACATCAAAGGTTGCTATAGACTCCAGACTTTTCCTTTCAACAAACAAAGTACTCAAAGTCAACCTTTTCCTACTTAGCGCATCCGCTACCACGTTACCTTTGCCAGGGGTATAAGCTATATCGATGTCATATGATGCCAAGAATTCCATCCACCTCTGTTGCCTAAGATTCAAGTCTTTTTGCGAAAAGAGGTACTTAAGCGACTTGTGATCGGTATACAACTCGAACTTCTCACCTAGAAGATAGTGTTGCCAAGACTTAAGCGCAATAACAATCGCGGTCAATTCCAAGTCATGTGTGGGATAGTTTTTCTCATGAACTTTAAGTTGTCTACCCCAGCAGCATATCACTTTCCCTTCTTGCATTAGGACAGCGCCTAATCCCGCGCCGCACGTATCTGTGTACACCGTAAACATCTTACCTCCATCGGGTAATGCCAAAACTGGAGCTGTGGTAAGGGCTCTCTTAAGCATATGAAAAGCAACGTCACACTCTATGTCCCATGCAAAGGCTAGGTTCTTCTTTGTTAACCTAGTAAGAGGGGATGAAATCTTAGCGAAGTCCTTAATGAACTTCCTATAGTAGCCAGCCAAATTGAGAAAGCTTCTCACTTCCGTTGCGTTCTTAGGGACTTTCCAGTCTTGCACCGCAGCTACCTTTTCGGGATCCACAGCTATATCTTGCTTAGAAACTACATGTCCAAGAAATCGAACTTCTTTTCTCCGAAAATGACACTTGGAGTACTTAGCCTTTAACTCGTGTGCTCTAAGCATATCCATGACCTCCTTGAGATGTCTAGCATGTTCTTCCTCATCCTTTGAGAAGACCAAAATATCATCCACGAAGACCACTACAAACTTGTAAAGGAACTCTCGGAACACCTTGCTCATTAAATCAACGAAGTACGCGGGTGCATTCGTCAATCCAAACGGCATGACGAGCCATTCGAAGAAACCATCCGGAGTCCTAAATGCAGCCTTGTCAATGCTATCCTCAGCCACTCTAAGCTGATGGAATCCTGTAGCTAAATCGAGTTGAGAGAAAACAGACGCCCCTACAAGCTGGTCGAACAAGTCGTCGATTCTCGGTAGTGGGTGCCTATTCTTCTTAGTCAGCTCGTTTAACTCACAATAATCTACGCATAGATGAAGCGAACCATCCGCCTTAGCAGCGAATACCACCAGAGCACCCTCATTCATAAATGCTTCGCCTAATGAAGTTTTTCTCAAGCAACTCCTTAACTTGCTTACTAAGCCCTTTTCTCTCTCGAGGGGCCATGTGTCTAACCGGCAATGCAACTGTCTTAGCATTATCAAAAAGATATATACGGAAATCTATATCGCGTTTAGGGGGTAACCGCTTAACCTCATCAAAGACATCGGGATATTCTCGGACTACCCTTACTGATTGCAAATCATCGATAGACGAGTCAAGAGATTCTAGATAACACAACATGATAGGATCCATAGGGTTACAAGAAATTTCAAGGGTATTACCAAGGCGAGTCACGAGCCTAACTACCCTTCGTTCATCATCGAGAATGGCTCCATTATTGGACAACCAATCCATGCCTAGAATCAAACCGTATCCCATAAATCCGAGAACATAAGCATTACACGTGAATTCTACGCTTAAGATAGAAATACTCAAATCCACACAAATCATAGATAAATGAGCGGAGCCACCAATTGGATTTGAAACAATAACGGGATCCTCAACTGGACTAGTACTTAGGTGCAGAGTTTCAACAATATCCGAAGAAATAAAAGTATGTGATGCTCCAGAATCAAACAAGGTTCGAACATGATGATAAAAAAGATAGACTAAACTTTCGACAGAAATATTTCTACCTCGTTCTTGCGGAGGTACTGTGAGAGCGTGGACTTGTCCTCCAGAAGAATGTCCAGCTCCCTGCCCTTGCCTCCTTGGGCAGGCCTTAGCTATGTGTCCTATCTCACCACTGTGGAAACAGCCACCCGTCTTCCTTTTCTTCTTCCTGCAGTCTTTGACCAGATGTCCAGGAATGCCACAGAAATTACACTTTCTCTTTTCACGGGGTTTGTTGTTCTTCCCACCTTTCTTTGGATCAGCCTTCTTGTTCTGTGACACTTCCCCCTTCTTATCTTGAAGTACTTCTGGCTTTGCCTCATTCTTTCCCTTGTCTTCCTCAATTAAGAATGCCATGTCTACTAACCTTTCGTAAGAAGCCCCCATAGGTATGTGGGTCATAGCCAAGCTGTGAAGTAGCTTATTTAATCCCTTGACAAAATGGAGAGCCTTCTTATGAGGGGTATTCACTAAGTCCAGTCCAAATCGAGCCAGTTGATTGAATTGATTGACATATTCCTTGACCGTCATACTTCCTTGCTTATGAGATAAGAACTTTTCCAGCTGTAGACTTCGTTCAGCTTGTGAGAGGAATTTCATCTCAAACCTTACCCTGAAATCCATCCACGTGTCAACAGGTCTTTCAGCATTAGTGACTTACCACCAATAGGAAGCTTCGTCTTTGAGCAACCATACTGCCAGCTGTATCTTCTGCCTATCGTCCACCTCGAAGATAATGAACAGATTCTCAGTTTCTTTGAGCCAGTTCCTCACTTCTACGAATGATTCAGTTCCTTTGAAATCCTTTCCACCCATGGCCCTAAAATCTCTATAGATCTTTGAGAAAGCATTTGCATGAGGAGGAGGAGGAACCTCTGCAGCTGGAGGAATATCTGTTGGGCCTGCATCGTTGGCCCTAGCCTTTAAGTACCTCCTGAACCAGCCAGGTATTGGCATGCCCTCTGGAAGGTTAAGATTCCCAGACATGCTGAAAGGAAAAAGAAGAGATTCAAAACGAGGAAACAAAGGACAGTGCTAATGACTTTTGGGAAATAGCCTTTAAATAAAACAAGACTTTTCTTGAAAAATGCTTCTTTGTAAATGGTTTTGAAAATAGTTTTAGAAGGTTTTTAAAAACTTTTACCCGGTCTGGTAACCTTCTGCTCTGATACCAAGTGTAACACCCCACCTCCGCTAGGGCCACTCACAAAGGGAATGCAATAGTTTTGGAGGAGCATTATTGAGGTAAATAAACACAGAAATATTACAAGACAGCACATAAATAAAACAGCGGAAGAATCAAAAGATAAATTTCATTACTTTCAAGAAGGGTCAAAACCTTTTACATCCAAAGTACCAAATAGCCAAAGTCATCATTTTCCATTACAACAAATTCTGTCTTGCATAGATAAAGAAGCATAAAACTTAAAACAACAAAAGTAGCTTAACTCCCCAAAGGTAGCAGAAATGCAGCCATAGCATAGCTTAAGATCAAACCGTACATGAGCTGAATCGTAAGCAAGTAAAATCCAAGCTAAGTGCTAGAGTTTCCTCACTGATAACCTGGGGGGGATGATAGAAAAAGAGGCGAAAGAAAACGGGTCAGTCATAAAGACTGGTAAGTCCTAGTGACTTTCAGCATAAAAACAGGTAAAAGTAACATGACATGTATAAACTGAAAGTAAACATAAGGATGATGGCAAGATCAGAAAGATAGACTAAGATAGCATGATAATTCAACTATAAATCAAGTATAGCATCGCATGTTCAAGACTCGCTACACCAACTATAATAGTATTCCAAACCCATGTCATATATTAACCATGAAATGATCCCTTGGCCCAATATTATGAATGACACATTACTAGGTCCAACGGAACGATCCACTAATCGATCGGCTCCCTACAAGTTCAAGCTCATCATGTGTCTGTGTCATACGGCCCTATCACAAATGCAGTCACCTGTGCTAGGTCCACCATAGGGTGTATCAAGCCCTAGGGTGCCAACCACCGACACGAATCAAGCATGCACAGTGTAAACCTACTGATGCCCAATGCCTACTTTTTCAACTCCGGACTACGTGCACGACGATAGTCCGCCTGAACCTACACTGGCGCACCAAATCAGCTGTCATTCTGGTCGCTTATAATAAGCCCAGTAATCGTGCCCCACCCTGCCTAGTTCCAGGGTACCATGATACATCTAAGTGGGTTACTGCTGAAAAGGACCGCGTAACTAGGGTTTCCGTCCAGCAGGTTAAGGGTTGTCATTTAAATTCATGACTTAACCCTTATCAGTCTAGCATGTCAAGTTGGTTAAGTGTTGTCTTTCAATTTCATGACTTAACCCCACTAATCATGTGTCAAGCTGGTTAAGTGTTGTCTTTCATGTTCATGACTTAACCCTATCATGCGACATTAATTCATTAATGCACCATAACCTCTCACATCAGACCTGTTGTTGTGGTTACTGGATATGCCGGGCGCTTCCGTGCAGATTTACACCACAACTCAGTCTGACCTCGGGTTTCAAGCGCGATATGACCAACTACCCACATTGGATCCTATTGTTTGCAGTCATTGGATTTGCCGGGCGGTTCCGGGCAGAATTACACTGCAAACTCAACCCAACCTCAAGTTTGCCATTTTCAAGTTCATTCTAGTGTCATGTCCATGTTCAAATTTCATGTCAAGTTCGTGTCAAGTTTCATGGTAAGTTTCATGTCAAGTTCCAACTTATGCCTATTACCAAGTTCATGATTCATGTTCATAACCAATTCATGTTTTGCCTAATCTACCAAAATTGTATTCCCATTGCACGTAAACTTGAATCGATCTAAATTACAAGTAAATCCAAACCCAGAAATAAAGGGAATAACATCAAAACTTTGATAGGCAAAAAGGACGAACATAAAGTGATAAAAGGGATCATAAGACTAGCGTGGTATAACTTGAGATAATTGGTTACAACATCACTAGCATATAGAAAATAATAGGATTTCAAATCTAGCATAATAAGGTGATAGTCATGGCATAAGGTGATAGTCCCAAACTTGTAAATAATAGACTGATTCAATATCACAGGCATGATAATGTTATGGACATGAAAGAGTTTGCTTTACAATATGAATAGGTCCAAACTGATTTCATAGCAATATTCCCAAATGTCAAGATCCAAGATGGATACTAGAATAGATGTGAATCGATTATCATACTTAAGTCCAATTTCACTTTATCTCATGTCCAAATTACAATTAACAAGTTTAATTCTCAAAGTAATTAGAACTTACAGATCGTGGAATAAGAAATTGAGATGCAGAAGTCAAGTCTAGAAACTAGTCGTTGAATTGTTGAATCTCGATTTGATTGTAGCAGAAAATCCCACATATGCAGTTCCTAGCCGTAGTCTTCAAGAAACAGTCTTCGTGTTTTAATTTACTTTTAATTTAATTTAGAAGAAGCCATGTCCATCAGGAATTTGTGCAGCATATGGTTAGAGAAGAATGGTGTAAAGAGAATGGGGCTAGGTGGCTGTTTATATAGGATTAGACGATCGAACCTAGACTGAAAACGAGACTAGAAACATCAGAAAGAACCCAGATTCAAAACTGGGTTCTGGCACCAGGTCTACCCCCAAGTCGACCATGGGGTCGACCTGGTCCCTGGGAGGTCGACCATAGTGTCGACCCCCTGGTCGACCTGGTCCTGGGCGGGAAAATTCCCGCCCAGTCTGCGCTGGGGTTTGAATTCGAATTTCGAATTCAAATTTCGAGCTGTTTTCAATTCTGAAAATTCCTGAAACTTCGGAGGGACATATCTCCCTCATAGGACTCCATTTCTCGAAAACTCGGACTCGTTTCCAAGCACAATTTCGAGACGAACGCAATGACGCAACCCGTTTCCCTTGATTCTTGTTTTAAAATTTAATTCTGCCTTGATTTATGGTTTTAATATGTTATTAAAATTCGGTTTGTTACACGAAGGGTCTTTAATACTTCCCTTAGATGTAGGGCATGCTCTTCCTAGCTTCTGGAGAATATCAGAGTATCATCCACAAGGACCACCATGAGATTGTTAAGAAACTCCCTAAACACCCTACTCATCAAGTCTACAAAATATGCGGGTGCATTTGTCAAACCAAAAGGCATGACAAGCCACTCGAAGAAACCGTCGGGAGTCCTAAAAGTAGTCTTATTTGTACTATCCTCAGCTATCCTCAACTGATGAAATCCTGTAGCTAAGTCCAACTGCAAGAAAACCGAAGCACCAACCAACTGATTGAACAAATCATCTATCCTCGGCAATGGGTGTCTATTTTTCTTTGTGGGTTTATTTAGCTCCCTATAGTCCACACACAGTCTAAGTGAACCATCAGCTTTTGTAGCAAAAACAACTGGAGCACCCCACTCCGAGATACTTCTTCTTATGAACCCTTTCTCAAGCAACTCTTTCACTTGTTTACTAAGCTCCCTCCTTTCTCTTAGAGCCATGTGGCACACATGCAATGCAACTGGCTTTGCATTGTCCACCAAGTATATACGGAAATCTATCTCGTGTTTTGGAGGTAAGCCCCTAACCTCCTCAAAGGCATCTGCATACTCACGAACTACTCGAACAGATTACAAAGCATCAATAGGTGTGTCAAGAGATTCTAGGTAGCTAAGCATAATAGAACCCTTAGAATCGCATGAGATATCGAGAGTATTACCCAAACTAGTCAACAATCTAACTACCCTCTTTTCACAGTCGAGAATGGAACCATATTTGGCTAGCCAGTCCATTCCTAGAATCAACCCATAGCCCATGAAACCAAGAACATAAGTGTTGTATTCGAACTCAACGCCATACACAAAAATTCTCAAACCCCGACATAACATAGAAAGATGAGCCGTCACCCTAATAGGATTTGAGGCACTAACGGGATCCACTACTATACTAGTATCTAGGTGTAGAGATTCAACAATAGAAGCAGATATGAACGAATGTGAAGTGCCAGAATCAAACAAAGTATGAACAAGATGATCAAAAAGGAAAATCAAACTTTCAATAGAAATGTTTCTACCTCTCTCTTACGAAGGTGCCATGAGAGCGTGAACTTTCCCTCCAGAAGTAGATCCTGTCCTCTGTCCTTGCCTCCTTGGGCAGTCTTTAATCATATGTCCTGCCTCACCACACTGGAAGCAACCCATCTTCTTCTTCTTCTTACAATCCTTTCTTAAGTGGCCCGGTGTTCCACAATTAAAACACCTTTTCTTCCCTTGGCCCTTTATATCCTTACCACCATTCTTTTGTTGTTGCTGTGCTTTCTTTGGATCCACCTTCTTATCTTGTGTTTACCTACATTAGCACCTTTTTCCTCTTCACGCATTAGCGCCATATCAACCAGTTTCTCAAAAGTAGCCCACATAGGAAGGTGTGACATAGCTAACCCGTGCAATGGTTCATTCAGACCCTTGGCAAATCTCAAGGCCCTTCTTATGTGGTGTATTAACTAATTCCATACCAAATCTTGCTAATTTGTTAAACTTGTTAACGTACTCCTTCACAGACAAACTCCCTTGTTTCAAAGCCAAGAACCTCTCCATGTATAAACACTCCTCTGCTTGTCAAAGAAATTTCAACTCCAACCTTTGTCTAAAATCCATCCACGTCTCCACTGCACGCCCTCCATTAGTTACTTCCCACCAAAATGAGGTTGCGTCCTTCATCAACCAAGCAGCTAGCTGAGCCTTCCTTCCATCATCTATCTCAAAGATAACAAACAAGTCCTCCACTTCCGAGAGCCAATTTCTAGCCTCGACAAACATCTCAGTCCTATGAAACGGTTTTTCGCCCATCGCATGGAAGTCTTTGCATATCTTCGAAAAAGCGTCTACACGAGGAGGGGGAGGAGGAGGAGCGTTTGTTGGGCCTGCGGCATTAGCCCTTGCTTCCAGATACCTTCTGAACCAGCCTCCTATCTGTACGCCCTCGGGTATTTTGGGTTCTCCAGACATACTGAAAGGAAAAAGGGAGAGATTTAAAACAGAGAATCGAAAGATAGATATATGGCTCCTGGGGATTATGTTTTTCATAATAACCTTTCTCTTGAAAATACTCTATTTAAAACATGTTTTTGAAAACACTTCTAAAAAAATGCTTTTGAAAACGGTTTTCAAAATCTTTTATCTGTTCTGGTAACCTTCCACTCTGATACCACGTGTAAAACCCCACGTCCATTAATGTCACTCACTAAGGGAATGCATTAACTTCCATGCAGCATTATAAGAGTATAGAACAGAACATCACAAGACAGACATATAAAATGGTACTTAAAAATTTAAACTTTATTCATTGCAGCGGAAAAGCAAAACATGTTTTATTACAACATCAAAACCATACTAAAGTCAAGTACATAAATATCCACCTTGAACAAAATTATTATCAGAATACATAAAACAAAAGCATAATCCCACTCCAAATATCCATAAAGTAAAAGAGATAAAATTGAGCATTACTCTCAGCAATCCAAGCACTCCAAGAAGAAAGAAATCCAAGTCAAGCTCCACTAATTCCCTCCCTGAGGACCTGAGGGGGGGAAGGAAAGTGTAACACCCCACTCCCGCTATGATCACTCACTAAGGGAATGCCATAGCATCGGTGGAGTATTTTAGTGAATATAGAACAGAAAAATTACAACAAGACAGATATAAATAGTACTTGAAATTTTAAAACATCATCTCATAACAGCGGAAGTAAAACATGTCTGGTTACATCATAAAACCACAATAAAGGTCAAGTACAATATCCATCAAAATAAAGAAGTACATAATCCCACTCTCATACAATAGCCAAACAAAAGAAAAGATAACTGGATAACTGGAGCTTTACATCTATCCAAGCTCCTAAAGACTGGAACAGCAATCCGATCAAGCTCCACTACTGCTAGGATCCACCGTAGGACCTGAGGGTTGGGAAAAAGATAAAAACAACGGGGTCAGACATAAGTCTGAGCGAGTCCTATAACTTTAACAATACAATCGTTAAAGTAACCAGAGAAGACATAAACTGATATACGGTAACATATAGGGATGAATGGCTACCCTAAGCAGTCAACTAAACGAAGATAAAGGATAAAGACGCATCTACCCTCCCTAAGGTAAATTACTAAACTGCACCACACCAGTCGTTCCTAACTTAAAGGTTGATCCCACCCAAGGACTTATAAAATTTACTAATTAGTACCTGCGTACCCCTAGGTGACCAAGTAGGCGCCACGGGGCCCTACAATCCACTAGGTGTACACACTACTTCCCATTCGATCGGCTCCCTAACGTAGATACCCGTGCTGGCCCCACCGTGGGATGTATCATTCCCCAATGTGGCAACCTGATGAAACTAAAGGTGCACGGCTTATATCTACTCGATGCAACAACGGCTTACCTACCAGCCCGGGCCCACTCACGCATATGAAGCCCGTTGGACTTGCGTTGCCACCGCTAACCCGTTTGCCTCTTACAGTCAAGCCCAGTATGCGTGTCCCGTCCTCGACATGGGTCGAGCCCACAAAGATACGTATGGGTTACTGGTTGAAATGGGCCTCCACAAGCTACCCACCTAAGCTTGTCCCTTTTTCTAGTATATCCCACTTAACCCTTTAATCATGTTTTAATTACATGTTCCATTTTGGTTAAGTATTCTAATCGTATTTTCTATTGCCACCCAAGGCAACCACTAGATTTTCTCATGCCACCCGAGGCACCCACTTAACCCCTCATGTCCCTCTACATGCTAATGTGGTTAAGTGTTTCTTAATTAATTAATTAAGAACGTAACCTTTGTAAAGACCTCTCACATTAGACTGTCTTTTATGACCGCTGGTTAAGCCGGTTGGGTCCGGGCAGCCTTATGTCATAACAGAGTCTAACCTCGTGTCTTTACATTAATTACGTATTTAGTTTGTGCCTAAGACCTCTCACATTGGGCTAACATTTGTAGCAACTGGTTAAGCCGGTTGGGTCCGGGCAGTTTTACGCTACAACTGAGTCCAACCTCGTGTCTTAGTCAATTAATTACACCTAATTAATCACCCTCATAATTTTATATTAATTATCCCTAATTAATCAAGTTTTCTTAACATGGGTAGACCTAACTTAATAGGTAAATTCCCATGGGGTAGACCTAACTCAATAGGTAAATTCCCAACACATAGTATGGGTACACCTAACCAAATAGGCAAATTCCCATACTATGTTTATTTATTTTGTGTTATGCATAATTATATTAATTTCACACAATCTTATTAACTTATGCATTTAATTACCCCATCGTTCCCACGTAATTTCGTTCATGATATAACACATATAAAAGGTGTCAACTTGCATATGAATGAACATGTTTCAAAGGTGCCATCTTGCATATTAACAAACACATAACTTGCATATGAACTTGCATAACATGTCACATAACTTGCATATAATATGTCACATAACTTACATATTCATTTTGCATAACAAACTTGCATATTAGCTTATAGACTTGCATAATGTGTCATCATGAACTTGCATATTAATAAACATGTAACTTGCATATTTACATACATGTAACTCGCATATTAACAAACATGTAACTTGCATATAAAGAAACATGTAACTTGCATATTTACATACATGTAACTTGCATATTAACAAACATGTAACTTGCATATTAACAAACATGTAACTTGCATATTTACATACATGTAACTTGCATATTAACAAACATGTAACTTGCATATTTACATACATGTAACTTGCATAGCATATTACCATGAACTTGCATAACATGCATATGATTACATAGCCCACAACTTGCATATTTAGCATCATGCAAACATAACATACATCATATTAAACTTGCATAAGCTTACATACTCAACATGCATAAACATAAGATTAATGCTAACATCATATCATATGATTCAAAGCTCATTAACCCACATACAAAACCATAAATCTCATCACATCTCATCTAATTAGTTTACCAAAAGATCATCAAAGTGATAGAAACTCACAACTAGCAACTTTGAACACCAAATGAAGAAGATTAAGATGCTAAGAAGGGATTAGAAGTTGATTAGAGAGTGATTAGTATGCAACCCTCTTCATAAAATTAGTGGAGGCCATGAGAGCTAGCATTTTGCCATAGTTTAGTCACTAGGTTTAATTATGAATGAATTAGGGTAGGTTAGGGTCTTATTTATAGATTAGGCAAGTGTTTTAGGCCATAGGATTAACCCTAGATTCAATCCAAGCCATCAAAGCATGTCTTGGGGAAGAAGTCAAGTGTAGGAACCATCTAGGGCCTTTAGATTAAAGATGGACCATGAGAACCATTCAAATGCAAAATCTGCACTTGAGCGAATCGGCCCACGGGTTGACAGCCAAACACCCTGGATTAACCCCTAGTCGACCCAGCGGGCTCGGGTCGACTTCAAAAATCGGCCGGTTCGGTTATTCCCCTCTCCCAATTCGCTGTTTTGAGCATTTTTGCATATTTATTTATTAAATTTTCAATTATATATATATATATATATATCAATATATATATATATATATATATCTACACAACCCATTTCACTTAATTAAGTATACTTTAATTTGGGAATTTTCGTGAAACTTCGCGAGGCCATATCTTGGTCATACGGACTCCGATTTTCGAAAACTCGGACTCTATTTCGCGTATTTTTCCGAGACGAACGCAATGGCATAGCCCGTTTCCCTTGATTCCCATTTTAGAATTAAATTCTGCCTCGATTTATGTTATTACAGGTTATTGAAAATACGGGTTGTTACATTCTCCCCTCCTTAAAGGATTTCGTCCCCGAAATCTTCAAGTTAGGAAGAACGTATCCTACCATCCAATCATCCATCTACTCAAAGCATCATCCACGAGCAATCATTGTCCTTACAAGATTCTAAATGCTGGATGGATATATGCAAAAGTGTGTGTATATGTACTTACCTAATGCGAAAATCAGGCGGTTACTGATACAGTAAACCTCCTTAATGCAAACCATGATAGTGCCATGCATCCAATATGTATGCGAAACCCTATTGACACATACAAATTTCTACATGCGTGCACAACCATACACAAAAATGCATCATCCATATGATAACACAGCCATGATACATCCATCAATCTAACTACCACATCCATTTATGCAATATGCAACATGAAGTGACTGAGCCGATCTAGTGCCTAATGTGTGTGTATATGCATCCACGAGCAACCACTAGCAAACAATTGCATCCATATGCATCCATCAACCATAACATGTTTCAAACACATGTTTCAACCATAGGTTTTACCATATCTAAAGGTCATAGGTATTAGCGAGAGGATATACTAAAGATAAGATAAGTACTAGACAAGCAATAAAGGAGAAGTTAAAAGACATACTCTCAAAAAGAAATGGATACAAAGAACGCATCTTTGCTTCCGTCTCCCAAGTAGCATTGCTTTCGTCATCTCCCCATTGCACTTTAACTAGCTGAACTTCTCTGTTCCTCAACTTCCTAGTTTCTGACCCAAGGATGCGAGTAGGAGCTCGTCGAATCGTCGCATCACGCTCTACCTCTACATCTCTAAGCAAGCTCGGCTCTACCACCTCCGCGGTCTCATGTAAGCACTTCCTCAAATGTGATACATGGAATACATCATGAACACCACTAAGTCTGTCGGGCAACTCCACCCTATATGCCATCCGTCCAATCCTTTCCTTAATAGGAAACGGCCCAACAAATCTCGGTGCTAACTTCCCTACGGACCCAAAGCGAACAACATTTCTCAATGGAGATACTTTGACAAAAACCATGTCCCCAACCTCAAACTCAAGATCCGTCCTTCTCCGATCCGCATAAGATTTCTGTCTATCTTGCGCTGCTTTCATCCTTTTTCGAATTAAATCAATCTTCTCTGAAGTCTCTCTAACCATATCCGGCCCAAGCAAGATCTTATCCGTAGATTCCCACCAACATGTAGGAGATCGACAAGGCCTTCCATAAAGAGCTTCGAAAGGAGCCATACCAATACTGGACTGAAAGCTGTTATTATATGCGAACTCCACCAAAGGAAGATGTTCTTCCCATGTACCTCCAAAATCCAAGATACAAAGCCTCAAAAGATCTTCTAAGATACGGTTCACCCTCTCAGTCTGACCGTCCGTCTGAGGATGATATGCGGTGCTCAAACACAACTGAGTCCCTACCGCCTCTTGCAAACTTCTCCAAAACTCACTAGTGAAAATAGGATCTCGATCACTCACAATGCTGGATGGTACGCCATGCAATCTAACAATCTCTCTAACATAGACTGAAGCAAGCCATGGAGCGGTCCTCTTACTCTTTACGGGTATAAAATGGGCACTCTTGGTAAGTCTGTCTACCACAACCCAAATTCCCGTATTGCCCTTCCTCGATCTCGGTAACCCGTCGATGAAATCCATCGAGACACTATCCCACTTCCACTGTGGAACTTCCAATGGGTGTAGCAACCCACCGGGTTTCCTTTGCTCCACTTTAACTTGTTGGCACACTAAGCATCTAGCCACATACTCGGCCACATCTTTCTTCATACCGGCCCAGAAGAAAACTCTCTTCATGTCTTGGTACATTTTGTCTCCACCGGGATGAATAGTCATTCTTGAACGATGTGCATCATCCAAAATAGCCTTCTTCAAACCCTCATCTTGCGGTACACAAAGTCTACCGTCTCTATGCAACCATCCCTTATCATCTATGGTGTATCTACCCAAATGGCTGGACGACTCCCCTCTTATAAGCTTCTCTACCAACACAACCAACTGTGGGTCGTCTCGCTGAGCCTCGCCAATCCGTCTCAAAAGAGTAGGTCTAACCTCCAAGGATGCCAACAAACCAGGTACAAAATCAACAGAAGGTCTGAAGTCAAACAAAGAAAGAAACTCCAAGCTTCGTCGTTCCACGAACAATGGACTCAAAGATAGCCTTTTTCTACTTAAGGCGTCTGCCACCACGTTACCCTTACCAGGGGTATACGCTATCTCGAAATCATAGGATGCTAAGAACTCCATCCACCTTTGCTGTCTTAAGTTTAAATCCTTCTGAGAGAATAAGTACTTCAATGATTTATGGTCGGTGAACAACTCGAATCTCTCACCAAGAAGATAATGGCGCCAAGACTTAAGTGCGAAAACAATCGCGGCCAACTCTAGATCATGGGTAGGGTAATTCTTCTCATGCACTCTCAATTGTCTCCCTCCATAGGCTATTACCCTTCCCTCCTGCATCAAGACTGCGCCTAATCCTGTTCCACAAGCATCGGTATAAACAACAAACGGCTTACTCCCATCCGGGAGCACTAAAACTGGAGCGGTGGTCAAAGCTCTCTTTAACCGTTGGAAAGCATCATCACAATCTACATCCCACGAGAAAACCAGATTCTTTTTCGTCAAGCGGGTTAATGGGGCTGATATCTTCGCGAAGTCTTTGATGAACTTCCTATAATATCCTGCCAACCCCAAGAAACTTCTTACCTCGGTAGCATTTCTAGGAACTTTCCAATCCTGGATAGATACTATCTTTGCGGGATCCACAGCTATCCCTTCCTTAGAGACCACATGCCCTAAGAATCGCACTTCTCTTCTCCAAAAATGGCATTTAGAGAATTTAGCTTTAAGACTATGCGCTCGAAGAGTCTCCAACACTTCCTTGAGATGTAAGGCATGCTCTTCTTCATTCTTGGAAAAGACCAAGATGTCATCCACAAAAACTACTACAAACTTATTCAGATACTCTCTGAACACTCTACTCATGAGATCAACAAAGTATGCGGGGGCGTTTGTCAACCCAAATGGCATCACTAGCCACTCATAAAAACCATCCGGAGTCCGGAAAGCAGTCTTCTCTATACTGTCCTCCGCCACTCTTAACTGATGAAACCCTGTAGCTAAGTCCATCTGCGAAAATACTGATGCGCCAACCAACTGATCAAAGAGATCATCTATCCTCGGTAATGGGTGTCTATTCTTCTTCGTGAGCTTATTAAGTTCTCTATAATCCACACAAAGTCTGAGGGACCCATCCGCCTTCGTGGCAAACACTACTGGAGCTCCCCACTCCGATATACTTCGCCTTATGAACCCCTTCTCAAGCAACTCCCCTACTTGCTTATGAAGTTCTCTTCTCTCACGAGGAGCCATGTGGCGTACTGGCAAAGACACTGGTTTGGCATTATCCACCAAATAAATTCGGAAATCTATCTCCCGCTTCGGAGGCAAACCCTTTACTTCTTCAAACACATCCGGATATTCCCGGACTACTCTGACAGAACACAAACTCTCGACCGAAGCATCGAGCGATTCAAGATAACTTAGCAAAACAGATTCCATGGGATTGCAAGAGATCTCGAGAGTGTTACCCAAGCGGGTCATGAGCCTGACAACTCTCCTTTCGCAATCAAGAACGGCACCATTACTGGATAACCAGTCCATGCCCAAGATCAACCCATAGCCCGTGAAGCCCAATACAAAAGCATCACATCTAAACTCAACGCTAAGTATAGAAATCTTCAAACCCAAACATATCATAGACAGATATATGGAGCCCCCAATTGGGTTTGAGACAACCAAGGGATCATCAACTAGACTGGTGTCTAAGTGCAGTGACTCAACTAACGATGATGAGATAAAAGAATGCGATGCGCCAGAGTCAAACAAAGTACGAACTGGATGATCAAACAGAAAAACCAGACTTTCAACGGAAATAGTTCTACCTCTCTGCTGAATCGGTGGAACTGAGAGAACCTGAACTTGCCCCCCTGACTGAGGTGGTGCTATAAGAGCTTGCACCTGGCCTCCTGAGGTAGACCCCGTCTTCTGCCCCTTCTTTGGGCAGTTTTTCACAAGATGCCCTGCTTCACCACAATGAAAGCAACCGGTCTTCTTCTTTTTGCGACAATCCTTACTAAGGTGTCCTGGTGTTCCACAATTGAAGCACTTCTTCTTCGTCTTCTTTTTGTCACCATTGCCTTTTCCGCCCTTGCCTTGTTGTTGTTGTTGCGGTTTCTTCTGATCCCCCTTTTTCTCTGGTGCCTTAGAATTCTTATCATCCTCATGCATAAGTGCCATGTAGACAAGCTTCTCAAAAGTGGCCCCCATAGGAATGTGAGTCATAGCTATTCCTTGCAATGGTTCGTTCAAGCCTCTAACGAACCTCAAAGCCTTCTTCTCCGGTGTATTCACCAACTCTATGCCAAACCTTGCTAATTGATTGAATTTGTTGACATATTCTTTCACCGTGAGATTCCCTTGCTTCAAATTCAAGAACTTCTCCATAAACAGATTCTCTTCCGCCCTTGAGAGAAACTTAGCCCCAAACCTTTGCTTAAAATCTGCCCAAGAGTCAACAGGGCGTTCTCCATTAGTGACCTCCCACCAGAATGAGGCCTCTCCCTTCATTAACCAAGCCGCCAACTTGACTTTCTTTCCCTCTTCCACTTCAAAGATATCTAGCAACTCTTCCACTTCCTTAAGCCAATCTCTAGCCTCTACGAAAGTCTCTGAACCAAGAAAAGGTTTTCCTCCTATAGCCTTGAACTCCTTGCAAACCTTAGCAAAATTATCCACTCTAGGCTGAGGAGGAGGAGCGGTTGTCTCTGGTGTAGTAGCATTGGCCGGACCCGCAGCCGCGGCCCTAGCCTCTTGCAACCTCCTATACCATAGTGGTATAACTAAACCCTCCGGGATGTTAAGATCTTCAGCCATGCTGAAACGAAAGAGGAAAGATTCAAAAAGGAGATTCCGAAAGATAAAGATATGGCTATTGGGGATTATGCTTTTCTTTTTCAAAAACTTTTTCTCTTAGAAGACATGCTTTTTAAAAATACTTTCTTCGAAAATACTCTTAGAAAGTAGTTTTTCTCAAAAATTTTATCTGTTCTGGTAACCTTAAGCTCTGATACCACGTGTAACACCCCACTCCCGCTATGATCACTCACTAAGGGAATGCCATAGCATCGGTGGAGTATTTTAGTGAATATAGAACAGAAAAATTACAACAAGACAGATATAAATAGTACTTGAAATTTTAAAACATCATCTCATAACAGCGGAAGTAAAACATGTCTGGTTACATCATAAAACCACAATAAAGGTCAAGTACAATATCCATCAAAATAAAGAAGTACATAATCCCACTCTCATACAATAGCCAAACAAAAGAAAAGATAACTGGATAACTGGAGCTTTACATCTATCCAAGCTCCTAAAGACTGGAACAGCAATCCGATCAAGCTCCACTACTGCTAGGATCCACCGTAGGACCTGAGGGTTGGGAAAAAGATAAAAACAACGGGGTCAGACATAAGTCTGAGCGAGTCCTATAACTTTAACAATACAATCGTTAAAGTAACCAGAGAAGACATAAACTGATATACGGTAACATATAGGGATGAATGGCTACCCTAAGCAGTCAACTAAACGAAGATAAAGGATAAAGACGCATCTACCCTCCCTAAGGTAAATTACTAAACTGCACCACACCAGTCGTTCCTAACTTAAAGGTTGATCCCACCCAAGGACTTATAAAATTTACTAATTAGTACCTGCGTACCCCTAGGTGACCAAGTAGGCGCCACGGGGCCCTACAATCCACTAGGTGTACACACTACTTCCCATTCGATCGGCTCCCTAACGTAGATACCCGTGCTGGCCCCACCGTGGGATGTATCATTCCCCAATGTGGCAACCTGATGAAACTAAAGGTGCACGGCTTATATCTACTCGATGCAACAACGGCTTACCTACCAGCCCGGGCCCACTCACGCATATGAAGCCCGTTGGACTTGCGTTGCCACCGCTAACCCGTTTGCCTCTTACAGTCAAGCCCAGTATGCGTGTCCCGTCCTCGACATGGGTCGAGCCCACAAAGATACGTATGGGTTACTGGTTGAAACGGGCCTCCACAAGCTACCCACCTAAGCTTGTCCCTTTTTCTAGTATATCCCACTTAACCCTTTAATCATGTTTTAATTACATGTTCCATTTTGGTTAAGTATTCTAATCGTATTTTCTATTGCCACCCAAGGCAACCACTAGATTTTCTCATGCCACCCGAGGCACCCACTTAACCCCTCATGTCCCTCTACATGCTAATGTGGTTAAGTGTTTCTTAATTAATTAATTAAGAACGTAACCTTTGTAAAGACCTCTCACATTAGACTGTCTTTTATGACCGCTGGTTAAGCCGGTTGGGTCCGGGCAGCCTTATGTCATAACAGAGTCTAACCTCGTGTCTTTACATTAATTACGTATTTAGTTTGTGCCTAAGACCTCTCACATTGGGCTAACATTTGTAGCAACTGGTTAAGCCGGTTGGGTCCGGGCAGTTTTACGCTACAACTGAGTCCAACCTCGTGTCTTAGTCAATTAATTACACCTAATTAATCACCCTCATAATTTTATATTAATTATCCCTAATTAATCAAGTTTTCTTAACATGGGTAGACCTAACTTAATAGGTAAATTCCCATGGGGTAGACCTAACTCAATAGGTAAATTCCCAACACATAGTATGGGTACACCTAACCAAATAGGCAAATTCCCATACTATGTTTATTTATTTTGTGTTATGCATAATTATATTAATTTCACACAATCTTATTAACTTATGCATTTAATTACCCCATCGTTCCCACGTAATTTCGTTCATGATATAACACATATAAAAGGTGTCAACTTGCATATGAATGAACATGTTTCAAAGGTGCCATCTTGCATATTAACAAACACATAACTTGCATATGAACTTGCATAACATGTCACATAACTTGCATATAATATGTCACATAACTTACATATTCATTTTGCATAACAAACTTGCATATTAGCTTATAGACTTGCATAATGTGTCATCATGAACTTGCATATTAATAAACATGTAACTTGCATATTTACATACATGTAACTCGCATATTAACAAACATGTAACTTGCATATAAAGAAACATGTAACTTGCATATTTACATACATGTAACTTGCATATTAACAAACATGTAACTTGCATATTAACAAACATGTAACTTGCATATTTACATACATGTAACTTGCATATTAACAAACATGTAACTTGCATATTTACATACATGTAACTTGCATAGCATATTACCATGAACTTGCATAACATGCATATGATTACATAGCCCACAACTTGCATATTTAGCATCATGCAAACATAACATACATCATATTAAACTTGCATAAGCTTACATACTCAACATGCATAAACATAAGATTAATGCTAACATCATATCATATGATTCAAAGCTCATTAACCCACATACAAAACCATAAATCTCATCACATCTCATCTAATTAGTTTACCAAAAGATCATCAAAGTGATAGAAACTCACAACTAGCAACTTTGAACACCAAATGAAGAAGATTAAGATGCTAAGAAGGGATTAGAAGTTGATTAGAGAGTGATTAGTATGCAACCCTCTTCATAAAATTAGTGGAGGCCATGAGAGCTAGCATTTTGCCATAGTTTAGTCACTAGGTTTAATTATGAATGAATTAGGGTAGGTTAGGGTCTTATTTATAGATTAGGCAAGTGTTTTAGGCCATAGGATTAACCCTAGATTCAATCCAAGCCATCAAAGCATGTCTTGGGGAAGAAGTCAAGTGTAGGAACCATCTAGGGCCTTTAGATTAAAGATGGACCATGAGAACCATTCAAATGCAAAATCTGCACTTGAGCGAATCGGCCCACGGGTTGACAGCCAAACACCCTGGATTAACCCCTAGTCGACCCAGCGGGCTCGGGTCGACTTCAAAAATCGGCCGGTTCGGTTATTCCCCTCTCCCAATTCGCTGTTTTGAGCATTTTTGCATATTTATTTATTAAATTTTCAATTATATATATATATATATATATCAATATATATATATATATATATATCTACACAACCCATTTCACTTAATTAAGTATACTTTAATTTGGGAATTTTCGTGAAACTTCGCGAGGCCATATCTTGGTCATACGGACTCCGATTTTCGAAAACTCGGACTCTATTTCGCGTATTTTTCCGAGACGAACGCAATGGCATAGCCCGTTTCCCTTGATTCCCATTTTAGAAATAAATTCTGCCTCGATTTATGTTATTACAGGTTATTGAAAATACGGGTTGTTACAGAAAGAAAAGAGGCGAAACAAACAAGGTCAGATAAAAAGTCTGGCGCGTCCAGTAACTTTAACAATATAATTAGTAAAGTAACAGGATAAGAAATAAAATGGATATAAGAGATGGCTGTAACATAAGCAGATGTGACAAGGTAAACAAGGTAAGTAAGATAGAACATCGGCTGCGCTCCTAACCACTATACGATATGCTCTGCACCATACTAACATACTAGTTACATACAAAAAGATGATCCCTCTTAAACAAACATAATAATGATGGTAATAATAATGATGGTAGTTTCGTGTACCGCTAGCTATTGTCATAGGCACCGCCTGCTCCTATCTCTACTAGTTGTACCCACTACCCTCCCCATTCGATCGGTTCCCTAACTCTTAGATACCCGTGTTGGTCCCAGAGTAGGGTGTATCACTCCCTAAAGTGGAAACCCGATACTACTAAAATGCACGGCTTATACCTACACGATGCAACAACGTCTTACCTACCAGCCCGGACCCACGCACGCACATGACTCTATTTGACTTGCATTGCCACCACTAACTCTTTATTGACCTCTTACAATCAACCCAGTAAGCGTGTCCCGTCCTCGACCTAGTTCGAGCTCACATAGACACCAAAAATGGGTT
Organism: Allium sativum; assembly: GCA_030737875.1. NCBI lineage: Eukaryota > Viridiplantae > Streptophyta > Magnoliopsida > Asparagales > Amaryllidaceae > Allium > Allium sativum. The sequence continues at coordinate 1,024,033,049 of CM060924.1, forward strand.
ACTGGTTGAAAAGGGTCCACCCACATGACACAAGCTTCCCTCCTAAGCTTGGTCCCCTCTAGGAATTCCCACATAACCCCTCTTTATACCCATGTCTAATCACATGTCTTATCTTAGTTAAGTGCTTCTAGTTATATTTCACATGTCACCCTCTTAACCCCCATGTCTTACTACATGTCTTATCTTGGTTTAGTGTTTATTAATTCATTATAACCATAATCTTGCAAGACCCCTCACATTAGATTACCGTTTTGCGGTTGCTGGATTTCCGGGCGGTTCTGGGCAGGATTATACCGCAATCCGAATCTAACGTCATGTCTTTGCATTATTACGCATCTAATTTGTGCCTTTGACCTCTTACATTAGATTACCAAATTTCGGTTGTTGGATGTGCCGGGCGGTTCCGGGCGGTTCCGGGCAGCCTTATATCGCCATTCGAATCTAGCCTCGTGTCTTAGGCATTCATTATCACTTTCTATTTCATACTCAAATTATGGGTTATTGTGATCCCCAATTACCCATAAATTCAATTCCAAATTTATGTGACAAATTCTAATCCAATTTTATGCCTATAATCCCATGTATACAAATTATACCAAATTTTACCCAAACCCACTTATGCCAAACCTCATATTTACAAGTTATGTACAATTATGCCCAATCCATAATCATCATCAATTTATGCCCAATTACAAATTACATATTATTTCAACTTTCCCAAACTTTTCCCAATCGTTCAAATGTTATTTGTATGCAAATCTCACGAAATATGTTAGGCTCGAAGTTAGCATAATCTCATAAAAAGAAAAAGGAAATGGAGGAGGGAAGAGAATCATGACATCAAAATTGGCATAAACATAAGAACATGCATATGAACATAAACAGGCATGTAATGATAAAATAGATTAGAAAGGCATATGATAGGTTTATGGATATGAATCAAAAAAGTGACAATTTGCAAACTTGATAAGATTCATTACAGGCATACACATTAAATCCAATTTACAACTTATCACAGTCACTTTTAATTTAATTATCTTGTGAAAGTGACATAGACTCATCGCGATAGGATTAAGGATAGAGAATAATTCTAAATTCTGATTTCTGAAGTTGATTAGCTAAACCATTGATGTAGGCTTTGATTTGCTTTGGTGGATGCTAGGTTAATTTATTTTTGAGCGGCATGGAGGCGCTATGGATTTGTTTAATGAAATTAGGGTTAGCTATAGGTGTGTTTATATAGGTGTATTTGGTGATTTATGGCCTTTAGATTAGGTTAGGATCCATCTAAACCAACCAAACCAGAAAAACACATAACCCGGCTAATCAGAGAACACCACATAAGCCCTAATTCTCCAAAATTCGTCACTGCCCAGATCTGTCCGATGAGGTCGACCCCTATGGGGGGAGGGGGTCAACACCCCTAGGGGGGGTCAACACCTTAGAGCGGGATAATTCCCGCCCAGCCCGCTTCTTGATAATTTGAATTTTGAATTTGATTTTAATTATTATTTTAATTCTGGTTTAAATTGAAATCTTCTAAGCTCCATAACTTCTTCATACTGTATCCGTTTTACACAAACTTGGACTCTATCTCAAGCAGAATTCCGAGACAAACACAATGGCCCAACCCATTTCCCTTAATTCTTCTTATAAAGATTAGGTATTCTTTAATTTTTCAATTTTAATATTATAAAATTACAATTACGGGGTGTTACAAAATATGTGCATACATCATTCGAACGTCATACCCCCTTATTACTACAGTGGTGATAAAACACTTTAAATAAAAACTTCGGAAATGACTTCTTAGCCTTTTTAGCATATCTCATAGATGTAAGAGTCAAAGCATTTTTGCCTATTTCAATTCAGTGACTTAGCCATATATTAATTATATGGTGAGACACTATTTCATCCCTAAATACAAACACTTACTAAGTGACATCTAAATACATAGAAAATACATGGTCAATTATTTCTTCTGAATCACAACATATAGATTGTTATCATATATTTGTTTACACTAAACCTATAATAACTTTAAGACAATATACAATAATACAAATAACACAACTGGTAGTTTTCGATTTACATTTAAAAAAACAAGCTTAAAACATATTTAGACCAATTTCCTATTACTTAAATTTCACATCTTCTTACAACAAATAAAGTGTGATTTACAAATACACTTAACACAACATATAAGCAGAATCTTCAAATGCACAAAATACTGTAATTCAGTTAATAGCTCCTAAGCACAAATGTATATATTCCAATCATCATGCTTTTATAAACTGCGTATATCACCTGCAAGCTTCTTGAGGCTGCCTCATTATAAAAATGAGACACCCCCGAGATGCATAAAAGCACACAAAGGGGTCAGACAAAATTGTCTGGTATGGGTGTATTTCATAGCGTATGGTGTTCAGTGTGTACTGTTAATGTTTTACCGTTTACTTCCTACAATTTTAAAAGCTTGTTAAAACTGTCCACACAATATTATAACAGGTTAAGGGTTTGCTCTATAATATGCATATATGTGGAATTGATTGAACAAATGCATAGTAAATCATGTGTTCATTATAAGATATGCAAATGAGTTCACTTGTCTAATCTAATATATTGTATGTGGTCATGTAGTCATCATACATGTCTCTCATACGTGATTACGTTTTAGGACTTTGGCCACAATCGTTGGCCACTGCTCTGATACCAAATGTGACGACCGCCCATAGCCGCTGCACTATTCAAGAGGGATAATGCGCTGAAAGGTGTGCCAAGCTGTTATGGACGATCATCAGAGTAGGTAAACACATCGAAACCTGTCATAGAACTCACATCACAAGGATAAAATATATAATAGAACATATACAACAGGTAATAGTAGTGAAGCATCATATAGCAAACTTTCCAAACTTTCACAACATCCTGAAAGATTATTCCAACATCATAGGAAATATCAAGTATGTAAATAAGGCCTCACTACAGCACTCATAGAGCAAGTCAAACATCGGAAACAGAAAATACTATATAGTAATAAACTGGTACGTGAGCCTCCTACTCGTCGTCGATCACCATTATCGTCCACACTAAAGCATCACCTGTCTCCTGCTACTTAGTCCGCCCATCCACAACCGGATGAACAACCCAAGCTAATAAGAGGAAACATAAAACCTTGAGTCAGACAACAGTCTTTGTGAGCGATTAAATGGCTAACAAACTACAACAATAAAGTATATGAGAATGGATAAATAAATGTACTAATCTACCCACAACAGCAGAGAAGAACTCAACCATATCTTCCCCACGTCGGACAGTGATATCCTTTACGGAAAACAATTTAACCATTCATCCATGGAAACCAGAATATCCATTCAATCATGGTTAGCACTCATAACATTAGGCTTATATATATATCTCATGTAGACCGTCCTAATCAGATTCAATATCCCTCAAGCACAATCCCCAGAGGCCTAAACCAATATCAGACAAGCACCCAAGGAACATCTCCTACGACGTTGGACAATCTATATGAGATAGTACAAATAGAACAACCAATCATCCATGACTGACTCTGGCTATCACCGCCAATCCTGCTTTGAAACCATCGTTAATCATACGACGGCCAACCTTGCCACATGTCAAGGGCTAATGGTAACCTTATTTTTAGCATAAACTCCATACGCCTTTCAACGATACATATGTATGTCCAATCTTGACAACTAGGTCTTTGAACGATACCCAAGTTACTCAACCTACAACCGGTCTTTTGGGTGCCCCTATCATACCTATGCTTTGAGTCTGCTAGAACTTACAACAACGATAATCTCTCTGCCTTCTTATCTCCTAGCCGTCTAACTTGACGACTTTTCATAGCCCAAGCAACCTTCTCGTGCAACTATTATCCACCAACTCATGACCTATGAGTTGTCACCTCATTCGCTGTTCTACACCGATCAACGAACACCTTTCAACATTTCGAACCTTCCAACATGAATTTACTTCGAAGTCACACCATCACCAAGCAAAGTTACACCACTGCGCTGCGGGTTGAGTAGGGTTTGGGGGTTTTCCCCTAAAAAATATATTTTTTCCAGACTTTTCTGTTTGAACTTGAGTCGTACCCGAAAAATAATTTTTTCAAAAATCAAAACCGATCGGCCTTCCCTTCCTAGAGCACCTACCAACCAGTCCCACCTGGAGCACTCACCAATAAACCTTTTGGAATAACACTGATCGGTCTTCTGGAGCATCACCTACCGATCGGTCCTCTGGAAGTTCACATGTCGACCGGTCCTCCTGAAGCACCACTACCCAACAGCTTAGAACACCACCGGTCGGTCCTATAGAAGCACCACCGATCGGTCATTAAACACCACCGATCAGTTCCTGAAACCTACTATCGATCAGAACCTGAAATACCAAAACATTGTTCTGCAATGTACTACACAACCGACCAGCATCCTACAAATAGATCGGTCCCTTCCACAGCCATATCCCAAATCCATTTTCGACTAAATCTTTGTCGAACAATTATTTCGACGAAATCTATTCATCCAATACATCCAATACAATTTTAAGCATGTTATGAAACCACTTAACGTCATGAAAATTACAATTATGATCAATTAATGCAAATTCACCAAAAATCATGATAAATGAACATATGATCTAAATCAATGGATCTAACTTGCACATTAACATGAAATATCATAGAATTACTTATCTAAACTTGTAAAATCAAATCATAAGGTGATTAATATGAAAATGAACTTACCAATGCATTGATCCATGTAAAAACACTTGCATATGATGAAAAACGCGCACAAATACTCATATACTTCATTGGATCCATGTGAGAGATGTAAATCACTCACCGACTCTCCAAAATAAGCTAAAATTGATGAAATAGGAATCCGGACAGCAAGCACCTCAAACCAAACACCTTGATCCGATGAATCCTTACTTTGATTGATGTAGTTCTAGCCTCCAATGGTGTAGATCTATGATTTCCCCCCTTGGATTATGATTTCTAATGGTGAAAAAGTGTTTAGAGGAAGGAGGAGCACAAGGAACCAAATGAGAGAATGGAAAACTAAAACCATTTCCCATATCCCTTAACCCATATTTATAGTTTCCACCAACCCCCTAATGGGCCTTTCCCAAAGCAGTCCATTAGGCTCCCAAAATCTGGACAGCCAACTGAAAAAGCTTAAAACAACAATTTCTCCCAACCCGCTGAGCCAAATCTTTAATGCAACCACTATACGGAAAGGCAATCATCAATTCCTTTCCAATGGCATAGGTCTCACCCTCTGATTCGACTTGAGTCAAAAGTTATGCTTTGTACAAGACTGACCATGGCAAAATGGTCACAAACAAAATTGGTAAAAATTATGGACATGTCTCACATCCCTATAAGTAACATATCAAAAGATGAGAATGATCAAGCCCTCGATGAATAAAATAAAAATATTTTACGATCTTCTGATACGTAAAATGAGGGCTGTTACAATACAATATGTATATACTAACTTGCCTGAACAGTATTAATTAGCAGGTCTTCAGATGTTCCCAATATAATATGCGTCTTCCAGATACATACTGTAGTCTTCACTTAAAACAACAATACATTTGGATAAAGGAATTTGGAAGTGGACTTAAGATTTTAGATAGTGGATTGGTACCAAAATGCTGGTGCGCCTGTTTTAATACATTTCATGCTAAAAAGATTATTCACTAAACAATTTATATTACAACAGAGCCTTTTAATTGAAAGTATCCTAGAGCTATAAGGCTATATACCTTATGCATGTAACGAGAATATCAATTCATACTCTTACATAAAATTAAAGTTCACTCATACATAGTTCTAACACCAATCTATACCATAACTCTAAGTGATAACATTATTGAAGCATTCCTAGTGAATTATAAACCTCATTTCATAACATAAGTCCTTTTTGGAAGAATGTAGGATCAGATCCTCAAAACTAACGGTCACAACTAACTCATATGGGAATATTCATCAGAACATAACAACGCTTATTCAGCCAACCAATATATTTTTAAATATTCAAGACAATGATAGTCAACTTATTTATGTATATTTATATACATGGTGTACCCTGGTCATGGTTTTTAATTATGATGTCTGTAACAATTGACAAAAGACCAAGTAACAGAACCTTACACAATCACTTTATAAAATCCCTTTTTTATCTTATAACAAATCTACATGTAGATATATGGAGTTTGCAACCCTAAAACAGTCAAAATGAGCATCGATCACTAACTGTAATCAACATACCATTCAAACCATATACCATCCATAACAGAAATTGATCCAAAACAACACAAAAATCATATAACTAATTGATATATTTACATATAATAATCGTACCTTGCAACGAATAGATGTAATAGCTGCCTATCAAAGGGCTTATTGCCAGAAAAGTGGGAAAAATATACTCACCACGCTTTTGCTCCTCGAACTCGTACTCTTAGGTTTAATTTAGACTCTCGCACTCTCAGATTATGTTGCTGTTGTTCCTCTCGATTCCGTATCCATCTCGAATTCCAGCTTATCAATGTCATAGTAATCAATGTGTATATTAAACACTTATCAATGTCATAGCAGAGTAGCTAATATTTTTTAGTTAAAAGAATCAAATCTCTTTAGATATTAACATCCAATTCCTAGTCCCTTCCCCCAAATGGTTTATTTCCCGATCTAGATCATACTAAGTCTACAACACCACCTAGCACTTGACTATTCACAATTTGTTTTATGGTCATATTAGCATCATACATTGAACACATTAGTGTGCACTGTGTGGGAACTCCCTATCTGTTAACCCAACACACAAAGGCCTATAAGGCTTTAACAAGTCGTGCACATACCTAGCATCCTAACCGATACTAGATAGATCAATGTAACTTTCCTGATCCTTTTTTATTTGGTTATTAGTTAGGTTTCAAATCTATTTTACCCAACTCTATACCCATGCACCCAATTTATGCATAAACTCCCGTCTATAATGATGAGCATTGTATCATGTCCTCAGTGTTCAAATCAGTGAAAACAATCATTTCACACAACACATTCATGCATACATTCCTCAAATAAAGCAATTCAAACATCCATGACTTTTACTAACACATTTCTATTATAATTATTTTACAAACTTTTTTTTAGAACATTTGCATTTCATATCATGATCTCAGCATAAATAAAAAGTCAAAATATTCAGTTATGCAATTCATAGTGTTAACATGGGTATAATTTCCCTTTTTCTCATTGCTAACATCATGTGGCCATGAGTGTTTAAATTGGCACACCCTAAAGCCTTCTTTTCCAACCACTATGCTTTAACTAGTGCTTAATTATTTGATAAGCATATTTAAATCACAGTTTGTGTTTAAGGAAAATATTTCTATTAATTACAAGACATAAGCAACATTAACTTATACTGCAGCCTTGTACTCAATATTTTTAGACCACATTTTTGTCGTCAATGTCATAAAATCATATGCCTATACTTCAAAGGATGTCATAACTATGCATATTCAATAAATCACAAAATAAGATTTAACTTAAAACCATGACAATAAAATAATTACTGCAGTTCTAATTCATCCTTGAATTTCCTATGCAAATTTTCTTTCACTGGTTATGTTGAATCCAAATTAAAATGATTCATAAATGAATTTCAAGTGATAATCCTCCGATACCCATTTTAATGCTATTTAGAGATGGTTATTCTACTGCATTCATAACCATTTACATATAAATCATTAAAATGTGTAATCTTAAGCATCACAGCTAATTAGAAATTAGCAATACAAACAATCCATGCATTAAAACCAAATGCAACATTGCATCCAAACAAGCATGCAAATAAACAAAACAGGTTTAAAATTGTTTATAACCATAACTTGAGACTATTATCCAAGTTATTTTACTAATTTCCCATTTTATTCTCATGTATTTTATCAATCCTAACACCGAAATGTCTAAATAACAATATTCAATTCTTAGGTTACAAAAATATTAGGGGTAGTTATGATAAAATCAATGTAGTCCATTAAAAGTTTCTATTTTACTTAAACAAATAAATAAAATCAACCACACATTTAAATCAATATATCTATTAACAATCATAAAAATTTATTTATTGGAGCGGTGTATTTTATAACCACAGCTCTGATACCAACTAATGAGACCCACCAAATTTTCACCAAATTTTTTTAATTCATTTTTAATTATTACATATATAAACTACAGGGTCAACTTCTCTATCATTACAATTCACACCAGGATCATTCGACAACAATATAAAGATACCAGTTTAATTTAAATTATTAACTTTTGTATATAAGGAGTAATACAAGCCTCCTTTTACCTATATCATAGTAAAATAATATAGTAAAGGTTATTAGATTAATTAAATATAAATGATCACCACACAACTTTTACTAAGTTTAGATTAACTCGCCCTTTTCTGAAAGCATTTTCCCAAATCATACAACTTATTGCTAATCTACTTAATAAGCAATATTTACTTTAATGTCCCTTTTCTTTCTTGAACCGAAATCGTCGTGAAGTTGTTATAATTTACTTTAGTGCAACAACATATATTTACAAAGTTATGTAACATTACCTGTACCTATCCTTTAATATGAATTTGTTTCCAGAAATTTAAACATCATACATGTCAAGCATGTAATATTCAAATAGGAAGCATATGTCTTATCATTCTTATCAGAATAGGTAACCTACCAATATTCTCGTATATATATAGTTGTATCAATGTTTACGTGTTGTCTTACCTAAATCAATTTCAGACTTATTGTGTTCACGATAGGACAAAGAAAAGGATACAAAGTTCTGACGGCCCGCCCCGCACCAACCGATATTTACTCCAAAAGTGCGTTGTTCACATGTTCAGTTAGCACGGGACGGTCGTCAAAAGGAAAGGAAGAAGACGAAGAATCAACAAGGAATCCGTAGAATGTCTCACAGTGCATATAACAAAATATAATAACAACATACTTGACATAAAACAGGTGAGACAGTGCATAAGCTGGAAACAAACTATCATAGCAGTGGAAAATCCAAATATAGCTTATGTTCCACATCATCATTATTACAACTTTTCAAACTGTATCTAAAGATAAAAGCAAGATAAGGGAGGTACACTACTAATGCCCAAGTAGTGACCACCAACGACACAGGAAGAATATCTTATATATATATATATCATACGTGGAAGCCTCTTGCTCGCCTCCGGATCAGCTACTCGTGCATCACCAGCTAACCTGTTTCTAGTCTGCTCGTTTAGGAGCACCCAGAGTACTAAGAAGAGACAAAAAACTCTAGGTCAGACAAAAGTCTGGTGTGAGCGATAAGGTGCTAAACAGAATGTTAAACCAAAAATTGGATCTAACACACAATTTAGTTATGAATTCAATGAAATAGAATCAAAAACTAATAAAGAACACACAATTTATAGTGGTTTGGCGTTAACGAGCCTACGTCCACTTTGTTTTCTTTTGATTGACGATTTGAATACAAGTACAACAATGATTCTCACTCCTTTTCTCAATTACAATGCACAAACTCACTCAAATCTCTCAAAAATGTACTTTAAGAGATGATTTTGATCTGAAATTGATTATGGAATTCAGTTATGGAGGAAGTATGGACTGAGAATTTGCCAAAAGATCCTTTCAAATGCCTCTAGATGGTGTATTTATAGGTGGAAAATCTCCTCTAAGTTTCTCCGGTTCGAAATTGCGTGGCATCCATCCCTTGAGAGTCGGGTTCGGAAGCTCCAAGATGGCTGCAGCGCATTGATTTAGTAGAAAATCGTGGGAGAAATGGTCAGATCTTGTCCGAGTCTTCAGGGGATATGCGCAGGAACGGTTGCAGGTTCAAATGGGAGAAGGGGTTCGGATCGGGGCCTCCGATCCGATCCGTTGATGCAACTTGCTATCCTTTGATGCTGCAGACGTACTCATCCGTTCCGAACCGTTTGGAATGCTTGCTTTCTTCTGATGCCGCTGAAGTGTTCCTCCGATCCGAACCACCGAAGCCACCTGCTTCATGATGTTGATGCCATACTTTTCCGATCCGATCCGATGTAATCTTTGCACTCTTGATCTTTACTTACCTCCTATGCTATCTTCATCCGATCCGAACCGATTGATGACTTTTTCGTTATTTCCTCTTTGTTTAGCCTACTTCACAAAGTAGGCTAACATTTTGCCCCCTCGAAGTACACTCTTATTTAAGATAAAGTGTTCTTCAAAGCAGTTTACGAAACATCCTTTGAATTAGAACTGCTGAATGATCACTTCCATCTACTTGTAGTACCGTGTCGCTTCATAACATCGTAGATTTTGCTGCTTATATATGTCCATAATCGATATGAATTACTTTCTTTATTTTCAAACAATTTTGATAGCTTTTATTTAACGTCTAGTGATTCTTCTAGGTAAGCTTCTTCTTTACTTTTCCCAAATTCAACTTGCATGCCAAGTCATTGTGCTTAGTTCCCTTCGGTTCGGACCCGACACTAACAGGCTTTCCCTTTGTATTGCTTAGCGCTGGTCCAACAGGCCAGAATGTGTTGGCGGGCTTGATTTCCGGTCTGAACAGAGCAAAAATCAAAAGGGTGAGCTCCACCAGACCAAACGGTTTTTTCCTTTACCCATCGTTATCGAATGGATGGGCTTGATTTATCAATACGGGCTTTAATTCCGGTCCGAGAAAAATCAGAGGCCAGAGATACTAAGAGTCACCTTGAACCTATATAAATCCGCTACCTCTTTCCTTCCTTCTCCCTTTCCTTTATTGCTCTCAGCTAAGAAATCCTGCACCGAAACCATAGCCTTTAAAAAATTCCAAAACTCTCGTTTTAATCACCGAGTCAAATTTATAGGTAGCTTTATAATCTCGAATCACCTTGCTATAATTGTTTTTTAGTTTGGATTTGCGGTTAAATCGAACGATATGAGCATGGTATTTTCTTAATTCTGACATCGTGGCTTCTTCCACCCTCCGCCATCGTCGTTAATTGCGTCAATCGCCATCTCGAGGCAACGATGGAGGGTGTTAGGGTCCTTCGTTGAATATTTGAACACACAAGCGCTTAATTTTAATTGGGGCTCCTGGCACGGGAGTGAGTTCGATGTTAAGGAGGAGGAATAAGAGGAGTATGGGGGACCGGTTCGGGTAAAGAAGCATGGAAGTGGAGATGGGAGTTGAATTCACCTGATCGGATCGGACCGGACTAGAAAGCGAAGAAGAGAGAGAGAGGGCTCACTTGACCGGATCGGGTTGGACCAAGAAATAAGGAGAAAAATGGTAAGGACACTCAAGTCACTCCGATCCGATCCAAGTGCCCTTTCCGAACCGATCCAGCTTTCCTGTCGAGTGCAAATTTTTCTTCAAACCAAGAAGAGGTTCTGCCCCCCGATCCGATCCAACGCATGCACCCGAATCGTACCGGAGTAACATGGCTTAATGAGCAAGAATTTATTTGACTAGCTAAATCGACATTCAACACCATCTTCAACTTAATGGACAGTGCCTTACGAACATAAACAAATATCAAGAACCGTTCTAAACATTACTGCTTCCTTGGACCTTTACATTATGCTTTCATGTATTTGCTTTGCACCTTTGTTACACGTAGCATACACTTTAGTTCGCATACACACATGGGGGACACGGGTAACTTTACTCTAATCCTTGTCATTGTTTCATCAATAGTCTAGTGATCATGGCCAAGAGACGTTCTTTTAGATTAGCAAAGAAGACAGAAATTGCAGAAACTTCTGAGAAGTATACTCTCGATGACATATCTTCTTCTTCAGACCCTGAATGGGACGACGAGGGATCAGATTATGAAGTAGAGGCGCATAACAGCGAAACGCCTTCTGACAACGAAGTTTCTCTGGGCTATAAAGAGGAAGGAGGGGTTGGAGATAATCAAGCTTCTGACGAATTTGAGTCGGCCATCATATTGGAATCACCTCAAGATTCTGTTGAATCGACGATTGACAACGACAGGCTCATTCCAACATGCTTAAAGCACGGGATACTGAAAAAGGATACCCTGGTGCCATCGAAAACTGACCGTCCTCACAACCTTCCAGAAGGATTTATGGCAATCACCCGATTGATGTGCATGGTCGGGGCTATTCCACCGTTTTCTCCTTTTGTTATCGACTTTCTAAGACAGGTGCGAATTGCCCCCATGCAGCTGCATCCCAACTCCTATGCTTACCTATATACCTTATATGTAGCATACCGCGAGATATTAGGTATAGAGCTCACTTTCAATGACGTTCATTTCTTTTATAACTTCAAGCATCGGACTCGAGAAACTCCTTCTTTATCTTACTTTGAATCAGTCCCAAAAGGAAAATAATTTCAGCGCCGTTCAGCAGCAAGGCCGGCGATTCCAAGCTGAAATGGTTTTATATAAAGCAACAGCCGGGATGTGCCAGGAGATGGACAAAATCAAGTAAAGAATTGGTTTTCTAAATCTCAACTCTGAATGTCCACGCCACCACATTAATCCATTTTCTTTTTGTTTACAGTTGATAATCCAAAACAAATATCAGGTCAAGTGTTCTTCGATCGGATGCACCGGCTTCTCAATGGCGACCAAAAATTTCTAACCGTCAATGAAGTCCTTAAGGATGAATATCTTCATCTTCACAGGTTGCTGTCCATTACCCGTAGCATAGGTCACGGGTCGGGTCCATTTGTATACATCCTCCCAGTGGACGTAATTCCAAAAATGGGTGAGAGCTCGAAAACTCCCACAATGCCACTTCGAACTTCACCTACTCCATCTTCGATTCAAGACGATGAGATGGCCAACATGGCCAAAAAGCACCGAGAAGGGTACATCGTCCCAGAGGATGCTATCTCTCCGGAGAAGTCGACGTCTTCCAAAGAATCGCCAATAGATGCTTCCCAAGGAGATGCCCCTAGTACCGATGATCCTACATTTCAGGGTTTAGGAGATCTCCCCTTACCTGAAACTATCTACACTTCAGAGGATTTTGGAACAAATCCTTTAGTTTTCACTTCTTCAGAAGAGACCACTCCCGCTAAGGCCAAAGAGCCCACTCGCACTAGTCCGGCTTCAGACTCGGGTTTGTCGGGGGGAAAACACCACTTAGGATGCACTTAACACAATAGCACCACATTTCACAGCACTTACCTTTTGTGAGAACACTGATTCTGAATTCCATTTGCATTGTTGCGTAGGTACAATGTCTCGCTCCCATTATGACATCAGGAAACTTCATCGCAGCATGACTGGCCCCCTTTCTGACGCTGAGCACGATCGCCGCGAAGGCCGGGGTAGAGAAGATAGAAGGCCTCATGACTCTTATCAGTCGCGGACCTCGCGCTCTCGCTCCCCCGTTCGGTCGGATTCCGAACGATACAAAGGCTACCAAGGCCGTCGAGGAGAAGACACATTACAGTCAAAAGATCAAACCTCCTCTCAAGAAAAACGCAGCAGGGAAAGGAGCCCACCGAAAGATACCGACTCACGAGGCAAACAAAGGTTTCCGATAAGCGGCCTAGGAAGAGTGATACGGCCGTCGTGCCCGCTCATCCTAAGGATACTGAGCTAACATATCGCGCACCTCCACCATTGGATGCTGAAGCTAAAGTCAAGCAGGCATATTTGGAGAAACAATTCCCCGAGCACTACTTTGAAAACCTGACTTTCTTACCCGCTCTCGAGCCTATTTCCTCAAGGTGGGAAGATGAGGCCAAAGCAAAGATTGATGCAGTTGAAAAACAATATTCGGAGATGTTCCACTTAATCTCTCTAGAATCATCCGAACTCTGATTACGGATACTGAGTCGATGAAAAATACTGCAGAAGCTGACGCTAAAGCCATGAAAAATTTAAGGAAAGATCTTGAGGACACACAGACCCAACTTGCCGTTGCTCAACGGGATGCTACCAACTTCAAGCAACAATTTGAAGAGCTACAAAAACATTATCATGACTTGCTCGAGTCTCGTAATCAAGAGCGCTCGGAGCTGAAAAAGCAAGCAGAAGATGCAAAGTCGGATAATGCTAAAATGCAATTTGCCTACACTGCTTTGGAGCTAGAGAAAGTTGAGTTAGCGAGAAAGAATGCTGAATTGGAGAAGAGAAACACTGACTTGGCTTCCAAGTTGGTGGAGGCTGAGAATAGGGCTTCCCTAGCGGAGGGTAATGCAGAAAGTGTTATTAAATCCGCCGAAGAGACCCGCAAGCAGCTGTCAGAGGCCGAGGAGGAAGTGCATGGTTTCAGCGAATTAATGATCGAATTCTTTGCGCATATAATCCACCGCCGAAACATCTCTTGGATTGAAGATTATCCGACTACCTTGGTTCACGTATGGAGTCAAAACGTTGAATGGGAGAAAGAGGAACTCAAGGTAGACTCCGTCGACGAGGACAAGCTAATGGAAAAATATCTAAGAGATGATGAACCAGCGCGCCTGGCCGAGGGATTCCACCTCATCGCTGATACTATGGAGGAGGAGAAGCGGAAGGCTAAACAAAAGAACATCTCCGAGGCTGGTTCTACTTCCACTGCCGCTAAAACTTCTAAAGTAGAGGGATATGACCCCGAAAACCCGGGGATCCCTCGGGCATCTCTTTTGTCCCCCATACCCGAGACGGCGTTGGAGATGGCAGTTACTCTAGCTGAGAAATCATCGGAAGGTGTTTCTACCTTTTCACCTCAATTCGTCAAGGTCGTCTCTTCATCACATAATCGGACAATAGATGGAGGACCCTTTATTTTCTCCTGAGTTGATAACTGTTGCTTCTCATTCTGTAGGTGTTGAACCGACCGAGAAGTTTGGTGGGCCTCAAGTAACCACCACTGGAGAAAAACCCGCGGAGAAGGCTCAAGGAGAAAAGGACAAGGCTGCCACTATTGATTCAGGAGAGGGAGCTGAACCGTCTAAGGCTGATGCTCCTCACGATGACGAGATGATAGACACCTTGAAAGATGATGGCGGTAACGAGGGACATGAGGAAGACCCCGAGGTGGCTATAGTTGGGGAGTCAAAAAGCGCTGATGACATCACTTTGACTGCATTGAAAGCTGAGCAAGACAAACGTATGCAGCTTAAAGTTGAAGACCTGGACCCCGAAAGCCTTAAGCCTCTTGCAGTGGTGGATGCTGGAACAAGGTTAGTTGTTAAGCTTTCAACTAGGTCTATTACATAAGAGCCTGCTAAAACGTCTTCTCTTGATTCCAGTGTTTCAACTCCTGGGAAATAATCAACCGATTCCAGCACTTCGGTCACAGGGAGGAAAAAACCAAAGCGCATTCTAACTGATGCTGAAAGGGAGGCGAAGGATGCTAAGAAGGCTGCTAAAAAATCCAAGTCCACTCCAAAGTCTAAGTGATGAAGTGCTTTATTTTACTTTAGTATTTAATTGGCCCGCACTTGTTGCAGCGAGCGCGGCCCTCGCATCTTCTTTTTCGCTTGTTCTCCATGTACAAACTCACATGTTTGTGAATAAAAATAGTTTATTTCCTGCAATGTCTGATAGTCGTTAGTTTAGTACTTAAACGAAAATACACAAGTATGTCAAATTAAAGTCATATAATGAAGTCATTGCTGGAGGAAACATGTATGCGCATATATGCCCCCAGTCAATCTTGAATAACTGAGCAAGAACTACTCAAGATTAAACTAAAGAGTCTAAATGTCCTTGATTCTCTGACGGGGGCCATATTCCTTTCGTCATTGATGCCGGTTCTTTCTGGCATATTTATACTCTCCTGTCTCATATCCGGGTTAGAGTTTTCGCTAAGGAGGTCTCTTATCTGGGTGCACCTTCGCGCCTCAGAGGACATCGTCTTCCCGTCCTTTATACTCTCTCTCTCTCTCGATTCTTGAGAGTTAGAGTTAAGAATGTCGTCTTCCCATTCTTCTATGTCTTATCGTACAAACAGTTGTTGTGTTTGTTCTTGCATATAAACCATCTCCAACTTTCCAAATTTTAATTTAACATTTCGTATTCGACAGTCATAATAGAATAATTGTTGAAGATATAAATAATGCAGGAAAGTAAATGACACACGATATTTTTATAGTGGTTCGGCTAAGTCGTAGCCTACATCCACTTTATAGTCCTTTGTTCACATAAACAGACTTTTTTAAGGCAAGTTGTGCCTTTTTTACATAGCTTATGAAAACAAAAGAAATGACATTTCATATTTAACTCAGATATCGTCGTAAGTGCTGAGCGTTCCAAGCTCTGGGAATCTCTTCACCATCCACGGTCGTTAGCTTGAATGCTCCCGTATCAAGATTCCGTTGGATGGTGAATGGCCCTTCCCATTTTGGACCCTGTTGGGTCGACGGCGGGAAGACTCGCTTTAGTACTTGGTCTCCTGGTTCAAAGGTTTTGAAGCGAACTTTTTGGTCATAATAGCGTGCTACTTGATGTCGATGTCTTGAGGCACGCAAGTCGGCTTCATCTCTTTTTTCATCAATCATATCAAGAGATTCTAGGAGGAGTGCTTTATTCGTCATCGGGTCATAGTACGCAACTCGATTGGAAGGGACTTCTAACTCTACCGGGATTACTGCTTCTGACCCAAAGGAAAGTGAATAGGGAGTATGGCCGGTAGCCGTCTTAAAGTTTGTCCTGTAGGCCCACAGAGCTAATGGCAACTCGTCCACCCATCTAGCTTTGGCCCGCTCCAACCGCTTCTTCAAAATTGATTTAATGACTTTGTTTATGGCTTCGACCTGGCCATTTGATTGTGGGTGAGCTACTGCAGTATATCGTTTATCGATCTTGTATTTCTGGCAAAAATTTCTGAACTCAACGCTGTCAAACTGCGTCCCATTATCAGTTATGATGGTTATCGGTATCCCAAATCGACAAATAATGTTTCTTACCACGAAACTGATCACTTTCCTTGCCGTGATGGTTGTTAGAGGTTCAGCTTCCACCCATTTTGTGAAGTAGTCCACGACAACGATCGCATACTTAGCTCCTCCTCTGGCTACAGGTAGCACTCCAATAATATCAATCACCCACATGGCATATGGCTACGGACATACCATCGACTTGAGCTGAGCCGGAGGCGCTCTGGGAACTTTGGAATATCTTTGACATCTATCGCAGCGTCGTGAATAATCAGCCGCGTCTTTACTCACGGTAGGCCAGAAATATCTGTACCGTAATATTTTCTTTTCCAGGGTCTGAACCCAAGTGTGATCCCCACACTCACCTTCATGCACTTCTCGCAGTACACGTTTGATGTCATCGTGTGCGATACACTGTAATAGGGGCATTGAAAACCCTTGACGATAAAGGACGTCGTCCTGTAACACGTATCTTGTAGCCTTGCGTATTACAGCTAGTCTTTCGCTCTTTTTTGATGGGAGGGTTCCGTCCTCGAGAAAATTCTTAATTGATGTCATCCAGGATTCTCTTTCTGGTTCGACTTCTAAGGCTATCTCAACTTCCATTAGGTCGAAGCTTGGCGATTCCAACACCTCGATAAGGACCGTTTCGGTTTCTTTAGGATTATCAGAACTCGCTAGTTTGGCCAGTCGATCTGCTTTCTGATTTTCCGTTCTTGGAATGTGTGTTATGCTATAATGCTCCAAATCTTCCAATAAATCCTTCACCTTTTTAAGATAAGCACTAAGTCGAGGTCCTTTAGCAGCAAATTCTTCCCGAACATGACATACAACTATTTTGGAATCGCAATATATGTCTAGTGTCTTCACTCCCAAATCTTTGGCGAGTTTCAGCCCGACAATAAGGGCTTCATACTCAGAATCATTGTTAGTAGCAGTAAATTCCAATCGTAATGCATAATAAATAGATTTTCCTTCAGGAGTTATTAAAACAACTCCGGCGCCGGACTTTCTATCGTTCTTGGCTCCGTCCATATACAATTTCCACGAACTTAGCTCCAACTCTTGATATAAAGTAATGATCTTGTCACCCACCATTTCTTTTTCAGGAATTGTAAATTCAGCTATGAAGTCGGCCAAGGCCTGCCCCCTTATTGATCTTCGTGGATGAAAGTTCAGATCAAACCGACTCATCTCAATATTCCATTTGAGTAACCGCCCTGATGCTTCGGGTTTCTGCAACACTTGTCTCAAGGGTTGATCAGTATATACGATTATAGGGTGTGCCTGGAAGTAATGGCGGAGTTTACGGGAGGCAATCAGGAGGCTATAAGCAAGTTTCTCTATCCTCGGATAGTTGCATTCTGCAGCAGCCAATTTTTTACATACGTAGTACACAGGTTTCTGGACTTTATTCTCTTCACGTACTAGTGCTGTGCTGACGGCGTGAGACGATACTGCCAAGTAGACGAACAAATCCTCGTGTTCCACAGGCTTTGATAATATGGGAGGCTTTTCTAAAAAATCTAACAAGTTCTGGAATGCCTCTATTAAGTCGGGAGTCCATTCAAAATTTCGCTTTCCTCATTTTATGAGATCGAAGAAAGGTACACACTTGTCTGTTGCCTTGGAGATGAACCTGCCTAGTGCTGCGACCTTGCCAGCTAAGCTTTGAACATCTTTAATCTTCTGCAGCTCCTCTATGTTCCTGATTGCTATTATTTGATCCGGATTGATTTCAATTCCTCTGGAACTCACGATAAAGCTGGGGAACTTGCCTAATGCCACACCAAAAGAACATTTCAAGGGATTCAACTTCATCCCATACCTTCGTAATATGCCGAACATTTCTGCCAAGTCCTTCGTATGATCGGGAGATTTCTTGGACTTCACGAGCATATCATCCACGTACACTTCCATGGTTTTCCCGATTTGATTGTAGAAAATGCGGTTGACTAGGCGCTGGTATGTGGCTCCTGCATTTTTTAACCCGAATGGCATTACCACGTAACAATACAATCCCAAGTCTGTGATAAAGCTTGTATGCTCTTGATCTAGTATGTGCATGGGAATTTGATTGTACCCAGAATAGGCGTCCATAAAGGATAAGAGTTCATGCCGGCAGCTGAATCCACTAGTTGATCAATTCTGGGGAGAGGAAAACTATCCTTCGGGCAAGCCTTGTTCAAATCAGAAAAGTCGATGCACGTTCTCCACTTCTCGTTTGACTTTTTGACCAGGACAGGATTCGATATCCAGTTAGGATATTTTGAATCCTTAATGAATCCATTACCTTTTAATTTTTCTACTTCTTCTTTCAAAGCCTCTAACCGCTCTGGGCCTAACATCTGTCTCCTTTGCTTGACTGGTGGGTGCTTTGGATTGATACACCAGGAGTGGCTCATGATGGTAGGCGAAATCCCACACATTTCAGCGTGAGTCCAGGCAAACACATCCAGATTTGCCTTTAAGAAATCAACCAATTCCCTTGCTCTAACTAAATCTAATTGCGAGCCGATCTTCAGTACTTTTGTTGGATCAGTTTCATCAATAGGTATGTCGACTGTTAATTCATTGGGAGTTGCCTTCATGTCTCCAGGTTCTCTATCCTATCTGGGATCTATATCCTCGAGCACATCCGAGGCCCCCTTAGTTGCTATGCTGAGGCCCCCTTTGGAGAGGCGGAATCGTCTTTAGCATCTATATTCAGCCCCTTCATTAGCATCTTTAACTCTGCCACGTAACAAGCTTGTCCTGTAGCTTGGTCGCCACTCATCGTCCCAACTCCCGAGTCAGTCGGGAATTTTAGTAGAAAACACCAAGGTGCAATGCATGCCCTGAATTCGGCAAGGGCTGGTCGGCCTAGGAAGGCACTGTAAGGTGAATCCAAATCCAGAACTACAAACGGCAGGATCCGTACTCTCTGGCGGTCTCCCTGCCCCAGTGTGACTGGTAACTCCACAAAACCCATTGGAGCTGTAGATACTCCATTAAAACCGCGTATCCATCCTTGACATGGCTTTAAGTCTTTTGCTTCGAGCCTCATTTGTTTGAAAGCTTTCTTAAAGAGGATATTGACTAAGCTTCCGTTGTCCACTAGCACCTTATGGACCAGAGCGGGACCAATTGTCGTGATTATCACTAGCGGATCGTCAGTTTGGGATTAAACTCCAAACTCGTCTCTATTACGGAATACGACATCATCGAACATCATTTTTTGCTGTTTTATTGGAGTGACGTCTTCAAGGCTGCTGCATTCTCCTACTTCATAATGCTTGGCGGTGTTGAGGTAATGGTCCAATGCTTTAAAGCTGCGACCAACCAAGTGATGCCCGCCTATAATGGAGTTAATGACGATCCTCTTACCTTTTTGCTGAGCCGTGGGTTTTTGAAGCAGGCTGTTCTTGGTTCGAGGCCTGTCCCCCTTGCCCCCTGTCCCTTGGAGCGGCTTTGTACTCATCCAACTTCCCTTCTAACAACAATTTTTCGACGATATCCCTCAAATGACGACACTCATTGGTGGAATGACCGTGCGTACCATGGAACAAGCAAAACTTTCCTGTTTCAATTTCCTTCTCAGTAGAATCTCTGGGTGGTGGCTTTTTATACTGCAATATGTTGTATGTGTCTAGATAAATGTTCTCCAGTGTATCATTTAACGGCGTGTAATTTTCAAAACTCTGGAATCTGGGTCTTTTATTAGAGCTATTCCCACGGTTTCGGTTCCTTCTATTGCCATTCCCATTTATGTTGCTATTATCGCCACTCTGGTTGCCAACATTTACTTCCACTTTTCCTGAACTGTCACCAGACTGTTTCACGGCAATATTACTCTGGACTCCTTCCTTCGAGGCCCCTTCGGACTTTCTCTTTCGGTTTGCCTTAGCTTCTTCTCACCTTAAACGAACATTAGCCTTTTCATAGAATAATTCTCTTGTAGGAGGTGGTTTTACAGCCAAGTAATCCCCAAACTCTATGTCGGGATCCACTCCTTCTATCAAGGCCATCAGGATAGTGGGCTCATGGGGATCAGTAACTTCGGTGACGACCATGTTGAAGCGATCCAGATATGACTTCAAAGGGCCCTGTTTAATTCGTGACAACTCTATGACGGTCTTGGACTTTTGGGCATGGAGTCAGAATTGATTCATGAAACGCTCACTCAATTCTGTGAAGTTTAACACTAACCGAGGAGGAAGTCGAGTGAACCACATTAATGCTACATCTTCAAGATAAATGGGGAAAGCTTTGCATTTTACGGCATCCGGTGCTGCTGCCGCATTCATGAACCATGCATATCTCATTAGATGTTGCCCTGGGTCTGTTCTTCCTGAATATCGATCCATCTGGGGCAAGTTGAATCGTCGGGGGAACTGGAAATTCAAGATGTCATCTGTGAAAGGGGTATGACTTCGCTCAATGCCCCAATCTTCATTAGTATATCGCCGGCTTTCAGACATGATCTGGCGCACCATTGCCTATACGTCGGCGTTGGTTAATGTTTGCACTGGCTCTCTAGATCTAATATTCGGATTACCCCTGGGTTCCTGATCAGGGGATAACCTTCTGTTTCTGGCGGTCGCCGCTCTACGCTGTTCTCTGCGCTCTCGGCCGACCTCTGGAGGTAGAGGTTGGAGAAGTTGTTGCTGCGTGGGGTTAGTAATATTGGGATCCCTAGGTAAGACATGGGATCCGCGCATAGGTAGTAACATGGGCTGTTGCAGACTCGAGTAATCAGGGCCCAATACACGAGTAGCATCTTCTCGGGATCCTAAAGATACGAAAGTCCATTGATCTAGGTTCTGAGGCCGTTCAAGCGGCTTTCTCTCGCGAGGACGTTCCTCCTCAGCATACCAAATGTGACGGCCCGCCCCGCACCAACCGAAATTTACTCCAAAAGTGCGTTGTATACATGTTCAGTTAGAATGAGACGGTCGTCATAAGGAAAGGAAGAAGACGAAGAATCAACAAGGAACCCGTAAAATGTCTCACAGCGCATAGAACAAAATATAATAACAACATACTTGACATAAAACAGGTGAGACAGTGCATAAGCTGGAAACAAACTATCAATCCAAATACAGCTTATGCTCCACATCATCATTATTACAACTTTTCGAACTGTCTCTAAAGGTAAAAGCAAGATAAGGGAGGTACACTACTAACGCCAAAGTAGTGACCACCAACGACACAGGGAGAATATCTTATATATATATATATATATCATACGTGGAAGCCTCCTGCTCGCCTCCGGATCAGCTACTCGTGCTTCACCAACTAACCTGTCTTTAGTCTGCTCGTTTAGGAGCACCCAGAGTAATAAGAAGAGACATAAAAATCTGGGTCAGACAAAAGTCTGGTGTGAGCGATAAGCAACTAAACAGAACAATAACATGTATACTAAACCATACTTGGACCTGCAACCAAAGAGTTAGCACTACATACTGTACAACACTCTAAGGTGCCACTGAATATATGGTGCAAAGATAACGGGGGTGGGGGTGTGCATGTCATAGTGATGGCAAATAATCAAACATAGCAACCATCCTCACATCTCTCACTCAGTGCGTAAAGCATACGATATCCACCACTTCAATCACCCAATACTTTTCTATGATCACTCTGCCCCATGAAGTCACAACGGCTTCATTGCACTGATCCATAGCCACTAATCCTTCGCTATGTCCACTTTGCCCCATAGATTCGTACACACCCCACTGCACTGGCTCATAGCCTTACTAATCCTTTACTATGTCCACTCTGCCCCATGGAGTCACAATGGCTCCACTGCACTGGCTCATAGTCTTACTACGATCACTTTGTCCCTCGAGTCATGATGACTCTACTGCACTGATACGTAGTCCTTCATTCCTTTTCAGTGGTGAATCGAATTTATGAACATCGACAACTCCTTAGCACACGTTCCGCAACAAAGCCCAATCATGAAGTGAATTCATTGGTTCCCAACTGGATCCTGAGCTCTAACTTCCATTTGGACTACCTTTGCATCTCGTGTTATTGGTCATCACTGGATCGGTTCGAATCCTCTGTCCTTCTTCTCTTTCGGTTCGGATCGGCCTCCTTCCAAGTGCTCCGGGTCGGGTTGTGGCCTCCAAGTCCCTTCGTAGTACATCGGTTCGGTTCGGGTTCCCTTTGGTGAGACGACCCGAATTCGCGTTCTCACGGAAACAAGGTTATCTTTGGAATATAACACAGAAACAGATAATAGCAGAACAGAATTAAATAAATACACCAGATAATGAACAACAAAATATACTGGATAAAGTAATCATCAGAGTTACACAGTATACAGGATCTTACTTAGTACAAATACAGTTCAGCTATACATAAATGTCTACAGCGGAAATAAACAAAATATGTACAATAGGAGCTGAACAACATAAAAAGAAATAAATGATAGAATCCATCTTCAGCTCCAGCTATCCAGAAAGAACCAGCTAAACCTGAATACAAGGCTGCCCGTGTGGAAAAAGGGGCACCCGAGTTTGAGAGTGAAACAAACTACGAGTCAGTCATGGGACTGGTATGAGAAATCTACTCAACACATATATATAATTGGCTAATCACAGGACCACGCCACTTTCGCGGAACGGGTTTACTCCACTGGATTGCCAGTGCTTTAAAAACAAATCTTTCTTTTAAACATCGCTATGCTTTTTATAAAAATGAAGCCATTATAAGACTCAGTTCCCATCACACAATGCAACGCAAAACGGAGGATAGAGTTTTACCTTATAATGGCCAAAATATGATTGATACGAATAAAACAAAGGCAATTGATATTATTGCTAGTGTCTATATGTTTTGAAAACACTTTCAAATCATAACTATCAATCCTAGACGGCATGGGTACCATATATCATGTCGCCATATATATATACAATCAAAACCGCATGATGTCGTATTTGGAAATTGGATTTCCGTCATGAACCAAGGCAAAAGATAGTCCTTACCGACTTCGTGACTCTCTAGCCCGAGCCACAGGGTCAGAGCGCATCGACCCTTGGAGCGACAGGGCCGGTCCACCGATGTGAATTAAAATTCCTGAACACTGCGTTTCCCCACACTTTGGGGTGTAAACGAGCCAACGAATGACTCCATCGGACCCGGATCGTCCGATAAAACCGAGGCGCCTCGCAACAGCAACAACCACATAGGTGAAAAGTATATAAATGTCAGGGCTGGTAGGTCACTGACACCACCCTAGCTAGAAAGAAACGCATGCCCTCCCTGAGGTCCTTCTCCCGTTTTAGGTTCATACCGGGGTGTGAGGCTCGCGAATTCACGTTATACACAAAGCTACGCCACACAGGCGGTGCTTTGATCATCACCACAAGAATTTGCTTTTCAACAGAAGCCCTGATCACTGCATCTTAGCATGCCACACAGGCAATTCACGCCATGCGACTGAAGTCCATCGATATACAACCTCTGAGCTCGTGCGTCTCAGAGAAGGGCGTTAAGCAAAAGAATAAATTCTCCGCCGCCAAACAGATGTATATTTAACAGAAATCAATCAACACAGAATAAATTCCAATGTCAGACACACAGTCCACTTACAAGTCCGTTCTGGGTCTGAACGAAACCGGAGGCACTAAATACCTCGCAAACCCTTCGATCACCACGTACGTCTGGACGATCACCACTCATTATCCATATTTCGGGATGCCTCCCAATCAGGACCTCGGTTACCATCCAAACGAGGTGAAGATCTCCGGTCTTCGACCACCGTCTTCATCTTCGACTTTCAATCGTCGGTCGATTATTTGAAATGAGAATTAACTCGGCCTTTTCAAATAATTCACGCATATTTAGAATTTCAAATCAATTTATTTCAATGGTTAAATTATTCGACAACACCAATATTGTTCTTTAATGTAATTTTCACACCAAACACATTCAACCATCAAATACAACATAAATCGAGCAAATTCAGTTTATTTCCATTCCATATCGCTTATGATATTTTATAACAATTTATCGCTATTTTTATTTATTTTTAAATAGCTATTTTATTCAAAACGACGCTTCGGGCCATAAGGCGGCCGTAGCGCTGTTTTTCTTCAGATTTGATTTACACATATCTGAAAATCTAACCGTTGGATCTTCACAAAATTTACATCATTAGAAAGGTCTTTTCAAAACGAATCCAACGGTTCCAGTTTCGGGAAAATCCGACGGTCGGATCTCCCGGTACAATCGTTTGAAGTTTCGATTTCAAAATACGAACTGCAGCGTCGTTATTCGATTTAATATATAATTATATTTATATATATATAAATATAATCGCTTCTGGCGCTGTTTTTCATCAAATTTGATTTAAACATTCCAGACAATCCAACCGTTGGATTTTTACAAGGTTGGTGCCGTTGGAAAGATATTTCCAAGGCGAACCCGACGGTTGAGGTTTCGGGAAAATCCAATGGTCGGATTTCCCGCACTAGTCGTTTGAAATCACGGTTTCAAAATACGAACTGCACGGCTTCGTTTCGTTTTAATTTTATTTATATTTATATAATTATATAAATATAGTTCATTCAACGATTTCCATATCGCTTTCACTTCAAATATTTTTCTAACACCCTAAAATTTTGGAAAATTTCGCCATAACCTCCCCTGCACCGGGGGCATCGGGAAATCGCAAATAGCGTTCCCGGTCCTTCTAATCTCAAAAAGAAAAAGAAAAAGCCAAGCGGCTAGCCAACAGGCTCAAAATCATCACCCAAACAAATCAGTAAATGTGTACCTATTTGTCGGGCACAAAATTTTATTCCTCTTCTCTAGCCCCTTTGCTATAACCTGTTCAATGAATATTGCATGCACATATATATACAGTTCTTATCATTTATCAATTTCTATTCGACTTCATATTTGATTTCTATCTGGTTTAAAAACTCCATTCATTCTAATGTTACATAAATAGGTGCAAATCATTTCATTAGCTAATTAATGAATATTTCAACTCATATACGTTTATTTTGAACAAGTGGCTATTTTTAACACTTCACATTTCAACGATTTATGCATACAATAAAAATGCTATTTTTATTGTAAAACGATTCATTTCAAAACACTATTTTTCTATATAGTTCATATAGTCGATAAAGGTGATTTTTATTATCAAACAATTTATTTCAAAATATGAATACCATTCAACACATGAATTTCTAAACAACGAATGAATATCAATTCAACACATGAATGTTTTCTATAGTTTCTATATATAGATAAAAATGTGATTTTTATTATCGAACAATTTGTTTCAAAATATGAATACCATTCAACACATGAATTTCTAAACAACGAATGAATATCAATTCAACACATGAAAGTTTTCTATAGTTTTTATATATAGATAAAAATGTGATTTTTATTATCGAACAATTTATTTCAAAATATGAATACCATTCAACACATGAATTTCTAAACAACGAATGAATATCAATTCAACACATGAATGTTTTCTATAGTTTTTATATATAGATAAAAATGTGATTTTTATTATCGAACAATTTATTTCAAAATATGAATACCATTCAACACATGAATTTCTAAACAACGAATGAATATCAATTCAACACATGAATGTTTTCTATTCAATGAATAAATATAGTTTAAGCATATGAAAATAATTCAAACACACGAATATTATTCAAAATTTCGGCAGCATAACGGCAGGGTAGTTAAACCGGCACCGTCCCTAGTACGGCTCCTCGCTCTACCTTAAAACCTCGCGGTTTTTGACAATGGGGTTCATGCATCTAGTTCGCACGCAGGCGGCATGTATATATTTATTTCATTTCCACAAACTAATCCTAAGTGGTTTCAACCAAATATTTCACAACCACAAATGGGTATTTTTCAACCACAATCAACCAATATCAATCACAAACAATCCCAAACAATCATTCGCTATCAACTAATTATCACAACAATTTCAATCAATAAATATCGTCCATGGTTTGTGGACGAGGGGCGTATATATATATATATATATATATATATATATATATAGATATTTATATATAGCTATTCACTTTTATTTTCAACACATATATATAATTTTTAAATCAGAAATCTCACCAATAGCTATCCAACTGCACGACACTTCACTTATAGAAATCTTCGCCTTTTGTCGCTTTCGCCCGTATCCTCTACATATGTAAAAATCGAATTTTTTTACGATGTTATTCAATATATAAAAATCGAATTTTTTCCACGCTATTCAATATATAAAAATATGATTTTTCCACGCAATTCAATATATAAAAATATGATTTTTACTTCGACTTTCAATATCTAAAAATATGATTTTTACTTCTTAAAGTTCAAATCCTTTTTCTCTTTAAAGATTAAACCTTTTTCCTATTTAAAGTTTAAACCTTTTTTCTATTTTAAACCTTAAAATAAAATCAGTTTTTATTTTCTACTTTTAAACATTTTCAGTTTTTATTTTTAAAATAAAATCAGTTTTTACTTCTAAAACAAAATCAGTTTTTACTCTATTTATAAAAATCATTTTTATCCTAAAAAGAAAATCAGTTTTAAACTAATTAAAATTCAGTTTTGAAATCATAACTAAAATCAGTTTTTTACTTTTCTAAAAAAATCTGTTTTAAATCCCAAAAAAAGGTATTCTTTCTTTTTAAAGTTTAAAATCAATTCAGTTTTAAAACCCTTTTTTAAAAATCTGTTTTTTTTAAACAAATCAGTGTTTAACTTTAATTGAAAAATCATTAAAAATAAAATAACAAAACAAAATACTTACAGAGGGGGGGGTTCTGCAGTTCGTCGGAGGGCTTCTCGAGGGGGCGGCGCTAGGGTTTCGAACGGGGGAGGCGCTTCGAGGTCTCGAACTGGGAAGGCGCTCTAGGGTTTCGAACTGGGAAGGCGCGATGCATCGCAAGGGGAAGGAGCGGGATTGGCGCGTGGTGGTGGGGCTCGGCGGTGCGTCGCGGCTGCTCCGTCCCTCTTCTTTTCTGTTTTTTTTTTGTTTACTGATTAATGAAATCGGGGGGGGGGGGGGGGCAGAAGGAAGAAAAAGGGGGGGAAAGATTATATTATTTTATTATTTTATTTTTTTATTTATATTTTTGCAAAAAGGTTGACTTTTACATACGACCTCGAAACGAGGCCCACCGCCTGTCGCCCATAGCGTTTTACTCCCATTCTGAACACAATGGGATATGTATCGCAAGCTGATTTGATCGTTACAATCAGTTTCCGTTGAATTTACATTTAAATCACTATATTGAATTTTAAACGTACATTTCAAATTACCAGGGCCACATACTAACTAGAAAAATTCCAGAAAAATATTTTTTAGCTTCGTATTGACGATACGGTCCTAACAAAACTAGTTTCTTCGAATTCTGAGGCCGTTTGAAAAATGGCCAATTTCCAGTCGATTAAAATTAACTGAAACTGGCCAAACGCGTTTTCCTTTGCCACACTCACATATTGATTCGAAAAATTATGAAATTTGAAACCTAACAATAACTTGACCCTGCGGATCCAACAAAAGTGGTTTCGCCGAAATCCGAGGTCATTTGCAAAATCTCCATTTTTAAGGGCCTGAATTCCATAGCGACTATTCAGTATTTCCAACTGGACATACCTTTTGATTCCCGCTATCAAATTTTGATTGGTCGGATTCGTTGGAAAGATATTCACTAACAGATTTAAATATTTTTGGTTTCGCTAAAATCCGGATTGTTTTGCACCCGGTATACTCAATTGAAGTTTGAAATCGAATTATCGAACTACCGCGCCATTTTCAATTCTATATATAATTATAATTAATTATATTCGTTTTCAAATGTCGATTCAAACTCAGTTTTCATCGCCATTATTTAAAATATTTATTTTAAATATTTAAAATCCATTATTTTAGCCAATTTAAAAATTTTAAATTGGTTCAGATTTTCTGGGTCGTTACAATCTCCCCCACTTAAAACTTTTCGTCCCCGAAAAGGAATAAAGTCGAAAGTGGTTTGATAAATCTACAATCACACAACACAACAACCAGTTTGTTTTTAACCTTTAAAAATATACTAATCAAATCCTATACCCCTTTAAAATCATTTAGAGTATAGAATAAATAGTGCACATCCATAGGAAGAAAATTGCAATAGAATAGAGAATTAAATGGTAATGCAAAGTATGGTGAATGTACCTTGCACCGGAGTCAATCAGAGATATCTACTCGGCATCTAGGATAAGCTTTCTGAATGCTCTCCTCAGTTTCCCAAGTACAATCTCGCGGATCTCCACTCCATTGCACTTTGACTAAGCGAACCTTCTTGTTCCTCAGCTCTTTGGTTTCTTTGCCGATGATCTTCAGCGGCTCACGCCTCACAGCTAATTCTGGAGTAATTTCAATATCCTGCTGAGCTGCTTCTTCCACGATCAAGTCTGGATCATGAACGTGCTTTCGAAGTTGAGATATATGAAATACATCATGAACTCCAGGCAGCCAGTCAGGCAGTTTGACCCTGTAAGCGAGAGTTCCAATCCGTTCCAGAATAGGAAACAGACCAATGAATTTGGGTGCCAACTTTCCAGTTTTACCGAACCTGATAACTCCTCTCATCGGCGATACTTTCAAATATACATAGTCGCCAACTTCAAAGGATATATCTCTTCTTCTTCTATCGGCATAGCTCTTTTATCGGCTTTGAGCGGCGAGTAATCGCTTTTTGATAAAATCGACTTTGTCGGCAGCTTCTCGAATCATATCAGGACCCAACACAAGTCTATTACCTGGCTCGACCCAACAAGCAGGAGATCGGCACGGTCTACCATATAATGCTTCGAATGGCGACATTGTCAGACTCGCCTGGCAGCTGTTATTATAAGAGAATTCAGCCAAATGCAGATGGTCTTCCCATGATCCACCGAAATCTATAACACAAGCCCGCAACAGATCTTCTAAAATGCGATTCACCCTCTCAGTCTGACCGTCTGTCTGAGGATGATAAGCGGTGCTTAGGTTTAACTTCGTTCCCAGCTCGACTTGAAATGCTTCCCAGAATTTACTAGTGAAAATTGTATCTCTATCACTTACTATGCTGAGCGGCACTCCATGTAGTTTAACTATTTCCCTGAAGTAAATCTGCGCCAGACTCTGAGCAGTTCTGTTTGATCTGACAGGTATAAAATGGGCGGTCTTCGTGAAACGATCTACGATCATCCAAATACTGTCATTTCCTTTTCTGGTCCTGGGCAAGCCATCAATGAAATCCATAGAAATATGCTCCCACTTCCAACCAGGAACTTCTAGTGGTTGTAATAATCCAACCAATTTCTGTTGGTCACTCTTGACTAGCTGGCAAGTAGGGCATCGGCTGACATATAAAGAAATGTCCCTTTTCATCGACTTCCACCAGAAAGTGCGCTTGATGTCATTATACATTTTGCTTACTCCTGGATGGATACTGAGTTTTGACTTGTGGCATTCATCCAGTACTTCCTTTCGAAGTTCAGGAATGTTAGGGACACAGATTCGACCTTTGAGCCTTAAAATCCCATCATTGTCTACTTGAAAACTCGAGGGTTCGCCTTGTTGAATTATCCCTTTGATCTTCTGAATGAAGTGATCATCCTCCTGAAGAGCAGATATCTTATCTAATAATGAAGTCGTAATAATAAAACTGGCGATCATTACATTCTTTCTGCTTAACGCATCAGCCACGACATTGGCTTTTCCTGGAGTATATATAATTTCGAAGTCATATGCGGCAAGAAACTCCAGCCAACGTTGCTGTCTCAGATTTAAGTCCTTCTGAGTGAACAGATACTTTAACGACTGGTGATCTGTAAACAGTTCAAATCTCTCGCCCAGAAGATAGTATCTCCAGATTTTCAAAGAGAATATGATGGCCAATAACTCAAGATCATGAGTTACAAAGTTTTTCTCGTGCGGCTTCAGTTGACGGCTAGCATAAGCAATCACTTGGCCCCTTTGCATCAACACTGCACCAAGGCCTTCTCTAGAAGCATCAGTCCAGACTTTTAAATCTTGGTTGCCATCGATGATGGTTAACACTGGAGCTGTCGTCAATCTTAACTTTAGCTCTTCGAAAGCCTCCCCACTCTCTTGAGTCCATTTGAACTTAGAATGCTTCTTTGTAAGCTTCGTTAAGTGACCAGATATCTTCGAAAAGTCTTTAACGAACTTCCGGTAATAGCTAGCCAATCCAAGAAAACTGCGGACTTCAGTGGGAGTACTAGGCTGTTTCCAATTCTGAATAGCTGTGATTTTGCTTGGGTCCACAGCGATTCCTTCTTTCGATACGACGTGGCCCAGAAATTTTACTTCATCTTGCCAGAAGATACATTTGGAAAATTTGGCTTTTAATACATTCCTTCTGAGGATTTCTAGAACCTGTTCCAGATGCTTTTCATGTTCCGCCTTTGATTTAGAGAATATTAGAATATCATCAATGAAAACCAGAACAAATTTATTCAATACTCCTCTGAATACTCTGTTCATCAGATCGATGAAGTAAGCAGGAGCGTTACATAAGCCGAACGGCATTACTAACCACTCGTAGAATAAGTCGGGGCCTCTGAACGCTGTCATTGGAACACACTCTTCGGCAATTCGAAGTTGATGGAAACCTGTAGTTAGGTCCATCCTTGAGAATACTTGTGCTCCATTTAATCGATCCAACAAATCATCTATTCGCGGCAATGGATATTTATTCTTTATTGTCTGTTTGTTCAGATCACGATAATCCACACATAGTCGTAGAGTACCGTCAGATTTTGGGACAAATACCACTGCTGCACCCCAATCAGAGAAACTAGGCCTGATCAGACCTTTCCATACTAGCTGTCTTGTTTGATTGTCTAATTCCTCTTTCTCTTTCAAGGACATTCTTCGAATAGCGTGAACTACCGGCCTTGCATTTGGAATCAAAGCAATCTTGAAATCTATTTCTCTCTGCGGAGGTAAGCGAACAACTTCTTCTAACACATCCGCATAGTTCTTGACAACAGGAATGTCTTTGATGAGGTCAGGAATATTCTCCGTGACTTCAGGAACATTTTCAATTTGGGCTGGAGAAACATCGAGAGCTGACCAGAAATCCTTTCTATTTGATGTTGGGCCTTCACACGGTATGGTTATATAATTTCCCAATTGTGCTTTTGCCTTTACAACTCTCTCGGCGCATCTAACCTCTGATTCATATTTGGTTAGCCAATCCAACCCCAGAATAAGATCAAATTCATCAAAATTCATGACGACAGAGATAATAGGGAATTTATAGCAAGAAAAAGAGACGGGTACTGCACAAACCCAACTGAGATTGATGGAACCTCCAACTGGATTTCGGACAGTCACTGGCTCCTTGAGCTTTTTCAAATTCAAATCCAACTTCTTGACTGCACTCTTTGCAATAAAGCTTCGCGACGCGCCAGTATCAAACAGTACTTTAACTGGAATGTTTTTGACATTGAGCGTGCCTTCTAAAACATCAGACCTTTCTTGCTTATCTGAGGGCTCAGAGGTTTCTGCTACTTCGTTTACTTGAACCATTTCAGGCTTGTTTAACTGCGGGCAATCCTTTGCAAGATGACCAGCTTCGTGGCACTGTTTGCACTCTCTATTCTCTTGGAACTCCCCGTGAGTTCTGAACCTTTTCTTCTTTTGCTTTCGATTTGCTCTATATCCTTCTTTTCTTTGTTTCTTTAAAGATCTGCAACTTATCGACAAATGTCCTTTTTTATTGCAGTTAGAGCAAGTAGTTGTCGTCATCGGTTCTTTCCCAGACTTAGCCCTTTTTCTCTTAGTACTGGGCTTCAAACTGGCTTCAGGAATATCAGTTTATGACTCTGTTTTGTCACTAGAATAGACTTCTTCTTCGTCGCGTAACATTCCTTTCTTATGGAGGTCTTCATACTGATAAGCCATGTATATCATTTCTGGAAAAGGGAGCTTCACATGCCCCAATACCTTATTCTGGTATTTCCTTTGAAGCCCGTGAATAAATCTCATATTTTTCCTCTTTGGATCTTGAATCAGATGAGGAGCAAAGTGAGCAAGTTCGTTGATTTTCTTGTGATATTCTGGGATGGTCATGTCACCTTGTATTAGATAAGAAAATTCATCACATAATCTCTCGGTTGCTTTGGGAGGAGTAAATCTTTCTAGGAAAATCACTTTGAATCTGTCCCAGGTGATATCACCTTCTGGATTATCTTTGATGATTGTTTCCCACCAGATTAAAGCTTCTTCTTTGAGCGCCCAAGATGCTACTAACCGTTTCTGGTCATCCCTCAGCTGTATACGCTCAAAAATTCTTTCGACAGAACTCATCCAAGCTTGAGTTTGAATAATAGATTCATTGCCCGAGAATTTTTCTCCACCCAGATTTCGATATCTCTTGAAAAGAGCCTCTAGATCGGGTTCGGTATTCCTTCTGTTTCTGGCACTCATTTTTCTAGTACTTCTACAATTAGCAGATCAAGTGTCAGGTCACAGAAAAGATAGTTTAAAATATAGAAACACATACTTCAATGTAAATGTGTCTATCAAGATGTAATTTCATTCTGCTTTACTCATACTAGGATATTGCTGATCCTATCTGTATAGAGTTACCCGTCCTAGAACACTACTAGTTCTATTTCTGACGAGTTCGTTCAAATGTTATATTCCAGAACTAAGCTTAACCAAAGCTCTGATACCACGTTGAGACGACCCGAATTCGCGTTCTCACGGAAACAAGGTTATCTTTGGAATATAACACAGAAACAGATAAAAGCAGAACAGAATTAAATAAATACACCAGATAATGAACAACAAAATATACTGGATAAAGTAATCATCAGAGTTACACAGTATACAGGATCTTACTTAGTACAAATACAGTTCAGCTATACATAAATGTCTACAGCGGAAATAAACAAAATATGTACAATAGGAGCTGAACAGCATAAAAAGAAATAAATGATAGAATCCATCTTCAGCTCCAGCTATCCAGAAAGAACCAGCTAAACCTGAATACAAGGCTGCCCGTGTGGAAAAAGGGGCACCCGAGTTTGAGAGTGAAACAAACTACGAGTCAGTCATGGGACTGGTATGAGAAATCTACTCAACACATATATATAATTGGCTAATCACAGGACCACGCCACTTTCGCGGAACGGGTTTACTCCATTGGATTGCCAGTGCTTTAAAAACAAATCTTTCTTTTAAACATCGCTATGCTTTTTATAAAAATGAAGCCATTATAAGACTCAGTTCCCATCACACAATGCAACGCAAACCGGAGGATAGAGTTTTACCTTATAATGGCCAAAATATGATTGATACGAATAAAACAAAGGCAATTGATATTATTGCTAGTGTCTATATGTTTTGAAAACACTTTCAAATCATAACTATCAATCCTAGACGGCATGGGTACCATATATCATGTCGCCATATATATATACAATCAAAACCGCACGATGTCGTATTTGGAAATTGGATTTCCGTCATGAACCAAGGCAAAAGATAGTCCTTACCGACTTCGTGACTCTCTAGCCCGAGCCACAGGGTCAGAGCGCATCGACCCTTGGAACGACCGGGCCGGTCCACCGATGTGAATTAAAATTCCTGAACACTGCGTTTCCCCACCCTTTGGGGTGTAAACGAGCCAACGAATGACTCCATCGGACCCGGATCGTCCGATAAAACCGAGGCGCCTCGCAACAGCAACAACCACATAGGTGAAAAGTATATAAATGTCAGGGCTGGTAGGTCACTGACACCACCCTAGCTAGAAAGAAACGCATGCCCTCCCTGAGGTCCTTCTCCCGTTTTAGGTTCATACCGGGGTGTGAGGCTCGCGAATTCACGTTATACACAAAGCTACGCCACACAGGCGGTGCTTTGATCATCACCACAAGACTTTGCTTTTCAACAAAAGCCCTGATCACTGCATCTTAGCATGCCACACAGGCAATTCACGCCATGCGACTGAAGTCCATCGATATACAACCTCTGAGCTCGTGCGTCTCAGAGAAGGGCGTTAAGCAAAAGAATAAATTCTCCGCCGCCAAACAGATGTATATTTGACAGAAATCAATCAACACAGAATAAATTCCAATGTCAGACACACAGTCCACTTACAAGTCCGTTCTGGGTCTGAACGAAACCGGAGGCACTAAATACCTCGCAAACCCTTCGATCACCACGTACGTCTGGACGATCACCACTCATTATCCATATTTCGGGATGCCTCCCAATCAGGACCTCGGTTACCATCCAAACGAGGTGAAGATCTCCGGTCTTCGACCACCGTCTTCATCTTCGACTTTCAATCGTCGGTCGATTATTTGAAATGAGAATTAACTCGGCCTTTTCAAATAATTCACGCATATTTAGAATTTCAAATCAATTTATTTCAATGGTTAAATTATTCGACAACACCAATATTGTTCTTTAATGTAATTTTCACACCAAACACATTCAACCATCAAATACAACATAAATCGAGCAAATTCAGTTTATTTCCATTCCATATCGCTTATGATATTTTATAACTATTTATCGATATTTTTATTTATTTTTAAATAGCTATTTTATTCAAAACGACGCTTCGGGCCATAAGGCGGCCGTGGCGCTGTTTTTCTTCAGATTTGATTTACACATATCTGAAAATCTAACCGTTGGATCTTCACAAAATTTACATCATTAGAAAGGTCTTTTCAAAACGAATCCAACGGTTCCAGTTTCGGGAAAATCCGACGGTCGGATCTCCCGGTACAATCGTTTGAAGTTTCGATTTCAAAATACGAACTGCAGCGTCGTTATTCGATTTAATATATAATTATATTTATATATATATAAATATAATCGCTTCTGGCGCTGTTTTTCATCAAATTTGATTTAAACATTCCAGACAATCCAACCGTTGGATTTTTACAAGGTTGGTGCCGTTGGAAAGATATTTCCAAGGCGAACCCGACGGTTGAGGTTTCGGGAAAATCCAATGGTCGGATTTGCCGCATTAGTCGTTTGAAATCACGGTTTCAAAATACGAACTGCACGGCTTCGTTTCGTTTTAATTTTATTTATATTTATATAATTATATAAATATAGTTCATTCAACGATTTCCATATCGCTTTCACTTCAAATATTTTTCTAACACCCTAAAATTTTGGAAAATTTCGCCATAACCTCCCCTGCACCGGGAGCATCGGGAAATCGCAAATAGCGTTCCTGGTCCTTCTAATCTCAAAAAGAAAAAGAAAAAGCCAAGCGGCTAGCCAACAGGCTCAAAATCATCACCCAAACAAATCAGTAAATGTGTACCTATTTGTCGGGCACAAAATTTTATTCCTCTTCTCTAGCCCCTTTGCTATAACCTGTTCAATGAATATTGCATGCACATATATATACAGTTCTTATCATTTATCAATTTCTATTCGACTTCATATTTGATTTCTATCTGGTTTAAAAACTCCATCCATTCTAATGTTACATAAATAGGTGCAAATCATTTCATTAGCTAATTAATGAATATTTCAACTCATATATGTTTATTTTGAACAAGTGGCTATTTTTAACACTTCACATTTCAACGATTTATGCATACAATAAAAATGCGATTTTTATTGTAAAACGATTCATTTCAAAACACTATTTTTCTATATAGTTCATATAGTCGATAAAAGGTGATTTTTATTATCAAACAATTTATTTCAAAATATGAATACCATTCAACACATGAATTTCTAAACAACGAATGAATATCAATTCAACACATGAATGTTTTCTATAGTTTCTATATATAGATAAAAATGTGATTTTTATTATCGAACAATTTATTTCAAAATATGAATACCATTCAACACATGAATTTCTAAACAACGAATGAATATCAATTCAACACATGAATGTTTTCTATAGTTTTTATATATAGATAAAAATGTGATTTTTATTATCGAACAATTTATTTCAAAATATGAATACCATTCAACACATGAATTTCTAAACAACGAATGAATATCAATTCAACACATGAATGTTTTCTATAGTTTTTATATATAGATAAAAATGTGATTTTTATTATCGAACAATTTATTTCAAAATATGAATACCATTCAACACATGAATTTCTAAACAACGAATGAATATCAATTCAACACATGAATGTTTTCTATTCAATGAATAAATATAGTTTAAGCATATGAAAATAATTCAAACACACGAATATTATTCAAAATTTCGGCAGCATAACGGCAGGTGTAACACGCCGCCTCCGCTAGGATCACTCGCAAAGGAATGCACTAGCTTTAGAGGGGCATTATTGGTAAACATGCACAGAAATATCACAAGACAGAACATATAAAATAGCGGAAGTAAAAACAAACTTTCATAACATTAATAAATGAGGTCAAAAGCCTTTTTACATCAGAGTACATCAAAACCTGTCTTGCCGAAATAAAGAAGCATGAAACCTTTTTCATAAATTATTCCCCAATTAAAAACAGTAAAGTAGCCATAGCCAAGAGAAGTCCAAGCCATCCATGATGACCTTCAAGCAGAAGAAGTCCGAACTAAACAGCATTGTTTCCTCCCTGAAACCTGGGGGGAAACGGAAGAAAAGAGGCGAAACAAAACGGGTCAGTCAAAAAGACTGAGTAAGTCCTATCTACTTCCAGTATAAAAACAGGTAAAGGTAACATGACATGCATAAACTGAAAGTAAACATAAGGATAACTACAAGATAGATGAACTAAACCAGGGTAGCCGGTTGAACTACTGTGGCAAGGTAAACTAAGGTATCATGATAAACTACTGTGTTATGATAAGTCAAGGTATCACATCGTCAGATTTCTATCGAGTATATTATCCCAAGGTATCTGCCCCGTCTAACATCCCACGGTATCTATTATGTATATTCTTCCTAGTTCTAACATGTATATTTGCTCTGCACCTCTCGTACTAGTATCCCTACCCGCGTCATGTGTTAACCATGAATGTCCCGTGCTCAAAGTCGTGTAATGGTCCATGTCAACCTAATATCGCATATATAGGTTACTCAAATCATATGTTTCTTTCCATGTATATAAGTTCAGTCCTTTGCCGTACCTCGTACGGGCTTCCTCATGTCGTATTATCTTTGAAATCGTTTGGACTGTCACCCTTGTTCTAGCTAGGCTCTTCCATATGAATCATTGTTTGAACTACTAGGACTTACGCCACCTAGCTCTACTAGGGATTACGCTTACCTATTGCACGCTTTCGTATTTCGGTCTGGTTCAAACCACCTAGGCCACTAGGGATTACGCTAACCCTCAACCGCGCCCTTTTTCCCACGCATTCATCGTGAATCGTTTTTCTATAACTGTATGCACATGTATCACATCGTGCCATCCGAGTCCTGTCACAGGGCAAAACAAGAAATACAGGACTCGGTCGGGAGCTTTAGATTTATCTGTCGATGCAGATACTAAGGTCTGCTTTTCTACACGTGGCTATGGTCCCACGAGACCCCTCCCTCAACTAGTGAAAGGCAACACAAGAGAAAATCTTGCATGAGAACTACACTCCGGCCAGCCCACATCCTACGGCCTACCTCACCTATAATTAGATAGCAATTATGGTCTGTTGGGTGTTCCCTGCCTTTCCGTACGTACACGCTTGACTCAAGATGGTAGATGATCGACGAACTTGCTATCTCGGGCACCTTATGTATTCGCCGACTCACTGCTATCCACCCCAGTCTTTAGGTCGCTCGCATAGCAACCAAGGCATATTCTTGGTTCTTCTACCGCAGACCTCAACCTCTCGTGATCCTAGTATAATGACCTGGCAGCTCACAGAGGGATCCCAAGAATATCCTCACGTTCCCCGAAGCCGCTGCTTCGTTACCCAGTTCGTTGGAGCCTTTATCTAAATCAGATAGCCTGCTCCTATACGCATACTTAAACGTTGACCTAACGTATCGGGTTACTAATCTATCTAAGAAATGGTCCAAATTTCCTTGACCAAGAATTATTACTTAGTTTCCCTTAACTAAGGTTTACCACTTAGCCTTATTTCCATAATCCTGGTTAACTATGGTTATTTACCTAATCCTCCGAATTAGGGTTTATCTAATGGGTTAAGGGTCACTTAAGTTCCTAACTTAGCCCGTCTACAAACCATGTCAAAATTGGCTAAGTATCCAAGTCCAAGACTTAACCCTACAAACCAGGTGTCAAGTTGGCTAAGTATATTAAGCAATCCATAACTTAACCTCGTCTAATTATCATTTTAGATTGGTTAATTATATAAATTAACTTGACCTTGTCAAATTACCGAGTCAAATCGGTCAAGCGTATTCAAGTGATTCGTGGCTTAGCCTTATCGTGTTTTCACGTTAGATTGGTTAAGTATAGATTAACTTATCCTCATCAAATTAACGAGTTAGATTGGTTAAGTATAGGTCACTTAACCTCATCAAATCATCGTGTTAAATTAGTTAAGTGTTTAACTTAACCCCATTAAATTACCAAGTTGGGTTAATTAAGTCTAGGCTAACTTAACCCCATCCGATTACCATGTTCAGATTAGTTAAGCTTAATCTTAACCCCATCCATTAACTGTATTATACGGTTAAGTGTCATTAAGAAAATTTACTTAACCTTATCAAGTTATCGGTTTGGATTGATTAAGTGTTGGTTAACTTAATCCCGTCCACTAGTCGTATAAAAATGGTCAAGTGTCATTAGGCAAATCAAGTTACTTAACCTACCCAAGCTTATCATGTTTTGTTAAGTATCATTAGCCTAATCAAATTACTTAACCCATTTGTCCATATCATATTTGGTTAAGCCTCATTAATCAAATTAACTTAACCCTATTATGTGGCATTAATTTAATTAATGCACCCTCAACCTCTCACATTAGACCTTGTTGTGGTTACTAGTTAAGCCGGGCGGGTCCGGGTAGATTTATACCACAACCTAGTCTAACCTCGGATCTTAAGCGCGACATGACCAACTTCTCACATTGGGTCCTATTGTTTGCAACTACTAGTTAGGCCGGTCGGTTCCGGGTAGTTTTACGTTGCAAACTCAACCCAACCTCGAGTTGGCCACACTTATATTATCTAAGTTCATCATGTTT
Organism: Allium sativum; assembly: GCA_030737875.1. NCBI lineage: Eukaryota > Viridiplantae > Streptophyta > Magnoliopsida > Asparagales > Amaryllidaceae > Allium > Allium sativum. The sequence continues at coordinate 1,024,073,111 of CM060924.1, forward strand.
CCAAAACATGTTACAAGTTTTCAAGCATTTGGGTAGACCTAACTGAATAGGTAAATTCCCAAAGGGTAGACCTAACTTAATAGGTAAATTCCCAAGCTCATGTTTTTATGCATACTTACATGTCATCTTCCATGTTATCTTTCAAGTCATATTTTCAAGTATAAACACATGTCATATTCAAGTTAAGATTTTGCGACATGTTCATGTTTGTCTAACTACCCAAAATCGTGTTTTCCCCCAACGCAAGCAAAGCGAGTCAACATAGTAAGGATACTATGTCACATATTGGTCTCAAAACATGCATGATGCCAAAAAGAGCTTGGCTTCCACATGCATAACATCAAAAAGAGATTGGCCATAAACATGCATAGTGTCATAAGGTCATTTGGCCACAAACATGCATATTATCAAAAAGGGTTTGGCCATAAACATGCACAACTTAAAAGAGGGGATTGGCCACGAGCATGCATAATCTCATAAAGGATTTGGCCACAAACTTGCATAATATCATAAGGAGGTTTTGCCACAAACATGCATGAAACATAAGGGGTTTGTGTTCATATGCATGCATAAGCCCCAAGGTCAAGTATTTGCCTATGTTTCACAAGTCAAATGGTTCCCAAAGGTTCATGCAAATCTTCCATAGACAAAGATCCAAACTTGCAAGGTAAACTAGGCTAAACATAACATGAGTGACATGATTAAGTTGCTACATCTTAGTCTAAGGTCATAGATCATAGAAAAGGGACAAAGTTAGGTGCACATACATGCATACTTATGCTTTATCTCATTTTATCCCATGTCAACATTAAAAATACCGTTTTGATCCAAAAGTAGCTAGAACTTACATAGGCAAGGCTTAGGAAAGGGATCATGCATCATCATGACGAAGAACGGTGGCTCCTTTGATGAAGAACCATCATGAAACTCGCATAGAAATGTTGATTTGGCCTTGATTTGGTGTAACAAGCTTGCACCTTTTGATTTGAACTTGATTTGAGTGCATAGGCTCTAGGGATTTGAGATGGAGGCCATGATCAAAATTGATTTTGGCAGCACTTAGTTGCTAGGTTTGATTTTTAGTGATTTAGGTTAGGTTTAGGGTCTTTTTATAGCGATTAGGATAGTTTTAGGCCCTAGGATTAGATCTAGGATTAATCTAGACCACAGAAATCGTCACAGGCCCATCAGACCAGACCAAGACTGCATCCAGGTGCACCAGGCCACAAAACACGGAGTTGTGTTTTTGGACCCAGTCGACACCCAAGTCGACAGCCCTGTCGACTTGGGGTCCAGGGGTGTCGACAGCCCTGTCGACTCCCCTGTCGAAATGGGCTTTGGCGGGAAAATTCCCGCCTACCCCAAAACATGAACTTCCTAGGTGATTTTCAAACTTGAAAACCCTGAAAACTTCGACGGATCATAACTTGGTCATACGGATTCCGATTCCCGAAAACTCGGACTCTATTTCGCGTATTTTTCCGAGACGAACGCAATGGCATAGCCCGTTTTACTTGATTCAGAATTTAAAATTAAATTCTGCCTTGATTCTCGTTTTAACATGTTATCGAAATACGAGTTGTTACATTCTCCCCACCTTTTAGGATTTCGTCCCCGAAATCTCAAAGTTAGGAAGAACATATCCTACCATCCATCATCCATCTACTCAAAACATCATCCACAAGCAACCATCGTCCTTAGATGATTTCTAATGCTGTATGAATACATGCAAAGAGTGTGTGTATATGTTCCTTAGCTAATGCTAATGATCAGGCCTGAAAAATCTTTTGAATGCAAAAATATGTTTAGTGCTATGAATCCATCATGTATGCAAATAGTCCTAGTCATATACACTATATGCGTGCACAAACATTCAACCATATGCAACATCTGCATGATAACACATTCAATTTCATCCATAAATAAGTATAAATACTCGTGCATATGCAATATGAAATGTGACCGAGTCGAGCTAATATCTAATGTAAATTCGCGCATCCACGAGCAACCACTTGCAACCATATCAATCATAACATGTTTCAAATACATGTTTACATCCATAGGGTTCTACCTAGGATTCCCTGAAACAGGGTCGAGAAGATAAACAAAACAAACTCCGTACGGGGTTTGTAACAGGGACAGGACCGAGAGGATATCCATAAAAGATAGCCTACAAGCAAGCTCAACAGAAAAACAGGGATCGAGGATATATTCCCAAAAGAGATATCGTGCACGTATTTAGTCTTCAGTCTCCTGAGTCGCATTACCTTGAGCTTAGTTCCTTCGTGCCTTGACCGCACCTTTTTACTTCACGATTTCGCAGCTTCTTTTTCATAACATGAGTTGGAACTCATTTCCTCGTCGCCTCCCGTTCCACTTGCACTTATTCTCCTTCTAGAATACTTGGCGCAAACATGACTGCGTACTCATGATCTCATGCAAGCTTTCCAAAATTCACTAATGAATCTCGGACCTCGTACTACAAGGTATACCACATAGAAGAACTTCCTCTTGAAAGTAAACAGATGCCAACCAGGTTATCAAGCGTACTTACTAAGGTGATTTCTATAACCCATGCGTAAGTGAAATAAACCATCCGTCTTGTCGGCGAACACCACTCGATCGGGCTTCAAATTTCCAATAAAGGCATCAAGGGATTCTAAGTAACTAGTCATGACAGAACCTCAAAAAGGTCACATGATACTTTGAGGGCATTACCAAGGCTGGTCAAAAGGTCTAACTACCCTCCTATCAAAACCGAGAGTGGCACCCCCTACTGGATAACCACTTCATCCCTAGAATCCATCCATAGCTTAAAAACATAAGCATTATTTCCAAACTCAACACTTGGCATAGACATTCCCAAATCCAAACAAGTCATGTATAAATGGACTGATTCTCCAATAGGACTTTGAGACAAAAATGGGATTCTCTATTACGCTAGTACTTAAGGTGCAGAGACTCAACTATCGAAGCAGACTTAAATGATACGATGATCTAAACAAAGTCCTAACGGGATGATAGAGAAGAAAAGCTAAACCTTTAACAAGATCGTTACCCTCCTTCCGAGGCACCCTAGAAATGAGAGCATACTACTGCCCTCCCGATGATCTTGTCCTTGTCCCATGGTACTTAACTATCCGTCCCGTTCCACCATGCCAAAGGCACTCTCTCGTCATGGGTTTCATTGTTCATCTTTCTCTCTCATTCTAAGTTGAGCCATACCAACAAGTTGCTCATCCTTAACTCGTATCCTTTATCCTCTTTCTCACTATCCTTTCTTATAACGCGGCCACTGGTCTCCCGAGAACAGCCTCCATCGCATGGAAAGCACTTTCGAAGATAGAAAAGACTAGTCGCAGTTAAAACCACCGTGACTACAGATGGAGGAAAGAAAGGAAAAGAGATTCAATCAAGGAAACCAGGATAGTGCTAATGGCCTTTGGGGAATAGCCTTTTTCTTTTTAAAAGAAAATTTTCTTGAAAAATGCTTCTTTATAAACGATTTTCAAATAGTTTTCAGAAGGTCTTTGAAATCTTTTGCCCAGTCTGGTAACCTTCTGCTCTGATACCAAATGTAACACCCCGCCTCCGCTAGGGTCACTCGCAAAGGAATGCACTAGCTTTAGAGGGGCATTATTGGTAAACATGCACAGAAATATCACAAGACAGAACATATAAAATAGCGGAAGTAAAAACAAACTTTCATAACATTAATAAATGAGGTCAAAAGCCTTTTTACATCAGAGTACATCAAAACCTGTCTTGCCGAAATAAAGAAGCATGAAACCTTTTTCATAAATTATTCCCCAATTAAAAACAGTAAAGTAGCCATAGCCAAGAGAAGTCCAAGCCATCCATGATGACCTTCAAGCAGAAGAAGTCCGAACTAAACAGCATTGTTTCCTCCCTGAAACCTGGGGGGGAAACGGAAGAAAAGAGGCGAAACAAAAAGGGTCAGTCAAAAAGACTGAGTAAGTCCTATCTACTTCCAGTATAAAAACAGGTATAGGTAACATGACATGCATAAACTGAAAGTAAACATAAGGATAACTACAAGATAGATGAACTAAACCAGGGTAGCCGGTTGAACTACTGTGGCAAGGTAAACTAAGGTATCATGATAAACTAATGTGTTATGATAAGTCAAGGTATCACATCGTCAGATTTCTATCGAGTATATTATCCCAAGGTATCTGCCCCATCTAACATCCCACGGTATCTATTATGTATATTCTTCCTAGTTCTAACATGTATATTTGCTCTGCACCTCTCGTACTAGTATCCCTACCCGCGTCATGTGTTAACCATGAATGTCCCGTGCTCAAAGTCGTGTAATGGTCCATGTCAACCTAATATCGCATATATAGGTTACTCAAATCATATGTTTCTTTCCATGTATATAAGTTCAGTCCTTTGCCGTACCTCGTACGGGCTTCCTCATGTCGTATTATCTTTGAAATCGTTTGGACTGTCACCCTTGTTCTAGCTAGGCTCTTCCATATGAATCATTGTTTGAACTACTACGACTTACGCCACCTAGCTCTACTAGGGATTACGCTTACCTATTGCACGCTTTCGTATTTCGGTCTGGGTCAAACCACCTAGGCCACTAGGGATTACGCTAACCCTCAACCGCGCCCTTTTTCCCACGCATTCATCGTGAATCATTTTTCTATAACTGTATGCACATGTATCACATCGTGCCATCCGAGTCCTGTCACAGGGCAAAACAAGAAATACAGGACTCGGTCGGGAGCTTTAGATTTATCTGCCGATGCAGATACTAAGGTCTGCTTTTCTACACGTGGCTATGGTCCCACGAGACCCCTCCCTCAACTAGTGAAAGGCAACACAAGAGAAAATCTTGCATGAGAACTACACTACGGCCAGCCCACATCCTACGGCCTACCTCACCCATAATTAGATAGCAATTATGGTCTGTTGGGTGTTCCCTGCCTTTCCGTACGTACACGCTTGACTCAAGATGGTAGATGATCGACGAACTTGCTATCTCGGGCACCTTATGTATTCGCCGACTCACTGCTATCCACCCCAGTCTTTAGGTCGCTCGCATAGCAACCAAGGCATATTCTTGGTTCTTCTACCGCAGACCTCAACCTCTCGTGATCCTAGTATAATGACCTGGCAGCTCACAGAGGGATCCCAAGAATATCCTCACGTTCCCCGAAGCCGCTGCTTCGTTACCCAGTTCGTTGGAGCCTTTATCTAAATCAGATAGCCTGCTCCTATACGCATACTTAAACGTTGACCTAACGTATCGGGTTACTAATCTATCTAAGAAATGGTCCAAATTTCCTTGACCAAGAATTATTACTTAGTTTCCCTTAACTAAGGTTTACCACTTAGCCTTATTTCCATAATCCTAGTTAACTATGGTTATTTACCTAATCCTCCGAATTAGGGTTTATCTAATGGGTTAAGGGTCACTTAAGTTCCTAACTTAGCCCGTCTACAAACCATGTCAAAATTGGCTAAGTATCCAAGTCCAAGACTTAACCCTACAAACCAGGTGTCAAGTTGGCTAAGTATATTAAGCAATCCATAACTTAACCTCGTCTAATTATCATTTTAGATTGGTTAATTATATAAATTAACTTGACCTTGTCAAATTACCGAGTCAAATCGGTCAAGCGTATTCAAGTGATTCGTGGCTTAGCCTTATCGTGTTTTCACGTTAGATTGGTTAAGTATAGATTAACTTATCCTCATCAAATTAACGAGTTAGATTGGTTAAGTATAGGTCACTTAACCTCATCAAATCATCGTGTTAAATTAGTTAAGTGTTTAACTTAACCCCATTAAATTACCAAGTTGGGTTAATTAAGTCTAGGCTAACTTAACCCCATCCGATTACCATGTTCAGATTAGTTAAGCTTAATCTTAACCCCATCCATTAACTGTATTATACGGTTAAGTGTCATTAAGAAAATTTACTTAACCTTATCAAGTTATCGTGTTGGATTGATTAAGTGTTGGTTAACTTAATCCCGTCCACTAGTCGTATAAAAATGGTCAAGTGTCATTAGGCAAATCAAGTTACTTAACCTACCCAAGCTTATCATGTTTTGTTAAGTATCATTAGCCTAATCAAATTACTTAACCCATTTGTCCATATCATATTTGGTTAAGCCTCATTAATCAAATTAACTTAACCCTATTATGTGGTATTAACTTAAATAATGCACCCTCAACCTCTCACATTAGACCTTGTTGTGGTTACTAGTTAAGCCGGGCGGGTCCGGGTAGATTTATACCACAACCTAGTCTAACCTCGGGTCTTAAGCGCGACATGACCAACTTCTCACATTGGGTCCTATTGTTTGCAACTACTAGTTAGGCCGGTCGGTTCCGGGTAGTTTTACGTTGCAAACTCAACCCAACCTCGAGTTGGCCACACTTATATTATCTAAGTTCATCATGTTTCCAAAACATGTTACAAGTTTTCAAGCATTTGGGTAGACCTAACTGAATAGGTAAATTCCCAAAGGGTAGACCTAACTTAATAGGTAAATTCCCAAGCTCATGTTTTTATGCATACTTACATGTCATCTTCCATGTTATCTTTCAATTCATATTTTCAAGTATAAACACATGTCATATTCAAGTTAAGATTTTGCGACATGTTCATGTTTGTCTAACTACCCAAAATCGTGTTTTCCCCCAACGCAAGCAAAGCGAGTCAACATAGTAAGGATACTATGTCACATATTGGTCTCAAAACATGCATGATGCCAAAAAGAGCTTGGCTTCCACATGCATAACATCAAAAAGAGATTGGCCATAAACATGCATAGTGTCATAAGGTCATTTGGCCACAAACATGCATATTATCAAAAAGGGTTTGGCCATAAACATGCACAACTTAAAAGAGGGGATTGGCCACGAGCATGCATAATCTCATAAAGGATTTAGCCACAAACTTGCATAATATCATAAGGAGGTTTTGCCACAAACATGCATGAAACATAAGGGGTTTGTGTTCATATGCATGCATAAGCCCCAAGGTCAAGTATTTGCCTATGTTTCACAAGTCAAATGGTTCCCAAAGGTTCATGCAAATCTTCCATAGACAAAGATCCAAACTTGCAAGGTAAACTAGGCTAAACATAACATGAGTGACATGATTAAGTTGCTACATCTTAGTCTAAGGTCATAGATCATAGAAAAGGGACAAAGTTAGGTGCACATACATGCATACTTATGCTTTATCTCATTTTATCCCATGTCAACATTAAAAATACCGTTTTGATCCAAAAGTAGCTAGAACTTACATAGGCAAGGCTTAGGAAAGGGATCATGCATCATCATGACGAAGAAAGGTGGCTCCTTTGATGAAGAACCATCATGAAACTCGCATAGAAATGTTGATTTGGCCTTGATTTGGTGTAACAAGCTTGCACCTTTTGATTTGAACTTGATTTGAGTGCATAGGCTCTAGGGATTTGAGATGGAGGCCATGATCAAAATTGATTTTGGCAGCACTTAGTTGCTAGGTTTGATTTTTAGTGATTTAGGTTAGGTTTAGGGTCTTTTTATAGAGATTAGGATAGTTTTAGGCCCTAGGATTAGATGTAGGATTAATCTAGACCACAGAAATCGTCACAGGCCCATCAGACCAGACCAAGACTGCATCCAGGTGCACCAGGCCACAAAACACGGAGTTGTGTTTTTGGACCCAGTCGACACCCAAGTCGACAGCCCTGTCGACTTGGGGTCCAGGGGTGTCGACAGCCCTGTCGACTCCCCTGTCGACATGGGCTTTGGCGGGAAAATTCCCGCCTACCCCAAAACTTGAACTTCCTAGGTGATTTTCAAACTTGAAAACCCTGAAAACTTCGACGGATCATAACTTGGTCATACGGATTCCGATTCCCGAAAACTCGGACTCTATTTCGCGTATTTTTCCGAGACGAACGCAATGGCATAGCCCGTTTTACTTGATTCAGAATTTAAAATTAAATTCTGCCTTGATTCTCGTTTTAACATGTTATCGAAATACGAGTTGTTACAGCAGGGTAGTTAAACCGGCACCGTCCCTAGTACGGCTCCTCGCTCTACCTTAAAACCTCGCGGTTTTTGACAATGGGGTTCATGCATCTAGTTCGCACGCAGGCGGCATGTATATATTTATTTCATTTCCACAAACTAATCCTAAGTGGTTTCAACCAAATATTTCACAACCACAAATGGGTATTTTTCAACCACAATCAACCAATATCAATCACAAACAATCCCAAACAATCATTCGCTATCAACCAATTATCACAACAATTTCAATCAATAAATATCGTCCATGGTTTGTGGACGAGGGGCGTATATATATATATATATATATATATATATATATATATATTTATATATAGCTATTCACTTTTATTTTCAACACATATATATAATTTTTAAATCAGAAATCTCACCAATAGCTATCCAACTGCACGACACTTCACTTATAGAAATCTTCGCCTTTTGTCGCTTTCGCCCGTATCCTCTACATATGTAAAAATCGAATTTTTTTACGATGTTATTCAATATATAAAAATCGAATTTTTTCCACGCTATTCAATATATAAAAATATGATTTTTTCCACGCTATTCAATATATAAAAATATGATTTTTACTTCGACTTTCAATATCTAAAAATCTGATTTTTACTTCTTAAAGTTCAAATCCTTTTTCTCTTTAAAGATTAAACCTTTTTCCTATTTAAAGTTTAAACCTTTTTTCTATTTTAAACCTTAAAATAAAATCAGTTTTTATTTTCTACTTTTAAACATTTTCAGTTTTTATTTTTAAAACAAAATCAGTTTTTACTTCTAAAACAAAATCAGTTTTTACTCTATTTATAAAAATCATTTTTATCCTAAAAAGAAAATCAGTTTTAAACTAATTAAAATTCAGTTTTGAAATCATAACTAAAATCATTTTTTTACTTTTCTAAAAAAATCTGTTTTAAATCCCAAAAAAAAGGTATTCTTTCTTTTTAAAGTTTAAAATCAATTCAGTTTTAAAACCCTTTTTTAAAAATCTGTTTTTTTTATTTTTTTATTTTTAAACAAATCAGTGTTTAACTTTAATTGAAAAATCATTAAAAATAAAATAACAAAACAAAATACTTACAGGGGGGGGGGTTGCTGCAGTTCGTCGGAGGGCTTCTCGAGGGGGCGGCGCTAGGGTTTCGAACGGGGGAGGCGCTTCGAGGTCTCGAACTGGGAAGGAGCTCTAGGGTTTCGAAATGGGAAGGCGCTATGCATCGCAAGGGGAAGGAGCGGGATTGGCGCGTGGTGGGGGGGCTCGGCGGTCGTCAGGGCGGTGCGTCGCTGCTGCTCCGTCCCTCTTCTTTTTTCTTTTTTTTTTTTACTGATTAATGAAATCGGGGGGGGGTGGGCAGAAGGAAGAAAAAGGGGGGGAAAGATTATATTATTTTATTATTTTATTTTTTTATTTATATTTTTGCAAAAAGGTTGACTTTTACATACGACCTCGAAACGAGGCCCACCGCCTGTCGCCCATAGCGTTTTACCCCCATTATGAACACAATGGGATATGTATCGCAAGCTGATTTGATCGTTACAATTAGTTTCCGTTGAATTTACATTTAAATCACTATATTGAATTTTAAACGTACATTTCAAATTACCGGGGCCACATACTAACTAGAAAAATTCCAGAAAAATATTTTCTAGCTTCGTATTGACGATACGGTCCTAACAAAACTAGTTTCTTCGAATTCTGAGGCCGTTTGAAAAATGGCCAATTTCCAGTCGATTAAAATTAACTGAAACTGGCCAAACGCGTTTTCCTTTGCCACGCTCACATATTGATTTGAAAAATTATGAAATTTGAAACCTAACAATAACTTGACCCTGCGGATCCAACAAAAGTGGTTTCGCCGAAATCCGAGGTCATTTGCAAAATGTCCATTTTTAAGGGCCTGAATTCCATAGCGACTATTCAGTATTTCCAACTGGACATACCTTTTGATTCCCGCTATCAAATTTCGATTGGTCGGATTCGTTGGAAAGATATTCACTAACAGATTTAAATATTTTTGGTTTCGCTAAAATCCGGATTGTTTTGCACCCGGTATACTCAATTGAAGTTTGAAATCGAATTATCGAACTACCGCGCCATTTTCAATTCTATATATAATTATAATTAATTATATTCGTTTTCAAATGTCGATTCAAACTCAGTTTTCATCGCCATTATTTAAAATATTTATTTTAAATATTTAAAATCCATTATTTTAGCCAATTTAAAAATTTTAAATTGGTTCAAATTTTCTGGGTCGTTACATTTGGAGGGTCGGGTCGGGTAGATGCATCTTGGTTCGGTTCGGACCCATACCCTGATTCGGTTCGGCTCGATAGCTCTACTCCTTTAGAAGTTGGCCCCTTCGGTTGTGATGCTCCGATCCGATCCCAGTTTAACCATAATGGCCTTCATTTTTGCCAAACTTTCTCTTATGCCAAGCCTCGGTTCGGTTCGGTAATACCTTGCCCAGCCCATTATCCGATCCGAGCCCATCCATCCGATCCGATCCGAAAACCGGCACCGTCTTCCTGCAACTTTTCCAGCGAGTGTTTTACGCCATTCGACGACGTTTTCGACCATTCTAACTATTATAATCAATCACAAAGCATACCATATAGTCATAGCAACAAGTAGAAGTGACCTCAAACACCAAAGCATTAATATGATAGGTTAAAATGGATCAAACAAAGCCAAAACCCCATATTTTCCCTTAAACATGTTTAAGCAAAACTAGCGACATGATTAGTAAAACTTAACCAAATCAAACCCAATTTCTAACAGAGGTCTAAAACATTATTTAGGAATTTATAAATATTTTTCCAGAATTTATTAGTGTATAAATTCGCTAATCAACACTAATTACCCTTAATTAACCATAATTAGTGAGGAACTATGAAAATCACACACCTTAGCCACAAATAAACCTTAGATCTGAAATAAATCTCTGATATGGCACGAATACCAATGCTAAACAGCAGCTCTAATCTTGATTTGGTGAAGATCTCCCTTAATTTGATGTTGCTAAGCTTAATCCTTGATTAGAAAGTTATTTGGAGGTGATTTAGTGGTTGGAGGCCATTTTTAGGGTTTCTAAGATGTAAGCGGAGGCTGGAAAACTGAAATTGAATGAAACCATAACTCTTTTCAGCCTCCCCATAACCCTATTCCCGAAATGGGTCATGGGCCCATTCACTAATCACCCTATTTGGCCCGGTTAAGCAGTTTTTCACCTTCCAACCTTTATTTCAGCCATTTCTCCCAAACGGTAAGTTCGTTTTCAATATGTGACCACTCTACGGAAAGGTAAACCATCATCCGAAGACAATGGAAGTGGTTTCAGATCAAAACTCCTTTCCAATCAAAAGTTATGGCCGAAACAAGATCAGCTAGGGGCAAAACGGTCATTTAAAAATCGGCTAAAATCATGAACATGGGAAATGACCCCAATGGTCGTTTCCCAAAGCCACATGACCATACGACTTCATATAAGAAAGAAAGAAATATTCTACGATCCTCCGATGCATAGAATGCGGGTTGTTAAAAAAGTCAACTAATCCTTTTGAAACAGCATATATATACACACACACCAAACCAACAACTCGTTCGTATTACAAAAGCATATTTCAGGCTTTATATAAATAGGAAAGCATCATCCTATTGATATTTTCCTACTTGAATTTTTGCACCCCTAAAAACAGGTTTACGAAAGCTGCAGCAACGAATCTCATCATGCTCATCATTTCTAAAATCTTTAGGTACTTGTATAAACGTTCGAAATCAAATGCCTACTGCATAACAAAAGGAATTTGTGCATACATCAATTGAATGTCATACCCCTTTATTAATACAGTAGTGATAAAACACTTTAAATAAACACTTCAGAAATCACTCCTTAGCCTTTTTAGCATATCTCATATATGTATGAGTCAATGCATTTTTGGCCATTTCAATTCAAAGTCTTAGCCATACATTAATTATATGGTCAGACACTATTACAGCCCTAAATACAAACACTTTACTGAGTGACATCTAAATACATAGAAAAGACATGGTCACTTGTTTCTTCTGAATCACAACATACAGATTGTTATCATATATTTGTTTACACTGAACCTATAATAACTTTAATACAATATACAATAATACAAATAACACAACTGGTAGTTACGGTTTACAATTAAACAAACAAGCTTAAAACATATTTAGACCAATTTTCTGTAACTTAAATTTCACATCTTCTTACGGCAAATAAAGTGCAATTTACAAATACACTTAACACAACATATAAGAAAAATCTTCAAATGAACAAAACACTGCAATTCAGTTAATAACTCCTAAGCTTATATGTATATAGTTCAATATTCATGCTTTTATAAACTTCATATATCGCCTGCAAGCTTCTAGAGGCTGCCTCATTATAAAAATGAGACACCCCCGAGATGCATAAAAGCACACAAAGGGGTCAGACAAAATTGTCTGATATGAATGCATTTCATAGCGTATGGTGTTCAGTGTGTACTGTTAATGTTTTATAGTTACTTCCTAACATTTTAAAAGTATGTTAATACTGTCCACAAAATATTGTAACAGGTTCAGGGTTCGCTCTATAATCCACATATACATGGAATTGACTGAACAAATGCATAGCAAATCGTGTATTCATTATAAGATATACATATGAATTCACTTGCCTAAACTAATATATTATAGGTGGTCATGTAGTCATCATACAATATGTATATACTAACTTGCCTGAACAGTATTAATTAGCAGGTGGTCGTACATTCCCAATATAATATGCATCTTCCAAAAACTTACTGTAGTCTTCACTTAAAATAGCAATACATTTCGATAAAGGAATTTGGAAGTGGACTTAATATTTTAGATAATGGATTGGTACCAAAATCCTGGTGCGCCTGTTTTAATACATTTCATGCTAAAAAGATTCTTCACTTAACAATTTATATTATAACAGAGCCTTTTACTTGAAAGTATCCTAGAGCTAAAGCAAGGCTATATACCTTATGCATGTAACGAGAATATTAATTCATACTCTTACATAAAATTTAGGTTCATTCATAAACAGTTCTGACACCAATCTATATCATAACTCTAAGTGATAACATTACTGATACATTCGTAGTGAATTATACAACTCATTTCATTATATATGTCCTTTTGGAAGAAAGTAGGATCAAACTCTCAAAACTAACAGTCACAGCTAACTCATGAGGGAATATCCATCACAGCATAAAAGCACTTATTCAACCATGCCAATATATTTTTAAATATTCATGACAATGATAGTCGACTGATTTATGTATACTTATATACATGGTGTACCCTGCTCATGGTTATTAATTACGATGTCTGTAACAGTTGAGAAAAGATCAAGCAACAGAACCTTACACAATCACTTTATAAAATCCCCTTTTTACCTTATAACAAATCTACATGTAGATATATGGAGTTTGGAACCCTAAAACAGTCAAAACGAGCATCGATCACTAAGTGTAATTGTAACACCCAGCACTTTTAAGATAATAAAATAAGAATAACTTAATAAAATATTCAGAATTAAGCAAAAAGAGCTATGCTATTGTGTTCGTCTTAGAATTCTGGTCAAAATAGACACCTGGTTTGCATAAAATGGATAACATATGAAGAAGTTAGAAGCGTTAGAAGTTTGCATACATATAAGGAATTTATATGTTTATATTTAAGAAATAAACTTGTCTAGAAATATCAAAAAATTGGAAAAATCAAATTTTCATAGCGGGAAAAGCAAGCGGTAAATTTTCCCGTTGGGGTTCGACCCAGGGGTCAAACTACCAACAGGGGGTCGACCCCACCGCAGATCTGAGCGTTTTTTTTGATGTGGTCGGTTCTGATGGTTTGCAATTCAAATCTAAAGGACCCGATTTCTCTGATGCACCTATAAATAAGTCTGTAGAGCCAACCCTAAGTTTCATATTTCTAAGACAACGCAGAAGCTCTGACATTCCTCCTCCCCCTCAAATCTATTCAGAAAATAAAGATTATTAGTTTAGGAAAAATTCTGAATCCAGATCTGAAGGAAAGGAACTTATGTTTATAAATGGGTGTTCAGATCTCTTATCGAAGTGAGGTAATTCCTAGATCTGGTCTATTTTCCATTCTCTTCTCTTTATTTATATCTTTTAGTAAAAATTATGAATCCATGGTTGTTAGTGTAACAACTCGGAATTTTGGAACCAATTTAAAATTTTTATTTTATATATTTTAATAGATTTTGGATATTTAAAATGATTTATTTTAAATAATAACAATGAAAAATTTATTTTAAATCGAAGTTAGAACATATAAATTTATTTTAATTATAAAACGAGCATGAAATGGCGCAACAGTTTGAAAATTTGATTTTAAATTTCAATTGAATATACAGAATTCATTTTAAACCAGAATTAGACGAACCAAGAAATATTTGAATCTGTTTAATAATATCTTTCAAATGATTGTAAGAAACTGAGATTTTACTTTATAAATTGTAATTTATGGCCAGTTTAATATTCAAAAAAGTCGCTGTAGAATATATATATATTTTTAATATATATTTGGCCCTTAAATATAGCCATTTTGCAAACGACCTCCGTTTTCGCCGAAACCACTTTTGTTGGATCCGGAATGTCAAATTATTGCTAGATTCAAATTTTCATAATTTTTGGAATTAATATGTGAGCGTGGCAAAAGAAATCGTGTTTTGTCAATCTTAGTCAAATTAGATTGACTAGAAAATGGCCATTATTCAAACGGTCTCCAAATTCGACGAAATTAATTTTTTTAGGACCTTATCATCAAAACATAGCTAGAATTTTTTTTAGGAATTTTTGAAGTCCATATGTGGCCCCGGTAAATTTAAATGTATGATTAAATTAAATAATTAAATGATTTATATTTTAATTTAAAGAAAAGTGGCCTGAAACGGTCAAACAGCAGACGAGACCTAGTCCATTGTGTCCTGAATAGGGGTATTTGGCCAGAGGCAACATTCGCTGGGCTGGAATTGGAGTTAGTAGGAATTAACGGGCTTATTCTGAAAATTGGAGAATTTATTAATATTAAATTATAAATACCCCAACTTTTTTTTCCAAACCCTATTCTCTCTTAACAAACCTGCGCTGCTAGTCTTTCCTCAACGGCCAAGAAACTCTGATTTTTTCCCTTGAATATCTTCAAATTAATTGAATAAAATTCAAAATTCCCAGCTAAAAAATGTCGAGGGTTCTGAGCTCTACTCATTGATCGGATAAGATCGATTTTAATATCGTGGATATCATGAATTTGTGGCTCAAAGGCCGGGTGTTTAGAGGCCATTTCCAACGAAGTGGGGACGCCGCGAGGCACACCATCGATGGCTTGAGAAGCTCAGGTGGAGGCGCCGGTCGTGGCACCTTTAGATCACACGACGGCGACCTGGTGATTGAACGATTAGTAGCCCTAGGCGATGAAGAACAGTTATTTGTTATAAACTGCCATGATTTTCATCTGTATTTAATCATCACAAATATTTGTTTGCTAAAAAATATTATTTTTAGCTTATGTGTGAGATTTCTTTTTTATAATTAAAATTAATTAATTATTATCGTGTTTAGAAATTTTTACACATACGCTGTTAAATTCAGTTTGTTGTTGTACGTGATTTGATTTGGATTGGCTGATGCTGTTGTGGTGACCTGTTGATTTAAATGAATATAACGAAAAACTAGAAATTGTATACTGATAAAAATATTTCATTTTTATTTGTTATGTTGAAATTAAAATTGCGTACAAATAAAAATATTCATTTTGTTTGTCATGTTAAAATAGAAAATTGTTTACATATGAAAATATTCATTTTATTTGTCATGATAAAATAGAAAATTTTATACAAATAAAAATATTAATTTTATTTTCATGTTAAAATCGAAAATTGTGTACAAATAGAAATATTCATATTATTTGTCATGTTAAAATAGAAAATTGTGTACAAATAGAAATATTCATTTTATTTGTCATGTTAAAATAGAAAATTGTGTACAAATAAAAATATTCATTTTATTTGTCATGTTAAAATAGAAAATTGTGTACAAATAAAAATATTCATTTTATTTGTCAGGCTAAAATAGAAAATTGTGTACAAATAGAAATATTCATTTTATTTGTCATGTTAAAATAGAAAATTGTGTACAAATAGAAATATTTATTTTATTTGTCATGTTAAAATAGAAAATTGTGTACAAATAGAAATATTCATTTTATTTGTCATGTTAAAATAGAAAATTGTGTTCAAATAAAAATATTCATTTTATTTGTCATGTTAAAATAGAAAATTGTGTACAAACAAAAATATTCATTTTATTTGTCATGTTAAAATAGAAAATTGTGTGCAAATAAAAATATTCATTTTATTTTCATGTTAAAATAGAAAATTGTGTACAAATAAAAATACTCATTTTTATTTTGTCATATTAATGGTAGAAATTTCTGTATAAATAAAAATTCACATATTTATTTGTCGTGTTAAAGATAGATATTTGTTTAACAAATAAAAGTATCATTTTTATTTGTTACATTGAAATAGAAATTATAAACAAATAAAAGTATCATTTTTATTTGTTATGTAAAAATAGGAATTGCAAACAAATAAAAGTATCATTTTTATTTGTTATGTAAAAATAGAAATTGTAAACAAATAAAAGTATCATTTTTATTTGTTATGTTGAAATAGAAATTGTAAACAAATAAAAGTATCATTTTTATTTGGGATGTTGAATTAGAATTGTCAACAACATAAAAATATTTCTTTTTATTCGATGTTGAATTAGAATTGTCAACAACATAAAAATATTTCTTTTTATTTGGGATGTTGAATTAGAATTGTCAAAAACATAAAAGTATCATTTTTATTTGTTATGTTGAAATTAGAAATGTATGCAAATAAGAATATCATTTTCATTTGTCATATTAAAAATAGATTTGTATGTAAATCAGAATATCATTTTCATTGGTCATTTAAAAATAGATTTGCATACAAATAGAAGAATATCATTTTCATTGGTCAAGTTAAACATTGAATTTGTATACAAATAAAAATAGTCTTTTTTATGTGTCAAGTTAAACATTGAATTTTTATACAAATAAAAATAGTCACTTTTATTTGTCAAGTTAAACATTGAATTTGTGTGCAAATAAAAATAGTCATTTTTATTTGTTAAGTTAAACGTTGAATTTGTATACAAATAAAAACAGTCATTTTTATTTGTCAATTTAAAAATAGAACTCATATACAAATAAAAATAGGCATTTTTATTTTTCATGTTAAACATTGTACTTATATACAAATAAAAGTAGTCATTTTTATTTGTCATTGTAAATATTGAAATTGTATACAGATAAAAATATTCATTTTTATTTGTCATGTTGAATATTGAAATTTTATACAAATGAAAATATCCTTTTTATTTGTCATGTTTATAATAGAATTGTTGTCAAATAAAATTTTCCTTTTTATTTGTCACTAGAAAACATAGGACATGTTATGCAAGTAAAACATTCTTTTATTTGTCATTAGAAAATATAAACATGTTATCCAAATAATACTTCTTTTATTTGTCATTTAAACATTGGAAACATGTCATGTAAATAAATTATCTTTTTATATTGTCATTAGAACATTGAAAACATGTCATGTAAATAAAATACATTTTTTTTGACATTAGAAACATGTAGAAAAGTTGTGCGAATAAAATACATTTTTATTTGACATTAGAAACATGTAGAAATTGTTTTACAATAAAATACTTTTTTATTGTAAAATGAAATGTAGAAAATGTGTAGACAATAAAATACTCTTTTATTGTAACAAGATATGTGATTGAACCAAATACACTTAGTTGCTGATATTGATTGTGATGGATTGACTGTTTAGATTCTGCTCAACCAATTTATGAGCAAAATACACTTTTACATTTCGCATTAGGTGGGTTAAAAAATACCTATGTCCTAACACCTTGTGAAACACTTCACGATTTTTCTATAAGATTTTTAGCGATTTTTTTATTTCAAAATTTAATAAATAATTTTGAAATGATATTCTTAAGTAAACAGAATAGTATTCCCGATTTTGGGCAGGGAATGTTTTATAAAATGTTTTATAAAACAGTAAGGATTTCGAGGGATATACCCGATGTTTTCGAAATGATTTGGAATTGGAAATCTATATAGATTTGAAAGTACTTGTAATTATTATGTTGTGAAATGATTTTCCCTACTTCGGGATATGAAATAATTTGGTATGTGGCTAGAGATTTGAGTAACCCGGACGACTAAAAGTATGGGTGTTATAGCCTTAAATGGCTTTGGGCGGTGTATACTTCCATGCGTGGGAGGTGCATCGTCAGTGTAGCCTGCTCCATAGTGGGAGGTGCACATATATATATCGAGTTGCTTAGGTGCGTGTCCTTTGCCTTGTCTAAGGGGAGCCCGATATTTTGTCGCACATTTGTTTGTATACATTGTTACGCTTTGGAATTCATATTTCCAAATGTCTTGTTTTTGAGATCCCAAAGTGAAATTTACTTTATTATAAAAGCTAGATATGTATTTCAAATGATTTGAAATAAAATAAATCGGGAAATAAAGTCCAAAGAAATAATTTCTGTAAAGTGGATTGGATTTTGAAATCTAAGTTTAGGGATTAAGCCTAAGTGGGTAGATTAAAAAAAAAATTGTATGTTGTATGATGCATTGTAGATCCATAAGTTTATTTATAGTTGTTGTTTATGCACTGACAATCCAATGGAGTAAACTCGTTCCACGTTAGCAGCGTGGTCCTGTGATTAGCCTTATTATTAGATAAGTTAAGCAAGCTTTCTCATACCAGTCCCATGACTGACTCGTAGTTTGTTTCACTTGCAAACTCGGGTGCCCCTATTTTCCACATGGGCAGTCGAGTGGCTTGTTTTGCAGATATTTATTTATTGAGCAGGATTCTGGATTGAAGCTTAAAGCTATGTCCAGATCACTGATAGTCTTCCGCTGCATTGTATTAAGTTTATTCCAAATTAATCTTCCGCTATTGTATTATTATATTTGATGTACTCTGGTATTATGTACTCTGATGTAACATTATTATGATGTTTATAAAAGTCTTTTGTTATTTTTTCTGATGTGGTGTATGCCCAAAGTTAGCGTATGCGGTTTTCGAAAGGCCTTAGTCGATTTAGCGATTGATTAGGTCCGCGCGAAATCGTTGTCGTTACAGCTGGTATCAGAGCTTTGGTTAACTCAAATCTTTGGGGTACAACTCATTAGAACTGAACAAAAGACTCATCAGAGGTAGGATTAAAAATATACTATAAAAGTTTACTCATTAGAGATATGATCAGTAGTATCATAGAATGAGAAAATTCATTAGAGATGGGGTTAGTAATGCCCTAGAATGAGTTGAGAGTGACAAGTTTATAATTAACGTATTTGTGATTATATATATATATATATAATTCAATTTTAGAAAATATGATTTTTGAATATATAAAAGTTATATATATTTGAAAAGCTTATCAACTAATTGACTGATGAGTGTGTTGTGTGATTATTAGTTCAACTAATAGAATTATTGAAACCAATAAGAGAATGAAAGTTGAGTTGGTTAATTAAACAACTTTCGGCTCCGTTCCTTTTCGAGGACGAAAAGATTTTAAGTGGGGGAGATTGTAACAACCCGGAATTTTGTAACCAATTTAAATTTTTTATTTTAGATATTTTAATGGATTTTGGATATTTAAAATGATTTATTTTAAATAATAACGACGAAAAATTTATTTTAAATCGAAGTTAGAACGTGTAAATTTAATTTAATTATAAAAGGAGCATGAAATGGCGTAGTAGTTTGAAAATTCGATTTTAAATTTCAATTGAATATACAGAATTCATTTTAAATCAGAATTGGACAAAACAAAAAATATTTGAATTTGTTTAATAATATCTTTCTAACGAATGTAAGAAACTGAGATTTCACTTTATAAATTGTATGCGTAGTTTAAAATTCAGAAAAGTCGCTGTATAATTTATATATATGTTTAATATATATTTAGCCCTTAAATATAGCCATTTTGCAAATGTCGTCCATTTTCGATGAAACCACTTTTGTTGGATCCGCAATGTCAAATTATTGCTAGATTCCAATTTTCATAATTTCTGGAATTAATATGTGAGCGTGGCAAAAGAAAACGTGTTTTGTCAATTTTAGTCAAATTGGATCGACCAGAAAATGGTCATTTTTCAAACGGTGTAACACCCCGTATTTTCTAAAAATATTAAAATAACAAATTAAAGAATAATTAATTTAAAATGTAAGAATTAAGGGAAACAGGTTATGCCATTGCGTTCGTCTCGAAATTCTGCTTGGAATAGAGTCCAAGTTATCGAAAATCGGACTTCGTATGAAGAAGTTATAGCCCTTGGAACTTTCAGAAAATTATATAAAACAATTCAGAAAATTAAATACCGAGGCAGGTCGACCTGGGGGTTGACCTACCCCAGGCCAGGTCGATCAGGGGGTCGACCTCCCTATATACAGGTCGACCTGGGTGTCGACCTCCCCCTCGGGTCAGATCTGAAATCTGACGTGTTTTCTCCTATGACGAATTGCTATGTCATTAGGGCTTGCGTGGCACATTCTGGTTGGTTCTCTTAGGTTTGAATGGGTTTGATTTTCTCTAGGTTAATCTGACGGATCCTATTAAATCAGACTTCTATATAAGAAACCTAAATAGAAACCCCAATGCCACACAAAAAATATTCCTAAGACCGTCATGCTATCAGTACTTAGCCAAGAGTAGCCGCCATTCTCCTTCAACTAGAAAGCTAGTTAGGAATTGCAAATCAAATCTAATTCAACTAAAAGAATTCAACGTCTACAATAAAGGAGAGCTATTCAATTTTAGAACACAGATCCCATAACACAAGACTAGTCTCCTTTTTATAAGTCCAGCTATCATTTAGACCTAAACGATATTAGAATTTTGACTAAATAACTGGATGTAGAACATCGCCTAATGTAAATCTTGCCTATCCTTTCTGTTAAAACTAAATTGATTAAGACCATGACTCATATCATGTTTGTGATCATGTTGTATGTAACATAATGATAAATGTTAAATGCTTTGAAATAGATATATATGTTGTATAAATCATCAAAGACATATTATGCTATATACTTTGGCGATGACATATCATGTTAAATAAATTGGCGATGACATATTATTGTATAATTTGGCAATGGCATATCATGTTGTGTAATTTGGCGATGACATACCATGTTGTACAATTTTGGCGATGACATATCATGATGGCACCTATATGTTGTATGTCAATTTAGGAATTTTGCTATGATCATGTAAGTTGTTAGGCTAAGACATGTATTATGTTTAGATCTACATTTAGATCTATGTTTATTGAATCATGCACGTTGTTAGGCTAAGACATGTATTATGTTTAGAATCACATTTAGATCTATGAAAATTGGATTTAAAAATTAAAGTTCATATTTACATGCCTTGTTAAACTTGTGTAAAACCATATGCTTAAGATTCATGTTTGTTGGATCCAAAATAAAAGTTCATATTTACATGCCTTGCTAAACCTGTGTAATTCCATATGTTTAAGATTCATGATTGTTGGATCCAAATTAAAGTTTACATTCACATGTCTAGTTGAACTTGTGCAGTTCTATATGATTAAGGTTTATGTTAATTGGACCCAAAATAAAAGTTTGCATATACATGCCTAGTTGGATTTGGGTAATTTCGTATGTTTAAGACCCATGTTAATTAAATCCAAAAATGCAAGTACACCTTTATACGACTAATTGGAATTGTGTAGTTCTATGTGAACTTCCATCCAAATGCGCATGGTTCATGTTGATTAGGTTCAAAATTGCAAGTTCATAATTAAACATATATTTATTCCATGCCAAATTTATGTGACATATGTTGGATCCATATTATGCTTGTCTTAAATGCTACGTGTCTCTTCCTTTTCCCCTCTAGATTTTGAGTTAGGCTGAATTGCGAAGCCTAACATTCTATGAAATTTATGCGAACGTTTAGCTGGGGCAACGTTGGGAAAAACATGAAGTTGCATGTTATTGGCATATTTTAAATGATTAGTGGCATTGAAATGGTATAATTTATATACCTAAAATTATGAACATGATTTAGAGAGAAATTGGGCATGACTTGATTGACAATAATTTACATATAAATATAGAAGGTAAATATGTAAATTTAGAAAAGACAAATATGCCTAACCCGATGTTAGATTGAGTTACGGTGTAAGACTGCCCGGAGCCGCCCGGCACATCTAGCAACCGTAACAATATATATCTAATGTGAGAGCTTAGTGCTTCAAGCCCAAAAGAACCCGAGGTTAGACTAAGTTGCAGTGTAAAACTGCCCGGCACATCCAGTAACCGCAAAAATACATGTCTAATGTGAGTGGTTGGTGCTTTAATGAATGACTTAAAGCTAAGACAGGAATGGTAGGGTTAAGTTAATTAAAGTAACACTTAATCAATATAACAATATGAATGACTAGGGTTAAGTTAATAGGAAACACTTAGCCAGCATAGCATGATGAATGGGTAAGGTTAAATAATAAGAAACACTTAACCAATATAACTTGATTTGTGGTTGGGTTAAGTTAAAACAAGAGGGCAACACTTAACCAATATAACTTGATTTGTGGTAGGGTTAAGTTAACACAAGAAGGCAACACTTAACTAAAGTAATATGACAAGTAGGTGGGTTAAGTTAACTTGAATTGATTGATGACACTTAACCAATACAACATGATGAACATGTGGGGTTAAGTTAATAGGAAACACTTAACCAATTCAACATGATAAGTGTGGAGGGTTAAGTTAATAAGAAACATTTGACCAACATGACATGATTAATGGGTGGGTTAAGTTAACATGAATAGGCGACACTTAACCAATATGGCATAATGAGCGGGTAGGTTAAGTACATCTCGTGTTGGTGGGTAATATTTGTAAATATAGGCCCACAAACTTAACCGTTAAATAAACATGCTTGAATCGATGGGAGGGTTAAGTACATCTCGTGTTGGTGGGTAATATTTGTAAATATTGGTCTACAAACTTAACCATTAAATAAACATACTTGAATCGATGGGAGGGTTAAGTACATCTCGTGTAGGTGTGTAATATTAGTACATATAGGCCCACAAACTTAACCGTTTAGTAAACATGCTAGAACCGGTGGGAGGGTTAAGTACATTTCGTGTAGGTGGGTAATATTTGTATATATAGGCCCACAAACTTAACCAATAAGGAAACCCTAGTAACGGGGATCCATTTCAGCAGTAACCCACATAGATGTATCACGGTACCCTGAACTAGGCAGGGTGGGGCACGATTACTGGGCTGATTGTAAGCGGTCAAAGCAGCGGCAGGGGTATGTCAGTGTAGGTTCCGACGATTTACGAGCGTGCACATACTCCGAAGTGGGAAAAAGCAGGCACTGGGTACCAGTAGTTATACACTATGTATCTGGAATCGTGTCGGGTCACTATCATAAGGATTGATACACCTTATGGTGGGACCAGCACTGGTATCTACACACAAGAGAGGGTCGGTTGACACAGACACAAGAGAAATGAATACAAGTAGGGAGCCGATGGATAGGGTAGTAAGGGTACATCTAACATGTTCATGGCAATTAGGCTGATTGAGGTGGAATCCTCATGATATATGTACACCTAAAGGCTACCACAATTACAGGGATTGGGATCATGTTATCATTTTATACAGATAACTAGTTGGGACACTAGTTAGGTGGCGCAGAGATAGATATAAAAATCAGAATAACAAGGTAGTAGTGAAGCAGAGAAAGAGTAGGAGTGCACTCAGTTTATCTTGCCTTACCATACCATATGCTTATCCTATGTTACCTTATTTCCTTGTTATTGTCCTGCATCCAGTTTATTCATGTCATGATTCTCTTACCAGTTTATATGCTGAATAATTGCTGGACTTACCATACTTGTGTCTGACCTAGTTTTGTTTCGCCTCTTTTCTTCCGTTTTCCCCCCAGGTTCACAGGGAGGAAATGTTACCACTTAGCTTAGTTTTCTTTTCAAGCTCGAAGATGGTCGATTTTTTTATTTGGACTCTCTCTTCCACTGCTATAGCTGGTTCATGCTTTATGGGGAAATATCATTGTTATTTTTGTGCTTGTTTTGTACTTGAAATTTAATAAATCAAGACAGAAGTTCTATGTATTAATTTTAAGTATGATTTGAGAAAATTATTGTAAAAGCTTGACTGAATTAAGTTGTTTATAAAATGACTTTATTTTCCGCTGCTTTATTTGTCTGTCTTGTAATTTATCTGCATCTTTTAGCTATAATGCTCCACCGAAGTTAAGGCATTCCCTTTATGAGTAACCTTAACGGAGGCGGGGTGTTTTACTTGGTATTAGAGCTGAAGGTTACCGGATCAGATAAAAGATTTGAAAAATTATTTTCAAAACGATTTTAAGGGAAGCATTTTCAAAAAGAAAAGTTTTGTTTTAAAGGCATATTCCCCAAAGCCATATGCACTATCTTTTGATCCTCTGTTTGAGTCCTTGTTTCCTTCTTTCCTGAGTCTCCGTGGCTCGTGGCTATCTGGGAGGTAACCTCATCGCGGCATGGTTACGTAGGCTCGACGAGACTCCAACACTTGTTAAGGGAAAATAAGTGCCCAACTCCATCTATAGCCATAGTAGTTTCACCTGCGGCTAATTTTCTTTCGAGCTTTATAGGATTCTCCGTGTGATGGAGGCAGCTTTCGAGAGACTTGTCAACGTGTTACGCAAGGATAGTAAAGATGAGACTGAGGGAGTTTGGCTAAGGAGCAAAACCCAAGGATAAAGAACTCACGGATATAGACTTGGTTCACAAAGGAGGGGAGGAAAGAATAGTAAAATCTAAGACAAGAGGAAGTATCTTTATTATAAAGGGTCATATATTTAAGGACAAGGGCAAGAACTAAGGACAGGATTTTCAGGAGGGCAAGTGCATGCTCTCACCGCCAGCATACCTGAGAGAGAGGTAGAAAAGCTTCGGTTGAAAAAGTTTAGTTTTTCTTGTTGATCATCCTGTTAGTACTCTTTTGATTTTAGCACTTCACATTAGTTTATATCTACTTCCATAGTTGAGTCTCTGCACCTTAGTACTTATGTAGTAGATATCTAATTATCGTCTCAAATCCAATTTGTGGTTCAGCTCATTTATCTTTGGTTTGTAAGGGTTTGAAATGCTTATGTTTCCGGGTTTCATGGGCTATGGGCTGATTCTAGGCATGGATTGGTTGGCTAGTAATTGTGAAAGGAGGGTAGTTAGACTTTCGACTTGCCTTGGGAATACCCTCGAAATTTCGTGCGATCCTAAGGGATAAGTTTGTCTTAGCTACCTAAAATCACTTTATGTATTTATCGACGATTTTCGATCGGTGGGAGTAGTCCATGAGTATGCAGATGTTTTTGATTAAGGTTAGGGGTTTGTCCCCTAAAACGTGAGGTAGACTCCCACATATATCTAGATGACAATGCAAAGCTAGTTATGCGATCAACGATAGTTTTGGAGCAAGATTGGCGAGGATAGCTCGAGTCGGTTAAGTGCTCAATTGTTTTGTTGTTTTTCTAGTATCATCTTACATAAATCATCCAAATTCGGAGGAGGTATTCCTTGGGTGCTTGTCTGATATTAGTTTAGGCCATTGGGGCTTGTACTTAAGGGATGTGAAGTTCGACTAGGATGGTTTTTGTGAGAGATAAATAGTTGTGGCATGCGCCCTAAGTAAGACTGACCTTAAGAGAGGTAAAAAGTACATAGCAACCTTTAGCTTTAGACCCTCAGATTTGGGACATGATGAATAAGCTAAGTAGAGGAGAAACCTTTAATCATCTTAGTATATACACTTGGTATCATGGCTCACACCTATTTATCTTGTAAAGATAGCTTGACTACATTGGATACCCTCTAGCATAGTAAGTGATCGAGGTCCTATCTTTACTAGTGAGTCTTGAAAATGGAGGTGAAGAAGCTTCGCAATCATGAAGTTAAATTAGATAGGGTATAGTATAGTGCAGCTCAAGAAGATGCGACTTAGAATACTGAAGACTAGATACGCGCATCATACCCTTTTGAGGGTATATCCTTGATCTATTTTTCTAGGAATGTTATGCATACTTGTTTCCATATTTTTATGTATATCCTTTAGGTCATATCTTCGATCCTTAGGTAGAAACCAATGGATGTAAACATGTGTTTGAAACATGTTATGATCGATGGTTGCAAATGGTTGCAAGTGGTTGCTAGTTGTTGCTCGTGGATGCACATACACACATTAGGCACTAGATCGGCTCAGTCACTTTCATATTGCATATGCATGAGTGAATTATTTGTATATGATTGAAACTTGATGTGTTATCATATGGACGTTGCATTTGTATGAATGATGGTGCACTTATGTAGAAAGTTGATTAGGAATAATTGCATATATGATGGACTCATTGCACTGACATAATTCGCATTAAGGAGGTCAACTGAATCAGTAGACCGCCTAATTTTGCATTAGATAAGGACATGTACACACACTATGCATATGATCGTGAAAGAATTATAAATCTTTTTAAGGACAATGGATGCCTGTGTTTGATGGTTGAGTAGATGGATGATTGGATGGAAGGATATACCTTCTTCTTAACTTGAAGATTTCGGGGACGAAATCCTTTAAGGAGGGGAGAATGTAACACCCCGTATTTTTTGATAATATTAAAATAAAAAATTAAAGAGTAATTTATTTCAAACTTAAGAATTAAAGGAAACGGGTTACGCCATTGCGTTCGTCTCAAAATTCTGCTTGGAATAGAGTCCAAGTTTTTGAAAATCGGACTTCGTATGAAGAAGTTATGGCCCTCGGAACTTTCATAAAATTATATAAAACAATTCATAAAATTAAATACCAAGGCAAGTCGACCTAGGGGTCGACCTACCCTAGGCCAGGTCGATCAGGGGGTCAACCAGGGGGTCGACCTAGGGGTCGACTCCCCCTCGGGTCAGATCTGAAATCTGACGTGTTTTCTCCTGTGATGAATTGCTGTGTCATTAGGGCTTGTGTAGCACGTTCTGGTTAGTTCTCTTAGGTCTGAATGGCTTTAATTTTCTCTAGGTTAATTTGACGGCTCTTATTAAATCAAATTTCTATATAAGCAACCTAAATCTAAACCCTAAAGCCACACAAAAAAATATTCCTAAGACCGTCATGCTGTCAGTACTTAGCCTAGAATAGCTGCCATTCTCCTTCAACTAGAAAGCAAGTTAGGAATTGCAAATCAAATATAATTCAAATAAGAGAATTCAACATCTACAACAAAGGAGAGCTATTCAATTTCAGAATACAGATCCCAGAACACAAAACTAGTCTCCTTTTTGTAAGTCCAGTTATCATTTAGACCTAAACGATATTAGAATTGTGACTAAATAACTAGATGTAGAACATCGCCTAATTTAAATCTATGCCTATCCTTTCTGTTAATACTGAATTGATTTAGGCATGACTCTTATCATGTTTGTGATCATGTTGTATGTAATATAATGATAAATGTTAAATTCTTTGAAATAGATCCATATGTTGTATAATTCGTCAAAGACATATTATGTTGTATACTTTAGCGATGACATACCATGTTGAATAAATTGGAGATGACATACTATTGTATATTTTGGCAATGGCATATCATGTTGTGTAATTTGGCGATGACATACCATGTTGTATAATTTTGACGATGACATATCATGATGACACTTAAATTTTGTATGTCAATTTAGGAATTTTGCTATGATCATGCAAGTTGTTAGGCAAAGACATGTATTATGTTTAGATCTACATTTAGATCTATGTTTATTGAATCATGCAAGTTGTTAGGCTAAGACATGTATTATGTTTAGATTCACATTTAGATCTATGAAAATTGGATTTAAAAATTAAAGCTCATATTTACATGCCTTGTTAAATTTGTGTAAAACCATATGCTTAAGATTCATGTATGTTGGATCCAAAATAAAAGTTCATATTTACATGCCTTGTTAAACCTGTGTAATTCCATATGTTTAAGATTCATGATTGTTGGATCCAAATTAAAGTTTACATTCACATGTCTAGTTGAACTTGTGCAATTCTATATGCTTAAGGTTTATGTTCATTGGACCCAAAATAAAAGTTTGCATATACATGCCTAGTTGGATTTGGGTAATTTCGTATGTTTAAGACCCATGTTAATTAGATCCAAAAATGCAAGTTCACCTTTATATGACTAATTGGAATTGTGTAGTTCTATGTAAACTCCCTTCCATATGCGTATGGTTCATGTTGATTAGGTTCAAAATTGCAAGTCCATAATTAAACATATATTTATTCTGTGCCAAATTTATGTGACATATGTTGGATCAGTATTATGCTTGTCATGAATGCTGTGTCTCTTCCTTTTCCCCTCTTGATTTTGAGTTAGGCTAAATTGCGAAGCCTAACATTCTATGAAATTTATGCGAACGTTTAGCGGAGGTAACGTTGGGAAAAACATGAAGTTACATGTTATTGGCATATTTTAAATGATTAGTGGCATTGAAATGGTATAATTTATATACCTAAAATTATGAACATGATTTATAGAGAAATTGGGCATGACTTGATTGACAATAATTTACATATAAATATAGAAGGTAAATTGGTAAATTTAGAAAAGACAAATATGCCTAACCCGAGGTTAGATTGAGTTACGGTGTAAGACTGCCCGGAACCGCCCGGCACATCCAACAACCGTAACAATATATATCTAATGTGAGAGATTAGTGCATCAAGCCCAAAAGGACCCGAGGTTAGACTGAGTTGCGGTGTAAAACTTTCCGGAACAGCCCGACACATCTAGTAACCACATCAATACCTGCCTAATGTTAGTGGTTGGTGCTTTAATGAATGAATTAAAGCTAAGACAGGAATGGTAGGGTTAAGTTAATTAAGGTAACACTTAACCAATATAACAAGATGAATGACTAGCGTTAAGTTAATAGGAAACACTTAACCAGTATAGCATGATGAATGGGTAAGGTTAATTAATAAGAAACACTTAACGAATATAACTTGATTTGTGGTAGGGTTAAGTTAAAACAAGAGGGCAACACTTCACCAATATAACTTGATTTGTGGCAGGGTTAAGTTAACACAAGAAGGCAACACTTCACCAATATAACTTGATTTGTGGCAGGGTTAAGTTAACACAAGAAGGCAGCACTTAACCAAAATAATATGACAAGTAGGTGGGTTAAGTTAACTTGAATTGAATGATGACACTTAACTAATACAACATGATGAACATGTGGGGTTAAGTTAATAGGAAACACTTAACCAATTCAACATGATAAGTGAGGAGGGTTTAGTTAATAAGAAACACTTAACCAACATGACATGATTAATGGGTGGGTTAAGTTAACATGAGTGGGCGACACTTAACCAATATGGCATAATGAGCGGGAAGGTTAAGTACATCTCGTGTTGGTGGGTAATATTTGTAAATATAGGCCCACAAACTTAACCGCTAAATAAACATACTTGAATCGATGGGAGGGTTAAGTGCATCTCGTGTTGGTGGGTAATATTTGTAAATATAGGCCCACAAACTTAACCGTTAAATAAACATCTTGAATTGATGGGAGGATTAAGTACATCTCGTGTAGGTGGGTAATACTAGTACATATAGGCCCACAAACTTAACCGTTAAGTAAACATGCTATAACCGGTGGGAGGGTTAAGTACATTTCGTGTAGGTGGGTAATATTTGTATATATAGGCCCAAAAACTTAACCAATAAGGAAACCCTAGTAACGGGGACCCATTTCAGTAGTAACCCACATAGATGTATCAAGGTACTCTGAACTAGGCAGGGTAGGGCACGATTACTGGGCTAATTGTAAGCGGTCAAAGCAGTGGCAGGGGTTATGTCAGTGTAGGTTCAGACGATTTACGGGCATGCACGTACTCCTGAGTGGGAAAAAGCAAGCACTAGGTACCAGTAGTTATACACTGTGCATCTGGAATCGTGTCGGGTCGCTGTCATAAGGATTGATACACCTTATGGTGGGACCAACACAGGGTATCTACACACAATAGGGCGCTGGTTGACACAGACACAAGAGAAATGAATACAAGTAGGGAGCCGATCGATAGGGTAGTAAGGGTACATCTAACATGTTCATGGCAATTAGGTTGACTAAGGTGGAATCCTCATGATAGATGTACACCTGAAGGCTACCACAATTACGGGGATTGGGATCACATTATCATTTTATACTGATAACTAGTTGGGACACTAGTTAGGTGGTGCAGAGATAGATATAAAAATTAGAATTACAAGGTAGTAGCGAAGCAGAGAAAGAGTAGGAGCGCACTCAGTTTATCTTGCCATACCATACCTTATGCTTATCCTATGTTACCTTATTTCTTTGTTATTGTCCTGCGTCCAGTTTATTCATGTTATGATTCTCTTACCAGTTTATATGCTGAATAATCACTGGACTTACCAGACTTATGTCTGACCTAGTTTTTTTTTTTGCCTTTTTTTCTTCCATTCCCCCCCTAGGTTCACAGGGAGGAAATGTTACCACTTATCTCAGTTTCCTTTTCAAGCTCGAAGATGGTCGATGTTTTGCTTTGGACTCTCTCTTCCACTGCTATGGCTGGTTCATGCTTTATGGGGTAATATCATTGTTATTTTTGTGCTTCTTTTATACTTGGAAGTTAATAAATCATGAAAGAAGTTCTATGTATTACTTTTAAGTATGATTTGAGAAAATTGTTGTAAACGCTTGACTGAATTAAGTTGTTTATAAAATGACTTTATTTTCCGCTGCTTTAATTGTTTGCCTTGTAATTTATTTGCATCTTTTACCGATAATGCTCCACTGAAGTTAAGGAATTCCCTTTGTGAGTGACCCTAACGGAGGCGGGGTATTTCAAACGGTCTCTAAATTCAACGAAATTAATTTTGTTAGGACCGTATCGTCAAGACATAGCTAGATCTACTTTTTGGGAATTTTTGGAGTCAGTATGTGGCCCCGGTAAATTTAAATGTACGATCAAATTAAATAATTAAATGATTTATATTTTAATTTAAAGAAAGGTGGACTGAAACGATCAAATGGGCTGACGAGACCTAGTCCATTGCGTACGGAATAGGGGTATTTGGCTCGGGGCAACATTCGCTGGGATGGAATTGGAGTTAGTAGGAATTAACGGGCTTATTCTGAAAGTTGGAGAATTTAATAATATTAAATTATAAATACCCCAATTTTTTTTCCAAACTCTATTCTCTCTTAACAAACTAGGGCCGCCAGTCTTTCCTCAACGGCCAGGAAACTCTGATTTTTGCCCTCGAATATCTTCAAATCGGTTAAATAAAATTCGAAATTCCCAACCACAAAATGTCGAGAGTTTTGAGCTCTACTCATTGGTCGGCTAAGATCGATTTTATTATTGTGGATATCATGAATTTATGGCTCATACTGCATGTGTTTAGAGGCCGTTTCCAACCAAGTGGGGCCGCTGCTAGGCACACCATCGATGGCGCGAGAAGCTCAGTTGGAGGCCCGGTCGTGGCACCTTCAGATCAGATGATGGGGGCCTGGTGATTGATCGATTAGAACACCTAGGCGATGAAGAAAAATTCGTTCATGCTTTTGCCAGGAGGAAACCGATACACGAGAAGAAGAAAATCAAAAAGGAGCGGGCCAGATTATTTCCAACGTAATTAGTGAAGTAATTAGGAAAATAATTATTTATTTAATTATATAATTATGTAATGAATGTTTGTAACACGATAACTTGTTCATATTTGATCAGAATTCAGCAAACCAAATTGCTTTGTAATCGTAAATTCGAACACTACAACATGGAACAGACTAGAACAAAAACAGGAGCAGTTGGAAATTTTGATTGAATAAAACACGCAGTGTAATTCAATTAAAAATAGTCATTACTAAAATGATTTCTAACCGATCAAGGTGAGAACTCTCACACTAAATTTTCTTATACAGTTATCTGTTATAAACTGCCATGATTTTCATCTGCATTTAATCATCACAAATACTTGTTCACTAAAAATATTATTTTTAGCTTATGTGCGAGATTCCTTTTTTTATAATTAAAATTAATTAATTATTATCGTGTTTAGAAATTTTTATACATACGCTGTTAAATTCAGTTTGTTGTTGTACGCGATTTGATTTGGATTGGCTGATGCTGTTGGTGATCTGTTGATTTAATTGAATATAATGGAAAAATAGAAATTGTATACAAATAAAAATATTTCATTTTTGTTTATTATGTGGAAATTAAAATTGTGTACAAATAAAAATATTCATTTTATTTGTCATGTCAAAATAGAAAATTGTGTACAAACAAAAATATTCATTTTATTTGTCATGTTTAAATAGAGAATTATGTACAAATAAAAATATTCATTTTAGTTTTCATGTTAAAAAAGAATATTTTGTACAAATAAAAATATTCACTTTATTTGTCAAGTTAAAATAGAAAATTGTGTACAAATAAAAATATTCATTTTACTTGTCATGTTAAAATAGAAAATTGTGTACAAATAGAAATATTCATTTTATTTGTCATGTTAAAATAGAAAATTGTGTATAAATAAAAATATTCATTTCATTTGTCATGTTGAAATAGAAAATTGTGTACAAATAACAATATTCATTTTATTTGTCATGTTAAAATAGAAAATTGTGTACAAATAAAAATATTCATTTTATTTGTCATGTTAAAATAGAAAATTGTGTACAAATAGAAATATTCATTTTATTTGTCATATTAAAGTAGAAAATTGTGTACAAATAGAAATATTCATTTTATTTGTCATGTTAAAATAGAAAATCGTGTACAAACAGAAATATTCATTTTATTTGTCATGTTAAAATAGAAAATCGTGTACAAACAAAAATAATCATTTTTATTTATCATGTTAAAATAGAAAATCGTGTACAAACAGAAATATTCATTTTATTTGTCATGTTAAAATTGAAAATTGTGTACAAATAAAAATATTCATTTTATTTGTCATATTAAAATTGAAAATTGTTTACAAATAAAATATTCATTTTATTTGTCATGTTAAAATAGAAAATTGTGTACAAATAAAAATATTCATAATATTTGTCATGTTAAAATAGAAAATTGTGTACAAATAAAAATACTCATTTTTATTTTGTTATGTTAGAGGTAGAAATTTGTGTACAAATAAAAATTCACATATTTATTTGTCATGTTAAAGATAGATATTTGTTTAACAAATAAAAGTATCATTTTTATTTGTTATGTTGAAATAGAAACTATAAACAAATAAAAGTATCATTTTTATTTGTTATGTAAAAATAGGAATTGTAAACAAATAAAAGTATCATTTTTATTTATTATGTAAAAATAGAAATTGTAAACAAGTAAAAGTATCATTTTTATTTGTTATGTTGAAATAGAAATTGTAAACAAATAATAGTATCATTTTTATTTGGGATGTTGATTTAGAATTGTCAACAACATAAAAATATTTCTTTTTATTTGATATTGAATTAGAATTGTCAACAACATAAAAATATTTCTTTTTATTTGGGATGTTGAATTAGAATTGTCAACAACATAAAAGTATCATTTTTATTTGTATTGTTGAAATTAGAAATGTATGCAAATAAGAGTATCATTTTCATTTGTCATGTTAAAAATAGATTTGTATGAAAATCAGAATATCATTTTCATTTGTCATGTTAAAAATAGATTTGCATACAAATAAAAGAATATCATTTTCATTGGTCAAGTTAAACGTTGAATTTGTATACAAATAAAAATAGTCACATTTATTTGTCAAATTGAACATTGAATTTGTATACAAATTAAAATAGTCACTTTTATTTGTCAAGTTAAACATTGAATTTGTATGCAAATAAAAATAGTCATTTTTTTTGTCAAGTTAAACTTTGAATTTGTATACAAATAAAAATAGTCATTTTTATTTGTCAAGTTAAAAATAAAATTCGTATACAAATAAAAATAGTCATTTTTATTTGTCATGTTAAACATTGAATTTATATACAAATAAAAGTAGTCATTTTTATTTGTCACTGTAAATATTGAAATTGTATAGAAATAAAAAAAAGTTCATTTTTATCTGTTATGTTGAATATTGAAATTTATACAAATGAAAATATCCTTTTTATTTGTCATGTTTAAAATAGAATTGTTGTCAAATAAAAATTTCCTTTGTATTTGTCACTAGAAAACATGGGACATGTTATGCAAGTAAAACTTTGTTTTATTTGCCATTAGAAAATATTAATATGTTATGCAAATAATACTTCTTTTATTTGTCATTTAAACATTGGAAACATGTCACGTAAAAAAATTATCCTTTTATATTGTCATTAGAACATTGGAAACATGTCATGTAAATAAAATACATTTTTATTTGACATTAGAAACATTTATAAAGGTTATGCGAATAAAATACATTTTATTTGACATTAGAAACATGTAGAAAGGTTATGCGAATAAAATACATTTTTATTTGACATTAGAAACATGTAGAAATTGTTTTACAATAAAATACTTTTTTTATTGTAACATGAAATGTAGTAAATGTGTAGATAATAAAATACTCTTTTATTGTAACATGAAATGTGATTGAACCAAATACACTTGGTTGCTGATATTGATTATGATGGATTGACTGTTTGAATTGTGCTTGACCAGTTTATGAGCAAAATACGCTTTTACGTTTAGCAATGGGTTGGGTAAAAAATACCTATGTGCCAACATCTTGTGAAACACTTCACGATTTGACTATAAGGTGTTTAGCGATGTTGTTTATTTCAAAATTTAATAAACGATTTTGAAATGAAATTTCTTAAGTAAAAAGAATAGTATTCCCGATTTTGGACAGAGAATGTTTTATAAAATGTTTTATAAAATATAAAGGATTTCGAGGGCTATACTCGATGTTTTCGAAATGATTTGGAATTGGAAATCTATATAGATTTGAAAGTACTTGTGATTATTATGTTCTGAAATGATTTTCCCTACTTCGGGATATGAAATGATTTGGTATGTGGCTAGAGATTCGAGTAACCCGAATGACTAAAAGTATGGTTGTTATAGCCTTAAATGGCTTTGGGCGGTGTATACTTCCATGCGTGGGAGGTGCACCGTCAGTGTAGCCTGCTACATAGTGGGAGGTGCACACATATATATCAAGTTGCTTAGGTGCGTGCCTTTTGCCTTGTCTAAGGGGAGCCCGATATTTGGTTGCATACTTGTTTGTATACATTGTTACGTTTTGGAATTCAAATTTACAAATGTTTTGTTTTTCAGTTCCCGAAGTGAATTCTAATTTATTATAAAAGCTAGATATGTATTTCAAATAATTTGAAATAAAAGAAATCGGGAAATAAAGTCCAAAGAAATAATTTATGTAAAGTGAATTGGATTTTGAAATCTAAGTTTAGGGATTAAGCCTAAGTGTGTAGATTGAAAAAAAAAATTGCATGTTGTATGATGCATTGTAGATCCATAAGTTTATTAATGGTTGTTGTTTATGCACTGGCAATCCAATGGAGTAAACCCGTTCCGCGTTAGCGGCGTGGTCCTATGATTAGACTTACTATTAGATAAGTTAAGTAAGATTTCTCATACCAGTCCCATGACTGACTCGTAGTTTGTTTCACTTGCACACTTGGGTGCCCCTATTTTCCACGTGGGCAGTCGAGTTGTAACACCCCACATCCGTTAGTGTCACTCACAAGGGGAATGCACTAAGTTCTGTGGAGCATTTTAAGGTAAGAGATGCAGATGAATTACAAGACAGACAAAAATTAAAACAGCGGAAAATAAAACTTTTCTTTATTGATAAAATAGTTTGTACAACGATTTCTTTACAATATCAGAGTATCATTTGTCTTACAAAATAAAGAAGCATAAAACAATATTTATATTCCCCAATGTAGTAAGAGCCAGCCATAGCATCTGAAAAGAGAATCCAAGCAAAACTTCGACAAATCTTCAAGCTGGGAAAGAGTGACGGTCCAACTTATCCTGAGCTGTACTATTCCCTCCTTTACTACCTGGTGGGGGGGGGGGACGGAAGAAAAGAAGACGAAAGAAAACTGGGTCAGACATAAAGTCTGGTAAGTTCAGTTACTTCTAGCATATGAACAGGGAAAACGAAACGACATGAATTAACTGAATACAAGATAATACCATGATGACAGGATCAACAAGATAAGATAAGATTAACGCAAGATATGCTAAGACAAGATAAACTGGATATGCTCTAATACTTTCGCCGCTTCGCTATTTCCTTGTTATGCTGGTTTCTATATCTCTGCACCACCTAACTAGTGTCCCAACTAGTAATGATAACGTGATCCCAATCCTGGTAATCTCGGTTGCCTTCAGGCATACATTTATTATTTATTACCTAGATCTAATCTAGGGTTTTCTATCAAGTGCTTCCTAGATTCAACCAGGGTATATGCTATCTACTAAACGTTTCTCGAATTCAGGGTTTATGCCACCAAGGTCCAACTAGGGATTATGCTACCTGTCGAACGATGCCCTCTAGTCTAGGACACACTACCTAGAGTGGTATATGTTCCTAGACTTTCCCCACGTATGTATCGCGAATCATTATCGCTTGTCTAGATGCACATGTCCTGTAATGTGCGACCCGAGTCCCGTGGCAGGGCTACTCTAGAAACACGGAACTCGGTCGGGAGCTTTTAGATATCCGCCGGTGCAGCTGCTAAGGTCTGTTTTTCTACCAGTGGTTATGGTCCCACGTGACCCCTCCCTCAACTAATGAAAGGCAATCCAGGAAAATCAAGCGCGAGAACTGTACTTTTGCCGCACTATTCCCTACTTTCCTATTGGTCAGCTTCACCCATAACTAGATAGCAAGTATATGGTCTGTTGGGAGTTCTCTTCCTTTCCGCATACGTACAACGATTGACTAAAGATGGTAGGTAGACGACGAGTTTCTATCACAGGGCAAAAACTAGTCACGCTGAATCACGCTGATCCACCCTAGTCTTTAGGTTGCCATATATTGCAACCAAGGCATACCCTTGGTTCTTCTAATGCAAACCTTAACCTCTGTGAGCCCAGGAGGATCATCTGCCACCTCACAGAGGGATACCAAGAGTACCCTCACGTCCCTTCGAAGCCTCGGGCTTCGTAACCCAATTCGTTGGAGGCCTCTTTAAGAACAGATGGACGTTCGCTCCTACTTGTGATATACTAAGGATTACTACTTAGTTTTCTAACTAAGGTTTACCGCTTAGTTTGTTGAATCATCGTTTTCTTAACTAAGGTTTACGACTTAGTTCATATTAACTAAGGTTTACTACTTAGTTCTTGTTCTTGTCAAGTTGGGTTGGTTAAGTGTCATTAGTCAATTCGAGTCAACTTAACCCTTTCGTTTGCCATATAAAACTGGTTAAGTGTTATCAGTAGTTCATGTTGACTAAACCCCTACCACAAACCGAGTTATATTGGCTAAGTATTTTCTTATTACTTAGCCCTACCCATTCATCTTTTATTGGTTAAACATTCCCTTTAACCTAACCTTGCCCATCTGTTTTAACTGACATGTTATAGCGGTTAAGTGTTCCCTTAGCTAACTTAACCCTAACATCTGTTTAATTAACATGTTCTAATGGTTAACTATTGTCCTTTCATGTTTTTAACTTAACCCTGTTCATTTATCCTTCTATGATGACTAAGTGTTCCAAGTTTACTTAACCCCATCTTCTAGTCTTA
Organism: Allium sativum; assembly: GCA_030737875.1. Classification (NCBI taxonomy): domain Eukaryota; kingdom Viridiplantae; phylum Streptophyta; class Magnoliopsida; order Asparagales; family Amaryllidaceae; genus Allium; species Allium sativum. Next base: position 1,024,111,126 of record CM060924.1, read on the forward strand.
GTTAATATGTTAAATTGGCTAAGTGTATTAAACTTACTTAACCCCTACAAGTCTTGTCTTGTTAACATGTTAAGTGGTTAAGTGTCCAGATTAGCCTAACCCCACTCATCGGATTTAGTTAACAAGTTGAGTTGGTTAAGCGTTTTAGTTAACTTAACCCTACCATTCTTGTTCTAGCTTTAATTAATAAATTAAAGCCGCGACCACTCACATTGGACAGATACTGTTGCGATTACTGGATGTGCCGGTTGGTTCCGGGCAGGTTTATATCGCAACTCAGTCTAACCTCGGGTTAGGCATATTCGTGTTTTCTAAGTTCAAAGGGTTTTGATTAATTTTCAAATCAGGTTTTGAAAGTAACCATCCCATCCGTCGGATTAGTTAGGGATAGCCAGGGAGAGCAGGAAACTTGTATTTTCCAAACCGAAGCCTAGACACTATCCTCTCTGTCACCCTATAACTTTCTAGTGTATGTATTATTAAAAGAGATGTCATTAATAAACCTTTCTTTTGTATATCTATAAATTGTCAACAATTTATCCTCAAAGTTTAACCATTTATCCTCAAAGTCCATTTTCCCTTTTTAAATAAATTTGGCCCATACCATATTCATTTACTATGCCCACTAATGGACTTATATTCTAGGCCCAAATCTTGATTTCCCTATCTTATAGTTTATAGCAATTTAGATCCAACATCCTCATTTACAGTTCATGCCAAAGCTAGATTTTATATTCTAGTTTACAGTTTATGCCAAACTAGATTTTATATTCTAGTTCACCGTTTATGCCCAAAACTTAATTTGCATACCAACTACCTACTTTGTGGCCCATTTAACCATTTACCATTTACGCCCAATGTATGTAAATTATTCACAATTATGCTAACATACTTATCATGCTTAATTTAGCCACCCAATTCTGATTTAATATTCTAATTTTCATCTTATTAGTCATGCTATAATGCATGTTCCCAAATTATGCCAATTTCCAAGTTTAGTCAATTTCATGTTTTTCCCAAAACGTATTCCCATCGTTCGTATAATCGTGATTCAACCTAGATTATAAATAAATCTAGATTCGTGGAAAAAAGGGAATGAACCAAAATGCCATGAAAGAATAGACATAATAACTGGCATAAGATGATAATTCACAGGTATATAGATCTGGTAATATTACGACATGAAAAGGGTTGAATAGTATAGGTTCAAGAACATGGGTAGATCTAACTTAATAGGTAAATTTCCAAGGTCAAGATCCAAGGATAATTAAGAATAAACTGAAATAGAAAGTCAAGCCTAAATCCAATATAATGCCAGTTTGGGGTACAACATGGTTTTGTAACTACAGTGTCATGGGAATAAATAATAATCTTATATCCATAGTCATAGGCAATAAATCCTCACAGTTAATGAATCACAGTCATAGGCGATGTTCATAGTCAAAGGAAAATAATTCTCACAGTCATGAGTCACAGTCATAGGCAATGTTCATAGTACAAAAGGCATATGGTTTTAAGGTCCCTAGTTTCATAGTCACGGTCTTATTGGTCATCGAATCATAACAGTTCTTAATTAGGTCCAAAGATATAAGCACTGACTCGAATAGAAAGATTTGGCATATTCTTTTATTCCTTTAATTTCATGTCACGAATAGAGAAAACGTTCAAATCTAAAAAGTAACCGACTTACAGAGATTATATTAGATTCGTAGAAAAACAGTCGTTGAAGTCGTTTGAATCTTCACTTGAATCCTAACTTGTTTTGAATCTCCTCTTGAAAGTCTTGAGCAGCATTTCCTCGTCTTGATTTATTTTATATATTATTTTATTTAGTGGAGGAGAAGAAGCCATGTCCACCAAGAATCTTTACAGCATAAGGTTAGAGAAGAATTGTGAATAGTGAAGGAGACTAGGGGCTGTTTATATAGGATTAGGCGGACGAATCTAGGTAGAAATCGTGACCAAGTACATCAAAATGCACCCAGGCCCAAAAGTGGATTTTGCACCCAGGTCGACACCCAGGTCGACCTGGCTAGGGGGGGTCGACTACCCAGTCGACTCCCCAGTCGACCTGGGTCCTGGGCGGGAATTTTCCCGCCCAGCCCGCTTCTGGGTTTGAATTCGAATTTCGAATTCGAATTTCGAGCTGTTTTCGATTCTGAAAATTCCTGAAACTTTAGAGGGTCATATCTCCCTTATACGGACTCCGATTCTCGCAAACTCGGACTCGTTTGCAGGAAGAATTTCGAGACGAACGCAATGGCGTAACCCTTTTCCCTTAATTTTTCCTCTAACATTTAATTATACCTTAATTTGTGAAACTTAATGTTACAGAATTACAGGGTGTTACATTCTCCCCCTCTTAAAAGGATTTCGTCCCCGAAATCTTCTAGTTAGGAAGAATGTATCCTACCATCCAATCACCCATCTACTCGACCATTCAATCACAGGCATTCATTGTCCTTTGAAAGATTTCTAATGCTTTCATGTTCATATGCATAGTGTGTGTATATGTCTTTATCTAGTGCAAAATCAGGCGGTTTACTGATTCAGTTGACCTCCTTAATGCGAATCATGTCAGTGCCATGCGTCCAATCATGTATGCAAGCATCCCTAATTATGTAAATACTACATGGGTGCATAGCCATTCATCTATATGCAACATCCATATGATAACATATCAAGTTAAACTTACAAACAAATACATATCTGTAAATGCAATATGAAAGCGTCTAAACTGATCTAGTGCCTAATACGTATGCATATGCATTCACGAGCAACCATTAGCAACCACTCGCAACCATCAACCATAACATGTTTCAATTACATGTTTACATCCAAAAGAGTTTCTACCTAAGGATCGAAGATATGACCTAGAGGATATACTTTGGAAAGAGAGAAACAATTATGCGTAAAGCTCCTACAAAAAAAAGAAATCAAGGATGCACCCTTAAGGAAAAGGGTATGATGCTAGTATCTAGCCTTCTTGAGCTTTACTCCACTGTATCTTAACTAATTTAACTTCACGATTGTGAAGTTTCTGACCTCCATATCCAAAATAAACAGATGTCAATCACGGTACCAAGTGTATGTACTAAGATGATTAGAGGTCTCCCTCTTATCCACCATGCCATAACTATAAGGGTCAAAAGGTCACTATGTGCTTTTTAGAGTTCCTGCCACAACTATTCATCTCTCACGCAAACCATCCTAGTCGAACTCGACATTCCTCAAGTACAAGCCCCAAAGGCCTAAACCAATATCAGACAAGCACCCAAGGAATATCTCCTCCAAATTTAGACGATCTACGTGAGATGATATAAGCAAACTCGATAGCTATTCTCAAATTCCTACTAACCAAAAATAAACGGGCCGAGTTACCAATTGGATTTGAGACTAATTGGGATCTTTCACTATGCAAGTACTAAGGTGTTGAGACTCAACTATGGAAGAAAATATGAACAAATGCGAAGCGCTAAAAACGAAAGAGTACGAACAGAAAAACTAGACTCTTTCAACAGAACTTTACTACCTTTCTCCTAGGTACGCTTAGTGGTGAAAGTATGTACTTGCCCTTCTGAAAATCTTGTTCCTCGTTCTTGCCCTTGTCCTTAATTATATGCCCTATTATACCTAGTAAAGATACTTCCTCTTGTCTTAGGTTTTATAATTCCTTCCTCCTTCGTGAGCTAAATCTACATCCATGAATTCCTCATCCTTGGGTTGTGCTCCTTAGCCAAACTCCTCATCCCCTTCCGTGTGTAACCATGTTGACAAATCTCTCGAAAGCTGCCTCCATCGTACGGAAAACCCTATAAGTTTTGAAAGAAAACTGGCCGTAAGTGAAACAACTACAGCTATAGATGGAAGTCGGGCACTACTTCTCCCTTCGATGAGGTTACATCCTAGAAATCCAGGAGCATCAGAGACTCAAGAAAGAAGGAAACAAGGACTCAACAGAGAATCAAAAGATGGTGCATATGGCTTTGGGGAATATGCCTTTAAAACAAATCTTTTCTCTTGAAAATGCTTCTTTTAAAACCGTTTTGAAAATAATTTTTCAAATCCTTTATCTGATCTGGTAAGCTTCAGCTCTGATACCACGTGTAACACCCCACATCCGTTAGTGTCACTCACAAAGGGAATGCACTAAGTTCTGTGCAGCATTTTAAGGTAAGAGAAGCAGATGAATTACAAGACAGACAAAAATTAAAATAGCGGAAAATAAAACATTGCTTTATTGATAAAATAGTTTGTACAGCGATTTCTTTACAATATCAGAGTATCATTTGTCTTACAAAATAAAGAAGCATAAAACAATATTTATATTCCCCAATGTAGCAAGATCCAGCCAAAGCATCTGAAAAGAGAATCCAAGAAAAACTTCAAAAAATCTTTAAGTTGGGAAGGAGTGACGATCCAAATTATCCTGAGCTATACTATTCCCTCCTTTACTACCTGGTGGGGGGGGGAACGGAAGAAAAGAAGACGAAAGAAAACTGGGTCAGACATAAAGTCTGGTAAGTTCAGTTACTTCTAGCATATGAACAGGGCAAACGAAACGACATGAATTAACTGAATACAAGATAATACCATGATGACAGGATCAACAAGATAAGATAAGATTAACACAAGATATGCTAAGACAAGATAAACTGGATATGCTCTAATACTTTCGCCGCTTCGCTATTTCCTTGTTATGCTGGTTTCTATATCTCTGCACCACCTAACTAGTGTCCCAACTAGTAATGATAACGTGATCCCAATCCTGGTAATCTCGGTTGCCTTCAGGCATACATTTATTATTTATTACCTAGATCTAATCTAGGGTTTTCTATCAAGTGCTTCCTAGATTCAACCAGGGTATATGCTATCTACTAAACGTTTCTCGAATTCAGGGTTTATGCCACCTAGGTCCAACTAGGGATTATGCTACCTGGCGAACGATGCCCTCTAGTCTAGGACACACTACCTAGAGTGTTATATGTTCCTAGACTTTCCCCACGTATGTATCGCGAATCGTTATCGCTTGTCTAGATGCACATGTCCTGTAATGTGCGACCCGAGTCCCGTGGCAGGGCTACTCTAGAAACACGGAACTCGGTCGGGAGCTTTTCAGATATCCGCCGGTGCAGCTGCTAAGGTCTGTTTTTCTAACAGTGGTTATGGTCCCACGTGACCCCTCCCTCAACTAATGAAAGGCAATCCAAGAAAATCGAGCGCGAGAACTGTACTTTTGCCGCACTATGCCCTACTTTCCTATTGGCCAGCCTCACCCATAACTAGATAGCAAGTATATGGTCTGTTGGGAGTTCTCTTCCTTTCCTCATACGTACAACGATTGACTAAAGATGGTAGATAGACGACGAGTTTCTATCATAGGGCAAAAACTAGTCTCGCTGAATCACGCTGATCCACCCTAGTCTTTAGGTTGCCATATATTGCAACCAAGGCATACCCTTGGTTCTTCTAATGCAGACCTTAACCTCTGTGAGCCCAGGAGGATCATCTGCCACCTCACAGAGGGATACCAAGAGTACCCTCACGTCCCCTCGAAGCCTCGGGCTTCGTAACCCAATTCGTTGGAGGCCTCTTTAAGATTAGATGGACGTTCGCTCCTACTTGTGATATACTAAGGATTACTACTTAGTTTTCTAACTAAGGTTTACCACTTAGTTTGTTGAATCATCGTTTTCTTAACTAAGGTTTACGACTTAGTTCATATTAACTAAGGTTTACTACTTAGTTCTTGTTCTTGTCAAGTTGGTTTGGTTAAGTGTCATTAATCAATTCGAGTCAACTTAACCCTTTCGTTTGCCATATAAAACTGGTTAAGTGTTATCAGTAGTTCATGTTGACTTAACCCCTACCACAAACCGAGTTATATTGGCTAAGTATTTTCTTATTACTTAGCCCTACCCATTCATCTTTTATTGGTTAAACATTCCCTTTAACCTAACCTTGTCCATCTGTATTAACTGACATGTTATAGTGGTTAAGTGTTCCCTTAGCTAACTTAACCCTAACATCTGTTTAATTAACATGCTCTAATGGTTAACTATTGTCCTTTCATGTTTTTAACTTAACCCTGTTCATTTATCCTTGGATGATGACTAAGTGTTCCAAGTTTACTTAACCCCATCTTCTAGTCTTAGTTAATATGTTAAATTGGCTAAGTGTATTAAACTTACTTAACCCCTACAAGTCTTGTCTTGTTAACATGTTAAGTGGTTAAGTGTCCAGATTAGCCTAACCCCACTCATCGGATTTAGTTAACAAGTTGAGTTGGTTAAGTGTTTTAGTTAACTTAACCCTACCATTCTTGTTCTAGCTTTAATTAATAAATTAAAGCCGCGACCACTCACATTGGACAGATATTGTTGCGATTACTGGATGTGCCGGTTGGTTCCGGGAAGGTTTATATCGCAACTCAGTCTAACCTCGGGTTAGGCATATTCGTGTTTTCTAAGTTCAAAGGGTTTTGATTAATTTTCAAATTAGGTTTTGAAAGTAACCATCCCGTCCGTCGGATTAGTTAGGGATAGCCAGGGAGAGCAGGAAACTTGTATTTTCCAAACCCAAGCCTAGACACTATCCTCTCTGTCACCCTATAACTTTCTAGTGTATGTATTATTAAAAGAGATGTCATTAATAAACCTTCTTTTGTATATCTATAAATTGTCAACAATTTATCCTCAAAGTTTAACCATTTATCCTCAAAGTCCATTTTCCCTTTTTAAATAAATTTGGCTCATACCATATTCATTTGCCATGCCCACTAATGGACTTATATTCTAGGCCCAAATCTTGATTTGCCTATCTTACAGTTTATAGCAATTTAGATCCAACATCCTCATTTACAGTTCATGCTAAAGCTAGATTTTATATTCTAGTTTACAGTTTATGCCAAACTAGATTTTATATTCTATTTCACCGTTTATGCCCAAACCTTAATTTGCATACCAACTACCTACTTTGTGGCCCATTTAACCATTTACCATTTACACCCAATGTATGTAAATTATTCACAATTATGCTAATATACTTATCATGCTTAACTTAGCCACCCAATTCTGATTTAATATTCTAATTTTCATCTTAATAGTCATGCTATAATGCATGTTCCCAAATTATGCCAATTTCCAAGTTTAGTCAATTTCATGTTTTTCCCAAAACGTATCCCATCGTTCGTATAATCGTGATTCAACCTAGATTATAAATAAATCTAGATTCATGGAATAAAGGGAATGAACCAAAATGCCATGAAAGAATAGACATAATAACTGGCATAAGATGATAATTCACAGGCATATAGATCTGGTAATATTACGACATGAAAAGGGTTGAATAGTATAGGTTCAAGAACATGGGTAGACCTAACTTAATAGGTAAATTCCCAAGATCAAGATCCAAGGATAATTAAGAATAAACTGAAATAGAAAGTCAAGCCTAGATCCAGTATAATGCCAGTTTGGGGTACAACATGGTTTTGTAACTACAGTGTCATAGGCATAAATAATAATCTTATATCCATAGTCATAGGCAATAAATCCTCACAGTTAATGAATCACAGTCATAGGCGATGTTCATAGTCAAAGGAAAATAATTCTCACAGTCATGAGTCACGGTCATAGGCAATGTTCATAGTCAAAAAGGCATATGGTTTTAAGGTCCCTAGTTTCATAGTCATAGTCTTATTGGTCATCGAATCATAACAGTTCTTAATTAGGTCCAAAGATATAAGCACTAATTCGAATAGAAAGATTTGGCATATTCTTTTATTCCTTTAATTTCATGTCACGAATAGAGAAAACGTTCAAATCTAAAAAGTAAATGACTTACAGAGATTATATTAGACTCGTAGAAAAACAGTCGTTGAATTCGTTTGAATTTTCACTTGAATCCTAACTTGTTTTGAATCTCCTCTTGAAAGTCTTGAGTAGCATTTCCTCGTCTTGATTTATTTTATATATTATTTTATTTATTATTTAATTTAGTGGAGGAGAAGAAGCCATGTCCACCAAGAATCTTTGCAGCATAAGGTTAGAGAAGAATTGTGAATAGTGTAGGAGACTAGGGGCTGTTTATATAGGATTAGGCGGACGAATCTAGGCTGAAAACGAGACCAGGTACATCAGAATGCACCCAGGCCCAAAAGTGGGTTTTGCACCCAGGTCGACTGCCCAGTCGACCTGGCCAGGGGGGTTGACTACCCAGTCGACTCCCCGGTCGACCTGGGTCCTGGGCGGGAATTTTCCCGCCCAGCCCGCTTCTGGGTTTGAATTCGAATTTCGAATTCGAAATTCGAGCTGTTTTCGATTCTGAAAATTCCTGATACTTCGGAGTGTCATATCTCCCTCATACGGACTCCGATTCTCGCAAACTCGGACACGTTTCCAAGCAGAATTTCGAGACGAACGCAATGGCATAACCCGTTTCCCTTAATTTTTCCTCTAACATTTAATTATACCTTAATTTGTGAAACTTAATGTTACAGAATTACGGGGTGTTACACGAGTGGCTTGTTTTGCAGATATTTATTTATTGAGCAGGATTTTGGATTGAAGCTTAAAGCTATGTCCAGAGCATTGATTGTCTTCCGCTGCATTGTATTAAGTTTATTGTAAATTCATCTTCCGCTGTTGTATTATTATATTCGATGTACTCTGATATTCTGTACTCTGATGTAACATTATTATGATGTTTATACAAGTCTTCTGTTATTTATTCTGATGTATTGTATGCCATAATTTAGCATATGCGGTTTTTGAACGGCCTTAGTCGATTTAGCTATCAATTAGGTCCGGGCAAAATCGTTGTTGTTACAGTTATGTTCTGAATCCAATTAGGGGAAAACCATGGAATGCAAGATCTGGACCAGATCCAGGATTTGGAAAGCATATGAGGTGAGTGGATTTATGTCATATCATTTTAGATAATGATTGACTATCATTTAGCATTCCTCGTTATTATATATGAAATTGCCAGATTAATTATAAATTGCTGTTATAACATGTTAAGACTAATATAGATGTGTTAGAAAATAATATGTTGAATCGGTTAAAGTGTTGAAATGTTTACATGTTGAAAAACAAACTTGTTAGAATATGAGCAGCGACTACTGTTGTTATATTTACATGATTCACTTGTGGCATATTATGTAATTGAATTATTATATGCAGAATTGAGAAAATGACATGTTAACTTTTTAGATTTGAACAATTACCCGATTAAATGATTACATGTTAGGATAGAATTAAATACGTGTTAAAAAGGACATGCGACATAATATAGGCATAATTTGGTACTTGTAAATTAGATTGTAGTAAACATGTGGAAGGGATAATATGCCTAAAATTTACTGTAAATAGGAAACTATAACCGTGCTTAGGCACGAGGTTAGATTACACTTGAGTAGAAGTTTGCCCGGAACCGCCCGGCATATCCAGCATCCATAAGTGTTAAATCTAATGCGAGGGATCTAAGTGCATAAATAAAACATATGCTAAGACATGAGGTTAAGTCAACTTGTTGTAGAAGTCTGCCCGGACCCGCCCGGCAAATCCAACATCCACAAGTGTAGACTTAATGTGAAAGGTCTAGTGCATATATATATATTATATATGTATATAAAAGGATATAAATAAATGGCATTGATGGTAATTAAATGTCTATCTCAGAAAATAAGAAAGGAAGGGATGTAATGGACATAGTTAGTGCGATGCAAAGGAAAAGTGATGTATTTCCCTAAATGACCTATTTCTGAGAACTTTGTTGCAAGTAAGCCACAGTGAACAAAGTAAGCAAAAAAATTACTTGCCACCATGGATTTGGATGGGAATATTTTATGAAAATAAATCACTGATTCCTTCTGTAAATCAAACTAATAAGGTGCATGAAGTGTTTTCCTTAATAAAATAAGGAACATATATTACAGTGAATGAAGATTAATGGGTAACAAAAGTAAATGGTTTAAATAGGAATTGATAATAACCTATTATAAATAAATTACATTAACAATAATGTTATATAATAGGTAGACTTGTCTTAGGGACAAGTGAATATTAACTTAGGTTATAATAAACTAGTGAGAGAATGAGATAAATTGTGTAATGAGAAAAATGGTACATAATTGTAAATTAAGTAATCATCAAATGGGGAAAGGTTTATTAAATGAAAGAAGTTGTACTTAATTATAAATTAAGTAATATGTAAACTTGGAAGTATGAAAACTGCAGATAAGAATAACATGTTTAGACTTGTCCAAGGGACAAGAGTAAAATATAACATAGGTTATAATAAATGGGTAGAGAAACTTATTAGTGGACCTTAGTTAAGAAAACTAAGTTAATAAGTAAACAACAATAAGTTGTATTGACAATGTAAGATGGAATTATGATTAAATAGGAAAGAGTGAGGCAAACTTATATGAAATAAGCTATATTTAATCATAAAGAATGACTGACATGTTAAACATAAAACATGCGAATTGAGATATACTTAATTACATATTAAGTAAACATGTTATTGTAACGATGAAATCAAACAAGATTATAAAGGGGTTGTGGATTACATACCTTGGATCACAATCTAGAGAATAACATGTTGTGGGCTTATTAATAAACTTAAATGGGTTAAGTTATATGACTGAAATTAATAAGCAAGAGGAACTTGGTAACTTGAATAAGAAGTCTATGTGAACAGGGATAACCAAGTTAAATGTAAACCTGGTGAGGTAAAGCAAGCATGTAAAAGACTGTTTAGACATAGGGTCTAATGACACATTAAAATGAGGCACTTGGACCAATCCGAACGTTTAAGAGTGAATAACCCAACGGGGTAGATGATCGAGGTGTCATAAGGCACGAGGGGAGCGCACATTCATCTGATTATTCTGCCGGCTCCGAAGTACTGGAAGGGGAAGCACGTGGCTTCCTAAGATACGCAAGGTGCTCCTGGTAGCCCTCTGCGCGGTGGAAAATGTTTAGGCTGTGGCTGCAGAGGTTGGGTCTGCGCGTAACTACTAGGTGGATGGTGTGATACCCCATGTCTGTTGATATCACTCACTAAGGGAATGCATTAACTTTCGTGAAGCGTTATAGGTAAATAAGAACATAATATCACAAGACAGACATGTAATATAGCTAAGAAATTAAAAACTTTATTTAAATCGTAACATCATGGTCCTAAATACTGGGTTTACATCATAGGTTTGAAATAACCAGTTACATGTTTAATAATTTGTCCTGCCTAAAATGTCAGAGTACAAAAGCATAAACCATATTTCCCAAGCAAAGCCATAAGAGAGTTGAAAATAAGTTAAAGATGTACATCCATATCCAAAACCCAAGCTAAGCTGAAAGAATCCAAATCAACTCCAAGCACTTCCACCCTGAGAACCTAGGGGGGAAAAGGGAAGAGAGAGAAAAGGAAACAAAAAGGGTCAGACATAAAGTCTGGCGAGTCTAGTTACTTTTAAACATAAGTAAATAAAAGTATCGTGACATGTATATAAAAACTGGAAGTTCAAGATAACAATAGCAAGGACAAGTGTGAACTGAACAAAATAAGTTTGGACAGAATATGCTGCACTTCTTAAATACATTTCTTTGTACCGCACAGATACTTGTATAGCAGAAGTGAAATGATCCCTACCAATACCGTTCTATTACATTTTCTTGATTATTAGGTTACATGGGTTAATAGCACTCAAGACTTATACACGCATCTTACCCATTTACTTTCCCATGGATTTACCTAATACAATATATGTAGCTATCTCTCAATATTGAGATACACCCCATGGTAACCCACTCGCACAGTCTTCGCCGTAATGAACGCAGTCCCTCATACTACACTGGAATGACATACGGATCTCTATATAATAACGTTACGTTCCACATACGTCTTTCATTACTATGCTACGTAAGCGTACGGACTGCCACCATCGATCGAATCAGATTCCATATCGGAATAATGCCCTTTAGTCTACGATACACCACCCAGAGCAGTTTTGCATGTATCTAGACGGTCCCACGTATAAACTGTAATTGTAGCTCGATGCCTCAATCGCACGTCCTCTAATGTGCACCGAGTTCCACGGCAGGGCGATACAAGAAACACAGAACTTGGTCGGGAGCTTTTCCGTATCTGTACAGGCCCATCTTTATGAGCCTCCGTATACAGATAACCCTAGGGTCTATTTTCCATGGTGGCTATGGCCCCACCTCGACCCCTCCCTCAACTAGTAAAGACTACAAGAGCTATGCGACCACCCCTAATAATAACCAATCTAAACATCCATGTGGCGTCTCCCCTCAACCCCGTACCTCGATAGTGAAAGGTGAAATGATATATTGGGGTTAGCTTTAGTCTTTTCGCATCCCGCTGGCTGCTGATGATGGGTATTCGACGGTCTACTATTCTTGTTGGTCCTGACCCTTCTACCTCCTCGTGAGGCAACCATCGAACTACTCGGGTGTCACCACGTAACAGCATTCTGACTGCATAGCTACATTTGCAGTCAAGGCCCACCCACCTAGTAGTTACGTGCAAACCCAACCTCTGCGAGCACAGCCTAAGACATCTGTCATCGCACAGAGGAATTACTAGGAGCACCTTACATAACTTAGGAAGCTGCGCTTTTCCCCTTCAAGTCCTTTGGAGCTGTCACAACAATTAGATGAATGTGCGCTCCCCTCATGTCTTATAACACCTCGATGATCTACCCGTTAGGCTACTCACCCTCAAACGTACGGACTGGTCCAAGCTCCTTTCTTAAATATGTTGTTAAACCCTATGTCTAGACATTTTATTATGCGCTTGCCTTACCTCACCGGGTTCCCATTTACTTGGTTATTCCCGTTCATATTGAATTCTTATTCCAATTTACCAAGTTTATCTGTCTTATTAATTTCAATCATATAACTTAATCCATTTAAGTTTATTAATAAGCCCACAACATGTTATTCTCTAGATTGTGGCCCAAGGTCTGTAATTCACAACCCTTTTTTATCTTCTTGTCGATTTCATCATAACATGTTTTACTTAATATATAATTAAGTATATCCAATTCACATGTTTTCTAATTAACATGTCACTTACCATTTATGATTAAATATAACTTATTTCATTTTACAAGTTTTTTCTCATCCTTTCTCATTTAATCACAAATTCAATTTATACCGTCATTACAACTTATCGTTTTTTACTTAGCAGATTATTACGCATATCTAATTCTATCATTTCTACAAGTTATGCTTACCCTACAAAGGTGTCTTTAATTACATAACTTTATTATACTTTCCATTGATTATGTATACCATTAGGTGTCTTTAATTACATAACCTTATTAGGTTAAGTTCATGGGCCTTTATGTAAATATTAACTACCCCCTCTAATTTACTTAACCCACCCACTACCCGTCCAATTTTACTTAACCCTAACTTAAGTTCATAATCATACAATCCTTATGGATTAAATTAGGTTAAGTAGTCCAATTCATTACCATGTCCAATTATAGTTATAATGGGCTAGACTTCCCACATTAGGCCTACAATGTGTGGATGCTAGATATGTCGTTCAAGTCCGGGCAGTCTTATTCCATAGTGGGTCTAACCTCGTGTCTTAGCCCGATTCATATTTGCACACTTAGACCTCTCACATTAGGTTCAACATTAGTAGCTGCTGGATATGCCGGTCGGGTCCGGGCAGACTTCCACCACTAATGCAACCTAACCTCCTGTCATAAGTGCAATTACAAATCCTAATTGTAATTACTAGACATTTCATTTTTATCTAAATCTACCTATGTCATTATAGGTATTTCACTTTTTGCCATATTTAATTATATGCCCAATTCATTTTTCAAATTATAGACTTTTGTGCCCCATTTCGATTCATCTTTTAATTATGCACCATACGCTCCTTTTTACTATGTCATAAATCAAGGCATATATATATATATATTATGCACAAACCCAAACCCACATATTTTTCAATTTATGCCTAAAACTCATATTCACATATGTTCCTATTTGTGTCCCAAATCAATATTTAGACATGTCCCATTTTATACCCAATTCCATATTTACATTTATTCTAATGCGTGCCTGAATTCATATTATCCAACAAGACATATGCCCCCAAACCCATATTCATATATCTCTAAATTTATGCCCGAATTTATATCCATATTTTGCAATATCAGTTATGCCCCAAATTATGTCTTTCCCAATTATTCCCAATTTCGCACGTTCGCATTTTCAGCGTTAGGCCTAGGCTCGAAAGTAGCCTGGCTATATAAAAATAAAAAGGGAATAGAGGGAGAGAAGAGAATCAGAACAGGCATAATAACGAATCAATAATAAACTGATAGAAATAAGCATAAACTGAATAGGCATATTATGACAAGATTTAACATGGTGGTGATATGAATATATAAAAGCAGATCTGATAATTATGTCATAATAGAACTGATTCGGCACCGTTCGAGATCCAATTTTTATATATATCAAGATTAATATTTAAATATTTAGATCTAAAAGCAACATGAACTCACAGTGAATAAACCCAAGGAAATGGGTCTGAATTACTGTGAAGAACATGTTGAATATGTTGTAGCCCTCGTTGAATTTGTTGTAGCAATCTTCGAATATGTATATTCTTCTTTAAATTAATTTAGAAGAAGAAGAAGTTCCATTTTAATTTTCATTGCAGTAGAGCTTCGCCGTCACCATTTTTTATTTTTATGAATAAAACCTAGGTTTAGAGTCCCTTATTTAGGAGTAGCGGAGCAACCAAGGCCATCAGATTAGACCGGAAGCCATCGGAATCGTACACGTCCGAAAAGAACCTTCCAGATCCCCAGGTGGGTCGACCCCCCATCAGGTGGGTCGACCCCTAGGTCGGCCTCCTTTCATGGGTGTCGACCCCTAGGTCGACCCCGGGGTCAACCCCCATGAGCCTGGGTCGACCCAGCTCGGTCTCCGGTCGACGTCGTACGGTCGGCCCTTCCTTGATTTGCGCACCGGATTTCTGGTTTTGCTGATTTTGAATATTTCTGAATTATATATACTTATATCTTCCTTATATACATACAAACTTCAAGCCTTAATAATTTCTTCATACGAAGTCCATTTTGCGCAAACTTAGTGTCTATCTTGACCAGAATTCCCAGACGAACGTAATGGCGCAGTCCGTTTCACTTAATTCTGATTACTAAATTAAGTTTTTCTTAATTCATTGTTAATAGTGTATTTCACATTGATTATTCTTAAATTCATCATCTTTAGTGTTGTAAAATTTCGGGGTGTTACATTCTCCCTTACTCAAAGGATTTCGTCCCCAAAATCTCTAAGTTAAGGAGATCGTATATCCTAACATCCAACAATCATACAACCATATATCAATCACAAGCATCCATTGTCCTTAAGGAATTTCTAATGCTTTTATGAACGTACACAATAGTGTGTGTATATGTCTGTAAACTAATACGAAAGATCAGACGGTCTACTTATTCGGTTGACCTCCTTAATGCGATGTATGTTTATTCCATGTAACCAAAATGTATGCAAATCACACTAGCATAACATGTAAGTTATATATGGGTGCACAACCATCCATCCAAATGCAACATCAATGTAACAATAATCCTATCTTCATCCATAAAAATTTAAAATGTACACACATCAATATGCAATATGTAAGTGATTGAGTCGATCTAGTACCTATTGTGTGTGTATATGCATCAACGAGCAATCACTAGCAACCACTTGCATCCATCAAACATAACATGTCTCAAACACATGTTTACATTCATTAGTTTTCTACCTAAATACTTGATTGATAGGAGATATTCAAACGATAGACACAAGTATTAATTCGAAGCTTGTAAAAAGAAGTTAAGAAAATATTCTCGAAAAGGAAAGGATAAGAAGTGCGAATCTTGTCTTCAGCCTTCCAAGTAGCGTTCTCGCGGCCCTTTACCCATAGCACTCTTACTAGCTTCACTTCTTTGTTGCACAATTTCTTAACCTCCGATCCAAGTATGCAATCCGGAACTCGTCCAATCGTTGCTTCCTTCTCTACTTTCACTTCCTCTCGCAGGTTTGGCTCTAATATGTCGAATTCTATACCTTTTATCGCATGTTGAATAAATAGTCATCTTAGAATGGTGGGCTTCCTCAAGGACTATCTTCAACAGGTTTCCATTCCAGTATAATTCCCATATCAATCCTCTTCTCAAGTAGCTCCCCTACTTGCTTACATAGTTCCCTCTTTCTTTTAGGAGTCACTTGTTGCACAGGCAATGCAACTAGCTTTGCATTGTCCACCAAGTTTCTGCGGAAAACAATCTCGTGTCTCGGGGGTAAAACCAGAACCTCATCTGAAGCGACCCGAACTTCCCCGGTCTCCGAAGAGATGAGAAAGAATGAATTACTATGAGGACAAGACACAAAAGGACGCATACGGAAGAACATTTCATTGTTATTACAACAATTCCATCAGATACAAGAATATACAGAGTATAAATGATTAAATTACATTCGACAAATATCAGAGATTACAATAAATTACATAGCAGCGGAAAAATATACAAAACACAAATAGAAGTGATACACGGATACAGAGCTTTCCGAGCATCGTTCTAGCTGTAAATCAGGACCCTGTGAATATAAATCTGCAAAACCAAAACTACTAGCTGCCCGTGTGGAAAATAGGGGCACCCAGAGTTTAGGTTAAAACAATAAACTCCAGGTCAGTCATGTGGCTGGTGTGAGAACTAAAACAGTTATTAATATTGGTTTTAAAGTTAGGTAAATCAAGGGACCACGCCGTATAACACGGAACGGGTTTCCTCCCAAGAATACCAGTGCATAGAACAAATAGCGCAATGCTAAATAAAGAAAAATGAAGCTGTTATAAGACCCAGGTCCCATCACACAATGCAACGCAAGCCGGAGGATAGGGTTTTTACCTTATAACAGCCAAAGCATGCTTGATACGTTTAAAACACATTATTTGATACTATTATAGGTGTATAGTGTCAAAACAATTTCAATCATAAGTATCAATCATAGGCGGCATAGCTACCATCTACTATGTTGCCATACTAGGCTCTACAAATAAAACCGAAACACACGTATTGGAAATTGGATTCCATCATGAGCCGAGGCAAGGGGCAAGCTCCTCTCCGATTCGAGACACTCTAGCAAATGTCTCAGGACCCCACTATGATCCTTGGATCTTCAGGGCCGGTCCTCTCTTACTTTTGAGGATTGGCAATTCCTGAACACACGTTTCCCGGTCCTTACAGACCTATATCCGAGGCGCCTCGCATTCCAACAACCACACAGGTGAAAAGTATATAAATGTCAGGGCTGGTAGGTCACTGACACCACCCTAGCTAGAAAGAAACGTCGTGCTCTCCCTGCAGTCACTATCCCGTTTTTGACTCATACCGAGGTGTGAGGCTCGCGAATTCACGTTATACACAAAGCTACGCCACACAGGCCGTGCTTTGATCATCAACCACAAGACTTTGCTTTTCAACAGAAGCCTTGATCAATTGCCACTTACGCGTGCCACATTGGCAATTCACTCCATGCGACTGATGTCCATCGATATACAACCTCCGAGCTCGTATGTCTCAGAGAAGGGCGTTAAGCAAGAGAATAAATTCTCCGCCGCCAAACAGATGTATATTTAATAGAGATCAATCAACACAGAATAAAATCCAATGTCAGACACACAATCCATTTACAAGTTCGTTCTGGGTCTGAACGAAACCGGAGGCACTTTCCTCGCACATCCATCCATCTCCAAGTACGTCTGGATGATCACCAACTGATTCCCTCATCTAGGGTATACAGCCCAATCAAGATCATCAGTAATCACCCAAACGATGTGAAGACTTCCGGTCTTCAACCACCGTCTTCGTCTTCGACATCTCGTCGAATCGGTTATTCAGAATGGGTATAAACCCGGCCTTTCTGAATAACCCACGTATATAATAAACAAATGTTACACAAACACAATGCACGCCTCATTCAAATTCAGAATATTCTTTTATTCACAAAATCACATTCTTAGGGAAAGGTTCCCATTAATTTTATCAAAGATAAATTCTTCTAAATTTATTCTTCAATCCTCCTTTGGATATCATTTCTAACTAGTCGGGATTAACGAACCACACCGAAGTAATTATTTATTTTATTTCCCAATCCCAACCTATATATCCCATGGAGAAAACTGGTAATACTCCATATCTAACACCACGGTGTTATCGGTAAAATTAATTACCATTTCACGTTCAAATCTAATTAAAGATTTAACTATCGCTTTGGAGCAAAACTGGTGGTACTCCATTCTCGATCACCTTTCAGATTTGATAATTTAAATTATCAATTCACATTTTTAATCTAATTAAAGATTCATTAAAACTCCACTTAGTTTTAATCCTTTCAAAAATCAACATCTTGCCTTTAACTGGGTTAAAGAACCAATGTCATCTAAAACACGATCCACGATAAACCCAAATCACATTTGATATTAAATACAAGGCTCTGAATAGAAAATATATCGGCTTATATTCAATATCAAATTCTGAAACCAACAAATATCGTATTGGAAATAACGATATAAAATATCTTTCAAATCCCCATAACAATATTTGTATAGCCACGAAATCCAACATCGAAATATCCCGAAGATAATTTCGATTCAACTCCAGTCCAATTCACGTATTGGAAATATCGATTATTTTCAAAATCACTTTCAAATTCAATTTAATTATTTTAAAAATAAATTGATTTTAATTCTAGTTCAAAACTAGTTCATTTCGATAAAAATCTATTTTTACCTATTCAAATGTGGAATTTTCCAGCCCAATTCTTTCCAATTCACATATTATAATTTTACACAAATTATCGATATTTTTAATAATTTTATCAAGGCCCGTACAGTCGATTTCCATCAACGGCTATCGAACTGCACTTACAACGACCTTTTTTCGAATTTGATTTGGACATAATTCCAAATCCAACCGTTAGATTTCAAATTTCTAACATTCATTGGAAAGCTCTTTTCGATACGAACCCAACGGTTCCGGTTTTAGGAGAATCCGACGGTCGGATCTCCCGCAATGTCCGTTTGAAATAAATGGTCGAAATTCACGAACTACCGCGGCGCGGCGCTTTCTATTCAGGCCATTATATATATATAATATATATATATATATATATATATAATATATATATTATATATTTCGTCGATTTACTTTTAAAACGAATTATATAAATAGTTTTAAAATTCGTTTCAAAATCTATTTCAACTTCCATTTCAATTCAAAGCCAAAATGGAATTCTTCTTTATAAATCCGTTTTAAAATTCATTTCTATTCAATTCGAATTTCAATTCAATTTGAATTCATTCCAATTCGCTTTTAATTCAATTTGAATTCGTTTTCAATTCATTTCGAAATCGTTTTCAATTCAATTCATTTCGAAATCGTTTTCAATTCAATTCATTTCGAAATCGTTTTCAATTCAATTCATTTCGAAATCGTTTTCAATTCAATTCATTTCGAAATCGTTTTCAATTCAATTCATTTCGAAATCGTTTTCAATTCAATTCATTTCGAAATCGTTTTCAATTCAATTCATTTCGAAATCATTTTCAATTCAATTCATTTCGAAATCGTTTAAAATCGATATAAATATCGTTCACGTCGAAATAACGCATCTCTAATCAACACGGCTTTATATTTTTCAAAACTCCTTTATTCTATCCAACAAATGAATATTTATCCCATTCAACACATGAATCTATATCGCTTTCAACACACGACTAATCTCAACACATGAGTACTTTCAACACATCACTATTTTTGTTATGTAAAATATTTTATAAAACTATGGTATCTATCGTTTGATTTTAATTAGACTTCTACTAGGAAGTAGTTCTAATTTTAAATATGATAAAGATGTAATTTATTTTATTTAAAATATTTTACTCAACACATGAATAGTTTCTACACATAATCATCGTCCACACATGACTATTTTTATATTCAACACATGAATTTTCTTTTATAATATTCATTGTTCTCCCGATTGGAATGAGGCCCAATCAATCACCATATAATGTTAATTATATGGATTCCATACAACACATGTATATACTAGCATTGATAAACAATCAACCATCAACCAAAGTGCACTACACTGTATAAGCATCAAATATATATATCTAACGCTTATAACAGCCTGTCAATCGATCGATCGACAAATTTAATCAATCAGGATGAGTGAACTTCAAATTTCATCCCAACACCCGTGTGGGGTTTCAAACAATCAAACACAGATTTTATTTGTGCAGTTGGCGATGTGTAAAATTTATCGACCCAATCAATGTCAGTCAAATCAGTGTACATAAACAAACCGTCCGGTTTGTAAATGAATATTTTATTTATTCACTTTCACGTTAAAAATTATATTTTTAATGATAAAATACTCTATTTCAACACATGAGTTTCTATTCAGTTCGTTTACACAACAAAAATGATATTTTTATTTTTCTAACATATTTTAGAAAATTTCAGCGGCATAACGGCACGATACTAGAAACGGGACGAGGCCTAGCCTTATCCCCGGTCTAGTGAAGGCCCACGCCATTCACACATCAATCAAATCAACTTCAATTCACCAAACACTTCAATTTAAACCAAATAGACTAACCAACTACACAACCAAACAATTTAACAAACAAGCCATCCATGGTCTGTGGATGACGGGTGTCGGGTGCTACTAAGCACCGTCTGCATCCTAGTATATATATATATAACTAGAAAAAGAGAATTTGAGTGAGAAGTTCTCACCGAAAGCTATCCAATACCACGACTCTTCATTTATAGAAATCTTCTTCATCCTCGCCTTTTTATCATCTTCGTTTGCCCGTAGTCACTACATATATAAAAATCACACATTTTTATATTTCGATGTCTTTAAAATAAAAATCACATTTTTATTTATTTACTTTCAATTTAAAAATCATATTTTTACTATCACGCTCTATGGATAAAGATTCTATTTCTACATTGCTACTATATAGATAAAAATTCCATTTCAAAAATATAGATTTCGCCCTTATAAAAATATAGATTTCGCCTTTTCTAATATGAAGTTTTCGCCTTTATAAAAATAATGTTTTCGCCTTTATAAAAATAAAGTTTTCGCTTTTATAAAAATAAAGTTTTCGCCTTTATAAAAATAAAGTTTTCGCCTTTATAAAAATTACCACTTTATCTCAACGTATATAAAATAAAAATCAGATTTTTATTTCGCTACATAAACAAAGATGATATTTTTATATTCTCTATCCTATAAAGATCGTATTTTTAATATTTTAAAAATATAAAAATCATATTTTTAATATTTCTATATAGTAAAGATTATATTTTTAATACTTTAAAAATATAAAAATCATATTTTGATTACTTTAAAAATATAAAGATCATACTTTTCTTCATATAAAAATTATATTTTTAATATTTCTATATAGTAAAGATTATATTTTTATCTTCCTACCATATAAAAGATTATATTTTTAATTCTTTAAAAATATAAAAACTATATTTTTAATACTTTAAAAATATAAAAACTATATTTTTCACTAACCAAAATCAAATCCTTTTTTTTTATCAGTTTTCTAAATCGTGTATATGAAATAAAATAAATAACATAAATAAATTAAAAAAAAGAGACTTACAGAGAGGGGGCGGGGTGCTTGCCGCGGTGGCTCGCAAGGGGGGGGGGGTTTCACCTTTGTTTCAACAGAGGAGGCGAGGGGGTTGTTTTAGCGCTGGAGTGGGGCGGCCAGAGGTGGCTCGCCGGAGTCGGGGTGGGGCGCAGGGGGCGCGGCCGGCTGTGGTGAGGCCGTGGGTGGCGCAGGCGAAGCTAGGGGTTCAGTGGAGCGTCGGGATTTTCTGGGGGAGGCTCGAGTTCGAGAGGAGAGAGGAAAGAGTCGCGAGGGGGAGGAGAGAGACCCTGGCGGAGTGCGCCGCCTTCAGCGGTGGCAGCGGCAGTGGAGGAGGCCGCTCCGCCCCTCCGTCCTCCTCGTTCTTTTTTTTTCTTAATTTTTTTTCGAAATGAAAAGAGATCGGGGGGGGGGGGCTGGTTAAGGGAAGAGGGTTTTTTTTATTATTATTTATTTTATTATTATTTTATTTTGCAAAAAGTTGACTTTCACTTACGACCTCGAAACGAGGCCCACCGCCTGTCGTCTATAGCGTTTTACCCCCATTCCGAACACAATGGGATATGTATCGTAAGCTGATATGATCGTTTGAATCAGTTTCCGTTATATTTACATTTAAATCACTTTATTGAATTTTAAACGTACATTTCAAATTACCGGGGTCACATACTAACTCGAAAAATTCTCGAAAAATATTTTCTAGCTTCGTATTGACAATACGGTCCTAACAAAACTAGTTTCGTCGAATTCTGAGACCGTTAGAAAAATGGCCATTTTCCAGTCGATTAAAATCAACTGAAATGGTCAAAACGCGTTTTCCTTTGCCACGCTCACATATTGATTCGAAAAATTATGAAACTTGAAATCTAGCAATAACTTGACATCACGGATCCAACAAAAGTGGTTTCGTCGAAATCCGAGGTCATTTGCACAATGGCTATTTTTAAGGGCCTGAATTCCATAGCGACTATTCAAAATTTTCAACTGGACATATCTTTTGATTCCCGTTATGAAATCTTGATTATCCGGATTCGTTGGAAAGATATTATCAATTAGAAACTAATGTTTTTGGTTTCACTAAAATCCAGATTGTTTTGCACCCGGTATGCTCAATTGAAGTTTGAAATCGAATTATCGAACTACCGCGCCATTTTCAATTCTATTTATAATTATATATAATTATTTATATTCTAACGACGACGCGTATAATATATACGTTCGAATTATATTCAAAATAAATTTCTCGTCGATATTATTTAAAATAATTCATTTTAAATATTCAAAATTCGCTAAAATTGCCAAAATAAAAATTTTAAACTGGCCCAGATTTTCGGGTTATTACAATCTCCCCCACTTAAAACTTTTCGTCCCCGAAAAGGAACAAAGTCGAAAGTGGTTTGATTATTAAGCTCTACGTTCGATCTGGCTTCCATTCTCCAACTTTTCAGTTTCTGAGAATTTTCAAAATTTCAAAAATTTGGCTAACACCCTAAATTTTCGAAAAATTTCGCCATAACCTCCCCTGCACCGGGAGCAACCGGGAATTTCAAATAGCTTCCCCGGTCCTTCAGATCTCAAAAAGAAAAAGAAAAAGCCAAGCGGCTAGCCAATAGGCTCATAAAATCATCATCACCCAAACAAAACAGTAAATTATGTAGTAAACATGTACCTATTTGTCGGGCAAACAAATTTTATTCTCTGCTCTAGCCTCCTTGCTATGACCTGTTCAATGTAAGTATATGTATATGCAAGCAAATGCGACTAATTTCAATACAATTCAATATGTGATGCTATTAGGCATAATGGTTCAAAACTATCAAACAAATAAACAAACAACACAAACATCAATCAATTAGTGGATTAGAGTTTCAAATTCATAATTTTGATATATATATACAAAAAATCATGTTTTTGATGCCAATTCACAACAATGTGTTCTAACTATATAAGTTTGGTTCTCACACCAGTCTAATGGAAATATATAGAAATCACACCTTTGAAACACGAACATAAATACTGATAATGCGGCCGCATTACCAGAATTATCTCCGGGCAACTAGAATGTGATTCTATATCTATCTAATATATTAAAACTTCGAATATACGTTCATGACGCGTATATGCAAAATCTTTATATATTGGATTGTCCATATTCAAAATAAATAAATATTCAAATACGTTTAAAATGGTTTAAATTTTCAAAACAAAAATGGTTTTCAATTGAAAAATATACTCTTCACACTCGTTCTAGGATACTACTGATCTTATCTCTAATGAGTCATTCTAATTGGATATTACTAATCCAATATCTGATGAATTCTTTCGTATGGTTCTAATGTGCCTTGTTCTCGAGCTCTGTAAACCAAAGCTCTGATACCAAATGAAGCGACCCGAACTTCCCCGGTCTCCGAAGAGATGAGAAAGAACGAATTACTGTGAGGACAAGACACAAAAGGACGCATACGGAAGAACATTCCATTGTTATTACAACAATTCCATCAGATACAAGAATATACAGAGTATAAATGATTAAATTACATTCGACAAATATCAGAGATTACAATAAACTACATAGCAGCGGAAAAATATACAAAACACAAATAGAAGTGATACACGGATACAGAGCTTTCCGAGCATCGTTCCAGCTGTAAATCAGGACCCTGTGAATATAAATCTGCAAAACCAAAACTACTAGCTGCCCGTGCGGAAAATAGGGGCACCCAGAGTTTAGGTTAAAACAATAAACTCCAGGTCAGTCATGTGACTGGTGTGAGAACTAAAACAGTTATTAATATTGGTTTTAAAGTTAGGTAAATCAAGGGACCACGCCGTATAATACGGAACGGGTTTCCTCCCAAGAATACCAGTGCATAGAACAAATAGCGCAATGCTAAATAAAGAAAAATGAAGCTGTTATAAGACCTAGGTCCCATCACACAATGCAACGCAAGCCGGAGGATAGGGTTTTTACCTTATAACAGCCAAAGCATGCTTGATACGTTTAAAACACATTATTTGATACTATTATAGGTGTATAGTGTCAAAACAATTTCAATCATAAGTATCAATCATAGGCGTCATAGCTACCATCTACTATGTCGCCATACTAGGCTCTACAAATAAAACCGAAACACACGTATTGGAAATTGGATTCCATCATGAGCCGAGGCAAGGGGCAAGCTCCTCTCCAATTCGAGACACTCTAGCAAATGTCTCAGGACCCCACTATGATCCTTGGATCTTCAGGGCCGGTCCTCTCTTACTTTTGAGGATTGGCAATTCCTGAACACACGTTTCCCGGTCCTTACAGACCTATATCCGAGGCGCCTCGCATTCCAACAACCACACAGGTGAAAAGTATATAAATGTCAGGGCTGGTAGGTCACTGACACCACCCTAGCTAGAAAGAAACGTCGTGCTCTCCCTGCAGTCACTATCCCGTTTTTGACTCATATCGAGGTGTGAGGCTCGCGAATTCACGTTATACACAAAGCTACGCCACACAGGCCGTGCTTTGATCATCAACCACAAGACTTTGCTTTTCAACAGAAGCCTTGATCAATTGCCACTTACGCGTGCCACATTGGCAATTCACTCCATGCGACTGATGTCCATCGATATACAACCTCCGAGCTCGTATGTCTCAGAGAAGGGCGTTAAGCAAGAGAATAAATTCTCCGCCGCCAAACAGATGTATATTTAATAGAGATCAATCAACACAGAATAAAATCCAATGTCAGACACACAATCCATTTACAAGTTCGTTCTGGGTCTGAACGAAACCGGAGGCACTTTCCTCGCACATCCATCCATCTCCAAGTACGTCTGGACGATCACCAACTGATTCCCTCATCTAGGGTGTACAGCCCAATCAAGATCATCAGTAATCACCCAAACGATGTGAAGACTTCCGGTCTTCAACCACCGTCTTCGTCTTCGACATCTCGTCGAATCGGTTATTCAGAATGGGTATAAACCCGGCCTTTCTGAATAACCCACGTATATAATAAACAAATGTTACACAAACACAATGCACGCCTCATTCCAATTCAGAATATTCTTTTATTCACAAAATCACATTCTTAGGGAAAGGTTCCCATTAATTTTATCAAAGATAAATTCTTCTAAATTTATTCTTCAATCCACCTTTGGATATCATTTCTAACTAGTCGGGATTAACGAACCACACCGAAGTAATTATTTATTTTATTTCCCAATCCCAACCTATATATCCCATGGAGAAAACTGGTAATACTCCATATCTAACACCACGGTGTTATCGGTAAAATTAATTACCATTTCATGTTCAAATCTAATTAAAGATTAAACTATCGCTTTGGAGCAAAACTGGTGGTACTCCATTCTCGATCACCTTTCAGATTTGATAATTTAAATTATCAATTCACATTTTTAATCTAATTAAAGATTCATTAAAACTCCACTTAGTTTTAATCCTTTCAAAAATCAACATCTTGCCTTTAACTGGGTTAAAGAACCAATGTCATCTAAAACACGATCCACGATAAACCCAAATCACATTTGATATTAAATACAAGGCTCTGAATAGAAAATATATCGGCTTATATTCAATATCAAATTCTGAAACCAACAAATATCGTATTGGAAATAACGATATAAAATATCTTTCAAATCCCCATAACAATATTTGTATAGCCACGAAATCCAACATCGAAATATCCCGAAGATAATTTCGATTCAACTCCAGTCCAATTCACGTATTGGAAATATCGATTATTTTCAAAATCACTTTCAAATTCAATTTATTTATTTCAAAAATAAATTGATTTTAATTCTAGTTCAAAACTAGTTCATTTCGATAAAAATCTATTTTTACCTATTCAAATGTGGAATTTTCCAGCCCAATTCTTTCCAATTCACATATTATAATTTTACACAAATTATCGATATTTTTAATAATTTTATCAAGGCCCGTACAGTCGATTTCCATCAACGGCTATCGAACTGCACTTACAGCCACCTTTTTTCGAATTTGATTTGGACATAATTCCAAATCCAACCGTTAGATTTCAAATTTCTAACATTCATTGGAAAGCTCTTTTCGATACGAACCCAACGGTTCCGGTTTTAGGAGAATCCGACGGTCGGATCTCCCGCAATGTCCGTTTGAAATAAATGGTCGAAATTCACGAACTACCGCGGCGCGGCGCGTTCTATTCAGGCCATTATATATATATATAATATATATATATAATATATATATATTATATATTTCGTTGATTTCCTTTTAAAACGAATTATATAAATAGTTTTAAAATTCGTTTCAAAATCTATTTCAACTTCCATTTCAATTCAAAGCCAAAATGGAATTCTTCTTTATAAATCCGTTTTAAAATTCATTTCTATTCAATTCGAATTTCAATTCAATTTGAATTCATTCCAATTCGCTTTTAATTCAATTTGAATTCGTTTTCAATTCATTTCGAAATCGTTTTCAATTCAATTCATTTCGAAATCGTTTTCAATTCAATTCATTTTGAAATCGTTTTCAATTCAATTCATTTCGAAATCGTTTTCAATTCAATTCATTTCGAAATCGTTTTCAATTCAATTCATTTCGAAATCGTTTTCAATTCAATTCATTTCGAAATCGTTTTCAGTTCAATTCATTTCGAAATCGTTTTCAATTCAATTCATTTCGAAATCGTTTTCAATTCAATTCATTTCGAAATCTTTTTCAATTCAATTCATTTCGAAATCGTTTTCAATTCAATTCATTTCGAAATCGTTTAAAATCGATATAAATATCGTTCACGTCGAAATAACGCATCTCTAATCAACACGGCTTTATATTTTTCAAAACTCCTTTATTCTATCCAACAAATGAATATTTATCCCATTCAACACATGAATCTATATCGCTTTCAACACACGACTAATCTCAACACATGAGTACTTTCAACACATCACTATTTTTGTTATGTAAAATATTTTATAAAACTATGGTATCTATCATTTGATTTTAATTAGACTTCTACTAGGAAGTAGTTCTAATTTTAAATATGATAAAGATGTAATTTATTTTATTTAAAATATTTTACTCAACACATGAATAGTTTCTACACATAATCATCGTCCACACATGACTATTTTTATATTCAACACATGAATTTTCTTTTATAATATTCATTGTTCTCCCGATTGGAATGAGGCCCAATCAATCACCATATAATGTTAATTATATGGATTCCATACAACACATGTATATACTAGCATTGATAAACAATCAACCATCAACCAAAGTGCACTACACTGTATAAGCATCAAATATAGATATCTAACGCTTATAACAGCCTGTCAATCGATCGATCGACATATTTAATCAATCAGGATGAGTGAACTTCAAATTTCATCCCAACACCCGTGTGGGGTTTCAAACAATCAAACACAGATTTTATTTGTGCAGTTGGGCGATGTGTAAAATTTATCGACCCAATCAATGTCAGTCAAATCAGTGTACATAAACAAACCGTCCGGTTTGTAAATGAATATTTTATTTATTCACTTTCACGTTAAAAATTATATTTTTAATGATAAAATACTCTATTTCAACACATGAGTTTCTATTCAGTTCGTTTACACAACAAAAATGATATTTTTATTTTTCTAACATATTTTAGAAAATTTCAGCGGCATAACGGCACGATACTAGAAACGGGACGAGGCCTAGCCTTATCCCCGGTCTAGTGAAGGCCCACGCCATTCACACATCAATCAAATCAACTTCAATTCACCAAACACTTCAATTTAAACCAAATAGACTAACCAACTACACAACCAAACAATTTAACAAACAAGCCATCCATGGTCTGTGGATGACGGGTGTCGGGTGCTACTAAGCACCGTCTGCATCCTAGTATATATATATATAACTAGAAAAAGAGAATTTGAGTGAGAAGTTCTCACCGAAAGCTATCCAATACCACGACTCTTCATTTATAGAAATCTTCTTCATCCTCGCCTTTTTATCATCTTCGTTTGCCCGTAGTCACTACATATATAAAAATCACACATTTTTATATTTCGATGTCTTTAAAATAAAAATCACATTTTTATTTATTTACTTTCAATTTAAAAATCATATTTTTACTATCACGCTCTATGGATAAAGATTCTATTCCTACATTGCTACTATATAGATAAAAATTCCATTTCAAAAATATAGATTTCGCCCTTATAAAAATATAGATTTCGCCTTTTCTAATATGAAGTTTTCGCCTTTATAAAAATAAAGTTTTCGCCTTTATAAAAATAAAGTTTTCGCCTTTATAAAAATAAAGTTTTCGCCTTTATAAAAATTACCACTTTATCTCAACGTATATAAAATAAAAATCAGATTTTTATTTCGCTACATAAACAAAGATGATATTTTTATATTCTCTAGATCGTATTTTTAATATTTTAAAAATATAAAAATCATATTTTTAATATTTCTATATAGTAAAGATTATATTTTTAATACTTTAAAAATATAAAAATCATATTTTGATTACTTTAAAAATATAAAGATCATACTTTTCTTCATATAAAAATTATATTTTTAATATTTCTATATAGTAAAGATTATATTTTTATCTTCCTACCATATAAAAGATTATATTTTTAATTCTTTAAAAATATAAAAACTATATTTTTAATACTTTAAAAATATAAAAACTATATTTTTCACTAACCAAAATCAAATCTTTTTTTTTTTATCAGTTTTCTAAATCCTGTATATAAAATAAAATAAATAACATAAATAAATAAAAAAAAAAAGACTTACAGAGAGGGGGCGGGGTGCTTGCCGCGGTGGCTCGCAAGGGGGGGGGGGTTTCACCTTTGTTTCAACAGAGGAGGCGAGGGGGTTGTTTTAGCGCTGGAGTGGGGCGGCCAGAGGTGGCTCGCCGGAGTCGGGGTGGGGCGCAGGGGGCGCGGCCGGCTGTGGTGAGGCCGTGGGTGGCGCAGGCGAAGCTAGGGGTTCAGTGGAGCGTCGGGATTTTCTGGGGGAGGCTCGAGTTCGAGAGGAGAGAGGAAAGAGTCGCGAGGGGGAGGAGAGAGACCCTGGCGGAGGGCGCCGCCTTCAGTGGTGGCAGCGGCAGTGGAGGAGGCCGCTCCGCCCCTCCGTCCTCCTCGTTCTTTTTTTTTTCTTATTTTTTTTTCGAAATGAAAAGAGATCGGGGGGGGGGGCTGGTTAAGGGAAGAGGGGTTTTTTTTTTATTATTTATTTTATTATTATTTTATTTTGCAAAATGTTGACTTTCACTTACGACCTCGAAACGAGGCCCACCGCCTGTCGTCTATAGCGTTTTACCCCCATTCCGAACACAATGGGATATGTATCGTAAGCTGATATGATCGTTTGAATCAGTTTCCGTTATATTTACATTTAAATCACTTTATTGAATTTTAAACGTACATTTCAAATTACCGGGGTCACATACTAACTCGAAAAATTCTCGAAAAATATTTTCTAGCTTCGTATTGACAATACGGTCCTAACAAAACTAGTTTCGTCGAATTCTGAGACCTTTAGAAAAATGGCCATTTTCCAGTCGATTAAAATCAATTGAAATGGTCAAAACGCGTTTTCCTTTGCCACGCTCACATATTGATTCGAAAAATTATGAAACTTGAAATCTAGCAATAACTTGACATCACGGATCCAACAAAAGTGGTTTCGTCGAAATCCGAGGTCATTTACACAATGGCTATTTTTAAGGGCCTGAATTCCATAGCGACTATTCAGAATTTTCAACTGGACATATCTTTTGATTCCCGTTATGAAATCTTGATTATCCGGATTCGTTGGAAAGATATTATCAATTAGATACTAATGTTTTTGGTTTCACTAAAATCCAGATTGTTTTGCACCCGGTATGCTCAATTGAAGTTTGAAATCGAATTATCGAACTACCGCGCCATTTTCAATTCTATTTATAATTATATATAATTATTTATATTCTAACGAAGACACGTATAATATATACGTTCGAATTATATTCAAAATAAATTTCTCGTCGATATTATTTAAAATAATTCATTTTAAATATTCAAAATTCGCTAAAATTGCCAAAATAAAAATTTTAAACTGGCCCAGATTTTCGGGTTATTACATCATCGAAACATCAGAATACTCTCAACTATTGGTACGTGTCCCAAATCATTGATAGGTATACCAAGAGGTTCTGGGAGACTAAGCATGATAGACCTTTTGGGGTCATAAGAAATCTCGAGAGTCTTTCCATGGCAAGTCATAAGTCTAACGACTCTCCTCTCACAATATAGGATGGCTCCATATATGGTTAACCAATCCATCCCTAGAATCAAACCATATCTTATGAAAGCAAGAACATATGCGTCGCAATCAAACTCGACGCCTAACAAAGAGATTCTCAAACCCAAACAAATCCTCGATAAATGAGCCGTACCTCAAATGAGGTTTGAGATAATAACCGGATCCAAAACCATACTAGTATCTAGGTGCAGAGACTCAACTAAAGAATCAGATATAAAAGAATGTGAAGTACCAGAAAAAGAATCCTAATAGGATGATCAGAAATAGGAATCAATCCTTTGACAGAAACTTTCCTACCCTATCCTATCCACCAGCTATGAGGACATTAGTTTGCCCTCTAAAAGTTCTTGCCATCTGGCATTGTCCTTGTCTCTTTGGGCACTCCTTAATAAGGTGTCCCACCTTACAAAAGTGGTAGCAAATGCCTTTCCTCTTTTCTTCTTTTATCTATATTCCCTTCTTAAGCCACCATTTTCTTTCATCTTTGGGCTGGGCTCCTTAGCCCCAATTCCCTTATTCTTCTTTTTACCATCCTTGTTCAACATGCTAACAAGTCTCTTGAAAGCAGCCTCCATCGCACGAAAATCCTTTCGAGGCTTGAGAGTAAATAAGATGCAGGTGGAACCACTGCGGCTAAACATGGAGGTCGGGCACTTCTTTGCCCTTCGACATGAACCGTAGCTTTACCATGCCTACGGAACCATGCCGAAATAGGGATACCTTTTCAGGAAGAAACGGTTGCCCGAACAAAAAGTAAAAGAAATCAAGAGGAGAATCGAGAAGATATTTATGGCTTTGGGAAATATGCTTTTTCAAAAACATACTTTTTTATTTTAAAATAATTTGTTTTGAGACCGTTTTGAAAACCATTTTCAAAATACTTTATCCGATCTTATAACCATTTGCTCTGATACCAAATGTGACAACCCATGTCCGTTGATATCACTCACTAAGGGAATGCTTTAACTTTCGTGAAGCGTTATTGGTAAATAAGAACATAATATCACAAGACAGACATGTGATATAGCTGCGAAATTAAAAACTTTATTTAAATCATAACATCATGGTCCCAAATACTGAGTTTACATCATAGGTTTGAAATAACCAGTAACATGTTTAATAATTTGTCCTGCCAAAAATGTCAGAGTACAAAAGCATAAACCATTTCCCAAGCAAAGCCATAAGAGAGTTGACAATAAGTCAAAGATGTACATCCATATCCAAAACCCAAGCTAAGCTGAAAGAATCCAAATCAACTCTAAGCACTTCCACCCTGAGAACTTGGGGGGAGGGGGAAGGGAAGAGAGAGAAGAGGTAACAAAAAGGGTCAGACATAAAGTCTGGCGAGTCTAGTTACCTTTAAATATAAATAAATAAAAGTATCATGAAATGTATATAAAAACTTGAAGTTCAAGATAACAATGGCAAGGACAAGTGTGAACTGAAAAAAATAAGTTTGGGCAGAATATACTGCACTTCTTAAATACGTTTCTCTGTACCGCACAGATACTTGTATATCAGAAGTGAAATGATCCCTACCAATACCGTTCTATTACATTTTATTGATTATTAGGTTACATGGGTTAATAGCACTCAAGAATTATACGCGCATCTTACCCATTTACTTTTCCATAGATTTACCTAATACAATATATGTAGCTATCTATCAATATTGAGATACACCCCATGGTAACCCACTCGCACGGTCTCCACCGTAATGAACGCAATACCTCATCCTACGCCAGAGTGACGTATGGATCTCTATATAATAACGTTACGTTCCACATACATTTGTCATTACTATGCTACGTAAGCGTACGGACTGCCACCATCGATCGAATCAGATTCCATATCGGAATAATGCCTTCTAGTCTACGATACACCACCCAAAGAAGATATGCATGTATCTAGAGTGCCCCATGTATGTACTGTAATTGTAGCTCGATGCCTCAATCATGTGTCCTCTAATATGCACCGAGTTTGTAACATCCCAGAATTTAGCAATTAAAAAATTAGAATTTTATTCTCCTTATACCTTCCATTCTCTATCAAACATCGTATAAGCATATAAATGCTTTTAAAGTAGAAGGTATAAACCATTTGGTATGTACACCAAGTAGATATCTTTTTTGTTTAAACTAGTAGTGGCCCGTGCTTCGCACACGGAAAGCGTCACACATATGTTTATGTGTTTGACAGTGAAAGTCAAGATTTGTAAAATTTAAAATGCTTAGAAATAAAAGCAACTAAACATAAACGAGCTCATTTGACCCAGAAATTTGGCTAGTAGAAATATTTATGTTTTGGTCGTGGTACAGAGTAGAATCCGCATAGAAACTAAAGTAATTCAATGCAGTGTTAAATTAATAAAAGTTGTATCAAAAATGGTGTGCAAAACTCAGACATCCAATTTAAAGAATTTCACATATCCAGCAGCAGGTTATGATATGCATGCTTCTACGCTTTAAAATAGTGTCAACTATATGTATCATGCACACATGTAAATAGATATCTAAATTGTTGTCAAAGCAAATGATAAAGCATTTGCAATTGCTCAAAATATGCAAGAAAACAATATATATCGATGGACGATAGGATTTTGAATTCAGGCATAAATATTCATGCTTTTGTTAACATGGTTTGTTAATCAAATAGTGTAGATCTCGAGAATCTAACTTGTGTCATTTAATCTTTGTAGTCCAAACTATCAACCAAGACAAACCTATTGGCTATCAGCAGTCAGACTGACCCATGTAAACATCTATTGGTCTCAATAAACACATACACGTCAATCACCTCTATCCTCTATGAACAACATTATTATAGTAACAAATCACATCTAAAGAAAGAAAATAATAACTTTATATAATCATCTGAAACTCATAAGCGTCCCCATTCAATGTTCAGTCCTTTCTCCTTTTTTCACACGCAGAGACCATTTGCTCGCACAGTTGTATACTATGGGAATTTAACCTATTCCAAAAGCTAATGCAGACCATAACCTATCTTGTACATATTGAAAACTGACTTTCATCTTATCTTCTTCTCCTCTTATTTTTAATCCAGCAGCTCTTTCTTCTTTTCATCCAAGAATTTCGAAAACCAAAGAAAGGGCCAAACTGCTCTTCTAAAAATACGAAATTATTAAATCTCAATTCAAGTTTCTATAGAAAATATCTAAATTGTTCACTCTCTCTCTCTCTCTCTCTCTACTGTCGAAGAAACAGTCCTTAGAAATTTCGAAGATCAAATGCCATTAATTCGATCAATGAAAAAATTCAAAATTGAATTCCTTTTTGTTTGTAAGTAATTTCCTTTTGATTCTGTGTTTATTTGTTACCCGCGATGGAGCTTTCTGGCTCAACAGTCTTTCATACTGCAGCTAGGACTTGGGTTTCGATTTGGAGATTGGGTGTTTTAGCTGCATTATTGAAGTTATTTAGCACTGGTTTTAAACGTGGAGGGGGTTCCATGAATACTGGTGTTTGTAGGGTGGAGGTAGGCTTTGTGAAGAGGAGAAAAAGACTATGCAACGTGATAAGATGGAGGAGTTTCAATGGAAACATACGCTACTGTAGCAATACGTGACAAACATAGCAGGCAAGGGGAATATGGCAAAACAATGTTCAGTGAGACATTTTCTGAGGTGATGGAGTTATGTTAAGTGGCGTGTGTTGTAGGGGACTGTCAAAGGGAGGGAGGGTGTAAAGTTCTTGTGTGCGCTAATGGTGATGAAGGGGTCTGTCATGGCATACACAGTAGCTTCAAAATGTATTTTTTGAACAGTGAAGGAAAAGCTTATGAGAAGAGTGTTGTAGCACGGTGGAAAGATGGATGGAAACGAATACGATGAAGTCGGAAATGGTGGCGATTGCAGCTGGGCGTGGAGACATGAATTACATGGGAGTTAGCGGAAACGTTGGGGGAAGTTAGATTTTGGCGCGTGAATAAAGGTGGCAAGGTGCAGGCATATGAATGCGAAAAAGATAGTGTGGTTCAGCAAGTTGGCGCTGGAGTTTGGAAGACCGTATGTGATTTATAGTTGCAGAGAAGATGTAAAGTTCAACGGCTTAAGGGGTAGGCAGGTTCTTGAAAACATACAGGGGACGGGGAGATAATTAAGCTGTATTGTGATGGAATATAGTAATGACAGTGAAGAGTTACTGTGAATTTCAGGAAGAAGGAAATTATATATTTATACAAAGGGGGTTACGTGCTTTGTAACAATCCGTATTTTGATAACGTGTTATAAACATAAATCTAGGAAGAATTAAATTTTAAATAAGAACCAAGGGAAACGGGTTGCGCCATTGCGTTCGTCTCAGAATTCTGCATGAAATCGAGTCCGAGTTTTCGAAAATCGGAGTCGGTATGACCAAGTTATGGCTCCCCAAAGTTTCAGAAATTTTTAGAGTTCAAAACAGTTCGAATTCGAGTTCAAATTCGAATTTCAAAACCCAGACAGACTGGGCGGTAAATTTCCCGCCCAGCACCCCAGGTCGACTGGGGGGTCGACTGGGCAGTCGACACGCCCAGGACCAGGTCGACTGCCCAGTCGACTTGGCTGTCGACCTGGTCCCCGAACCTAGTTTGGGCCTGGTTGCTCCTGCTTGACCCTGTTGGCTTGTTTGAGGGCCTATGACGATTTTTGGTGGTTCAGATCGATTCTAGGGTTTATCCTATGGCCTAAACTAGTTGTTGCAACTATAAAAACACCCTAAGACCTAGGCTAATCCACAACAAATCTTTCAAACACCATTATGCTGCTAAGTCTCCTCTTAAACCATGGCCGCCGCCTCCAACTTGAAGCTTAAACATTCAAACTAGATCCAAATCGAAGGCCAACGTTTCTACAACAATTCAAGGGAATAGATCAACATCTCAACAACGATCCTACGACAATTTCTGTTCTTAGTTCTCAAAAACCACGATCTGTAAGCCCCAGTTACTCTTAGATCTAAACTCTAAACATAATATGGACATGTGTAAATTGAAGTTGAACATAAACATGATAACTACTTGAGACCTACTCTTGTATATCTTTGATCTATGACTATTCCTTTTTGATCTATTATTTTAGATCTACTCTTGTTCACCCTAGATCTATTCACCTTGAACCTAGTACCGTTCATATTGAACCTTGATTTGTGGAATACTGATAAGAACTTGATTTAGGGGCCTGTTCATGTCATAACCTAAACCCTATCATTATTTTAACATGCCTGTGATGTTGAAACTATTGCTAGTCACAAGTTTAGGATTTCATCTTATGTCATTTATTGCTATGTTTATCACCCTATTTCATATGCCAGTGATGTTATGATCATATCTCAAGTTACACCATGCTTGCCTTGAAATCACCTTTGCCACTTTATACCCATCCTTGTTATGTTATTCCCTAGTTACATCTATTGCCTTGATTCGAAATCACGAGCGTTGGGGATGCGATTTGGGTAGTTTAGGAAAACCTGAATTTAGTACGAACTTGAAAACATGAATATCGTTATAACTTGAGCTTGGATAGGAACATGAACTTGAAATGAAATTATACTTGAAAATATGAATTTGGGACATGAAAGTTAGATAACTTAAACGTGGCCAACTCGAGGTTGGGTTGAGTTTGCAGTATAAATCTGCCCGGAACCGCCCGGCGAATCCAGTAACTGCAAACAATAGGACCCAATGTGAGTAGTTGGTCATATCGCACTCGAAACCCGAGATTAGACTAGGTTATGGTGTAAAACTACCCGGACCCGCCCGGCACATCCAGTAACCATAACCAAGTCTAATGTGAGAGGTTAGGGGTGCATTAAGTAAATTAATGCCACTGGATAGGGTTAAATCATGGACCACTTGAATATACTTAACTAATTTGACATGTTGACTTGATAGGGTTAAGTCATGAACCGCTTGAACACACTTAACCAACCTGACACATGATTCGTAGGACTAAGTCTTGAACTAGAATGACACACTTAGTCAATTTGACATGACACGTAGATGGGGTTAAGTCTCGATTTTAAATGACAACTTAACCTGCTGAACGAAACCCTAGTTACGCGGTCCTTTTCACCAGTAACCCACTAGATGTATCACGATACCATGGGACTAGGAAGGGTGGGGCACGATTGCTGGGCTGATTGTAAGCGACCAGAACGACGGCTGAGTTGGTGCGCCATTGTAGGTTCAGGCGGACTAGGGTCGTTCACTTAGTCCGGAGTTGAAAAAGCAGGCATTGGGCATCAGTAGGATTATCTGTGCATTCTTGATTCGTGTTGGTGGTTGGCACCCTAGGGCTTGATACACCCTATGGTGGACCTAGCACAGGTGACTACATTCGTGATAGGGCCGTATGACACAGACACACGACGAGCTAGACTTGTAGGGAGCCGATCGATTAGATCATACCGTTGGACCCCGAATTGGGTCACTTCACGATATTGGGCCAAGGGATTATTTCTTGATTTATAGTTGACACGGGATTAGTATACCAGTATAGTTGGTATGGCGAACCTTGAATACGCAATGTTAGACTTAAGTTATCTTGTTAGCTTAGTTATCATGTCAGACTTATCATCATTCCTATGTTTAATTCCAGTTTATTCATGTCTTGTTATCTTTACTAGTTTCTAAGCTGATAGTCACTAGGACTTACCAGTCTTTTTGACTGACCCGTTTTCTTTTGCCTCTTTGTCTTTCGTTCCCCCCCTAGGTTCTCAGGGAGGAAACTCTAGCTCTTAGCTTGGACTTTGCTTGCTTTTCTGATAGCTCATGTACGGTTTGGTCTTGAGCTATGCTATGGCTGCACTCATGCACTTTTTGGGGAATAATATTTTACTTATGTTGTTTTAAGTACTTTGCTTCTTTATAAATTGATGTAATGAAATAATGACTTGGCATTTTGATGTAAGAGGTTTTGACTCTATTTTTCAGTAATGAGATTTGGTTTTAAAGTTTATATCCGCTGCTTTATATACTCTATTTTATCTATGTCCTGTCTTGTGTTATCTCTGTGCCTGTTTACTAGATAATACCCCTCCAAAACTAGGGCATTCCCTTTGTGAGTGACCCTAGCGGAGGTGGGGTGTTACATTTGGTATCAGAGCAGAAGGTTACCAGACTGGGAAAAAGTTTTAAAAACCTTCTGAAACTATTTTCAAAACCGTTTATAAAGAAGCATTTTTCAAGAAAAGTTTTATTTTTAAGAAAAGGCTATTCCCCAAAAGCCATTAGCACTTTCCTTTGTTTCCTCGTTTGAATCTTTTTCCTTTTCGCTTTTCAGCATGTCTGATCTTAACCTTCCTGAGAGAGTACCCATGCCTAGCTGGTTCCGAAGATACTTGGAAGCTAGGGCCAACGGCGCGGGCCCGGCAGATATCCCTCCTCCTTCGGTGGCCATGGTTCCTCCTCCTCCTCCTCCGGGTACCGCCTTCGCCAAAATATGCAAGGACTTTATAGGAATGGGCGGCAAGAACTTCGTTGGAACTGAAACCTTCGTTGAGGCGCGAAACTGGCTAAAAGAGACTGAAGACTTGTTTTTTATTTTCGATATGGAGGATCATAGGAAAGTTCAGTTGGCAGCATGGTTGTTGAACGAGGAAGCTGCATTTTGGTGGGAAGTCACCAACGCTACCAGGCCAATTGAGACTTAGGCAGACTTTAGAGAGAGGTTTGGGCTTAAGTTTTTATCATCCGCAGAAGCGAGCCTTCAGATGGAGAGGTTCCTGGCACTCAAGCAAGGGGACATGTCAGTTAGGGAATACGTGAATAAGTTTAATCAGCTTGCTCGGTTTGGTTTGGACTTAGTCAACACGGCTGAGAAGAAGGCTCTACGCTTTACTCGGGGATTGAGCGAGCCACTCCACACTATGGCCATGACTCATGTACCCATGGGGGCGACCTTTGAACGCTTGGTGAATATGGCCCTACTTCATGAAGAAGACGAGAATGGCAAGAAGAAGGTCAAGGCGAATGAGTCTCAAGACAAGAAGGCAGACTCCGAGAAAGGAGGAAAGAACAACAATGACAAGAATGACAAGTCACGTGAGAAAAGAAAATGCAACTTCTGTGGTATTGACGGGCATATATTCCAGGACTGTAGGAAGAAGAAGATGAAGATAGGAGCATGTTTTCAATGCGGTGAATCTGGACACATCAGCAAGAACTGCCCTAAGAAGCAAGGGCAAGCCCCGCAAGAAGGACCTTCTAGGGGTACATCTTTAACTTCTTTTCCCTAGATACTCTGTTTTATCTTGTATATCCTTTCGATCCTGTCTTGAGAACCTTAGGTAGAATCCTATGAATGTAAACATGTATTTGAAACATGTTATGCTTGATGTTTGCGAATGGTTGCAAGTGGTTGCAAGTGATTGCTCGTGGTTGCATAACACACATTAGGCACTTGATCGGCTCAGACACATTTTCATATTGCATATGCATGAGTGTTTATACTTATTTATGGATGAAATTGAATGTGTTATCATATGAATGTTGCATATGGATGAATGTTTGTGCACACATATAGTGCTTACGTGACTATGATTATTTGCATACATGTTGGATTCATGACACTAAACATATTTTGCATTAGAAAGATCAATCAGGCCTGATCATTTGCATTAGATAAGGAACATATACACACACTTTCTGCATATGGTCATACAGCATTAGAAATCTCTTAAGGACAATTTTTGATTGTGGATGATGTTTTGAGTAGATGGATGATGGATGGTAGGATACGTTCTTCCTAACTTAGAGATTTGGAGGACGAAATCCTTT
Organism: Allium sativum; assembly: GCA_030737875.1. Lineage (NCBI taxonomy): Eukaryota > Viridiplantae > Streptophyta > Magnoliopsida > Asparagales > Amaryllidaceae > Allium > Allium sativum. Next base: position 1,024,150,976 of record CM060924.1, read on the forward strand.
AAGGAGGGGAGAATGTAACAACCCGTATTTTGATAACGTGTTATAACCATAAATCTAGACAGAATTAAATTTTAAAATAAAGGGAAACGGGTTGCGCCATTGCATTCGTCTCGGAATTCTGCATGAAATGGAGTCCGAGTTTTCGAAATCGGAGTCCGTATGACCAAGTTATGGCTCCCCAAAGTTTCAGAAATTTTCAGAGTTCAAAACAGTTCAAATTCGAGTTCAAATTAGAATTTCAAAACCCAGACAGACTGGGCGGGAAATTTCCTGCCCAGCACCCCAGGTCGACTAGGGAGTCGACTGGGCAGTCGACACCCCCAGGACCAGGTCGACTGCGCAGTCGACTTGGCTGTCGACCTGGTCCCCGAACCTGGTTTGGGCCTGGTTGCTCCTGCTTGACCCTGTTGGCTTGTTTGAGGGCCTATGACGATTTTTGGCGGTTCAAATCGTTTCTAGGGTTTATCCTATGGCCTAAACTAGTTGTTGCAACTATAAAAACACCCTAAGACCTAGGCTAATCTGCAACAAATCTTTCTAACACCATTATGCTGCTAAGTCTCCTCTTAAACCATGGCCGCCACCTCCAACTTGAAGCTTAAACATTCAAACTAGATCCAAATCGAAGGCCAACGTTTCTACAACAATTCAAGGGAATAGATCAACATCTCAACAACGATCCTACGACAATTTCTGTTCTTAGTTCTCAAAAACCACGATCTGTAAGCCCTAGTTACTCTTAGATCTAAACTCTAAACTTAATATGGACATGTGTAAATTGAAGTTGAACATAAACATGATAACTACTTGAGACCTACTCTTGTATATCTTTGATCTATGACTATTACTTTTTGATCTATTATTTTAGATCTACTCTTGTTCACCCTAGATCTATTCACCTTGAACCTAGTACCGTTCATATTGAACCTTGATTTGTGGAATACTGATAAGAACTTGATTTAGGGGCATGTACATGTCATAACCTAAACCCTATCATTATTTTAACATGCCTGTGATGTTGAAACTATTTCAAGTCACAAGTTTAGGATTATCATCTTATTTCATTTATTGCTATGTTTATCACCCTATTTCATATGCCAGTGATGTTATGATCATATCTCAAGTTACACCATGCTTGCCTTGAAATCACCTTTGCCACTTTATACCCATCCTTGTTATGTTATTCCCTAGTTACATCTATTGCCTTGATTCAAATTCACGAGCGTTGGGGATGCGATTTGGGTAGTTTAGGAAAACCTGAATTTAGTATGAACTTGAAAACATGAATATCGTTATAACTTGAGCTTGGATAGGAACATGAACTTGAAATGAAATTATACTTGAAAATATGAATTTGGGACATGACACTTAGATAACTTAAACGTGGCCAACTCGAGGTTGGGTTGAGTTTGCAGTATAAATCTGCCCGGAACCGCCCGGCGAATCCAATAACTGCAAACAATAGGACCCAATGTGAGTAGTTGGTCATATCGCACTCGAAACCCGAGGTTAGACTAGGTTATGGTGTAAAACTGTCCGTACCCGCCTGGCACATCCAGTAACCATAACCAAGTCTAATGTGAGAGGTTAGGGGTGCATTAAGTAAATTAATGCCACTGGATAGGGTTAAGTCATGGACCACTTGAATATACTTAACTAATTTGACACGTTGATTTGATAGGGTTAAGTCATGAACCGCTAGAACACACTTAACCAAACTGACACATGATTCGTAGGACTAAGTCTTGAACTAGAACGACACACTTAGTCAATTTGACATGACACGTAGATGGGGTTAAGTCTCGATTTTAAATGACAACTTAACCTGCTGAACGAAACCGTAGTTACGCGGTCCTTTTCACCAGTAACCCACTAGATGTATCACGGTACCCAGGGACTAGGCAGGGTGGGGCACGATTGCTGGGCTGATTGTAAGCGACAAGAACGACGGCTGATTTGGTGCGCCATTATAGGTTCAGGCGAACTAGGGTCGTGCACTTAGTCCGGAGTTGAAAAAGCAGGCATTGTGCATCAGTAGGATTATCTGTGCATTCTTGATTCGTGTCGGTGGTTGGCACCCTAGGACTTGATACACCCTATGGTGGACCTAGCACAGGTGACTACATTCGTGATAGGGCCGTATGACACAGACACACGACGAGCTAGACTTGTAGGGAGCCGATCGATTAGATCATACCGTTGGACCCTGAATTGGGTTACTTCACGATATTGGGCCAAGGGATTATTTCTTGATTTATAGTTGACACAGGATTAGTATACCAGTATATTTGGTATGGCGAACCTTGAATACGCAATGTTAGACTTGAGTTATCTTGTTAGCTTAGTTATCATGTCAGACTTATCATCATTCCTATGTTTAATTCCAGTTTATTCATGTCTTGTTAACTTTACTAGTTTCTATGATGATAGTCACTAGGGCTTACCAGTCTTTTTGACTGTCCCGTTTTCTTTCGCCTCTTTGTCTTTCGTTTCCCCCCAGGTTCTCAGGGAGGAAACTCTAGCTCTTAGCTTGGACTTTGCTTGCTTTTTTGACAGCTCATGTACGGTTTGGTCTTGAGCTATGCTATGGATGCACTCATGCACTTTTTGGGGAATAATATTTTACTTATGTTGTTTTAAGTACCTTGCTTCTTTAGAACTTGATGTAATGAAATAATGACTTGGCATTTTGATGTAAGAGGTTTTGACTCTATTTTTCAATAATGAGATTTGGTTTTAAAGTTTTTATCCGCTGCTTTATATACTCTATTTTATCTATGTTCAATCTTGTGTTATCTCTGTGCCTGTTTACTAGATAATGCCCCTCCAAAACTAGGGCATTCAGAGTGACCCTAGCGGAGGTGGGGTGTTACATGCTTGGTGGAGTAACAAAAGAGAAAAGGAAAAGGGTCCAAACTCCAAAAGGTTGGGCATTGATCAATAGGCAAGGGTGGGTGCAAAAAAGACGGTTAGAGGAAAAAGAAAAAAGAACCGGCTTGCGAGCTTTGTTTGGGGGGAAGGATGGTGGAACCGTTGAAGCAGTAACGGTGCAAAGGGGCTGACGTTGTTTCGAGGGCTTGGTGTATGAGAATGGCTGAATAATTATAGTGAGGCAATTTTAAAAATTTAAGTTAAGTTTTGAAGTAAATTTAAATAAGGTATTAGCATGTAATTTTAATATCCGATCCATATGTTGTCAGAATTACGGACCGTTTGTCACGTGAAAATCGAGCAGACGCAGGCTACGCTATGAATCACGTTTGGAGTAACTTGGAATCCATCACAAATTTATGGTGGGATCAAACATCTGATATAATCAATGAATGTAAATCGTTATTTAACGGTTAATGCGCAAAGGTGAGTAAACTCACTAACTCTGTTCTGTTTTAAAATACTACAATTATATTTTAATGATTGGTTGTGGGCAAGGGTAATCTTTGGAACATAACACATAAACAGAGAACAGAATTAAATAAATACCCTAGATAATGTACAAATAATACACTGGATAAACATATCATCAGAGTTACACAATATACAGGATCATACTTAGTACAAAATACAGTCCAACTATACATAAAAGTCTACAGCGGAAAACAAAACATAATATGTACAACAAGAGCTAAACAGTATAAAAAGAGATAAATGATAGAATCCATCTTCCGCTCCAGCTATCCAGAGAGTGCATGCGAAAACCTGAATACAAGGCTACCTGTATAGAAATAGGGGCACCCGATTTTGCAAGTGAAACAAACTACGAGTCAGTCATGGGACTGGTATGAGAAATCTACTTAACTTACTTTTCAATATGGCAAATCACAGGACCACGCCACTTTCGCGGAACAGGTTTACTCCATTGGATTGCCAGTGCTTTAAAACAAGTAAATACTTTAAACATTGCAATGTTTTTTATAAAAATGAAGCCATTACAAGACTCAGTTCCCATCACACAATGCAACACAAACCGGAGGATAGAGTTTTACCTTATAATGGCCAAAATGTGCTTGATTAGAGCAAAACAAATCATTTGATATTATATCTAGTGTTTATATGTTACAAAAACAATTTCAAATCATAAGTATCAATCATAGACGACATGGGTACCATATATCGGGTCGCCATATATATATACAATCAAAACCGCACGGTGTCTTATTTGGAAATTGGATTTCCATCATGAACCGAGGCAAAAGATAGTCCTTACCGAATTCGAGACTCTCTATCACGAGGCTCAGGATCAGAACACATCGATCCTTTGGAGCCACAAGGTCGGTCCACCAATGTGGATTAAAATGCCTGAACACTGCGTTTCCCCACCCTTTGGGGCATAAATGAGCTTATGACTCCATCGGCTCCACATAGTCACTGATATATCCGAGGCGCCTCGCAGTCCAACAACCACACAGGTGAAAATAATATAAATGTCAAGGCTGGTAGGTCACTGTCACAACCCTAGCTAGAAAGAAACACATGTCCTCCCTAGATCCTTCTCCCGTTTCTAGTCCATACCGGGGTGTGAGGCTCGCGAATTAACGTTATACACAAAGCTATGTCACATATGCCATGCTTTGATCATCAACCACAAGACTTTGCTTTTCAACAGAAGCCTTGATCATCTGCCACTTAGGCATGCCACAAAGGCAATTCACTCCATGCAACTAATTTCTATCGATATATAACCTCTGAGCTCATACGTCTCAGAGAAGGGCGTTAAGCAAGAGAATAAATTCTCCACCATCAAATAGATATATATTTAATAGAGATCAATCAGCACAGAACAAAATCCAATGTCAGACACACAGTCCATTTACAAGTTCGTTCTGGGTCTGAACGAAACCGGAGGCACCTTATACATCGCACATTCGTACAATCAACAGGTACATCCGAATAGCTACTACTTCAGCCCCTTCAAGGTAGCTACTCCTATTGTGAGCATCAATAGCACCCCTCCATTCGACGCGAAGATCAACGGTCTTGCACCGTCTTCATATCTTCGACTTTCAATTGTCGATCAATTATTTGAAATGAGAATCAACTCGGCCTTTTCAAATAATTCACATATATTTAGAATTTCAAATCAATTTATTTCTATGGTTAAATTATTCGATATCACTAATTCTGTTCTTTAATGTAATTTTCACGCCAAGCACATTCAACCATCAAATATCAAATAAACTAAGCAAATTTAGTTTATTTCCATTCCATATCGTTTATAATATTTATCACGATTTATCGCTATTTTTATTTATTTAAAAATAGGCAATTCATTCAAACGATGCTTCAGGCCATAACGCGGCCGTGGCACTGTTTTTCTTCAGATTTGATTTACACATATCTAAAAATCTAATCGTTGGATCTTCACAAGATTTATATTATTAGAAAGATCTTTTCAAAATGAATCCAACGGTTTCAGTTTCCCAGTACAATCGTTTAAAGTTACGATTTTAAAATATGAACTACAGCGTCGTTATTCGATTTAATTTAGTTATATATATATATATATATAATCGATTCTGGCGCTGTTTTTCTTCAGATTTGAGTTAAACATTCCAGACAATCCAACTGTTGGATCTCTACAAAGTGGGTGTCGTTGGAAAGATATTTCCAAAGCAAACCCAAGGGTTTCAGTTTCAGTTTCGGGAAAACCCGATGGTCGGATCTCCCGCACTAATCGTTTGAAATCACGGTTTCAAAACACGAATTGCAGCTTCGTTATTCGATTTATTTTAATTATATTCAAATATATATATATAATTCATTCTTCGGTTTCAAAACCATGTCCACTTTATATATTTGATAAAAATGATATTTTTATCCAGCAGATATTTAAACACATCACTGTTTTTAACAATTCATATATTTAGCAAAAATGTGATTTTTGTTGTAAAACAATTTATTTCAAAACAAGATTATTTTATATAGTCTATACTTATGGTAAAAATGTTTTCTTTGGTGTTAAAACAATTTATTTAAAATTCTAATATTATATGTAGTCTAGATATATGATAAAAAAATTATTTTTATCTTTCAAAGAATTTATTCAACACACGAATTTATATTCAACACATGAATTTCTATTCAACACATGAATTTCTATTCAACACATGAATTTCTATTCAACACATGAATATGGTTTCAACACATGAATATGGTTTCAGCACATGAAAATAATTCTAACACATGGATATTATTGAAAATTTTGGCAGCATAACGGCAGGGTAGTTAAAACCGGCACCGTCCCTAGTACGGCTCCTCGCTCTACCTTAAAACCTCGCATTTTTTGACAATAGGGATTTTCAATATCTAGTTCGTACGCAGATGAATTTTCCCATATACTAATCCTATTAGGATTTCAACCACAATCAATCATTTCAAATCAACCATTCGTGATATTCACCAAATTTCACATCAATCAATAATCCAAACAATATCAAAACCAATATATATCGTCCATGGTCTGTGGACGAGGGGAGTATATATATATATATATATATATATATATATATATATATATATTCGTATATAAATATATATTGATTTCATTTCAATATCATTTCAATTCGTTTCAACGCATATATCATTTTTACAACGCATATATAACTTATACATCGAACGTACAACTTATACAACACTTATTCATGTCGTGTACAACGCTTATATAACTCATACATCGACTATATAATTTATACATCATTGTTTCCATATCGTTTATAAATCAGAAATCTCACATTGGGTTCCACTCCAACAAAAATTGTAGAAGGCTCAGAAAGTATCCGGTCACTTCTAGAATGTAGAAGACGTCCGCACGAGTCCACTGTCTCTTGTTTCATTGGATTTCGACCACATAGCAAAAAGATACGATTTTTATAAGTTTGATCAACTTTGCGACGGTTTTGTGGTGTTAAAACTAATAAAAATAAAACAGCCGTACCTTTTCTTTTTTTGTTCAAAATTAGGTTTGAACTTTTCTCGAAATCCGCGCAGCGATTCGTTGATCGGTCTTCAGCACGAGGAAGAGGGAGGAGAGGGCTTTCCTGCGCCATACCCCATGCTCAGATCGAGCTGACATGGTGAGCACGGCAGAGGCATAAAGCTCTAAACTTCAGGATCTCGATCCACGACAATGGACTGACGAGGGGAGGAGCTGCTTACCCGGATTTGAAGAGGGAGGAAAGGTCTTCAAAAGAGCGAATGGCGGCGAAGTGTAATGGCGAGTGGTGTGGCTGGAAAGTCAGAGAGAAGGAAAGAGGGGAGGGCTGCCGTCGATCGTATAAAAGGGGGTTTTCTGATTTTTTTTATAAAATTAATTTATGAAAGGAATTACTTGATTGGCCCGTGATTTAAATATTTCAAAAATTAGGGTATTCTCTAAACGATCTCCAATCCAAACCCAACGACTGTCGTTCCTAGCTAAATACACCCATTCCAAACACAATGGGATATGTTTCGTTGGCCCATTCGACTGTCTCAGTCGGTTTCTTTTCAAATCAAAATATAAAACATTCAATATTTGATTTGAACGTACATTTCAACTTGCCAAGGCCACATACTGATCCCAAAAATTCCAGAAAAATAAATCTAGCTATGTTTTGATGATATAGTCCCAACAAAACTAGCTTCGTTGAATTCTGAGACAGTTTGAAAAATGACCCTTTTTTGGTCGATCCAATTTAACTGAAATCAACCAAACATATTTTCCTTTTCCACGCTCACATATTAACTTCAAAAATTCTGGAATTTGAAACCTAGCAATAATTTGACATCCCGGATCCAACAAAGGTGGTTTTGTCGAAATCTGAGGTCGTTTGCAAAATGGTTATTTTCACGGGCTATATATATTATGTAGCGACCTTTCGGAAAATTCATTTGGCCATAACTTTTGATTCCCGCTACGAAACTTTGATTTTTCAGATTCGTTAGAAAGATATTCATAAACAAATTTAAATATTTTTGGTATCACTAAAATCCGTTTTAATTTGCACCCGGTACAATCGGTCAAAATTCGAATTTAAAATTTGAAACTGCCGCGCCATTTAGGCCTTGTTTATAATTTAAAATAAATATATTTATTTTCAAACATCGATTCAATCCTACTTCTCCGCGTTATTATTTAAAATAATTTATTTTAAATATTTGAAATCCACTAAAATAGCCAAATTAAAATTTTTAAACTAGCTCAGATTTTCCGGGTTGTTACAATCTCCCCCACTTAAAACTTTTCGTCCCCGAAAAGGAATGAAGTTGAAAATCGTTTAATTAACCAACTCCACTTTCCTTCTGGCTTCCATTCTCCAACTTTTCAGTTTCAAAGAATTTTCAAATTCTTCAAAATTTGGCTAACACCCTAAATTTTAGAAAAATTTCGCCTTAACCTCCTTTGTATGGGGAAGGGTTTGGAAATTTATTAGGTCGTATTAGGTACCCAATAAATCCTAATAAGCATGCACATATTTACAGTGATATATTGCGGTGTCCACATGGGAGTGTATATAGATCATAACTCTAGAGAATAAATTCTCGTCACCCTATAAATGGTTCTTGTGCCTTAATGACCAGAGAGACGTGTTTATTGTCATATCTAGACCCGTGTGGGGTTTTTATTAATCTTGCAATTTACCATTTCATTTTATATGGTCCATATCAGTCATCAGTTCAACCTGTAAAATATAGTCATCGCCATACAAGCCTGTCGCTCGTATGGTAAATCTTCAACCTCGTCACACAAGCTCCAAATGCTTATGTGGTATATGATGAAATATGCCTACCTTCAAGAAGTGTGCCGTGTAGTGTAGTTCAAAATTAATTGTTACTATCCTATGGCGACGTTTATTATTACACACAGAACAACCAGCACTCCGCATCCAATGGCATTCACAGGAGTTGATATAATAAATAAAATTACGCATCCAACTCATTAAGGTTTACCTATTTGGTGGGCACACAAATAAATTCTTTACTCAACAGCTAATCCACTTACCTGTTCACACATATATAATGTACATGTATATATTTCTATCTATTTTTAAATCAGTTCAATACTTGATTTAATTGCATAGATTTACCATTCATTCTCTTATTGATTAAATTAACTATCATTCTAATAATTTAATTAATCAAATCCACAATCACACAACACAAACAACGATCAATTTGTTTTTAACTTTCAAAAATATACTAATTAATTATATACTCTTTTGAAAACATTCAGACTATATAATTAAAAAGTTTACATCCATGCAAAGAAACAACAACAAAGTAGAGTACAAAATGAAAATGCAAAATATGGTAAATGTACCTTGCACCGGAGTCAATCAGAGATATCCACCCTGCACTTAGGATAGGCTTTCTTAATACTCTCCTCAGTTTCCCAAGTACAATCTCGTGGATCTCCACTCCATTGCAATTTGACTAAGTGAACCTTCTTGTTCCTCAGCTCTTTTGTTTCTTTGCCAATAATCTTGATCGGCTCTCTTCTTATAGCCAATTCTGGAGTAATTGCTATATCCCATTGCGCTGCTTCTTGCACGATCAAGTCTGGATCATGAACATGCTTTCGAAGTTGAGTTACGTGAAACACGTTATGTACTCCAGGCAACCAATCAGGCAATTGAACTCTATAAGCGAGAGTTCCAATCTGTTTAAGAATAGGAAACAGACCAATAAATTTGGGCTCCAATTTCCCTATTTTACCGAACCGGATTACTCCTCTCATCGGGATACCTTCAAATACACGTGCTCGCCAACAACAAATGATATATCTCTTCTTCTCTTATCTGCATAGCTATTATGTCAGCTTTGAGCGGCTAGTAATCGTTTCTTAACGAAACTGACTTTGTCCCTAGTTTCGCGAATCATTTCTGGCCCCAATACAAGTGTATTGCTAGGTTCTACCCAATAGGCAGGAGATCGACATGGTCTACCATACAGTGCTTTGAATGGTGACATTGTCAGGCTCACTTGGTAGATGTTGTTGTATGAGAACTCATCCAAACGCAAATGGTCTTCCCATGATCCGCCAAAATCAATTACACAAGCCCGCAATAAATCTTCAAGAATACGATTCACCCTCTCAGTTTGACCATCTGTTTGAGTATGATAAGCGGTGATCAAGTTCAGCTTCGTTCCCAATTCTGCTTGGAATGCTTTCCAGAATTTACTAGCAAAAATCGGGTCACGATCACTAACGATGCTCATGGGAACTCCATGAAGTTTAGCAATTTCTCTAAAATAAATCTGCGCATACTCTGAGCAGTTCTATTCGATCTGACATGTATGAAATGGGCGGTCTTCATGAAACGATCTACGATCACCCAAATATTGTCATTTCCGTTCCTGGTTCTGGGCAAACCATCTATGAAATCCATAGAAATCTATTCCCACTTTCCACTTGGATTTTCCAAAGGTTGCAACAATCCAGCGAGTTTCTGTTGATCGCTTTTGACTTGTTGACAAGTAGGACACCGGCTAACATATAAGGAGATGTCTCCTTTCATAGATTTCCACCAGAAAGTGCGTTTGAGATCATTATACATCTTGCTCACTCCTGGATGGATACCAAGCTTGGCTTTGTGACATTCATCCAATACTTCTCTCCGGAGTTCAGGAATGTTCGAAATACAAATCCGACCCTTTAACCTCAGAATCCCATTGTTATCGATCTGAAAACTTGAGGGCTCGCCTTTCTGAATTCTCTCTCTGATCTTCTGAATGAAGTGATCATCCTTCTAAAGAGCAGATACGTTATCAATCAATGAAGGCATGATAATCAAACTGGCGATAATTACATTCTTTCTGCTGAGCGCATCAGCCACAACATTAGCTTTCCCTGGAGTATATAAGATATCAAGATCATATGCCGTGAGATATTCTAACCAACGCTGCTATCTCATATTCAGATCCTTCTGGGTGAATAAATATTTCAGTGATTGATGATCTGTGGATAATTCAAACTTCTCACCCAATAGATAATGCCTCTAATTGTCATAGCAAACACGATGGATAATAATTCAAGATCGTGAGTTGCATAATTCTTCTCATGTGGCTTCAATTGACGGCTAGTACAAGCAACTATTTGGCCTCTTTGCATTAGCACTGCACCAAGACCCTCTTTAGAAGCATCAGTCCAGGCTTTCAAGTCCTGATTGCCATCAATTATTGTTAACACTAGAGCAATCGTCAGTTTTAACTTCAGCTTCTGGAAAGCTGCCTCACATTCGGGAGTCCAGTTGAATCTCAAATGTTTCTTAGTAAGCTTCGTTAAGGGACTGGATGTCATCACAAAATCCTTAATGAATTTCCGATAATAACTGGCCAATCCGAGAAAACTTCGGGCTTCTATGGCTGTACGAGGCTGTTTCCAATTCTGAATAGCAGTGATTTAACTAGGATCCATAGCAATTCCTTCCTTCGACACGACATGGCCAAGAAATTTGACATCTTTTTGCCAGAATATACATTTGGAAAACTTTACTTTTAAAACATTCTTTCTGAGAATTTCTAACACTTGTTCCAAATGTTTTTCGTGCTCGCTTTCTGACTTAGAGAAGATTAGAATGTCATCAATGAAAACCGGAACAAATTTATTCAATACTTCTCTGAACACCCGGTTCATTAGATCGACGAAATAAGCTGGAGCGTTACATAAGCCGAACGACAGTACTAACCACTTGTAGAATAAGTCTAGGCCTCTGAATGTTGTCAAAGGAACACACTCTTCGGCAATACGAAGCTGACGGAAACCTGTAGCTAGGTCCATTCGTGAAAATACTTGTGCGCCATTCAATCGATCCAACAAATCATCAATCCATGGCAATGGATATTAGTTTTTCAATGTCTTCTTATTCAAGTCACGATAATCCACACGTAGTCTGAGAGTACCGTCTAACTTTGGGACAAATACCACTGCTGCTCCCCAATCAGAGAAACTAGGCCTAATTAGACCCTTCTATACTAGCTGTCGAGTTTGATTGTTTAACTCTTCTTTTTCCTTCAAGGTCATTCTTCGAATAGCGTGAACTACTGGCCTTGCATTCGGAACTAAAGAGATTTTAAAATCAATTTCTCTCTGCGGAGGTAGGTTAACAACTTCTTCGAACACATCCGCATAGTCCTTTAGAACAGGAATATTTTCAATGTCGACCGCAATATTCTTCGGAATGATTGGAACCGGTTCCACTAGAGCAGGAGAGACATCCAAAACTACCCAGAAGTCTTTTCCATCAGAATTATGACCTTCACATGGTATTACAATATTGGCAAGCTTCGTTTAAACCTTGACAACCCTTTCTGCACATTTAACTTCCGCTTCGTATTTGGTTAACCAATCCAATCCTAAAATAAGATCGAATTCGGTAAAATTCATGATGATCGAGATACAAGGAAACCGATAATGAGAAAAAGAAACAGGTACCCCACAAACCCAACTAAGATCGAGGGAACCCCCAACCAGATTGTGTACAGTTGTGGGTTCTTTGAGCTTTTTCAAATTTAAATCCAATTTCTTAACCGCATTCTTTGCAATAAAGTTTCGTGATGCACCTGTATCAAACAGTACTTTCACTGGAATGTTTTTGATAGTAAGCGTGCCTTCTGAAACATCTGGCCTTTCCTGACTAGATGAGGTTGCAGGGACTTCTGCCACTTCATTTACATGAACCTTTTCAGATTTCTTTAAGAGCCGGAAATCCTTTCAAGATGGCCATTCCGACGGCATTGACTGCATTTTCTATCCTTTTGAAACTTGTTCTTGGATTTAAATTTACCCTTTGTATGTTTCTTTAGAGATTTGCAACTTATAGACAAATGTCCTTGCTTATTGCATTTAGAGCATATGGCAGTTGTTACTAGTCCTTTTTCAGACTTAACCTTTTTCCCTTTGAATCTAGGCTTCTTTCTGACCCTGGACGTCGTACCTGACTCTGGCTGTGTACTTGTCTCTGGGCTATCAGGTTCGAATTTCTATTTACTGCTAGTGCTGACTTCCTCTTCATCATCAAAAAGACATCGCTTATCTAGATCTTCATACAGATAAGCCATGTATATCATTTCATAAAAAGGAAGCTTCACGTGCCCCATTACACTACTTTGGTACTTTCTTTGGAGCCCGTTAATAAACCTCAGATTCTTCCTCTTCGGATTTTGAATTAGATGAGGGACAAAAGGAGAAAGTTCATTGAATTTCTTATGATATTCCGGAATGGTCATATCACCTTATATCAGATAATGGAATTCATCACATAACCGCTCGGTTGCTTCTGGAGGAATAAATCTTTCACTGAAAATCTCTTTAAATCTATCCCAGGTAATATTACCTTCTGGATTATCCTTAATAATCGAATCCCACCAGAACAAAGCTTCGTCTTTGAGTGCCCAAGATGCCAATAATCTTTTTTGATCATCTCTCAGCTTTGAACCTTCAATTTTTTTCCAGCATAGCGTATCCAGGCTTGAGTTTGAATAATAGATTCATTGCCCGAGAACGGTACTCCACCCATATTTCGATACTTAATTAATAGAGCCTCAATATCTGGTTCTGTATTCCTTCTTCTATTTCTGACACTCATTTTCTAGTACTTCTGCAGATAGCAGACCAAGTGTCAGGTCAACAGAAAAGATATTATAAAGCATAGAGACATATACTTGAATGTAAATGTGTCTATTAGGGTGTATTTCATTCTGCTTCACTCATTCTAGGATATTACCAATCCTATCTAAAATGAGCTATTCATCGTAGAACTCTACTAGTTCTATTTCTAACGAATTCGTTAATATGTTATATTCTAGAGCTAAGCTTAACCAAAGCTCTGATACCACGTTTGTGACTTCCCCAAACCCCGTACGGCGGTGGCAAGGGTAATCCTTGGAATATAACACGTAAACAGAGAACAGTAGAACAGAATTAAATAAATACACCAGATAATGTAAAAATAATACACTGGATAAACATATCATCAGAGTTACATAGTATACAGGATCATACTTAGTACAAAATACAGTCCAGCTATACATAAATGTCTACAGCGGAAAATAAAGCATAATATGTACAATAGGAGCTGAACAGCATAAAAAGAGATAAATGATAAAATCCATCTTTAGCCCCAGCTATCCAGAGAGAGCCTGCTAAAACCTGAATACAAGGCTACCCGTATAGAAATAGTGGCAACCGAGTTTACAAGTGAAACAAACTACGAGCCAGTCATGGGACTAGTATGAGAAATCTACTTAACTTACTTTTCAATATGGCAAATCACTGGACCACGCCACTTTCGCAGAATGGGTTTACTCCATTGGATTGCCATTGCTTAAAACAAGTAAATCCTTTAGACATCGCAATGCTTTTTATAAAAATGAAGACATTATAAGACTCAGTTCCCATCATACAATGCAACACAAACCGGAGGAAAGAGTTTTACCTTATAATGGCCAAAATGTGCTTGATACGAGCAAAACAAATCATTTGATATTATTGCTAGTGTTTATATGTTTCAAAAACAATTTCAAATCATAAGTATCAATCATAGACGTCATGGGTACCATATATCATGTCGCCATATAAATATACAATCAAAATTGCACGGTGTCGTGTTTGGAAATTGGATTTCCATCATGAACTAAGGCAAAAGATAGTCCTTACCGTATTCGAGACTCTCTATCCTAAGGCTCAGGATCAGAACGCATCGATCCTTTGGAGCCACAGGGCCGGTCCACCGATGTGGATTAAAATGCCTGAACACTGTGTTTCCCCGCCCTTTGGGGGGTAAATGAGTCCTATGACTCCATCGGCTCCACATAGTCACCGATATATCTGAGGCGCCTCGCAATCCAACAATCACACAGGTGAAAATAATATAAATGTCAGGGCTGGTAGGTCACTGACACCACCCTAGCTAGAAAGAAACACATGTCCTCCCTGGATCCTTCTCCCGTTTCTGGTCCATACTGGGGTATGAGGCTCGCGAATTAACATTATACACAAAGTTATGCCACATAGACCATGCTTTGATCATCCACCACAAGACTTTTCTTTTCAACAAAAGCCTTGATCATCTGCCACATAGTCATGCCACACAGTCAATTCACTCCATGTGACTGATTTCTATCGATATATAACCTCTGAGCTCGTACGTCTCAGAGAAGGGCGTTAAGCAAGAGAATAAATTCTCCGCCGCCGAACAGATATATATTTAATAGAGATCACACAGCACAGAACAAAATCCAATGTCAGACACACAGTCCATTTACAAGTTCGTTCGGGGTTTGAACGAAACCAGAGGCACCTTATACTTCGCACATCCGTACAATCAACAAGTACGTCCGGACGGCTACTACTTCTGCCCCTTCAAGGTAGCTACTCCTATCGTGAGCATCAGTAGCACCCCTCCATTCAACGTGAAGATCATCGGTCTTGCACCGCCTTCATATCTTCGACTTTCAATCGTCGATCAATTATTTGAAATGAGAATCAACTCAGCCTTTTCAAATAATTCACGTATATTTAGAATTTCAAATCAATTCATTTCAATGGTTAAATTATTCGATATCACTAATTCTGTTCTTTAATGTAATTTTCACGCCAAACACATTCAACCATCAAATATCAAATAAACCAAGCAAATTCAGTTTATTTCCATTCCATAATATTTATAATATTTTATCATGATTTATAGCTATTTTTATTTATTTAAAGATAGCCAATTCATTCAAACGATGCTTCAGGCCATAACGCGGTCGTGGCGCTCTTTTTTTTCAGATTTGATTTACACATATCTAAAAATCTAACCGTTGGATCTTCTCAAATTTTATATCATTAGAATGATCTTTTCAAAACGAATCCAACGATTTCAGTTTTGGGAAAATCCTATGGTCGGATCTCCCGGTACAATCGTTTGAAGTTACGATTGCAAAATACGAACTGCAGCATCGTTATTCGATTTAATTTAATTATATATTTATATATATAAATATAATCGATTTTGGCGTTGTTTTTCTTCAGATTTGAATTAAACATTTCAGACAATCCAACTGTTGGATCTTTACAAAGTGGGTGTCGTTGGAAAGATGTTTCCAAAGCGAACCCAACGGTTTCGGTTTCGGGAAAACCCGATGGTCGGACCTTCCGCACTAATCGTTTGAAATCACGGTTTCAAAACACGAACTGCAACTTCGTTATTTGATTTATTTTAATTATATTCATATATATATAAATATAATTCATTGTTCGGGTTTCAAAACCATATTCACTTCATATATTTGATAAAAATGATATTTTTGTCCAGCAGATATTTATTTCAACACGTCACTATTTTTAAAAATTCATATATTTAGCAAAAATGTTATTTTTATTGTAAAACAATTTATTTCAAAATACGATTATTTTATATAGTCTATACTTAAGGTAAAAATGTTGTCTTTGGTGTTAAAACAATTTATTTAAAATACTAATATTTTATATAGTCTAAATATATGATAAAAATGTTATTTTTATCTTTCAAAGAATTTATTCAACACACGAATTTTCTATTCAACACATGAATTTCTATTCAACACATGAATTTCTATTCAACACATGAATATGGTTTCAACACATGAAAATAATTCTAACACATGAATATTATTGAAAATTTCGGCAGCATAACGGCAGGGTAGTTAAAACTGGCACTGTCCCTAGTACGGCTCCTCGCTCTACCTTAAAACCTCGCGGTTTTTGACAATGGGGATTTTCAATATCTAGTTCGTACGCAGATGAATTTTCCCATATACTAATCCTATTAGGATTTCAACCACAATCAATCATTTCAAATCAACCATTCATGATATTCACCAAATTTCACATCAATCAATAATCCAAACAATATCACAACCAATATATATATATCTTCCATGGTCTGTGGATGAGGGGAGTATATATATATATATATATATTCATATATAATTATATTTTGATTTCATTTCAATATCATTTCAATTCATTTCAACGCATATATCATTTTTACAACGCAAATATAACTTATACATCGAACGTACAACTTATACAACGCTTATACATGTGGTGTACAGTGCTCATATAACTCATACATCGACTATATAATTTATACATCGTTGTTTCCATATTGTTTATAAATCAGAAATCTCACATTGGGTTCCAGTCCACCAAAAAATGTAGAAGGCTCGGAAAAATATCCGGTCTCTTCTAGAATGTAGAAGACGTCCGCACGAGTCCACTGTCTCTTGTTTCACTGGATTTCGACCACATAGCAAAAAGATACGATTTTTATAATTTTGGTCAACTTTGCGACGGTTTTATGGTGTTAAAACTATTAAAAATAAAACAGCCGTACCTTTTCTTTTTTGCTCAAAACTAGGTTTGAACTTTTCTCGAAACCAGCGCAGCGATTCATTGATCGGTCTTCGCCACGAGAAAGACGGAGGAGAGGGCTTTCCAGCGCCATACCCCATGCTCAGATCGAGCTAATGTGGCGAGCGCGGTGGAGGCTGAAAGCTCCAAACTTCAGGGCCTCGGTCCACGACAATGGAGTGATGAGGGGAGGAGCTTCTTACACGGATTTGAAGAGGGAGGAAAGGTCTTCAAAAGTGTGAACGGCGGCGAAGTGTAATGGCGCGTGGTGTGGCCGGAAAGTTGGAGAGAAGGAAAGAGGGAAGGGCCGCCATCTATCGTATAAAGCGTGGGTTTCTAATTTTTTTATAAAATTAATTTATGAAAGGAATTATTTAATTGGCCCGTGATTTAAATATTCAAAATTTAGGGTATTCTCCAAACGAACTCCAATCCAAACCCAACGACTGTCATCCCTAGCTAAATACCCCCATTTCAAACTCAATGGGATATGTTTCGTAGGCTCATTCGAGTGTCTCAGTCAGTTTCTTTTCAAATCAAAATATAAAACATTCAATATTTAATTTGAATGTACATTTCAATTTGTCGGGGCCACATACTGATCCCAAAAATTCCAGAAAAATAAATCTTGCTATGTTTTGATGATACGGTCCCAAAAAAACTAGTTTCGTCGAATTCTGAGACCGTTTGAAAAATGGCCCTTTTCTGGTCAATCCTATTTAACTAAAATCAACCAAACACATTTTCCTTTGCCACGCTCATGTATTAACTTCATAAATTATGGAATTTGAAACCTAGCAATAATTTGACATCCCGGATCCAACAAAGGTGGGTTTGTTGAATTCTGAGGTCGTTTGCAAAATGGCTATTTTCACGGGCTGTATATATTCTATAGCGACCTTTCGGAAAATTCATTTGGCCATAACTTTTGATTCCCGCTACGAAACTTCGATTTTTCGGATTCGTTAGAAATATATTCATAAACAGATTTAAATATTTTTGGTTTCACTAAAATCCGTTTTAATTTGCACCCGGTACAGTCAGTTAAAGTTCGAATTCAAAATTTGAAACTGTTGCGCCATTTCAGGCCTTGTTTATAATTTAAAATAAATATATTTATTTTCGAACATCGATTCAAACCTACTTTTTGACGTTATTATTTAAAATAATTTATTTTAAATATTTGAAATCCACTAAAATAGCCAAATTAAAAATTTTAAACTAGCTCAGATTTTCAGGGTTGTTACAGGTTGAATGTTGTGTGCGAGGGATGCTTGGGTGATTTACTGAATTATTTTGCTGAAGTAATATATACCGTCAAATATACATAAAACAGTCGATTGAAAATTGATGTCGTTTACCATTATATTTCATACCAATATGAAATTGGTGTTATTTATGTAACTAACATCTGTGGATGCCGGGAAACAGGTTGGAAGGATCCAACTGGATTCCTCAACAATTATATTGTGTTTTCATATATTGCATTGTATGATGCGATTAATAATCTATTGTTGGTTATTGTTTGTTCAGTATGTAGAATCACACTGGCCCTAGAATTACTGATATTGAAATATCGTAAAACATATTGGATAATAATTCGAGTTTTAAAGAGGAAATCTATTATTTATTATTTTTAAATAATAGAGTTTAATCTTGATTGAGCTAGAATATGGTATCTTGTTTTAATTAAAACAAGTAATTTGATTTATAAATAATATTTAAGGTAAATTGGAATAACTATTTAATATTTTGGAAATATAGGAATGAATTTAAAAGAGGAAATGAGAAATCATTTCAAACGAAACAATGAATTTTATTTCGATGTTCGAAATATAAGTAGAATTGAATAAAATCCATATGGATTCGTAACTAGAATTCGACTATATCGAATGTTTTAAAATGGATATATTTTTGGAAATTATATATTATATAATTTAGAATTGGATAAGATAGTAAATATTTGGTTTAATGCCAATAGTGAATAATAGAATATGTAATCGAGATTAAGTTATAAACTTGATATTACTTAACCCGAGGTTGACTCATAAACAACGTAATGAGATAGAAGGGGAATATGAATTTATAAGATAACGCGGTAAAAAGGATTGAACCTGTAAGAATATTTATTTATAAAATAAAGATATATTCGATAAACGAGTACGGATTTCTCTAAAGAAATAATATTTGTGTTTTAAAGTGAAAAATGTTTTAGGAGTAGATGCTTGGCAGATTAAAACGGTTTTAGTGGGAATTGGAAATATTTCCACTATAGATAAGGTATATTTTCAAAAGTGTGGGAAATAACGAATGTAAAAGAAGGTGGAAATGTTTTAGACGTTAATAACATATATTTTCAGGAATATGGAAAAATATGGGTTTATAATATTTAGAAATGTTTTCCAAGAGCATGAAGGACTAAACCGGTTTTATAAATAGGATTGTAAAATGAAAATGAAGCGAAGAGTTAACGTTAATGTTAATGTAAATGAGTATAACCAACCGAGTTTTTCAAAGTAAGTCAATATAGTTATAAAACCATGTTTCAAATAGGCAAGAAATACAGTTTCATTGATATTAGAAGTAATGCGAGTTTGAGTTACGGACTTGTATCTGTTCTAAGATAAGAACTTTGTCGAGCAAGGTCTGAGAGGTAAATAAAATACCCTAACTTGACCGACTTCACTATTATCGAGGGAAGGTATTAGTTTGTAATGGAAAAAGATGTCAAGATTAGTTATAAAATGGAATATTACAGCGTATTGCAAGTTTTTGAACTATAACGATAAAGTAACGTTGTTAACCGAGCTTAAGCGAGATATTTATATAACACACTATTCCTAGGAAGTGGAAATAATTTGGTTTGAAATCCTCTTATTTTAAGTAATAAACAAGTAACAGTGTTTTTCCAAGAAATGTAGAAATGTTATGTTGGATTAGGAACAAAGATGAATAATTGAGATTTAATATATATCCCATATCGAATGGAAATCTTCAATTTGAAATTTGATAAAAACATTTGAGTTTATATAATGATATAATATGGCATTCGACATTATTTCAGATCATATAAGAAATGATAATTGAATATTGAATGAAATATATATATATTTAATATATATATATATATATAAGAAATTAGAAAATTAATGTAAATTAAAAAGGTCCAGTGATTGTTTGAGTTTAGTTGTACATTTGAATGGATATTTGTTTTTACCTCGATAGTTAAATAAACGACTATTGAAGCGTTTTGACCATCGTTGTCGATATGGGGAGAACGGTTGAATTTATTATATGAAGAACCACTCCGTATAAGCAAAGTCGTTACGAATTAGATTATGCTGAAGATAATTGAAGATGAAGTGAAATGCAAGGCTCATTCTATTCCACAATAATGCTTTTTTTTGTCCAGTCCCTGGACAAGTTGTATGGACGAATGTCTGACAGAGTACTCCTAACAGATCACACTAGACGATCTTTTCAAAGTATTACGTCTGGTGGTAGAGGAATTTGTTTCTCTTAGCTTTTATACCCGTAATATTTTTTAGAAGATCAACTAGTGATTGGCGGGTTTGACGATGTGGCATTCAAAGTGAATGGTAACCAGATGTTCTGAAAAGATAGACGTAGCCTCTAGCCTCACAATCCGGAAATGAAAAAAATCGGGCGAGCATCATGGCTAGTTGGGTGATGCCCAAGCACGGTGTATTGACACCGATCTAGAGAAAATTCATATTTGTTCTTCTTTTCGTTTCTGCATCTTCGGATTACGGTTAGATGGCCGACAACCATGGGTGGCAATATATTCGCTACACTTAAGCTAAATGAGTGTGCGGTCATGTATGGCCGGGTTGTAAGACGTTCTTGTTGAACCCCGGTGTATCCCCTCTAGCGTACATTGATTGGTAGGTGACCCATACCTTGTCTGTTGGAATCCAATCTCCAATAAGCACCCTGAGGTATTTGATTTTATATTATATATGTGGAGCGTAAGATGCAAGCGTTCTTCTAGTTGGTTATTTATTTGAGTAGACCTTATTATAATATCATTGGATTTTGATATCAAAGTGTTTTGGGTTATAATAAGGTAAAAACCGTCCATGTTTATGTGTGGGCTGGTCTTACTATTATCCTTTCCTTTCAAAAAGGATTTTTCAAAGTTAAACAATATGGTTGGAGTTTACTCACACCAATCCCATGACTGACCCAGAGTTTATTTTGTGCGTTTTACCCTAAACTCTTGGGTGCCCAAATTTGTACGGGCAGTCGAGTGTTTCAGGATTTTACAGATAAACTTGGAGGGGCTCGAAGCAGGCGGTTCACCGTTTGTTATTTAGGGATTATTTCGGTTGTGCCATATATGTGTTATACTCAGATATGGTATATATATACAATACAGTTTTGTATTTCAAAGTTATGTTATATATTATATTTTATTTGTTCCATTGTGTGATTCGTTTTTACTCTGATTCGATTTTGATGTTCTTCTTACTCTTCTATTTTAGTAGTTCTATCTTTCTACTTCTCATCCTCTAACTACTTTCTCTTAACATTCTACTTTTCTGTATAATTTGGGTTGACTATGGTAGTAAAATGTCTGCTTAAATTGGTACGGAAAAGTGGGACGTTACAACGTGGTATCAGAGCTGAAGGTTGAGTGATTAACTTGGCTCTGTGGCATAACTCAGTGGAGACGGGGTTAGTAAAACCCTAGATAGAGTTGAGTGTGTATATACGAGAGCGTATTGGTAAATTGATATAAAAACTGTTTTATATTGTGTTAATTGGTTTGTCGAGTGGTTTATGAATTTTGGTCGATACGGTAATCCAAACTGTATCGATAGGTGTTTCTAAACTCTTGAACAGAGTAATTCGACATAATATGGTTTCAAAAGCTGGGTAAATGGAATAATTTTACCCAAATTATGTTTTGATATAAAAAGAAGTATATATCTTGAGATTAGTATAGTATATTAGATGTGTTGATTATTACTATAATCGAATATGGTTATAATTAAATTGATTATAAATAACCAATTAGAATTCAAATAAGCATAATATATAAATCAGATGAATTGAATTTAAAGATAAACCAGAATTGGAATTAAAACTCTAGAAATTTGGAAAGTATTTAAATTGAATTTTGGATTATATATGGGTTTTTTAAAATCCTGGGAGGAAAAGTTTTCGGAGTATTGTAATGGATATTCTGAAGTAACTTAAAAATGAAAGTGTTTGGAAATAAAGTTTTAAAAATGATATAGTATTGAACTTACTTCGGTTACTGGGAAATAATTCCGATGATGATGTCGACCATCATTGGTGTTCATTTTCGAGTTTCTAAGTGACGGATTGCTACAAAAGATTTTGTTTTGAATTGTTTCCAAAAGTTTTGAATTTATTATATATATGATTTCAAATTGATTTGAAATAGAAGCACCCTGGAATTTGAATTCTGAAATTTAAAATTTAACTTACGAGTTAAATTAAAAGGTGAATGTACGTTGTAACAAACCAGAAAATCAGAGACAATTTAAAATTTTTATTTTGGCTATTTTACTGAATTTTGAATAATTGAAATAATTTATTTTAAATAATAACGATTTAAAATTTATTTAAATCGAATTTAGAACAAATATGTTTATTCTAATTATAAAAGGTGTTAGAAATAGCAAGGCAGTTTGAAAATTTGAATTCAAACTTTGACTGAATGTACAGGATGCAAAATAGATCGGATTTTAGTGAAACCAAAAATATTTAAATATGTTTAAGAATATCTTTCCAACAAATCCGAAAAATTGAAATTTCATAGCGGGAATCAAGAGTTATGGCGAGTTGAATTTTCAGAATAGTCACTACGGAATTTAATATAATATATGGCCCGTATAAATAACCATTTTTCAAATGACCTCCGTTTTCGATGAAACCACTTTTGTTGGAACCGGAATGTCAAATTATTTCTAGATTCCAATTTTTATAATTTTTGGAATTAATATGTGAGCGTATCAGAAGAAAATGTGTTTTGACAAATTTAGTCAATTTCGATCGACCAGAAAATGGCCATTTTTCAAACATTCTCCAAATTCGATGAAATAAGTTTTGTTAGGATCGTATCGTCAAAACATAGCTAGATTTATTTTTCAGGAATTTTGTAGAGTCAGTATGTGGTCCCGGTAAATTAAAATGTTCGTTCAAATTAAATAATTAAATGATTTATTATTTAATTTGAAGAGAAACATATCGTAATAGCCGAATTGGGTTACGAAACATATCCCATCGTGTCCGGAATGGGGGTATTTAGCTCGGGCCGACACTCATTGGGTTTGAATTGGAGTTCGTATAGGTTGATGGGCCTTTGTTGAATTAAAAGAATTTGAAATAAAAATAAATAAATAGAAATACACGTATACATACTAGTATACAGTTTAAACCCTAATCATCTTCTATGTAGCCGCCTTCTTCAGAAATCAATGGCGAAAATGATTCAAACTTCTAGACTTAATATCTTTCCATCCGTTAATCGAATCGAGGTAGTTCTTAAGACTTTATCGTAGAGTATCGAGTGATCTACACATCCTACGGTGGGACCCTCTGCAGTGGCACGATTCTCAATTTCCATGCCTGTAAACCGCTGCCACATCGAGCGGATTTGTTCCCTCCAGGCCCCACCGAGCTCGCCGCCGTTCAGGGGGGTGGTGTGCCTCTCCTAGCTCCTTGGCATGGCGGTGGTTGATCGCCTTCAAGTGCCTCGATCCGCGTGAAAAACTGAGACCTAGTTTGGAACTAAACTATAAACACCGTCGGCCTTAATCTATTCTTAAGGTTTTTTTATTTTTTTAATTCCGTAATTATTTTTAAAATTGTTATAAACACTGTAAAAATCATAACTCTCACATACGATAACGAAATTCCACGAAACGGGAAACATCGGGACCGTGACATCGAGCACAACATTTTAAACGACCGGAGAAGTTTTAGAGCTCGTTACTATTTTTGGCATCGTCAAATAAAGGTGAGAAATCTGAATTCAGAAATAAAATAAATAAAAGTATACTAGGATGCAGACGGAGTTTAGAAACTCTCGACACCCGTCGTCCACAAACCATGGACGACTTGCTTGAGTTGTGATGTGAAATTTGGTGAATATTACAAATAGTTGATTGTTGATTTTGTGAAACGATCCGAAATACCCCTTATGGGAAATCACGGATTGAGTTGAGAACAAGCCACATCGGAACACAAACAGAAGAACATTTCATTGTTAATTACAATAATTCATCAGAATATAAGAATATACAGAGTATAAACAAATAATATACATCAGAAACATATCAAAGATTACAATACATTACATAGCAGCGGAAAATAATACAATACACAACTAGAAGTAATACACGGATACAGAGCTTTCCGAGTATCGTTCCAGCTGCAAACCAAGATCCTGTGAATATAAATCTGCAAAACCATAACTACTAGCGCCCGTGTCAAAATAAGGGACCCAGAGTTTAGGTTAAAACAATAAACTCCAGGTCAGTCATGTGACTGGTGTGAGAACTAAAACAGTTATTAATCTTTATTTTAAAGTTAGGTAAATCAAGGGATGACGCCGTATAACACGGAACAGGTTTCCTCCCAAGAATACCAGTGCACAAAACAATAGCGCAATGCTAAATAAAGAACAACGAAGCTATTATAAGACCCAGGTCCCATCACACAATGCAAAACAAGCTGGAGGATAGGGTTTTACCTTATAATAGCCAAAGAATGCTTGATGCGCTAAATTTCATCTTTTATTATTACTATAAATGTATAGTGGCAAAACAATTTCAAATTATAAGTATCAATCATAGACGGCATGGGTACCATATATCATGTCGCCAATACTAGGCTCTACAATCAAAACCGCAAAGTCACGTATTTGGAAGTTGTATTTCCATCTGTGAACCGAGGCAAAAGATAGTCCTCTACCGAATTCGAGAATATCTAGCCCGAGTCTCAGGCAGGTACTCAGTCAAGCCTTTGGATCGTCAGGGCCGGTCCACCGATGTGGATTGAAATGCCTGAACACTACGTTTACCCGCCCTTTGGGTCATAAATGAGCCAACAAATGACTCCATCAGCTCCACATAGTCACCGATATATCCGAGGCACCTCGCAACAAATACAACCACATAAGTCAAACTCGTCAGGGCGTGTAAAACCACTGACGCCACTTCTAGCTAGAAGGAAACATATGCCCTCCCTGATGTCCTCTTCCGTTTCTGGTTCACAACTGGGGTGTGAGGCTCGTGAATCAACGCTACCCAAAGCTATGCCACACAGGCCGTGCTTTGATCATCAACCACAAGACTTTGCTTTTCAATAAAAGCCTTAATCATTTGCCACTTAGGCATGCCACACAGGCAATTCACTCCATGCGATTGATATCCACCAATATATAACCTCTAAGCTCGTACGTCTCAGAGAAGGGCGTTAAGCAAGAGAATAAATTCTCCACCGCTAAACAAATATATATTTAATAGAAATCAATTACATAGAATAAAATCCAATGTCAGACACACAGTCCATTTACAAGTCCGTTCTGGGTCTGAACGAAACCGGAGGCACCTTGTACCTCGCATATCCATCGATCTCCAAGTACGTCTGGACGACCACTAACTGATTCCCTCCTCTTGGGTGTACGGCCCAATCAGTATTACCAGTAATCACCCAAACGACGTGAAGACCTCCAGTCTTCGACCACCATCTTCATCCTCGACACCACGTTGAATCAGTTATTCAGAATGGGATGAACCCGGTCTTTCTGAATAACTTGTGTATATAATAAACAAGTGTTACACAAACACAACATATGCCTCATTCCAATTCATCAGTCCCTAATCGTAAATTAGCAAGAGAGCAATTCACCAAACATTAACCACGAAGGCCGAAACCAACATCAGATCAATACCCAGGAAACCATTCTTCTTAGCTAACCTCCAGTTAGTTTCTAAATTTCACATTCTTAGGGAAAGGTTCCCATTAATTTTATCAAAGATAAATTCTTTAAATTTATTCTTTAATCTTCCTTTGAATATAATTTCGAACTAGTCGGGATCAGCGAACCACGCCGAAGTAATCATTTATTTTATTTCCCAATCCCAACCTATTCATCCCATGAAGTAAAATTGGTCATACTTCATATCTAACACCACGGTGTGATCGGTAAATTCAATTACCATTTCACGTTCAAATCTAGTTAAAGATTTAACTATCGCCTTAAGCAAAACTGGTGATACTCCATTCTCGATCATTTCAATCTAAATAAAGATTCATTAAAACTCCAGTTAGTTTTAATCTTCCCAAAAATCAATATCTTGTCTTTAACTGGGTTAAAGAACCAATGTCATTTAAAACACGGTTCACGATAAACCCAAAATCACATTCCATTAATTATCGGGTTAAAGAACAAATGTTATTTAAAACACCGTTGACGATAAACCCAAAAACCAATTCCAATTCAATTCCTATTAAATACCATTTAATTGGTACACTTAATTAAATATAAATAAAAAGATTTAATCTTTTTCTCAACTAGGTTTAAGGACAGTGTTGATGAAGACACCATTCACGACAAACCCAAATCACATTTGATATTAATTACAAGGCTCTGAATAGAAAATATATTGGCTTATATTCAATATCAAATTCGACGACCAACAAATATCGTATTTGATATAACGATATAAATATATCTTTCAAATTTCCATAACAATATCTGTATAATCACGAAATCCAATATCGAAATATTCCAAAGACAATTTCCATTCAAATCAATTCCAATTCAATTATTGGAAATTCTGGTTACTTTTGAAACCATTTCAAATCCACTTTATTTATTTTAAAAATAAATAAATTATAATTCTAGTTCAAAACTAGTTCATTTCGACAAAAATCTATTTTTGTCTTTTCAAATATGGAAATTTTCATCACAATTCTTCACAAATCATTTCTTATGATTTTACACAAATTATTATTATTATTAATAATTTTATCAAGGCCCGTACAGTCGATTTCCATCAACGACCATCGAACTGCACTTACAGCGACCTTTTCCCAATCTGATTTGGACATAATTCCAAATCCAACCGTTAGATTTCAAATCTCTAATATGCGTTAGAAAGCTCTTTTCGATACGAACCCAAAGGTTCCAGTTTTAGGAGAATCCGACGGTCTGATCTCCCGTAATATCCATTCGAAGTCAATGGTCGAAATTCGCGAACTACCGCGGCGCGGCTTGTTCAATTCAGGCCATTATATATATATTATATATATTTCGTCGATTTCCTTTCAAAATGTATTTTATAAATCATTTAAAATTCATTTTTAAAATGATTTCAACTTCATATTCAATTTCTAATCAAAATCGAATATTCCACATCATCGATATACAAATTATAATATTTTCAAAATGTTAAATTTTGAAATCACTTTCTTTTCTACATTCATTATAAAGACGAATAAAATCGATATAAATATCGTCCACGTCAAAATGGCGTCAATCTAATCAACATGGCTTTTATTCAACACATGAATGTATATTCTATTCAACACAAGAATTTATTTTCTATTCAACACATGAATTTATTTTCAATTCAACGCATGAATTTATTTTCAATATTGGAATGAGGCCCAATCAATTACCATATAATGTTAATTATACGGATTTTCTACAACACATGTATATAACAACAACGATAAATAATCAACCATCATCCAGAGTGCACCACACAACTGAATAAGCATTGAATATAAATAATTAACGCTTACACAGTCTGTCAACCCATCGATTGACATACAACTAAACAATCGGGATTAGTGTACGTCAAATATCATCCTAATACCCGTGTGGGGTTTAAAATCAACAAACACATATTTTATTTATGTGGTTGGGCGATGTGTAAAATTTATCGTCCCAATCAATATCAGTCAAATTAGTGTATATAAACAAATCGTCCGATTTGTTTATTACTATTTATTTTATATAAACGTTAAAAATTATATTTTTAACTATAAAATATTTTCCACTATAAAATATTTTATTTTATTCCACATAACACAATCAAATTTCACAACACAGCAGTCAAACAAACAAGCCATCCATGGTCTGTGGATGACGGGTGTCGGGTGCTGCTAAGCACCATCTGCATCCTAGTATATATTTCAACTAGAAATAAATTTAAAAGTGAGGAGTTCTCACCGATAGCTAAACCTATTCACCGCGATTATTCATATGTAGGAAAACTTCACCGTGCTTCCAACGAGATCTGTTCAACACCGTTTGTGTTAAAAATTATATTTTTAACAACGTTACTCCCTATGTAAAGATTATATTTTTACTTTGCTAAAATATATATAAAAATCATAACTTTATACCAACATAAAAATCATATTTTCATTTTACTTCTCATCTAATAAAAATCATATTTTTATAATCTCTACCGTATAAAAATCATATTTTTATTTCAAATCTCTATACGTAAAAATCGTACCTTTTTCGCTATTCAAACTAGTAAAAATCCTACCTTTATTTTGCTATTCAAACTAGTAAAAATCCTACCTTTATTTTGCTCCAATTATAAACTGCTTTTATAAATAATAAAAACTGATTTCTTATTATAAATAATAATAAAGAAATAACAACTAAAGAAACTTACATGAGGTAGGGGAAGAAGGAAGAGGCGCAGTGGGTGAAGGAGGAGGGGCGGTGGCAGTCAAAGGGGGGCGGCGGCGGTATTGGGTCACGGGGCTAGGGTTTTCATGGATTTGGGGACAACGGTCGCGGAGGAGAGGAGCAGAGGGGAAATGAAGGGGTGGTCTGGAGAGAGAAGCGGAGGGCGGTGGCTGTGGGCGCCACCTGCGGCAGCGCGGCTCCATCGGTGGGGGGGGGGGGGGGGTGGGGGGGGCGACAGGGTTTTGGATCGTGAGTTTTTTTTTACTGAATGAATTCCATCGTGGAAGATAAAGGGGAGGGAAGGGTTTTAAAGTAAATTATATATATTTTATTATTTTTAAATTCCAAAAAGCAACTTTAAATTTCGATCTCCAAATGAGACCCACTGCCTGTCGTCCCTGGCTAATTACCCCCATTCCAAACACAATGGGATAGGTATCGTAGGCTGATTCGATCATTTCGATCAGTTTCCGTCAAAATCTAAATATAACTCTATATATTGAATTTGTACGCACATTTCTATTTACCGGGGCCACATACTAACTAGAAAATTCCCGAAAAATATTTTCTAGCTTCGTATTGACGGTACGATCGTAATAAAACCAATTTCGTCAAATTCTGAGACCGTTCGAAAAATGGCCATTTTCCAGTCGATTAAAATCAACTAAAACTAGTCAAACACGTTTTCCTTTGCCACGCTCCCATATTGATTCGAAAAATTACGAATTTTGGAATCTAGCAATAATTTGACATCATGGATCCAACAAAAGTGGTTTCGTCGAAAACCGAGTTCGTTTGCAAAATTACTATTTTTAAGGGCCAGAATTCCATAGCGACTATTCTGAATTTTCAACTAGACATAACTTTTTATCCCCGCTATGAAATTTCAATTTTTCGAATTCTTGAAAAGATATTCTCAATTAGATTCTAATATTTTTGGTTTCGTTAAAACCCGGTTTATTTCGAATCCTGCACATTCATTTGAATTTTGAAATCGAATTTTCAAACTACCGCGCCATTTTCAATTCCTTTTATAATTTAAAATAAATATTTATATTCTAACGATGATTCAAATAAATATATACGTTCTAATTCTATTCAAAAATATATTTCTCATCATCATTATTTAAAATAATCTATTTTAAATAATCAAAATTCATTAAAATAGCCAAAATAAAAATTTTAAATTGTCTCAGAATTTCCGAGTTATTACAATCTCCCCCACTTTAAACTTTTCGTCCCCGAAAAGGAACGAAGCTGAAAGTTGTTTAACTAATCAACTCAACTTCCCTTGTTTTCTTTATGGCTTAAGTTCTTCAACTTTTCAGTTTCTAAGAACTTTTCAAATTTTTCAAAAATTTGGCTAACACCCTAAATTTTCGAAAAATTTCACCATAACCTCCCCTGCACCGGGGACTTCGGGATATTTCAAATAGCCTACCATAGCCCTCATCAATCCAAAAAGAAAAAGAAACAGCCAAGCGGCTAGCCAATCGGCTCATAAAATCACCCAAACCCAAAGAAATAAAATAAACATGTACCTATTTGTCGGGCAAACAATTTTATTCCTCTTCTATAGCCTCCTTGCTATGACCTGTTCAATGTAAGTACATGTATATGTATGCATATGCGATAAATTTTCAATACAATTCACTATTTGATTCAATTTGGCTAAAGGTTCAACATTTTAATTAATCAAACAATAATCAAACAACACAACTAGCAATCAATTACATAATTATCATTTCAAACACATAACTTGGATACATAGT
This sequence comes from Allium sativum, assembly GCA_030737875.1. Lineage (NCBI taxonomy): Eukaryota > Viridiplantae > Streptophyta > Magnoliopsida > Asparagales > Amaryllidaceae > Allium > Allium sativum. The sequence continues at coordinate 1,024,181,814 of CM060924.1, forward strand.
CAAAAAATCACATTTTTTATGACAAATCACAACAATAAGCCCTATCTAGTTTTGGTTCTCACACCAGTCAATTGGAAATATATAGATATCCTATTTTCGGCACTCGAACATAAATTTTGATGATGCATGTGCTATCATCAGTACCATCTCCGGGCGACTAGAGTGTGATTCTATATCTATTCAGTATATTAAAACTTCGAATACACGCGGATCATACATATACGCAAAATCTTTATATACTGCATTGTCCAAATTCAATATAATATAAAATAAATAATCAAATACGAATGGTTGATTTAAATTTTCAAAACAAAATTTGTTTTCACTTTTATTTTTCAAAACAACCCCCTTCACACTCGTTCTAGGATATTACTGATCCTATCTCGAACGAGTCATTCTCGTTGGATATTACTAATCCAATCTCTGATGAATTCTGTCGTATGGTTCTAATGTGTCTTGTTCTCTGAGCTTTATAAACCAAAGCTCTGATACCAGAATGAACCCCCTTACGGGAAATCACGAATTGAGTTAAGAACAAGCCACATCGGAACGCAAACAGAAGAATATTTCATTTTTAATTACAACAATTCATTAGAATACAAGAATATATAGAGTATAAACAAATAATATACATTAGAAAAATATCAGAGATTACAATACATTACATAGCAGCGGAAAATAATACAATACACAACTAGAAGTAATACACGAATACAGAGCTTTCCGAGTAACGTTCCAGCTGCAAACCAAGATCCTGTGAATATAACTCTGCAAAACCAAAACTACTAGCTTCCCGTGTCAAAATAAGGGCACCCAGAGTTTAGGTTAAAACAATAAACTCCAGGTCAGTCATGTGACTGGTGTGAGAAATAAAACAGTTAATAATCTTTATTTTAAAGTTAGGTAAATCAAGGGACCACGCCATATAAAACGGAACGGGTTTCCTCCCAAGAATACCAGTGCATAAAACAACAGCGCAATGGTAAATAAAGAACAAAGGGGGGCGGCGGCGGATTCCTTCCAGGAAGAGGCACAGTGGATGAAGGAGGAGGCGCGGCGACAGTCAAAGTGGGGCGGCGGCGGATTTGATCACGGGGCTAGGGTTTTCATGGATTTGGGGACAACGGTCGCGGAGGAGAGAAGAAGAGGGGAAACGAAGGGGTGGTCTAGAGAGAGAAGCGGAGGGCGGTGGCGGTGGGCGCCACCTGCGGCGGCGCGGCTCCATCGAGGGGGGGCGACAGGGTTTTGGAGCGTGGGTTTTTTTTTACTGAATGAATTCTATCGTGGTAGATAAAGGGGTGGGAGGTGTTTTAAAGTAAATTATATATATTTTATTAGTTTTAAATTCCAAAGCGCAACTTTAAATTTCAATCTCCAAACGAAACCCACCGCCTGTCGTCCCTAGCTAATTACCCCCATTCCGAACACAATGGGATAGGTATCGTAGGCTGATTCGATTGTTTTGACCAATTTCTGTCAAAATCTAAATATAACTCTATATATTGAATTTGAACGCACATTTCAATTTACCGGGGCCACATACTAACTAGAAAAATTCCCGAAAAATATTTTCAAGCTTTTTATTGACGGTACGGTCCTAACAAAACCAATTTCGTCAAATTCTGAGACCGTTTGAAAAATGGCCATTTTCCAGTCGATTAAAATCAACTAAAACTAGTCAAACGCGTTTTCCTTTGCCACGCTCACATACTGATTCGAAAAACTTCGAATTTTGGAATCTAGCAATAATTTAACATCACGGATCCAACAAAAGTGGTTTCGTCGAAAACCGAGGTCGTTTGCAAAATTGCTATTTTTAAGGGCTAGAATTCCATAGCGACTATTCTGAATTTTCAACTGGACATAACTTTTTATCCCCGCTATGAAATTACAATTTTTCAAATTCGTTGGAAAGATATTTGTAACGACCCGTATTCTACACATCATAGGATTGTAGAATATTTATTTCTTTCCCATGTGAAGTCGTATGGTCAGGTAACTTTGGGAAACATCCATGAGAGTCATTTCCCATGTTCATGATTTTTGTTGATGTTTGAATGACCATTTTGCCCCTAGTTGGTACTGTTTTGGCCATAACTTTTGATTGGAAAGGAATTTTGACCTGGAACCACTTCCATTAGATTCGTTTGATGGTTTCTCTTTCCGTAGAGTGGTCATAATAGTCAAACGGACTTACCGTTTGGGAGATATGGCTGAAACAAAGTTTGGAGGGTGAAAAACTGCTTGACCGGGCCAAACTGGGTGATTAGTGAGTAGGCCCATAACCCATTTCGGGATTAGGGTTATGGGAGGGCTGAAATGAGATGGAGAATCATTCTATTTCAGTTTTCTAGCCTCCACTTATCACCAAGGATCCCTAAAAATGGCCTCCAACCTCTAAATCACCTCCAAATCACCTTTTTAGCAAGGATTTAGCTTAGCAATCCCTAATCAAGGAAGATCTTCCCCAAATCAACATAGGAGCTGCTATTGGCATTGAGATTCACATCAAATCAGAGAATCATTTCAGATCTTAGTTTATTTTGTGGCTAAGGTGAGTGATTTGCATAGTTTTACTCTAATTATGGCTAATTAGGAGTGATTAGTGTTAATTAGCGAATTTATACACTAATAAATTCGGGAAAAATGTTCATAAATTCTTAAATGATGTTTTCGACCTCTGATATGAATTTGGGTTAATTTGGTTAAGTTTTGCTAATCCTATCATTAGTTTCACCTAAACATGCTTAAGGGGAAATATGGGATTTTGGGTATGTTTGATCCATTTTAACCTATCATATGGATGTTTTGATGTTTGTGGTTGATTATGAATGTTGCTATGACTGTATGAAAAGCTTTGTGATTGATTCCAATAGTTAGGATGGTCAAAAACGTCGTCGAATGGCGTAAACACTTGCTGAAATAGTTTCAGAAAACAGTGCAGGGTTCGGATCGGATCGGATAAGGGGGCTCGGATCGGATATGTTGAACTGAGCAAAGAATCTGATCGGATCGGAACCCAACACTTGGGAAAAGTGGCAAAAAGGAAGGCCACCCTAGCTGAACTGGGATCGGATCGGATAGAGGAAAACGGATCGGATCGAGAAGGACAGATCGGATCGAGGAGGACGGATCAGATCGGAAGCACGAAGACGAATCAGAGCAGGAGCACGGAAGCGGATCAGATAAGAGCATATGAAGGGAGCATGAAGACGGATCGAAAACGCGAACCAAGAAGGGACACCCGACCCGACCTGAAGGGAAGCACCCGACCCGACCCGAAGAGAAGCATCTGACTCGAACACAAAGGAGTACCCGACCCGAACCGCACCATAAGGAGACCCGACCCGAACGGATGAAGGACACCGACCCGAACCGATAACTTGAGGAGGAACCCGACCCGACCCAGTATTGACCAATAACCCAAGATGCAAAGGTAGTCCAATAGGGGAAGTAGAGCTCAGGATCCCGGAACCAGTTGGGAACCAAGGAGTTCACTTCATGGTTGGACTTTGCTACGGGACGTGTGCTAAGGAGTTGTCGACGTTCATAACTTCGATTCACCACTAAAAAGAAATGATGGGCTACTTATCAGTGCAGTAGGGTCATTCTGACCTGAGGGGCAAGGTGATGGTAGCAAGACTACGTTATCAGTGCAGTAGGGTCATTATGACCTGAGGGGCAAGGTGATGCGTAGTAAGACTATGAGCCAGCGCAGATGGGGTGAATAACTCCATGGGGCAAGTGGACATAGTAAGGATTAGTAAGACTATGAGCCAGTGCAGTGGGGTTCTTGTGACTCCATGGGGCAAAGTGGACATAGTAAAGATTGGTAAGGCTATGAGCCAGTGCAGTGGGGTTCTTGTGACTCCATGGAGCAAAGTGGACATAGCAAATGATTAGTGGCTACGTTATCAGTGCAGTGAAGCCATTTATGACTTCATGGGGCAAAGTGATCATAGTAAGGTATGTTGGGTGATCGAAGTGGTGAATATCGTATGCTTTACGCACTGAGTGAGAGATGTGAGGATGGATGCTAAGCTTGATTGTTTGCCATCCCTATGACATGCACACCTCCCCCACCTCCGTATCTTTATATTGTTTGATATGATACCTTAGAGTGTTGTACAGTATGTAGTGCTAACTCTTTGGTTGCAGGTCCAGGTTCAGGTATGTTTTAGTCTACCTGTTATTGTTCACTTTAGATGCTTATCACTCATACCAGGCTTTATGTCTGACCCAGAGTTTTATGTCTCCTCTTATTACTCTGGGTGCTCACACGAGCAGACTAGAGACAGGTTAGCTGGTGATGCGCGAGTAGCTGATTCGGAGGCGGGTAGGAGGCTTCCACGTATGATATATATATACACATTCTCCCTGTGTCGTTGGTGGTCGCTACTTGGGCATTAGTAGCGTACCTCATTTATCTTGCTTTTGCTTGAGACAGTTTAAAGTTGTAATAAGCTGTATTTTGGATTTCCGCTGCTATGATGTTTAGTTCTGATTTTCATCTTATGCACTGTCTCTCCTGTTTTATGTCAAGTATGTTATTATTATATTTTGTTCTATGCGCTGTGAGACATTCTACAGGTTCCTTGATTAGTTTATTCCCTTCTTTCTTTTCTTATGACGACCGTTCCGTGCTAGTCGGGCATGTGTACAGCGCACTTCCGGAGGAAATGCAGGCTGGTGCGGGGCGGGCCGTCACACTTGGTATCAGAGCTCTAGGTTGCATAGTTAACCTAGGGAAAGACACTAGGGAGAGTTAGTACGTATATGAGAGCGCGTATTTGTGATTACTTTGGTTTTCAAAAGCTAAGTATATATATACTATTAGTAGTATAAGAATGAAGTTGCATTGCACTAGTACCACTATGGGGTCGTTAATCATTTCCCTTCTACAGATTGACGATGAGCCGACATGTTAGAGGTACCGGTAGAGGGGCCAATAATGGGAATGCCGCTGACATGAGGGCGATGTTTACCAACCTCATGAGAGACATGCTTAGAGAAGTGCAAGGGGCAGTTCCCAATCCCGGAGTTGGTGTTGGCCCAGTAGTGCAGGCGCCTAGGGTCGATTTCGCCAAGTTGTGCAAAGATTACACTAATCTTGGTGGGAAGCCGTTCCACGGAACGGAGTCGGCCACGGATGTTCAAGATTGGATGGATAGCTGTGACCGTATCTTTGATGACTTGGATCTTGAGGATGCGATGAAGAGGAGGCTAGCGTCTCGTCAGCTGCAAGGGCGAGCGATGAATTGGTGGAATGCTATTAGAACAACTACTCCAGAGGACCAGGTTACTTGGGTTCAGTTCAAGGCTCGCTTTAGCGAGAAGTTCATTCCAACTGCCCAGAAGTCAGTGTTGTTCAAGAGGTTCTTGGAACTCAAGCAGAATGGGAGGGCAGTTTCTGATTATATTGCTGAGTTCGACACTTTGTCGAAATATGGACTATCTCTTATTGATACCCCTGAGAAGAAGAATGAGAAGTTCATTACTGGTTTGGATGGATACTTGGGGGAAAGGCTTATCAACCACATCGATGAGACTTTTGAATCGATCGTGGGGAAAGCTTTGAGATCAGAGAGCCTTTACCCTAAGTCAAAGACTGAGGCTGCATTTGCAGAAGGGCCAAAGCCGCAAGCAGGCGGTGGAGGCAAGAATAGCTCTCAGAATAAGAGGAAGCAGGACCAATCAAAAGGTGGCCAGAAAAAGAGTAAGAAGGATGTTGAGTGCTTCAGTTGTGGAAAGAAGGGCCATTATGCTAAAGAATGTCGGGCCAAGCCAGCGGAAAGGATGTGCTACAACTGTGGCCAAGTGGGACATCAGAAGGATAAGTGTCTGCAACCTCTTAAGGAGAAGTAGATTGTGAAAGCATATGCTATTGATGCTGTTCCTTCTTCGTCGAATGCCCCAACTGCGGCGGAGAAAGGAAAGAATGTTGTTATTCAAGGTATGATTTCTATTTATGATGTACCAATTCGAGTTTTGTTTGATACTGGGGCTTCCCGTTCCTTCATATCTAGTGACCTGGTAGATAGGTTGGGACTGGAACCCGAGATAGTCGATAGACCATTGGTTGTGACGAACCCGATTGGTGGTTCGACTAGCCTTAGTATGATTTGCAGGAATTTGGTCTTATCGAGTCATGGATGTATGTTTGTATGTGATTGCTTTGTTTTGGGCTTTACTGGGTATGGCATTATATTGGGAGTCGATTGGCTCCAAAGATACGGGGTGGTGGTAGACTGTGAGGGCTTTTTGGTGACAGTGAGGGCGGATGATGGGCGGAGGGTAGTGTTTGGTAGTCTACCTAGTGATGGGGTTATGGCTAGTTTTGTAAATTCCCTCGACATCCCGCAGGATGAGTTATCAGATGTGCTCGTGGTTGGCCAGTATCCGGACGTCTTCGAGGAGGTGACCGGGCTTCCACCACACCGAGAGATTGAGTTCCGTATTGATTTAGTGAAAGATGCCAGACCTATAGTGATGCCACTTCGTCGTATGGCACCAAAGGAGCAGCGAGAGCTCGGGGTGCAAGTCAGCAATCTTTTGAAGAAGGGATTTATTAGAAGGAGTGTCTCCGAGTGGGGAGCACCAGTTGTGTTTGCCACTAAGGCAGATGGTTCTCTTCGTTTGTGTGTGGACTATCGCGAGTTGAATAAGGTGACGAGGAAGAATAAATATCCTCTACCGCGTATAGATGATTTGTTTGATCAGCTGGAAGGAGCAAGAGTGTTCTCCCAGTTGGACCTCGCGATAGGATTTCATCAGCTTCGAGTAGCAGATGAGAGTGTTCCGAAAACGGCATTTAGGACGCCGCCTGGATTTTATGAGTGGTTGGTCATGCCGTTTGGGTTGACCAATGCACCAGCCTACTTTGTGGATCTTATGAATCGAGTATTCAGAGATCAGTTGAATAAGTTTGTTCTTGTGTTCGTGGATGATATCCTTGTTTATTCAAGGACAGAAGAGGAACACAAGGGACACTTGAGGATAGTGATGGAGGTGTTGAGGAAACACCAATTGAAAGTGAAATTCTCAAAGTGCCATTTTTGGAGAAGGGAAGTAAGATTCTTGGGTCATGTTGTTTCAGAGTGTGGTATTGCCGTGGACCCTGCGAAAGTGGCTACGGTACAAGATTGGCCTACGCCCAAGAATTCTACAGATGTAAGGAGTTTCTTGGGATTAGCCGGATATTATTGTAAGTTTATCCAGGACTTCTCCAAGATAGCAGCACCGTTGACTCAGTTGACTAAGAAGAATCAGTCCTTCGTCTGGGACGGAGTGTGTGAGGATTCCTTCAAAAGTCTAAAGGAGAGGTTGACGCGTGCGCCAGTGTTAGTCATTCCTGAGGGGAATGAAGAGATGACGGTATACACGGATGCTTGTGGTACCGGACTGGGTGCAGTATTGATGCAAGGAGGTAGGGTTATAGCTTATGCTAGTCGACAGCTAAAGCCGCATGAGAAGAAGTATCCTACCCATGATTTGGAATTGGCAGCGATTGTATTTGCGCTGAAGATGTGGAGACACTATCTCTTGGGAGAAAGATTTGAGTTGTTTACCGATCATAAATCGTTAAAGTATCTCTTCTCTCAGAAAGATGTGAATCTCTGTCAGCAGAGATGGTTAGAGTTCTTGGCTTCGTATGATTTTGATATCGCATACACACCTGGGAAAGGTAATGCAGTAGCCGATGCCTTGAGTAGGAGACATGCCAGCTTAGGGGCAATGTTTCTTGAATGGAAGCAACTGGAGTATATCGCGGGGTTTGATTTCAGACCAAAGTGCGAGTTGGATCCAGTTATGCTAGCTAGTTTGACGATCAGACCCACTTTGATAGAGCGGATTGGTTCTAGCCAGAGGGACGATCCTAATCTATTAGAAATCATCTCCAAGTTAGAGATGGGTATCGATGAGGAGATGAATGTGTATGGGCTTGATCGAGATGGATGGCTTCGGAAGAATGGAAGACTAGTTGTGCCCAACGTGAATGGTTTGAGAGATGAAGTGCTTAGAGAATGCCATCACTCAAAACTGACTATACATCCCGGTGGTAATAAGATGTATCGAGACATGAGACAGACTTACTACTGGGAAGGGATGAAAAGAGACGTTGGGAAGTTTATATCCAAATGCATGAATTGCCAGCTAGTTAAAGCCGAACAAAAGAAGCATAGTGGGTTGTTGCAACCATTAGAAATTCCCGAATGGAAATGGGAACAAGTTTCGATGGATTTCATCGATGGTTTACCAAGGACTAGGTTGGGACATGATAGCATTTGGGTAATTGTGGATCGATTGACTAAGAGTGCGAGATTTATACCAGTCAAATCGACCAGGACAGCAGCCAAGTCGGCATAATTGTATATGAAATGGGTAGTGAGATTTCATGGAATACCCAAAAGCATTGTGAGTGACCGAGACCCGTTGTTCACTAGTGGGTTTTGGAAAAGCTTACAAGAGGCTCTAGGGTCAGGATTACATCTCAGTACCGCATATCATCCTCAGACCGACGGTCAGACGGAGAGGGTGAATCGTATATTGGAAGATCTCTTGAGAGCTTGTATATTGGATTTTGGTGGATCATGGGATGACCATTTGCATCTAGTAGAGTTTGCATATAATAATAGCTACCAATCCAGTATCGGTATGGCTCCATATGAAGCTTTGTACGGAAGACCGTGCAACTCACCATCATGTTGGATAGAAACTGGCGAGAAGTTTGTGCTTGGACCAGATGTGGTGAGAGAAACTTCAGATAAGATTAAGATCATTCAGCAACGAATGAAAGCTGCCCAAGATAGGCAGAAGAGTTATGCTGATAAGAGGAGAAGAGATTTGAAATTCTCCGTTGGTGACTTGGTGTTTGTTAAGATCTCTCCGTTGAAGAGCGTGATACGATTTGGCAGGAGAGGCAAGTTGGCACCAAGATTTGTTGGCCCATTCTCTGTTCTTGAATTAGTCGGGAATCTGGCATATAGAGTTGGCTTACCAGAGAAGATGGCGGGAGTTCACAATGTATTTCATGTTTCCCAACTAAGGAAGTTCGTTCACGACTCAGATATGACTATTTCACCTGATCAGTTAGAGGACTTCGAAGTAGAACCTGAGGCGGTTGGGAACCGCAAGCCGATTCGTATTATGGGGCACGATACGAAGCAACTTCGAAGGAAGTCAGAGAAGCTAGTCAAGGTTCAGTGGGGCGAGAACGAGAATGATTGTACTTGGGAGACAGAGGAGAGCATTAGGAAGGCATATCCAGAACTCTTTTCCTGGTAAGATTTACTTTACGATTTAGTTTTCCGCATGCTAGGGTAGACTTGTTTTGCTTGTTTTGCATATTGATTGCTGTTTTATGATTGATAGGCATGCGGGACCTTTGTGTGTGTTTGGATTAGGGAATTTCGGGGGCGAAATTTCTTAAGGAGGGGAGAGTGTAACGACCCGTATTCTACACATCATAGGATTGTAGAATATTTATTTCTTTCCCGTGTGAAGTCGTATGGTCAGGTAACTTTGGGAAACATCCATGAGACTCATTTCCCATGTTCATGATTTTTGTTGATTTTTGAATGACCATTTTTCCCCTAGTTGGTACTGTTTTGGCCATAACTTTTGATTGGAAAGGAATTTTGACCTGAAACCACTTCCATTAGATTCGTTTGATGGTTTCTCTTTCCGTAGAGTGGTCATATTAGTCAAACGGACTTACCGTTTGAGAGATATGGCTGAAACAAGGTTTGGAGGGTGAAAAACTGCTTGACCGGGCCAAATTGGGTGATTAGTGAGTAGGCCCATAACCCATTTCGGGATTAGGGTTATGGGAGGGCTGAAATGAGATGGAGAATCATTCCATTTCAGTTTTCTAGCCTCCACTTATCACCAAGGATCCCTAAAAATGGCCTCCAACCTCTAAATCACCTCCAAATCACCTTTTTGGCAAGGATTTAGCTTAGCAATCCCTAATCAAGGAAGATCTTCGCCAAATCAACATAGGAGCTGCTATTGGCATTCAGATTCAAATCAAATCAGAGAATCATTTCAGATCTTAGTTTATTTTGTGGCTAAGGTGAGTGATTTGCATAATTTTACACTAATTATGGCTAATTAGGAGTGATTAGTGTTAATTAGCGAATTTATACACTAATAAATTCGGGAAAAATGTTCATAAATTCTTAAATGATGTTTTAGACCTCTGATATGAATTTGGGTTAATTTGGTTAAGTTTTGCTAATCCTATCATTAGTTTCACCTAAACATGCTTAAGGGGAAATATGGGATTTTGGGTATGTTTGATCCATTTTAACCTATCATATGGATGTTTTGATGTTTGTGGTTGATTATGAATGTTGCTATGACTGTATGAAATGCTTTGTGATTGACTCCAATAGTTAGGATGGTCGAAAACGTCGTTGAATGGCGTAAACACTTGCTGGAATAGTTTCAGAAAACAGTGCAGGGTTCGGATCGGATCGGATAAGGGGGCTCGGATCGGATATGTTGAACTGAGCAAAGAATCCGATCGGATCGGAACCCAACACTTGGGAAAAGTGGCAAAAAGGAAGGCCACGCTAGCTGAACTGGTATCGGATCGGATAGAGGAAAACGGATCGGATCGAGAAGGACGGATCGGATCGAGGAGGACGGATCGGATCGGAAGCACGAAGACGAATCAGAGCAGGAGCACGGAAGCGGATCGGATAAGAGCATATGAAAGGAGCATGAAGACGGATCGAAAACGCGAACCAAGAAGGGACACCCGACCCGACCCGAAGGGAAGCACCCGACCCGACCCGAAGAGAAGCATCTGACTCGAACACAAAGGAGTACCCGACCCGAACCGCACCATAAGGAGACCCGACCCGAACGGATGAAGGACACCGACCCGAACCGATAACTTGAGGAGGAACCCGACCCGACCCAGTATTGACCAATAACCCAAGATGCAAAGGTAGTCCAATAGGGGAAGTAGAGCTCAGGATCCCGGAACCAGTTGGGAACCAAGGAGTTCACTTCATGGTTGGACTTTGCTGCGGGACGTGTGCTAAGGAGTTGTCGACGTTCATAACTTCGATTCACCACTAAAAAGAAATGATGGGCTACTTATCAGTGCAGTAGGGTCATTCTGACCTGAGGGGCAAGGTGATGGTAGCAAGACTACTTTATCAGTGCAGTAGGGTCATTATGACCTGAGGGGCAAGGTGATGCGTAGTAAGACTATGAGCCAGCGCAGATGGGGTGAATAACTCCATGGGGCAAGTGGACATAGTAAGGATTAGTAAGACTATGAGCCAGTGCAGTGGGGTTCTTGTGACTCCATGGGGCAAAGTGGACATAGTAAAGATTGGTAAGGCTATGAGCCAGTGCAGTGGGGTTCTTGTGACTCCATGGAGCAAAGTGGACATAACAAATGATTAGTGGCTACGTTATCAGTGCAGTGAAGCCATTTATGACTTCATGGGGCAAAGTGATCGTAGTAAGGTATGTTGGGTGATCGAAGTGGTGAATATCGTATGCTTTACGCACTGAGTGAGAGATGTGAGGATGGATGCTATGCTTGATTGTTTGCCATCCCTATGACATGCACACCTCCCCCACCTCCGTATCTTTATATTGTTTGATATGATACCTTAGAGTGTTGTACAGTATGTAGTGCTAACACTTTGGTTGCAGGTCCAGGTTCAGGTATGTTTTAGTCTACCTGTTATTGTTCACTTTAGATGCTTATCGCTCATACCAGGCTTTATGTCTGACCCAGAGTTTTATGTCTCCTCTTATTACTCTGGGTGCTCACACGAGCAGACTAGAGACAGGTTAGCTGGTGATGCGCGAGTAGCTGATTCGGAGGCGGGCAGGAGGCTTCCACGTATGATATATATATACACATTCTCCCTGTGTCATTGGTGGTCGCTACTTGGGCATTAGTAGTGTACCTTATTTATCTTGCTTTTGCTTGAGACAGTTTGAAAGTTGTAATATGCTGTATTTTGGATTTCCGCTGCTATGATGTTTTGTTCTGATTTTCAACTTATGCACTGTCTCTCCTGTTTTATGTCAAGTATGTTATTATTATATTTTGTTCTATGCGCTGTGAGACATTCTACAGGTTAATTGATTAGTTTATTCCCTTCTTTCTTTTCTTATGACGACCGTTCCGTGCTAGTCGGGCATGTGTACAGCGCACTTCCGGAGGAAATGCAGGCTGGTGCGGGGCGGGCCGTCACAATATTCTCAATTAGATTCTAATATTTTTGGTTTCATTAAAATCCAGTTTATTTCGAATCCTGCACATTCATTTGAATTTTAAAATCGAATTTTCAAACTATCGCACCATTTTCAATTCCTTTTATAATTTAAAATAAATATTTATATTCTAACGACGATTCAAATAAATATATACGTTCTAATTCTATTCAAAAATAATTTTCTCATCGTCATTATTTAAAATAGTCTATTTTAAGTAATCAAAATTCATTAAAATACCAAAATAAAAATTTTAAATTGGCTCAGAATTTCTGGGTTATTACATTTTGGTTGAAAACAAATAGGATTACTTTGTGAAAAAATTCGTCTGCGTATGAAATAGATTATTGAAATCCCCCTTGTCAAAAGCTGTGAGGCTTTAAGGTAGAGCGAGGAGCCATACATCGGGACGGTGCCGGTTTTAATTACCCTGCCGTTATGCGGCCGAAATTTTCTGAAATATTCATATATGAAATGAAATTTGTTTGAACATCCAAAATTCACATTTTTATTGAATATAGAAATAAGGAGAGTATTCATTGATTTGAAATGAAAATAAGTTAAACAATAAAAATCTACATTTTTATTGTATATGAAAATTGTTCATTGTTTTAAAACAAATCATGATTACATTAAAAATACCATTTTTAATGTGAATATAGAATATAGGAAAATTGTTCATTATTTTAAAACAAAATATAATTACATTAAAAATACCATTTTTAAAGTGAATAAAGAATATAGAAAATTTATTCATGTTTTTAAAATAAAAATGATTACATTAAAATCCCATTATTAATGTGAATGTAGAACATAGAAAAGTGTTCATATTTGAAATTTAAAACATGTTAACATTAAATTTTTTATTTTTAACGTGAATACAGAATATGTGAAAGGTGTTCATGTTTTGAAATAAAACATGTCTAACATTAAAATTTTCATTTTTAATGTAACTATAGAATATGAGAAAATTGTTTATGTTTTAAAATAAAAACATGCTAACATTAAAAATCATATTTTAATGTCATGATATGAAGCTAGAAAAAAATGATCATATTTTGTAAATCAAAATATGTTTACATTAAAATTCTCATTTTAAATGAAAAATAGAAAGCTAGAAAAATTGATCATATTTTAAAAGGGAAATATGTTACATTAAAATACTCATTTGTAATGTAAAGTAGAAAACTAGAAAAATGATCATATTTTGAAAAGAAAAATAAGTTGACATTAAAAATTTCATCTTCAATGTAAATGTAGAAAACTAGGAAAATATTCATGTTTTAGAAATAAAAACATGTTTGCATTGAAATTTACATTTTCAATGTTAACGAATATTATAAAATAACCATTGTAAAATAAAAATGTGTTTACATTTAATTTTACATTTTTAATGTCAATGAAACATTAAAAAGAATCATTGTTATATAAAAATGTTTTTACATTGGAATTCACATTTTCAATGTAAATGAATCATTAGTAAAAGGATAAAAAGATTACATTATTTTTAATAACAAGATAAAAAGTTACATTTTTATATAATGTGGTAAAAGAAGTTTAAAAGTTACATTTTATATAATGTAATAATAGAATAGAAATGATTACATTTTTATATAATGTAATAAATGAATAAAAGAAATAAAAATTACATTTTTATTATGTAATAAAGACTGAATGAAAAGATTTCATGCTCTTTGTAACATAGAAAAGAATACATTTTCTATGCAACATAGAATGAATACATTTTTGGTGTAATATGGAAATGTTTACATTTTTGTGTGATATAGAAAAGATTGCAATTTTTGCAGAAATGTAAAAAGGTTATGTTTTAGCTATAAAAACATGTTATCATTAAAAATTACATTTTTAATGAAGTGTAAAGAAATGAGAAAATGTCATGCTTTAGATATAAAAACATGTTATCATTAAAAATTACATTTTTAATGAAGTGTAAAGAAATTAGAAAAATATCATGTTTTAGATATAAAAACATGTTATCATTAAAAATTACATTTTTAGTGAAGTGTAAAGAAATGAGAAAATGTCATGTTTTAGATATAAAAACATGTTATCATTAAAAAATACATTTTTAATGAAGTGTAAAGAAAATAGAAAAAAATGTCATGTTTTAGATATAAATACATGTTATCATTAAAAATTACATTTTTAATGAAGTGTAAAGAAATGAGAAAATGTCATGTTTTAGATATAAAAACACGTTATCATTAAAAATTACATTTTTAATGAAGTGTAAAGAAATGAGAAAATGTCATGTTTTGGATATAAAAACACGTTATCGTCAAAAATTACATTTTTAATGAAGTGTAAAGAATTTAGAAAAATGCCATGTTTTAGATATAAAAACATGTTATCATCAAAAATTACATTTTTAATGAAGTGTAAAGAAATGAGAAAAATGCCATGTTTTAGATATAAAAACATGTTATCATCAAAAATTACATTTTTAATGAAGTGTAAAGAAATTAGAAAAATGCCATGTTTTAGATATAAAAACATGTTATCATTAAAAATTACATATTTAATGAAGTGTAAAGAAATTAGAAAAATGCCATGTTTTAGACATAAAAACATTTTATCATTAAAAAATGCATTTTTAATGAAATGTAAGGACACTGAAAAATGTTCATTGTTTTGAAATGGAAATAGTTTGAAATAGTCGAACGAATTAATTTATATATATATATATATATATATATATATATAAATTAAAATAAAACGAATCGCGCTGCTGAAGTTCGCGTTTCGAAATCGTAACTTCAAACGATTATACCGAGAGATTCGACCGTCGGATTCTCCCAAAACTAGAACCGTTGGGTTCGTTTTGGAAAAATCTTTCCAACGATATAAAATTTGCTAAGATCCAATGGTTAGATTTGGATAAATGTGTAAATCAAATTTTGATAAAAACAGCGCCAGGGCCATGTATTGACCCAAAGCGTCGTTTAATTAAAAACGGCTGTTTTAAATAAATAAAAATAACAATAAATCATTATAAAATATTATAAACAATATGGAATGAAAAATTGTTTTAAGTTATAAATATTCAAGAATTATTTGAAAATTCCAAGTTAAATTTCATTTCAAATAATTATACGACGATTGGAAGTCGAAGATTTGAAGACGGGAATTGAAGATCGGCGATCTTCACATTGAATGGATGACTACTGATGCCCTGGATCAGTTAGCTCCCAGGAGGGGTTATAGTGGTAGTTGTCCGGACGTACTTGTTGATTGTCCGGATATAATCGGTGTCTTCAGTTTCGTTCAAACCCAGAACGGACTTGTAAATGGATGTATGTCTGACATTGGATTTTATTCTGTGCTGATTGATTTCTCGTTAATATATATCTGTTGGGTGGCGGATAATTTATTCTCTTGCTTAACACCCCTCTCTGAGACGTACGAGCTCAGAGGTTATATATTGTTATACATCAGTCGCATGGTGTGAATTGTCAGTGTGGCATGCCAAGATGCAAATGATCAAGGCTTATTGTTGAAAAGCAGAGCCTTGTGGTTGATGATCAAAGCACGGCTTTAAATAGTGTAGCTTTGTGTATATCGTCACTTCGCGAGCTTCACACCCCGGTATGAACCAGAAACAGGAGAAGGACTGCATGGAGGACATACGTTTCTTTCTAGCTAGAAGTGGTGCCATGGTTTTTACAAGGCCTGACATTTTTACTTATTCGGATGATGGAATGAGGAACCTCGGTTATTGGAGTCCCTAGTGGCTCTATTTACACCCCATAGTTCAGGGAAACTTATTTTTCAGGCATTATTGATCCACTGACATTATTTGTGGACCGGCCCTGAAGATCCAAAGTGCAGTTGCGGCTGAGCCTGAGACATGGGCTAGATTGTCTCGAATTCGGTAAGGACTATCTTTTTCCATGGTTCATGATGGAAATCCAACTTCTAATACGACCTGGTTATTATTGTATTACTAGTATGGTGACATAGTATATGGTAGCTATGTCGTCTATGATTGATACATTATGATTGAAATGTTTTTGAAAACATATATATACTAATAATAATATCAAATTTGTCTTATCGTATCAAGCATTTTTGACCACTACAAGGAAAAACTCTATCCTCCGATTTGCGTTGCATTGTATGATGGGACTTGAGTCTTATAATGGTTTCGTTTTTATAAAAAGAATTGCGTTGTTTAATGATTTACTGTATTTATGCACTAGCGATCCAATGGAGTAAACCCGTACCGCGTTAGCGGCGTGGTCCTGTAATTAGCCTTATTATTAAATAGGTTAAATAAGATTTCTCGTACCAGTTCCATGACTGACTCGTAGTTTGTTTCACTTTGCAAACTTAGGTGCCCTCTTTTCCACACGGGCAACCTCGTATACAGGTTTAGCAGATTCATTCTGGATAGCTATGGAGCTGAAGATGGATATTATCATTCCTATTTTGCTGTTCAGACTTCACTTAGTATATTATATTTTTATTCCGATGCAGACATTTTATATTAAGCTGAAATTGTATTCTATGCAAAGTATGATCCGATTATGCTGTGTAACTCTAATGATATATTATTTCCAGTGTAATTTGATGAGCATTATCTGATGTAATTCTCTATTTTTGTTCTGTTGTTATGGTTATGTGTTATATTCCAATGATTATCCTTACTTTCATACTGCGGGAGTTTGGGGTCATCACATACGTAGACAAATTAGAATTTAACTTAAACTTAGTTAAATAAAATTGAAATGGAATTGAACCCAATTAAGTGGAAATTGTATTCGAATAAAATTTAAATTGGTGAAGTAATTGAATTAGTGAAATAAGATTTTGAATTGGAGCCAAACTTGGTTATGGAATAGGATTGTTGAATAAGAATTTGAAATTGAGTTTGGAATTGGAATTCAAAATGGATTAGATGTAAGAGAATGGTTGGATTTGAGGATAAGTTGGTTGGAGATCAAATGGAAATGCATCTTTATATGCTGATAGGGTAGCAAATGGAACAGAAAAGTGATGAATGCCCGACAAAAAGGTACAATTTTATATTATATTTGAGTATAAGATTTCTTTTTGGCAAGCCACTTTGCTGTTTGATTTTCTTTTGGATTAGAGACGACCTAGAGAGGCGAGTTGTAGTCGTACCGATTGAGCCGTGCAAAGGAGATGCTGGCAAAAATTTCGAAAATCTAAGGTTTTAGAAATTTTCAGAATTTTGGAAATATTCTGGAATTAATTTTTTAATTAGAATAAGGTGGTTCAGTTGAAACTAAAGACAAGAAGTGAAATCAAAGATTTTAACTTGATTATAATAGAGTTCATAGCATTTTTTTACCTTGTTAATTTCGAGGACGAAATTCTTTTAAGGGGGAAGGTATGTAACATCCCAGAATTTAGCAATTAAGCAATTAGAATTTTTTTGTAACAACCTGGAAAATTAGAACCAATTTAAAATTTTAATTTTGGCAATTTTAATGAATTCTGAATATTTAAAATGATTTATTTTAAATAATAACGACTAAAAATTTATTTTCGATGAAGTTAAAATGAATAAATTTATTTTAATAATAATTCGAGCCTGAAATGGCGTGGCAGTTTGAAAATTCGATTTCTAACTTCAATTAAATATACAGAATTCAAAATAAGTCAGAATTGGATGAAACGAGAAATATTTGAATCTGTATAATCATATCTTTCTAACGGATGTAACAAACTGAGATTTCATTTTATACGTTGAGAGATATGTCCAGTTTAAAATTCAGAAAAGTCGCCGTGGAATTTATATATATTTAAATATATATAAAGCCCGTAAAAATAGCCATTTTGCAAACGACTTCTGTTTTCGACGAAACCACTTTTGTTGGATCCAAAATTTCAAATTATTGCTAGATTCCAATTTTCATAATTTTTGGAACTAATATGTGAGCGAGGCGCATTTAAACGCGTTTGACCAATTTCAGTTGAATTTAATCACTGGAAAATAACCGTTTTTCAAATGGTCTTCAAATTCGATGAAATTAGTTTTGTTAGGACCGTATCATCAAAACATAGCCAGATTTATTTTTCTGGAATTTTAGGAATCAGTATGTGGCCCCGGTGAATTAAAATGTGCGTTTGAATTTAAAATATAATGATTTATATTTTAAATTTAGCGAGAACTGATCGTAATAACCGAATTGGGTTATGAAAAATATCCCATTGTGTTCGGAATGGGGGTGATTAGCTGTGGGCGACAGACGTTTGGTTCGATTTGGAGTTCGAATTTAAACACAACTATTTTTGGAATAAAATAAAATAAATTAAATATATATATATATAATAGAAATTGGGTCAAAACCCTTTCATTTACTTCCCGTGGTCAAATGCCCACCCCCCCCCCCCCCCCAGAAAAACCCATCGCTGCCTCATACCCGACCACCGCACCGTCCCTCCGCCCGCCTCTGACCCCCTTTTGATGGCGCCTCCCACATCCGACCACCCTCTCTCCTCCCCTTCTTCCATTCGACGTTCAAACCCCCCTTTCCACTCAAAAACCGTGCCTTCACCGCCGTAGGGCCCACCACGACCGAAGCCACCCCAACCAACCTCCAAACCCCGCGCCGCACCTCCCCGCTACATCTGTCCAACTGTGGGTCCCCCTCTCTATTTAAAACTCGTTTTTTATAAATTCCCTTGTGTACATTTCAGGCCCCGACCGGTTTCATCCCTTCCCCGAGACTCCTTCGCCACCCAACATCCTCGATGAGCTTTTATTTCAGTTTTTATTAATTTGTTCAACTAAAAATATGATTTTCATTATATAAACATCGTAATTAAAAACTGATTTTTACATATGTTGTAGAGATATAAAAATGCGATCTTTTATATGTGTGAAGCGATTTTTATTTAAAGGTTTGATTTTTATAATGTTTTCATGAAGATAAAGGTTTGACTTTTATAATGTTTTCATTATGATAAAAATGCGATTTTTATAATGTAAGAAGCGATTTAAAAATATGATTTTTATATATATGGAATTGAAATAAAAAGGTGATTTTAAAAAATAAATATCGTTGATTAAAAATATGATTTTTAATATAAATTTCGTAAAACAGATTGCGTTAGGATTAGAACAGTGAATCTGAGCGACAATAAGGAACAGAGGAGTGGAAACCCGAGGTGAGAACTTCTCACTCTAATTTTAGTTTCTAGTTATAATATATACTAAGATGCAGATGGTGCTTAGCAACACCCGACACCTGTCGTCTAGAGACCATGGACGCCTTGTTTGATTTTAATGTGTTATGAAAATTGATTGTGATGTGGAATGGAATATAAAGTATTCAAGTGTTGAATAAATGTTTTATAGATAAAAATATAATTTTTAATATGTATATGAATAAAATAAATATTTATTTACAAATTGGACGATTTGTTTTTGTACACCCATTTATCTAATATTGATTGGGATGATAAATTTAACAAATCGCCCAATTGTACAAATAAAATCTGTGTTTGTTGATTGAAACCCTACATGGGTATTAGGATGATATTTGATGCACACTAATCCCAATTGTTTAGTTGTATGTCGATCAATTGGTTAACAGACTGATTAAGCGTTAATTATTTATATTTAATGCTTACGCAGTTGTGTAATGCACTCTGGATGATGGTTGATTGTTTATCACTGATATTATATACCTGTGTTGTATGGAATCCATATAATTAACATTATATGGAAATTGATTGGGTCTCATTCCAATTTGGAAAATAAAGAATATTTTAAAATAATATTCAGTAAAAGATCAAAATATGATTTTGATGTCTGATTTTAGATGGACATGAAAATATTTAAATATATAAAGTCGTGTTGATTAGTTATGCTCCATTTTGACGCGAATGATATATACGATTTTGTTCATTTTTATAATGAATAGCGAAAAGTAAGTGATTTCAAAATCTGATGTTTGAAAATATCATCATTTATATATTAATGATATGGAATATTCATTTTTGATTTAAAATTGAATATGAAGTTGAAATCGTTTTTGGAAACGAATTTAAAATGATTTATAAAGTACGTTTTGAATTGAAATCGATGAAATATATATAATATATACATAATATATATTTAATGGCCTTAATAGAACGCGCCACGCAGCGACCATTCGCGAATTCCGACCATTAACTTCGAATTGACGTTATGGGAGATCCGATCTTCGGATTCTCCTAAAACCGAGACCGTTGGGTTCGTATTGAAAAGAGCTTGCCAATGAATATGAGGATTTTGAAATCTAACGGATGGATTTGGAATTATGTCCAAACCAAATTTGGAAAAGGTCGTTGTAAGTGCAGTTTGATGACCGTTTACGGAAATCGATTGTACGGGCCTTGATAAAATTACTAAAAATATTAATAATTTGTGTAAAATCATTATAAATGATTTGGGAAGAATTGGGTTGGAAAATTCCATATTTGAAAAGATAAAAATATATTTATATCGAAATGAACTAGTTAGGAACTGGAATTATAATCCAACATTTTTAAATAAATAAATTGGATTGAAATGGTTTTAAAAATAACCAGAATTTCCAATATATGATTTGGAATGGATTTGAATCGAAATTAAATTTGGACAATTTTGATATTGGATTCCATGATTATACGGACATCGTGGAGGAATTTGGAAGATATATATATCGTAAATCCAATATGATATTTGTTGATTTCAGAATTTGATATTAAATGTAAGCCAATATAATTTCTATTTAGGGCCTTGTATTTAATATCAAATGGGATTTTGTGTTTGTCGTAAACGGTGTCTTCATTAACACTACTCTTAAACCCCGTGTGAAAAGAATAAATCTTTTAATTAATATTATTAGAGTTTCCAGTTAATCAACATTAAATTGGAATGAAGGGTGAATTGGGTTTATCGCGAACTGTGTTTTAAATAACACTTGCACTTTAACCCGATTTACAGTGAAATGGGATTTGGAATATTTAAATCTTTTATTAAGATTTAATGGAAAATTTTCGAATTAAAGTTTTCCAATTCAATAAAATAAATTGGAATGGAATGGAATTCGACTTGGTAATAATCGAAGTGAGCTTCTGTGGAGGAAGACTGTTAATATATATGGAATTTAAAAGGCTGTGTTGTTATTCCATTTATATTATTAGTCGGATACAGAAATTGACATCGATTATATATTGATATGTTTTTCGTGAAAATTCCGTAGTTAATGGAATGTGATTTTGGGTTTATCGTGAACCGTGTTTTAAATGACATTGGTTCTTTAACCCAGTTAAAGACAGGATATGAATTCCTAAAGTTAAATAATAATTAATATTGATTTTTGGGAAGATTAAAACTAAGTGGAGTTTTAGTGAATCTTTAATTAGATAGAAATTTGGATTTGATAATTTAAATTATCAAATATGATAAATGATCGAAAATGGAGTATCACCAGTTTTGGTCCAAGCGATAGTTAAATATTTAATTAGATTTGAACGTGAAATGGTAATTAATATTTACCAATAACACAGTGGTGTAAGATATGGAGTATTACCAGTTTTTCTCCGTGGGATAAATAAGTTGGGATTGGGAAATATAATAAATGATTACTTCGGTAAGGCTCGCTAATCCCGACTAGTTTGGAAAATCTTAATATGGTCTAAAATTGTGAAAAGAATATTCTGGATTGGAATGAGGCGTAAGTTGTGTTTGTGTAGCACTTATTTATAAATTACGCGAGTTATTCGGAAAGACCGGTTTTATACCCATTCTAAATAACTGGTACGACGATATGTGTAACACCCCACGTCCATTAATGTCACTCACAAAGGGAATGCATTAACTTCCATGGAGGTTATAAGTGAATATAGAACAGAAAAATTACAACTTGACAGATAATAAATAGTACTTGGAAATCTAAAACTTCATTTTATTGCAGCGGAAATTAAACATGTTTGTTACATCATAAAACCATAGATCATAACCAAGTACAATATCCATCTTCATAGAAACAAAATACATAATCCCATTACATAAATAGCCCTTAAAAAGATAACAAGCTGGACTTTACTTCAACGGTCCAAGCTTTCCAAAGAGAGATGAAGCAATTCAATCAAACTCCACTAGAGCTGGGCCCAACCTGAGGACCTGGAGGGGGAAAAGGATAGAAATAGAGGGGATCAGACATAAAGTCTGGCGAGTATGATAATTCTAACAATACTATTATCAAAATAACTAGACTAAGGCATAAGCTGGAAGACAAGTAAATATCTATGAACTCTTAGGAAGATAAAGATAGTGTAATAACCCGGAAAATGCGAGCCAGTTTGAAATTTTTATTTTGGCAATTTTAGCGAGTTTTGATTATTTAAAATGAATTATTTTAAATAATATCGACGAGAAATTTATTTTGAATATAATTCGAACGTATATATTATATACGTCGTCGTTAGAATATAAATATTTATATATAATTATAAATAGAATTGAAAATGGCGCGGTAGTTCGATAATTCGATTTCAAACTTCAACTGAATGTATCGGGTGCAAAACAATCCGGATTTTAGTGAAACCAAAAACATTAGGATCTATTTGATAATATCTTTCCAACGAATTCGAAAAATCAAGATTTCATAGTGGGAATCAAAAGATATGTCCACTTTAAAATTCTGAATAGTCGTTATGGAATTCAGGCCCTTAAAAATGGAAATTTTGCAAACGACCTAGGATTTCGACGAAGCCAGTTTTGTTGGGTCCGCAGTGTCAAGTTATTGCTAGGTTTTAAATTTCACAATTTTTCGAATCAATATGTGAGCGTGGCAAAGGAAAACGCGTTTGACCAGTTTCAATTGATTTTAATCGACTGGAAAATGACCATTTTTCTAACGGTCTCAGAATTCGACGAAACTAGTTTTGTTAGGACCGTATCGTCAATGCGAAGCTAGAAAATATTTTTCTGGAATTTTTCTAGTTAGTATGTGACCCCAGTAATTTGAAATGTACGTTTAAAATTCAATATAGTGATTTAAATGTAAATTCAACGGAAACTGATTCAAATGATCAAATCAGCCTACGATACATAACCCATTGTGTTCAGAATTGGGGTGAAACGCTATGGACGACAGGCGGTCGGCCTCGTTTCGAGGTCGTATGTAAAAGTCAACTCTTTGCAAATTAATTAATTAATAAATAAATAAATATAATAAAAAAAAATTATCTCCCCCCTTAAACCCGCTCTGGCCCCCCTATTTCTTCAAACGCTCAGACATAAAATAAAAAAAATAAAAAAAAGGAATCGAAGGCACGCGCCCTAGCGCGACTGGAGCCCCACCGCCGCCAAGGCGGCGCACCCACCTTCGCCATGTCCCAGCTCCAGCTATCGTGCCCAGCGTCGGAAGCTCAGGCGAGCCCCACCGTTCGAAGACCCTCCCCCTGAGGCGAACGCCACCGCCTTCCCCTTCCAATCAGACCCCCACCACCGCGCCCAAAACCCTCCTCGCCACCTCCGAAGCCCTGCGTCGCCCCTTCTCCGCCACGTCAGAGCCGCAGCACCCCCCCTCTCCATCTTGCGTCGACGCAGCACACACACCCCCCCCCCCACACTGTAAGTTCTTGACCCTTTTTCTTTCTATTTTATTCTGATTTTTAGTTTATTTAGTTTGTTTAAATCCTAAACAGAAAAGATTTGATTTTTCGTATGTAAAAGAAAAGATTTTTAAAGGTAAGAAGCAATAATAAAAATATGATTTTTATATATTGAACTTCGAAATAAAAATATGATTTTTATAGATTGAACTTCGAAATAAAAATATGATTTTTATATATTGAACTTCGAAATAAAAATATGATTTTTATATATTGAACTTCGAAATAAAAATATCGAAATAAAAATATGATTTTTATAGATTAAACTTCGAAATAAAAATATGATTTTTATATATTGAACTTCGAAATAAAAATATGATTTTTATAGGTTGAACTTCGAATTAAAAATATGATTTTTATATGTTGAACTTCGAATTAAAAATATGATTTTTATAGGTTGAACTTCGAATTAAAAATATGATTTTTATAGGTTGAACTTCGAAATAAAAATATGATTTTTATAGGTTGAACTTCGAATTAAAAATATGATTTTTATATGTTGAACTTCGAATTAAAAATATGATTTTTATAGGTTGAACTTCGAATTAAAAATATGATTTTTATAGGTTGAACTTCGAATTAAAAATATGTTTTTTATAGGTTGAACTTCGAATTAAAAATATGATTTTTATAGGTTGAACTTCGAATTAAAAATATGATTTTTATAGGTTGAACTTCGAATTAAAAATATGATTTTTATATGTTGAACTTCGAATTAAAAATATGATTTTTATAGGTTGAACTTCGAATTAAAAATATGATTTTTATAGGTTGAACTTCGAATTAAAAATGTGATTTTTATATATTTAACATCGAAGTAAAAATTCGATTTTTTTTGAATAACAAAGTAAAAATTCGATTTTTACACATGTAGTGGCTACGGGCGAAGAAAGTGATAAGAGACGAGAACAGTGAAGATTCTTGCATTGGAAGTGCCGTGGAGTTAGGATAGCTATCGGTGAGAATTTCTCACCTTTCACTTTCTTTTCTCTAGTTATATATATATACTAGGATGCAGACGGTGCTTAGTAGCACCCGACACAATCGTCCACAGACCATGGACTTGTTTGTTTGGTTGCATAGCTTAGTTATATGATTTGATTTGAATTTGGTTCTTTGGTGAATTTGATTGATGTGTGAATGGCGTGGGCCTTCACTAGACCGGGGATAAGGCTAGGCCTTGTCCCGTTTCTAGTATCGTGCCATTATACCGCCGAAATTTTCTAAAATATGTTAGAAAAATAAAAATATCATTTTATTGAATAAATGAACCGAATAGAATATTCATATGTTGAATAAAATGTTTTATCGTTAAAAATATAATTTTTAACGTGAAAGTGAATAAATAAATATTTATAAACAAATCGGCCGATTTGTTTATATACACTGATTTGACTGATATTGATTGGAACGATAAATTTTACACATCGCCCAACTGCACAACTAAAATATGTGTTTGATTGTTTGAAAACCCCACACGGGTGTTGGGATGAAATATGAATCTCACTCATCCTGATTGATTAAATATGTCAATCGATTGATTGACAGGCTGTTATAAGCATTAGATATCTATATTTGATGCTTATACAGTGTAGTGCACTTTGGTTGATGGTTGATTATTTATCGTTGCTATTATATACATGTGTTGTATGAAAATCCATATAATTAACTTTATATGGTAATTGATTGGGCCTCATTCCAATCGTGAAAATAAAGAATATTTTGATAATAACAAATATTTTGATAATAGGAAATATTTGAAATAGAATATTTGAAAATAGAAATATGTGAAGCCGTGATGATTAGAGTGACGCCATTTTGACGTGAACGATATTTATATCAATTTTAAAACGATTTCGAAATGAATTGAATTGAAAGCGATTTCGAAATGAATTGAATTGAAAACGATTTCGAAATGAATTGAATTGAAAACGATTTCGAAATGAATTGAATTGAAAACGATTTCGAAATGAACTGAATTGAAAACGATTTCGAAATGAATTGAATTGAAAACGATTTCGAAATGAATTGAATTGAAAACGATTTCGAAATGAATTGAATTGAAAACGATTTCGAAATGAATTGAATTGAAAACGATTTCGAAATGAATTGAATTGAAAATGATTTCGAAATGAATTGAATTGAAAACGAATTCAAATTGAATTGAAAGCGAATTGAAATGAATTCAAATTGAATTGAAATTTGAATTTAATAGAAATGAATTTTAAAACGAATTTATAAAGAAGAATTCAATTTTGATTTGAATTGAAAAGGAAGTTGAAATTGCTTTTGAAACGAATTTAAAACTATTTATATAATTCGTTTTAAATAGAAATCGACGAAATATATATTATATATATTATATATATAATATAATGGCCTGAATAGAACGCGCCGCGCCGCGGCAGTTCGTGAATTTCGACCATTTATTTCAAACGGACATTACGGGAGATCCGACCGTCGGATTCTCCTAAAACCGGAACCGTTGGGTTCGTATCGAAAAGAGCTTTCTAACGAATATTAGAAATTAGAAATCTAACGGTTGGATTTGGAATTATGTCCAAATCAAATTCGAAAAAGGTCGCTGTAAGTGCAGTTCGATGGCCATTGATGGAAATCGACTATACGGGCCTTGATAAAATTATTAAAAATAGTAATAATTTGTGTAAAATCATAAGAAATGATTTAGAAAGGATTGGGATGAAAAACTCTATATTTGAAAGGATAAAAATAGATTTTTATCGAAATGAACTAGTTTTGAACTAGAATTATAATTCTATTTTTTTTTAAATAAATAAATTGAATTTGAAAAGGGTTTTGAAAATAACCAAAATTTCCAGTGATTGCATTGGAGTGGATTTGAATCGAAATTGTCTTCGGAATATTTCGATGTTGGAATTCGTGATTATACAGATGTTGTTATGGAAATTTGAAAGATATATATTTATATCGTTATTTCCAATACAACATTTGTTAGTCGTAGAATTTGATATTGAATATAAGCCGATATATTTTCTATTCAGAGCCTTGTATTGAATATCAAATGTGATTTGGGTTTGTCGTGAATGGTGTCTTCACTAACACTGTTCTTGAACCCAGTTGAGAAAAAAATTAAATCTTTTTATTTAGATTTAATGAAGTGTACCAATTAAACGATATTTAATTGGAATTGAATTGGTATTGATTTTTGGGTTTATCGTGAACAGTGTTTTAAATAACACTTGTTCTTTAACCCGATAATTAATGGAATGTGATTTTGGGTTTATCGTGAACCGTGTTTTTTTAAATGACACTGATTCTTTAACCCAGTTAAAGATTAAAACTAAGTGGAGTTTTAATGAATCTTTAATTAGATTGAAATGATCGAAAATGGAGTATCACCAGTTTTGCTCCAGGCGATGGTTAAATCTTTAATTAGATTTGAACGTGAAATGGTAATTGAATTTACCGATAACACCGTGGTGTTAGATATGAAGTATAACCAGTTTTACTTCATGGGATGAATAGGCTGGGATTGGGAAATAAAATAAATGATTACTTCGGTGTGGTTCGCTAATCCCGACTAGTTTGAATTGATATTCAAAGGAGATTAAAGAATAAATTTAAAGAATTTATCTTGGATAAAATTAATGGGAACTTTTCCCAAAGTATAGGAAATTTTGAATAAAAGAATATTCTGAATTGGAATGAGGCGTATGTTGTGCTTGTGTAACACTTTTATAATATATACGCGAGTTATTCAGAAAGACCAGGTTTATCCCATTCTGAATAACTGATTCGACGTGGTGTCGAAGATGAAGACGGTGGTCGAAGACCAGAAGTCTTCACGTCATTTGGGTGATTACTGATGATCTTGATTGGGCTGTACACCCAAGAAGATGGAAACAGATAGTGATCGTCCAGACGTACTTGGAGATCGATGGATATGCGGGGTACTAGGTGCCTCCGGTTTCGTTCAGACCCAGAACGGACTTGTAAATGGACTGTGTGTCTGACATTGGATTTTAGTCCGTGTGATTGATCTCTATTAAATATATATCTGTTTGGCGGCGGAGAATTTATTCTCTTGCTTAACGCCCTTCTCTGAGACGTATGAGCTCAGGGGTTATATATTGATGGATATCAAACGCATGGAGTGAATTGCCTGTGTGGCATGCCTAAGTGGCAATTGATCGAGGCTTCTGTTGAAAAGCAAAGTCTTGTGGTGATGATCAAAGCAAGGCCTGTGTGGCGTAGCTTTGTGTAACGTTGATTCGCGTGTTTCACACCCGGTATGAACCAAAAACGGGAGACGGACCTCAGGGAGGACTTGCGTTTCTTTCTAGCTAAAAGTGGCGTCAGTGGTTTTACACGCCCTGACGAGTTTGACTTATGTGGTTGTTGCTGTTGCGAGGCGCCTCGGATTGATCGGTCGTTCTCGAACCGATGGAGTCATTTGATGGCTCATTTGCGCCCCAAAGGGTGGGGAAACGTAGTGTTCAGGCATTTTAATCCACATCGGTGGACCGGCCCTGTCGCTCCTAGGGTCACTCGAGCTCTGATCCTGAGACATGGTAGGCTAGATTGTCTCGAATCGGTTGAGGACTATCTTTTGCCTCGGTTCATAGACGGAAATCCAATTTCCAAATACGTGACATTTGCGGTTTTATTTGTAAACCTATATATGGCGACATAGTGGCATGGGACGCTCATGTCGCCTATGATTGATACTTATGATTTGAAGTTGTTTTATACACTATGCACTTATAATAGTATCAAATGATTTGTTTTTAAACGTATCAAGCATTCTTTGGCTGTTATAAGGAAAAACCCTATCCCCCGGCTTGCGTTGCATTGTGTGATAGGACCTGGGTCTTATAACAGCTTCATTTTTCTTTATTTAGCATTGCGCGGTTTGTTTTGTGCACCGGTATTCTTGGGAGGAAACCCGTTCCGTGTTATACGGCGTGGTCCCTTGATTTACCTAACTTTAAAAATAAAGGTTAATAACTGTTTTAGTTCTCACACCAGTCACATGACTGACCTGGAGTTTATTGTTTTAACCTAAACTCTGGGTGCCCTTATTTTGACACGGGCAGCTAGTAGTTTTGGGTTTTGCAGATTTATATTCAGAGGATCCTGATTTACGGCTGGAATGATATCCGGAAAGCTTTGTATCCGTATATCTCTTCTAGTTGTGTATTGTATTATTTTCCGCTGCTATGTAATTTATTGTAATCTCTGATATTTCTGTGTAATTTTTATTCATTTATACTCTGTATATTCTTGTAATCTGATGCATTGTTGTAATATACAATGAAATGTTCTTCCGTCTGCGTTCTGTTGTGGCTTGTTCTCAAAACTATCCGGCGCTTTCCTTTACGGGGAAGTTACGGGTCGTTTCAGTTGGTATCAGAGCTTTGGTTTACAAGCAGAGAACAAGGCACATTAGAACCATACGAAAGAATTCATCAGATATTGGATTAGTAATATTCAATGGGAATGACTCGTTAGAGATAGGATTAGTAGTATCCTAGAACGAGTGTGAGGAGTATATTTTTTAAAGTGAAAACAAATTTTGTTTTGAAAATTTAAAATCAATTATTCGTATTTGATTATTTATTTATATTGATTTGGACAGTCCAGTATATAAAGATTTTGCATATACGCCTTGCAAACGTGTATTTGAAGTTTTAATATACTGGATAGATATAGAATTACACTCTAGTCGCCCGGGGGTGATTCTGATGATTGATCGATCATCATCCGAATTTATGTTCGAGTGACGAAAGTGGACTTTCTATATATTTCCTATTGATTGGTGTGAGAACCAAAATTAGATAGGGCTTATTGTTGTGATTTGGCATCAAAAATCTGATTTTTGTATATGTATCAAAATTATGAATTTGAAACTCTAATTCACTAATTGATTGATGTTTGTGTTGTTTGTTCATTTGTTTGCTAATTTTGAACCATTATGCCTAATTTGATCGAATAATGAATTGTATTGAAATTTGGTCGCATTTGCTTGCACATACATGTACTTACATTGAACAGGTCATAGCAAGGAGGCTAGAGCCAGAGAATAAAATTTGTTTGCCCGACAAATAGGTACATGTTTACTACATAATATACTGTTTTGTTTGGGTGATGATGATTTTATGAGCCTATTGGCTAGCTGCTTGGCTTTTTCTTTTTCTTTTTGAGATCTGAAGGACCGGGGAAGCTATTTGAAATTCCCCGATGCTCCCGGTGCAGGGGAGGTTATGGCGAAATTTTTCAAAAATTTAGGGTGTTAGCCAAATTTTTGAAATTTTTGAAAAATTCTCAGAAACTGAAAAGTTGGAGAATGGAAGCCAGATCGAACGTAGGGTTGAATTATCAAACCACTTTCGACTTTGTTCCTTTTCGGGGACGAAAAGTTTTAAGTGGGGGAGATTGTAATAACCCGGAAAATGCGAGCCAGTTTGAAATTTTTATTTTGGCAATTTTAGCGAGTTTTGATTATTTAAAATGAATTATTTTAAATAATATCGACGAGAAATTTATTTTGAATATAATTCGAACGTATATATTATATACGTCGTCGTTAGAATATAAATATTTATATATAATTATAAATAGAATTGAAAATGGCGCGGTAGTTCGATAATTCGATTTCAAACTTCAACTGAATGTATCGGGTGCAAAACAATCCGGATTTTAGCGAAACCAAAAACATTAGGATCTATTTGATAATATCTTTCCAACGAATTCGAAAAATCAAGATTTCATAGTGGGAATCAAAAGATATGTCCAGTTGAAAATTCTGAATAGTCGCTATGGAATTCAGGCCCTTAAAAATGGAAATTTTGCAAACGACCTCGGATTTCGACGAAACCAGTTTTGCTGGGTCCGCAGTGTCAAGTTATTGCTAGGTTTTAAATTTCATAATTTTTCGAATCAATATGTGAGCGTGGCAAAGGAAAACGCGTTTGACCAGTTTCAGTTGATTTTAATCGACTGGAAAATGACCATTTTTCTAACGGTCTCAGAATTCAACGAAACCAGTTTTGTTAGGACCGTATCGTCAATGCGAAGCTAGAAAATATTTTTCTGGAATTTTTCTAGTTAGTATGTGACCCCAGTAATTTGAAATGTACGTTTAAAATTCAATATAGTGATATAAATGTAAATTCAACGGAAACTGGTTCAAATGATCAAATCAGCCTACGATACATAACCCATTGTGTTCAGAATGGGGGTGAAACGCTATGGACGACAGGCGGTGGGCCTCGTTTCGAGGTCGTATGTAAAAGTCAACTCTTTGCAAATTAAATAATTAATAAATAAATAAATATAATAAAAAAAATTTATCTCCCCCCTTAAACCCGCTCTGGCCCCCCTATTTCTTCAAACGCTCAGACATAAAAGAAAAAAAAAGGAATCGAAGGCGCGCGCCCTAGCGCGACTGGAGCCCCACCGCCGCCAAGGCGGCGCACCCACCTTCGCCATGTCCCAGGTCCAGCTATCGCGCCCAGCGTCGGAAGCTCAGGCGAGCCCCACCGTTCGAAGACCCTCCCCCTGAGGCGAACGCCACCGCCTTCCCCTTCCAATCAGACCCCCACCACCGCGCCCAAAACCCTCCTCGCCACCTCCGAAGCCCTGCGTCGCCCCTTCTCCGCCACGTCAGAGCCGCAGCACCCCCCCTCCATCTTGCGTCGACGCAGCACACACCCCCCCACTGTAAGTTCTTGACCCTTTTTCTTTCTATTTTATTCTGATTTTTAGTTTATTTAGTTTGTTTAAATCCTAAACAGAAAAGATTTGGTTTTTCGTATGTAAAAGAAAAGATTTTTAAAGGTAAGAAGCAATAATAAAAATATGATTTTTATATATTGAACTTCGAAATAAAAATATGATTTTTATAGATTGAACTTCGAAATAAAAATATGATTTTTATATATTGAACTTCGAAATAAAAATATGATTTTTATATATTGAACTTCAAAATAAAAATATGATTTTTATATATTGAACTTCGAAATAAAAATATGATTTTTATAGATTGAACTTCGAAATAAAAATATGATTTTTATATATTGAACTTCGAAATAAAAATATGATTTTTATAGGTTGAACTTCGAATTAAAAATATGATTTTTATATGTTGAACTTCGAATTAAAAATATGATTTTTATAGGTTGAACTTCGAATTAAAAATATGATTTTTATAGGTTGAACTTCGAAATAAAAATATGATTTTTATAGGTTGAACTTCGAATTAAAAATATGATTTCTATATGTTGAACTTCGAATTAAAAATATGATTTTTATAGGTTGAACTTCGAATTAAAAATATGATTTTTATAGGTTGAACTTTGAATTAAAAATATGATTTTTATAGGTTGAACTTCGAATTAAAAATATGATTTTTATAGGTTGAACTTCGAATTAAAAATATGATTTTTATATGTTGAACTTCGAATTAAAAATATGATTTTTATAGGTTGAACTTCGAATTAAAAATATGATTTTTATAGGTTGAACTTCGAATTAAAAATGTGATTTTTATATATTGAACATCGAAGTAAAAATTCGATTTTTTTTAATAACAAAGTAAAAATTCGATTTTTACACATGTAGTGGCTACGGGCGAAGAAAGTGATAAGAGACGAGAACAGTGAAGATTCTTGCATTGGAAGTGCCGTGGAGTTAGGATAGCTATCGGTGAGAATTTCTCACCTTTCACTTTCTTTTCTCTAGTTATATATATATACTAGGATGCAGACGGTGCTTAGTAGCACCCGACACAATCGTCCACAGACCATGGACTTGTTTGTTTGGTTGCATAGCTTAG
The DNA here is from genome assembly GCA_030737875.1 of Allium sativum. Classification (NCBI taxonomy): domain Eukaryota; kingdom Viridiplantae; phylum Streptophyta; class Magnoliopsida; order Asparagales; family Amaryllidaceae; genus Allium; species Allium sativum. Next base: position 1,024,214,521 of record CM060924.1, read on the forward strand.
TTATATGATTTGATTTGAATTTGGTTGTTTGGTGAATTTGATTGATGTGTGAATGGCGTGGGCCTTCACTAGACCGGGGATAAGGCTAGGCCTTGTCCCGTTTCTAGTATCGTGCCGTTATGCCGCCGAAATTTTCTAAAATATGTTAGAAAAATAAAAATATCATTTTATTGAATAAATGAACCGAATAGAATATTCATAGGTTGAATAAAATGTTTTATCGTTAAAAATATAATTTTTAACGTGAAAGTGAATAAATAAATATTTATAAACAAATCGGCCGATTTGTTTATATACACTGATTTGACTGATGTTGATTGGAACGATAAATTTTACACATCGCCCAACTGCACAACTAAAATCTGTGTTTGATTGTTTGAAAACCCCACACGGGTGTTGGGATGAAATATGAATCTCACTCATCCTGATTGATTAAATATGTCAATCGATTGATTGACAGGCTGTTATAAGCATTAGATATCTATATTTGATGCTTATACAGTGTAGTGCACTTTGGTTGATGGTTGATTATTTATCGTTGCTATTATATACATGTGTTGTATGAAAATCCATATAATTAACTTTATATGGTAATTGATTGGGCCTCATTCCAATCGTGAAAATAAAGAATATTTTGATAATAACAAATATTTTGATAATAGGAAATATTTGAAATAGAATATTTGAAAATAGAAATATGTGAAGCCGTGATGATTAGAGTGACGCCATTTTGACGTGAACGATATTTATATCAATTTTAAAACGATTTCGAAATGAATTGAATTGAAAGCGATTTCGAAATGAATTGAATTGAAAACGATTTCGAAATGAATTGAATTGAAAACGATTTCGAAATGAATTGAATTGAAAACGATTTCGAAATGAATTGAATTGAAAACGATTTCGAAATGAATTGAATTGAAAACGATTTCGAAATGAATTGAATTGAAAACGATTTCGAAATGAATTGAATTGAAAACGATTTCGAAATGAATTAAATTGAAAACGAATTCAAATTGAATTGAAAGCGAATTGAAATGAATTCAAATTGAATTGAAATTTGAATTTAATAGAAATGAATTTTAAAACGAATTTATAAAGAAGAATTCAATTTTGATTTGAACTGAAAAGGAAGTTGAAATTGCTTTTGAAACGAATTTAAAACTATTTATATAATTCGTTTTAAATAGAAATCGATGAAATATATATTATATATATTATATATATAATATAATGGCCTGAATAGAACGCGCCGCGCCGCGGCAGTTCGTGAATTTCGACAATTTATTTCAAACGGACATTACGGGAGATCCGACCGTCGGATTCTCCTAAAACCGGAACCGTTGGGTTCGTATCAAAAAGAGCTTTCTAACGAATATTAGAAATTAGAAATCTAACGGTTGGATTTGGAATTATGTCCAAATCAAATTCGAAAAAGGTCGCTGTAAGTGCAGTTCGATGGCCATTGATGGAAATCGACTATACGGGCCTTGATAAAATTATTAAAAATAGTAATAATTTGTGTAAAATCATAAGAAATGATTTAGAAAGGATTGGGATGAAAAACTCCATATTTGAAAGGATAAAAATAGATTTTTATCGAAATGAACTAGTTTTGAACTAGAATTATAATTCTATTTTTTTTAAATAAATAAATTGAATTTGAAAAGGGTTTTGAAAATAACCAAAATTTCCAGTGATTGCATTGGAGTGGATTTGAATCGAAATTGTCTTCGGAATATTTCGATGTTGGAATTCGTGATTATACAGATGTTGTTATGGAAATTTGAAAGATATATATTTATATCGTTATTTCCAATACGACATTTGTTAGTCGTAGAATTTGATATTGAATATAAGCCGATATATTTTCTATTCAGAGCCTTGTATTGAATATCAAATGTGATTTGGGTTTGTCGTGAATGGTGTCTTCACTAACACTGTTCTTGAACCCAGTTGAGAAAAAAATTAAATCTTTTTATTTAGATTTAATGAAGTGTACCAATTAAACGATATTTAATTGGAATTGAATTGGTATTGATTTTTGGGTTTATCGTGAACAGTGTTTTAAATAACACTTGTTCTTTAACCCGATAATTAATGGAATGTGATTTTGGGTTTATCGTGAACCGTGTTTTTTTAAATGACACTGATTCTTTAACCCAGTTAAAGATTAAAACTAAGTGGAGTTTTAATGAATCTTTAATTAGATTGAAATGATCGAAAATGGAGTATCACCAGTTTTGCTCCAGGCAATGGTTAAATCTTTAATTAGATTTGAACGTGAAATGGTAATTGAATTTACCGATAACACCGTGGTGTTAGATATGAAGTATAACCAGTTTTACTTCATGGGATGAATAGGCTGGGATTGGGAAATAAAATAAATGATTACTTCGGTGTGGTTCGCTAATCCCGACTAGTTTGAATTGATATTCAAAGGAGATTAAAGAATAAATTTAAAGAATTTATCTTGGATACAATTAATGGGAACTTTTCCCAAAGTATAGGAAATTTTGAATAAAAGAATATTCTGAATTGGAATGAGGCGTATGTTGTGTTTGTGTAACACTTTTATAATATATACGCGAGTTATTTAGAAAGACCGGGTTTATCCCATTCTAAATAACTGATTCGACGTGGTGTCGAAGATGAAGACGGTGGTCGAAGACCGGAAGTCTTCACGTCGTTTGGGTGATTACTGATGATCTTGATTGGGCTGTACACCCAAGAAGATGGAAACAGTTAGTGATCGTCCAGACGTACTTGGAGATCGATGGATATGCGGGGTACTAGGTGCCTCCGGTTTCGTTCAGACCCAGAACGGACTTGTAAATGGACTGTGTGTCTGACATTGGATTTTAGTCCGTGTGATTGATCTCTATTAAATATATATCTGTTTGGCGGCGGAGAATTTATTCTCTTGCTTAACGCCCTTCTCTGAGACGTACGAGCTCAGGGGTTATATATTGATGGATATCAAACGCATGGAGTGAATTGCCTGTGTGGCATGCCTAAGTGGCAATTGATCGAGGCTTCTGTTGAAAAGCAAAGTCTTGTGGTGATGATCAAAGCAAGGCCTGTGTGGCGTAGCTTTGTGTAACGTTGATTCGCGTGTTTCACACCCGGTATGAACCAAAAACGGGAGACGGACCTCAGGGAGGACTTGCGTTTCTTTCTAGCTAAAAGTGGCGTCAGTGGTTTTACACGCCCTGACGAGTTTGACTTATGTGGTTGTTGCTGTTGCGAGGCGCCTCGGATTGATCGGTCGTTCTCGAACCGATGGAGTCATTTGATGGCTCATTTGCGCACCAAAGGGCGGGGAAACGTAGTGTTCAGGCATTTTAATCCACATCGGTGGACCGGCCCTGTCGCTCCTAGGGTCACTCGAGCTCTGATCCTGAGACATGGTAGGCTAGATTGTCTCGAATCGGTTGAGGACTATCTTTTGCCTCGGTTCATAGACGGAAATCCAATTTCCAAATACGTGATATTTGCGGTTTTATTTGTAAACCTATATATGGCGACATAGTGGCATGGGACGCTCATGTCGCCTATGATTGATACTTATGATTTGAAGTTGTTTTATACACTATGCACTTATAATAGTATCAAATGATTTGTTTTTAAACGTATCAAGCATTCTTTGGCTGTTATAAGGAAAAACCCTATCCCCCGGCTTGTGTTGCATTGTGTGATAGGACCTGGATCTTATAACAGCTTCATTTTTCTTTATTTAGCATTGCGCGGTTTGTTTTGTGCACCGGTATTCTTGGGAGGAAACCCGTTCCGTGTTATACGGCGTGGTCCCTTGATTTACCTAACTTTAAAAATAAAGGTTAATAACTGTTTTAGTTCTCACACCAGTCACATGACCGACCTGGAGTTTATTGTTTTAACCTAAACTCTGGGTGCCCTTATTTTGACACGGGCAGCTAGTAGTTTTGGGTTTTGCAGATTTATATTCAGAGGATCCTGATTTACAGCTGGAATGATATCCGGAAAGCTTTGTATCCGTATATCTCTTCTAGTTGTGTATTGTATTATTTTCCGCTGCTATGTAATTTATTGTAATCTCTGATATTTCTGTGTAATTTTTATTCATTTATACTCTGTATATTCTTGTAATCTGATGCATTGTTGTAATATACAATGAAATGTTCTTCCGTCTGCGTTCTGTTGTGGCTTGTTCTCAAAACTATCCGGCGCTTTCCTTTACGGGGAAGTTACGGGTCGTTTCAGATAGCGTTTAAGATAACGTTAAAGATAACGGTAAAGGCACACCTAATTACTAACAAATGATTACTACACTGCACCGCACATTACTACACTGCACCACACCAGTCACCATAAAGGTTGATCCCACTTGCTTCACACAGAAACTTTATAAATAGCCTTGCGTACCCCTAGCTGACTACATAGGTGCCGTCTGCCCCTATCTCCACTAGGTGTACCCCACTACCCACTTTCGATCGGCTTCCTACTCGTAGATACCCGTGCTGGCCCCACAGTGGGGTGTATCACTCCCCTAAAGTGGCAACCCGATACAACTTGAGAATGCACGGCTTATACCTACACGATGCAACAACGTCTTATCTACCAGCCCGGGTCCACACACGCATATGAAACCCGTTGGACTTGCGTTGCCACCGCTCCCCGTTTTGGCCTCTTACAGTCGAACCCAGCATGCGTGTCCCGTCCTCGACTTGGGTCGAGCCCACAAAGATACGTTTGGGATACTGGTCGAAATGGGCCCCCACAAGCTACCCACCTAAGCTTTTTACTAGTATATCCCACTTAACCCTCTTAGTCATGTTCATTTACATGTGTGTTTGGTTAAGTCTTACTAATCGTATTTCACATGCCACTAAGGGCACCCCCTAGATTCCTCATGCCACCCAAGGCACCTACTTAACCCCCATGTCCCACCTTACATGTTTATCTGGTTAAGTATTTCTTAATTCATTCAGGCCATAACCTCATAAAGACCTCTCACATTAGACTGGCATTTATGGCAGCTGGATTTGCCGGGCAGGTCCGGGCAGTCTTACACCATAAAAGAGTCTAACCTCGTGTCTTTACAACCGTTATGCTTTAGTTCAGGACTAGGACCTCTCACATTGGGCTGACATTTGTGACCACTGGATTTGCCGGGCGGGTCCGGGCAGGTTTACGTCACAAACGAGTCCAACCTCGTGTCCTAAGCATTGATTAACACTTAAAATCATTTACCCCAGTTTTGATAATTCCCTATTCAAATTATTAATTAAGTCAACTTTTAATGATGTCCATAATTGACTCAATTATGGCCATCCACTTATGGCATGCCAAATCGTATCAATTGCACCCACAACTTTTTAATATTAAATCCTTAATATTACCCCTACCCCACGTTTATACGTTCGCTTATTCAACGCATAATATAGGCTAGACTTGTATAGTCTAACACCTAGCACAAAGATAAATTATCACAATATATAGACAATTACAATAAATCTAATCATAATAGGGGTGAAACTTGCATAAACTACCCATGTTAAGGATCAAAAGGTGTTAGCTTGTTAAATGTCTCAATTTATATGATATGATCATAGCCCAAATCTATACATAAACTTGCATATGGGGTTTTTAGGCAACATAATGATGGGGTGAACTAGCATAGGATATCACATATGTCATAGCATAATTCTAGATGTCATAATAGATGTCTTGGTATATGTTCATAACTTTTCTAATCAATCTAACTTGCATATGTGACTTGTCATATATATTAACATAACCCAAACATGATGATTTAATTAATATGAACTAACTAGCATAGATGGTAACATCATGTCCTTTTTAACATGTATGATTCATCACAACTTAGCATAGAAACTTTCAACATACATAACATCATCATAGCATGATTTACATCATATAAGATATCATCATCACATAACATTGGATTTACAATATACATGATAGCAAAAGGGGTTTTCAACAACATATATGATAATTCACATCATCTACTCATAATCCATTCATAACTCAACCTAATTAAAATGATAATAATCTTGTTAAGATCATCATACTCACAATTTAGAGAAAAAAAGAGAGAGTTTTGCTTTGCTTTAGGGTTAGGATGTATTTATAGGTGTAGGAAGTTATTTAGGACAATTAGATTAACCCTGAACCATGAGAACCAATAAAATGCAAAATCTGCATTTGAGCGAATTGGCCTACGGGTTGACAGCCAAACACCCTGGATTAACCCCTAGACGACCAAGCAGCGCTCGGGTCGACCTCAAAAATGGGTCGGTTCGGTTATTCCCCCTCCCAATTCGCTGTTTTGAACCTTTTCGCATATTTATTTATTTAATTTTTAATTTTATATATATATATGTATGTATCAATATATATATTTCTCTGCGCAACCCATTTCACTTAATTCTTTTCTAAAAATTAAGTATACTTTAATTTGTGAATTTTAATGTTATAAAATTACGGGGTGTAACAATATGTCGACGATGAAGATGGTGGTTGAAGGCTGGAGGTCTTCACATCGTTTGGATGATTACTGATGTCTTGATTGGGCTGTACAACCAAGACGAGGTAATAAGTGGTGATTGTCCAGACGTGCTTGGAGATCGGCCGGATATGCGAGGGCCTCTCTCCTATATTGGACATATGAGATGAGGAATAAGGTGCCTCCAGTTTCGTTCAGACCCAGAACGAACTTGTAAATGGATTGTGTGTCTAACATTGTATTTTATTCTGTGTTGATTGATCTCTATCTAATATACATCTCTTTGGTGGAGGTGAATTTAATCTCTTGCTTAAAACCTTCTCTGAGACATACGAGCTTAGAGGTTGTATATCGATAGACATCAGTCGCATGGAGTGAATTGCCTATGTGGCATGCCTGATTAGAAAATGATTAAGACTTCTGTTGAAAAGCAGAGTCTTGTGGCTGATGATCAAAGCATAGCTTTAATATAGCGTTGCTTTGTGTATATCGTTAATTCACAAGCCCCACACCCCGCTGTGAACCAGAAATGGGAGGAGGATCCAGGGAAATGGAAATATGCTAGTTTCTATCTAGGAGTGGTGTCGTGGTATGGAGCCCAGACATTTTACTCATGTGGATGTTGCTTATTATTACTGGATGGATATAGAGGCACCTCGGATATATCGGTCACTGCAGTGCCGATGGATGTTGAGTCATCTGGCTCATTTATGCCCCATAGGGCAGGCTAGCATATAGTTTATGGTATTATTAATCCGCTTAGTGTGGACCGACCCTGTGGCTCCTAAGGGCTTGACAGAGTACTTGCCCTAAGGCTTAGGCTAGAGAGTCTCGAAGTCGGTAAGGACGATCCCTTGCCTTGGTACAGAAATCCAACTTCCAATACGTGACTTTTTGGTTTTAATTGTAGAGCTAGTATGGAGGCATGATATATGGTACCTATGACGTCTATGATTGATACATTTATATTGAAGTTGATTTCTTCACTTATAGTAATAATAAAAAGATAAATTTCGTGTATCAAGCATGTTTGGCTATTATAGGGGAAACCCTATCCTCTGGCTTGCATTGCATTGTGTGATGGGAACTGGGTCTTATAATTGCTTCATTGTTCTTTATTTAGCATTGCGCTGTTTATCTTATGCACTGGTATTCTTGGGAGGAAACCCCTTCCGTGTTATACGGTGTGGTCCCTTGATTTACCTAACTTTAAAGTAAAGTTTTAAATAACTGTTTTAGTTCGCACACCTGTCACACGACTGACCTGGAGTTTATTGTTTTAATATAAACTCTGGGTGCCCCTATTTTCTGCATGGGCAGCTAGTAGTTTTGGTTTTGCAGATTTATATTCCCAGAATCCTGGTTTAATACTGGAATGATATTCGAAAAGCTCTGTATCCATGTATCTCTTTCAGTTGTGTTTTGTATTATTTTCCGCTGGCTTGTAATTTGTAAATCTCCAATATTTATCAAATGTGTAATATTTATTCATACTATGTATATTCTTGTACTCTGATGTAAATTGTTGTAATAAGCAATGAAAGGTTCTTCTGTTTATGTCTTTATATGTCCTGTTCTCAACTTAATCCGGGCTTTCCCGAAAGGGCGAGTTTGGGTCGTTTCATTTTGGTATCGAAGCTTTAGTTTACAAAGCTCGAGAACTAGGCATATTAGAACCGAATGAAAGAAGTCATCAGAGATTGGATTAGTAATATCTAATGAGAATAACTCATTAGAGATAAGATCAGTAGCATCCTAGACTCCTAGACCAAGTGTAAAGAGTGTTTTAAAAAAAAAACTGAAAACAAACTTTGTTTCGAAAATTTAAACCTTATTATACGTATGTGAGTATTTTATTTTAAATAGAATTTGGACAATCGAGTATACCAAGATTTTGCATATACGCCTTGCAAACATGTATAAAAAGCCTTAAATATACTGGATAGATATAGAATCACACTCTAGTCGCCCAGAGATGATACTAGTGATAGTACATACATCATCAGTAGTTATGTTCGATTTTCGAAAGTAGGATATCAATATATTTCCAGTTGACTGGTGTTAGAACCAAAAATTAGATAGGGTTATTGTTTGTGACTTTGCATCAAAAATGGATTTTTGGTATATTAAAGCTATAAATTTGAGACGTTAATCAACTAACTGATTGATGGTTGTGTCGTTTGATTGTTAGTTAACTAATAATATATTGAACTGAATTGAAATTTTATTACATTTGCATATATGTACATGTATATACATTGAACAGGTTATGGATAAACTGCTAAGAAGAGAAATAAAATTGCATGCCTGACAAGTAGGTACGTGTTTGCTAGTTTTCTTTTTCTTTTAAAGAGTTTATGAGCCTAAGGCTGGCCGCTTGGCATTTTCTTTCAAAGAGTTTACGAGCCTAAGGCTGGCCGCTTGGCATTTTCTTTTTCTTTTAAAGAGTTTATGAGCCTAAGCCTGGCCGCTTGGCATTTCCTTTTTCCTTTGGATTGGTGAGGGCCCTGTGAGGCAAGTTGCGATTTTAAATGTCTCCCCGTACAAAGGAGGTTATGGCGAAATTTTTCGGAAATTTAGGATGTTAGCCAAATTTTTAAAGAATTGGAAAATTCTTAGAATCTAAAAAGTTGAAGAATGAAAGCCAGAATGAAAGTTGAGTTGGATAGTAAAACAACTTTCAGCTCCGTTCCTTTTCGAGGATGAAAAGATTTAAGTGGGGGAGATTGTAACAACCCGGAAAATCAGAACAAATTTAAAATTTTTATTTTGGCAATTCTAATGAATTTTGAAAATTTAAAATGATTTATTTTAAATAATAACGACTAAAAATTTATTTTCGATGAAGTTAAAATGAATAAATTTATTTTAATTACAATTCGAGCCTGAAATGGCGCGGCAGTTTGAAAATTCGATTTCTAATTTCAATTGAATATACAGAATTCAATATAAGTCAGACTTGGATGAGACAAGAAATATTTGAATCTGTTTAATCATATCTTTCTAACAGATATAAGAAACTGGGATTTCGTTTTACAAGTTGAAAGATATGTCCAGTTTAAAATTCAGAAAAGTCTATATGGGATTTATATATATTTTTTAATATATATAAAGCCCGAAAAAATAGCCATTTTACAAATGACCTCTGTTTTCGACGAAACCACTTTTGTTGGATCCGGAATGTCAAATTATTGCTAGATTCCAATTATCGTAATTTTTGGAACTAATACGTGAGCGGGGTGCATTTAAACGCATTTGACCAATTTTAGTTGAATTTAAACGACTGGAAAATGACGGTTTTTCAAACGGTCTTCAAATTAAATGATATTAGTTTTGTTAGGATCATATCGTCAAAACATAGCCAGATTTATTTTTCTGGAATTTTAGGAATCAGTATGTGGCCCCGGTAAATTAAAATGTGCGTTTGAATTTAAAATATAATGATTTATATTTTAAATTTAGCGAGAACTGATCGTAACAGCCGAATTGGGTTTCGAAACATATCCCACTGTGTTCGGAATGGGGGTGATTAGTTAGGGGCGACAGACGTTGGGTTCGATTTGGAGTTCAAATGTAAACACAACTATTTTTGGAATAAAATAAAATAAATTAATATATATATATATATATAATAGAAATTTAGTCAAAACCCTTTCATAGCGGGAATCAAAAGTTATGCCCAGTTTAAAAATCAGAATAGTCATTGTAGAATTTATATATATATATATTAATATTAAAAAAATAGCCATTTCTCAAACGACCTCTGTTTTCGATGAAACCACTTTTGTTGGAACCGGAATGTCAAAATATTGTTAAGTTTAATTTTCCATAATTTTTCAATTAATATGTGAGCGTGACAAAAGAAAACGTGTTTTGTCAATTTCAGTCAAATCTGATCGACCAGAAAAAGGCCATTTTTCAAACGGGTTCGGAATTCAACGAAATTAATTTTGTTAGGACCGTATCGTCAAAACATAGCAAAAAATAATTTTGGGATTTTTCGGAGTTAATTTGTGACCCCGGTGAATTTATTTGTATGGATGAATTAAAAATAAATGATTTATTTTAAAAATAAAGTAATCATGTTGTAGACTTCGGAATTGGGCTTCGTCACTAGCGCCATTGCATTCAGAAGACGTCAAAACCTATTGATAGACAGTGAGCAGGCCTAATTCTGAGTTCGGGCCAAAACGAGCCTTAATCGGGTTAATTAGTGATTAAAATAATATAAATATTAGTTAATCTTAACCCTAATCTCTCTTCCCCAAATACGCAGCCGCCATCTCTCCCATTTCATGGCCACCAAGCTCCGAAATTCCTTCCATAATTTCTCTTAATCCACACAATGAAATCAATCCATTCTTTAGACTTTTTTGAAGAGATTTTCATCCTCTTTAATTCCATACGGTTATGATCATCTTTAAGCACACGGATCTCGAGGAAATCACCTCCAAACCGCGGCATAAACCCTCCACCGCGCCCAGGTGGGCCCCACCATGCCTCACCTCCCTTACGGCGCCGACACCCCTCACTCTCCTCTCCGTCGTGACACTTTCCGTTCGCCCCTAAGCTTCCTCAATTTCGAGATAAATTCAAACCTAATTTTGAACATGATGGGTTCAAAGAACTCAAGTCACGACCATGACATATTGGAGGAAGAAGGTCCTATTTTCTTTTATTTAATTAATTTAATTCAAAAAAAATTTCCAGTCTTAATTAAACCGTATCTTGTTCGTACAGACTCGGATTTGAACGATTTCTGGTGTGCCACGATCGTGAGACCGAGATCTTCGCGATGAAACTGACTAGACCTGATTCTGAACAAGTTGAATTTTTGACAAATTTTGGATCTGAACAACGCAGAACTCAATAACGATCAGAGATTTCTATTTTTAAAATTATATTTTATTCCTTGTTGTTTAAATCTCATATGTGCGTGTTAGTTTAATTGAATCCGCTATTGTCGTACTTAAAATTGTATTGTTTGTTTATGGTGACTATTTTTACTATTCGTGTGTGATAGATCTGGTTTTGTAAAACCAAAATTCCCTCTTTTAATTTTAACTAAGTTGTAGATCTGAATTCTATTCTGAATCCATGTATGAAAAATATTCATTGTGTTTGTAAACATTAAAAGATTGTAACTTTATTTGTTTTTAAAATAAAAGCTTTCATTTTGTTGGTTTTAAATAAAAATAAATCACTTGTGTTTATGAATGAAAAGAAATCACTTGTGTTTATGAATGAAAAGAAGTCACTTTTGTGGGTAAATGAATATAATTCACTTTTGTTTGTAAATAAAAGTATTTACTTTTGTTTATAAAAGAAGAAAAATATCATTTTGTCTTTGTTTTGAAAATGTAAAAAAAAAAAACATTTTGTCTTTGTTTTGAAAATGTAAAAAGATATCATTTTGTCTTTTTTTTGAAAATGTAAAAAGATATCATTTTTGTTAAAAAGAGAAGAATGATTTTCACTATCATTTTGTTAAGAATGAAAATATTCATGGTTTTTGTTGAATGAAATTGACATTATTTTGCACCGTCACTTGTTAAAATGAAATTGACATTATTTTGCACCGTCATTTGTTAGAAATGTAATGAACAATTTTTACACTGTTATGTTGTAATTTACAAATTGACACAATTTTCACACCGTTATGTGATAATTTAGAAATGAACATTTTGCACTGTCATGTGTTAATAATAGAATGTATATTTTCACGGTCATTTTTGTTATAAAAGAAAGAAAACATTTTTAATGTGAATAAGAGTAAAGAAATGAAAGTTACATTTTTAATGTAATTAGATTTAAAAGTAAAAATTACATTTTTCATGTAATTGAATAAAAGTAAAAGATTACATTTTTATGTAATTTTTTTACAATAAGAAGAATTAAAATAAATAAAGATGGTTCCTTTATTTGCATTCGCTTATGCAAACATATATAGAAATATAAAATGTACTTTTATTTGCACTCTTTTATGCAAATATACATAGAAATAGAAAAATGCTCTTTTATTTGCATTCTTTTATGCAAATATATATTGAAATATAAAATATTCTTTTATTTGCATTCTCTAACGCAAATATGCATTGAAAAAAAGAAAACTATACTTTTGTTTGCTATTTTAGATGCAAACAAAACATTAGAATTAAACTATATTTTTATTTGCAATTTTAGATGCAAACAAACATTAGAGTTTAAATCACATTTTTGCAATTATAAATGCAAACAAAAACACTAGAATGAATATGACATTTTTATTTTGTATTTTAGATAAAAATGAAAATATGATTTCAAAAGTTACATTTTTTGCTTGTAAATTTAGTTGCAAACAAACATAAGGCATAAATTAAAAGATTTTATTTGCATATCTAGATGCAAATAAATATCATAGTTAAAAGATTATATTTTTATTTGCATTCTTTGAAGCAAACAAACATCGTATTTGAAAGTGGAATTTTTCATTTGCCTTCTTTGATGCAAATAGAACATGAAATTAAAAGTTGTATCTTTATTTTCATTCTTTGATGCAAATAAATCATAAATTAAAGTATTACATTTTTATTTGCATGTTAGATGCAAATAAAAAGCATAGTTGAAGAAGTTACACTTTAATTACATATTAGATGCTAATAAAAGAATGGGATTAAAAATATCATTTTTTCTAGAGTAATTAAAAAGCTTATGACAAAATGAATTCTTCTTTGTTGTAATTTTGTAAAATTAGTTAAAATGTTTTTATTTTCATCATAAATTATAACAAAAAGATTAGAATTAAAAAGATATATTTTTAGTGTCATCTTAGCTAAAATAAAAAGAGTAATAGATAGATAAGGTTTATTTGTCCTTTTGTTGCAATACAAAAAGATACATTTTTATCATTTAAATAGAATGAGACCAAATTTATTTAACTTTGTCATTTTAAAAAGGTTGAAACAAAATAATCACTTTTGTCAATTTATATTAGTTGAATCAAACATTCTGTAACGATACGAATTTCGCCCGGACCTAATCGAACGCTAAATCGACCAAGACCATTCGAATCCCGTATACGCTAACTCTGGGCATACAACACATCAAAACAAATAACAGAAGACTTTTATTACATCATAATAATGTAACATCAGAGTACAGAATATCAGAGTATATCGAAATATAATAATACAATGGAATATTTATTTACAATAAATGTAATACAATGCACAACGGAAAACAAATAAAGTAACACAGCGGAAGACTATAAATGTCTGGACACAGCTTAAAGCTTCAACCCAGAATCCTGCTCAATATATCTGCAAAATAAAACTACTCGACTAGCCGTGTGGAAAATAGGGGCACCCGAGTTTGCAAGGGAAAAGCAAACTACAGGTCGGTCATGGGACTGGTGTGAGAAACTCTACAGTTAAAATTAACTTATTTAATCATAAGTCAAATCACATGGCCACGCCGCTAACGTGGAACAGGTTTAGCCTCATGAATGCCTGAGACGACCCGAACTTCCCCGTGAAGGAAAGCACGGATAGAATTGAGGACAAGACAAATCAGGACGCAAACAGAAGAACATTTCATTGCTATTACAATAATTCCATCAGATACAAGAATGTACACAGTATAAATGAATAAATTACATTCGATAAATATCAGAGATTACAATAAATTACATAGCAGCGGAAAAATAATACAAAGCACAACTGAAGGTGATATACGGATACAGAGCTTTCCGGATATCATTCCAGCTGTAAATCAGAACCCTGTGAATATAAATCTGCAAAACCAAAACTACTAGCTGCCCGTGTGGAAAATAGGGGCACCCAGAGTTTAGGTTAAAACAATAAACTCCAAGTCAGTCATGTGACTGGTGTGAGAACTAAAACAGTTATTAATATTGGTTTTAAAGTTAGGTAAATCAAGGGACCACGCCGTATAACACGGAACGGGTTTCCTCCCAAGAATACCAGTGCATAGAACAAACAACGCAATGCTAAATAAAGAAAAATGAAGCTGTTATAAGACCCAGGTCCCATCACACAATGCAACGCAAGCCGGAGGATAGGGTTTTCCCTTATAACATCCAAAGCATGCTTGATATGTTTAAAACACATTATTTGATACTATTATAAGTGTATAGTATCAAAACAATTTCAATCATAAGTATCAATCATAGGCGGCATAGCTACCATCTACTATGTCGCCATACTAGGCTCTACAAATAAAACCGAAATACACGTATTGGAAATTCGATTCCATCATGAGTCGAGGCAAGGGGCAAGCTCCTCTCCGCGTTCGAGACACTCTAGCAAATGTCTCAGGACCCCACTATGATCCTTGGATCTTCAGGGTCGGTCCTCTCTTACTTTTGAGGATTGGCAATTCCTGAACACACGTTTCCTGGTCCTTACAGACCTATATCCGAGGCGCCTCGTATCCAACAACCACACAGGTGAAAAGTATATAAATGTCAGGGCTGGTAGGTCACTGACACCACCCTAGCTAGAAAGAAACGTCGTGCTCTCCCTGCAGTCACTATCCCGTTTTTGACTCATACCGAGGTGTGAGGCTCGCGAATTCACGTTATACACAAAGCTACGCCACACAGGCCGTGCTTTGATCATCAACCACAAGACTTTGCTTTTCAACAGAAGCCTTGATCAATTGCCACTTACGCATGCCACACTGGCAATTCAGTCCATGCGACTGATGTCCATCGATATACAACCTCTGAGCTCGTACGTCTCAGAGAAGGGCGTTAAGCAAGAGAATAAATTCTCCGTCGCCAAACAGATGTATATTTAATAGAGATCAATCAACACAGAATAAAATCCAATGTCAGACACACAATCCATTTACAAGTTCGTTCTGGGTCTGAACGAAACCGGAGGCACTTTCCTCGCATATCCATCCATCTCCAGGTACGTCTGGACGATCACCAACTGATTCCCTCATCCTGGGTGTACAGCCCAATCGAGATCATCAGTAATCACCCAAACGATGTGAAGACTTCCAGTCTTCAACCACCGTCTTCATCTTCGACATCTCGTCGAATCGGTTATTCAGAATGGGTATTACCTGGCCTTTCTGAATAACCCACGTATATAATAAACAAATGTTACACAAACACAACGAACGCCTCATTCCAATTCAGAATATTCTTTTATTCACAAAAACAAATTCTTAGGGAAATGTTCCCATTAATTTTATCCAAGATAAATTCTTCTAAATTTATCCTATAATCTTCCTTTGGATATCATTTCAAACCATTTTATGGTTTTCCAAACTAGTCGGGATTAGCGAACCACACCGAAGTAATTATTTATTTTCTTTCCCAATCCCAACCTATATATCCCATGGAGCAAAACTAGTGATACTCCATTCCTAACACCACGGTGTTATCGGTAAAATTAATTACCATTTCACGTTCAAATCTAATTAAAGATTTAACTATCGCTTTGGAGCAAAACTGGTGATACTCCACTCTCGATCACTTTTCAGATTTGATAATTTAAATTATCAATTCACATTTTAATCTAATTAAAGATTCACTAAAACTCCACTTAGTTTCAATCTTTTCAAAAATAAATATCCTGCCTTTAACTGGGTTAAAGAACCAATGTCATCTAAAACACGATTCACGATAAACCCAAATCACATTTGATATTAAATACAAGGCTCTTAATAGAAAATATATCGTCTTATATTCAATCTCAAATTCTGAAACCAACAAATATCGTATTGGAAATAACGATATAAGATATATCTTTCAAATCCCCATAACAATATTTGTATAGTCACGAAATCCAACATCAAAATATTCCGAAGATAATTTCGATTCAACTCCAGTCCAATTCACGTATTGGGAATATTGATTATTTTTAAAATCACTTTCAAATTCAATTTATTTATTTCAAAAATAAATTGATTTTAATTCTAGTTCAAAACTAGTTGATTTCGACAAAAATCTATTTTTACCCTTTCAAATATGGAGTTTTTCATCCCAATTCTTTCCAATTCACATATTATGATTTTACACAAATTATCCATATTTTTAATAATTTTATCAAGGCCCGTACAGTCGATTTCCAACAACGGCCATCGAATTGCGTTTACAGCGACCTTTTCTGAAACTGATTTGGACATAATTCCAAATCCAACCGTTAGATTTAAAATTTCTAATATTCATTGGAAAGCTATTTTCGATACGAACCCAACGGTTCCGGTTTTAGGATAATCCGACGGTCGGATCTCCCGCAACGTCAATTCGAAGTTAATGATCGAAATTCACGAACTGCCGCGGCGCGGCGCGTTCTATTCAGGCCATTATATATATATATATATATATAATATATATATATATTATATGTATATTTCGTCGATTTCCTTTTAAAACGTATTTTATAAATCGCTCTAAATTCGTTTTCAAAACCATTTCAACTTCATCTCCAATTTCAAATCGATTTGATTTCCATTCAATTCGAATTCATTTCAATTCAATTTCAGTTCGTTTTAAATTTCATTCAAAACGATTTCAATTCGTTTTTAACTCAGTTTCAATTTAATTCAATTTCAATTCATTTCTAATTGATTTGAATTCAAATTCACTTTCTATTCAATTCGAATCGAATTCATTTTCTATTTGATTCGAATTCATTTCAAATTGATTCAATAAAATTTCAATTTGAATTTCATTCTAATTTAATTTGAATTTCATTTCAAAATATAAAATTTTGAAATCACTTTTCAATTTCATTATAAAACGAATAAAATCGATATAAATATCGTTCACGTCAAAATAGCGCAACTCTAATCAACACGGCTTTATATATTTCAAAAACTTCTTTATTTTATTCAACAAATGAATATTTATTCCATTCAACACATGAATCTATATTTCTTTCAACACACGACTAATCTCCACACATGAGTAATGTCAACACATCACTATTTTTGTTATGTAAAATATTTTATAAAACTATGGTATCTATCGTTTGATATTCAATTAGACTCCACCGAGAAGTAGTTCTAATTTTAAATATGATAAAGATGTAAATTTCATTGTATAAAATATTTCACTCAACACACAAATATTTTCAACTCAGGAACATCGTCAACACATGACTATTTTTATATTCAACACATGAATCTTCTTTTATAATATTCATTATTTTTCCGATTGGAATGAGGCCCAATCAATCACCATATAATGTTAATTATATGGATTCCATACAACACATGTATATAATAGCATTGAAAAATGATCAACCATCAACCAAAGTGCACTACACTGTATAAGCATCAAATATAGATATCTAACGCTTATAACAGCCTGTCAATCAATCGATCGACATATTTAATCAGTCAGGATGAGTGAACTTCAAATTTCATCCCAACGCCCGTGTGGGGTTTCAAACAATCAAACACAGATTTTGGTTGTGCAGTTGGGCGACGTGTAAAATTTATCGACCCAATCAATATCAGTCAAATCAGTGTATATAAACAAATCGGCCGATTTGTTTATAATTATTTATTTATTCACTTTCACGTTAAAAATTATATTTTTAACGATAATATATTCTATTTCAACACATGAATTTCTATTCAGTTCATTTACACAATAAAAATGATATTTTTATTTTTCTAACATATTTTAGAAAATTTCGGCGGCATAACGGCACGATACTAGAAACGGGACGAGGCCTAGCCTTATCACCGGTCTAGTGAAGGCCCACGCCATTCACACATCAATCAAATTAATTTCATTTCACACAACAATTCAATTCAAACCAAATAAACTAACCAACTACTCAACCAAACAATTTAACAAACAAGCCATCCATGGTCTGTGGATGACGGGTGTCGGGTGTTGCTAAGCACCGTCTGCATCCTAGTATATATATATAATTAGAAAAAGAAATTGAAAGGTGAGAAGTTCTCACCGATAGCTATCCAATACCACTACTCTCCGTTGATAGAAATCTTCATTGTTCCCGCATTTTTGCCATCTCCGTTGCCCGTAGTCACTACATATGTAAAAATCGAATTTTTATTTTGCTATTCAATATATAAAAATCGAATTTTTACTTCGCTATTCAATATATAAAAATCGAATTTTTACTTCGCTATTCAATATATAAAAATCGAATTTTTACTTCGCTATTCAATATATAAAAATCGAATTTTTACTTCGCTATTCAATATATATCATATAGATAAAAATTCTATTTTTACATCGTTATTCTCTATATAAAGGTC
The DNA here is from genome assembly GCA_030737875.1 of Allium sativum. Lineage (NCBI taxonomy): Eukaryota > Viridiplantae > Streptophyta > Magnoliopsida > Asparagales > Amaryllidaceae > Allium > Allium sativum. The sequence goes on from CM060924.1 coordinate 1,024,233,281, forward strand.
TCGCCTTTTCGACTATAAAGATTTCGCCTTTTCACTTTTAAAGATTTCTCCTTTTCACTTTTAAAAATCTAATCTTTTTAAATATAAAGATGTAATCTTTTTCACGTTAAAATATAACCTTTCTATAGAAAAATAATATATATATATATACATATATATATATATATATATATATAATCTTTTAGCTTATAAAAAAAATTCCATCCTTTTTATTCTATAAAAATTCTGTCTTCTAACTATGCTCCTCTCATATATACTGGCTTTTATTTTTTTATTTTAAAGAGTAATTACTGAAAATTATCAAAATAAATAACTAACTAAAATGAAATTAACAGTTTAATTGGAAGGGTGGAGATGGGCTGTGGCGGTCGGAGGTTGCTCAAGCGGTGGCGAGGCCGGAGACGGCTGTCTTGAGCGGTGAAGGGGGTTTAAATCGAAGAAAGGGAAGTGGGGGAAGGCGTTGGTGGCTGGAATCGTCGGCGTGGGGTCTGGTGGTCTCAGGGGAGGGGCGGTGGCTGGTGGCGAGCCAGGCGGAGGGCGTAGGGGTGTTGAACGGGGGCGGGGCAGTGCTGGAGGGGGGTCTAGGGCTCGCGGTTCTCGAGCAGGGGAAGGGGGAGGTTCCTGCGACGGATCCGGCGAGGGGTGGGGGTGCCAGGCGCGAGCGGCGGCTGGTGGTGAGGCCTGGCGCAGCTCCGGTGGCGCCAGCGAGAGGGGGGGGGGGGGCGGCGACGATGGATCTAGGATGAGGGTATCGGGTTTTTTTCATTTGGGGGGGGGGTTTGACTTCTGGCTAGGGAGACAAGGGTTTGACCCTTAAATGTTAATTAATTTAATTATTTAATTTAATTTCAAAAAGTAACTTTAAAATTCGAACTCAAAATTGAGCCCACTGACTGTCGTCCATAGCGTAATACCCCCATTCCGAACACAATGGGATATGTCCCGCAAGCTGATTCGACTGTTTCGATCAGTTTTCGTTGAAATCAACGTATAAATCTATATATTGAATTTGAATGCGCATTTCAATTTACTGGGGTCACATACTAACCCTATAAATTGCCAAAAAAATATATTTTCTAGCTTCGTATTGACGATACGGTCTTAACAAAACTAGTTTCGTCGAATTCTGAGACCGTTGGAAAAATGGCCATTTTCCAGTCGATTAAAATCAACTAAAACTGGTCAAACGCGTTTGCCTTTGCCACGCTCACATATTGATTCGAAAAATTATGAAATTTGGAATCTAGCAATATTTTGACACTGCGGATCCAACAAAAGTGGTTTCGTCGAAATCCGAGGTCGATTGCAAAATTGCTATTTTTAAGGGCCTGAATTCCATAGCGACTATTCAGAATTTTCAACTGGACATATCTTTTGATCCCCGCTATGAAATTTCAATTTTTCGGATTCGTTGGAAAGATATCATCAATTAGATCCTAATGTTTTTGGTTTCACTAAAATCCGGATTGTTTTGCACCCGGTACATTCAATTAAAGTTTGAAATCGAATTATCGAACTACCGCGCCATTTTCAATTCTATTTATAATTATATATAATTATTTATATTCTAACGACGGCGTATAAAATATATACGTTCGAATTATATTCAAAATAAATTTCCTCGTCAATTTTATTTAAAATAATTCATTCTAAATATTCAAAATTCATTAAAATTGCCAAAATAAAAATTTTAAACTGGCTCAGAATTTCCGGGTTATTACAATCTCCCCCACTTAAAACTTTTCGTCCCCGAAAAGGAACAATGTCGAAAGTGGTTTGATTAATCAACTCTACGTTCGATCTGGCTTTCATCCTCCAACTTTTCAGTTTTTGAGAATTCCCAAAAATTTCAAAAATTTGGCTAACACCCTAAATTTTCGAAAAATTTCGCCATAACCTCCCCTGCACCGGGAGCCACGGGAAAATCCCGAAATTGCCATATAGGCCTTCTGATCTCAAAAAGAAAAAGAAAAAGCCAAGCGGCTAGCCAATAGGCTCATAAAATCATCATCACCCAAACAAAACAGTAAATTATAGTAAACATGTACCTATTTGTCGGGCAAACAAATTTTATTCTCTGCTCTAGCCTCCTTGCTATGACCTGTTCAATGTAAGTACATGTATATGCAAGCAAATGCAACCAATTTTCAATACAATTCAATATTTGGTTCAATTAGGCTAAATGGATAAAAATTAGCAAACAAATAAACAAACAACACAAACATCAATCAATTAGTGAATTAGAGTTTCAAATTCATAAATTTTGATACATATACAGAAAATCATGTTTTTGATGCCAATTCACAACAATGTGTTCTAGCTATATTAGTTTTGGTTCTCACACCAGCCTAATGGAAATATATAGAAATCACACCTTCGAAACTCGAATATAAATACTGATTATGTGGCCACATCATCAGAATTATCCCCGGGTGTCTAGAATGTGATTCTATATCTATCCAGTATATTAAAACTTCGACTATACGTTCATGACGCGTATACGCGAAATCTATATATACTCGATTGTCCATATTCAAAATAAATAAATATTCAAATACGTATAAGACGATTTAAATTTTAAAACAAAATTGTTTTCAATTGAAAAATATACTCTTCACACTCGTTCTAGGATACTACTGATCCTATCTCTAACGAGTCATTCTAATTGGATATTACTAATCCAATATCTGATCAATTCTTTCGTATGGTTCTAATGTGTCTTGTTCTCGAGCTCTGTAAACCAAAGCTCTGATACCAAACTGAGACGACCCGAACTTCCCCGTGAAGGAAAGCACGGATAGAATTGAGGACAAGACAAATCAGGATGCAAACAGAAGAACATTTCATTGCTATTACAATAATTCCATCAGATACAAGAATGTACAGAGTATAAATGAATAAATTACATTCGATAAATATCAGAGATTACAATAAATTACATAGCAGTGGAAAAATAATACAAAGCACAACTGAAGGTGATATACGGATACAGAGCTTTCCGGATATCATTCCAGCTGTAAATCAGGACCCTGTGAATATAAATCTGCAAAACCAAAACTACTAGCTGCCCGTGTGGAAAATAGGGGCACCCAGAGTTTAGGTTAAAACAATAAACTCCAGGTCAGTCATGTGACTGGTGTGAGAACTAAAACAATTATTAATATTGGTTTTAAAGTTAGGTAAATCAAGGGACCACGCCGTATAATACGGAACGGGTTTCCTCGCAAGAATACCTGTGCATAGAACAAACAACGCAATGCTAAATAAAGAAAAATGAAGCTGTTATAAGACCCAGGTCCCATCACACAATGCAACGCAAGCCGGAGGATAGGATTTTCCCTTATAACAGCCAAAGCATGCTTGATACGTTTAAAACACATTATTTGATACTATTATAAGTGTATAGTGTCAAAACAATTTCAATCATAAGTATCAATCATAGGCGGCATAGCTACCATCTACTATGTCGCCATACTAGGCTCTACAAATAAAACCGAAATACACGTATTGGAAATTGGATTCCATCATGAGTCGAGGCAAGGGGCAAGCTCCTCTACGCGTTCGAGACACTCTAGCAAATGTCTCAGGACCCCACTATGATCCTTAGATCTTCAGGGCCGGTCCTCTCTTACTTTTGAGGATTGGCAATTCCTGAACACACGTTTCCCGGTCCTTACAGACCTTTATTCGAGGCGCCTCGTATCCAACAACCACACAGGTGAAAAGTATATAACTATCAGGGCTGGTAGGTCACTGACACCACCCTAGCTAGAAAGAAACGTCGTGCTCTCCCTGCAGTCACTATCCCGTTTTTGACTCATACCGAGGTGTAAGGCTCGCGAATTCACGTTATACACAAAGCTACGCCACACAGGCCGTGCTTTGATCATCAACCACAAGACTATGCTTTTCAACAGAAGCCTTGATCAATTGCCACTTACGCATGCCACACTGGCAATTCAGTCCATGCGACTGATGTCCATCGATATACAACCTCTGAGCTCGTACGTCTCAGAGAAGGGCGTTAAGCAAGAGAATAAATTCTCCGCCGCCAAACAGATGTATATTTAATAGAGATCAATCAACACAGAATAAAATCCAATGTCAGACTCACAATCCATCTACAAGTTCGCTCTGGGTCTGAACGAAACCGGAGGCACTTTCCTCGCATATCCATCCATCTCCAGGTACGTCTGGACGATCACCAACTGATTCCCTCATCCTGGGTGTACAGCCCAATCAAGATCATCAGTAATCACACAAATGATGTGAAGACTTTCAGTCTTCAACCACCGTCTTCATCTTCAACATCTCGTCGAATCGGTTATTCAGAATGGGTATAACCCGGCCTTTCTGAATAACCCACGTATATAATAAACAAATGTTACACAAACACAACGAACGCCTCATTCCAATTCAGAATATTCTTTTATTCACAAAAACACATTCTTAGGGAAATGTTCCCATTAATTTTATCCAAGATAAATTCTTCTAAATTTATCCTATAATCTTCCAAAGGATATCATTTCAAACCATTTTATGGTTTTCCAAACTAGTCGGGATTAGCGAACCACACCGAAGTAATTATTTATTTTATTTCCCAATCCCAACCTATATATCCCATGGAGCAAAACTAGTGATACTCCATTCCTAACACCATGGTGTTATCGGTAAAATTAATTACCATTTCACGTTCAAATCTAATTAAAGATTTAACTATCGCTTTGGAGCAAAACTGGTGATACTCCACTCTCGATCACTTTTCAGATTTGATAATTTAAATTATCAATTCACATTTTAATCTAATTAAAGATTCATTAAAACTCCACTTAGTTTCAATCATTTCAAAAATCAATATCCTGCATTTAACTGGGTTAAAGAACCAATGTCATCTAAAACACGATTCACGATAAACCCAAATCACATTTGATATTAAATACAAGGCTCTGAATAGAAAATATATCGGCTTATATTCAATATCAAATTCTGAAACCAACAAATATCGTATTGGAAATAACGATATAAAATATATCTTTCAAATCCCCATAACCATATTTGTATAGTCACGAAATCCAACATCAAAATATTCCGAAGATAATTTCGATTCAACTCCAGTCCAATTCACGTATTGGGAATATTGATTATTTTTAAAATCACTTTCAAATTCAATTTATTTATTTCAAAAATAAATTGATTTTAATTCTAGTTCAAAACTAGTTCATTTCGACAAAAATCTATTTTTACCTTTTCAAATATGGAGTTTTTCATCCCAATTCTTTCCAATTCACATATTATGATTTTAAACAAATTATCCATATTTTTAATAATTTTATCAAGGCCCGTACAGTCGATTTCCAACAATGGCCATCGAACTGCGTTTACAGCGACCTTTTCTGAAATTGATTTGGACATAATTCCAAATCCAACCGTTAGATTTAAAATTTCTAATATTCATTGGAAAGCTCTTTTTGATACGAACCCAACGGTTCCTGTTTTAGGAGAATCCGACGGTCGGATCTCCCGCAACGTCAATTCGAAGTTAATGATCGAAATTCATGAACTGCCGCGGCGCGGCGCGTTCTATTCAGGCCATTATATATATAATATATATATATATTATATATATATATTTCGTCGATTTCCTTTTAAAACGTATTTTATAAATCGCTCTAAATTCGTTTTCAAAACCATTTCAACTTCATCTTCAATTTCAAATCGATTTGATTTCCATTCAATTCGAATTCATTTCAATTCAAATTCAGTTCGTTTTAAATTTCATTCAAAACGATTTCAATTCGTTTTTAACTCAGTTTCAATTTAATTCAATTTCAATTCATTTCTAATTGATTTGAATTCAAATTCACTTTCTGTTCAATTCGAATCGAATTCATTTTCTATTCGATTCGAATTCATTTCAAATTGATTCAATAAAATTTCAATTTGAATTTCATTCTAATTTAATTTGAATTTCATTTCAAAATATAAAATTTTGAAATCACTTTTCAATTTCATTATAAAACGAATAAAATCGATATAAATATCGTTCACGTCAAAATAGCGCAACTCTAATCAACACGGCTTTATATATTTCAAAAACTTCTTTATTTTATTCAACAAATGAATATTTATTCCATTCAACACATGAGTCTATATTTCTTTCAACACATGACTAATCTCCACACATGAGTACTGTCAACACATCACTATTTTTGTTATGTAAAATATTTTATAAAACTATGGTATCTATCGTTTGATATTCAATTAGACTCCACCGAGAAGTAGTTCTAATTTTAAATATGATAAAGATGTAAATTTCATTGTATAAAATATTTCACTCAACACACAAATATTTTCAACTCAGGAACATCGTCAACACATGACTATTTTTATATTCAACACATGAATCTTCTTTTATAATATTCATTATTTTTCCGATTGGAATGAGGCCCAATCAATCACCATATAATGTTAATTATATGGATTCCATACAACACATGTATATAATAGCATTGAAAAATGATCAACCATCAACCAAAGTGCACTACACTGTATAAGCATCAAATATAGATATCTAACGCTTATAACAGCCTGTCAATCAATCGATCGACATATTTAATCAGTCAGGATGAGTGAACTTCAAATTTCATCCCAACACCCGTGTGGGGTTTCAAACAATCAAACACAGATTTTGGTTGTGCAGTTGGGCGACGTGTAAAATTTATCGACCCAATCAATATCAGTCAAATCAGTGTAAATAAACAAATCGGCCGATTTGTTTATAATTATTTATTTATTCACTTTCACGTTAAAAATTATATTTTTAACGATAATATATTCTATTTCAACACATGAATTTCTATTCAGTTCATTTACACAATAAAAATGATATTTTTATTTTTCTAACATATTTTAGAAAATTTCGGCGGCATAACGGCACGATACTAGAAACGGGACGAGGCCTAGCCTTATCCCCGGTCTAGTGAAGGCCCACGCCATTCACACATCAATCAAATTAATTTCATTTCACACAACAATTCAATTCAAACCAAATAAACTAACCAACTACTCAACCAAACAATTTAACAAACAAGCCATCCATGGTCTGTGGATGACGGGTGTCGGGTGCTGCTAAGCACCGTCTGCATCCTAGTATATATATATAACTAGAAAAAGAAATTGAAAGGTAAGAAGCTCTCACCGATAGCTATCCAATACCACTACTCTCCGTTGATAGAAATCTTCATTGTTCCCTCATTTTTGCCATCTCCGTTGCCCGTAGTCACTACATATGTAAAAATCGAATTTTTATTTTGCTATTCAATATAAAAAAATCGAATTTTAACTTCGCTATTCAATATATAAAAATCGAATTTTTACTTCGCTATTCAATATATAAAAATCGAATTTTTACTTCGCTATTCAATATATAAAAATCTAATTTTTACTTCGCTATTCAATATATATCATATAGATAAAAATTCTATTTTTACATCGTTATTCTCTATATGAAGGTCTCGCCTTTTCGACTATATAGATTTCGCCTTTTCACTTTTAAAGATTTCGCCTTTTCACTTTTAAAAATATAATCTTTTTAAATATAAAGATTAAATCTTTTTCACGTTAAAGATATAACCTTTCTATAGAAAAATAATATATATATATATATATATATATAATCTTTTAGCTTATAAAAAAAATTCCATCCTTTTTATTCTATAAAAATTCTGTCTTCTAACTATGCTCCTCTCATATAAAATGACTTATATTTATTTATTTTAAAGAGTAATTACTGAAAATTATCAAAATAAATAACTAACTAAAATGAAATTAAAACTTACAGTTTAATTGGAAGGGTGGAGATGGGTTGTCGCGGTCGGAGGTTGCTCAAGCGGTGGCGAGGCCGGAGACGGCTGTCTTGGGCGGTGAAGGGGGTTTAAATCGAAGAAAGGGAAGTGGGGGAAGGCGTTGGTGGCTGGAATCGTCGGCGTGGGGTCTGGTGGTCTCAGGGGAGGGGCGGTGGCTGGTGGCGAGCCAGGCGGAGGGCGTAGGGGTGTTGAACGGGGGCGGGGCAGTGCTGGAGGGGGGTCTAGGGCTCGCGGTTCTCAAGCAGGGGAAGGGGGAGGTTCCTGCGACGGATCCGGCGAGAGGGGGGGTGCCAGGCGCGAGCGGCGGCTGGTGGAGAGGCCTGGCGCAGCTCCGGTGGCGCCAGCGAGAGGGGGGGGGGGCGACGATGGATCTAGGATGAGGGTATCGGGTTTTTTTCATTTGGGGGGGGGGGGGCGGGGTTTGACTTCTGGCTAGGGAGACAAGGGTTTGACCCTTATATGTTAATTTATTTAATTATTTAATTTAATTTCAAAAAGTAACTTTAAAATTCGAACTCAAAATTGAGCCCACCGACTGTCGTCCATAGCGTAATACCCCCATTCCGAACACAATGGGATATGTCCCGCAAGCTGATTCGACTGTTTCGATCAGTTTTCGTTGAAATCAACGTATAACTCTATATATTGAATTTGAACGCGCATTTCAATTTACTGGGGTCACATACTAACCCTATAAATTGCAAAAAAAAAATAAAATTTCTAGCTTCGTATTGACGATACGGTCTTAACAAAACTAGTTTCGTCGAATTCTGAGACCGTTGAAAAATGGCCATTTTCCAGTCGATTAAAATCAACTAAAACTGGTCAAACGCGTTTTCCATTGCCACGCTCACATATTGATTCGAAAAATTATGAAATTTGGAATCTAGTAATTTGACACTGCGGATCCAACAAAAGTGGTTTCGTCGAAATCCGAGGTCGATTGTAAAATTGCTATTTTTAAGGGCCTGAATTCCATAGCGACTATTCAGAATTTTCAACTGGACATATCTTTTGATCCCCGCTATGAAATTTCAATTTTTCGGATCCGTTGGAAAGATATCATCAATTAGATCCTAATGTTTTTGGTTTCACTAAAATCCGGATTGTTTTGCACCTGGTACATTCAATTGAAGTTTGAAATCGAATTATCGAACTACCGCGCCATTTTCAATTTTATTTATAATTATATATAATTATTTATATTGTAACGACGGCATATAAAATATATACGTTCGAATTATATTCAAAATAAATTTCCTCGTCAATTTTATTTAAAATAATTCATTTTAAATATTCAAAATTCATTAAAATTGCCAAAATAAAAATTTTAAACTGGCTCAGAATTTCCGGGTTATTACAATCTCCCCCACTTAAAACTTTTTGTCCCCGAAAAGGAACAATGTCGAAAGTGGTTTGATTAATCAACTCTACGTTCGATCTGGCTTTCATTCTCCAACTTTTCAGTTTCTGAGAATTCCCAAAAATTTCAAAAATTTGGCTAACACCCTAAATTTTCGAAAAATTTCGCCATAACCTCCCCTGCACCGGGAGCCACGGGAAAATCCCGAAATTGCCATATAGGCCTTCTGATCTCAAAAAGAAAAAGAAAAAGCCAAGCGGCTAGCCAATAGGCTCATAAAATCATCATCACCCAAACAAAACAGTAAATTATAGTAAACATGTACCTATTTGTCGGGCAAACAAATTTTATTCTCTGCTCTAGCCTCCTTGCTATGACCTGTTCAATGTAAGTACATGTATATGCAAGCAAATGCAACCAATTTTCAATACAATTCAATATTTGGTTCAATTAGGCTAAATGGATAAAAATTAGCAAACAAATAAACAAACAACACAAACATCAATCAATTAGTGAATTAGAGTTTCAAATTCATAAATTTTGATACATATACAGAAAATCATGTTTTTGATGCCAATTCACAACAATGTGTTCTAGCTATATTAGTTTTGGTTCTCACACCAGCCTAATGGAAATATATAGAAATCACACCTTCGAAACTCGAATATAAATACTGATGATGTGGCCACATCATCAGAATTATCCCCGGGTGTCTAGAATGTGATTCTATATCTATCCAGTATATTAAAACTTCGACCATACGTTCATGACGCGTATACGCGAAATCTATATAAACTCGATTGTCCATATTCAAAATAAATAAATATTCAAATACGTATAAGACGATTTAAATTTTAAAACAAAATTGTTTTCAATTGAAAAATAAACTCTTCACACTCGTTCTAGGATACTACTGATCCTATCTCTAACGAGTCATTCTAATTGGATATTACTAATCCAATATCTGATGAATTCTTTCGTATGGTTCTAATGTGTCTTGTTCTCGAGCTCTGTAAACCAAAGCTCTGATACCAAACAGAGACGACCCGAACTTCCCCGTGAAGGAAAGCACGGATAGAATTGAGGACAAGACAAATCAGGACGCAAACAGAAGACCATTTCATTGCTATTACAATAATTCCATCAGATACAAGAATGTACAGAGTATAAATGAATAAATTACATTCGATAAATATCAGAGATTACAATAAATTACATAGCAGCGGAAAAATAATACAAAGCACAACTGAAGGTGATATACGGATACAGAGCTTTCTGGATATCATTCCAGCTGTAAATCAGGACCCTGTGAATATAAATCTGCAAAACCAAAACTACTAGCTGCCCGTGTGGAAAATAGGGGCACCCAGAGTTTAGGTTAAAACAATAAACTCCAGGTCAGTCATGTGACTGGTATGAGAACTAAAACAGTTATTAATATTGGTTTTAAAGTTAGGTAAATCAAGGGACCACGCCTTATAACACGGAACGAGTTTCCTCCCAAGAATACCAGTGCATAGAACAAACAACGCAATGCTAAATAAAGAAAAATGAAGTTGTTATAAGACCCAGGTCCCATCACACAATGCAACGCAAGCCGGAGGATAGGGTTTTCCCTTATAACAGCCAAAGCATGCTTGATACGTTTAAAACACATTATTTGATACTATTATAAGTGTATAGTGTCAAAACAATTTCAATCATAAGTATCAATCATAGGCGGCATAGCTACCATCTACTATGTCGCCATACTAGGCTCTACAAATAAAACCGAAATACACGTATTGGAAATTGGATTCCATCATGAGTCGAGGCAAGGGGCAAGCTCCTCTCCGCGTTCGAGACACTCTAGCAAATGTCTCAGGACCCCACTATGATCCTTGGATCTTCAGGGCCGGTCCTCTCTTACTTTTGAGGATTGGCAATTCCTGAACACACGTTTCCCGGTCCTTACAGACCTATATCCTAGGCGCCTCGTATCCAACAACCACACAGGTGAAAAGTATATAAATTTCAGGGCTGGTAGGTCACTGACACCACCCTAGCTAGAAAGAAACGTCGTGCTCTCCCTGCAATCATTATCCCGTTTTGACTCATACCGAGGTGTAAGGCTCGCGAATTCACGTTATACACAAAGCTACGCCACACAGGCCGTGCTTTGATCATCAACCACAAGACTATGCTTTTCAACAGAAGCCTTGATCAATTGCCACTTACGCATGCCACACTGGGAATTCAGTCCATGCGACTGATGTCCATCGATATACAACCTCTGAGCTCGTACGTCTCAGAGAAGGGCGTTAAGCAAGAGAATAAATTCTCCGCCGCCAAACAGATGTATATTTAATAGAGATCAATCAACACAGAATAAAATCCAATGTCAGACACATAATCCATTTACAAGTTCGCTCTGGGTCTGAACGAAACCGGAGGCACTTTCCTCGCATATCCATCCATCTCCAGGTACGTCTGGACGATCACCAACTGATTCCCTCATCCTGGGTGTACAGCCCAATCAAGATCATCAGTAATCACCCAAACGATGTGAAGACTTCCAGTCTTAAACCACCGTCTTCATCTTCGACATCTCGTCGAATCGGTTATTCAGAATGGGTATAACCTGGCCTTTCTGAATAACCCACGTATATAATAAACAAATGTTACACAAACACAACGAATGCCTCATTCCAATTCAGAATATTCTTTTATTCACAAAAACACATTCTTAGGGAAATGTTCCCATTAATTTTATCCAAGATAAATTCTTCTAAATTTATCCTATAATCTTCCTTTGGATATCATTTCAAACCATTTTATGGTTTTCCAAACTAGTCGGGATTAGCGAACCACGCCGAAGTAATTATTTATTTTATTTCCCAGTCCCAACCTATATATCCCATGGAGCAAAACTGGTGATACTCCATTCCTAACACCACGGTGTTATCGGTAAAATTAATTACCATTTCACGTTCTAATCTAATTAAAGATTTAACTATCGCTTTGGAGCAAAACTGGTGATACTCCACTCTCGATCACTTTTCAGATTTGATAATTTAAATTATCAATTCACATTTTAATCTAATTAAAGATTCATTAAAACTCCACTTAGTTTCAATCTTTTCAAAAATCAATATCCTGCCTTTAACTAGGTTAAAGAACCAATGTCATCTAATACACGATTCACGATAAACCCAAATCACATTTGATATTAAATACAAGGCTCTTAATAGAAAATATATCGGCTTATATTCAATATCAAATTCTGAAACCAACAAATATCGTATTGGAAATAACGATATAAAATATATCTTTCAAATCCCCATAACAATATTTGTATTGTCACGAAATCCAACATCAAAATATTCCGAAGATAATTTCGATTCAACTCCAGTCCAATTCACGTATTGGGAATATTGATTATTTTTAAAATCACTTTCAAATTCAATTTATTTATTTCAAAAATAAATTGATTTTAATTCTAGTTCAAAACTAGTTCATTTCGACAAAAATCTATTTTTACCCTTTCAAATATGGAGTTTTTCATCCCAATTCTTTCCAATTCACATATTATGATTTTACACAAATTATCCATATTTTTAATAATTTTATCAAGGCCCGTACAGTCGATTTCCAACAACGGCCATCGAACTGCGTTTACAACGACCTTTTCTGAAATTGATTTGGACATAATTCCAAATCCAACCGTTAGATTTAAAATTTCTAATATTCATTGAAAAGCTCTTTTCGATACGAACCCAACGGTTCCGGTTTTAGGAGAATCCGACGGTCGGATCTCCAGCAACGTCAATTCGAAGTTAATGATCGAAATTCACGAACTGCCGCGGCGCGGCGCGTTCTATTCAGGCCATTATATATATATAATATATATATATATTATATATATATTTCGTCGATTTCCTTTTAAAACGTATTTTATAAATCGCTATAATTCGTTTTCAAAACCATTTCAACTTCATCTTCAATTTCAAATCGATTTGATTTCCATTCAATTCGAATTCATTTCAATTCAATTTAAGTTCGTTTTAAATTTCATTCAAAACGATTTCAATTCGTTTTTAACTCAGTTTCAATTTAATTCAATTTCAATTCATTTCTAATTGATTTGAATTCAAATTCACTTTATATTCAATTCGAATCGAATTCATTTTCTATTCGATTCGAATTCATTTCAAATTGATTCAATAAAATTTCAATTTGAATTTCATTCTAATTTAATTTGAATTTCATTTCAAAATATAAAATTTTGAAATCACTTTTCAATTTCATTATAAAACGAATAAAATCGATATAAATATCGTTCACGTCAAAATAGCGCAACTCTAATCAACACGGCTTTATATATTTCAAAAACTTCTTTATTTTATTCAACAAATGAATATTTATACCATTCAACACATGAATCTATATTTCTTTCAATGCACGACTAATCTCCACACATGAGTACTGTCAACACATCACTATTTTTGTTATGTAAAATATTTTATAAAACTATGGTATCTATCATTTGATATTCAATTAGACTCCACCGAGAAGTAGTTCTAATTTTAAATATGATAAAGATGTAAATTTCATTGTATAAAATATTTCACTCAACACACAAATATTTTCAACTCAGGAACATCGTCAACACATGACTATTTTTATATTCAACACATGAATCTTCTTTTATAATATTCATTATTTTTCCGATTGGAATGAGGCCCAATCAATCACCATATAATGTTAATTATATGGATTCCATACAACACATGTATATAATAGCATTGAAAAATGATCAACCATCAACCAAAGTGCACTACACTGTATAAGCATCAAATATAGATATCTAACGCTTATAACAGCCTGTCAATCAATCGATCGACATATTTAATCAGTCAGGATGAGTGAACTTCAAATTTCATCCCAACACCCGTGTGGGGTTTCAAACAATCAAACACAGATTTTGGTTGTGCAGTTGGGCGACGTGTAAAATTTATCGACCCAATCAATATCAGTCAAATCAGTGTATATTAACAAATCGGCCGATTTGTTTATAATTATTTATTTATTCACTTTCACGTTAAAAATTATATTTTTAACGATATTATATTCTATTTCAACACATGAATTTCTATTCAGTTCATTTACACAATAAAAATGATATTTTTATTTTTCTAACATATTTTAGAAAATTTCGGCGGCATAACGGCACGATACTAGAAACGGGACGAGGCCTAGCCTTATCCCCGGTCTAGTGAAGGCCCACGCCATTCACACATCAATCAAATTAATTTCATTTCACACAACAATTCAATTCAAACCAAATAAACTAACCAACTACTCAACCAAACAATTTAACAAACAAGCCATCCATGGTCTATGGATGACGGGTGTCGGGTACTGCTAAGCACCGTCTGCATCCTAGTATATATATATAACTAGAAAAAGAAATTTAAAGGTGAGAAGTTATCATCGATAGCTATCCAATACCACTACTCTCCGTTGATAGAAATCTTCATTGTTCCCGCATTTTTGCCATCTCCGTTGCCCGTAGTCACTACATATGTAAAAAACGAATTTTTATTTTGCTATTCAATATATAAAAATCGAATTTTTACTTCGCTATTCAATATATAAAAATCGAATTTTTACTTCGCTATTCAATTTATAAAAATCGAATTTTTACTTCGCTATTCAATATATAAAAATCGAATTTTTACTTCGCTATTCAATATATAAAAATCGAATTTTTACTTCGCTATTCAATATATATCATATAGATAAAAATTCTATTTTTACATCGTTATTCTCTATATAAAGGTCTCGCCTTTTCGACTATAAAGATTTCGCCTTTTCACTTTTAAAGATTTCGCCTTTTCACTTTTAAAAATCTAATCTTTTTAAATATAAAGATGTAATCTTTTTCACGTTAAAGATATAACCTTTCTATAGAAAAATAATAATAATATATATATATATATATATATATATAATCTTTTAGCTTATAAAAAAAATTCCATCCTTTTTATTCTATAAAAATTCTGTCTTCTAACTATGCTCCTCTCATATAAACCGACTTTTATTTATTTATTTTAAAGAGTAATTACTGAAAATTATCAAAATAAATAACTAACTAAAATGAAATTAAAACTTACAGTTTAATTGGAAGGGTGGAGATGGGTTGTCGCGGTCGGAGGTTGCTCTAGCGGTGGAGAGGCCGGAGACGGCTGTCTTGAGCGGTGAAGGGGGTTTAAATCGAAGAAAGGGAAGTGGGGGAAGGCATTGGTGGCTGGAATCGTCGGCGTGGGGTCTGGTGGTCTCAGGGGAGGGGCGGTGGCTGGTGGCGAGCCAGGCGGAGGGCGTAGGGGTATTGAACGGGGGCGGGGCAGTGCTGGAGGGGGGTCTAGGGCTCGCGGTTCTCGAGCAGTGGAAGGGGGAGGTTCCTGCGACGGATCCGACGAGAGGGGGGTTGCCAGGCGCGAGCGGCGGCTGGTGGTGAGGCCTGGCGCAGCTCCAGTGGCGCCAGTGAGAGGGGGGGGGGGCGGCGACGATGGATCTAGGATGAGGGTATCGGGTTTTTTTCATTTGGGGGCGGGTTTGACTTCTGGCTAGGGAGACAAGGGTTTGACCCTTATATGTTAATTTATTTAATTATTTAATTTAATTTCAAAAAGTAACTTTAAAATTCGAACTCAAAATTGAGCCCAGCGACTGTCGTCCATAGCGTAATACCCCCATTCCGAACACAATGGGATATGTCCCGCAAGCTGATTCGACTGTTTCGATCAGTTTTCGTTGAAATCAACGTATAACTCTATATATTGAATTTGAACGCGCATTTCAATTTACTGGGGTCACATACTAACCCTACAAATTGCAAAAAAAAAATATTTTCTAGCTTCGTATTGACGATACGGTCTTAACAAAACTAGTTTCGTCGAATTCTGAGACCGTTGGAAAAATGGCCATTTTCCAGTCGATTAAAATCAACTAAAACTGGTCAAACGCGTTTTCCATCGCCACGCTCACATATTGATTCGAAAAATTATGAAATTTGGAATCTAGCAATAATTTGACACTGCGGATCCAACAAAAGTGGTTTCGTCGAAATCCGAGGTCGATTGCAAAATTGCTATTTTTAAGGGCCTGAATTCCATAGCGACTATTCAGAATTTTCAACTGGACATATCTTTTGATCCGCTCTATGAAATTTCAATTTTTCGGATTCGTTGGAAAGATATCATCAATTAGATCCTAATGTTTTTGGTTTCACTAAAATCCGGATTGTTTTGCACCCGGTACATTCAATTGAAGTTTGAAATCGAATTATCGAACTACCGCGTCATTTTCAATTCTATTTATAATTATATATAATTATTTATATTCTAACGACAGCGTATAAAATATATACGTTCGAATTATATTCAAAATAAATTTCTTCGTCAATTTTATTTAAAATAATTCATTTTAAATATTCAAAATTCATTAAAATTGCCAAAATAAAAATTCTAAACTGGCTCAGAATTTCCGGGTTATTACAATGCCAGTGTATAAACAACAATCAGTAATATAGGTATGGATCTACTATGCATCAATCAACATGCAATATCCCAATCTACCCATTTAGATTAATCACCACACTTAGATTTTCCAAATCAATTCAATTTACAGAAATTATTCTTTGGACTTTATTTCCCGATTTCTATTTCAAATCATTTGAAATACATATCTAACTTTTATATCAAAGTAGATTTTACTTCGGGATCTCAAATCAAGTCATTTGGAAATATGAATTCCAAATCATAACAACACATACAAACAAGTATGCAACCAAATATCGGGCTCCCCCTAGACAAGGCAAAGGGCACGCACCTAAGCAACTCGGTATATATATGTGCACCTCCCACTATGGAGCAGGCTACACTGACGATGCACCTCCCATGCATGGAAGCATACACCGCCCATCTCACCCATACTTTTACTCGTCCGGGTTACTCGAATCTTTAGCCATATACCAAATCGTTTCATATCCCAAAGTAGGGAAAATCATTTCACAACATAATAATCACAAGTACTTTCAAAATATAGTACTTCACAACAGAAATTCACACATATGATTAGTCACTATTAATCACATAACCTTTGATCTCGTACGTCTCAAAGAAGGGTGTTAAGCAAGAGAATAAATTCTCCGCCACCAAACAAATAAATCATTAATAGCAACTAATCGAATATGTGATGAACTACAATGTAAAACCATAATACGTTTCCAAATCATTTCGAAATCATCGGGTTTTAGCCCTCAAAATCCTTTCTGTTTTATAAAACATTTTTATAAAACATTCCCTATCCAAAATCGAGAATACATTCTTTTCACTTAAGAAAAATATCATTTCATAATCATTCATTAAATTTGAAATGAACATAACAACATCGCTACACATCTCATAGTCAAATCGTGAAGTGTTTCACAAGATGTTAGCCTACCAGTATTTCTACCCAACCCAATGCTAAATGTAAAAGCATATCTTGCTCATAAACTGGTCGAGCACAATACAAACAATCAGTCAATCCAATTTGACATTAAATATAAGGTTTTGAATAGAGATAGTATCGACTTATATTCAACATCAAATCCTGAAACCAACAGATATCATATAGGGAATAACGATATCGATATCTTCCAAATTCCCATCACAATGTCCGTATAATCACGGAATCCAAAATCGAAATATTCCGAAGATTATTTCCATTCCAAACCATTCCAATTTATTCATTGGAAAATTCTTGTTATTTAAAACCATTTCTCAAACCAATTTATTTATTTAAAAATAATCGGATTATAATTCGAGTTAATAACTAGTTCATTTCAATAAAAATATATTTTTATCTTTTCAAATATTAGTATTTTACACAAATTATTAGTATTTTTAATAATTTTACACAAATTATTAGTATTTTTAATAATTTTATCAAGGCCCGTACAGTTGATTTCCATAAATGGTCATCGAACTGCACTTACAGCGACCTTTTCCAAATTTGATTTGGACATAATTCCAAATCCAACTGTTAGATTTCTAGTTTCTTGTATTCATTAGAAAGCTCTTTTCGATACGAACCCAACAGTTCCGGTTTAGGAGAATCCGACGGTCGGATCTCCCGTAATGTCCGTTCGAAGTCGATGGTCGAAATTCGCGAACTGCCGCAGCGCAGCGCGTTCTATTCCGGCCATTATATTATATATAATATATATAATATATATTTCATCAATTTCTATTTAAAACGTATTTTATAAATCATTTGAAAACGTATTAAATAATTATAAAAAAGTCAACCCCTTTTATTATCTCTCCCTTACCCACCCGTCGTTCAATTCAGAGAGAAAAAAATAGAAATCGCGATCTGAATACCCATCGCTCCTCTTCTACAAACGCGCCACCCCCAATCGCCGCCTTCGCCCAAATCGCTGTCACCCCCTCTGAACGGCACCGCTCTCCCCTCTCTCTCCTCTCTTCTAGCCCCAACTCAAAACCCTAGCGCCTCAATCCTCCCATTAGCTGCCGTTGACCCCGCAACCCCTTCCACCGACCACCAGTCAGGTCGCTACCCCCTCAGTACCCCGGCGCCGCTCCCTTCTCAGCCTCCATCAAAGAATGAATCCTTACAAGAAAGAAAAGTGAGTTTTTATTTTTATTCTTATTTATTTATATATAAAAAAGAATGTGATTTTTTTATGTATTCATGTAAGAAAAAGTTGATTTTTTTCTATGTATTCATGTAAGAAAAAGGTGATTTTTTTTTCTATGTATTCGTGTAAGAAAAAGGTGATTTTTTTCTATGTATGTCGATCGATTGCTTGACAGACTGTATAACCGTTAATTATTTATATTTAATGCTTATGCAGTTACGTAATGCACTCTGTATGATGGTTGATTGTTTATCACTGATATTATATACATGTGTTGTATGGAATCCATATAATTAACATTATATGGAAATTGATTGGGTCTCATTCCAATTTGGAAAATAAAGAATATTTTAAAATAATATTCAGTATAAGATCAAAAATATGATTTTGATGTCCGATTTTGGATGACACGAAAATATTTAAATATATAAAGCCGTGTTGATTAGTTATGCGCCATTTTGATGCGACCGATATATATATATATCGATTTTATTCTTTTTTATAGTGAATAGCGAAAAGGAAGTGATTTCAAAATTTGATGTTTGAAAATATCATCATTTATATATTATTGATATGAAATATTCAGTTTTGATTAAAAATTGAATATGAAGTTAAAATCATTTTTAAAATGAATTTAAAACGATTTATAAAATATGTTTTGAATTGAAATCGACGAAATATATAATATATATATTATATATATTAATGGCCTGAATAGAACGTACCGCGTAGATACCATTCGCGAATTTCGACCATTGACTTCGAATTGACGTTTCGGGAGATCCAACCATCGGATTCTCCTAAAACCGGGACCATTGGGTTCATATCGAAAAGAGCTTTCCAACGAATATGAGAGATTTGAAATCTAATGGTTGGATTTGGAATTATGTCCAAATCAAATTTGGAAAAGGTAGGTGTAAGTGTAGTTCGATGACCGTTTATGGAAATCGAGTGTACGGACCTTGATAAACTTACTAAAAATATTAGTAATCGTGTAAAATCATAGCAAATGATTTGGAAAGAATTGAGATGAAAAATTTCATATTTGAAAAGATAAAAAAATATTTTTATCGAAATGAACTAGTTGTGAACTAGAATTATAATCCAATATTTTTAAATAAATAAATTGGATTGAAATGTTTTTAAAAATAACCAGAATTTCCAATATATGAATTGGAATGGATTTGAATCAAAATTATCGTCGGAATATTTTGATATTGGACTCCGTGATTATACGGACATTGTGGAGGAATTTGGAAGATATATATATCGTTATTCCAGTACGATTTTTGTTGATTTCAGAACTTGATATTGAATATAAGCCGATATATTTTCTATTCAGAGCCTTGTATTTAATATCAAATGGGATTTTGGGTTTGTCGTGAACGGTGTCTTCATTAGCACTTCTCTTAAACCCCGTGTGGAAAGAATAAATCTTTTAATTAAGAATATTAAAGTTTCCAGTTAATTAACATTTAATTGGAATGAAATGAAATGTGAACTGGGTTTATCGCGAACTGTGTTTTAAATAACACTTGTTCTTTAAACCGATTTACAGTGAAATGAGATTTGGAATATACAAATCTTTTATTATGATTTAATGGAAAATTTACAAAGTAAAGTTTTCTAATTTAATATAATAAATTGGAATGGAATGGAATTCGACTTAGTAATAATCGAAGTGAGCTTCTGTGGAGGAAGACTGTTAATATATATGGAATTTAAAAGGTTGTGTCATTATTCCATTTATATTATTAGTCGGATACAAAAATTGACATCGATTATATATTGATATGTTTTCTGTGAAAATTCCATAATTAATGGAATGTGATTTTGGGTTTATCGTGAACCGTGTTTTAAATGACATTGGTTCTTTAGCCCAGTTAAAGACAGGATATGAATTCCCTAAAGTTAAATAATCATTAATATTGATTTTTAGGAAGATTAAAACTAAGTCGAGTTTTAGTAAATCTTTAATTATATTGAAATGAGGATTTGATAATTTAAATTATCAAATCTGAGAAATGATCGAAAATGGAGCATCGCCAATTTTGCTCCAAGCGATAGTTAAATCTTTAACTAGATTTGAACGTGAAATGTTAATTAATATTTATCGATAACACTGTGGTGTTAGATGTGGACTATTACCAGTTTTTCTCCAAGGGATAAATAGGTTAGGATTGGGAAATATTTTAAATGATTACTTCAGTAAGGCTCGCTAATCCCGACTAGTTTGGAAAACCTTAATATGGTTTAAAATTGTGAAAAGAATATTTGAATAAAAGAATATTATGGTTTGGAATGAGGTGTGTGTTGTGTTTGTGTTGCACTTTTTTATAAAATACGTGAGTTATTCGAAAAGGCCGGGTTTATACCCATTTTGAATAACTGATACGACGATGTATCAGTGATGAAGACGGTGGTTGAAGACCGGAGGTATTCACATCGTTTGGATGATTACTGATGTCTTGATGTACTGTACACCCAAGATGAGGTAATAAGTGGTGATCGTCCAGACGTACTTGGAGATCAACCGGATATGCGAAGGCTTATCTCCTGTATTGGACATATGGGACGAGGAATAAGGTGCCTCCGGTTTCATTCCGACCCAGAATGAACTTCTAAATGGACTATGTGTCTGACATTGGATTTTATTGTGTGTTGATTGATCTCTATCTAATATACATCTGTTTGGTGGCAGAGAATTTATTCTCATCCTTAACACCCTTCTCTGAGATGTACGAGCTTAGAGGTTGTATATCTGTAGACATCAGTTGCATGGAGTCAATTGCCTGTGTGGCAAAAGATCAAGGCTTCTGTTGAAAAGAAGAGTCTTGTGGTTGATGATCAAAGCATAGCTTTAATATAACGCCACTTTGTGTATAGCGTTAATTCGCGAGCCTCACACCCCGTTGTGAAATAGAAACGGGAGAAGGATCCAGGGAAATGGACATATGCTTGTTTCTAGCTAGGAGTGGTGTCATGGTATGGAGCCCAGACATTTTACTCATATGGATGTTGCTTATTATTATTGGATGGATAGAGATGCACCTCGGATATATCGGTCACTGCGGTGTCGATGGATGTTGAGTCATCTGGCTCATTTATGCCCCATAGGGCAGGCTAGCATATAGTTTATGGTATTATTAATTCGCTTAGTTTGGACCGGCACTGTGGCTTCTAAGGGCTTGACAGAGTACTTTCCCTGAGGCTCGGGCTAGAGAGTCTCGAAGTAGGTAAGGATGATCCCTTGCCTTGGTTCACAAATGGAAATCCAACTTCCAATATGTGACTTTTTGGTTTTAATTGTAGAACTAGTATGGCGACATGATATATGTTACCCATGCCATCCATGATTGATACATTTATATTTGAAGTTGATTTCTTCACTTATAGTAATAATAAAAAGAAAAATTTCGCGTATCAAGCATGTTTGGCTATTATAAGGGAAAATCCTATCCTCCGGCTAGCGTTGCATTGTGTGATGGGAACTGGGTCTTATAATAGCTTCATTGTTTTTTATTTAGCATTGTGCTATTTGTTTTATGCACTGTATTCTTGTGTGGAAACCAGTTCCGTGTTATACGGTGCGGTCCCTTGACTTACCTAACTTTAAAGTAAAGTTATAAATAATTGTTTTAGTTCTTACACCGGTCACATGACTTATCTGGAGTTTATTGTTTTAACCTAAACTCTGGGTGCCCCTATTTTCCACACGGGCAGCTAGTAGTTTTGGTCTTGCAGATTTATATTCATAGGATCTTGGTTTACTGCTGGAATGATATTCGGAAAGCTCTGTATCCGTGTATCTCTTTCAGTTGTGTTTTGTATTACTTGCTGCTGCCTTGTAATTTGTAAATCTATGATATTTATCAAATGTGTAATATTTATTCATACTCTGTGTATTCTTGTACACTGATGTAAATTGTTGTAATAAGCAATGAAATGTTCTTCTATTTGTGTCCTGATTTGTCGTGTTCTCAACTCAATCCGGGCTTTCCTGAAAGGGCGAGTTTGGGTCATTTCATTTTATTTTCCTTATACCTTCCATTCTATATCAAACATCGTACAAGCATAGAACTGATTCTAAAGTAGAAGGTATAAACCATTTGGTATGTACACCAAGTAGACATCTTTTATGATTACACTAGTAGTGGGCAATGCTTCGCACACAGAAATAAAAGCAACTAAACATATACAAGCTCATTTGACCTAGAAATTTGGCTAGTAGAAATATTTATGTTTTGGTCGCGGTACAGAGTAGAATCTGCATAGAAACTAAAGTAATTCAATGAAGTGTTAAATTAATAAAAGTTGTATCAAAAATGGTGTGCAAAATGTGTGACAACCCGCCCCGCACCAACCGACATTTACTCCAAAAGTGCGCTATAAACATGTCCAGTTAGCACGGAACGGTCGTCAAAAGGAAAGAAGACAAAGAATCAACAAGGAACCTGTAGAATGTCTCACAGCGCATAATATACAATATAATCACAACATATACTTGACATAAAACAGGTGAGACAGTGCATAAGCTGAAAACAAACTATCATAGCAGCGGAAAATCCAATTACAGCTTATGTTCCACATCATCATTATTACAACTTTTCAAACTGTCTCTAAAGGTAAGCAAGATAAGGGAGGTACATTACTAATGCCCAAGTAGTGACCACCAAAGACACAGGGAGAATATTCTATATATATCATAAGTGGAAGCCTCTTGCTCGCCTCCGGATCAGCTACTCGTGCATCACCAGCTAACCTGTCTCTAGTCTGCTCGTGAGAGCACCCAGTGTAATAAGAAGAGACATAAAACTCTGGGTTAGACAAAAAGTCTGGTATGAGCGATAAGCAGCTAAACAGAACAATAACAGGTATAATAACTATACCTGAACCTGGACCTGCAACCAAAGAGTTAGCACTACATACCGTAAAATACTCTAAGGTGCCACTGAACAATGGTGTAAAGATAACGGGGTGGGGGTGTGCATGTCGCAATGATGGCAAACAAATCAAACATAGCAACCATCCTCACATCTCTCACTCAATGCGTAAAGTATACGATATCCACTACTTTGGTCACCTATCCATTGGGCCATGACGGAATCCAATCTCGTACAACTACCACTACAAGCCCATTATCCGTCTCTCAGTGGTGAACCATAGTTATGAATACCGACAACCACTTTGCACACGCCCCGCAGCAAAGCCCAATCATGAAGTGAAATCATTGGTTCCCATCTGGATCCTGAGCTCTGACTTCCATTTCGACTACCTTTACATCTCGGGTTTTTAGTCGTCACCGGATCGGTTCGGTCGTAACTATCCTCCTCTGGCGGTTCAGTTCGGCAATGTATAGTGCTCAAGCTCCAGCTCAAAATACAATACTCAATCTTCACGTTCGGTTCGGATATATGCAACTCGGCTCGGTTCGGGTATATGCAACGTGGTTTGGTTTGGATATATGCAACTTGGTTTGGTTCGGATATATGCAACTCGGTTCGTTTCGTCACGCCTTGCCTTCGATTCGGGTCGAGATGTCCAGGCTCCGGTCCGATCCTCCTCCCAACCTCCGATTCGATCCCCTTCTCCTATTCAGTTCATATGGCCTTTCTCCTGTGCTAAGCTCCGGTCCATTACTCCTCCTCCGATCTGATCCGAAACCCTGCAGTTCTTCCTACAACTTCTAGCGACTGTTTATACGCCCCTCGATGGCATTTTCGACCATTCTAACTATTCTAAACAATCACAAATCTTACCATACATTCATAGCAACATGTATTATCAACCACAAACATCAAAACAACAACTTGATAGGATAAAATGGATCAAACATACCCAAAACCCATGTTTTTCCCTTAATCCCCCTTAATCATCTTTAAGCCTACAATTAGCAAAACTTATCCAAATGAGCCAAATTTTCTAACAGAGGCCTAAAGTAATATTTTAGAATTTTTGAATATTTTTCCAGATTTTTGTAATGCATAATTTCGTTAATTATCACTAATCATTCCTTAATCCCCTAAATTCCGGGATTAGCAAAATTAGTCCAAATTAACCCAAATTCATATCAGAGGCATAAAATAATATTCTGGAATTTTAGAAATTTTTCTAGATTTTTCTGAGTTATAATTTCGCTAATCTTCGCTAGTTACCCTAATCAGTCATAGTTAGTGAAAAACAATGCAAATCACTCACCGTTGCCACAAAGTAAACTATAGATCTGAAATGATTCTTCATTTGGGTCAAATTTTAGTGAATTCCAGCAACTCTCTCTCTGATTTGGTGCTAACCTCCCTTAATTTGATCTAGTTTTTCTTAATCTTCGATTAGAAAGTGATTAGAGGCGATTTGGGATGAAATTAGAAGGTGGAGGCCATGGCTAGGGATAGAGAAATGTTTGAGGTGGCTGAAAAATGAAATAAAATTCGTTTTCCTACTGTTCTCAGCCTCCCCATAACCTTAATCCCGAAATGTGTTATGGGCCCTCTTGCTAAACACCCTAATTAGGCCCGGTTAAGCTGTTTTTCACCTTCTAAACCTAGTTTCAGCCATATCTCCCAAACGATGAGTCCATTTGGCTAATGTGACCACTCTATGGAAACGTAAACCATCATCCGGATCTAATGGAAGTGGTTTCAGGTCAAAAATCCTTACCAATTGTTGGCTAGCTTTTTAACAAAGTCATTCAGGTTCATACATAAGAAGAAAATATGAAGTTATACTCCCCTAGTTCACAAAAGTCTGATCGTGGTCATACCATCCTCTACGGATCGTGACACCCTCCTCGGTTCGCTGTGTCCTAGAGTGATCCGACCTCTTCCCTGTGATGCGATCCAATCCCAGAAGGCACAGCAAAGCCCCTGACTAAGTCATTCACGATCCGAGAATACAGGATCTCGCGACACCTGTCCACAACAGTCATATTGACCGATTCTCCATCAAGATACGAACCAGTACGAGGTCCTCGGGATGTGTGTCACGTATGACCGCGATCTGCCTGAAGAAATCGGCTATAAATAGCCCAGAATTTGGCATTTTTGGGGATCCTTCTGGCAATTGAGAGATCTGACTCCACCATTATCATATCTTCATTGTTTTAACTTAGAGTTACCCTGAAATTATTGAGAGAAGCATAATTGCTAGAGAGAGATTGAGTGAAACTATTGATTGTACTTGCGCTCATCATATAATCAACTATATACAAAGTCGACGTAGGCTCGTTAACGCCGAACCACTATAAATTTCGTGTGTTTTCCTGCTTTTTCTTCATATTGTAGTTATAATTCTTCGTAGATCAGAACAGCTTGGGTGTTAGACCCAATTTTGGATCTAACATTTTTGGTATTTTCACTGAGAACGAATTTTTAGCACATTGGATTGTTGTTACGTTGTTTGGATACTCAAGTCCGAAGAAAACAGTCCAAAACCCACCACTATTTCAGTTTTTGAAGATTTCAGTGAAATTCAGATATCATGGTTGGAAAGAAGTCAAAGGAAGTACGAGCTTCACAGGCGAACGAAGCTGAAAATGAAGCAATTGAAGAAAGTGTGCACGAGCAGCCCGAGGAGGAGGGGGCGAACCGATCCGTTGAGGGGATCGCGACGCAACCAGCTGAAGGAATTGCCACACGCTCCCATGACCACGTCTCGAACCATCCCCATAATGCTTCCGCGATCCGATCCCAAGGGGGGCATTCCGAGCCATCGAGGTAAGGATCCCGCGATCCAAAAAGACAAGCAGACTACGACCCGACCCGGAAAGGAGGTTATGGCTCGATCCTCCGGTTCTAGTACATCTGCTCGACTTGGCACAAGCTCTTTACGTATAAGAGAAAATGTTGGTGACCAATTTGTCCCTTCCGCCCCGGCTACTGAAGGGGATCTCTCTCACATTATTGACATGTGGGAAAGATTATTTGACGAGTTAGCTTCTCAGCGGCAAGAGAGTTCAGTATTGCGACAGAATCTGACTGCTATGGACATGCGAATTGACGACCTCATAAGGCAGAGGGTTTCCTCACCAACGCGTCTTCCTACCCCGGAGCACACATCCTCGTCTGAGGAGCCACGAAGAAACCGACGTTGGCCTCCGCTAGAAAGAGCTGAGTACATAGAGCAACTTTGATCTCGAGAAGAAGAAGTGCTTAACCAAGAAATTAACAATCGTAACTTGAATGAACCTGCTTTACCGCTGAGGAATGGAAACGTGGTTGACCCTACTCAGAATCGACGTAATCCCCCCGCTCGTCGCCTAGTTGACCTTGGCGATAGGGGGCAAGGAAGCTCCGCCCGAATCCCAGACTTTGTAGCTGCACGTCAAAGAAATGCTGAAGAAGCCCATCGGGCAAGAAGTGCTGATCCTGAGTCCACCTTGACCCGGGCAGATGTTGAAGCAATGATCAGGGAAAACATAATAGCTAGCCGAGGGTATAGGTATGAAGATTGGGGCATAGATCGTTGTCATACGCCTTTTACCAATGATATATTGGAGGTTACATTCCCGAGACGTTTTAATATGCCGACAATGAATAGCTATGCGGGCAAATCTGACCCGATCCAGCATCTGATGCGATACTCCTGGTCCATGAATGCCGTCGCAGCTACAGACGAGATAAAGTGTAAGGCATTCCCTATATTTCTGGAAGATATGGCATTAGTGTGGTTTAAACGCTTGCCAGCCCGGACGATATCCAGTTTCAGGGAATTGAGTAAGAAGTTCGTGAACCAATTCCGCCTTCACGCTCAGAGATCTAAGAATGTGATTGAGTTGTCTCTTATTAAGTAACGACTAGATGAAAGCTTGAGGTCGTACTTGGATCGTTTTAATTTAGCAGTCACAGAAGTTAAAGATCTGCATGAGCAAACTGTGTTAATGGCCTTAATTGACGGTGTCGATAAGGATACCGAGTTTGGAAGATATTTATCCGGCAAACCACCTCCGACCAGAGAAATATTTTATGAAAAAGCTAATGTCCGTTTACGACAGGAAGAGATATATGCTAATCAAAAGAGGAAGGCTACTGATAAGGAAGATATCCAGAGCAATGTGGCCATCAAGCAGACAGGAGATAGCTCAGGAAAGGTTGAAGTCAATGTTGGGAATAAAAATCAAGGAAATGGTCGCCAACCGGGAAACAATAATAGCAATAATCGGAAGAGAAACCGAGGAAATGATTCCCAGAGAAGACCTCGACCCAGGCCATTTGAGAGTTTCACACCGTTAAATGATACATTAGAAAATATCTTCCTGGATATCTATAATGTCCTTCCATATAAATGGCCTCCCTCGAGAGAGTCGACAGACAAAGGGCGTGAAACCGGAAAGTTCTGTCTATTTCACCAAATCCATGGTCATTCCACAAATGAATGCCGTCATCTGAGAGACCTAGTCGAGAGGCTTCTCCGAGAAGGAAAACTCGATGAGTATAGGGTCACACCCAGAGACAGTTGGCAAGCCGCATCTTCCCCAAACCAAAGTCAAAACCAGAATCAGAGCCAGCCTACTCCCCGGTTGACTGCTCAGCAAAAGGGGAAGAACATCGTCATTAACACCATAGTAGGAGGGCTTCATCTGGCCGGGCATAGCTTTAGGGCAATGGAACAGTATGTCAACACAGCTAAACAACCCCTCATGGCAGGAGAAGGCAGTAACCCTGAGGACATTGCTCCAGCCAAACAACAGAAGACAATGACCGATGACATCATATTTCATGACAGGGATAGCGTTGGCGTTCACTCCCCAACCGAAGATCCATTAGTAATTACAGCCGCAATTGGTCCGGCCATAGTCCATAAAGTTCTGGTAGATAACGGAAGCTCTGTCAACATTTTGTTCAATAAAATGTTCGACCAGATGAAACTTGAGCCGAAGAATTTAAAACCATGTGAGGGGTGGATACGTGGATTCAATGGAGCCTCAACTACTCCAATGGGATATGTAGAGTTGTTTGTAACCCTTGGGGAAGGGGAGCGCCAGAGAGTAAGAATCCTTCCTTTCGTGGTTCTGCATGTCGAATCCCCATACAATGCATTTCTAGGCCGACCGGCCCTGGCAAAGTTCAGAGCTTGTATAGCCCCGTGGTGTTTATTAATGAAGTTCCCAACTGAAGCTAGTATAGGTATAATAAGAGGAGATCAAGTCATGGCCTGAGCGTGCTACATTGCAGAATTAAAGATGCTCTGCAAAGGAAAAGATGTAGAGACCCAAGGCGCTTCCTCCCCGGCAAGGGAGGAAACGTTATAGCAACTAAAGAAAATAACAATGGGAGAGTCGCCCAAAGAATTGCCCGAGGACATAGATCCCAGAGAGGACGAAGAGCCTGGGGGCAGAATGGCGACTCCCAATGAAACAACTGTGGATATCCCAATCGATGATGGAGACCCAGAGAAGGTCCTGAAGATTGGATCCCAGTTAGACCCTATTCGAGCCGGAGAGCAAACGGATTTCTTGAAAGCCAATTTAGATGTATTCGCTTGGACCCACTCGGATATGTGTGGGATAACTCCTTCGATCATGAGTCATTCGCTAAGCATCAACCCGAAGCATCCTCCTGTCAAACAGAAAAGGCGAATGCTTGGTCCGGAGAGGTCGGTTTCTTTGAAAGAGGAAGTTGAGAAGTTGAGAAGTAATGGGTTCATCAGAGACTCAACATACCCAGATTGGGTTTCCAACCCAGTCTTGGTAAAAAAGGCCAATGGAAAGTGGCGCACCTGTATTGATTTCTCGAACCTGAATAAAGCTTGCCCAAAGGACAGTTTTCCGTTGCCAAGAATTGACCAGTTGGTGGATTCGATAGCTGGCCATGAACTCCTCTCTTTCATGGATGCTTACTCGGGGTACAATCATATCCCTATGCACGTCCCTGATCAAGAACACACGAGCTTCATTACAGATCTAGGATTATATTGCTATGTAGTGATGCCTTTTGGCTTGAAGAACGCCGGTGCTACATATCAGCGATTGGTCAATAGGATGTTTTATAACCAGATTGGGAAGACGATGGAGGTGTATGTCGATGACATGTTAGTGAAGTCCAAACAATCATCTGACCATACTGCCGATTTAGCAGAAATGTTTGAAATTCTCTGCAAGTATGGAATGAAATTGAACCCTTTGAAATGTTCATTTGGGGTAGCATCGGGAAATTTTTTAGGATATATCGTCAATTCGCGTGGGATCGAGATTAACCCAGATCAGATCGCAGCAATCCGGAATATTCAGAAACCTAGACAAATTAAAGATGTGCAAAGTCTCGCAGGGAAAGTAGCAGCATTGAGTAGATTTATCTTCAAAGCTACAGATAAATGTATCCCTTTTTTGAATTAATAAAGCGAGGAAAGCGCAACTTTGAATGGACCCCTAATTGTGTTGAAGCATTCTAGAATCTCTTGAAGAAAAACCCCCAATTTTTCTAAACCTGTAGATCATGAAGAATTATTCGTATATTTAGCGGTGTCATCCAATGCGGTCAGTTCGGCTTTGGTTAGAGAAGAGGATAAGGTGCAAAGACCAGTATATTATGTGAGTAAGAAGTTGGCGGCAGCTGAACGAAATTATCCAAGGATAGAAAAGCTTCCGTACAGTTTGTTGATTGCATCAAGGAAGCTTTGCCACTATTTTCAAGCTCACCCAATTACTATATACTCTGATCACCCGTTAAAACAAGTTCTTCAAAGGCCAGAGGCTTCGGGAAGATTACTTGAGTGGAACATTGAACAAAGTCAGTTCGATTTGAATTTTCAACCCCGGCGATCAATAAGGGGGCACGTGCTGGCAGACATCATATCAGAGTTTACCATCCCAGAAGATGACACAATAAGTGAAGAAGTCGATCCGCCAAGGCTACTCCTCCATCCCAGTGCCTGGAAGTTGTTCACTGATGGAGCAAAGAATGATAGGCGATCTGGAGCCGGAGTGGTGCTCAAAACTCCAGAAAAACAACCGATATACTATGCTCTCAGATTGGAGTTTCGCGCCACTAACAACAACTCAGAATATGAAGCCCTAATTGCTGGTTTGAAGCTCGCAAAGGAGTCGAAGATTCCAAAGTTAGACATCTTTTGCGACTTCAAAATAGTTGTGAACTAGGTCATAGGAAAATTCCAGGCCAAAAGACCTAGGCTGATATCATATTTAGAAAAAGTGAAAAAGTTGCTGGGTGGTTTTGACCATTACACCATATCCCACATTCCTCGAACAGAGAACCAAAAAGCAGATAAATTGGCTAAAATGCCAGTTCTGATAGTCCTGAAAATACAGAACTAGTCCCGATGGAAGTCTTACAGTCACCTAGTATAGATCAGATGGAAGTTGATCTGGTACTAGATGTTGAACCTGAAAGGGAGTCATAGATGACCCCTTTGAAGAATTTCCTAATGTATGGAACGCTCCCTGCGAAGAAAAGTGAGAGGCGTGCAATAATTCAGAAGGCCTCTCAGTATGTGTTGCAAGAGGGAGTCTTGTATAGACAAGGATTTTCGATGCCCCTCCTCCGGTGTATCGCCCACAGCTATATTCAACGCGTATTGCAAGAAGTACATGAGGGAGATTGTGGAGATCACACGGGAGGCCAAACATTGGCAAAGAAAATAATACGATATGGTTATTTCTGGCCAACCGTAAATAAGGATGCGGCCAAATACGTGCGACGTTGTGACGCCTGCTAGAGATTTTCTAAGATCCATAGGGCCCCATCAAGCCAGCTGAAGATGGCGACGAGTCCTTGTCCTTTCGCTATGTGGGGAATCGATATCATTGGGCGCCTCCCCATAGCGAAGGGCGGAGCAAAATTCGCTATCGTAGCCGTGGATTATTTTACCAAATGGGTAGAAGCAGAACCATTAACCACAATAACAACCAAGCGATTAATCAGCTTCGTTGTTAGAAACATTATATGACGATTTAGAGTCCCAAGAATCGTCATAACGGATAATGGAACTCAGTTTGACAGCACCGAGTTTAGATATTTTTGCCGGAAATACCACATCGAGAAAAGGTACACCTCCGTGGCATATCCCCAAGTGAATGGCCAAGTGGAGGCCGCAAATAAAACAATTAAATCTATCCTGAAGAAGAGATTGAAGCGGGCCAAGGCCATGTGGGTCGATGAATTGCCCTTGGCACTATGGGCTTATAGAACGACCTATAAATCGGCAACGGGCCATACACCATTTTCCCGAGCCCTTGGAACTGAAGCAGTCATCCCGGTCGAGTTAGAAGTACCTTCTCACCGAGTCACCTATTATGACCCGATGACCAACAATGAGTTGCTCATTATATCCTTGGACATGATCAAAGAGAAAAGGGATGAAGCTGATTTTCGTGCCTTAAGACATAACCAGCAGATAGCTCAATATTACAATAAGAAAGTTCGAGCATGAACCTTTGAACCCGGAGACTTGGTCCTAAAACGTGTCTTCCCATACTCAGAGCATATGGGTCCGAAATGGGAAGGACCATATTCCATCCTGCGAAGACTTGATAATGGAGCCTTCAAGCTAGCAACCATAGATGGAGACGAAATCCCCAGAGTGTGGAACGCCCAGCATTTGTGGCCTTACCTGATGTGAAATCGTCAGTTTCAGTCTTTTGTTTTTAGGACCATATAAAAGGCACGACTTGCCTAGAATAGTCTGGTTACTTGAGAAAAAGATTATAAAGTGGACGTAGGTCATGATTCGACCGAACCACTATAAAATATCGTGTTTCATTTACCTTTACTGCACCATTACCTATTTGCTTTATCTCGATTAATATAAATTATTGTTGTTTTTTGAGTCGGTCACAGATTATGCAGCAACATCGGAACATCGAATGCATTTTTCCACGAGGTGAAAGAGGAACCATAATCGAGGACCACAAGGTGCGGCAAAGTAGATCACTCCACGATCAAACTCTTACTCCCCAGAATCAGGAGAGAGTATAAAGGACGCGAAGATGACGTCCGCAAGGCGTGAAGGTGCACCATGATAAAACCGCCTTGCCACCACTCTAACCCGTTGAAGGATCAGGAGAGTATAAAGGCGCCAGAGATTTAGCGCCCCCAGAATTTCTGCCCCGCTGAAGGATTGGAGAGCAGACCTAGAACGAGCTCGAACTCTAACCCGCTGAAGGATCGGGAGAGTATAAAATTGTTAGAAATTTAGCGCTAAAAGAATCTTTACCCCCCACCTTTCACAGGGAGCAACACACATGACTCTAATCAATCATTAATAAGCCCTGGCCAGGCAACATATTAAATGATTGATTGGGGGGCATATACACACACATCACATCTCTGCACAGAAATTTTAAAATTTTGCTAATGCAATTCATGAATTAATTTTCGATTAGTTATGGTTCAAATATTTGTGGCTAATGCGATAAATTAAAATTGCAGGTTCGCAGGTTTAGTTCTCCTATTTATGTGGCTAATTTGTCTTGAAGGGAAACTCTTGTTCATATCACGACAAGGATGAAGTTCAAGGTCGACCAAGACGAATCATCCCCCATGCCATTATGTTAGCTACTCAGGAAGTTGCATAGAGATGCAATGAACTTGGAATCACTGCATTGAACACTAATTTAAAGGCAACAAAAATCAATTTTTATTTACTAAGACGCAAGGATACGAGATATGATAGCTAGACAAAAGTAAGGGCCATTCCACAATTACATTTTCTGGCCAGTGGAAATCCTAAAATCCTAAGAACAAAATATGAACTAAAATCTGCATCCTACTCATGCTTGGGGGGGGGGGGGCTATTTTGGCTTCTTGCTCTTCTTCTGCTTCCCCGACTCATCCTTGTCAACACCCGAATGATCACCTTTTTTCCTCTTCCTCTTATCAACAAGAGGCTCTAGTGAAGAACTAGAAGATTGAGAGGCTAGTTGTGAAGTTATTGATCGGGAGGAAAATCTTATGACAAACCCAGTTTTGGGATCCATTTCAGAAATAGGGGGCACATATACTGGGTCATGTTCCCCTTTCATAAGGAGCAACTGCCTCTCCTCCTCAGCCTGTTGATCAGCCAAGGTTTCGCCACTACCCTTGGTTTCGTCTGTAATAACAACGTCATCGTCTTCATCCCCGTGACCACCGTCAGTGTCCTTCAAAGCAGCAATGACCTCGGCAACTGCAGGAACATCAGCGCTGGGTACCACAGATGCCATGGTTACTTTTTCACTACCCTCAGTTTGCTTTGAAATCTCAGAAATTTCAGCATCAGTGCCTGAGGGGATATCAACCATCTCTGCCTCTGCTTTCTTTTCTCCCCTTTTTCGGTCAATGTGTCACCTGCATTACGAGAGGCACATGTTAGTAACTCAATGGGCTGCTCCGCAGAACGGCGAAAAGTCATAACTGCTTTGGCAAATTGCGGGGAAAATATGGATATACCTTCAGCTGATATTTCATCCAAGTTTACAGCAGAAGCTCCGACAGCCGGAGGAGTTGAGCGTAAGGGAATTAACGGATCATTAGGATTATATTCCTCGACTTTGGGAGCCTTGAGTTCCGCCGCTGAGCTTGAGCCCTCGTCAAGTTTGCTCTTACCCTTTGCCTCACTCTTCTCCCTTTCCACCTCTTCTTGGATTAGGCGTCTCCCCTCCTCCAAATCCTCGGGTTCTTTTCCTTTGAGGAGCCTCTGCATTAGCTGGCCTTCATCACTCTCATTGACCTTCAATCGCTGCTTCTCATCCTCGACGATTGCATCCTATATGTTGTCAAGAGTAACGTGATAGTCTAGGATCCAAGAAATGTCTCGAGTTTTGATGACTTGGCCTAAGAAGTCGAATATCAGCCCCCCATAACCTTCTATTTCTTTTTCGGATTCGGCAAGCTTATCAGCAGTGGTGGAAGCTGATTCAAGAATGCTCCTAGCATTAGTCTCGGCAAGAACCGCTCGCCCCTCAGCCTGAACAAGTTGGTCACTCAAGAACTCTTTCTCTTTCTTGGCAACCACAAGACTGTTTTTCAAGTCCGCACTCTCCTTCTCCCAAGCAGCCTTCTCGGCATCAAAATGACTCTGCGCTGTCCTCAAATTAGTATTGGCCATTCTAAGATCCTCTATTTCCTTTTTCAAAGATAATCGTTCTTGGCTGTTAGAATCCAGCTCACTACGACAACGCTTCCTGGCTTCCTCCAATTCTGTCTTGTAATTCTCTGAATCTCGCTGAGCTAAAGCCAGTTGGGCCTGTGCATCCTCCAGTTCCTTTTCCATTTTGCTCCTGGCCCTTTCATTATTTTCAATTCTCACTTTGGATCTGGCCGCGTTCATTTCTAGTTGACGGATGGCATTCGAAAGGTTAACGGCGTGCTTTTTCATTACCTCATACTGTTTGGCTACATGGCACACATATCCTATCACCTCAGTATCCCAGTCCATGGGAACCGGCTCAAGATCCAGTACAAACATCATCCTCTCAAAGAAAATATCGAGGAATTCTTTGCGCAAGCGCGCCAATCTAGCCTGATTTTCAGGACTATGGGTAGCACCACATGCAACGAGACTGTCGGAGTCGTGATCATCAGGGGAAGCCAGAGCTTCTTTTCCTTTCTTCACGATCTTGCCCTCGTCTTTATTTTTGTCCTCGGACTCGCGCTGTTTCTTGGAATATTGGATGTGAGAAGGCGTACTTTTTGGAGGGGGTAAGTCCCTAGGAAGCTTCTTACCCCCAGCCGGTGGCAGTGGACAACTGTGAGGTTTCCCGGGACCATACCTGGAGGGAGATCGAGATCGTATAGGATAAGTTTGAGGAGGGTCGCGAGGCCGATAACTCTCTCTTCCCCGACTATCACTGCGAGAAGGATTTGGATGAAGACTAAGTGTGCCTTCACGAAGGGAGCGATAAGAATAAGATCGTTTACGAGTCATATTTCCTGCAAGAGAAACAAATACAAGTTGAAACCTTGAATTTGTTGGTATATAAGTGTGGGGTCAGACAGTGCATGTGATTTGTGCATCCCATATAATTCCCCCTAACAGACCAGGGCCCGAAGTTAGGCTTGTATGGGTAGTTTCTCGTCCTTCAACTGGAGCATTTGTTTCCTCCAAGATAGGAAAAATGGCTCCCCTTCGAAATCTTCCTGTTTATATACATCTTCGGGTATAGTAATCTTGTTCAATTCTTTAAATAAATGCTCCTCTGATAAATCATCAGGAGCGGCAGGCTCAACCGGTAGAGAGGCCCTTGAGGGGGAACCCCTCAGAGAGGCTGGGATTTCCTTGAACTCGTCAGCACGGGCCTCATCTCCTCTATATACATTTAAATCTTCATCGTCCTGGTTAATTATCGGCGAAGGACTTTTATGAAGTTTAGTTGTCTCCGCTGCCTGTGACATTCCTTCTCCCTCGACCGGGGGCACGTATTTGTAAGGTTTGCCACCCGCGCCAAGTCCAAATCTTATATCCAGAAGGCGGTGCTTGTGAAGATTCTCATCAGTAATACACTTCTTGATCCTTAGGAAGTCAGATTTGCTTTTCAGAAGGAGGGATAGTCAGTAACTATACATCGAGCTCTCCGTTTTTGGAAAGGTATGAACTGCATAGAGGAGAGAAGTATATTAATGCTTCGATTTCTTAAACAATTATTCATTTAAAGGTTTAAAATCTACTTGATTTAAGCCATCTTCTCGCACATCCTGCCTGTCTCTTTATATAGAACCAATCGGCCTTGGGATCCCCTATGTTGCTGTAACCATCAAACAAGACCATCCTATTTACTACCGAATCGAAGAAAGAAAAATTTGGGGTGGCTGTAGAATGATGCTTGAAAAGGTAATAGAATTTCAAGTCCTTAAACGTGAGCTCGTTTTCGGGATTTCCGCATACACGATGTATAAAGTGTATAGGGCTGCGTAGGCATTGGGATGAAGCTGCATCGGAGCAATACCCAATCGTTTTAAGGTTTCAATGACGATTGGAGGAAACAGAGGAATAGCGCCTACCCAGCACATGAGTCGGCTGACTGTCATATACCCCTCCGGAGCCAGATGAGGTCTATCTTCGCTTCGAGGTGTTCTCACATCATCTCAGGGGATCCCGTGTTTTAAGCAGATTTTCTTAAGCTTTATGTCATCTAGTTTGGAAGCTAAAGAGTCAGTGAATTTCACTATTTCTAGTGCACCAGGAATCTCTTCAGGAGCTCGGTCGTCTACTTCGGACTCCTCATCAAGCGAGGTACTCTCAGATGAATCCGATTCTGTTTCTGCCTCATATTCGGATTCAGAATCCTCACCCTCTGGGTTAATTGGAAGATCCTCGGGGTCGTGGTGCTCAAATGTCTCGGGATACATCTCTGTTTCAGATCTTGAAGGGGAGACATTACTGTTTAGGCGAGTAAACATGAGAAATTAGAATATAATTAACCATCCCCCGTGTGTGCAAGTGCAAGTGTGTGTTCGTGCATGCATAGGAAGATAACATAAAAGTTAACAAGATCATCGAGATATTAGTAGTTGTTCGTTGTTAAGTTATGCTGCTGATCAGTCCAGAAAGTCCGTCTCGAAGGCTCTAACCTAACTGTCCATTAATGTACCGGGCATAAGTTGCATTGCTTATTATACAAGTTCATTGGATCGTTCAGCATTCGGGTCGTGGAACATCTTCAGATCACATAGGGATGTCCGGGTCGTGGAACATCTTCGGATCGCATAGGGAGGTCTGGATCGTGGTACGTCTACGGATCGTGAAATAGGCCTATACTTGCATCAGAAACGTTAACTCAGGAAGGTGCGTCGCATCGAGTCGGGAACCGAATCAGATCGCTATACTCACCACCGCGATCCGATCCTTCCTCTAACCCATACTTCTTCCATCTTCACCCACCACGATCTGCTCCCTTGCCGTTCCCACGATCCGCTGCCTCGCCATTCTCCTTCATCTCCGTTCTCATCCCTCCTCACTCACGATCCGACCTGGTCAACCCTTTCCTCCCCTTCTTCTTCTCCTTCCTCTCCTCCTCTTCTCCATCGCGGAACGCGAGCAGTCGAACTCCTCAGCCATGTCTCCTCACCAGCCTCCAAAACCTCAAACGCTACGAATTGCACCACTTTTTCCTCCCAAAATGGTCAAAAACTCAAAACAAATAAGGGTAGAATTACGTGAAGATATTCTTTTTTATAATTACCTTTTTGAAAAGGATGAAAAATTGGGTAGTTGGAGTATTAGAAATTAGGGTTTCGGCTTGGGAACATGAAGGGGGGCGGCGGTCAGCAAGGAGAAGAAGAAAGGAAAATAAAGAGGGAGGTTCGGGTTTATATAGATAAAACCGCGACCGTTAGTCTCCCCCTTTTTGTCTTACTCGAATCACGGAAATGATGGACTGCGAGCCAATGCCCAACATGATTCGTGGAAAAGCCCATCACGATCCGAAGCCCGGATACCCTCGTTTGACCAAGTCCAGTGTTTCACCACGTGGACCGTGGTAAGCTAAAGCGATCTGAACCGACAAATCACGTACCGAAGTGAAGATTCAGAAGTTTACCTGGCAAATTTGATAATGAGGTCTCCAAAGATTCCAGAAATAAAAATTATTCAATAAACAAAGAAATGATGGAAGACTATTAGATATTTATACTAATCAAAAGATGCAACTTTCCGAAATAAACAACATTTCAGATAGACGCAACCACTGATTTGCATCTCCCTATGAAAATACAACTCTGCAGTTTCGAAGCATGTTCCATCCTCGATAAAACATACTTCGAGGGGGCAAAATGTTGGCTAGCTTTTTGACAAAGCCATCCAGGTTCACACATAAGAAGAAAATATGAAGTTATACTCCCCTAGTTCACAAAAGTCCGATCGTGGTCAGACCATCCTCTGCGGATCGCGACACCGTCCTCAGTTCGCTGCGTCCTAGAGCAATCTGACCTCTTCCCTGCGATGCGATCCAATCCCAGAAGGCACAGCAAAGCCCCTGACTAAGTCATTCACGATCCGAGAATACAGGATCTCGCGACACCTGTCCACAACTGTCTTATTGACCGATTCTCCATCAAGATACGAACCAGTACGAGGTCCTCGGGATGTGTGCCATGAATGACCGCGATCCGCCTGAAGAAATCAACTATAAATAGCCCAGAACTTGGCATTTTTGGGGATCCTTCTGGCAATTGAGAGATGTGACTCCACCATTATCATATCTTCATTGTTTTTACTTAGAGTTATCTTGAAATTATTGAGAGAAGCATAATTGTTAGAGTGAGATTGAGTGAAACTTTTGATTGTACTTGTGCTCAGCATATAATCAACTACATATAAAGTGGACGTAGGCTCGTTAACGCCGAACCACTATAAATTTCGTGTGTTTTCCTGCGTTTTCTTCATACTGTATTTACAATTCTTCGTAGATCAGAACAGCTTGGGTGTTAGACCCAATTTTGGATCTAACACCAATCAAAAGTTATGCCTGAAACAAGATCAGCTAGGGGCAAAATGGTCATTTAAAAATCGACAAAAATCATGAACATGGGAAATGACCCCAGTAGTCGTCTCCCAAAGTTACTTGACTATACGACTTTGTATGTGAAAGAAAGAAATATTCTACGATCCTTCGATGCGTAGAATGCGGGTTGTTACATTCTTCCCCCCTTAAGAAATTTCTCCCTCGAAATTCCCTAACCAAAACACACAAAAGGTCCTGCATGCCTATCAGTCATAAAACAACAATCAAACATGCAAAAAAATCAAAACAAGTCTATTCTAGCATGCGGAATAACTAAATTGCAAAGTAAATCTTACCAGGTAAAGAGCTTTGGATATGACTTTCTTATGTCATTCTCTAATTCCCAAGTACAGTCGTTCCCTCACCATCGATTCCCATCTCTACCCTAGAGGTAATTTCCAATAGTTTGGGATTGTCCCTCTGAGTGGAACTGATCCACTTAATCTAGATCGATCTAATCGTCAAGCTTATTAGCGTTTCTGAATCCAATTCACATTTAAGTCTGAAGTCATAACCCATGATATACTCTAGTTGCTTCCATTCCAGAAACATAGCCTCTAAACTGGCATGTCTCCTACCCAATGCATCAGCTACCGCACCTAGTCCGGTACTATGGCATCCGTCTATACTGTCATCTTCATAGGTAATCCAACCCTATACACCAAATTTCCAACTACATTCCAAATGTCCTTTCAAGTCCAACTTAAGTCCTTCCTACATTCGTACTGCACGTCCAACTTACATTCACCTCCTAGAGGCAAACTAGACCCATCCAATGAACCTAGGTACTCCACTTATACTCGTACTGCACGTCCAACGTACATTCACCTTCTAAAGGTGAACTAGACTCATCCAATGAATCTAGGTACCCTACCTTCGAGTCCAAGTCCAACTTGAAGCTCCGATATCCGCTGAATCTCCAAGGTCAACGGACGCTCCGCAATGCCCAACATACTTCAAGTCTAACGTAAAGTATCTTACGCCGGTCATATCACCATGATCAAAGAACTTATACTATTTCCATTCAACAGGATCCTACAGGTGATACTCAAGAGAAGAAAGGTAGGAGCAAACACAACAATCATAGCATCCATCAAACAAATCCTATCTATCACCTGCTAAAGCCATGAATACGTCGATACCTGTATGTCTGGTCCAACCAACATCAATAACTAATGTAAACTCTGCCTCCAAACGGACTACCGTACATCCAACGTACGTTTATCCTCCAAGTATAACTAGATCATGTCCAAAGGATCCAAGGTAAGTGGGCGTCCCCAGATACCCCTTCTTTTAGTCCGCCTGAAACACTCGAATCCCACCTAAGTCTATCCATTATCTTGCTGCCCTCTTGTGTCCAACTCGAGCCAATCCAATTCCTTATAGCCTTCTCGAGTCCAACTCGAGTCAATCTATTACCCATAAACTCAGACCCAGTCTTGAGTATCCTTTACCTACAGACCCTAGTCCAATGTGAGTCGTCTCCCCATTCGTTGCATCTCCAAAATCAACGAACACCCATTTTCTTTTACGAGTTCAAGTCCAACTTGAATCGTCTTAATCTTCGTTACATTTTCCATAATCGACGAATACATCCTATTTCTTCAAAAAGAATATCAACATAAGGTCGTAAACAATCCATTACTTTGTATCTTTCTCGAGTCCCACTCGAGTCATCTCATAATCCCATCGAGTCTAACTAGGGGCAGTCCATACCACTGAATGGTCTTATCCTGTAACAGCTGCCCATTACTACACGAGTAAACCAAGATATCATCCAATGAAAAACACGACAACTACTTATCTCTCATGCAAACCATCCTAGTCGAACTTGACATTCCCCAAGCACAAGCCCCAAAGGCCTAAACCAATATTAGACAAGCACCCAAGGAACATCTCCTCCGAATTCGGACAATCCACGTGAAGTGATACTAGCAAAACAACTAAGCACTGGAGCACTCATTTGCCTCCCAGAGACAACTAGAACTTATTACAACGATAACCTCTCGGCTTCCCTGACTCCAGTTATTATCGCCATCACTAGGTAGGTACCTAATACCACCCTATTCCTTTAGAGTAGATCGACTCCCCAAAATAATGCTAAATCCAGTAAAGCCCAAAACAAAGTAATTACAAACAAACATATATCCACAACTCGATAAGACCACGTTACGACAAATCATAATGAGGCTACTCGAACCACCAATCGGGTTCGTCACTACTAAAGGTCTATCGACTAACTCAGGTTTGTCAAACAAAACTCGATCAAAAACATCTTAAATAGAAAGCATACCTCGAATAACGACACCTTTTTCCTTCTGCGCCGCAGTTGGGGCATTCGACGAAGAAGGAACAGCGTTGATAGCAAATGCTTTCACGATCTGCTTCTCCCTAGGAGGTTGTGGACATTCATTCTTGTGATGTCCCACTTGGCCACAATTAAAGCACTTCCTTTCCCCAGGATTTTCCCGACAATCTCTGGCATTGTGGCCCTTCTTACCACAGCTAAAGCACTCACCATCTTTCTTATTTTTCTTATTCTGACCATAAACGGTTTGGTCTTGTTTCCTCTTGTCCTGGGAATTATTCTTGCCTCCACCGCCTGCTTCCGGCTTCGGCTTCTCTGTAGATGCAATAGCAACCTCAGTCTTTGGCCTAGGGTAAAGACTCTCTGACCTCAATGCTTTCCCCACAATCGATTCAAATGTATCATCGATGTGGTTAATAAGCTTTTCCCCCAAGTGCTTATCCAAGCCTATTATGAACTTATCGTTCTTCTTCTCAGGATTATCGACAAGGGATAATCGATACTTCGACAAAGTGTCGAACTCAGCAATAAAGTCTGAGACTGCCCTACCATTCTGTTTAAGCTCCAAGAACTTCCTAAACAATTCCAACTTCTGAGCTGCTGGGATAAACTTGTCGCTAAAGCGAGCCTTAAACTGATCCCAAGTAACCTGATCTTCTGGAGTGGATGTCTTAACAGCATTCCACCAATTCATCGCTCGCCCTTGCAGCTGACGAGACGCTAGCCTTCTCTTTATCGCATCCTCAATACCTAAGTCATCAAAGATACGATCACAGCTACCCAACTAATCTTGAACATCCGTGGCCGACTCCGTTCCGTGGAACGGCTTCCCACCAAGACTAGTATAATCCTTATTTAGCTTGGCAAAATCGGCCCTAGGCGCCTGCACTACTGGACCACCACCATTACCACCATTGGGAGCTGCCCTGTAACAACCCGTATTTTGATAACGTGTTATAACCATAAATCTAGGCAGAATTAAATTTTAAATTAAGAAACAAGGGAAACGGGTTTTGCCATTGCGTTCGCTTCGGAATTCTGCATGAAATCGAGTCCGAGTTTTCGAAAATCGGAGTCCGTATGACCAAGTTATGGCTCCCTAAAGTTTTAGAAATTTTCAGAGTTCAAAACAGTTCGAATTCGAGTTCAAATTCGAATTTCAAAACCCAGACAGACTGGGCGGGAAATTTCCCGCCCAGCACCCCAGGTCGACTAGGGAGTCGACTGGACAGTCGACACCCCCAGGACCAGGTCGACTTGGGTGTCGACCTGGTCCCCGAACCTGGTTTGGGCCTGGTTGCTCCTGCTTGACCCTGTTGGCTGGTTTGAGGGCCTGTGACGATTTTTGGCGGTTCAGATCGATTCTAGGGTTTATCCTTTGGCCTAAACTAGTTGTTGCAATTATAAAAACATCCTAAGACCTAGGCAATCCACAACAAATCTTTCTAACACCATTATGCTGCTAAGTCTCCTCTTGAACCATGGCCGCCGCCTCCAACTTGAAGCTTAAACATTCAAACTAGATCCAAATCGAAGGCCAACGTTTCTACAACAATTCAAGGGAATAA
The DNA here is from genome assembly GCA_030737875.1 of Allium sativum. Lineage (NCBI taxonomy): Eukaryota > Viridiplantae > Streptophyta > Magnoliopsida > Asparagales > Amaryllidaceae > Allium > Allium sativum. The sequence goes on from CM060924.1 coordinate 1,024,276,504, forward strand.
ATCAACATCTCAACAATGATCCTACGACAATTTCTGTTCTTAGTTCTCAAAAACCACGATCTGTAAGCCCCAGTTACTCTTAGATCTAAACTCTAAACTTAATATGGACATGTGTAAATTGAAGTTGAACATAAACATGATAACTACTTGAGACCTACTCTTGTATATCTTTGATCTATGACTATTCCTTTTTGATCTATTATTTTAGATCTACTCTTGTTCACCCTAGATCTATTCACCTTGAACGTAGTACCGTTCATATTGAACCTTGATTAGTGTAATACTGATAAGAACTTGATTTAGGGGCTTGTTCATGTCATAACCTAAACCCTATCATTATTTTAACATGCCTGTGATGTTGTGATGTTGAAACTTTTTCTAGACACAAGTTTAGGATTATCATCTTATGTCATTTATTGCTATGTTTATCACCCTATTTCATATGCCAGTGATGTTATGATCATATCTCAAGTTACACCATGCTTGCCTTGAAATCACCTTTGCCACTTTATACCCATCCTTGTTATGTTATTCCCTAGTTACATCTATTGCCTTGATTCGAATTCACGAGCGTTGGGGATGCGATTTGGGTAGTTTAGGGAAACCTGAATTTAGTATGAACTTGAAAACACGAATATCGTTATAACTTGAGCTTGGATAGGAACATGAACTTGACATGAAATTATACTTGAAAATATGAATTTGGAACATGACACTTAGATAACTTGAACGTGGCCAACTCGAGGTTGGGTTGAGTTTGCAGTATAAATTTGCCCGGAACCGCCCGACGAATCCAGTAACTGCAAACAATAGGACCCAATGTGAGTAGTTGGTCATATCGAACTCGAAACCCGAGGTCAGACTAGGTTATGGTGTAAAACTGCCCAGACCCGCCAGACACATCCAGTAACCATAACCAAGTCTAATGTGAGAGGTTCGGGGTGCATTAAGTAAATTAATGCCACTGGATAGGGTTAAGTCATGGACCACTTGAATATACTTAACCAATTTGACACGTTTATTTGATAGGGTTAAGTCATGAACCGCTTGAACATACTTAACCAACCTGACTCATGATTCGTAGGACTAAGTCTTGAACTTGAACGACACACTCAGTCAATTTGACATGACACGTAGATGGGGTTAAGTCTCGATTTTAAATGACAACTTAACCTGCTAAACGAAACCCTAGTTACGCGGTCCTTTTCAGCAGTAACCCACTAGATGTATCACGGTACCCTAGGACTAGGCAGGGTGGGGCATGATTGCTGGGCTGATTGTAAGCGACCAGAACGACGGCTGAGTTGGTGCGCCATTGTAGGTTCAGGCGGACTAGGGTCGTGAACTTAGTCTGGAGTTGAAAAAGCAGGCATTGGGCATCAGTAGGATTATCTGTGCGTTCTTGATTCGTGTCGGTGGTTGGCACCCTAGGGCTTGATACACCCTATGATGGACCTAGCACAGGTGACTACATTCGTGATAGGGCTGTATGACACAAACATACGACGAGCTAGACTTGTAGTGAGCCGATCGATTAGTTCACACCGTTGGACCCCAAATTGGGTCACTTCACGATATTGGGCCAAGGGATTATTTCTTGATTTATAGTTGACACGAGATTAGTATACCAGTATAGTTGGTATGGCGAACCTTGAATACGCAATGTTAGACTTGAGTTACCTTGTTAGCTTAGTTATCATGTCAGACTTATCATCATTCCTATGTTTAATTCCAGTTTATTCATGTCTTGTTAACTTTACTAGTTTCTATACTGATAGTCACTAGGGCTTACCAGTCTTTTTGACTGACCCGCTTTCTTTCGCCTCTTTGTCTTTCGTTCCCCCCCCCCAAGTATCTCAGGGAGGAAACTCTAGCTCTTAGCTTGGACTTTGCTTGCTTTCTGACAACTCATGTATGATTTGGTCTTGAGCTATGCTATGGCTGCACTCATGCACTTTTTGGGGAATAATATTTTACTTATGTTGTTTTAAGTACTTTGCTTCTTTAGAACTTGATGTAATGAAATAATGACTTAGCATTTTGATGTAAGAGGTTTTGACTCCATTTTTTAGTAATGAGATTTGGTTTTAAAGTTTATATCCGCTGCTTTATATACTCTATTTTCTCTATGTTCTGTCTTGTGTTATCTTTGTGCCTGTTTACTAGATAATACCCCTCCAAAACTAGGGCATTCCCTTTGTGAGTGACCCTAGCGGAGGTGGGGTGTTACATTTGGTATCAGAGCAGAAGGTTACCAGACTGGGCAAAAGTTTTAAAAACCTTCTGAAACTATTTTCAAAACCGTTTATAAAGAAGCATTTTTCAAGAAAAGTTTTATTTTTAAGAAAAGGCTATTCCCCAAAAGCCATTAGCACTTTCCTTTGTTTCCTAGTTTGAATCTTTTTCCTTTTCGCTTTTCAGCATGTCTGATCTTAACCTTCCTGAGGGAGTACCCATACCTGGCTGGTTCCGAAGATACTTGGAAGCTAGAGCCAACGGCACGGGCCCGGCAGATATCCCTCCTCCTCCTCCCCCGGTGGCCACGGTTCCTCCTCCTCCTCCTCCGGGTACCTCCTTCGCCAAAATATGCAAGGACTTTATAGGAATGGGCGGCAAGAACTTCGTTGAAACTGAAACCTTCGTTGAGGCGCGAAACTGGCTAAAAGAGACTGAAGACTTGTTTGTTATTTTCGATATGGAGGATTATAGGAAAGTTCAGTTGGCAGCATGGTTGTTGAAAGAGGAAGCTGCATTTTGGTGGGAAGTCACCAACGCTACCAGGCCAATTGAGACTTGGGCAGACTTTAGAGAGAGGTTTGGGCTTAAGTTTTTATCATCCGCAGAAGCGGGCCTTCAGATGGAGAGGTTCCTGGCACTCAAACAAGGGGACATGTCAGTTAGGGAATACGTGAATAAGTTTAATCAGCTTGCTCGGTTTGGTTTGGACTTAGTTAACACAGCTGAGAAGAAGGCTCTACGCTTTGCTCGAGGATTGAGCGAGCCACTCCACACTATGGCCAAGACTCATGTACCCATGGGGGAGACCTTTGAAAGCTTGGTGAATATGGCCCTACTTCATGAAGAAGACGAGAATGGCAAGAAGAAGGTCAAGGCGAATGAGTCTCAAGACAAGAAGGTAGACTCCGAGAAAGGAGGAAAGAACAACAACAACAAGAATGACAAGTCACATGAGAAAATAAAATGCTACTTCTGTGGTATTGACGGGCATATAGTCCAGGACTGTAGGAAGAAGAAGATGAAGATAGGAGCATGTTTTCAATGCGGTGAAACTGGACACATCAGCAAGAACTGTCCTAAGAAGCAAGGGCAAGCCCCGCAAGAAGGACCTTCTAGGGGTACATCTTTAACTTCTTTTCCCTAGATACTCTGTTTTATCTTGTATATTCTTTCGATCCTATCTTGAGAACCTTAGGTAGAATCCTATGAATATAAACATGTATTTGAAACATGTTATGCTTGATGTTTGCGAATGGTTGCAAGTGGTTGCAAGTGATTGCTCGTGGTTGCATAACACACATTAGGCACTAGATTGGCTCAGACACATTTTCATATTGCGTATGCATGAGTATTTATAATTATTTATGGATGAAATTGAATGTGTTATCATATGAATGTTGCATATGGATGAATGTTTATGCACACATATAGTGCTTACGTGACTAGGATTTGTTTGCATACATGTTGGATTCATGACACTATACATATTTTGCATTAGAAAGATCAATCAGGCCTGATCATTTGCATTAGATAAGGAACATATACACACACTTTCTGCATATGTTCATACAGCATTAGAAATCTCTTAAGGACAATGTTTTCTTGAGGATGATGTTTTGAGTAGATGGATGATGTATGGTAGGATACGTTCTTCCTAACTTAGAGATTTCGGGGACGAAATCCTTTAAGGAGGGGAGAATGTAACAACCCATATTTTGATAACGTGTTATAACCATAAATCAAGGCAGAATTAAATTTTAAAATAAGAACTAAGGGAAACGGGTTGCTTCATTGCGTTCGTCTCGGAATTCTGCATGAAATCGATTCCGAGTTTTCGAATATCGGAGTCCGTATGACCAAGTTATGGCTCCCCAAAGTTTCAGAAATTTTCAGAGTTCAAAACAGTTCGAATTCGAGTTCAAATTCGAATTTCAAAACCCAGACAGACTGGGCGGGAAATTTCCCACCCAGCACCCCAGGTCGACTGGGGAGTCGACTGGGCAGTCGATACCCCCAGGACCAAGTCGACTGCGCAGTCGACTTGGGTGTCGACCTGGTCCCCGAACATGGTTTGGGCCTGGTTGCTCCTGCTTGACCCTGTTGGCTTGTTTGAGGGCCTGTGACGATTTTTGGCGGTTCAGATCGATTCTAGGGTTTATCCTATGGCCTAAACTAGTTGTTGCAACTATAAAAACACCCTAAGACCTAGGCTAATCCACAACAAATCTTTCTAACACCATTATGCTGCTAAGTCTCCTCTTGAACCATGGCCGCCGCCTCCAACTTGAAGCTTAAACATTCAAACTAGATCCAAATCGAATGCCAACGTTTCTACAACAATTCAAGGGAATAGATCAACATATCAACAACGATCCTACGACAATTTCTGTTCTTAGTTCTCAAAAACCACGATCTGTAAGCCCCGGTTACTCTTAGATCTAAACTCTAAACTTAATATGGACATGTGTAAATTGAAGTTGAACATAAACATGATAACTACTTGAGACCTACTCTTATATATCTTTGATCTATGACAATTCCTTTTTGATCTATTATTTTAGATCTACTCTTGTTCACCCTAGATCTATTCACCTTGAACCTAGTACTGTTCATATTGAACCTTGATTTGTGGAATACTGATAAGAACTTGATTTAGGGGCCTGTTCATGTCATAACCTAAAACATATCATTATTTTAACATGCCTGTGATGTTGTGATGTTGAAACTTTTGCTAGTCACAAGTTTAGGATTATCATCTTATGTCATTTATTGCTATGTTTATCACCCTATTTCATATGCCAGTGATGTTATGATCATATCTCAAGTTACACCATGCTTGCCTTGAAATCACCTTTGCCACATTATACCCATCCTTGTTATGTTATTACCTAGTTACATCTATTGCCTTGATTCGAATTCACGAGCGTTGGGGATGCGATTTGGGTAGTTTAGGAAAACCTGAATTTAGTATGAACTTGAAAACATGAATATCGTTATAACTTGAGCTTGGATAGGAACATGAACTTGACATGAAATTATACTTGTAAATATGAATTTGGGACATGACACTTAGATAACTTGAACGTGGCCAACTCGAGGTTGGGTTGAGTTTGCAGTATAAATCTGCCCGGAACCGCACGGCGAATCCAATAAATGCAAACAATAGGACCCAATGTGAGTAGTTGGTCATCTCGCACTCGAAACCCGAGGTTAGACTAGGTTATGGTGTAAAACTGCCCGGACCCGCCCGACATATCCAATAACCATAACCAAGTCTAATGTGAGAGGTTAGGGGTGCATTAAGTAAATTAATGCCACTGGATAGGGTTAAGTCATGGACCACTTGAATATACTTAACCAATTTGACACGTTGATTTGATAGGGTTAAGTCATGAACCGCTTGAACACACTTAACCAACCTGACACATGATTCGTAGGACTAAGTCTTGAACTAGAATGACACACTTAGTCAATTTGACATGACATGTAGATGGGGTTAAGTCTCGATTTTAAATGACAACTTAACCTGCTGAACGAAACCCTAGTTACGCGGTCCTTTTCAGCAGTAACCCACTAGATGTATCACGGTACCCTGGGACTAGACAGGGTGGGGCATGGTTACTGGGCTGATTGTAAGCGACCAGAACAACGTCTGAGTTGGTGCGCCATTGTTGATTCAGGCAGACTAGGGTCATGCACTTAGTACAGAGTTGAAAAAGCAGGCATTGGGCATCAGTAGGATTATCTGTGCATTCTTGATTCGTGTCGGTGGTTGGCACCCTAGGGCTTGATACACCCTATGGTGGACCTAGCACAGGTGACTACATTGGTGATAGGGTCGTATGACACAGACACACGACGAGCTAGACTTGCAGGGAGACGATCGATTAGATCATACCGTTGGACCCCGAATTGGGTCACTTCACGATATTGGGCCAAGGGATTATTTCTTGATTTATAGTTGACACGGGATTAGTATACCAGTATAGTTGGTATGACGAACCTTGAATACGCAATGTTAGACTTGAGTTACCTTGTTCGCTTCGTTATCATGTCAGACTTATCATCATTCCTATGTTTAATTCCAGTTTATTCGTGTCTTTTTAACTTTACTAGTTTCTATGCTGATAGTCACTAGGGCTTACCAGTCTTTTTGACTGACCCACTTTCTTTCGCCTCTTTGTCTTTCGTTCCCTCCCCCCCCCTAGGTTCTCAGGGAGGAAACTCTAGCTCTTAGCTTGGACTTTGCTTGCTTTCTGACAGCTCATGTACGGTTTGGTCTTGAGATATGCTACGGCTGCACTCATGAACTTTTTTGGGGAATAATATTTTACTTATGTTGTTTTAAGTACTTTGATTCTTTAGAACTTGATGTAATGAAATAATGACTTGGCATTTTGATGTAAGAGGTTTTGACTATATTTTTCAGTAATGAGATTTGGTTTTAAAGTTTATATCAGCTGCTTTATATACTCTATTTTATCTATGTTCTGTCTTGTGTTATCTCTGTGCCTGTTTACTAGATAATACCCCTCCAAAACTAGGGCATTCCCTTTGTGAGTGACCCTAGCGGAGGTGGGGTGTTACATGCCCTCTGTACATCCCTAAGCATTTCTCTCATGAGGTCAGTAAACATCGTCCTCATGTTAGCAGCATTCCCATTATTGGCTCCTCTACCGGCACCTCTTGCGTGTCGGCTCATCGTTCAATCTGTAAAGAGAAAACGATCAACCATCTCTATAGTGGTGCTAGTGCAGTGCGACTTCATCTTAGCTATACTATATATATATATATATATAGCTTTTGAAAACCAAAATAATCCCAAATACGCGCTCACATATACGTATACTATCTCTCCCTGGTGTCTTTCCCTAGGTTAACTACGCAACCTAGAGCTCTGACACCAAATGTGATAACCCGCCCTGCATCAACCGACATTTACTCCAAAAGTGTGCTGTACACATGTCCAGTTAGCACAGAATGATCGTCAGAAGGAAAGAAAGAAGACAAAGAATCAACAAGGAACCCGAAGAATGTCTCACGGCGCATGGAATAAAATATAATCACAACATATACTTGACATAAAACAGGTGAGACAGTGCATAAGCTGAAAACAAACTATCATAGCAGTGGAAAATCCAAATATAGCTTTTGTTCCACATCATCATTATTACAACTTTTCAAACTGTCTCTAAAGGTAAGCAAGATAAGGGAGGTACACTACTAATGCCCAAGTAGTGACCACCAACGACACAGGGAGAATATTCTATATATATCATACGTGGAAGCCTCTTGCTCGCCTCCGGATCAGCTACTCGTGCATCACCAGCTAACCTGTCTCTAGTTTGCTTGTGAGAGCACCCAGAGTAATAAGAAGAGACATAAAACTCTGGGTTAGACAAAAAGTCTGGTATGAGCGATAAGAAGCTAAACAGAACAATAACAGGTATACTAAACCATACCTGAACCTGGACGTACAACCAAAGAGTTAGCACTGCATACCGTACAATACTCTAAGGTGCCACTGAACAATGGTGTAAAGATAACAGGGTGGGGGTGTGCATTTCGCAATGATGGCAAACAAATCAAACATAGCAACCATCCTCACATCTCTCACTCAGTGCGTAAAGTATACGATATCCACTACTTTGGTCACCTATCCATTGGGCCATGACGGAATCCAATCCCGTACAACTATCACTAAAAGCCCACTATCCGTCTCTCAGTGGTGAACCACAGTTATGAATACTGACAACCCCTTTGCACATGCCCCACAGCAAAGCCCAATCATGAAGTGAACTCATTTATTCCCATTTGGATCCTGAGCTCTAAATTCCATTTGGACTACCTTTGCATCTCGGGTTTTTAGTCGTCACCGGATCGGTTCGGTCGTAACTATCCTCCTCTGGCGGTTCGGTTCGGCCATGTATAGTGCTCAAGCTCCAACTCGAAATACAATACACAATCTTCACATTCGGTTCGGATATATGCAACTTGGTTCGGTTCGGGTATATGCAACGTGGTTCGGTTCGGATATATGCAACTCGGTTCGGTTCGGATATATGCAACTCAGTTCGGTTCGTCACGCCTTGCCTTCGATTCGGGTCGAGATGTCCAGGCTCCGGTCCGATCATCCTCCCAACCTCCGATCCGATCCCCTTCTCCTATTCAGTTCATATAGCCTTTCTCCTGTGCCAAGCTCCGGTCCGGTACTCCTCCTCCGATCCGAAACCCTGCAGTTCTTCCTGCAACTTCCAACGACTGTTTATATGCCACTCGACGGCGTTTTCGACCATTCTAACTATTCTAAACAATCACAAATCATACCATACAGTCATAGCAACATGTATTATTGACCACAAACATCAAAACAACAACTTGATAGGATAAAATGGATCAAACATACCCAAAACCTATGTTTTTCCCTTAATCCCCCTTAATCATCTTTAAGCCTACAATTAGCAAAACTTATCCAAATGAGCCAAATTTTCTAACAGAGGCCTATAATAATATTATAGAATTTTTCCAGATTTTTATAATGCATAATTTCGCTAATTATCACTAATCACCCCTTAATCCCCTAAATTCCGGAATTAGCAAAATTAGTCCAAATTAACCCAAATTAATATCAGAGGCATAAAATAATATTCTGGAATTTTAGAAATTTTTCTAGATTTTTCTGAGTTATAATTTCGCTAATCTTTGCTAATTTCCCTAATCAGCCGTAATTAGTGAAAAACAATGCAAATCACTCACCTTTGCCATAAAGTAAACTATAGATCTGAAATGATTCTCTGTTTGGGTCAAATTGTAGTGTATTTCAGCAATTCTCTCTCTCTGATTTGGTGCTAACCTCCCTTGATTTGATGTAGTTTTGCTTAATCTTCGATTAGAAAGTGATTAGAGGCGATTTGGGATGAAATTAGAAGGTGGAGGCCATGGCTAGGGTTAGAGAAATGTTTGAGGCAGCTGAAAAATGAAATAAAATTCGTTTTCCTACTGTTCTCAGCCTCCCCATAACCTTAATCCCGAAATGGGTTATGGGCCCTCTTGCTAATCACCCTAATTAGGCCCGGTTAAGCTGGTTTCACCTTCTAAACATTGTTTCAGCCATATCTCCCAAACGATTAGTCCATTTGGCTAATGTGACTGCTCTACGGAAAGGTAAACCATCATCCGGATCTAATGGTAGTTGTTTCAGGTCAAAAATCCTTACCAATCAAAAGTTATGGCTGAAACAAGATCATCTAGGGGCAAAATGTTCATATAAAAATCGACAAAAATCATGAACATGGGAAATGACCCCAATAGTCGTCTCCCAAAGTTACATGACCATACGACTTCGTATGTGAAAGAAATAAATATTGTACGATCCTCCGATGCGTAGAATGCGGCTTGTTACAAAATGCATACATCCAATTTAAAGAATTTCACATATCCAGTAGTAGGGTATGATATGCATGCTTCAACGCTTTAAAATAGTTTCAACCATATGTATCATGCACATATGTAAATAGATATCTAAATTGTTTTCAAAGAAAATGATAAAGCATTTGCAATTGCTCAAAATATGCAAGAAAACAATATATATCGATCGATGATAAGATTTTGAATTTAGGCATAAATATTCATGCTTTTGTTAACATGTTTTGTTAATCAACTAGTGTAGATCTCAAGAATCTAACTTGTATCATTTAATCTTTGTAGTCCAAACTATCAACCGAGACAAACTTGTTGGCTATCAACAGTCATACTGAGCCATGAAGACATCTATTGGTCTCAATTAACACATACACATCAATCACCTATGTACTCTATGAACAACGTTATTGGAGTGACAAATCACATCTCAAGAAAGAAAATAATAAATTTATATAATCCTCTGAAACTCATAAGCGTCCCCATTCAATATTCAGCCCTTTCTTCTTTTTTCACGCGTAGAGACCATTTGATCGCGCAGTTGTATACTTTTGGAATTCAACCTATTCTAAAACTAACGCAGGCCATAACCTATCTTGTACGTGTTGAAAATTGACTTTCATCTTATCTTCTCCTCCTCTTATTTTTAATGCAGCATCTCTTTCTTCTTTTCATTCAAGAATTTCGAAAACCAAAGAAAGGGCCAAACTACTCTTCTAAAAATATGAAATTATTAAATCTCAACGCAAGTTTCTCTGGAAAATATCTAAGCTGTTTGCTCTCTCTACTGTCGAAGAAACAGTCCTTAGAAATTTTGAAGATCAAATACCACTATTTCGATCAATGAAAAATTTCGAAATTAAATTCCTTTTCATTGTAAGTAATTTCCTTTTGATTCTATGTTTATTTCGTTACCTGCGATGGAGCTTTCTGGCTCAACAATCTTTCATACCACAGATAGGACTTGTGTTTCGATTTCGAGATTGGGTGTTTTAGCTGCATTAGTTAAGTTATTTAGCACTGGTTTTGAAGGTGGAGGGGGTTCCATGAAGTATGGTGTTTGTAGGGTGGATGTAGTCTTTGTGAAGAGGAGCAAAACACTATGCAACATGATGAGATGGAGGAGTTTTAATGGAAATGTACTGTAATAACCTAGAAATTCGGAGCCAATTTAAAATTTTAATTTGGCTATATTAATGGATTTTAAATATTTAAAATGAAATATTTTAAATAATAATGATGAAAAGTGGTTTGAATCGATGTTTGAAAATAAATATAATTAATTTAAATTATAAACAAGGCCTGAAATGGCGCGGCAGTTTCAAGATTGAAATTCAAACTTTGACTGACTGTACCAGGTGCAAAATAAAATGGATTTTAGTAAAACCAAAAATATTTAAATCTGTTAGTGAATATCTTTCTAACGAATCTGAAAAATCGAGGTTTCATAGCGGGAGTCAAAAGTTATGGCCAAATGAATTTTCAGAAAGGTCGCTACAAAGAATATATCGCCCTTGAAAATAGACATTTTGCAAACGACTTCGGAATTCGACGAAACCACTTTTGTTGGATCCCGGATGTAAAATTATTGCTAGGTTTCAAATTTCATAATTTTTGAAGTTAACATGTGAGTGTGGCAAAGGAAAATGTGTTTGGTGAATTTCTGTTAAATTGGATCGACCAGAAAATGGCCATTTTTCAAACAGTCTCAGAATTTGATGAAATTAGTTTTGTTAGGACTGTATCATCAATAGAAAGCTAGAAATAATTTTTCTGGAATTTTTAGTGTTAGTATGTGGCCCCAGTAATTTGAAATGTGCGTTTAAATTGAATATATATGGATTTAAATTTTAATTTAAACGAAAACTAGTCGTAACAGCCGAATTGGCTTACAATACATATCCCATTGTGTTCGGAATGAGGGTAATTAGCTAGGGGGGACAGTCATTTGGTTCAGATTGGAGTTCGTATAAAGAGACAAGAATTTTTGGAATTAAAAGTAAAAATAAAATAAATTAAACATCTATAAAACCTTTCCCCACTGAAACCCTAATCCCCAATCTGACGAGCCGCCAGTTCAACCCACGAACGATGGAAATCACTCGATATTTTCTGGCCATTTCTCTCCCAACTTGTCATGAATTAAATATCAATCTGAAGCAAACATCGAAGAGAAAGCCATGGGCTTTAAATCCATACCATTGTCATCATTTTTCGTGAAGTGATTCGTTCGTTTGTATCCCTCAAACTGACGCCATCCGCTCGCAACCCACCACCTGGATGCGCCACCGAACTCGACGGGAGGGGGACCCACAGGCGTGCCCTTCGAGGCTCTTTCACGTGGGTGCTGACGATCGGGTGATGGTGGCTCCAGGCGTTGGTGAAAATCAACCCTTGGTTTGGACGTGGAGGAAAGGTTTCGGGCTGGGTTGGTTGAAGAAGAAGGAAGGTTAAATTTAATTAATCTCTTAGTTAATTAATAATAAAATGTCCTTAACCTTTTAAAAATCATATCTTTTTACTATGTGGTGGAAATCCAGTGAAACCAGAGACACCGTGACCGTGGCGACGTCCTCTACATTCTAGAAGAGACCGGAGAATTTTTAGAGCTCACTACAATTTTAGGCGAGGCCAAAACCACTATGAGAATTCTCTCACTATAATTCTCTTTGTACAGTTATTTATTTTATAACTACATATATGAACTGTTCCCTGTCGTCCACAGACCATGGATGACTTGTTTGTTTGGTTGTATTCTGTGTGAAAATTGACCGTGATGTGAAATGAATTATATATATTAGAAGTGTATGAAATATATATATTGAAAGTGAAAATATCGTATATATTGAAAGTGAAAATATCGTATATATTGAAAAGTGAAAATATCGTATATAATGAAAGTGAAAATATCATATATATTGAAAGTTAAAATATCGTATATATTGAAAAGTGAAGATATCGTATATATTGAAAAGTGAAAATATCGTATATATTGAAAACTGAAGATATCGTATATATTGAAAAGTGAAGATATCGTATATATTGAAAGTGAAAATATCGTATATATTGAAAGTGAAAATATCGTATATATTGAAAGTGAAAATATTATATATATGAAAGGTGGAAATAATATATATATATATATATATGAAATGAAAACGATATATATGAAATGAAAACGATATATATATATATGAAATGTGAAAACGATGTATATGTGAAATGAAAATGATATATATATATATATATATATATGAAGTGTGAAAATGATTTGATTGTTAAAAATATAATTTTTAACATATATATATACACTGTATAAAATTGTCGTGTATATGGAATATTCAATTTTGATTAGAAATTGAATATGAAGTTGAAATCATTTTGAAAACGAATTTAAAACGATTAATAAAATACGTTTTAAAAGGAAATCGACGAAATATATAATATATATATATTATAAATATATAATGGCCTGAATAGAACGCGCTGCGCCACGGCAGTTCGCGAATTTCGACCATTGACTTCGAATGGATATTACGGGAGATCCGACCGTCGGATTCTCCTAAAACCGGAATCGTTGGGTTCGTATCGAAAAGAGCTTTCTAACGAATATTAGATATTTGAAATCCAACGGTTGTATTTGGAATTATGTCCAAATCAAATTTGGAAAAGGTCGCTGTAAGTGCAGTTCGATGGCCTTTGATGGAAATCGACTGTACGGGCCTTGATAAAATTATTAAAAATATCAATAATTTGTGTAAAATCATAATAGATGATTTACAAAGAATTGGGATGAAAAATTCCATATTTGAAAAGATAAAAATATATTTTTATTGAAACTAACTAGTTATTAACTAGAAAAATAATCCAATGGTTATAAATAAATAAATTGTATTGGATTTGAATTGAAATTATCTTTGGATATTTTTAATATTGGATTCCGTGATTATACAGATATTATGATGGGAATTTGGAAGATATCGATATCGTTATTCCCGATATGATATCTGTTGGTTTCAGGATTTGATGTTGAATATAAGTTGATACTATCTCTATTCAAAACCTTATATTTAATGTCAAATTGGATTGATTGTTTGGATTGTGCTCGACCAGTTTATGAGCAAAATATGCTTTTACATTTAGCATTGGGTTGGGTAGAAATATTTGTGTGTTAACACCTTGTGAAACACTTCATGATTTGACGATAAGGTGTTTAGCGATGTTGAGTTCATTTCAAGTTTAATGAATGATTTTGAAATGATATTTTCCTTAAGTGAAAAGAAATATATTCCCGATTTTGACAGGGAATGTTTTATAAAAATGTTTTATAAAACAGAAAAGATTTCGAGGCCCAAAACCCGATGATTTCGAAATGATTTAGAAATGTATTATGGTTTTACATTGTAGTTCATCACATATTCGATTAGTTGCTATTAATGATGTATCTGTTTGGTGGCGGAGAATTTATTCTCTTGCTTAACACCCTTCTTTGAGACGTACGAGCTCAAAGGTTATGTGATTAATAGTGACTGATCATATGTGTGAATTACTGATGTGAAGTACTATATTTTGAAATTACTTGTGATTATTATGCTGTGAAATGATTTTCCCTACTTTGGGATATGAAATGACTTAGTATGTGGCTAAAGAGTCGGGTAGCCCTGAGACTAAAAGTATGGGTGAGAGGGCGGTGTATGCTCTCCATGTGTGGGAGGTGCATCGTCGGTGTAGCCTGCTCCTATATAGGGTTGGTGCACATTTATATATATCGAGTTGCGAGGTGCGTACCCTTTGCCTTGTCGATGGGGAGCACGATATTTGGTTGCATACTTGTTTGTATGCATTGTTATGTTTTGGAATTCACATTTCCAGAAGATTTGATTTGAGATCTCGAAGTGAAATCTACTTTGATATAGAAAGTTAGATATGTATTTCAAATGATTTGAAATAAGAAATCGAGAATAAAATCCAAAGGAATAATTTCTGTAAATTGAATTGAATTTGGAAAATCTAAGTGTGGTGATTAATCTAAATGGGTAGAGTGGGATATTGCATGTTGATTGATGCATAGTAGATCTATATATATATATATATATATATATATATATATATATATATATTACTGATTGTTGTTTATACACTGACATTCATGGGGGTAAACCTGTTCCGCATTAGCGGCGTGGTCCTGTGATTTGTTTTATGATTAAATAAGTTGATTTTAACTGTAGAGTTTCTCACACTAGTCCCATGACTGACCTGTAGTTTGCTTTTCCCTTGCAAACTCGGGTGCCCCTATTTTCCACACGGGCAGTCGAGTATTTTTATTTTACAAATGTATTGAGCAGGATTCTGGATTGAAGCTTTAAGCTGTGTCTAGGAATTTACAGTCTTCTGCTGTGTAGTTTATATTTCCGCTGTGCATTGTATTACATTTATGTAAATTTATCTTCTGCTGTGTATTATTTTCGGTACACTCTGATATTCTGTACTCTGATGTAGCATTATTATGATGTTTATAAAAGTCTTCTGTTATTTATTCTGATGTGTTGTATACCCTGAGTTAGCGTATACGTGATTTGAACGGTCTTGGTCGATTTAGCGATCGATTAGGTCCGGACGAAATCCGTTGTCGTTACAGCTGGTATCAGAGCTTTGGTTAACTCAAATCTTTGGGGTACAACTCGTTAGAACAGAATAGAAGGACTCATCAGAGGTAGGATCAGTAATATCCTATAGAAGAATCCTCATTAGAGATAGAATCAGTAGCATTCTAGAATGAGTGACTCGTTAGAGATGGGGTTAGAAATGCCCTAGAATAAGTTGAGAGTAATATGATTATATATAACGTATTTGTGATTATATATATAATCCGGTCTTAGAAAATTTGATTTTTGATTATATAAAATTATATGTTTGAAAATTTAATCAACAAATTGATTGTTGGTTGTGTTGTGTGATTATTAGTTCAACTAATCAGAATATTGAATTGATAATAACAATAAGAGAATGTAAGGTGAATTATCCAATTTGAAAGGTGAAATGATATCTTGGGGTTAGCTCTTGTCTTTTCGCATCCCGCTGGCTGCAGATGACGTGTATCCGACGTTCTACTATCCTTGTTGGTCCTGACCCTTCTACCTCCTCGTGAGTTAACTGCCGAACTACCCGGGTGTCACCACGTAACAACATTCTGACTACATAGCTACATCTACAGTCAAAGCCCACCCACTTGGTAGTTACGCACAGACGCAACCTCTGCAAGGACAACCTTCGACATCTGTCACCGCTTAGAGGAACTACTAGGAGCACCTTACGTACCTCAGGAAGCCGCGCGCTTCCCCTTCCGGTCCTTTGGAGCTGTTACAACAATCAGATGAATGTGCGCTCCCTTCGTGTCTTATAACACCTCGATGATCTATCCGTTGGGCTATTCACCCTTAAAAGTACGGACTGGTCCAAGCGCCTTTCTTTAATATGTTGTTAGACCCTATGTCTAAACATTCTTTTACGCGCTTGCCTTACCTCACCAGGTTCCCATTTAACTTGGTTATTCCCATTCATATTGAATTCTTATTCCAATTTACCAAGTTTCTCTTGCTTATTAATTTAAATCATATAACTTAATCAGTTTATGTTTATTAATAAGCCCACAACATGTTATTCTCTAGATTGTGGCCCAAGGCCTGTAATCCACAACCCCTTTTTATCATATTGTTGATTTCATTGTTACAATAACATGTTTTACTTAATATGTAATTAAGTATATTCAATTTACATGTTTTCTAATTGACATGTCACTTACCATTTATGACTGATTATAACTTACTTCATTTTACAAGTTTTTCCTCATCCTTTCTCATTTAATCATAAATTCAATTTACACCGTCACTACAACTTATCGTTATTTACTTAGCAGATTATTATGCATATCTAATTCTATCATTTCTACAAGTTATGCTTACCCTACAAGTGTGTCTTTAATTACATAACTTTATTATACTTTCCATCGGTTATGTATACCACTAGGTGTCTTTAATTACATAACCTTATTGGGTTAAGTTTGTAGGCCTATATGTAAATATTAACTACCCCCCTAATTTACTTAACCCACCCACTACCCATCCAATTTTACTTAACCCTAACTTAAGTTCATAATCATACAATCCTTATGAATTAAATTAGTTAAAGTAGTCCAATTCATTACCATGTCCAATTATGGTTATAATGGGCTAAACCTCCTACATTAGGCCTACAACGTGTGGATGCTGGATATGCCAGTCGGGTCCGGGCATTCTTATTCCACATTTGGGTCTAACCTTGTGTCTTAGACCGATTCGTATTTGCACACTTAGACCTCTCACATTAGGTTCAACATTAGTGGCTGCTGGATATGCTGGTCGGGTCTGGGCAGACTTCCACCACTAATGCAACCTAACCTCATGTCATAAGTGCAATTACAATTCCTAATTGTAATTACAAGACATTCAATTTTTATCTAAATCCACCTATGTCATTATAAGTGATTATTTCTCTTTTCCCCATATTTAATTATATGCCTAATTTATTATTCAAATTATAGACTTTATTCCACTTTCTAATTCATCTTTTAATTATGCACCATACGCTCATTTTTCCTATGTCAGAAATCAAGGCATATATATATATATATATATATATGTGGGGGGGGGTGTGTTATGCACAAACCCAAACCCACATATTTTCCAATTTATGCCTAAAACTCATATTCAAATATGTTCCCATTTATGTCCCAAACCAATATTTAGACATGTCCTATTTTATACCCAATTCCATATTTACATTTATTTCAATGCGTGCCTAAATTCATATTATCCAACAAGACATATGCCCCCAAACCCATATTCGTATATCTCCAAATTTTTGCCCAAATTTAGATCTATATTCTCCAATATCAATTACGCCCCAAATTATGTCTTTCCCAATTATTCCCAATTTCGCACGTTCGCATTTTCAGCGTTAGGCCTAGGCTCGAAGGTAGCCTGGCTATATAAAAATAAAAAGGGAAAAGATGGAGAGAAGAGAATCAGAACAGGCATAATAATGAATCCATAATAAACTGATAGAAATAGGCATAAATTGAATAAGCATATTATGACAAGATTTAACATGGTGGCGATATGAATATATAAAAGCAGATCTGATAATTATGTCATAATAGAATTAATTAGGCACTGATTCGAGATCCAATTTTTATACATATCAAGATTACTATTTAAATATTTAGATCTAAAGGCAACATGAACTCACAGTGAATAAACCCAAGGAAATGGATCTGAATTACTGCAAAGAACATGTTGAATATGTCGTTGTAACCCTCGAGGAATTTGTTGTAGCAATCTTTGAATATGAATAATCTTCTTTGAATTGATTTAGAATAAGAAGAAGTGCCATTTTAATTTTCATTGCAGTAGAGCTTCGCCGTCACCAATTTTTTTTTTTACGAATAAAACCTAGGTTTAGGGTCCCTTATATAGGAGTAGAGGAGCAACCAAGACCATCAGATTGGACTAGAAGCCATCAGAATTGTGCACGTCAGAAAAGAAGCTTCCAGATCCAGGGTGGGTCGACCCCCCTTCATGGGTGTCGACCCCTTGGTCGACCCCGGGGTCGACTCCCATGAGCCTAGGTTGACCCATGGGTCGACCCAACTGGGTCTAGGGTCGACCTCAAACGGTGGGACCTTCCTTGATTTGCATGTCAGATTTTTGGTTTTGCTGATTTTGAATATTTTTGAATTATATATACATATATATCTTCCTTATATACATACAAACTTCAAACCTTATTAACATCTTCTTACGAAGTCTGTTTTGTGCAAACTTATTGTTTATCTTGACCAGAATTCCGAGACGAACGCAATGGTGCAGTCCGTTACACTTAATTCTAATTACTAAATTAAGTTTTCCGTAATTCATTGTTAACACTGTATTTCACATTGATTATTCTTTAATTCATCATCTTTAGTGTCGTAAAATTTCATGGTGTTACTGGTGGGCCTTGACTGCAAAGTAGCCATGCAATCAAAATGCTGTGACGAGGTGACACTATGGTGATTCAGCGATTTCCTCAACGGGAGGTGAGGTCAGGACCAACAAGATAGTAGATCGTTTGGTACCCGTCATCGGTAGCCATTGGAATGTGATTTGACTAGCGCTAAAACCAATAAACCATTCATCTTTCACTTTCGAGGTATGGTGATTGAGGGAAGACGCCAACTGGATGTTTAGATTGTTTTTTAGGGGCAATTCGTTTAGCTCTTGTAGTCTTTACTAGTTGAGGGAGGGGCCGAGGTGAGGGCCATCGCCACCATGAAAAACATACCCAAGGGATATCTATATTTTGAGGCTCTTAAAGGCGGGCCTGTACAGATATGGAAAAGCTACCGACCAAGTTCCGTGTTACTTGTATAGCCTTACCCCGGAACTCGGTGCATAGTATGTGCAGTTAAGGCATTGAATACAATTGATGATACGCACGTGGGATAGTCTAGACGCATGCATGTCGGCTTTAGTTAGTGCATCGTAGACTTGAGGGAATTACTCCAATATGAAATCTGATTCGATCGACGGTGGCAGTCCTTACTCTTACGTAGCATTGTAATGACAGATATTTATGGAAAATAACATTGTTATGTAGATATCCGTACGTCACTCCGACATAGGATAAGGGACTGTGCATTTCTATGGCATTACGGTGGAGACCGTGCGAGTGGGGTACCGTAGGGTGTACCTCAATACTAAGGGGTAACTATATGTATCATGTATTTGGTTAATCGACTAGGGAGTAAATAGGTATGACGTGTGTGTAAGCCTTGAATGCAGATAACCCAAGAAACCTAATAAATAAGAAAACATGGTTAAATAGTTTGATGGCACGAAAATCCGTGCCAATTTAAGCTGACTAATATCCTACACATTCAACTCAAAGTGCACGAAAATATAGGTCATTAACAGAAAGAAATAAGAGGATGAGAAAGATAAGACAGGATTTAGAGAATATAAGAAGATGAAGAACTCAACAGAATCAGAGCAAACACGAAACTCACAGCGGAATGAATGAATTGTTTTGTATAACATAACTATGAAATAAAAAATCTGAATTTGTATATACATACCATATCAGAGTATAACTAATATACATCACAACGGAAATAATCTCTAAATAACTAATGGTGAAGTCTCCTTCTTCGAGCTCCTCCAAATGTATCTGTAAAAGCCTGAAACATTTGACTGCCCATACAAATTTGGGCACCCAAGAGTTTAGGGAAAACAAACAAAATAAACTCTGGGTCAGTCATGGGACTGGTGTGAGTAAATTCCAACCATATCGTTTAACTTTGAAAATCCTTTTAAAAGAAAAGGATAATAGTAAGACCAGCATACACATGAACATGTACGGTTTTTACCTTACTATAACCCAAAATATTTTGATATCAAAATCCAGTGATATTATAATAATGTCTAATCAAATAAATAAACAAATAGTAGAACGCTTGCATCTCACGCTCTATATACATATAGTATAAAATCATAAACCGCAGGGCGCCAACAGACAAGGTATGGGAGCACCTTCCGATCTGTGTACTCTAGAGGGCATACACTGGGTTTCAACAAGAACGTCTTGCAACCCGGCCACACATGACCGTCCACTCATTTAGCTTGAGTGCAACGAATATATTACCACCCATGGTTGTTGGCCATCCAACCGTAATCCAAAGATACAGAATCGAAAAAGAAGAACAAATATGAATTTTCTCTAGATCGACGACAATACACCCTGCTTGGGGATGACCCAACAAGCTATGCTGCCTAGCCCAACTTTTGTTACTTCCTGGATGTGAGGCGAGAGGCTACGTTTATCTTTAGAACATATGATAACCATTCACTTTGAATGCCACATCGTCAAACCCATCAATTCACTGATCGATTTCCAAAAATATCATCGGTATAAAAAGCTAAGAGGAACGAATTCCTCCGCCACTAGACGTAATACCTTTAAAAGATCAATCACACGTGATTGGTTAGGTATACTCTGTCAAACACTCGTCCATACAAGTTGTCCTAGGACTGGACAAACAGAAACACCATTCTGGAATAGAACGACCCTTGTACTTCACTCCATCTTCAATTGTCTTCAGCATAATATAATTCGTAGCGCTTATGCCTATACGGAGTGGTTTCCGATAATATATCCAACCGGTCTCTCCGTATTGACAACGATTGTCAAAACACTTCGATAGTCGGTTATATAACTATCGAAGGAAAAACAACATTCATTCAAATGAACAACTAAACACACACAACCCTGGGCACTTTTTATTTAACATTCGTTTTTATTATTCGAATTCCCATATCTTAACAGATATCTCCCAAATCCTGTTTTATTCTCTTCCACACTACTTAAGAAACATTCCTGGCTATTATAAACTCTTATTCTCCCATGCTCCATAAAATATATGTTATTTACGTTCAGAAACATTCCATTCTTTTTACATTCTTTATTTTCTACACTAGGATAATATACCTTATCTACATTGGAAGAATATTTCCAATTTCATTCCAAATATTTTAATATGCCAAACGTTCACTTTTAAAACATTATTCTTATATTTCTTTGGACAAACATTGTTACTTATTTCTTTAGAATAAGTGGATTTCAAAACAATCTGTTTCATTCCCTTGGAAATAGTGCTACATATAAAAATCATGCTTACGCTTGGTCAACAGCGTTAATTTATCATTATAGTTCAAACCTTGAAATACGCTGCAATATTCCCCCTTTTATAACTAATGCAATATGCTGTAATATTCCCACTTTTATAACTAATGCCATACGTTGTAATATTCTCCCTTTTATAACTAATGGCATACGCTACCATATTCCCCTTTTTAACTAATCTCGACGTTTCTGTCTGTTACAAACTAATACCATCCCTCGATAATAGTGAAGCCTTTCAAGTTGGGGTATTTTAATTACCTCTCAGACCTTGTTCAACAACGTTCTTATCTTAGAATAGATACAAGTCCGTAATCTCTAAATTCCTTATTACTTATAGTATCCCTCAAACCGTATTTCTTGTTTTATTTGGAATATGGTTTTATAACACCATATTCATACTTCGAAATCTCTGTTGTCTATGACTATTTATTATTAAACATTAACTCTTCGCTTTAACTTCATTCCACATTTCTATTTATAACTTCTTTACAAAGATCCATTGACGTTCTTTGTCTTCTGACATTTTACTTTTATTTGAATCTTTATACTTAATTCAAGTAACATCTTATTATAAACTCAATATCCTCTTAAATGAAATCCATTTAACAAACAATTATTTAATTATAAATAATTAAATAATATTTATTTTATCCTTGCTGAATTAAACAGTTTACTTCATCGTTAATCTAATAGATTGGTTGCTTACCTTATATAAACAATAACTAATTATATTGGTTCAATAATTATTAATTTAAAAAGGGTAATTAATTAGGAATCTTCTTAATTTTTGATCAGTTTATTGCTAATTTATTTTCATTAGATTAATTAAAGACATTTTAATCTAATAATCATTTCCCAAATAAACAGTTGATTAAATCAACTTCATCCCATCAGTAAATTCATTAACTGATTTTAATTATTTCCTAACATTAGATTAATATATTTAATCTAATAATATTTCTAAATGTTTTATCTTAAAATAATTATCCAAATATTTAGTCGTAGGAAAATTTCTGCTCTATAAACTTATTTAAATGTCAACGATCGTTTTTATTTACTTTATAAAAAACGAACTCTAAAATACTGGTTTATAATGGAACTTCTATTATAATTTAAACTTCGCTTTAATTATAAGAATATAATTTTTATAATTTTACTTCGTTGATTCATCTGACCACAAATCTATGTCTTAACAAAAGATGGGTATTTGGTCGGCTGCTGCTATTTTCTAAATTGATATCGTCTATTGGTTAAATCAAAATATCATTGAATTTCCATTCAACGCCAACATTCACACAGGATTTCAATGTCATTTGGGTTCAAACAGTGCATATATAAAATAAACAGTACATATAAATATTTTGGGATCCTGTTGGATTTCTCTAACCGGTTTCCAGCATCCACAGATGTTAGTCCATATAATTTACACTAGTTCTATACTAGGTAATATATAATCGATGGAATCAGTCCAACCAATGATGGGTATATATATGACGATATTTAACCAATTAAATTGTAATTTACCTAATTAACCATCACGCAGCATTCAACCAACATTAAAATATAATTATAATATTTTAAAATAGATCAGAGTAGTGAATTTACTCACCTTGTGTGTTAACGGTTAAATAACGACTTGCGTCAATCGATTAAACAGGTGTTCAATTCTGTTATAAATTCAAACGACCTCCACCCAGTTCCAAACCAGCTTTTTCGTGTATCTTGCGTTCGTACGATCCCAACGTATTAGAAGGTTCATAATTTTCTCAAACAAGACTTCCAATAGCTTTGTTCATAACCACATCGGTTCCTCAACGAAGACTTCATCGTACTAACATCATTAAATTCCCTGTTTCCCTAATGTCGTCTTCCATTCTCCAGTAATACAACTCACGATCGATCAGAATTTTTCATCGCATTACAACGTTCATCGGACAGTCTCTAGCATAGAAGTACGTTATCTGTCCTCCTCCTTATTTTCATCGCAGCATCATACCAGAGCCCTTCTCCATTTGGTCCTACTTATTTAACCATTTACCGTAACCTATAGCTTCGAATTCTCATACCACTTTCATGTTTCCTGTTTGGCTGTTTTCTAGAACCACGTTTCCATCTCCCATGATTATAAATCCACATCTCCCCTAACTACATGCGTGCTCACGGTTTTCCATTAAAAATGTTCCCTTCCATCATTATGTTGTCCTCTAACTCCTCAACAAAAAGCCAAAACGCACACCTTTGCCACCGTCGTCCACTGGCCGAACTGCATACTTCATCAGTAAACACTGGACGACCCCAGACCTATATATCTTTGATCGAAGAGCTTCTTTATTTCCAACAAAGATCCCAAACTCCCACTACACTATTATAATCTTCCTTCTCCAACCCTTTAAAAACACCTTCCATCACTTCCCTTCACCAATATTCTCCAAAAGTTGTTATAACCAGCCCAAAACACCTCCCAAGTCTAAAACACCTACTTAAAACTTTAAACAACAAGCATGAGTCGAGAATTTTGACTAGCCATATGTCATGTCCGTGAAAACATCGAACTCAAGAGTGTTCGAACGAAACCTTCTCCTTGTATCACGCACCATCTCCTGAACTCCTCTACACAACTGCATGTCCTCAGGCGCATGACATCACCCATTCATTATTCACGTTCCAACTACCTGCACCCTACACAATGCTATAGTACTCTCTCTTCAATATCAACACCCACTCATGAAAACTATCCCATTTTTTAACTGTCACGCCATCATCTTCCCGAAAGACATTCGCTCCAGACCAACTACACGCCATAGCTGCATCTTTCTACTCCACTTCTTTATCCAATACAATACACCACTAGTCCCCCTCGTCCCTTTGAGCTCTACATTCTAAACTTCTTCACTTCCATACGTCTCACTCTGTCCACAAATCACCATGCAAGCATCACGTCCTAGGTCCGAACCGCAACTTTTTAGCCTCCCGATATTCTCTCGATTTCATCCCTTGAGTCCGGTGAACACACGACACTACTAGAGCCAGGGCTTTTCCCCTCCATTCCGCGCCATGCTGGCTAACCCCGACATCTCTTGCTGCTGCCTCCCTCGAACTCCGGCTTCGATCAGTCCGGTGCCCATCATATATATACATGTCGCTACTTCTTATATATGTATTTACACTTTGTTTGAGTTTTTAATAATCACATTTGGAAGAAAAATGGTTGAGGAAGCAGTAGGTTCTATTGGTTCTTGCTGGGTTCTATATATAGAAGAATCAAAATAGCGGATAAGGTAAGTGTCTTGTTATCGGCATGGGGTGGTATGGGTTTGCATGAGTTTTAGGGGTTTAATTTTACCTTAGGTTTAGCGTTATGGTTTGATTGCTCAAGTAGTAAGCAATAGGTCATAGGTTATTTTTATATACATGCCAAGCCTAGAGTAGGTTGTTTTTTCTGAAATGCAAGGTGTAGGGAGAAAAGGTCTTGATAGCAGCATGGGCGATTTGATTTTGAGATGATATATATACACATTAATGTTCATTTCGTTTGTACCCATTAGGCTATACTTGTAGCCATACTCCTGCGTGATGGAGATTAGGGTGTAGTTGTGGTATTATACTTGAAATATCATAGGTTATGCACTTTATTTTCAACGTAGACTGAGCTGGAGTAATGGTTCATAGTATGGTTTGGCTTCTGAGTACACTCAGGGGATAGGTTTTAGAACATTATAGGTCTAGTTTTAAATAGATAGTAGGTACCCTGCTATACGATATTTTATTTATTAATGACCGCTATGGACAGAGATAAGAATACGGTCACGTCCAGCGAGGTGCCGCAAGCCCAAATATATAATAATATCGGTAGGTTAACTTATTTTGTGAAACCCCAAAATACTGATATAGGGTGCAAAATACTCCAAACAAAAAGTTGTGTATTTAATTTATTAAAAATTATAGTAAAATTCTAAAAATTAAATTATCTCTATGTTCCAAAGGAACCTTGTCTAAATTCGAAACTGATATTTAAATATATTTAAATAACTGTTATGGCCATAAACGATTATGCTGCTGTTTTTTTGAATATTTAATTTGGACATAACTTGCAATATACAATCTAAAATCTCGATTTTTCACTTCCATTAGAAAAATATAGTTCAATGGATTCGAACGTTTATTGTTTCGAGGAAATCCGATTTATAACGGATCCTGTACAGTTAGTTGAAGTTCATAACATTAAATTACGAACTACCGCAACATTTCAGGCTTGATTAAATTTAATATATATTTTTATACGTTCAACTTCATTTTAATTATTATATAAATCCACTTATATTACGATTTCAATATTTAAACTGATTTAAATATTCAAACACAATACGATAAAATGTGGGACGTTACATTCCTTCCCCCTTAAAAGAATTTCGTCCCCGAAATTACTAAGGTTGGAAAAATGTTATGAACTCTATTCTAATTTGGTTATAAATCTTTATTTCACTTCTTATCTTCAGTTTCAACTGAATTAATTTATTTCCATTGAATATTATTTTCTTCTTATTAACGAATATTTTCAAAAATTCTGAAAATTTTCTAAAAGCTTAAATTTTCGGAGAATTTCGTTAGCATCTCCTCTGCACGGCTCATTCAGTATTACTACAACTTGCCACTCTGGGCCTTCTCCAATCCAAAAGAAATTCAAACAGCCAAGCGGCTTTCCAAAAATAGCTCATAAACCTCATACTCGAATATAATGTAAACCTATACCTTTTTATCGGGAATTCAACTTTATCTCTTTCATTTGCTGTCCAACTAGCATATACCATCTCATTTCCACTCGATATCCATTAAAATTATCCTCGAACCACATAATCCACATATAACTTCATTCAAACTCCAATTCCAAACTCAATTCCAACTCTTAATCCATCAATTCAATTCCATTCCGGATTATCTCTAATCCAAACCAATTTTATTTGACTTAGTTAAATTTCTATTTATTTACTTCATAAGAAAAATTTAAATTCCGGAATTCAAATTCCTAGGGTTTTTATTTCAAATTAGTTTGAAATCATATATATTACATATCATAATAGCAATTCAAAACATTTGAATTTTCGAATCACTTGTTTCTCAAAATAATCCAAAACAAATTTTTTGGTAGTAATACGTCACTTAGAACCTTGAAAATGAACACCGATGATGTCCGGATCATCATTGGAATTATTTTCCAGCCATCGAAGTGAGTTCAATACTGTATTACTTTCAAAAACTCATTTTTATACATTTCATTTTGAAATTACATCAAAATATTCTTTCAAAATTTTTGGAAAAACATTTTTAAATCCCCAGGATTTAAAATTCCATATATTAAATCTAAATTCAATTTCAACATCTTTCCAAGTTTCTGGAGTTTTATTTCAAATTCTGGTTTTAAATTCAGATTTAGTTTATCTGATTTTGCATATTATACATATATAATATTTCGATTGGTTTTTTATAACCAATTAAATTATAACCCTATTCGATTACAATTTCAATCTACACATTCAATATATGTTAGATAATTCCAATATATATGCTTTCTTTATATCAAAATATATTTTGGGTAAGATTATTTCATTTCCCCTCTTATCAAAACATATTGTGTTGAATTACTCTTTTCAAGGGTTTAGAAACACCTATCGATATAGTCTTCAATCCAGTATCGACTAGAATTCATAAACCACTCGACTGACCAGTCAACACAACATAAAATAGTTTTTATATTATTTTACAAATACGCACTCATATATATACACTCATACTCAATCTAGGGTGTCACTAACCCCATCTCTATTGAGTTACACCACAGAGCCAAGGTAATCACTTAACCTTCAGCTCTGATACCAACTGTGATGGCCCGAAAATCCTACCAATTTGAGCTGACTAATATCCTACACATTCAACTCAAAGTGCACAAAAATACAGGTCATTAATAGAAAGAAATAAGAGGATGAGAAAGATAAGATAGGACTAAGAGAATAGAAGAAGATAAAGAACTCAACAGAATCAGAGTAAACAACGAAACTCATAGCGGAACGAATAAAATGTATTACATAACATAACTTTGAAATACAAAATCTGAATTTGTATATACATACCATATCAGAGTATAACTCATATACACAACAGCGGAAATAATCTCTAAATAACTAATGGTGAAGTCTCCTTTTTCGAGCTCCTCCAAATGTATCTGTAAAAGCCTGAAACACTTGACTGCCCGTACAAATTTGGGCACCCAAGAGTTTAGGGAAAACAAACAAAATAAACTCTGGGTTAGTCATGGGACTGGTGTGAGTAAATTCCAACCATATCGTTTAACTTTGAAAATCCTTTTAAAAGAAATGGATAGTAGTAAGACCAGCCCACACATAAACATGGACGGTTTTTACCTTACTATAACCCAAAATATTTTCATATCAAAATCCAGCGATATTATAACAATGTCTAATCAAATAAATAAGCAAATAGTAGAACGCTTGCATCTCACGCTCTACATACATATAGTATAAAATCGTAAACCGCAGTGCGCTTATTAGAGATTGGATTCCAACATACAAGGTATGGGAGCACCTTCCGATCAGTGTACTTTAGAGGGTATACACTGGGGTTCAACAAGAACGTCTTGCAACCCGGCCACACATGACCGTCCACTCATTTAGTTTGAGTGCAACGAATATATTATCACCCATGGTTGTTGGCCATCCAATCGTAATCCGAAGGTACAAAATCGAAAAAGAAGAACAAATATGAATTTTCTCTAGATCGGTGCCAATACACCCTGCCTCGGGATGACCCAACTAGCCATGCTGCCTAGCCAGACTTTTGTTACTTCCTGGTTGTAAGGCTAGAGGCTATGTCTATCTTCAGAACATCTGATCACCATTCACTTTGAATGCCACATCGTCAAACCCATCAATTCACTAATCGATTTCCAAAAATATCATGGGTATAAAAAGCTAAGAGGAACGAATTCCTCCGCCACCAGACGTAATACCTTTAAAAGATCAATCGTACGTGATTGGCTAGGTATACTCTGTCAAACACTCGTCCATACATGCTGTCCGGGGACTGGACAAACAGAAACACCATTCTGGAACAGAATGACCCTTGTACTTCACTCCGTCTTCAATTGTCTTCAGCATAATATAATTCGTAGCACTTATGCCTATACGGAATGGTTTTAGATAATATATCCAATCGGTCTCTCCGTATTGACAACGGTGGTAAAAACACTTCGATAGTCGGTTATTTAACTATCGAAGGAAAAACAACATTCATTCAAATGAACAACTAAACACACACAACCCCGGGCACTTTTTATTAAACATTCGTTTTTATTATTCGAATTCCCATATCTTAAAAGATATCTCCCAAATCCCGTTTTAGCCTTTTTCACACTTCTTGGAGAAACATTCCTGGCTATTATAAACTCTTATTCTCCAATGCTCCAGAAAATATATGTTATTTACGTTCAGAAACATTCCTTCATTTTTACATTCTTTATTTTCTACACTTGGATAATATACCTTATCTACATTAGAAAAATATTTCCAATTTCATTCCAAATATTTTAATTTGCCAAACGTTCACTTTTTAAACATTATTCTTATATTTCTTTGGACAAACATCGTTACTTATTTCTTTAGAATAAGTGGATTTCAAAACAAACTGTTTCACTCGCTAGGAAATAGTGCTATATATAAAAGTCACGCTTAAGCTTGGTCAACAGTGTTAATTTATCATTATAGTTCAAACCTTGCAATACGCTGTAATATTCCCCCTTTTATTACTAATGCAATACGCTGTAATATTCCCCCTTTTATAACTAATGCCATATGCTGTAATATTCTCCCTTTTATAACTAATGCCATACACTGCCATAATCCTCTTTTTAACTAATCTCGATGTCTCTGTCTGTTACAAACTAATACCATCCCTCGATAATGGTGAAGCCGTTCAAGTTGGGGTATTTTAATCACCTCTTAGACCTTGATCAACAACGTTCTTATCTTAGAATAGATACAAGTCCATAATCTCTAAACTCCTTATTACTTATAGTATCCCTCAAACCGTATTTCTTGTTTTATTTGGAATATGGTTTTATAACACCATACTCATACTTCGAAATCTCTGTTCTTTATGACTATTTATTATTAAACATTAACTCTTCGCTTTAACTTCATTCCACAGTTCTATTTATAACTTCTTTACCAAGATCCATTGACGTTCTTTGTCTTTTGACGTTTTACTTTTATTTGAATCTTTATACTTAACTCAAGTAACATCTTATTATAAACTCAATATCCTCTTAAATGAAATCCATTTAAGAAACAATTATTTAATTAAAAATAATTAAACAATATTTATTTTATCCTTGTTGAAGTAAACAGTTTACTTCATTGTTAATCTAAAATAGATTGGTTTCTTAACATATATAAACAATAACTCATTATATTGGTTCAATAATTATTAATTTAAAAAGGGTAATTAATTAGGAATCTTCTTAATTTTTGATTAGTTTATCGCTATGTTATTTTCATTAGATTAATTGAAGACAATTTAATCTAATAATCATTTCCCAAATAAATAGTTGATTAAATCAACTTCATCCCATTAGTAAATTCGTTAACTAATTTTAATTACTTCCTAACGTTAGATTAATAGATTTAATCTAATAATATTTCTAAATTGTTTGTCTTAAAATAATTATCCAAATATTTAGTTGTAGGAAAATTTCTGCTTTATAAACTTATTTAAACGTCAGCGATCGTTTTTATTCACTTTGTAAAATGAACTCTAAAATATTGGTTTATAATAGAACTTCTATTTTAATTTAAAACTTTTCTTTAATTATAAAAATATAATTTTTATAATTTTACTTCATTGATTCGTCTGACGACAAATCTACGTCTTAACAAAAGTTGGGTTTTTGGTCGGCTGCTGCTATTTTCTAAATTGATATCGTCTATTGGTTAAATTAAAAGATCGTTGAATTTCCATTCAACATCAACATTCACACATGTTTTCAATGTCATTTGGGTTCAAACAGTGCATATATAAAATAAACAGTACATAAAATTTTTTGGGGATCCGGTTGGATTTCTCCAACCGGTTTCTAGCATCCACAGATGTTAGTCCATATAATTTACACTAGTTCTATACTAAAGAATATATAATCTATGGAATCAGTCCAACCAATGATGGGTATATATACGATGATAGTTAACCAATTTAATTGGAATTTACCTAATCAACCATCACGCAACATTTAGTAAATATTAAAATATAATTATAATATTTCAAAATAGACCAGAGTTAGTGAATTTACTCACCTTGCGCATTTACCATTAAATAATGACTTGCGTCAATCGATTAAATAGGCGTTCAATTCTGCCGTAAATTCAAACGAGCTCCACCCAGTTCCAAACCAGCTTTTTCGTGTATCTTGCGTTCATACGATCCCAACGTATTAGACGGTTCATCATTTTCTCAAACAAGACTTCCAATAGCTTTGTTCATAACCACATCGGTGCCTCAACGAAGACTTCGTCGTTACAATTTCAACGTAACTGACGTCATTAAATTCCCTGTTTCCTTCATGTCGTCATCCATTCTCCAGTAATACAACTCAAGGTCGACCAGAATTTTCCATCGCATTACACCGTTCATTGGAAAGTCTTTACCATAGAAGTACGTTATATGTCCTCCTCCTTATTTTCATATCACCTTCGTATTAGAGCCCTTCTCCATTTGGTCCTACTTATTTAACCATTTACCGTAACCTATAGCTTCAAATTCTCATACCACTATCATGTTTCATGTCTGGCTTTTTTCCAGAACCACGCTTCCATCTCCCATGATTTTAAATCCACATCTCCCTTAACTACATGCGTGCTCATGGTTTTCCATTAAAAATGTTCCCTTCCATCATTATGTTGTCCTCTAACTCCTCAACAAAAAGCCAAAATGCACACCTTTGCCACTATCCTTCACTGGCCGAACTGCACACTTCATCAGCAAACACTGGACAACCCCAGACTTATATATCTTTGATCGAATAGCTTTTTTATTTCCAACAAAGATCCCAAACTCACACTACACTATTATAGTCTTCCTTCTCCAACCCTTTATGCAATGACCCGCATTTTCAGTGGTATAATAATTAATTTATTTAATTATTTAAAAGGTGATTAAAAGGATTTAATGGTCGTGGAATTAAATAATGGTGAATATTTAATTAAAATAATAAATTAAATAATATATTTAATTTTGCAATAATCAGAATTGGTTGAAATGGAGATATGGTGTGAACTGGATCATCTATGATATTTAATTCAGTTTAGAATTGAATTAGAATAACGAATATATTATTTGAACAACAGTTTGAACGTATAATTTTATTATAATTAAAATCGAGCTTGAAATGGCATTGCAGTTCGCTATTTGGCAATTTGAACTTCAATTGGATGTACAGGATTCGTTTTAAGCCGGATTTCTGTGAAACAAGAAACGTTAGGAGCTGGTGAAGTATATTTTTCTAGTGGAAGAGAAAAATCGGGATTTCATTGTGTAGATTTTTATTTATGTCCAAATCAAATTTTAGAAAAGTCGCTATGGAATTCCTTTATAATTTATAAAGGAATTATTTATATTTTAGAAAGGGTTTAAATATAAATCGAATATACGACAAATTCCTAAACTCAAGTATATGTGATCTCTTGACCTCCTTCTTGATCCTAAGTGATTCTCGTGAGGTGCGATTCACGTTGGGAGGGGTTGCTGGGTTTCGACAGTGATGCTAGGGTTGGTAGAAATGGGAACTTGGGGCATCAATGAGATTTTTTGGAGTTGGATTTGGGTCTGTGGTTGAGTGAGGTTTCGATTTATGGTAGTCTTGGGGGGTTCGATGGTGGTTGTTGTCGCAACATGGTACTGTCGAGCGGTTCGATGGAATTGAAGTGGTGAACTGAGATGGAGGAAATTGGTATGAGCTTGAAGAGGAGGAGATAAGGAGATTTTTGATGATTTTAGTCGGATTTTTAAGTGAATGAAGAAGGGGATGGAAGCAAGGGAAGATCGGCCATTTTGATTTGGGGAAATGACGGAGATGTCGAAGTGTTTGGGGGAAGGAGTGGGTGAATCGGGTTCAAGGAAATTGGGCCGGGAACTGGGTAAAAGCCCAATTATATTTTAAAATTTTAAAGCTTCTTTAAATAAAAGTGTATTAACTTCTATAATGTGTAACTTGACCATACGATATCAGAATCACGAACGGTCGGATCCGTTGTGACCGTATGGACGGACACTTCGCAATAGCTTAGTGAAAATGAGTTGGAGCTCATTTGGATTTATGGCGAAATAAATTGTTTGATTCAAATCAAACAACAGTTTATCGTTCTTTAACGATGAACAACCAATGTGAGTAAAACTCAACAACTCTGAACGGTTCTATTTTTATAACGTATATTTAGAACTGATAAATGATGACAGATTGTTGTGTGTTAACTGTTGGTTGAGTTGTTTGTGTATTGATTGAAATCATAGATAACGATAGATATATATAAATCGTTAATCGAATATTGATTCTGTTTATCAGAATATTGTTTATTCGTGTTGTCTAACCTTTGTGTTGTAGGGAAACAGGTTGGAGGGGTCCAACTGGACTCCTCAATATTTATAATACTGGTCTGTTCATATATTGTAGTATATGATGTGATATATAATCTGTTGTAAATTATGTGTGTTTGGACGATATTGGCCAACGTGATTTTATATGTTAAATACCATAACATATCGGAATGTTGATAAGGGAATTTTCAAAGGGATATTTGAAAATAAGTTATTTATGAAATCCAAGGATTTTATAAAAGAGAAAATATTTATAAAATCAAAGAAGATTTTGTAAAAGGAATTTATTTATAAATGGAATATTTTTAAAGGGGGATATTTATAAACTCATAAGATTTTATAAATGACATATTTATTTGTTAAATAAATAAGAGATACTAAATGAATTATTTATTTAGTAAATAAATAGGATATCATAAAAAATTATTTATTCAGAAAATAAATAAACATATACAAGGAAATATTGGTGAAAACAAATATAAAGGAAATATATCTGTAAAACAAATATAAATGAAATATATTTGTAAAACAAATATAAAGGAAACATATTTACAAAACAAAATACAAAGGAAGATATTTGCAAAACTAATACAAAGGAAGATATTTGCAAAAGAAATAGAAATAGAAATATTTGTAATACATTTACAAATAGAATTTAAAAGGAAATATTTGTAAAACATTTACAAATAGATCAAATGGAGATATTTATTTATAGGAAATAAATAGAATGTTATAAAGGAAATATTTATTTGTTAAATAAGTAGGAAAGATAAAAGAAATATTTATTTGTTAAACAGATAGAATTGAAGGGAATAGTTATCTGTTAAGTAAACAAATAGAAAATGAATTATTTGTATAAACAAATAGAAAAGAAATAAATCAAAGGAGTTAATTCAAAAGAATTAATCAAAGGAGTTATTTCAAAGGAATTAATCAAAAGAGATAACTCAAAGGAATAAATCAAAAGAGTTAATCGAAATGAGTAAATCGAATATTAGTTATTCGATTAGAGTTAATCGAATAGAGTAAATGAGTTAGAGTTAACCAGTTATGGTTAATCAATTAGGGTTGACCAGTTAGAGTAAAACCATTAGGGTTAACCATTTAGGTTAAACCATAGAGTTAAACCAGTTAGAGTTAATCAGTTAGAGTTAAACCAGTTAGAGTTAATCAGTTGGAGTTAACCGAATTTAGTTTATTCGAATAGAGTTGAAAAGAGTTAATCGAATTTAATTATTCGAAGAAGTGAATCGAATCAGAGATATTCGAAGTGAGATAATCGAATCAGAAATATTCGAAGTGAGTTGATCGAATCTAGTTATTCGACAGGAGTTAAATCGAATAAGATTTATTCGAAGAAAGAGATTATCGAATATAAGTATTCGAAAGTAAGCAAATCGAAAATAAGTTATTCGAATAAGTTATTCGAATAAGAGTTAAATCCAATAAGAGTTATAGATTAGAGTTAACCGAGTAAGAGTTAATCCAGTAAGAGTTATTAGGTTGGATTTATTCAAAATAAGAGTTATAGATTAGAGCTCACCGAATAAGAGTAAATAAATTAGTTGTCGATATATTATTCGTGATAGGAAATAAAAGTCATATTAAAGATAATATATTTCGGATGCAGGAGATTGTAACACCATTGTTATATTCACGTAAACTTGTAAAAGTAGGGGGTTCGTAAATAGAATCCGAGGGTTCATAAGGAAGTGTTAAAGAGTTAAAAAGGTGAATCTTATCTATTTCGAGATTTGAAAGGTGGTTCAATTAAGGTCTGAGAGGTAGCTATACCCCAACTTGATTGACTGCGTTTTTAATTTAGAAATGGTTAAGGTTCGAGAGTGAAAGTGGTTAAGTGAATTTAGTAAATAAGTATAGTGGTTTGAGTTGTCATCGCGATGTTGATTTAAACATCTGTTTAAATCCAAGTAAAGAAGATTTGGAAATGTTTTCCCAATAGAATCAGAAACATAATCAAATATTGATATTGGAAATATGTATTATAAATGGAAATGTTTTCAAGTGTTAACGTATATTTTCTAAACATAGAAAAGAAGGAAATATATATATATATATATGATTGATGATTGATTGATAGATTTCCATCTGGAAATAATATCGTTGTTTGCACACATGTTTTTCTTTGATAGTTAACTCAACAACTGTCGAAGTTTTTGACCATTTTAACGTTGTTAATATGGAGAGACCGGTTGGATTATTATCCAAAGAACCACTCTGTATTGGCATAAGCGTTGCGAATCATATATGCCAAAAATAATTGAAGATGGAATAAGGTGCAAGGTCTATTGTATAAGTCTTAGATAACAGTGCCTAAGACGGATGTACAGAATGGTGCCTTCTGTTCATCCTGTTCCTGGATGACTTGTATGGATGAATGTCTGACAGAGTATTTCCAGAAATGTAACGTACATTGATTTCTTCAACCGTACCAAGAGTGGAAGCGGAGAAGGAAACTTCTTTAGCTAACACGTAATGTACTGTTGTAGACGTCAATTAGTGATTTTCAATGGATCTAACAATGTGGCATTCGAAGTGAATCTGATGTGATGATAAAGCATAACCTCAAGCCTCATCAACCGGGAAATGACAAAAATCGGGCAGGCATCATGGCTATGTAGGTCGCACCTATTAGGGTGTATAATCACCTGATCTAGAGTTTCATTTACTTCTAAAAATATATTGTTGATGCTGTCCCATTCGGGAAACGGTTACTGATCCCAACCGTTGCTGATATACATTTAATACACTCAAGCGAAATGAGTAGTCGGTCATGTGTGGCCATGTTGCAAGATGTTCTTGTTGAACCCAGTGTATTCCTTTCTTGAGGTACACTAGCGAAAGGTGGTTCCATACCTTGTCATAGTTGGAAATCCATTACCCAATACGTGCTTGCGGTTTTGATTGTATACTATATATGTAGAACGTGAGATGAAAGCGTTTCTGCTAGATGATTATTATATTGTGGTTGATAGACATTATTATAATATCAAAAGGTTTTTGATATAAAGATATTTTGGATTCTCATAAGGGAAAACCCCGTTCCGTTATACGGCGTGGTCTTATGAGATATCGTTTACTTGTTCGAACTGTTTTAAACTGTTTTACTCATACCAGTCCTATGACTGACCCGGAGTTTATTTTGTTTTGTTTTCCCTAAACTCTTGGGTGCCCAATTTTGTACGGGTAGTCAAGTAGTCGGGATTTACAGTTACTCGAAGAGCTGGAGAAGGGGGCTTCAGGATCATATAGCCGTTGTTTATTTCCGCTGCGTTGTAAGTGTTGTACTGTGATAATGATGTATATTCAAGTACAGATTTATATTTCAAGGATATGTTATCTATTATATGTCATACGTTCCACTGTGAGGTTCGTGTTACTCTGATGTTGTTGTTCTTCTTCTTCTATTTTAAGTTTCCATCTTATCTATTCTCACCCTCTACCTTCTTTCTATTTAGTTTCCAGGTTTCCAGTGCAATTTGGGTTGGACTAGTGTTATTTAGTTAGCTCAAATTCTACCGGATTTTCGGGTCACTACAGTTGGTATCAGAGCTTATGGTTATGTGAATTACTTTGGCTCTGTGGCATGACTCGGCAGAGATCGGGTTAGTAATACCCTAGATTGAGTTTGAGTGTATATATACGAGTGAACGTATTTGTAGATGATATAAAAATAATTTTACATTGTGAAGATTTATTGGTTGAGTAGTTTTTGTGTTCTGGTCGATCAGTTTGATCCACTGTATCGGTAGGATTTTATAAACACTCAAATACGATGGGTCGGCACGATATGTTTTGAAAAGAGGGTAAATAAAAATAATTTTACCTAAAGTATATTTTGATATATATTGGATATATTGGTTGATATTATAATCGAATAAGATTATAAAAATGTGAATTGGTTATGTAAATAACCAATCAGAATTCTGATAAGTATAATGAATCGAATTAAATTTGAAATTTAAATCAGAATTGAAATTGAAAACTTGGAAATTTGGAATAGAGTTTATAAATAGACTTGGATTTAATATATGAAAATTTTAAGATCCTGGGAGATTTTAAATTGTATTCCAAGAAATTGTGAATGATATTTTGAACTGATTTTAAAATAAAAGTGTTTAAGAATGATTTTGAAAATGATATAGTATTGAACTCACTTCGATAGCTGGGAAATAACCCCGATGATGAGCTAGACATCATCCCCGTTCATTTTTGAGTTGCTGAGTGACAGAATACTACCAAAGGAATTTGTTTTTAAATTGTTTTGAGAAAAACAAAGCTATTTAGAACTCCCACAATTTGGTTTGTTTAATTTAAGACAAATTAAATAGGAATTTGTAAAAGCAAATTGGAATTAAAGTAAAGCCAATTAAGTGGTAATAGAAATTGATTTGAAATAATATTGTGTTGGTGAGTTAAGGATTTGCGATCAAGAATGAAGCTTGAATTTGAAATGAAAATTTGGCTTGGTAAAAAGCGAATGGTTGTGTTGGAGATAAAAGTGATTTCAGAATTTGATTGGGATAACATTAGTATATGCTGAGTTGATAGCATATGGAAGTGATAGAGTTGATATGACCGACAAAAAGGTACAAGTTTATATTTCATAAGGTATGAGATTTTGATGAGCCGAATTGGCAAGCCGCTTGGCTGTTTGATTTTCTTTTAGGTTGGAGAAGGCCCAGAGAGGCAAGTTGGAGTTTAAGATATTGACCAGTACATAGGAGGTGCTGGCGAAATTTTTCGAAAAGTTAAGGCATTAGAAAATTTTCAGGATTTTTGAAAATTTTCGGAGATATGAATTAACTAATAATTTAATTAAAATTAAATTAGTCTAGTGGAAACTGAAGTTGAGAAGTGAAAAAATAAGTCTGACCATTCGATAGGGTTTGTTTTCTACCTTAGCAATTTCGATGACGAAATTATTTTAAGTGGGGAAGAATGTAATGACCCGCATTTTCAGCGATATAAAAATTTATTTATTTAATTATTTAAAAGGTGATTAAAAGGATTTAATGGTCGTGGAATTAAATAATGGTGAATGTTTAATTAAAATAATAAATTAAATAATATATTTAATTTTGAAATAATCAGAATTTGCTGAAATGGCGATATGGTGTGAACTGGATCATCTATGATATTTAATTCAGTTTAGAATTGAATTAGAATAGCAAATATATTATTTGAACGATAGTTTGAACGTATAATTTTATTATAATTAAAATCGAGCTTGAAATGGTGTTGTAGTTCGCTATTTGGCGATTTGAACTTCAACTGGATGTACAGGATTCATTTTAAGCCGGATTTCTGTGAAACAAGAAACGTTAGGAGCTGGTGAAGTATATTTTTCTAGTGGAAGAGAAAAATCGGGATTTCATTGTGTAGATTTTTATTTATGTCCAAATCAAATTTTAGAAAAGTCGCTATGGAATTCCTTTATAATTTATAAAGGAATTATTTATATTTTAAAAAGGGTTTAAATATAAATCGAATATCGATTTAATTGGGATTTGAAATATCAAGCTAAAAATTTATATAGGAATATTCTAGAGCTGAATGGTATTCCTCCGTGAACATATATACGATAATATAAATTTATTTATATTTAAATATATTTATATATTTAAATGGGTCATTCAGAGCTTTAAAAATAGCCACTTTGGCAAACGAAATTGGAATTCGACGAAACTAATTTTGTTGGATCTGCAACATCAAATTATTGCTAGATTCCAAGTTCTGTGATTTTTAGAGTCACCGTGTGGCCGTACGGATTTTTAGAGTGAAAAACAGTCGATATTCTAACGGTTAAAAATACACCGTGTGAGCATACGAAGTCGGAATTCTATGAAACCAGTTTCGTTGGGACCGTAATGTCGAACTGTAGCTGCATGTCCATTTTCGTGATTTTTGGGTATTGTATGTGAACGTAGGGATTTTTAAAGGACAAGCAAAGATAGCGGTTGAATAAAAACCAATATAAAATAAATTATAAAAATCATATGGATACACCACCTAACCACCTAAACCTAAAGCAGTTCATTGGAAAGTCAAACAAGGTTCCGCCGTATGTTTTCTTTCCAGGAAAATTTATCATGAGCAAAAAGAAAACCAAAGAAATTCAAAAAAATACTACAAATTCCAAAACTCAAGTATATGTGATCGCATGACCTCCTTCTTGATCCTAAGTGATTCTCGTGAGGTGCGATTCACGTTGGGAGGGGTTGCTGGGTTTCGACAGTGATGCTAGGGTTGGCGAAAATGGGAATTTGGGGCATCAATATGATTTTCTGGAGTTGGATTTGGGTCTGTGGTTGAGTGAGGTTTCGATTTATTGTAGTCTTGGGGGGTTCGATGGTGGTTGCTGTCGCAACCTGGTACCGTCGAGCGGTTTGACGGAGTTGAAGTGTGAACCGAGATGGAGGAAATTGGTATGAGCTTGAAGAGGAGGAGATGAGGAGATTTTTGGTGATTTTAGTCGGATTTCTAAGTGAATGAAGAAGGGGATGGAAGCAAGGGAAGATCGGCCATTTTGATTTGGGGAAATAATGAAGATGTCGAAGTGTTTGGGGGAAGAAGGAGTGGGTGAATCTGGTTCAAGGAAAGTGGGCCGGGAAATGGG
Source organism: Allium sativum (assembly GCA_030737875.1). Taxonomy (NCBI): domain Eukaryota; kingdom Viridiplantae; phylum Streptophyta; class Magnoliopsida; order Asparagales; family Amaryllidaceae; genus Allium; species Allium sativum. The sequence goes on from CM060924.1 coordinate 1,024,316,213, forward strand.
TAAAAGCCCAATTATATTTTAAAATTTTAAAGCTTCTTTAAATAAAAGTGTATTAACTTCTATAATGTGTAACTTGACCATACGATATCAGAATCACGAATGGTCGGATCCGTTGGGACCATATGGACGGACACTTCGCAATGAAGCTTAGTGGAAATGAATTGGAGCTCATTTGGATTTATGGCGAAATAAATTGTTTGATTCAAATCAAACAACAGTTTATCGTTCTTTAACGATGAACAACCAATGTGAATAAAACTCAACAACTCCGAATAGTTCTATTTTTATAACGTATATTTAGAACTGATAAATGATGACTTATTGTTGTGTGTTAACTGTTGGTTGAGTTGTTTGTGTATTGATTGAAATCATAGAAAACGATAGATATATATAAATCGTTAATCGAATATTGATTCTGTTTATCAGAATATTTTATATTCGTGTTGTCTAACCTCTGTGTTGCAGGGAAACAGTTTGGAGGGGTCCAACTGGACTCCTCAATATTTATAATACTGTTCTGTTCATATATTGTAGTATATGATGTGATATATAATCTCTTGTAAATTATGTGTGTTTGGACGATATTGGCCAACGTGATTTGATACGTTAAATACCGTAACATATCGGAATGTTGATAAGGGAATTTTCAAAGGGATATTTGAAAATAAATTATTTATAAAATCCAAGGATTTTATAAAAGAGAAAATATTTATAAGATCAAAGAAGATTTTATAAAAGGAATTTACTTATAAAAGGAATTTATTTATAAATGGAATATTTATAAAGGGAGATATTTATAAACTCATAAGATTTTATAAATGACATATTTATATGTTAACTAAATAGGAGATATTAAACGAATTATTTTAGTAAATAAATAGGATATCATAAAAAATTATTTATTCAGAAAATAAATAAACATATACAAGGAAATATTGGTGAAAACAAATATAAAGGAAATATTTCTGTAAAACAAATATAAATGAAATATATTTGTAAAACAAATATAAAGGAAACATATTTACAAAACAAAATACAAAGGAAGATATTTGCAAAACAAATACAAAGGAAGATATTTGCAAAAGAAATAGAAATAGAAATATTTGTAAAACATTTACAAATAGAATTTAAAAGGAAATATTTGTAAAACATTTACAAATAGATCAAATGGAAATATTTATTTATAGTAAATAAATGTTATAAAGGAAATATTTATTTGTTAAATAAGTAGGGAAGATAAAAGAAATATTTATTTGTTAAATAGATAGAATTGAAGGGAATAGTTATTTGTTAAGTAAACAAATAGAAAATGAATTATTTGTATAAACAAATAGAAAAGAAATAAATCAAAGGAGTTAATTCAAAGGAATTAATCAAAGGAGTTAATTCAAAGGAATTAATCAAAATAGATAACTCAAAGGAATAAATAAAAAGAGTTAATCGAAATGAGTAAATCGAATATTAGTTATTCGATTAGAGTTAATCGAATAGAGTAAATGAGTTAGAGTTAACCAGTTATGGTTAATCAATTAGGGTTGACCAGTTAGAGTAAAACCATTAGGGTTAGCCATTTAGGTTAAACCGTAGAGTTAAACCAGTTAGAGTTAATCAGTTAGAGTTAAACCAGTTAGAGTTAATCAGTTGGAGTTAACCGAATTTAGTTTATTCGAATGGAGTTGAAATGAGTTAATCGAATTTAGTTATTCGAAGAAGTGAATCAAATCAGATATATTCGAAGTTAGATAATCGAATCAGAAATATTCGAAGTGAGTTGATCGAATCTAGTTATTCGACAGGAGCTAAATCGAATAAGATTTATTCGAAGAAAGAGATTATAAAATATAAGTATTCGAAAGTAAGCAAATCGAAAATAAGTTATTCGAATAAGAGTTAAATCTAATAAGAGTTATAGATTAGAGTTAACCGAGTAAGAGTTAATCCAGTAAGAGTTATTAGGTTGGAGTTATTCAAAATAAGAGTTATATATTAGAGCTAACCAAATAGGAGTAAATAAATTATTTGTCGTTATATTATTCGAGCTAGGAAATAAAAGTCATATTAAAGATAATATATTTCAGATGCAGGAGATTGTAACACCGTCGTTATAATCACGTAAACCTGTAAAAGAAGGGGGTCCGTAAGTAGTATTCGAGGGTTCGTAAGGAAGTATTAAAGAGTTAAAAGGTTTAATCTTATCTATTTCGAAATTTGAAAGGTGGTTCAGTTAAGGTCTGAGAGGTAGCTATACCCCAACTTGATTGACCGCGTTTTGAATTTAGAAATGGTTAAGGTTCGAGAGTGAAAGTGGTTAATTGAATTTAGTAAATAAGTATAGTGGTTTGAGTTATCGTCGCGATGTTGATTTAAACATCTGTTTAAATCCAAGTAAAGAAGATTTGGAAATGTTTTCCCAATAGAATCAGAAACGTAATCAAATATTGAAATTGGAAATATGGATTAGAAATGGAAATGTTTTCCAGTGTTAACGTATATTTTCTAAACATAGAAAATAAGGAAATAATATATATATATATATATATATGATTGATGATTGATGATTGATTGATAGAATTTCCATCTGGAAATAATATCGTTGTTTACACACGTGTTTTTCTTTGATAGTTAACTCACCGACTATCGAAGTTTTTGACCATTTTAACGTTGTTAATATGGAGAGACCAGTTGGATTATTATCCAAAGAACCACTCTGTATTGGCATAAGCGTTGCGAATCATATATGCCAAAGATAATTGAAGATGGAGTAAGGTGGAAGGGATATTGTATGAGTCTTAGATAACAGTGCCTAAGACGGATGTACTGAATGGTGCCTACGGTTCATCCTTTTCCTGGATGACTTGTATGGATGAATGACTGACAGAGTATTTCCAGAAAGGTCACGTACATCGATTTCTTCCACCGTACCAAGAGTGGAAGCGGAGAAGGAAACTTCTTTAGCTAAAACGTAATGTATTGTTGTAGATGTCAATTAGTGATTTTTGATGGATCTGACAATGTGGCATTCGATGTGAATCTGATGTGATGATAAAGCATAACCTCAAGCCACATCAACCAGGAAATGAAAAAAATCGGGTAGGCATCATGGCTATGTAGGTTGCACCTATTAGGGTGTATAATCACCTGATCTAGAGTTTCATTTACTTCTAAAAATTTATTGTTGATGCTGTCCCATTCGGGAAACGGTTGGTGATCCCAACCTTTGGTGATATACATTCGATACACTCAAGCGAAATGAGTAGTCGGTCATGTGTGGGCGGGTTGCAAGATGTTCTTATTGAACCCAGTGTTTTCCTTTCTAGAGGTACACTAGCAAAAGGTGGTTCCATACCTTGTCATAGTTGGAAATCCATTACCCAATACGTGCTTACGGTTATGATTGTATACTATATATGTAGAACGTGAGATGAAAGCGTTTATGCTAGATGATTATTATATTGTGGTTGATAGACATTATTATAATATCAAAAGGTTTTTGATAGAAAGATATTTTGGATTCTCATAACGGAAAAACCCGTTCCGTTATACGGCGTGGTCTTATGAGATATCGTTTACTTGTTCGAACTATTTTAAACTGTTTTACTCATACCAGTCCCATGACTGACCCGGAGTTTATTTTGTTTTGTTTTCCCTAAACTCTTGGGTGCCCAATTTTGTACGGGCAGTCAAGTAGTCGGGATTTACAGATACTTGAAGAGCTGGAGCAGGAGGCTTCAGGATCATATAGCTATTGTTTATTTCCACTGCGTTGTAAGTGTTGTACCGTGATAATGTTGTATATTCAAGTACAGATTTATATTTCAAGGATATATTATCTATTATATGTTATTCGTTCCATTGTGAGGTTCGTGTTACTCAGTTGTTGTGTTCTTCTTCTTCATCTATTCTAAGTTTCTATCTTATCTATTCTCACACTCTACCTTCTTTCTATTTAGTTTACTGGTTTCCAGTGCAATTTGGGTTCGACTTGTGTTATTTAGTCAGCTCAAATTCTACCGGATTTTCGGGTCACTACAATTTAACAGCACCTTCCATCACTTCCCTTCACCAATATTCTCCAAAAGTTGTTATAACATGCCCAAAACACCTCCTAGGTCTAAAAAACCTACTTAAAACTTTAAACAACAAACATGAGTCGAGAATTTTGACCAGCCGTAGGTCATGGCCGTGAAAACAGCGAACTCAAAAGTGTTCGAACGCAGCCTGCTCCTTGTATCATGCACCATCTCCTGAACTCCTCTACACAACTGCATTTCCTCATGCACATGACATCACCCATTCATTATTCACGTCCCAACTACCTACACTCTACACAACGCTACAATACTGTCTCCTTTAATACCAACACCTACTCATGCAAACTATCCCTGTTTCTAACAGTCACGCCCTCATCTTCCCGAAAGACATTCGCTCCAGACCAACTACACGGCATAGCCGCATATTTCCACTCCACTTCTTTATGCAATACAGTACAACAATAGTCCCCCTCGTCCCTTTGAGCTCCACCTTCTAAACTTCTTCACTTTCATACGCCTCACTCTTTCCACAATTCACCATGCAAGCATCACGTCCTAGGTCCGAACCGCAACTTTGCAGCCTCCCGATCTTCTCTCGATTTCATCCCCTGAGTCCGGTGAACACACGCCACTACTAGAGCTAGGTCTTCACCCCTCCATTCCGCGCTATGCTGTCCAATCCCGACATCTCTTGCTGCTGCCTCCCTCGAACTCCAGCTTCGATCAGTCCGGTGCCCATCATATATATGCATGTCGCTACTTCTTATATATGTATTTACACTTTTTTCGAGTTTTTAATGTTCACGTTTGGAAGAAAAATGGTTGAGGAAGCAGTAGCTTCTATTGGTTCTTGCTGGGTTATATATATAGAAGAATCGAAATAGCGGATAAGGTAAGTGTCTTGTTATTGGCACGGGGTGGTATGGGTTTGTATGAGTTTCAGAGATTTAGGTTTACCTTAGGTTTAGTGTTATGGTTTGATTTCTTAAGTAGTAAGCAATAGGTCACAGGTTATTTTTATATACAGGCTAAGCCTAGAGTAGGTTGTTTTTTCCGAAATGCAAGGTGTAGGGAGAAAAGGTCTTCATAGCAGCATGAGCGAATTGATTTTGAGATGATATGTATATAGTAGTGTTCATTTCATTTGTACCCATTAGGCTATACTTGTAGCCATACTCTTGCGTGATGGAGATTAGGGTGTAGTTGTGGTATTAGACTTGAAATATCATAGGTTTGGCACTTTATTTTCAACGTAGACTGAGCTGGAGTAATGGTTCACAGTATGGTTTGGCTTCTAAGTACACTCAGGGGATAGGTTTTAGAATGGTATAGGTCTTGTTTTAAATAGATAGTAGGTACCCTGCTATACGATATTTTATTTATTAATGACCGCTACGGACAAATATAAGAATATGGTCGTGTCCAGCGAGGTGCCACAAGCCCAAAAATATAATAATATCGGTTGATTATCTTATTTTGTGAAACCCCAGAATACTGATATAGGGTGCAAAATACTCCAAATAAAAAGTTGTGTATTTAATTTATTAAAAATTACAATAAAATTCTTAAAATTAAATTGCAATATACAATCTGAAATCTCGATTTTTCACTTCCATTAGAAAAATATAGTTTAATGGATTCGAACGTTTCTTGTTTCGAGGAAATCCAATTTATAACGGATCCTGTACAGTTAGTTGAAGTTCAGAACGTTAAATTACGAACTGCTACAATATTTCAGGCTTGATTATATTTAATATATATTTTTATACATTCAACTACATTTTAATTAATAAGTAAATCCACTTATATTACAATTTCAATATTTAAACTGATTTAAATATTCAAATACAAACCGATAAAAATGCGGGACGTTACAAATAGTATATTTAGGATGTTCCAAAGTGTATAGTTTAAATCCAGTCACCAGAACTTGTGTTCTGATCCCCTTCTCATAACATACTAGCAGGTTAGATTTGTGGCAAAGACATGATGTAATGGCCCATCGTACCCTTTGGGTCGACTTATAACACCACTCGTCCAACCCAAATTGCACAAAAATACGAATCATTAATAGAAAGAAGTTAGAGGATGAGAAAATAGAAAGAAAGAGAATTCAGAATAAAAGAAAATGAAGAACACAAATCTCACAGCGGAATGCATAAGATATATTATAAAACTTAACTTTTGAAATGCAAATCAGTAATTGTATATACATACCATTATCAGAGTACAAAAGTATTCTTGGAACAGTTATAAACACTGGTTTCCAGATACAAAATAATACACAATGGAAAACATGATAGTCTATAGCTAACTGGTGAAGCCTCCTTCTTCAAGCTCCACCAAGCGAATCTATAAAATACTGACTACTCGACTACCCGTACAAATTTGGGGACCTAAGAGTGTAGGATAAAACAAAACAAAATAAACTCTAGGTCAGTCATGGGACTGGTGTGAGTAAACTCCAACAATTGGTTTAACTTTTTAAAATCCTTTCGAAAGAAAAGATAATAGTAAGACCAATCCATATATAAGCACGGAAGGTTTTTACCTTACAGTTACCGAAACATTTTTTATATCAAAATCTAGTGATATTCTAATAGTGTCTAAATCAAATAAATAACAATCTAGTGGAACGTTGCATCTCACGCTCCATATATAATATAAAATCAAAAACTGCAGGGCGCTTATTGGAGATTGGATTCCAACTATGACAAGGTATGGAACCACCTTCCGATCAGTGTACTCTAGAGGGGATACACTGGGGTTCAACAAGAATATCTTGCAACCCGGCCACACATGGCTGGCCATTCATTTAGCTTGAGTTTACTGAGTACATTATCACCAACAGTTGTGATCAGAAACCGTTACCGAAAGCGTCCAACAACGAATAGAATAAGAAATAAATTAAATTTCTCTAGACCAGGTGATAATACCCCTAATGGGAATGACCCGCTTGGCTATGTTGCCTGCTCGATTTCTGTCATTTCCCGGTTGATGAGGCTTTAGGTCACGATTATCTCTTCATAACGTCTTTCCACCATTACTTTGAATGCCAGTGCGTCATACATTCGTCCATATACATTGTCTTGGGGCTGGACAAACCAAAAGCACCATTCTATTAATCCATCTTAGGCAATTTCTACCTGGGATTAACAGAACAGCCCTTGCACTTTACTCCGTATTTAATCATCTTTAACATATGTTGATTCGTAACTCTTATGCCCATACGGAGTGATTCTCAGATAATAAATCTGATCCCGGTCTCTCCGTATTGGAAATAGAGGTATAAAATAAACCAAAGTTTGATAGCCGGTGGTTTAACTACCAAAGAAAATATCCATACAACCAATGACCCTATTCCCAAATGGAAATTTTATCGGTCAACCATCAAACAGCACTAGCCCCTTTTAAATTAATTCCTTATTATATTATCATTCCAAATTATCATTTCCCATCTTTGTAACATCCCGTATTTTTTATCGAAAGATATTGAATTTATTTAAACATTTATTTGGATATATAATAATAAATTCATTTAATAAAATATAGAGATTTATTGTATGTAAATAGTTGGTCTTTAATTTATTGAATATCGTCTTGGCTCAGTGTTTGATACGCGTAGTTAACAACGGTGTAAAAAACGGTGGACTGATGCACTGTGTGAAAATTAAATAAATGCTACCATATCAAATAAAACAAAATAAAAATATCTAAACCTACCCTTTCGTTTCAGAATTAATGTGTGCCATGTTGTAATCACTCCGCTACATACCTAATACCATACGGCTACACTTGAAGAGAGAAGAACCATCATCCTATCCTTTATCCATCCCCTATTGATTGACTTTTGGGATACCAACAACTCTTTCTCCTTATAAAATCGTTCCACTTCCTCCCTTTAATCACTCACTCAGGAAATTCATTCCCGATCAAATTAATAAACAGAAATTCGTTCCCATCTAATTTAAAAAAAATGGGCTATAGACCCATATCTCAAACTGACGGCATCGCAATACAACGTCGAAGGTTATAATAACTCGTAATGGAAGATTAGGGAATAGTGGTGATCTGTGGTGCTGAATCGAAAGGAGTATCCGCAGCTCTGGCTCGCGATGCTATTGATGCTGATAGAGGAGCTGACAGATGGCAAAGGGTGACTATCGTGTGGGGTAACGGTGTTAGGAGGAAGGGAAGGCTGTCGTAGTTGATCTGATAGGATGGGCGTGATCGGGTCTTATTAAGGAAGGGTTGCGACAGGGGTTTTGGTCGTTGTTGTTAGAAGTTAAGTTTGAACTAAGTTTTCGTGGATAACGTGGGGGATCTGACATGGAACTGAGGGTATAGAGATGTCGATGAGGGTGGTTCCTCGAAGTCAGTGGCGGTGACGAAGTGATGTGCAACAAGCGTTGTAGGTGCCAAGCATCTTGATGAGGCCGAGTTCCGGCTTCCGGGTTCGCGTTATGGTGAAGAACGAAGGGGCTGCGGTAGTAATTGGTTTGAGTAGCTGCGAATGGGATGGATGAAGTTTGCATGGTTGCGTGATGTATGAGGAGTGCAACCCTCATTTCCTTTCTGTAAATTTAGTATGCCATATAGGAGTGGCATTGTAGGTGTATGGAATGGGGTTTGCAAATGGAAAACGTGAGTTTGGTGGTTCGGGATGAGTCCGATGGACTGTGTGGTGATGATGTTAGCAGTCCGGTGGTGGAACTTACGGTGAGTTTGTGAAGGTGTAACCTTTGCGATAGGCGCAATAGTTGAGGGTGATAATGTGAGAAGGAGTCAAATTTGTTTCAAACTGCAGTAGTGTTTGATAGAAGACGTAGCATTGTGGTAGGGTAAGGGAAGAATGAGACATGGAGTACAGGGAAATCGGTGGTGTAAATTTGGGAATAGCAAGCTTTGCATGTATTTTCAAAAGCCTGCTACATCATTCTCGAAACACCACTAAGTGTGCATACATCAAGGAGTTAAAGTTTGGACATAAATAGGCATACAACGATGTACAGCGTGAGAAGACTAAGCAGTGGGTTCCTAAGAGGATGAATGTATTAAAAGAAAGGTCAATTTTTGGGTTAGTGACAGTAGTGACAAACGGCGAGGGGGCTGAATGTTTGGAACTGGGATGTAGAGGATCAGTGAATGGGAAAATGAAGCACTGGCCTTGGACAGTTTAAAGAAGAAGGTGATGTCAACATTGCGGCCAGTGGAGCAACAGTCATGGGGGCAGTCCGGCGTTGACATGTAGCGGGGAGGCTGAGTTCGAACCATTCAAGAGTGAGAAAAATATATGGAAAAAGGTGTCATCAGTATGAAGTTTGCATGGCACTAAGAAATCAAGTAGAGCGGCAAATCGTGTTGTAGTAGGTGATGATTTGTGAAGGAAGCAAATGGGTGACATCGGGTTCTGACACTAAAGAGGAATAACTAAGGCTGCCTATTCAAACGTAATTAGAAATGTCGACCACGGTAATTAAAGAATCATTATAAAGCTAATAACCTTTATATTGGATTTAAATTTATAATTGTTATAACTAGTCCGTTCGTTAACAACATTTAACGAATTCGGAGACGCTGAATTAATTATGATTGTAACCTAGGCGTTGGAGCTGATTTGGAATCACTCTGAGATGACTGGAATTTTGTAACACCCCACATCCGATAGTGTCACTCACAAAGGGAATGCACTAAGTTCTGTGGAACATTTTAAGGTAAAAGATGCAGATGAATTACAATACAGACAAAAATTAAAACAGCGGAAAATAAAACTTTGCTTTATTGATAAAATAGTTTGTACAACGATTTCTTTACAATGTCAGAGTATCATCTGTCCTACAAAATAAAGAAGCATAAAACAACATTTATATTCCCCAATGTAGCAAGAGCCAGCCATAACATCTGAAAAGAGAATCCAAGCAAAACTTCGACAAATCTTCAAGCTGGGAAAGAGTGACAGTCCAACTTAACCTGAGCTATATTATTCCCTCCTTAACTACCTTGGGGGGGGGGGGAACGGAAGAAAAGAAGACGAAAGAAAAACGGAGTCAGACATAAAGCCTGAGTAAGTTCAGTAACTTCTAGCATGTGAACATGGAAAAACAAAACGACATGAATTAACTGAATACATGATAACACCATGATGATAGGGTCAGCAAGATTAGATAAGATTAACACAAGATATGCTAAGACAAGATAAACTGGATATGCTTTAATACTTTCGCCGCTTCGCTATTTCCTTGTTATACTGGTTTCTATTTCTCTGCCCCACCTAACTAGTGTCCAAACTAGTAACGGTAACGTGATCCCAATCCCTGTAGTTTCCATTGCCTTCAGACATACATTTATTATTTATTACCTAGATCTAATCTAGGGTTTTCTATCAAGTGCTTTCTAGATTCAACTAGAGTTTACGCTATCTGCTGAACGCTTCTCGGATTCTGGGTTTATGCCACCTAGTCCAACTAGGGATTATGCTACCTGTCGAACGATGCCCCCAAGTCTAGGACACACTACCTAGAGTGGTATATGTTCCTAGACTTCCCCACGCATGTATCGTGAATCGTTATCACTTGTCTAGATGCACATGTCCTGTAATGTGTGGCCCGAGTCCTGTGGCAGGGCAAATCAAGAAACACAGAACTCGGTCGGGAGCTTTCAGATATCTGCCAATGCAGATGCTAAGGTCTGTTTTTATTCCAGTGGCTATGGTCCCACTTGACCCCTCCCTCAACTAATGAAAGGCCACCCTTGAAAAATTGAGAACTATACGCAGGCCCCCTATGCCCCACTGTCTTATGGCCATCCTCACCCATAACTAGATAGCAAGTATATGGTCTTTTGGAGTTCTCCGCCTTTCCTCTTTACGTATCTCGATTGAATGAAGATGGATGGTAGACGACGAGTTGCTATCACAGGGCTACCGTTTTCTCGCCGAATCACGCTGGTCCATCCTAGTCTTTAGGTTGCCATATTTTGCAACCAAGGCATACCCTTGGTTCTTCTAACGCAGACCTAAACCATGTGAGCCCAGGAGGATCATCTACAGCCTCACAGAGGGATACCAAGAGTACCCTTACGTCCCCTCGAAGCCTCGGGCTTCGTAACCCAATTCGTTGGAGCCTTCTTTAAAATTAGATGGACGTTCGCTCCTTCTCGTGTTATACTAAGAATTACTACTTAGTTTTGTTAACTAAGGTTTACCACTTAGTTTCCAGAATCGTTGTTTTCTTAACTAAGGGTTACTACTTAGCTCCTTTTAACTAAGGTTTATTACTTAGTTCTCTTTCTCGTCAATTTGGATTGGTTAAGTGTCATTAGTCAATTCAAGCTAACTTAACCCTCTTCATTTATCCTGTCAACCCGGTTAAGGGTTATCAGTAATTCATGTTGACTTAACCCTACCACAAACTAAGTTATATTGGTTAAGTATTTCTTATTACTTAACCCTATTCATTCATCCTGTATTGGTTAAGTGTTCCTTTTTAACTTAACATTGCCCATCTGTTTTAACTAACATTTTATTAATGGTTAAGTATTATCCCTTCATGTTTTAGACTTAACCCTATTCATTTATCACAATCTGATGGTTAAGTGTTCAGGTTTACTTAGCCCTACAGTCTAGTCCAGCTAACATATCAAATTGGCTAAGTGTATTAAATTTTACTTAACCCCAACCTCTAGTCTAGTTAACATGTTAATTTGGCTAAGTGTATTAACTTTACTTAATCCCACCTTCTAGTCTAGTTAACATGTTAATTTGGATAAGTGTTTTCTTAGTTACTTAACCCCTACAAATCTTGTCTTGTTACGATGTTAAGTTTGGTTAAGTGTCCCTATGTACTTAACCCTCCCATTCTAGCTTAACTGTGTTAAGTTGGTTAAGTGTTCCTAGGGACTTAACCCTCCCATTCTAGCTTAACTGTGTTAAGTTGGTTAAGTGTTCCTATGGACTTAACCCTCCCATTCTAGCTTAACTGTGTTAAGTGTCTGTATGAACCTAACCCCACCCATCGGTTTGGTTATCATGTTGAATTGCTTAAGTGTCTTAGTTAACTTAACCCTACCATTCTTGTTCTAGCTTTAACTAAATAAAATTAAAGCCGCGACCACTCACATTAGATTGATATTGTTGCGATTACTGGATGTGCCGGTTGGTTCCGGGCAGGTTTACATCGCAACTCAGTCTAACCTCGGGTTAGGCATATTCGTGTTTTCTAATTTCAAGGGGTTTTGATTAATTTTCAAATCAGGTTTTGAAAGTAACCGTCCCGTCCGTCGGATCAGTTAGGGATAGCCAGGGAGAGCAGCAAACTTGTATTTTCCAAACCCAAGCCTAGACACTATCCTCTCTGTCACCCTAGAACTTTCTGGTGTATGTATTATTAAAAGAGATGTCATTAATAAACCTTTCTTTTGTATATATATATATATGTATATATATATATATATTGTTAACAATTTATCCTCAAAGCTTAACCATTTATCCTCAAAGTCCATTTTCCCTTTTTAAATAAATTTGGCCTATACCATATACATATGCCATGCCCACTAATAGACTTATATTCTAGGCCCAAATCTTGATTTGCCTATCTTACAGTTTATAACAATTTAGATCCAACATCCTCATTTACAGTTCATGCCAAAAACTAGATTTTATATTATAGTTTACAGTTTATGCCAAACTAGATTTCGTATTCTAGTTCACCGTTTATGCCCAAAACTTAATTTGCATACCAACTACCTACTTTATGGCCCATTTAACCATTTACCATTTACGCCCAATGTATGTAAATTATTCACAATTATGCTAATATACTTATCATGCTTAATTTAGCCACCCAATTCTGATTTAATATTCTAATTTCAGTTCATGTCAAAACTAGACTTGTTATTCTAATTTTCATCTTAATAGTCATGCTATAATGCATGTTCCCAAATTATGCCAATTTCCAAGTTTAGTCAATTTCATGTTTTTCCCAAAACGTATTCCCATCGTTCGTAAAATCGTGATTCAACCTAGATTATTAATAAATCTAGATTCGTGGATAAAAGGGAATGAACCAAAATGCCATGAAAGAATAGACATAATAACTGGCATAAGATGATAATTCACAGGCATATAGATCTGGTAATATTACGACATGAAAAAGGTTGAATAATATAGGTTCAAGAACATGGGTAGACCTAACTTAATAGGTAAATTCCCAAGATCAAGATACAAGGATAACTAGAAATAGAAAGTCAAGCCTAGATCCAATATAATGCCAGTTTGGGGTACAACATGGTTTTGTAATTACAATGTCATGGGCATAAATAATAACCTTATATCCATAGTCATAGGCAAGAAATCCTCACAGTTAATGAATCACAGTCATAGGCGATGTTCATAGTCAAAGGAAAATAATTCGCACAGTCATGATAAACAGTCATAGGCAATGTTCATAGGCAATGTTCATAGTCAAAGAGGCATATGGTTTTAAGGTCCATAGTTTCATAGTCACAGTCTTATTGGTCATCGAATGATAACAGTTCTTAATTAGGCCCAAGGATATAAGCACTGATTCGAACAGAAAGATTTGGCATATTCTTTTATTCCTTTAATTTCATGTCACGAATAGAGAAAATGTTCAAATCTAAAAGGTAACCGACTTACAGAGATTAGATTAGATTCGTAGAAAAATAGCCGTTGAAGTCGTTTGAATCTTCACTTGAATCCTAGCTTGACTTGAATCTTTTCTTGAAAGTCTTGAGCAGCATTTCCTCGTCTTGATTTATTTTATATATTATTTTATTTATTATTTAATTTAGAGGAGGAGAAGAAGCCATGTCCACCAAGAATCTTTGCAGCATAAGGTTAGAGAAGAATTGTGAACAGTGAAGGAGATTAGGGGCTGTTTATATAGGATTAGGCGGATGAATCTAGGCAGAAAACGAGACCAGGTACATCAGAAAGCACCCTGGCCCAAAAGTGGGTTTTGCCACCCAGGTCGACCCCCAGGTCGACTGCCCAGTCGATCTGGCAAAGGGGGTCGACTGCCCAGTCGACTCCCCAGTCGACCTGGGTCCTAGGCGAGAATTTTCCCGTCCAGCCTGCTTCTGGGTTTTGAATTCGAATTTCAAATTCGAATTTCGAGCCGTTTTCGATTCTGAAAATTCCAGAAACTTCGGAGGGTCATATCTCCTTCATACGGACTTCGATTCTCGCAAACTCGGACTCGTTTTCATGCAGAATTCCGAGACGAATGTAATGGCGCAGCCCGTTTCTCTTGATTTTGATTTTAAAATTTAATTCTTCCTTGATTTGTGAATCCTAGTGTTACAGAATTACGGGGTGTAACATTCTCCCCCACTTAAAAGGATTTTGTCCCTGAAATCATCAAGTTAGGAAGAATGTGTGCTACCATCCAATCACCCATCTACTCGACCATTCAATCACAGGCATTCATTTTCCTTAAAAGATTTCTAATGCTTTCATGTTCACATGCATAGTGTGTGTATATGTCTTTATCTAATGGAAGATCAGGCGGTCTACTGATTCAGTTGACCTCCTTAATGCGAATCATGTCAGTGCCATGCGTCTAATCATGTATGCAAGCACCCCTGGTTATGTAAATACTACATGTGTGCATAACCATTCATCCATATGCAACATCCATATGATAACATATCAATTTCAACTTAAAAACAAATACATATCTGTAAATGCAATATGAAAGCGTCCGAACTGATCTAGTGCCTAATACGTATGTATATGCATTCACGAGCAACCATTAGCAACCACTCGCAACCATCAACCATAACATGTTTCAAATACATGTTTACATCCAAAAGAGTTTCTACCTAAGGATTGAAGATACGACCTAGAGGATATACTTTGGAAAGAGAGAAACAATTATGCGTAAAGCTCCTACAAAAAAAGAAATCAAGGATGTACCCTTAAGGAAAAGGGTATGATGCTAGTATCTTGCCTTCTTGAGCTTTACTCCACTGTATCTTAACTAATTTAACTTCACGATTGTGAAGTTTCTGACCTCCATTTCCAAAATAAACAGATGTCAATCATGGTACCAAGTGTATGTACTAAGATGATTAGAGGTCTCCCTCTTATCCACCATGCCATAACTATAAGAGTCAAAAGGTCACTACGTGCTTTTTAGAGTGCCTGCCACAATTATTCATCTCTCACGCAAACCATCCTAGTCGAACTCGACACGTACAAGCCCCAAAGGCCTAAACCAATATCAGACAAGCACCCAAGGAATATCTCCTCCGAATTTAGACGATCTACGCGAGATGATATAAGCAAACTCGATAGTTATTCTCAAATCCCTACTAACCAAAAATAAACTGGTCGGACCACCAATTGGATTTGAGACTCTAGTGGGATCTTTCTACTATACAAGTACTATGGTGCAGAGACTCAACTATGGAAGTGGATATGAACAAACGCGAAGCGCTAAAACCAAAGGAAAGAGTAATAACAGCAAAACTAGACTTTTCCAACAGAACTTTACTACCTTTCTCCTAGGTACGCTTGGTGGCGAAAGTAGGTACTTGCCCTTCTTAAAATCTTGTCCTTTGCCCTTAATTACATGCCCTATTACACCATAGTAAAGATACTTCCTCTTGTCTAAGGTTTTATAATTCCTTCCTCCTTTGTGAGCTAAATCTACATCCATGAATTCCTCATCCTCTTCCGTGTGTAGTCATGTTGATAAATCTCTCGAAAGCTGCTTCCATCGTACAGAAAACCCTATAAGCTTGAAAGAAAACTGGCCGTAGGTGAAACAACTACGGCTATGGATGGAAGCCGGGCACTACTTCGCCCATCGATGAGGTTACCTCCCAGAAAGGCAGGAGCCCCAGAGACTCAAGAAGGAAGGAGACAAGAATTCAAACAGAGGAAGAGAAGATAGTGCGTATGGCTTTGGGGAATATGCCTTTAAATGCTTCTTTTAAAACTGTTTTGAAAATAATTTTTCAAATCCTTTATCTGATCTGGTAACCTCGCTCTGATACCACGTGTAACACCCCACATCCGTTAGTGTCACTCACAAAGGGAATGCACTAAGTTCTGTGGAGCATTTTAAGGTAAAAGATGCAGATGAATTACAAGACAGACAAAAATTAAAACAGCGGACAATAAAACTTTGCTTTATTGATAAAATAGTTTGTACAATGATTTCTTTACAATGTCAGAGTATCAACTGTCCTACAAAATAAAGAAGCATAAAACAACATTTATATTCCCCAATGAAGCAAGAGCCATCCATAGCATATGAAAAGAGAATCCAAGCAAAACTTCGACAAATCTTCAAGCTGGGAAAGAGTGACAGTCCAACTTAACCTGAGCTATACTATTCCCTCCTTTACTACCTGGGGGGGAAACGGAAGAAAAGAAGACGAAAGAAAAACAAAGTCAGACATAAAGCCTGAGTAAGTTCAGTTACTTCTAGCATGTGAACATGGAAAAACAAAACGACATGAATTAACTGAATACAAGATAACACCATGATGATAGGGTCAGCAAGATTAGATAACATTAACACAAGATATGCTAAGACAAGATAAACTGGATATGCTCTAATACTTTCGCCGCTTCGCTATTTCCTTGTTATACTGGTTTCTTTATCTCTGCACCACCTAACTAGTGTCCCAACTAGTAACGGTAACGTGATCCCAATCCCTATAGTTTCCATTGCCTTCATGCATACATTTATTATTTATTACCTAGATCTAATCTAGGGTTTTCTATCAAGTGCTTTCTAGATTCAACTAGAGTTTACGCTATCTGCTGAACGCTTCTCGGATTTAGGGTTTATGCCACCTAGTCCAACTAGCGATTATGCTACCTGTCGAACGATGCCCCCAAGTCTAGGACACACTACCTAGAGTGGTATATGTTCCTAGACTTCCCCACGCATGTATCGCAAATCGTTATCGCTTGTCTGGATGCACATGTCCTGTAATGTGCGGCCCGAGTCCTGTGGCAGGGCAAATCAAGAAACACAGAACTCGGTCGGGAGCTTTCAGATATCTGCCGATGCAGATGCTAAGGTTTGTTTTTATTCCAGTGGCTATCGTCCCACTTGACCCCTCCCTCAACTAATGAAAGGCCACCCTTGAAAAATTGAGAACTATACGCAGGCCCCCTATGCCCCACTTTCTTATGGCCATCCTCACCCATAACTAGATAGCAAGTATATGGTCTTTTGGAGTTCTCTGGCTTTCCGCTTTACGTATCTGATTGACTGAAGATGGATGGTAGACGACGAGTTGCTATCACAGGGCTACCGTTTTCTCGCCGAATCACGCTGGTCCATCCTAGTCTTTAGGTTGCCATATTTTGCAACCAAGGCATACCCTTGGTTCTTCTAACGCAGACCTTAACCTCTGTGAGCCCAGGAGGATCATCTGCAGCTCACAGAGGGATACCAAGAGTACCCTTACGTCCCCTTGAAGCCTCGGGCTTCGTAACCCAATTCGTTGGAGCCTTCTTTAAAATTAGATGGACGTTCGCTCCTTCTCGTGTTATAATAAGAGTTACTACTTAGTTTTGTTAACTAAGGTTTACCAGTTAGTTTTCAGAATCTATGTTTTCTTAACTAAGGTTTACTACTTAGCTCCTTTTAACTAAGGTTTACTACTTAGTTCTCTTTCTCATTAATTTGGATTAGTTAAGTGTCATTAGTCCATTCAAGCTAACTTAACCCTCATCATTTATCCTGTTAAACTGGTTAAGGGTTATCAGTAATTCATG
Source organism: Allium sativum (assembly GCA_030737875.1). Classification (NCBI taxonomy): domain Eukaryota; kingdom Viridiplantae; phylum Streptophyta; class Magnoliopsida; order Asparagales; family Amaryllidaceae; genus Allium; species Allium sativum. The sequence goes on from CM060924.1 coordinate 1,024,334,006, forward strand.
TTGACTTAACCCTACCACAAACCAAGTTATATTGGTTAAGTATTTCTTATTACTTTACCCTATTCATTCATCCTATATTGGTTAAGTGTTCCTTTTTAACTTAACCTTGCCCATCTGTTTTAACTAACATTTCATTAATGGTTAAGTATTATGCCTTCATGTTTTAGACTTAACCCTATTCATTTATCACAATCTGATGGTTAAGTGTTCAAGTTTACTTAACCCTACGGTCTAGTCTAGCTAACATATCAAATTGGCTAAGTGTATTAAATTTTACTTAACCCCAACCTCTAGTCTAGTTAACATGTTAATTTGGCTAAGTGTATTAACTTTACTTAACCCCACCTTCAAGTCTAGTTAACATGTTAATTTGGATAAGTGTTTTCTTAGTTACTTAACCCCTACAAATCTTGTCTTGTTACGATGTTAAGTTTGGTTAAGTGTCCCAATGGACTTAACCCTCCCATTCTAGCTTAACTGTGTTAAGTTGGTTAAGTGTTCCTAGGGACTTAACCCTCCCACTCTAGCTTAACTGTGTTAAGTTGGTTAAGTGTTCCTATGGACTTAACCCTCCCATTCTAGCTTAACTGTGTTAAGTGTCTGTATGAACCTAACCCCACCCATCGGTTTGGTTATCATGTTGAATTGGTTAAGTGTCTTAGTTAACTTAACCCTACCATTCTTGTTCTAGCTTTAACTAAATAAATTAAAGCCGCGACCACTCACATTAGACCGATATTGTTGTGGTTACTGGATGTGCCGGTTGGTTCCGGGCAGGTTTACATTGCAACTCAGTCTAACCTCGGGTTAGGCATATTCGTGTTTTCTAAGTTCAAAGGGTTTTGATTAATTTTCATATCAGGTTTTGAAAGTAACCATCCCATCCATCGGATCAGTTAGGGATAGCCAGGGAGAGCAGGAAACTTGTATTTTCCAAACCCAAGCCTAGACACTATCCTCTCTGTCACCCTAGAACTTTCTAGTGTATGTATTATTAAAAGAGATGTCATTAATAAACCTTTCTTTTGTATATATATATTGTTAACAATTTATCCTCAAAGCTTAACCATTTATCCTCAAAGTCCATTTTCCCTTTTTAAATAAATTTGGCCTATTCCATATACATTTGCCATGCCCACTAATGGACTTATATTCTAGGCCCAAATCTTGATTTGCCTATCTTACAATTTATAGCAATTTAGATCCAACATCCTCATTTACAGTTCATGCCAAAAACTAGATTTTATATTCTAGTTCACAGTTTATGCCAAACTAGATTTCATATTCTAGTTCACCGTTTATGCCCAAAACTTACTTTGCATACCAACTACCTACTTTGTGGCCCATTTAACCATTTACCATTTACGCCCAATGTATGTAAATTATTCACAATTATGCTAATATACTTATCATGCTTAATTAAGCCACCCAATTCTGATTTAATATTCTAATTTCAGTTCATGTCAAAACTAGACTTGTTATTCTAATTTTCATCTTATTAGTCATGCTATAATGCATGTTCCCAAATTATGCCAATTTACAAGTTTAGTCAATTTCATGTTTTTCCCAAAACGTATTCCCATCGTTCGTAAAATCGTGATTCAACCTAGATTATAAATAAATCTAGATTCATGGATAAAAGGGAATGGACCAAAATGCCATGAAAGAATAGACATAATAACTGGTATAAGATGATAATTCACAGGCATATAGATCTGGTAATATTACGACATGAAAAGGGTTGAATAATATAGGTTCAAGAACATGGGTAGACCTAACTTAATAGGTAAATTCCCAAGATCAAGATCCAAGGATAACTAGAAATAGAAAGTCAAGCGTAGATCCAATATAATGCCAGTTTGGGGTACAACATGGTTTTGTAACTACAGTGTCATGGGCATAAATAATAACCTTATATCCATAGTCATAGGCAATAAATCCTCACAGTTAATGAATCACAGTCATAGGCGATGTTCATAGTCAAAGGAAAATAATTCTCACAGTCATGAGTCACAGTCATAGGCAATGTTCATAGTCAAAGAGGCATATGGTTTTAAGGTCCATAGTTTCATAGTCACAGTCTTATTGGTCATCGAATCATAACAGTTCTTAATTAGGCCCAAGGATACAAGCACTGATTCGAATAGAAAGATTTGGCATATTCTTTTATTCCTTTAATTTCATGTCATGAATAGAGAAAACGTTCAAATCTAAAATGTAACCGACTTACAGAGATTAGATTAGATTCGTAGAAAAACAGTCGTTGAAGTCGTTTGAATCTTCATTTGAATCCTAGCTTGACTTGAATCTCTTCTTGAAAGTCTTGAGCAGCATTTCCTCGTTTTTATTTATTTTATATATTATTTTATTTATTATTTAATTTAGAGGAGGAGAAGAAGCCATGTCCACCAAGAATCTTTGCAGCATAAGGTTAGAGAAGAATTGTGAATAGTGAAGGAGACTAGGGGCTGTTTATATAGGATTAGGCGGACGAATCTAGGCAGAAAACGAGACCAGGTACATCAGAATGCACCCAGGCCCAAAAGTGGGTTTTGCACCCAGGTCGACCCCCAGGTCGACTGCCCAGTCGACCTGGTCAGGGGGGGTCGACTGCCCAGTCGACTCCCCAGTCGACCTGGGTCCTGGGCGGGAATTTTCCCGCCCAGCCTGCTTCTGGGTTTTGAATTCGAATTTCGAATTCGAATTTCGAGCTGTTTTCGATTCTAAAAATTCCTGAAACTTCGTAGGGCCATATCTCCTTCAAAAGGACTCCGATTCTCGCAAACTTGGACTCGTTTTCATGCAGAATTCCGAGACGAATACAATGGCGCAGCCCGTTTCGCTTGATTTTGATTTTAAATTTTAATTCTGCCTTGATTTGTGAATCCTAGTGTTACAGAATTACAGGGTGTTACAAATTTTATATGTTTTTAAACACTAGTTTGAAATTATATAAAACAATAGTGAACCGTCAATCGAAAACAATGTGAGTTAATTCTCACACCTTCTAGAATTCCATGATGTGATTAAATTCATATAGTCAAAACCTATCACCGATATTACCAATTGATTGATGTGGATGTCATGGATGCTATTTGTTTGATATTGGTTGCCATTAATTTTATTTAACTTCATTGGATGAATTTTCTAGTTCATGTATTATTATCAACTGCTATAATAACTATGGTGCAAGGCAGAATAGGTTGGAGGAATCCAACCGGATTCCTCAAATATTTTATTTAATGTTTGTTTTATATTATTGATATATACGCACTGTGTGAACCCCAATAACATTGAAAAACCCGTTTGGATATTAATGTTGAATGGAAATTCAACGTTAGATTAATTTAATCAATAAACGATGTTGATTAAGGAATTGGCAGCAGACGACCATAAATCCATTTTTTGTTAAGACGTTGACTTGCTGTCAGGCAAACCAACGAAGTTAAGTTAAAAAGATTATATTTTATAATTGAAGCGAAGTTTTAAATTATAATAGAAATTCTATTATAAATCGGGATTTTATAGTTCATTTTTATAAATTGAATATAAACGATTATTTGACATTTAAATAAGATATTAAGCTGTAATTATCCTACGAGTGAATAATTTGGATAATTATTTTAAAGCAAACAGTTAAGAAATATTATTAGATTAATTATATTATTCTAATGGTAAGAAGTAATTAAATCCAGTTAACAAATTAACCGATGGAATGAAGTTGATTAAATCAACTATTTATTTGGAAAATGATTATTTGATTAATTGGTCTTCTGTTAATCCAATGATAATGACTTAGCGGTAAACTAATCAAAATTAATAAGACTCCTTATTAGTTACCTTTTTTAATTAATGAAGTATCAAATAATCATTGAACTAATATAATTAGTTATTGTTATATATAGTAAACAACCAATCTATTTTAGATTAATGATGAAGTAAACTGTTTACTTCAGCAATGATGAAGTAAAATATTATTTAATTATTTAAAATAATTTTTTCTTAAATGGATCTCATTTAAGATGCTATTGAGTTGGTAATGAAATGTTACTTGCACTAAGTACAATGATTCAAATAAAAGTAAAATTTTGGAAGACAAAGAACATAAATGGATTTTGGTAAAAGGATTTATAAATATAATTGTATAACGAAGACGCAGCAAAGAGTTAAATATTCAAATAATAGTTGTAAACAATCAAGTTTCCAAAATAAGGATAAGGCGTCATAAAACCATGTTTAAAATAAAGCAAGAAATATGATTTGATGGATTATAAATAATAAGGAGTTATAGTTACGGACTTATATCTATTTTAAGATAAGAACGTTGTCGATCAAGCTCTAAGAGGTAAATAAACTACCCTAACTTGAACGACTTCTCTATTAGTAAGGGAAGGTATTACTTAGTAACGTATAGAGACGTTGAGATTGGTTATAAAGGGGAATATGGCAGTGTATTGCATTAGTTATAAAAGGGGAATATGGCAGCGTATTGCATTAGTTATAAAAGAGGAATATGGCAGCGTATTTCATGTTTGTAAATTATAACGATAAAGTAACATTGTTAAGCTTAAGCATGATATATATATATATAGCACTATTCCCTAGGAATTGGAAATAGTTTGGGTTGCAATCCACTTGATCTAAGCATTATGTAATAACGATATTTTTTCGAAGAAGTGTAAATAAGTTATACTGAGAAAGGGGTAGGAATTAATAATAGAGATTCAAGTGTAAACTATAACGATAAAGTAACGTTGTTAAGCTTAAGCATGATATATATATAGCACTATTCCCTAGGAATTCGAAATAGTTTGGGTTGCAATCCACTTGATCTAAGCATTATGTAATAACGATATTTTTTCGAAGAAGTGTAAATAAGTTATACTGAGTTAGCGGTAGGAATAAATAACAGAGATTTAAGTGTATATACTACCCGTAATGAATAGTGATCTTCCAATTTAACATTTGAGTTTATATAATGACGTAACATGTCGATCAACATTAATCTGTGTCATATAGGAAATGATGATTGAATATTAAATAGAATATATATATATATAATATATATATCGTATATCCGAAGTAAAGGAAGGCTAAAGGAGTTATTCAGTTATGATGTAATACTTCCAAGAAAGGGAAATAAAAAGGAATTTATATAAATATGGATATTAGTAAAATGGAGTTGGTTAATATAGTTGTTGATTCCAAGTAAACAAAGTAATGAGTTTGTCAAGATAAAATAATGGATTCGAATTCTAAATCGATGAAGTGATTTTTAATAATCTGGTAAAGGAATTAAATGAATGATTTTAAATAATAAGGGTCTAAGCAGCCAATATACTTAACGTAATGTTTAACATTGATAGTAAAAAACCCGACTATCAATAGAATACATTATCGACCTTTTGTCGTGTTGTTTTCGAAGAGACCGGGATGGGAACCAGACCCAAAACCACTTCGAATCAACGTTCCATATACGAAACTAACTTATAGTAAATGAAGGTGGAGCATTGAAGACCATAGATCTTCATGAAATGGAAGAACTACTTATAATCTCGGGTTCACTCCCCGAAATTAACTGTGATTCTGTCGTGGTTGGAATCTATGGATTGCAAGGAATACTCGATATTGATCTATAGGATGTTTCCTAGGATGCGGTAGGAGGATGCCTTCGGTTCATCCTGTTCCTGGATGACTTGTATAGACGAATGTCCGATAGAATATTTCCTGAGGGTCACGTACATTGATTTTTAAAAATATACCCAGTTATGATTTTAAAGTGTGACAAGGATATGAAAAGTTAGGATTTTTATTTGTATTTCTAGATAATAAAAATATTATTTTTATATAATTTAGAAAGTTAAAAATATGACCTTTATATCTTTAAAGTATTAAAAATATAATCTTTATTAAGTAGAAGATGTAAAAATATGATTTTTGTTTGGGTAGAGAATTAAAAATATAATTTTTACATGATAGGAATATTAGAAATATCATCTTTATATGTGTAGAAAAATAAAAATGTGATTTTTATAATGATATATTTGAAAAGGCGAAATCTTTATATAGAGAATAGCGAGGTAAAAATATAATTTTTATCTATATAGTAGCAATGTAAAAATAGAATTTTTATCCATATAGCGTGATGGTAAAAATTCGATTTTTATATATTGAATAGCGAAGTAAAAATTCGATTTTTATATATTGAATAGCGAAGTAAAAATTCAATTTTACATATGTAGTGAATACGGGCGACGAAAGTGACGAAAGGCGAGAACGACGAAGACATCTACAAAAGAAGAGTCAAGATGTTTGGATAGCTATCGGTGAGAATTTCTCACTCTTCAATTTCTTTTCTAGTTATATATGTATACTAGGATGCAGACGTTGCTTAGTAGCACCTGACACAATCGTCCACAGACCATGGACTTGTTTGTTTGGTTGCAGAGATTAGTTAGATTATTTGGTTCGAATTGAATTGTTTGGTGAAATTAATGGATTTGATTGATGTGTGAATGGCGTGGGCCTTCACTAGACCGGGGATATGGCTAGGCCTCGTCCCGTTTCCAGTATCGTGCCGTTATGCCGCCGAAATTTTCTAAAATAAGTTAGAAAAATAGAAATATCATTTTTATTTTGTAAATTAATTGAATAAAAATTCATGTGTTAAAATAAAATGTTTTATCGTTAAAATATAATTTTTAACGGAATGTGAAGAAATAAATATTCATTTACAAACCGGACGGTTTGTTTATGTACACCTATTTGAATGACATTGATTGGGTCGATAAATTTTACACATCGCTCAACTGCACAGCTAAAATCTGTGTTTGATTGTTTGAAACCCCACACGGGTGTTGGGATGAAATTTGAAGTTCACTCATCCTGATTGATTAAATATGTCGATCGATTGATTGACAGGCTATTATAAGCGTTAGATATCTATATTTGATGCTTATACAGTGTAGTGCACTTTGGATGATGGTTGATTATTTATCATTGCTATTATATACATTTGTTGTATGAAAATCCATATAATTAACATTATATGGTGATTGATTGGGCCTCATTCCAATTTAGAAAATAAAGATCTTTATAAAATAAAGGTTCATGTGTTGACGGTACTCACCCGTTGAGATTAGTCATGTGTTGAACGAAATATTTTAATAATAAAATATACATCTTTATCATATTTAAAATTAGAACTACTTCACGGTGGAGTCTAATTGAAAATAAAACGATAGATACCCAAATTTTATAAAATATTTTAAATAACAAAAATAGCCACACATGGACAGTACTCATTCCTTGAGATTAGTCGTGTGTGGAGGAAAAAGATAAATATTCATTTGTCGAATAGAATATTTGAAAATAGAAACATATGAAGCTGTGTTGATTAGATTGACGCTATTTTGACGTGAACGATATTTATATCGATTTTATTCATTTTAAAATGAATATTGAAAAGTGATTTCGAAATCGAATATTTTGAAATGAAATTTGAATTGAATCGAATAGAAAACCAAATTGAATTCAAATCGAATAGAAAACCAATTTGAATTTGAATCGAATAGAAAATGAAATGAATTTGAATTGAATAGAAAAACAATTTGAATTGAATCGAATTGAAAACGAATTCGAATTGAATTGAAAACGAATTCGAATCGAATGGAAAACGAATTCGAATTGAATTGAAAGCGAATTGAAATGAATTCAAATTGAATTGAAATTTGAATTGAATAGAAATGAATTTTAAAACGAATTTATAAGGAAAAATTCAATTTTGATTTGAATTGAAATGGAAGTTGAAATTGTTTTTGAAACGAATTTAAAACGATGTATATAATTCGTTTTAAATAGAAATCGATGAAATATATATTATATATATAATATAATGGCCTGAATAGAACGCGCCGCGTCGCGGCAGTTCGTGAATTTCGACCATTTATTTCAAACGGACATTACGGGAGATCCGACCGTCGGATTCTCCTAAAACCGGAACCGTTGGGTTCGTAACGAAAAGAACTTTCTAAGGAATATTTGAAATTTGAAATCTAATGGTTGGATTTGGAGTTACGTCCAAATCCAATTTGAAAAAGGTCGCTGTAAGTGCAGTTCGATGGTCGTTGATGGAAATCGACTGTACGGACCTTGATAAAATTATTAAAAATATCAATAATTTGTGTAAAATCATAAGAAATGATTTGGGAAAAATTGGGATGAAAAACTCCATATTTGAAAAGATGAAAATGGATTTTTATCAAAATGAACTAGTTTGAAACTAAAATTAAAATCCATTTATTTTTAAATAAATAAATTGGATTTGAAATGGGTTTTAAATAAAATTGATTTATGGTTTTATCATGAACTGTGTTTTAAATAACACCAGTTCTTTAACCCGATAATAAATAGATTGTGATTTGGGTTTGTCGTGAACTGTGTTTTAAAAGACATTAGTTCTTTAACCCAATAAAAGGAGTTTTAATGAATCTGCAATTAGATTTGAATGTGAAATGGTAATTAATTTTACCGATAACACCATGGTGTTAGATATGAAGTATTACCAGTTTTGCTTCATGGGATGAATAGGTTGGGATTGGGAAATAAAATAAATAATTACTTCGGTGTGGTTCATTAATCCCGACTAGTTTGAAAAACCATAATTTGGTTTGAAATGTCATCCAAAGGAAGATTAAAGGATAAATTTTAAAGAATTTATCTTGGATAAAATTAATGGGAACCTTTCCCTAAAAATGTGATTTTGTGAATAAAAGAATATTCTGAATTGGAATGAGGCGTATGTTGTGTTGGTGTAACATTTGTTTTTAATATACGCGGGTTGTTCGGAAAGGCCGGGTTTATACCCATTCTGAATAATCGATTCGACGATATGTCGAAGATGAAGATGGTGGTTGAAGACCGGAAGTCTTCACATCGTTTGGATTATTACTGACGATCCTGATTGGGCTGTACACCCAAGAGGATGGAAATAGTTGGGGGTCGTCCAGACGTACTTGGAGATGGATGGATATGCGAGGAAAGTGCCTCCGGTTTCGTTCAGACCCAGAACGAACTTGTAAATGGATTGTGTGTCTGACATTGGATTTTATTCTGTGTTGATTGCTTTCTGTTAAATATATATCTGTTTGGCGGCGGAGAATTTATTCTCTTGCTTAACGCCCTTCTCTGAGACGTACGAGCTTAGAGGTTATATATCGATAGATATCAATCGCATGGCATGAATTGCCTGTGTGGCACGCTGAGTTGCATGGATCAAGGCTTCTGTTGAAAAGCAAAGTCTTGTGGTTGATGATCAAAGCACGGCCTTTGTGGCATAGTTTGTGTATAATGTGAATTCGCGAGCCTCACACCTCGGTATGAGTCAAAAACGGGATAAGGACTGCAGGGAGAGCACGACGTTTCTTTCTAGCTTTGGTGGTGTCAGTGACTTTCCAGCCCTGACATTTATATACTTTTCACCTATGTGGTTGTTGGATGAGGCGCCTCGATTTTAGGTCTGTAAGGACCGGGAAACGTGTGTTCAGGAATAAATAATCCTCTAACGTAAGTGAGGACCGGCCCTGAAGCATCCAGGGGTTACCCAGAGTGTGTAGTCCCGAGGCATTGGCTAGAGTGTCTCGAAGCGGGGAGGAGCTTGCCCCTTGCCTCGACTCATGACGGAAATCCAATTTCCAATACATGTATTTCGCCTTTATTTGTAGAGCCTAGTATGGCGACATAGTGGTATGGGGAACTTATGCCGTCTATGATTTATATTTATGATTGAAATTGTTTTGACACTGTACACTTATTATAGTATCAAATGATTTGTTTTAAACGTACCAAGCATGTTTTGCTGTTATAAGGTAAAACCCTATCCTCCGGCTTGCGTTGCATTGTGTGATGGGACCTGGGTCTTATAATAGCTTCATTTTTCGAAAAAGAATTGCGTTGGTTATTCTATGCACTGGTATTCTTGGGAGAAAACCCGTTCCGTGTTATACGGCGTGGTCCCTTGAATTACTCTCTTTTAAAGTAAATGTTTAAATAACTGTTTTAGTTCTCACACCAGTCAAATGACTGACCTGGAGTTTATTGTTTTAACCTAAACTCTGGGTGCCCCTATTTTCTGTACGGGCAGCTAGTAGTTTTGGTTTTGCGGATTTATATTCACAGGATCCTGGTTTAAAGCTGGAATGATATCCGGAAAGCTCTGTATCCGTATATCACCTTCAGTTGTGCTTTGTATTATTTTTCCGTTGCTGTGTAACTTATTGTTAATCTCTGATATTTATCGAATGTAATTTATTCAATTATACTCTGTATATTCTTGTATCTGATGGAATTGTTGTAATAGCAATGAAATGTTCTTCCGTCTACATTCTGTTTTGTCTTGTCCTCACAGTAATTCGTTCTTTCTCATCTCTTCGGAGACCAGGGAAGTTCGGGTCGCTTGATTTGGTATCAGAGCTTTGGTTTACAGAGCTCGAGAACAAGACACATTAGAACCATACGAAAGTATTCATATGATATTGGATTAGTAATATCCAATTAGAATGACTCGTTAGAGATGGGATCAGTAGTATCCTAGAACGAGTGTGAAGGGTATATTTTTCAATTGAAAACAATTTTGTTTTGAAAATTTAAATCGTTTTATACGTATTTGAATATTTTATTTGTATTGATTTGGACAATCCAGTATATAAAAGTTTTGCATATACGCGTCATGAACGTATATTCGAAGTTTTAATATATTAGATAGATATAGAGTCACACTCTAGTCGCCCGGAGATGATTCTACTGATGACTATATAGCATCAGTAGTGTGTGTTCGAGTTTCGAAGGTGTGATTTTCTATATATTTCCATTAGACTGGTGTGAGAACCAAAACTTATATAGCTAGAACACATTGTTGTGAATTGGCATCAAAAACATGATTTTTTGTATATATATCAAAATTATGAATTTGAAAACTCTAATCCACTAATTGATTGATGTTTGTGTTGTTTGTTCATTTGTTTGATAATTTTGAACCATTTAGCCTAATTGAATCAAATATTGAATTATATTAAAAATTAGTCGCATTTGCTTGCATATACATGTACTTACATTGAACAGGTCATAGCAAGGAGGCCAGAGCAGAGAATAAAATTTGTTTGCCCGACAAATAGGTACATGTTTACTATAATTTACTGTTTTGTTTGGGTGATGATGATTTTATGAGCCGATTGGCTTTTCCTTTTTCTTTTTGAGATCAGAAGGCCTATATGGCAATTTCGGGATTTTCCCGTGGCTCCCGGTGCAGGGGAGGTTATGGCGAAATTTTTCGAAAATTTAGGGTGTTAGCCAAATTTTTGTAAATTTGAAAATTCTCATAAACTGAAAAGTTGGAGATTGCAAGTCAGATCGAATGTAGAGTTGATTAATCAAACCACTTTCGACTTTGTTCCTTTTCGAGGACGAAAAGTTTTAAGTGGGGGAGATTGTAATAACCCGAAAATCTGGGCCAGTTTAAATTTTTTATTTTGGCAGTTTTAACGAATTAAGAACATTTAAAAAGGAATTATTTTAAATAATATCGACGAGAAATTTATTTTGAATATAATTCGAACTTATATATTTATACGCGTCGTCGTTAGAATATAAATAATTATATATAATTATAAATAGAATTGAAAATGGCGCGGTAATTCGATAATTCGATTTCAAACTTCAATTGAATGTACCGGGTGCAAAACAATCCGGATTTTAGTGAAACCAAAAACATTAAGATCTAATTGATAATATCTTTCCAACGAATCCGAAAAATCGAGATTTCATAGCAGGAATCAAAAGATATGTCCAGTTGAAAATTCTGAATTGTCGCTATGGAATTCAGGCCCTTAAAAATGGGAATTTTGCAAATGACCTCGGATTTCGACGAAACAGCTCTTGTTGGATCTGTGATGTCAAATTATTGCTAGGTTTTAAATTTCATAATTTTTCAAACCAATATGTGAGCGTGGCGAAGGAAAACGCGTTTGACCAGTTTCAGTTGATTTTAATCGACTGGAAAATGGCCATTTTTCAAACGGCCTCAGAATTCGACGAAACTAGTTTTGTTAGGACCGTATCGTCAATACGAAGCTAGAAAATATTTTTCGGGAATTTATAAAGTTCGTATGTGGCCCCGGTAAATTGAAATGCGCGTTTAAATTCAATATATAGAGTTATATGTTGATTTTAACGGAAACTGATCGTAACGATCGAATCAGCTTACGATACATATCCCATTGTGTTCGGGATGGGGGTGAAACGCTATGGACGACAGACGGTGGGCCTCGTTTTGAGGTCCTATGTAAAAGTCAACTTTTTGAAATAAATTAATTAAATAATATATTATTATATAACTCCTAAACCCCCTATTCTCCTTCTCTCTCCTCAGAAATCGATTTATATAAAAAAAACACAAAGCAAACCCGTCGCCGCCTAGGGCACTCGCGCCGCCGCACCTCAGGTGCTCCCCACCCATTGCCCCCTCTAGCCTCTTCCCTCTCTCCTCTTCAACGCAGTCCCGTTCTCCTCCGTTCTACCTAGCCTCGCACGCCAATCGAACCACCAAACCGAACCCTAGCCCACCACCGCCTGGCCTAGCACCGCCGCCTTGACAAGGCCACCTCCGACTGCTCCGCGCCATCTCCACCCCCTTGGCGCAGCGAATTCATTCCCCCCCCCCCCCCCCCGTGCTCGAGAGCCGCCGCCGCCAGCAAGGAGGACCTCCGGCCATGCGCGAGCTTCCACCCCCTCCTAGACCCTGGCGCCCTCCTCCACACCCCCTAGAACCCAAAAATAGTAAGTTCTTCTTAATTTTTATTTATTGTATTTCAGTTTTTTTGTTAGGTGATAATCTTGAAAATAAAATCTGAACTATATGTATGAGACATTGAAATTATTCTCGTTTTATTTTATGTAATAAAATTTTGATTTTGATTTATATGTGTAACACGAAAAGTTATGATTTTAAAGTGTGACAAGGATATGAAAAGTTAGGATTTTTATTTGTATTTCTAGATAATAAAAATATGATTTTTATATAATTTAGAAAGTTAAAAATATGACCTTTATATCTTTAAAGTATTAAAAATATAATCTTTATTAAGTAGAAGATGTAAAAATATGATTTTTGTTTGGGTAGAGAATTAAAAATATAATTTTTACATGATAGGAATATTAGAAATATCATCTTTATATGTGTAGAAAAATAAAAATGTTATTTTTATAATGATATATTTGAAAAGGCGAAATCTTTATATAGAGAATAGCGAGGTAAAAATATAATTTTGATCTATATAGTAGCAATGTAAAAATAGAATTTTTATCCATATAGCGTGATTGTAAAAATTCGATTTTTATATATTGAATAGCGAAGTAAAAATTCGATTTTTATATATTGAATAGCGAAGTAAAAATTTGATTTTTATATATTGAATAGCGAAGTAAAAATTCAATTTTACATATGTAGTGAATACGAGCGACGAAAGTGACGAAAGGCGAGAACGACGAAGGCTTCTACAAAAGAAGAGTCAAGATGTTTGGATAGCTATCAGTGAGAATTTCTCACTCTTCAATTTCTTTTCTAGTTATATATATATACTAGGATGCAGACGGTGCTTAGTAGCACCAGACACAATCGTCCACAGACCATGGACTTGTTTGTTTGGTTGCAGAGATTAGTTAGATTATTTGGTTTGAATTGAATTGTTTGGTGAAATGAATGGATTTGATTGATGTGTGAATGGCGTGGGCCTTCACTAGACCGTGGATAAGGCTAGGCCTCGTCCCGTTTCTAGTATCGTGCCATTATGCCGCCGAAATTTTCTGAAATAAGTTAGAAAAATAGAAATATCATTTTTATTTTGTAAATGAATTGAATAAAAATTCATGTGTTAAAATAAAATGTTTTATCGTTAAAATATAATTTTTAACGTGAATGTGAATAAATAAATATTCATTTACAAACCGGACGGTTTGTTTATGTATACCTATTTGAATGACATTGATTGGGTCGATAAATTTTACACATCGCTCAACTGCACAACTAAAATCTGTGTTTGATTGTTTGAAACCCCACACGGGTGTTGGGATGAAATTTGAAGTTCACTCATCCTGATTGATTAAATATGTCGATCGATTGATTGACAGGCTGTTATAAGCGTTATATATCTATATTTGATGCTTATACAGTGTAGTGCACTTTGGATGATGGTTGATTATTTATCGTTGCTATTATATACATTTGTTTTATGAAAATCCATATAATTAACATTATATGGTGATTGATTGGGCCTCATTCCAATTTAGAAAATAAAGATCTTTATAAAATAAAGGTTCATGTGTTGACAGTACTCACCCGTTGAGATTAGTCATGTGTTGAACGAAATATTTTAATAATAAAATATACATCTTTATCATATTTAAAATTAGAACTACTTCACGGTGGAGTCTAATTGAAAATCAAACGATAGATACCCAAATTTTATAAAATATTTTAAATAACAAAAATAGCCACACGTGGACAGTACTCATTCGTTGAGATTAGTCTGTGTGGAGGAAAAAGATAAATATTCATTTGTCGAATAGAATATTTGAAAATAGAAACATATGAAGCCGTGTTGATTAGATTGACGCCATTTTGACGTGAACGATATTTATATCGATTTTATTCATTTTAAAATGAATATTGAAAAGTGATTTCGAAATCGAATATTTTGAAATGAAATTTGAATTGAATCGAATAGAAAACCAAATTGAATTCAAATCGAATAGAAAACCAATTTGAATTGAATCGAATAGAAAACCAATTTGAATTTGAATCGAATAGAAAACGAAATGAATTTGAATTGAATAGAAAACCAATTTGAAATGAATTGAATTGAAAACGAATTCTAATTGAATTGAAAACGAATTCGAATTGAATGGAAAACGAATTCGAATTGAATTGAAAGCGAACTGAAACGAATTTAAATTGAATTGAAATTTGAATTGAATAGAAAAGAATTTTAAAACGAATTTATAAGGAAAAATTCAATTTTGATTTGAATTGAAATGGAAGTTGAAATTGTTTTTGAAACGAATTTAAAACAATGTATATAATTTGTTTTAAATAGAAATCGACGAAATATATATTATATATATTATATATATAATATAATGGCCTGAATAGAACGCGCCGCGCCGCGGCAGTTCGTGAATTTCGACCATTTATTTCAAACGGACATTACGGGAGATCCGACCGTCGGATTCTCCTAAAACCGGAACCGTTGGGTTCGTAACGAAAAGTGCTTTCTAACGAATATTTGAAATTTGAAATCTAATGGTTGGATTTGGAGTTACATCCAAACCAAATTTGAAAAAGGTCGCTGTAAGTGCAGTTCGATGGTCGTTGATGGAAATCGACTGTACGGACCTTGATAAAATTATTAAAAATATCAATAATTTGTGTAAAATCATAAAAAATGATTTGGGAAAAATTGGGATGAAAAACTCCATATTTGAAAAGATGAAAATAGATTTTTATCAAAATGAACTAGTTTTGAACTAAAATTAAAATCCATTTATTTTTAAATAAATAAATTGGATTTGAAATGAGTTTTAAATAAAATTGATTTATGGGTTTATCGTGAACTGTGTTTTAAATAACACCAGTTCTTTAACCCGATAATAAATAAAATGTGATTTGGGTTTGTCGTGAACTGTGTTTTAAAAGACATTAGTTCTTTAACCCAATAAAAGGAGTTTTAATGAATCTGCAATTAGATTTGAATGTGAAATGGTAATTAATTTTACCGATAACACCATGGTGTTAGATATGAAGTATTACCAGTTTTGCTTCATGGGATGAATAGGTTCGGATTGGGAAATAAAATAAATAATTACTTTGGTGTGGTTCATTAATCCCGACTAGTTTGAAAAACCATAATTTGGTTTGAAATGTCATCCAAAGGAAGATTAAAGGATAAATTTGAAAGAATTTATCTTGGATAAAATTAATGGGAACCTTTCCCTAGAAAAGTGATTTTGTGAATAAAAGAATATTCTGAATTGGAATGAGGCGTATGTTGTGTTGGTGTAACATTTGTTTTTAATATACGCGGGTTGTTCGGAAAGGCCGGGTTTATACCCATTCTGAATAACCGATTCGATGATATGTCGAAGATGAAGACGGTGGTTGAAGACCGGAAGTCTTCACATCGTTTGGATTATTACTGACGATCCTGATTGGGTTGTACACCCAAGAGGATGGAAATAGTTGGTGGTCGTCCAGACGTACTTGGAGATGGATGGATATGCGAGGAAAGTGCCTCCGGTTTCGTTCAGACCCAGAACGAACTTGTAAATGGATTGTGTGTCTGACATTGGATTTTATTCTATGTTGATTGATTTCTGTTAAATATATATCTGTTTGGCGGCAGAGAATTTATTCTCTTGCTTAATGCCCTTCTCTGAGACGTACGAGCTTAGAGGTTATATATCGATAGATATCAATCGCATGGCATGAATTGCCTGTGTGGCACGCTGAGTTGCATGGATCAAGGCTTCTGTTGAAAAGCAAAGTCTTGTGGTTGATGATCAAAGCACGGCCTTTGTGGCATAGTTTGTGTATAACATGAATTCGCGAGCCTCACACCTCGGTATGAGTCAAAACGGGATAAGGACTATAGGGAGAGCACGACGTTTCTTTCTAGCTTTGGTGGTGTCAGTGACTTTCCAGCCCTGACATTTATATACTTTTCACCTATGTGGTTATTGGATGAGGCGCCTCGATTTTAGGTCTGTAAGGACCGGGAAACGTGTGTTCAGGAATAAATAATCCTCTAACGTAAGTGAGGACCGGCCCTGAAGCATCCAGGGGTTACCCAGAGTGTGTAGTCCCGAGGCATTTGCTAGAGTGTCACGAAGCGGGGAGGAGCTTTCCCCTTGCCTCGACTCATGACAGAAATCCAATTTCCAATACGTGTATTTCGGCTTTATTTGTAGAGCCTAGTATGGCGACATAGTGGTATGGGGCACTTATGCCGTCTATGATTTATATTTATGATTGAAATTGTTTTGACACTATACACTTATTATAGTATCTAATGATCTGTTTTAAACGTACCAAGCATGTTTGGCTGTTATAAGGTAAAACCCTATCCTCCGGCTTGCGTTGCATTGTGTGATGGGACCTGGGTCTTATAATAGCTTCATTTTTCGAAAAAGCATTGCGTTGTTTATTCTACGCACTGGTATTCTTGGGAGAAAACTCGTTCCGTGTTATACGGCGTGGTCCCTTAAATTACTCTCTTTTAAAGTAAATGTTTAGATAACTGTTTTAGTTCTCACACCAGTCACATGACTGACCTGGAGTTTATTGTTTTAACCTAAACTCTGGGTGCCCCTATTTTCCGCACGGGCAGCTAGTAGTTTTGGTTTTGCAGATTTATATTCACAGGATCCTGGTTTAAAGCTAGAATGATATCCGGAAAGCTCTGTATCCGTATATCACCTTCAGTTGTGCTTTGTATTATTTTTCCGCTGCTATGTAACTTATTGTTAATCTCTGATATTTATCGAATGTAATTTATTCAATTATACTCTGTATATTCTTGTATCTGATGGAATTGTTGTAATAGCAATGAAATGTTCTTCCATCTGCGTTCTATTTTGTCTTGTCCTCACAGTAATTCGTTCTTTCTCATCTCTTCGGAGACCGGGGATGTTCGGGTCGCTTCATTATTCTCCTTCCATTCCACTTATACTAAAACTGTTTCTCTTCCTAACAACTCAGGAAGATCAATTCCTGAAGTCTTTTAGGAAATTCAATATCACGACATTAAATTAAAGTTAACTAACCGTAATTATGTTTTTAGCACCTTAATCATTTTTTAACACCGACGTCATCCATTCTACTGAGCATGTTATCTTCTGCAGCAAATATTCCATCACTGCCAACTTCATGATCAACACACTACTTCCACCAATAATCAAAACCTTCATCTCCGAACTTGTCGTAGAGTCGTAGACCCCATCAAACCCCCTAATCACGTGATTCCCGCAGATCTCCATCTTCCCTTAACGATTCTTCTGAAACTTTTCTTCCCCAAAGAACAACCCGTTATCTTACTCCCAGATAAGCAAAACAAAGAATATCAATCCCCTTTACCCACTACCCTAACCGCACACTACCTGATAAATCCCCTCCCTCGTTTCTTCCCAAAACCGCCACCCAATTCCGAACTGATGTTCTCATGCACTGACCCCTCAATGACCAGCTTGCACCTTCCCTTCCACAATCCATGAAACCGCCTGATACCATCACCATTCTTCCCCATTCACCGGATACCCGCACCATCCTCCTTACCATGTACAAACTCGCGACTCCCACTTGGCCTCATGATTTTCTAGCGAACCCTCAACCTTTAAGAGAATCCATATTTTGTAGACAAACAAACACGAGCTAGTGACTATCTAGAAGGTGCGACACCTCTTCCCACTGTGCAGCCCCAACTTCGTCACGTATGCGCCTGCTAGGAACCAAAATCCAACGTCGAGCTAGCCTGATGTATACCAGTGTGAAGACTATAGGTTCATGAGTTGAAGGAATAAAGATTTGGTCGATTTCATTTCGGTTTTGAATTCTCATGAATTTGTAAAGGGTTGGAAGTAGCTTACTCTCGTTAGTTTATAGTGGATTAAGAAGAAGAAACAGAAACAGGGCATTTGATTCTGAATTAAAAAGGATGGAAGAAAATATGGGGTGTTTTAAAGTCAGCAGTGTTAGACCGATACAATTTCTTATTTGCTTGCCGGAATATTTGACTAACTGTACACAATCTAACAAGGAAAGAAATATCTTTTCTTCAGACTCTCAAAGATCCGATAGGATAATTTATCACCGCGATTTCAAAAGATAAGGTCCTTAAGAATAAAACTAGTGTAACGACCCGAATTTTCAAACAGTTTATTTTGAATATTTAATATGGTTTTAAATATTGAATTGATAATGTAAACGGATATTTATATAGAAATTATCGATTTATAATCAAATATAATTTAATTCGTGTATATCGAATTATCATAAATCGTAAATAATTGAATACAAAGTTAAAAACTGAATCGAAACAATTCAGATGATCAATATTAATTGTATTTGAATCTAGACGATAATAAAAATAATTTATTACCAGCGAATTGATTGGATCTAAATTTAAATTGACATATAGGGTAAAGTTTAATTTCAAAATATATATTGTTTAGTTCAAAATAGCGTTATAACATTTAAACGATAGTGGTAACGTTAAAATAGTGGTTCCCGTGTGAACCCTGAGATATTTTAATGGATAAGATCGAAATCATATCGATATCTGTTTAAAAAGATTAAAAGATCTCTTTATAGCGAATCAAAATCAAATCAAATTACTTAGAAAATCTTTTTAAAATAAATACAAAGATTTGTTGTGTACTTCTGGTCCCATCTCCACTTCTTTATAAATCGCGACATCGTCTTCCTTCATTTATTTTTAGTTCTCTTCTAAAAGTAAAATCGAAAGCTTCCACTTTGAAAATAAACAAATAACATAACTTCACAAATCAAATCCATTATAAATCGAAACCACATCCCTCTGAAACCAAATCATCGTATAACTGAATCAAGTGTAGTGCTCGGGACTTCTGAATCGGGGCGATGGAAGTCACGAATCGTGGACTGGGAAAGGACGAAGGCTGTCGGTATCGAGATCTGTACTCAATTTCAAGGTTTGGGAGACCTAATGCAATCGATTTCAAAAGGGGAGCAGTCGAACTATGGTTCTCGAATTTGAAATGGTTTAGGATATCGCGGTTAATAAACTTGAAATACTTGAAGCTCGAATCACACTAGAGCACTCGCTGGTTGAGTGCGATCGATGTTCGAATACATCGAACTGGAATTTATCGCGATAGTGATTTGAGGGAAACCTGTTGCGATGTGGTCTCTGGCAAGGGAAAAGGGAGCGACGACCTATATTTTGATAGCATTGGAATTCTGGGGGACCGCGGGGCTTTCGAAGATTGAGATTGGGTGTTTGAGTTCTGGAGTCGACAGTATGGTTCGTTGTGGGCTTCGAGCGCAAAGATGATGAGAGAATGACCTCGTTCATTTAGCGGAGAGGAGGTAGTAGCGAGCGTATGTTTGTACTGGTGATTTTGGAGTTTACACTGGGCTTTTTTGAGTTCCAGATTTGTATGGTGCGACGTTGGCAGAACAAGTGTCCACAGTGAGGTTTTAGGCCAGGGTTTTTTGCTGTGAAATGTGTGTGAGTTCAGGAGAAAATCGTGATGAGGTTTAAATGCTGGGAAAGGACAGCATGTGTTGGACGAAATATGGCGGTGGTGGGAAATGGAGTTAATCAATGATGGTACAACATTTACAAGTAAGATGTGGTGATGTCAAGAAAGGGATAAATTGAGTTAAGGTAATTTTGATTATTATAATTGAAAAATTTATAAGGAGATTAGTTTATTAAATTGGTAACTTATTAAATGCATAGAAATTATTTAGTAAATAAATAAACTCTATAGACTAATCAGTTAAGGTTTAAATTGGAATTTAGTTTACACATGAGTAAATAATTAAATTAAATTAGTATAAGTCGATAATCAGAATTTTGTTTGTTTTTCGAGGTTAAATCAATTGAAAAGCAGACGTATGGAGAATCACTGAAAAATCTATATAATATGCTTCATTGGGTGTTCGACAAATAAAATCTGGTGAGTAAACCTCACTTACATTTTATTTAGAATTGTTTTTATTTGTTAAAAATAATTGTTGTTGCTTGTCTGGCTGCGTTAAAATATTACTGTGGCATGTTTAAATATATATATATATATATAGTTATTTAGGCTTGACTATTATATATATATTGGGTTGATGATTGGATTGTTCCCGCAGTCTCATTAGCGGATGCCCGCAGTTTCATAGCGGTTGGTTTCCTATGCGCCCCACAAATATATATTAGTGGATGACCTTCATATCGCGATATCCTGCCTCAAAGCAGGATGGGTATTATTTATGCTGACTAACATCTGTGGACGCAGGAAACTAGGTTGGAGGAATCCGACTGGATTCCTCAAAAATATATATTATCTGTTTGTTTATTTGTTTGTTTATTTGTTTGCATATATACTGTCATATATGATGTGTTAGAAAATTAAATAATTGGTTGTTTGGTGTTTAAATACCATTAGGCCTAAATGTTGATATTTTAAAAATATCGAAAAAGGAAATTACCAAAGTTTAAAAGGGAAATTCTATTTTTCTAAAATAGAATTTGAAATTTGAATAGAATAAAAATATTAACTTGTTTTAAAAGAATAAAAACAAGTAGCTCTTTTATAAACGAAGATTATAAATAAAGTGAAAAGAATTATCATTGGATAATTCAGAAATAAAAATAAAAGTGCGAAATTGAAAAGGAAAATCTATTTTCCAAAAGTAGAAATATCGATTTCTTTGAAATTGAAATCGAGACTTGTTTGAGAATGAATAAAGAAAATTCAAATGTAATTCAAATATGGAATTGGAATAAAGAAATTTTAAATATAGAATTTGAATATAGAAAGTGAAATGGAATTTGAATAAAGAAATTTTAAACATAAAATTCGAATATAGAAATTCAAATGGAGTTCGAATATAGAGAATGTGAAATATAATTGAAATAGAATTTCAATATGAAATTAAAATAGAGTTGAAAGGGGAATTTGAATATATAGAATTTGAAAAAAGAATTTGAATATAGGATTCAAATAGAGGTAAAATGGAATTTGAATATAAAATTCAAATAGAATTGAAATAGATTTGAATAAGAAATTCAAATGGAGTTTGAAAATAAATTTGAATATAGAAATCCAAATGAAGTTTGAAAATAAATTGAAATTCAAATGGAGATTGAAAATGGAATTTGAATATAGGAAATTCAAATTGAAATAGAATTTGAATATAGAAGATCGAATATAAATAAATTTATTTCTAAGCTAGGGAAAATCAACAGTTTTAGAAGATCGAAAATATTAAGTTGAATTTGGAAAATGGGTTTTAAATATATAAAATATATCAGAATGGAGTTGAATTTATATATAAATGAAGTTTAAAATGTTTATAAATTAAATTAATCAAAAAAGAACTCACCGTAGCGCTGCAGTTCGTAAATTGGCGATTCGAACTTCAATTGATTGTACAGAACTCAATTGAAGTCGGAATTCTTTGAAACAAGAAACGTCAGGACCGATTTGATAATAGTTTTCTAATGGAGGAGAAAAATCTGGATTTCGTCGGATAAATTTTGAGTTATATCAAAATCAAATTTTCAGAAAAACAGCGCCATAACCATTTAAAATCCATAACGACTTATTTAATTCTATAAAAGGATTTTAACCGAATAAAATCCGAATTTTTATTTAGAAAATGTCAGATTTGAGTTGTAAATTAAATGTGAACTCAAGTGGAGTAATGAATTGATTTTTGAAACAGAAATCAGATTTTTGATTATTGAATAGAATTAACTAATTTGAATAGTAATTAGTTAATGAGATTTTGAATTGATATCGGGCTTTGAATAAGTGAATTCGATCTGAAAATTTATATTCGAAACCGAAAAGGAAACTATAATTGAAATTGAAATTCAATTTGGTTATGAGCAAGTTAAATATTTTGTTTGAACATTTTATGTTCAAACAAAGAAGTGAAATAGGCAAAATAGCTAATTAAAGAATAAGTGAGCGAAACATAATTCAAACGATTGGATTGAGTTGAATTGAATTGAAAACAGGTGAGCATGTGTTAGACAGGTATGGGATGAAGTATATGAAGATTTTAATTTATGTGCCCGACAAAAAGGTACATGTTTAAATTCATATATGAGATTTTATGCGCCGTATCGGCAAGCCACTTGGCTTTTTCTTTCTCTTTTGGATTGGTGAGGGCCATGGGAGGCTATTTGAAATATCCCGATGCTCCCGGTACAAGGGAGGTTATGGCGAATTTTCCGGAAATTTAAGGAGTTAGAATGTGTTTAAGAAAAATTTGATAGTTAGAAATAAATGTATCGATATATACAACATTCTATAAGGAAACGAATTTAAGAATAGAATAATATAAACAAAAAGGAAATTGATAGGCTGGTAATAGAAAGAGAAACATATATACGTTTAAAAATGAATAATTGGTTTTTATAATGTTGATTATTCGGGGTAAGTGGTTTTGCCTGTTTTGAAGTTAATGATGTTTTCAGTCAAGGTCTGAGAGGCAATTTTACCCCAACTTGATTGATTTCATTTTTAAACGATAAATAGCAAGATCCAGTCTCGAAGAGAAGTGTTGAATAAGAGTTAGTTGAATAAAATATTTTGGGTTGTCGTAACGATGTTTTACACAACATTCGTTTTAACCCAATTGGTGGAATTTTAGAAATATAAAAGTAAATGTTTCCTAAGTATAATTAAAGTAGTCGGAAAAGAGATAAGTGATTGAAATTGTTTTCAATTGCAAATAGAATTTATTTTCTAAATACAGGAAATAAAAGAAGGCGATACATGGAAATGTTTTTCCAAATAGCGTAAGAGGCCAATAAGATTATGGGAATATTTAGTTAACAAATATTGATAAGGAAGTGGAGAAGTGTTTTAATTAATGAAATATAAATTAAAAGGCCCAGTGATTGTTTGATGCTGTGAATGGGTGTTTGTTTTTCTTCGATAGTTAAATAACTGACTATCGAAGTATTTGCCAATATCGTTGTTAATATGAAGAGACCGATTGGATTGTTATCCGTGAACCACTCTGTATTGGCAGTAGCATTGCGGATCAGATTATATGAAGATAATCAAAGACGGAGTAAAGTGCGAGGACTTTTTCTATTAACAGAAGTCGTGCCTTCGGTTTTGTTCAATCCCAGAACGAACATATATGGACGAATGTCTGACAAAGTATTTCAAATGATCGGATATAATTGTTCTATACAAATATACATGGTGGCAACGGATTTATTCCCTTAGCATAATATCCAGAATATATTTGTGCAAATCTATTAATGATTAACGGATCCAAAAATGTGGCATTCAAAATGATTGTGCTATCAATGAATAGAAAGTAATCGTAGCCTCAGGCCTCAACAACCGGGAAATGACAAAAAACGGGCAGGAAGCATGGCTATGTGGGTCGCTCCTATTAGGTTGTATTATCACCTATCTAGAGATTCATTTAATTCCTTATTCTATTCGATGCTGTCCCATTCGGGAAATGGTTGCTGATCCCAACCGTTGGTGATATACATTCGATACACTCAAGCGAAATGAGTGGTCGGTTATGTGTGGGTCGGGTAGCAAGACGTTCTTGTTGAACCCAGTGTATTCCTCTCTAGAGATACACTATCGGAAGGTGGTTCCATACCTTGTCACGTTGGAAATCCAGTCTCCAATAAGCGCCATGCGATTTTTGATTTTATATTATATATGGAGCGTGAGATGCAAGCGTTCTGCTAGTTTTTATTTATTTGATGTAGACATTATTATAATATCACTGGATTTTTGAATCAAAGTGTTTTGGATTATAGTAACGAAAAAACCGTCCATGTTTATGTGTGGGCTGGTCTTACTATTATCTTTTCTTTCCAAAGGATTTTGAAAGTTAAACAAATGGTTGGAGTTTACTCACACCAGTCCCATGACTGACCCAGAGTTTATTTTTTATGTTTTCCCTAAACTCTTGGGTGCCCAAATTTGTACGGGCAGGCAAGTAGTCGGGATTTTACAGATTCATTTAGAGGAGCTGGAAGCAGGAGATTTCACCAGTTAGCTATAGACTATCATATTTCCGCTGTGTACTATGTTGTATCGGGAAATAGGTGTTTATAACGGTTCCAGGAATAACGGTTGTGCTCTGATGATGGTATGTATATATAGTTACTGATTGTACTTCAAAAGTTATGTTATATAATATATTTTATTCGTTCCACTGTGAGTTTGTGATCTTCATTTTCTTCAATTCTAATATTTATTTCTTTCTATTTCTCATCCTCTAACTTCTTTCTAATAATGATTCGTATTTCTGTGCAATTTGGGTTGGACGTTTGGTGTTATTAGTCAACTCAGATAGTGCGGATTTGAGGGTCGCAACAGTTGGTATCAGAGCTTAGGTTGAGCAAATACCTAGGCTTGTGTGGCATGTGCTCATTAGAGATAGGGTCAGTAGTACCCTAGAATGAGTTGAGTGTATATATATATATGAGAGAGCGAATTTGTTTAATTGATATAAAAGTTGTTTTATATTGTGTTGGCTAGTCTGTTGAGTGGATTATAAATTTTGGTCGAATTGTGGGAGTCCACAAAGTCGATAGGAATGTTTAAACACTTGAACTGAGAAATTGACACAATATTGTTTTTAGTGGGTGAATAAAATAAATTTACCCAAAATTCTATTTTGATATAAAACTAATAATTTTCTGAAATTATTGGATGTGTTGATTGTTATAGTTATAATCAAATTTGTTTATAAAAATTGGAATGGTTATATATAACCAAAATAAAATTTGAATATGAATAACATATACCAATGAAATGAATTGAAATTGAATTCAAACCAGAATTTTAAATTTAAATCCTGGGAAGTTTGAAATATTTTTGGAAGTATATTAGAACAATATAGCTTTGTTTTAAAAGGATTTTGAATGGATTTTGAAATTGTTTAAGCACTGAACTCACTTCGGTGGCTGGGAAATAATAATGATAATGGTCGCGACATCATCAGTGTTCATTTTCGAGTTTCAAAGTGATGGATTGCTACCTTAGAAAAATTTTGATGGGAATTTTTTTGAAAGAAAATAAGTTTATTTGAAAATTTAAAATATTTTGAATTTGAAAAGATTATAAATATATGTACATGTTTAAGTGATTTCAAAAGGATTTGAAATGAAAACCCAAGGATTTGGATTCTGGAAGTGGAATTTAACTTAAGCTAGTTAAATGGATTGAAGTGAATCAATTAACTGGAATCAATTTGAATAGGTTTAATGGAATATAGATTAGATATAAATGGATTGATCATAGGTCATTCAAATTGAATGAAGAAAGACCAAAAGTTTTGGTGGAATTAAATTTGTTGAAATATGAGGAGTTGAGTTTCAACATAAGCGAGATTTTGAAAAGTAATGGATTTGTACCATTTTTCTTACCTTATCAATTTCGAGGACGAAATTATTTTAAGGAGGAAGAATGTAACGACCCGGATTTTCAAACAGTTTATTTTAAATATTTAATATGGTTTTAAATATTGAATTGATAATGTAAACAGATATTTATATAGAAATTATCGATTTACAATCAAATATAATGTAATTTGTGTATATGGAATTATCATAAACTGTAAATAATTGAAACTGAAGTTAAAAACTGAATTGAAACAATTCAGATGATCAATATTAATTGTATTTGAATCTAGACAATAATAAAAATAATTTATTACCAGCGAATTGATTGTTCGTGAATTTAAAATGACACATAGGGTAAAATTTAATTTCAAAATATGTATTGTTTAGTTTAGAATAGCGTTATAACATTTAAACGACAATGGTTACGTTAAAATAGCGGTTCGTGTGTGAACCCTGAGATATTTTAATGGATCAGATCGAAATCAAATCGAAAATCAAATCGATATCTGTTTAAAAAAAATAAAAGATCTCTTTATATCGAATCAAAATCAAATCAAATTAATTAGAAAATCTTTTTAAAATAAATACAAAGATTTGTTGTGTACTTCTGGTCCCATCTCCACTTCTTTATAAATCGCGACATCGTCTTCCTTAATTTATTTTTAGTTCTCTTCTGAAAGTAAAATCGAAAGCTTCCACTTTGAAAATAAACAAATAACGTAACTTCACAAATCAAATCCATTATAAATCGAAGCCAAATCCCTCTGAAACCAAATCATCGTATAACCGAATCAAGTGTAGTGCCCGGGACTTCTGAATCGGGGCGATGGAAGTCACGAATCGTGGACTGGGAAAGGACGAAGGCTGTCGGTATCGAGATTTGTACTCAATTTCAAGGCTTGGGAGACCTAATGTAATCAATTTCAAAAGGAGAGTAGTCGAACTATGGTTCTCAAATTTGAAATGTTTAGGAAATCGCGGTTAATAATCTTGAAATACTTGAAGCTCGAATCAAGCTCGAATCACACTAGAGCACTCGCCGGTTTAGTGCGATCGATGTTCGAATACATCGAACTAGAGTTTATCACGATGGTGAATTGAGGGAAACTTGTTGTGATGTGGTCTCTTGCAAGGGCAAAGGGAGCGATGACCCAGCTTTTGCTAGCGTTGGATTTCTAGGGGACTACTGGGCTTTCGAAGATTAAGATTGGGTGTTTGAGTTCTGGAGTCGACAGTATGGTTCGTTGTGGGCTTCGAGCGCAAAGATGATGAGAGAATGACCTCGTTAGTTTAGGGAGAGGAGGTAGTAGCAGGCGTATGTTTGTACTGGTGATTTTGGAGTTTTCACTGGGCTTTGTTGAGTTCCAGATTTGTACGGTGCGACGTTGGCAGAAGGAGTGTCCACAGTGAGGTTTTAGGCCAGGGTATTTTGCTGTGAAATGTATGTGAGTTCAGGAGAAAATCGCGATGAGGTTTAAATGCTGGGAAATTTCAGCGTGTGTTCGACGAAATATGGCGGTGGTGGGAAATGGAGTTAATCAATGATGGTACAACATTTACAAATAAGATGTGGTGATGTCAAGAAAGGGAGAAATGGAGTTAAGGTAGTTTTGATTTTTATAATTCAAAAATTTATAAGGAGATTAGTTGATTAAATTGGTAACTGATTAAATGTATAGAAATTAGTTAGTAAATAAATAAACTCTATAAACTAATCACTTAAGGTTTAAATTGGAATTTAGTTTACACGTGAGTAAATAATTAAATTAAATTAGTATAAGTCGATAATCAGAATTTTATTTGCTTTACGAGGTTAAATCAATTGAAAAGCAGGCATATGGAGAATCACTGAAAATTCTATATAATAAGCTTCATTGGGTGTTCGGCAAATAAAATCTGGTGAGTAAACCTCACTCACATTTTATTTAGAATTATTTTTATTTGTTAAAAATAATTGTTGTTGCCTGTTTGGCCGCGTTAAAATATTACTGTTGCGTGTTTAAATATATATATATATATAGTTATTTAGGCTTGACTATTATATATATATATTGGGTTGATGATTGGATTGTTCCTGCAGTCTCATTAGCGTATGCCCACAGTTTCATAGCGGATGATTTCCTTACGCGCCCCACAAATATATATTAGTGGATGACCTTCATACCGCGATATCCTGCCTCAAAGCAGGATGGGTATTATTTATGTTGACTAACGTCTGTGGATGCAGGAAAACAAGTTGGAGGAATCCGACTGGATTCCTCAAAAATATATATTATCTGTTTGTTTATTTGTTTGCATATATATTGTCATATATGATGTGTTAGAAAAATAAATAATTGGTTGTTTGTTGTTTAAATATCACTGGGCCTAAATGTTGATATTTTAAAAATATCGAAAAAGGAAATTTCCAGAGTTAAAAAGGGGAATTCTATTTTTCTAAAATATAATTTGAAATTTGAATAGAATAAAAATATTAACTTGTTTTAAAAGAGTAAAAACAAGTAGTTCTATTATAAACAAAGATTATAAATAAAGTGAAAAGAATTATCATTGGATAATTCAGAAATAAAAATACAAGTGTGAAATTGAAAAGGAAAATCTATTTTCCAAAAGTAGAAATATCGATTTCAAAATAAATTGAAATCGAGACTTATTTGAGAATGAATAAAGAAAATTCAAATGTAATTCAATAATGGAATTTGAATGAAGAAATTTTAAATATAGAATTTGAATATAGAAAGTGAAATGGAATTTGAATAAAGAAATTTTAAACATAGAATTCGAATATAGAAATTCAAATGGAGTTTGAATATAGAGAATGTGAAATAGAATTGAAATAGAATTTCAATATGAAATTCAAATAGAGTTGAAAGGGGAATTTGAATATATAGAATTTGAAAAAATAATTTGAATATAGGATTCAAATAGAGTTAAAATGGAATTTGAATATAAAATTCAAATAGAATTGAAATAGATTTGAATATAGATATTCAAATGGAGTTTGAAAATAAATCTATATCCAGAAATCCAAATGATGTTTGAAAATAAATTGAAATTCCAATGGAGACTGAAAATGGAATTTGAATATAGGAAATTAAATTCGAAATAGAATTTGAATATAGAAGATCGAAGTATAAATAAATTTATTTCTGAGCAAGGGAAAATCGACAGTTTTAGAAGATCGAAAATATTAAGTTGAATTTGGAAAATGGGATTTAAATATATAAAATATATCAGAATGGAGTTGAATTTATATATAAATGAAGTTTAAAATGTTTATGAATTAAATTAATTAAAAAAGAACTCGCCGTAGCGCTGCAGTTCGTAAATTGGCGATTCGAACTTCAATTGATTGTACAGAACTCAATTGAAGTCGGAATTCTTTGAAACAAGAAATGTCAGGACCGATTCGATAATAATTTTCTAATGGAGGAGAAAAATCTGGATTTCGTCGGATAAATTTTGAGTTATATCAAAATCAAATTTTCAGAAAAACAACGCCATAACCATTTAAAAATCATAACGGCTTATTTAATTCTATAAAAGGATTTTAAGCGAATAAAATCCGAATTTTTATTTAGAAAATGTCAGATTTGAGTTGTAAATTATATGTGAACTCAAGTGGTGTAATGAATTGATTTTTGAAACAGAAATCAGATTTTTAATTATTGAATAGAATTAACTAATTTGAATAGTAATTAGTTAATGAGATTTTGAATTGATATCGGGCTTTGAATAAGTGAATTCGATCTGAAAATTTATATTCGAAACCGAAAAGGAAACTATAATTGAAATTCAAATTCAATTTGGTTATGAGCAAGTTAAATATTTTGTTTGAACATTTTATGTTCAAACAAAGAAGTGAAATAGGCAAAATAGCTAATTAAAGAATAAGTGAGCGAAACTGAATTCAAACGATTGGATTGAGTTGAATTGAATTGAAAACAGGTGAGCATGTGTTAGACAGGTATGGGATGAAGTATATGAAGATTTTAATTTATATGCCTGACAAAAAGGTACATGTTTAAATTCATATATGAGATTTTATGCGCCGTATCGGCAAGCCACTTGGCTTTTTCTTTTTCTTTTGGATTGGTGAGGGCCATGGGAGGCTATTTGAAATATCTCGATGCTCCCGGTACAAGGGAGGTTATGGCGAATTTTACGGAAATTTAAGGAGTTAGAATATTTTTAAGAAAAATTTGATAGTTAGAAATAAATGTATCGATATATACAGAATTCGATAAGGAAACGAATTTAAGAATAGAATATTATAAAAAAAAGGAAATTGATAGGCTGGTAATAGAAAGAGAAACATACTTACGTTTAAAAATGAATATTTTGTTTTTATAATGTTGATTATTCGGGGTAAGTTGTTTTTCCTGTTTTGAAGTTAATGATGTTTTCAGTCAAGGTCTGAGAGGTAACTTTACCCCAACTTGATTGATTTCATTTTTAATCCATAAATAGAAAGATCCAGTCTCGAAGAGAAGTTTTGAATAAGATTTAGTTGAATAAGATATTTTGGGTTGTCGTAACGATGTTTTACACAACATTCGTTTTAACCTAAGTGGTGGAATTTTGGAAATATAAAAGTAAATATTTCCTAAGTATAATTAAAGTAGTCGGAAAAGAGATAGGTGATTGAAATTATTTTCAATTGCAAATAGAATATATTTTCTAAATACAGGAAATAAAAGAAGGCTATACATGGAAATGTTTTTCCAAATAGCGTAAGAGACCAATAAGATTACTGGGAATATTTGGTTAACAAATATTGATAAGGAAGTGGAGAAATGTTTTAATTAATGAAATATAAATTAAAAGGACCAGTGATTGTTTGATGCTGTGAATGGGTGTTTGTTTTTCTTCGATAGTTAAATAACCGACTATCGAATTATTTGCCAATATCTTTGTCAATATAGAGAGACCGGTTGGATTGTTATCCGTGAACCACTCTGTATTGGCAGTAGCGTTGCGGATCAGATTATATGAAGATAATCGAAGACTGAGTAAAGTGCGAGGACTTTTTCTGTTAACAGAAGTCGTGTCTTCAGTTTCGTTCAATCCCAGAACGAACGTATATGGACGAATGTCTGACAAAGTATTTCCAAAGATCGGATATGATTGTTCTGTACAAATATACATGGTAGCAATGGATTTATTCCCTTAGTATAATGTCGAGAATATATTTGTGCAAATCAATTAATGATTAACAGATCTGACAATGTAACATTCAAAATGATTGTGCTATCAATGTATAGAAAGTAATCGTAGCCTCAGGCCTCAACAACCGGGAAATGACAAAAATCGGGCAAGCATCGTGGCTATGTGGGTCGCTCCCATTAAGGTGTATTATCACCTATCTAGAGATTCATTTAATTCCTTATTCTATTCGATGTTGTCCCATTCGGGAAATGTTTGCTGAGTGATATACATTCGATACACTCAAGCGAAATGAGTGGTCGGTCATGTGTGGGCCGTGTTGCAAAACGTTCTTGTTGAACCCAGTGTATTCCTCTCTAGAGATACACTATTGGAAGGTGGTTCCATACCTTGTCACCTTGGAAATCCAATCTCCAATAAGCACCATGCGGTTTTTGATTTTATATTATATATGGAGCGTGAGATGCAAGCGTTCCGCTAGATTCTATTTATTTTATGTAGACATTATTATAATATCACTGGATTTTTGAATCAAAGTGTTTTGTATTATAGTAAGGTAAAAACCGTCCATGTTTATGTGTGGGTTGGTGTTACTATTATCTTTTCTTTCGAAAGGATTTTGAAAGTTAAACAAATGGTTGGAGTTTACTCACACCAGTCCCATGACCGACCCAGAGTTTATTTTTTTTGTTTTCCCTAAACTCTTGGGTGCCCAAATTTGTACGGGCAGGCAAGTAGATGGGATTTTACAGATTCATTTGGAGGAGCTGGAAGCAGGAGGCTTCACCAGTTAGCTGTAGACTATCATATTTCCATTGTGTACTATGTTGTATCTGGAAACAGGTGTTTATAACTATTCCAGGAATAACGGTTGTGCTCTGATGATGGTATGTATGTAAAGTTACTAATTATACTTCAAAATTTATGTTATATAATATATTTTATTCATTCCGCTGTGAGTTTGTGATCTTCGTTTTCTTCTATTCTTATATTTCTTTCTTTCTATTTCTCATCTTCTAACCTCTTTCTAATAATGATTCGTATTTCTTTGCAATTTGGTTGGACGTGTGGTGTTATTAGTCAACTCAGATAGTACGGATTTGCGGGTCGCAACAACTAGACATGCTGATATGTCATATTATTATTATTTCTCTTTAGCCGAAGTTGTTGACAGCGGACACATTAGGCTCTTACCCCAAAAAATTTAACTACACGTTGAGCTGGTGTACTATTTCTTTCAGAAAACATGTGCGTAATGTTTAAAGTCCAAGTTCACTGTATTTTAGCTCGAATCGTGCAAACATACTGGGCAAAGATTATGATAAGATTTGGTAAGGGTATGGTCACGACAGCATTATCTTACTTTGGATGAGCCGCTAATATAATTACTAATACCACAAGGAATTTGTTATTAAAAACCAGCAATCACATAACTGTTACATATCCATACAATTGTATTTTGACAATCACTTTAAAATATTAGATCATGTATCTTACCAACATAATAATAATATATTAATATATGGGAACTCATATGTTAAGGTCATTTGGAAATTCGTTAATATGACCACGTACATGATAGATGATGAAATATAATACCATTTTTATTATCATTTAAACGTTTTGATCGTTTTAACCTAATCATATTGTCGAAAACATGGGCCATAACATAAGAAAATTTTCAAAGAAATATTATGTACCTTTCTTCGAGGCATCATATGGTGTTTGTACATTCTGATATACATTCAATTATACTATAACAATATAATAATTTAACTAACAGTTAAACAGTTATCTTATAATTGGTTTTACTTTTTTTCTGATATCTAATTAATATCATATGGAAAATATATATTTAAACCAATAAAACTGATTATTAATTCAAAACAAATGAATGGTTTAAATTACTGTCGTATACATATCCAAATAGAACCCTATATATCCCCAAAATAAAACATATATGAATTTGAACTCAATATTTCAAAATAAACCGACATTCGGATTATTTAAAATTGGTTTATTTATATAATAAATCGTCATAATTTATAAACGATTCCATAACAACTGTTTGAAATTTTTATTTGGACATAACTCACAATCTATAAGATGAAATCTCGATTTTTCACTTCCATTAGAAAGATACAGTTTAATGGATTCAAACGTTTCTTGTTTCAAAGAAATCTGACTTATACATATGATCATGTATACTCAATTGATGTTTAAATCGTAAATTATGTACTACCGCGACTATTCCGAACTCGTTTTAAATTTAAATTAAGTTTATTACGTTCACCATTTGTTCAATAATTAAATTTGTTATTATAAACCACTATTTATTCCATTTCAACATTTTATACAATTTAAATGTTTT
Organism: Allium sativum; assembly: GCA_030737875.1. Classification (NCBI taxonomy): domain Eukaryota; kingdom Viridiplantae; phylum Streptophyta; class Magnoliopsida; order Asparagales; family Amaryllidaceae; genus Allium; species Allium sativum. The sequence continues at coordinate 1,024,367,741 of CM060924.1, forward strand.
GAATTTAATGTACAAAAATCTGGGTCGTTGCACGTGATAGCCTTGGATACTGGTTAGGTAGTATTATTAATATAGTAAGGCTATACTTTTATTATATTATATTTTATCCATTCCGCTGTGAGATATTTTATGAGCTCTGGCATATTTTTATATCTTTGTCTTTTCCGCAGGATACTAGAGCGAACCAACACGAGTTTCGATAGATTTGAATTTTGAAAAAAAAAATCGGTTTATCAAAATTCGGGTTGTTACATTTGGTATCAGAGCTTAGGTTTAGGATTCCTATATAAATAGTGAGTGAACGTATTTGTATTTTTAAAAAATATAAATATTATATGTATATACCAAGATCCACAGAGGAACCCACTAAATAGAAAGAGTATAATATGGTAAGAAATGGGATGTTTATTTTGTACACTAAAGGAATGAATATGGAAATCTGAGACCCTTGGAAATCTGGGTGGGAAGTGTACAATATACTTTGTATGGAAGAGAGATAAATCCCATATTATTAGTATTTTGGGTTAGTGGGTTTGGCGGTAAAACCTTATAAATTGGAAAAGGTTAAGAAGAGAAAAAAGGATTAGGAATATATATAGTTGAGAGAATCGACCTTGCGGGAGTATCTAGAAATGCCTAGAAATTTTTTGGAAACCCGCTTTGAGTCTAATTCTATTGTTAAATTTTAAGAACTTGAAATTGTAAAAGTTTTGGGAAAATGTTTTATAGTGTTTTCATGTTCTAATCTTAAAAGTTATAGTTTCAAATATGTAAAGAAGTACATATTGGGTTTTGAACTAAATTGGAGTATATTTTGTAAATAGTGGTTTCTTGCGAAAACTTTGTCTAAATTAAAATTCTCTTAGTAAAATGGTGCATATTATAGAGCATGCATAGCTCGCTAGTTTTTTTTTTATATTTCATACAAGAATCTTTAATAAAGAAAGTATTGAAGTCTTTATTTCTTTGACAATCATTTTTGACAAATTGTTTAAAAGAGAAAATTTTGTTGGGTGGACAAAATAAGTTATAGAAATTAAGTGTAATGACCCGAAAATCCCCCTCGCGGGAAATCGCCAGATACACTATCTTTGGACATACAATTAATCAAAAAAAAATGGAAGACTTTTATAAACATCATAATAATGTTACATCAGAGTACGGAATATCAGAGTACATCGAATAAATAATAATACAGCGGAAGATAATTTACAATAAATGTAATACAATGCAGCGGAACAATAAACTAACACGGCGGAAGACTATCAGGCTTTGGACACAACTTTAAGCTTTGATCCAGAATCCTGCTTAATAAGTAGATATCTGCAAAACAAGCCACTCGGCTGCCCATGTGGAAAAGAGGGCACCCAAGTTTGTGAGTGAAACAAACTACAAGTCAATCATGGGACTGTTGTGAGAAATCTTACTTAACCTATTTAATAATAAGGCTAATCACAGGACCACGCCGGTAATGCCGAACGGGTTTACTCCATTGGATTGCCAGTGCATGAAATAAAATAAATCGTTAAACAATGCAATGCTTTTTAGAAAAATGAAACCATTACAAGAATCAAGTCCCATCACACAATGCAATACAAACCGGAGGATAGAGTTTTACCTTATAATGGTAAAAAATGCTTGATACGATAAAACGGATTTGATATTATTATTAATATATATATGTTTAAAAAAAATTCAATCATAATGTATCAATTATAGACGGCATAGTTACCATATACTATGTCTCCATGCTAGTTATACAATCAAAACCATATGGTGTCGTATTGGAAGTTGGATTTCCATCATGAACCAAAGCAAAGGATCGTCCTTACCGAATTCGAGACATTTTGGCCTACCATATCTCAGGACCAGTCGCAACTGCACCTTGGATCTTCAGGGCCATTCCACAAATACTTTAGTGGATCAATAATGCCTGAACAGTACGTTTCCCCGCCATATGGGACGTAAATAAAGAGCCATTAGGTACTCAAATCCGAGGTGCCTCATTCCATTATCCACATAAGTAAAAATGCCAGGGCTTGCAAACACTGACACCACTCCTAGCTAGAAAGAAACGTATGTCCTCCCTGCAGTCCTCTCCCGTTTCTGGTTCATACCGAGGTGTGATGCTCGCGAAGTAACGCTATACACAAAGCTATGCCTAAATAAGTTGTTCTTTGATCATCAACCACAAGACTCTGCTTTTCAACAAAATCCTTGATCATTTGCATCTTAGCATGCCACATTGTCAATCCATACCACATCATTGATTTCTGCCAATATATAACATCTAAGCTCGTAGGTCTCAGAGAAGGGTGTTAAGCAAGAGATTAAATTCTCCACCACCAAACAGATATACATTTAGCAGAGATCAACGAATACAACATAAAGGAATACAACGTCAGACATACCATCCATTTACAAATCCATTCCGGGTCTAAATGAAACCAGAGACACCTTATTCCTCGTCTGGTATGTCCAATACAGGAGAGAGGTTCTCGCATATCCATCGATTTCCAAGTACGTCTGGACGATCACCAATTATTATCTTGTCTGGGGATGCCTCCTAATTAAGACATCAGTAATCACCCAAACAATGTGAAGATTTCCTGTCTTCAACCACCGTCTTCATCTTCGACTTTTAATCGTCGTATAATTATTCAGAATGCGTTAAACTCTGTCTTTTCGAATGACTCGCACATTTTATAATCAATAATTAATTGCTATAGAAACACATCAAACGTCTCATTCCCATTCTAGATATTCTTTTAAATAATTATTCACATTATTAGGGATAGGTTCCCATTAATTTTATCATAGATAAATCCTTTTAAATTTATTCTTTTATCTTCTTTTTAAAGATTCATTAAAACTCCAATTTGGTTTTAATATCAAAAATCATTACTTTATGATTATTCAACTTTAAGAAATTAATCTTGTCTTTAACTAGGTTAAAGAACCTATGTCATTTAAAACACAGTTAACGATAAACCCAAAATTATCTTCCATTAAATATGGAATTTTCACTGAAATCAAATCAATATATAATCAATATAAATTTCTGTATCAGACTAATAATATAAATGGAATAGCGGCAAAGCCTTTTAAATTACATATATAATAATGGTCTTCTTTTACAGAAGTTCATCTCGATTATTATTAAATCGAAGTCCATTCAATTCCAATATATTAAATTGGAAAACTTTACTTTGGAAAATTTCCATTTCATCTTAATAAAAAGATTTATAAATTCCAAATTATGTTTTCACTATTGATTGGGTTAAAGAACAAATGTCGTTTAAAACACAGTTCATTATAAACCCAATTCACCTTTCGCTTTATTCCAATTACTAAATATAATCGGAAACTCTAATAATCCTAATTAAAAGAATTATCCTTTTCATATGGGGTTTAAGGACAATGTTATTGAAGACACCATTCACGACAAACCCAAATTCCAATTTATTTATTTAAAAATATTGGACTATTATTCTAGTTAATAACTAGTTCATTTCGATTAAAATATATTTTTATCTTCTCAAATATGGAATTTTTCAACCAAAATCTTTCCAAATTATTAAACTATGATTTTACATAATTTTTCCATATTTTTAATAATTTTATTAAGGCCTGTATAGTCTGTTTCCAATAACGGCCACTGAACTGCATCCATAGCGACTTTTTTCAAACTTGATTTGGACATAATTCCAAATCTAACTGTTAGATTTTAAAACTCTTATATCCATTGGAAATCTCTTTCCGATACGAACCCAACGGTTCTAGTTTTAGGAGAATCCGACGGTCGGATCTCCCGTTACATCAATTTGAAGTTAATGGTCGAAATTCACGAACGGTCGCTGCGCGGCGCATTCTATTCAAACCATTAAATATATAATATTATATATATATTGTAACATCCCGAATTTTAATAACATGTTGAAACAAGAAATCAAGGTATAATTAATTTTTAAAATGAGAATTATGGGAAACGGATTGCGTTCGTCTCGGAATTGTACATGAAATAAATCTGAGTTTTCAAAAATCGGAGTCCGGATGAAGAAGTTAAGGCCCATAGAAGATTCATCAAATTTCAGGCAGCACAGAACCAGGCAGGTCGACCTGAGGGTCAACCTGGGGGTCAGGTCAACCAGGTGGTCGACCTGGGGGTCGACCTACCACCTACAGGTCGACTATATGGTCGACCACCCCCTACAGGTCAACCTGGTCGGCCTGTTTTGACCCAGAACCCATTTTTGCAGCCGGAGACGAGTTTTGATGGTCCGGATTGATTCTAGGGTTGATCTAAAGGCCCTAAATAGTTCTTACGCCTATAAATACAACCTAACCTAATTCATAACAAATCATTCTTACACCAAAAGGTTGCTGAAATCCTTCTTGATCATGGCTGCCGTCTCTAAATCAAAGTACAAGCACTCAAACTCAAATCAATTCAATTCAAAGAAGAAAGCTTCAACAACGATTCAAGACAATAAATCAACAAAGCCGCAACATTTTTACAACAAATTCAGTTCTTAATTCCTTGTCCACGATCTGTAAGTTCAAGTTATTTTCAGATTAAAATAACTAAATTTAATATGGACATGTGATGAAGTGAAATTGGACTTTTGATTCAAGTCTATTCTTGTTTCTTCTTGGATCTTGATTTTGGGAACTTTTCTATCTTTATTCTCATGACAAGTTTATGGCCTATTCAGCTTGTTGTGAATCAATTTTCTTGGTTCATGTTGATATTATTATCAAGATCAATTCTTTATGCCTGAGATGATGTTTATATGTCGATTTCTCTCTGATCTTGTTTTTATTGCAACTTCTACCTTCCCCTATTTATTTTCTTTTGATGAACTTAGGTCAATTTCGGACCTAGGACTAAACTACGATATACGTACGATGGTATACGGGGGAAATATTGGAATATTAGCTAGTGGAAAATATGTGTTTGGTGGAATTGAAGGCATAATATGAAAATTGGATGTTTGGGGATAATTTGCCATTAACTTGAAACGGGGTAATTTTGGGTATTGTCATTATAATGGTTATTGCGCGATTGGGATTGATATATGTAATTTGATATGGATCTTGATATATGTAATTTGACTAGAACTTATTATGGGTAAATTGGTGTAAACGCGGTATACATGTAATTTTGGGTATAAAACTTGATCTATGTAAATTAAGCATAGTTTGTAAACATGTAAATTATGAATCTTGACATATGTAAAACGACATGAAACTTGGTATATGTGTAAATTGGCATAAAATCGGCATACATGTAAAATGGCATGAATTGAACATATGTAAATTTGGTATGAATTGGGCATATGTAAACCTGACATGTAATCTAGAACTTGGGCATATGTTAATTATGTAAAATTTGGAGTTGAAACATATATGATAATTTATGACTTGGTAGAGGTTTAATATGAACGCGCCTAAGTTGGGTTTTGGGTAGTTGGCATGTATTGTAAATAAAAGGCTATAACTTGGCATAACCTTATAGTGAATTATGATAATAATTTGGGAATACGTTTTGGGGCAAAAACGTGAATTATGAACTTGATAATTGGCATGTAATTGGAAATATGAACGTGGTTGAAACACGAATATGAACATTTCTATATGTTAAACACATGAACTGATATTGGGGTTTTGGGTGGAATATGACTATTAATGAACCTTTGACACGAGGTTAGACTCAGTTTGTGGTGTAAATCTGCCCGGAACCGCCCGGCAAATCCAGTAGCTACAAAGTGTCAGTCTAATGTGAGAGGTCGAAGGTCGAATTGTAGGCGTAACGGTTTATGACACGAGGTTAGACTCAGTTTGTGGTGCAAATCTGCCCGAAACCGCCCTGCAAATCCAGTGGCCACAAAATGCACAGTCTAATGTGAGAGGTCATGTTTCGTTCATCATAATGAATGAATTATGGAATACTAACCATAATAAGACATTGATATGGTTAGAGGGTTAGGTGGGATGACATAGAAATTTGACATGTAAATATGGACCTAACCGGTATGAGTTAAGAACACGTAAAACTTATAAGTGTGGACTTAACCAATTTGACATGACATATGGGTGGGTTAAGTCAACGTGAACCGATAAACTACACTAGGTAGGGTTGAGTCATGAATCACTAGAAAACACTTAACCAAGATAACGTGTTAATCAGACAAGTAGGTGTGGTTAAGTAAATTGAGAACACTTAACCATTATAACATGTTAATTAGACAAGTGGATAGGGTTAAGTAAAGTGAGAACACCTAACTAATACAACGGGTTAGTTAGACAAGTGGATGCAGTTAAGTAATAAAACTTAACAAACATAACATGACAATCAGGTGGTTTAGGTTAACTTTAATAGGTTGATAACACTTAACTGTTATAACATGACTAGAGGATGGGTTGGTTTAACTTGAATGGATTGATAACACCCAACCGATATAACCTGATGTGTGTTAGGGTTAAGTAAATACACGAGGGTAACAATTAACCGTTATAATATGGCTAGTGGATGAGTTTGAGTTAACATACACTTAACCAAACTAACGTGAGGTGTGGTAAGGGTTAAGTTAACACAGGGGAGAACGCTTAACCGATATAACAAGATATGCGGTAGGGTTAAGTAACACAAGAGAGAACACTTAACCAAGGTAACATGATGGGGGGTGGTGTTAAGTTAACTTGAATTGATAACACTTAACCAACCTGTAGGGGTATACGAATGGACCCTAGGAAAGCCCTAGTAGCAGGACCCGTTTCAGCAGTAACCCACATTTGATATCAACGGTACCCTAAGCTAGGCAGGGTGGGGCACGATTACTGGGCTGAATATAAGCGGTCAAAACTGCGGCGGCTGATGCAGCAGTGCAGGTTCCAACGGATTACGGGCGTGCACGTATTCCGGAGTGGAAAATTTGGCCACTGGGCATCAGTAGATATAAAGTTGTGCATCAAAAATTGTGCCGGGGTTGCCATCCTAGGGATTGATACACCCTAGGGTGGGACCAGCACAGGTATCTACGAATAGGGGGCCGCATGACATAAACAAGAACAAGGTCGAGTAGGAGCCGATCGATTAGGGTAGTAAGGATACATCTAACACATTCTTGGGAATTGGGCTGGTTGGGGTGAAATCCTCATATCAGATGTAGTCCGGAAGGCTACCACAACTATGGAGTTGGGATAACCTTAATATATAACACATTTGAAACATTGTAAGTAAGAGCCGATCAATTAAGATAGGCATAGTGGGGACATGAAACTGTCAATATGAGGTGGGACCCTCATTGTGGGATATATACCTATAAAACTATCATGTCGGTTATGGGGGATCGCTTATCTTGTAATTATAACAAAGGTAACTAATTGGAACGCTAGTTAGGTGGTACAGAGAATATAGGAAATCTAAGAAAATAGGGTAATGGTGAAGCTTAGAAATCTTGCAATGTTATAGAAACCTTGCGATGTGATATTTGGTAGGAACCTTGTGATGCTACTCTTGATAGGAAGTATGGGATGTTATACTTGATTCATCGTGCCTGTAGCTTACCTCATCATCATGCTTATGTTTACTTTCAGTTTATTCATGCCATATTATCTTTACCTGTTTTTATGCTGAAAGTCACTAGGACTTGCTCAGTCTTTATGACTGACCCGGTTTGTTTCGCCTCTTTTTCTTCTGTCCCCCCCCCCCTCGAGGTTCGCAGGATGTGAATATAGCTTAGTTCGGATCTTACCAAGCCCCAAGGCTCTTTCATGTACGGCTTGGATTTTTCTTGTCTATGGCTTTCTTTGCTTTATTGGGGAATACTACGGTTTATTTTTATGCTTCTTTGTTTTTGAGCAAGACAGATATTTTAGCTATGTAATTGAGTATTGGAAGTTGATGGGCTTTTATTGTAAACAATTATAATTAATAAATGATTTGAGGTACTTCTACTTTACTTTCCGCTGTTTTATATATGTCTGTCTTGTAATATTTCTGTTCCAGTATCCATAATGCTCCATTGAAGTTAAGGCATTCCCTTTGTGAGTGGCCTTAATGGATGTGGGGTGTTACATTTGGTATCAGAGTAGAAGGTTACCAGACTGGGCAAAAGCTTTTAAAAACCTTTTGAAAATTATTTTCAAAACTTTTACAAAGAAGCATTTTCTAAGAAAAGTTTTGTTTTACGAAAGGCATATTCCCCAAAGCCATATGCACTATCTTTTGATTCTCTCCTTGAGTTTCTTCTCTCTTTCTTTTTCAACATAGTTTTGTAGGTATACGACACATGTAGGAGGGCAAAGAAGTGCCCAACTTCCATCTGTAGCCGCAGTAGTTCCATTTGCGTCTAATCTTATTTCAAGCTTTGTAGAGTTGTCGTGCGATTGAGGTAGCTTTCGAGAGACTTGTCAACAAACTATACAAGGATAGTAAGAACGAGGATAAAGAACACAAGCCTAAGGATGAGAAACTTGTTGGTATGGCTTAATCCATGAAGGAGGGCAAGGTGAAAGGAAAGAGGCCAAAGTGAAAGAATAATAAAACCCATGACAAGAGAGAGAGTATCTTTAGTATGGAAAGAAGGGACATGTAGTTAAGTATTATAGGACAAGGACAAGGGCAAAGGACAAGATCGTTGAGAGGGCAATTGTATGCTCTCACTAATAGCATACCTAAGAGAGGTGGTAACATTTCTGTTAAAAGTTTAGCTTTTCTTTTCTATCATACCGTGGGAACTTTGTTTTTGAACATCGCGTCTTTTTATTTCTGCTGCGATAGTTGAGTCTCTGCAACTTAGTACTAGCATAGTAGAGGATCCCATTTTTGTCTCAAATCCTGTTGGGGAATTGACTCGTTTATTCATGACTCGTTTGGATTTGAGAAAGTTATGCTAAGTGTTGAGTTTAGAAGTAAAGCTTATGTTTTTGGGTTATGGGTTAATTCAAGGAATGGAGTGGTTATCCAGAAATTGTACCATTCTCGAGTATGAAAAGAGGGTAGTTAGGCTCTTGACATGCCCTGGTAATACCCTCGAAGTATAGTTTAACCCTTAGGGTTCGGCCATGCTTAGTTACCTAGAATCTCTTTGATCCGCTCGAGTAGTGTTCGCCACTAAGGCGGATGGTTCATTTCGCTTATGCATGAGTTGTAGAAAATCACCTTAGTAAGTACACTTGGCAACATGGTTGGCATTTGTTTATTTTCAAGAGATAATTCATTTATGTGGAATACCTTCTAGTAAGTTAATTTTGGAGAGCTTGCATGAAACCATGAGTACGCAGTTATGTTTGAATTGGGTATACTAGAAAGAGAATAAGTGAAAGTGGAATGAGAGGCGACAGTGAAATGAGCTCCAACTCATGTTTTGGAAGTAGGAATTAAGAAGCAACGAAATGGTGAAGTTAAAGACTGCCAAAGCACAATGGAGTTAAGCTCAAGGAAATGCGACTTAGAAGATTGAAGACTAGATACGCGCATCATATCTCCTTTTTTTAAGAGTAGATCTTTGGTCCCTCTTTTCCTGTAGAGCTTACTTGCATGCTATCTTTTAAGTATATCCTCTCGGTCCTATTCTCAATCCTATTTCTGTTGCAAACCCCATAGGGATCATCTATTAGTAATACATATTGGGGCTTGAGGGTGTCCGTTGGGTTGAGTAATTCTTTGGGTGTCAGCCTGATGTTGATTTCGGTCTTCGGGATGGTGCTTAGGGTGTTCTTCTCCTAATCAGTATATATGTGACATAGATTTCCAGTTTTAACATTGCCTAATGGGCACAAAGTTTTTACTTGCTTCTATCATTCAACTATATCTTTAGGTAGGAACAATTGGGTGTAAACATGTGTTTGGGACATGTTATGATTGATGGTTGCAAGCGGTTGCAAGCGGTTGCTAGTGGTTTCCCATGGTTGCATATACACGCACCTTAGACACTAGATCGGCTCCGTCACCTTTCATATTGCATATGCATGAGTGTTTATACTTGTTTATGGATGAAATTGAATGTGTTATCATGTGGATGTTGCATATGGATGGATGTTTGTGCGCACATATAGTGTTTATGTGACTAGGACTATTTGCATACATGTTGGACTCATGGCACTAATCATATTTTGCATTTAAAAAGACAATAAGGCCTGATCATTTGCATAAACAAGGAACATATACACACACTTCTTGCATATGTTCATACAGCATTAGAAATGTCTTAAGGACAATGAATGCCTGTGATTGATGATTGAGTAGATGAATGATTGGATGGTGGGACACATTCTTCCTAACTTAAAGATTTCGGGGACGAAATCCTTTAAAGAGAGGAGAATGTAACAACCCGAATTTTAATAACATGTTGAAACAAGAAATCAAGGTATAATTAATTTTTAGAATGAGAATTATGGGAAACAGTTTGCGCCATTGCGTTCGTCTCGAAATTCCGCATGAAATATAGTCCAAGTATTCGAAAATCGGAGTCCGGATGAAGAAGTTATGGCCTGTAGAAGATTCAGCAAATTTCAGGCAGCACAGAACCAGGCAGGTTGACCTGGGGGTCAGGTCGACCTGGGGGTCGACCTACCCCCTATAGGTCGACCATATGGTCGACCTCCCCCCTTACAAGTTGACCTGGTCTGCCTGTTTTGACCCAGAACCCATTTTTGATGCCTGAGACGAGTTTTGATGGTCCAGATTGATTCTAGGTTTGATCTGAAGGCCCTAAATAGTTCCTACGCCTATAAATGCACCCTAAAACCTAACCTAATTCATAACAAATCATTCTTACACCAAAATGCTGCTGAAATCCCTTTTGATCATGGCCGCCGTCTCCAAATCAAAGTACAAGCATTCAAACTCAAATAAATTCAAAGAACAAAGCTTCAACAATGATTCAAGACAATAAATCAACAGCGCAGCAATATTTTTACAACAAATTCAGTTCTTAATTCCTTGTCCACGATCTGTAAGTTCTAGTTATTTTTAGATTAAAATAATTAAATTTAATATGGACATATGATGAAGCGAAATTGGACTTTGGATTCAAGCCTATTCTTGTTTCTTCTTGGATCTTGATTTTTGGAACTTTTCTATCTTTATTCTCATGACAAGTTTATGGCCTATTTAGCTTGTTGTGAATCAATTTTCTTGGTTCATGTTGATATTATTATCAAGATCTATTCTTTATGCCTGAGATGATGTTTTTATGCCGTTTTCTCTCTGATCTTGTTTTTATTGCAACTTCTACCTTCCCTTATTTATTTTCTTTTGATGAACCTAGGTCAATTTCGGACCTAGGCCTAAACTACGATATACGTACGATGGTATACGGGGGAAATATTGGAATATTGCCTAGTGGAAAATATGTGTTTGGTGGAATTGAAGGCATAATATGAAAATTGGATGTTTGGGGATAATTTACCATTAACCTGAAATGGGGTAATTTTGGGTATTGTCATTATAATGGTTATTGCGCGATTGGGATTGATATATGTAATTTGATATGGATCTTGATATACGTAATTTGACTAGAACTTGTTCTGGGTAAATTGGTGTAAACGTGGTATACATGTAATTTTGGGTATAAAACTTGATCTATGTAAAGTAAGCATAGCTTTGTAAACATGTAAATCATGAATCTTGACACATGTAAAATGACATGAAACTTGGTATATGTGTAAATTGGCATAAAATTGGCATACATGTAATACGACATGAATTGAACATATGTAAATTTGGTATGAATTGGGCATATGTAAAACTGACATGTAATCTAGAACTTGAGCATATGTTAATTATGTAAAATTTGGAGTTGAAACATATATGATAATTTATGACTTGGTGGAGGTTTAATATGAACGCGCCTAAGTTGTGTTTTGGGTAGTTGGCATGTATTGTAAATAAAAGGCTATAACTTGGCATAACTTTATAGTGAATTATGATAATAGTTTTGGAATACATTTTGGGGCAAAAACGTGAATTATGAACTTGATAATGTGTATGTAACTGGAAATATGAACGTGGATAAAACACGAACATGAACATTTTTATATGTTAAACACATGAACTGATATTGGGGTTTTGGGTGGAATACGACTACTAATGAACCTTTGACACGTGGTTAGACTCAGTTTGTGGTGTAAATCTGCCCGGAACCGCCCGGAAAATCCAGTAGCCACAAAGTGTCAGTCTAATGTGAGAGGTCGAAGGTTGAATTGTAGGTGTAACGGTTTATGACACGAGGTTAGACTCAGTTTGTGGTGTAAATCTGCCCGGAACCGCCCGGCAAATCCAGTAGCCACAAAATGCACGGTCTAATGTGAGAGGTCATGTTTCGTTCATCATAATGAATGAATTATGGAATACTAACCATAATAAGACATAGGTATGGTTAGAGGGTTAGGTGGGATGACATAGAAATTTGACATGTAAATATGGACCTAACCGGTATGAGTTAAGAACACGTAAAACTTATAAGTGTGGACTTAACCAATTTGACATGACATATGGGTGGGTTAAGTCAACGTGAACCGATAAACAACACTTGGTAGAGTTGAGTCATGAATCACTAGAAAACACTTAACCATAATAACGTGTTAATCAGACAAGTAGGTGTGGTTAAGTAAATTGAGAACACTTAACCATTATAACATGTTAATTAGACAAGTGGATAGGGTTAAGTAAAGTGAGAACACCTAACTAATAAAACGGGTTAGTTAGACAAGTGGTTGCGGTTAAGTAATAAAACTTAACCAACATAACATGACAAGCAGGTGGTTTAGGTTAACTTTAATAGGTTGATAACACTTAACCGTTATAACATGACTAGATGATGGGTTGGCTTAACTTGAATGGATTGATAACACCTAACCGATATAACCTGATGTGTGGTAGGGTTAAGTAAATACACGAGGGTAACACTTAACCATTATAATATGGCTAGTGGATGAGTTTGAGTTAACATACACTTAACCAAACTAACGTGAGGTGTGGTAAGGGTTAAGTTAACACAGGGGAGAACGCTTAACCGATATAATAAGATATGCGGTAGGGTTAAGTAACACAAGAGAGAACACTTATCCAAGGTAACATGATGGGGGGTGGTGTTAAGTTAACTTGAATGGATAACACTTAACCAACCTGTGGGGGTATACGAATGGACCCTAGGAAAGCACTAGTAGTAGGACCCATTTCAGCAGTAACCCACATTAGGTATCAACGGTACCCTGAGCTAGGCAGGGTGGGGCACGATTACTGGGCTGATTATAAGCGGTCAAAACTGCGGCGGGTGATGCTGCAGTGCAGGTTCCAACGGATTACGGGCGTGCACGTATTCCGGAGTGGAAAATTTAGCCACTGGGCATCAGTAGATATAAAGTTGTGCATCAAAAATTGTGCCGGGGTTGCCATCCTAGGGATTGATACACCCTAGGGTAGGACCAGCACAGGTATCTACCAATAGGGGGTCGCATGACACAAACAAGAACTAGGTCGAGTAGGAGATGATCGATTAGGGTAGTAAGGATACATCTAACACATTCATGACAATTGGGCTGGTCGGGGTGAAATCCTCATATTAGATGTAGTCCTGAAGGCTACCACAACTACGGGGTTGGGATAACCTTAGTATATAACACATGTGAAACATTGTAAGTAAGAGCCGATCAATTAAGATATGTACGGTGGGGAGATGAAACTGTCAATATGAGGTGGGACCCTCATCGTAGGATATATACCTATAAACTATCGTGTGGGTTAGGGGGGATCACTTATCTTGTAATTATAACCAAGTAAACTAACTGGAACGCTAGTTAGGTGGTGCAGAGAATATAGGAAATCAAGGAAAATATGGTAATGGTGAAGCTTAGAAATCTTGCGATGTTATAGAAACCTTGCGATATGATACTTGGTAGGAACCTTGTGATGCTACTCTTGATAGGAAGTATAGGATGTTATACTTGATTCATCGTGCCTGTAGCTTACCTTGTCATCATGCTTATGTTTACTTTCAGTTTATTCCTGTCATATTATCTTTACCTGTTTTTATGCCGAAAGTCACTAGGACTTACTCAGTCTTTATGACTAACCCGGTTTGTTTCGCCTCTTTTTCTTCCGTTCCCCCCCGGTTTGTAGGATGGGAATACAGCTTAGTTCGGATCTTACCAACCCCCAAGGCTCTTTCATGTACGTCTTGGATTTCTCTTGGCTATGGCTTGCTTTGCTTTTTTGGGAATACTATAGTTTATTTTTATGCTTCTTTGTTTTTGAGCAAGACAGATATTTTAGCTATGTAATTGAGTATTGGAAGTTGATGGGCTTTTATTGTAAACTATTATAATTAATAAATGATTTGAAGTACTTCTACTTAACTTTCCGCTATTTTATACATGTCTGTCTTGTAATATTTCTGTTCCAGTACCCATAATGCTCCATTAAAGTTTAGGCATTACTTTTGTGAGTTACCTTTACGGATGTGGGGTGTTACATATATATTTCATCGATTTCCGTTTAAATCGTATTTTATAAAATATTTATAAATTCATTTTAAAAGGATTTTAACTTCATTTTTAATTTAAAATCAAAATTGAATATTCTATATTTTTATCTTATAAAAATGTAATATTTTCAAAATATTAAATTTTGAAATCACTTCTTTACGATATTCATTATAAAATGAATAAAATCGACCAACAAACCCGTTTGGGTTAAAAATGACGTTCCTACTTAATTCGGCCTCATATTTTTATATTTTTATGCTCATCTAAAAATCGACATAAAAATCATAATCTTACTCTTCATTGATTATTATTTTAAAATATTCATTATTTTAAAATATTATTTATTTTAAAAGATTCTTTATTTTTGAATATTCTTTATTTTAAAATATTCTGAATCGGAATGCGACTCAATCAATTACCATATAATTTCATTTATATGGGTTTCATACATTGCATGTATATAACAATAATGATAAATAATCATTAAACAATCCATTCACATCAAGAGTGAAATTTATAACCGTGTGAGCATTAAAATAAATAAATAATGCTCAACACAGACTGTCAGTCCATCGATTGACATACAACTAAATATTGGGACTAGTGTATGTCAAATTTCATTCCAAAACCTGTGTGGGGTTTTCAAACAACAACAGTTAATTCAAATAAATCATTGGTTAATAAATTTAACCCATTATAATTCGGTTTGAATTATTTCTAATATCTCTAAAATAATACTGTTAATGTTTTAATCTAGCAAACTTTCTAATTTCGCCAACATAATAATGTTAATATTGGACAAATATACATCTTTCTAATTCTCCAACATGTAAATTTTTAATGATCCCTCCATGTAATAAAAATGTAATTTTTATTGTTGAAAATGTTTTCTTTCAACAACACATAACCCTTAACAAATAAATGACATTTATATCCTAGCATAACATTCTCTAACAATAGCATTTTCTAACAAAAATGATATTTTTAATCTAACATAATATTTTTATATTAACATGACATTTCTAAATAAATGACATTTTTTATAATAACATGACATTCCCAAATAAATAATATTTTTATAATAATATGACATTTCTAAATAAATGACATTTTCATAATAACATGACATTTTCTAATAAAATGACATTTTTATTTAACGTGAACATATTCTAAATAAATGACATTTTATTGACATGAACATATTCTAAATAAATGGCATTTTATTGACACATCATTATTTCTAAATAAATGACAATTTATTATGACACAACATTATTCCTAAAGAAATGACAATTAAGTGTGATACAACATTATTCCTAAATAAATGACAATTAAGTGTGATACAACATTATTCCTAAATAAATGACAATTAAGTGTGATACAACATTATTCTTGAATAAATGACAATCAAGTGTGATACAACATTATTCCTAAATAAACATTATGCCTAAATAAATGACAGTTAAGTGTGATACAACATTATTCCTAAATAAATGACAATTAAGTGTGATACAACATTATTCCCAAATAAATGACAATTAAGTTTGATACAACATTATTTCTAAATAAATGACAATTTAATATGACACACATTATTCCTAAATAAATGACAATTAAATGTGACGCAACAATATTCCTAAATAAATGACAATTTATTATGACACATCATTATTTCTAAATAAATGATAATTAAATGTGACACATCATTATTTCTAAATAAATGGCAAATTATTATGACACATCATTATTTCTAAATAAATGACAATTTATTATGACACATCATTATTTCTAAATAAGTGACAATTAAATGTGACACAACATTATTCTAAATAAATTACAATTTATTATGACACATCATTATTTCTAAATAAATGAAAATTTAAATGCGACACAACATTATTCTAAATAAATGACAATTAAATGTGACACACATTATTCCCAAATAATTGACAATTAAACGTGACACACATTATTCCTAAATAAATGACAATTAAGTGTGATACAACATTATTCCTAATACGACATTTCTAACAAAAATGATGTTTTTGTTCTAATATGATATTTTATAACAAAATGACAATTTAATCTGACAAGAAGATATAATTCAACAAATCATCACAACTACCATTAATCAGTCAATCTAAATCTTATACAACGCATATATGCGTATTATATGGCGTACTTTAATATCACAAACACGATATATTTAAATAAATATATATATATATATATATATTAAAATTGAGAATTCTCACACATCACATACATGTATTTTAATAGCGATTACTTGTAAATTTCACATCGCAAATCAACAATTAAATTTGATTTAAATTAGATATCTCACCTTGATCGGATCAAATTGTTGAATACGATGATTTTAATTAAATTAAATGAAGAAGTTTAATTTAATCAAAATTTCCAATTACTTCAGAATTTGTCCAGGTCAGTTCCATACTGTAGATGTCTTCATGGCTGTTCCAACGCAACCGATGATTCGCAAAATGGACCTCGTATGACAATGTTACAATAATTTATATATTAATTACAATTTTAAACAATTAATTAACAATTAATTTGCTTAATCCCCAAATTAATTCATCTCCTACCCGTGGCCTTATCTGTAGCAAATCGAACCCATGCTCCATCGTGAAAACCCATCGATGCCGCCTTTGTAACACCCTACCTCCGTTAAGGTCACTCACAATGGGAATGCATTAAATTCAGTGGAGCATCATAAGTGTATAGAACAGACAAATTACAAAACAGACAAAATTTATAAAGCGGAAATTAAATTAAATTTTACTTTATTGATAAAACACCAACGTGGTAAAACAGCTTGTACAAAGATTGTTTTCCAACACCAAAATACTAATACCCATAACAATAAAGCATCTGTCTTGTATAACAAAATAAAGAAGCATAAAATGACAATGATTTTCCCCAATAAAGTATGAGCCAGCCATAGCAGTGGAAAAGAGAGTTCAGAGCTATACATCGTCTATCTTCGACCTTGGAAAGAAAACTTAGCAAAGTAGTAATATTCCCTCCCTGTGAACCTGGGGGGAACGGAAGCAAAGAGGCGAAACAAACTAGGTCTGACATAAATCTGGTAAGTCCAGTGACTTTCAGCATGTAAATAGGTAAAAGCATCATGACATGAATAAACTGGATACAAGACATAACCATGATAATAAGCATAGCAAGACAACAAATGATGAGTGCTAGATATGGTACAGAAGCTGAACAGGATATGATGATTGCGCTTCTAATTATTAAGATATTTCCTACATCACACCGTTAGGTATGACAAGGCAAGATACACGAATGCGCTTCGGTTCTTTCTCTAGTTTCCTATTTTCTCTGCACCACCCAACTAGCATCCTAACTAGTGTCTATATAGAATGATTCGTATTCCCTACTAGTGTCCGAAATAGTATCCAGTGTAAAATATTAATCGCGATCTGAATCCCACAATTGTGGTAGCCTTCAGGTATACATATAGTATGAGGATCTTACCTCAATCAGCCTAATGGCCATGAAGATGTTAGATGTGTCCTTACTACCTTAACCGATCGACTCCCTATCGTATGTATTCATTACTTGTGTCATTCGGGCCCGCTTGTATGTAGATACCTATGCTGGTCCCACCATGGGGTGTATCAATTCCTGTGGTGGCAACCCGACACAAATTCAAGATGCATAGTGTATACTACTGATGCCCAGTGCCTGCTTTTCCCTCTCCAGAGCACGTGCGCGCCCGTACTCCGTCGAGACCTACACTACTGCACCACCCACCGCTATTTTGACTGCTTATAATTAGCCCAGTAATCGTGCCCCACCGTGCCTAGTTCATTGTACCATGATACATCTATGTGGATTACTACTGAAATGGGTCCCCATTACTAGGGTTTCTGAATCAACATGTTATAATGGTTAAGTGTTCCCAATTTAACTCAACCCCACCCATTTGCTTAATTAACATGTTGTATTGGTCAAGTGTTGACTATTCATGTGTTACTTAACCTTCCCACTAATTTATGCACATTTATATAACGGTTAAGTTTGTGGGCCTATATATATACTAATATTGCCCACTTACCCAAGATTTACTTAACCCTTTCCCTTATCAAGTCCATATGTATTATTGGTTAAGTTTACCTTAACCCTATTTACTTTGTAATATTGGTTAAGTGCCAACAATCAATTCAAGTTAACTTAACCCACACATTCATCATGTTGTATTGGTTATGTGTCATCAATCCAGTCGAGTTAACTTAACCCACCCACTTGTCATGTTACATTGGTTAAGTGTTTCCTTCTTTTGTTGCTTAACCCTACCACACATCATGTCATTAGGGATGCACACAACCCATATCCAACCCGACCCAACCCACCAACCCGACCCAACCCACATAAACCCAACCCATCCTAGTTCGGGTCGGATATGGGTTACAATTTGTAACCCATACTATATGCGGGTCGGGTTTGACATTTTGTTCAACCCAACCTCATTTTAACCCAACCCAAACCTATTTAAAAAAACTAATTTAATATCCATTCAATTAAAATTAGAATAGTATAATCCTAGAATAATGTTTATGTATTCTATAATAAATGTACAAAAAACTATTTCATGTCAATCCAAACTAGATAGAATTTGATAAATATATTTTAAAGAGCATTTTAATGTATTTTAAAATGAAACACTTGCTCAACTATGTAGTAAATTAATTTCATATGATGTGTTTTACAATGAAATTTTAATTATATGTCTTGTAATGAATCGGTTATTTTAAATGCATTATGCTAGCTAAAATCTGATATATTATGCTGAATATTTTGATATAATTTTTAGAAAAAATCCATCATATTCTCATTTTTTATTGTATTCAAGTGACCCAACCCAACCTTACTTAACCCGACCCAACCCATACTTCAACCCAACCCATATCCAACCTCATATAGGGTCGGGTACGGGTTGAGCTACCTTAAACCCATACCTATGTGGGTCGGATAAAGTATTTGGTCTAACCCGACCCAACCCATACTTTGTGCAACCCTACATGTCATATTGGTTTAGTATTACCCATTAACTTAACCCCCTCGTTCATCATGTAATATTGGTTAAGTATTTCTTATTAACTAATCCCTACTCGTCTGTTTAATTAACATGTTATATTGGTTAAGTGTTTCTTATTAACTTAACTCTACTCCTTCTTAGCATGTCTTGTTTATTAGCATTATCATTCATTAATGCCTTAACCTCTCACATTAGAACTGTTGTTTGCGGTTGCTGGATGTGCCGGGCAGTTCAGGGCAGACTTCTACCACAAACTCAATCTAACCTCGGGTTTTGGGCTAAATGCGCTACCCTCTCACATTAGATCTGTGTTGTTGCGGTTACTAGATGTGCCGAGCGGTTCCGGACAGTTTTACGTCGCAACTCAATCTAACCTTGGGTTAGGCATGTTCAACTTTTTGCAAATTTACATATTTACTGTACATGTCAAAGTCTAGATTTTATATGCTAATTATCCCAAATTTACAAAACTAGTCATGTTCCAATTCTCAAATTATGCCCAACAAAGCCAATTGCTAGTCATTACTCAAAATAGTTTACACCCAATCTTCCCAAATTTGAAAAAATATTCATGCCTAAAGTCAGAATATATATATATGTTTGGCGTCCCAACCAATAGTTATTCCCATTCCAGGTTTAATATTCCAATTTGCAGTTCACGCCCAAAACATGCCAATTAACCCAAACTTGTAGTTATAATAATAATAATAATGTCCCAATCTCAATTACAAGTTTTGCCCAACAATTTCACTGAATAAGTTATGCTCAATTATTTCACCAAATACATTATGCCCAATATTTACCTAAAATAGGTTATGCTCAAATATTCCCCGTATTCCAATCGTTCGTATTTCGCGATTTCAGCCTAGGTTCGAAGGTAACCCAGGTTCATAAAAGAAAAAGGAAATAGGCAAAGAGAGAGAAGGAGCATAAAATAAGAATAGGCATAAAAATAGGCATGTAACAACAGATTCAGTACAGGAAATTTAGATCCAACAAAGATAGATTCTTGAATAAACTGATACAATCATTATCGCAGGCATAAAAATAATATCATGAGCCAAAAAGGATTATATGCCTGATGTACAACAAAGATAGTCATGATTGAATCGATATAATGACTTCTTAGGCATGTAAAATCATGGATTCGATAAAAAGACAGGGATAAATCGAAAAAATTGTCTTATCATCAAGCATGGTCTTAGATTCATTTTATTACATGCCAAGATTACAATTAGTTATTTAAATCTGAAAATAATGTGAACTTATAGAAAAGAGTGGATCTTGTATTCTGGGATCTGATTTCTGAATTTGAAAAGCTATCCTCTGATGTAGACTATTGATTCTCTAGTTTGGACTTGGTTTGGAGCTTTCTAACTTGATTTGTAGTTTAGAGAAAAATGGAGGCTATGCTGGTTGGCCATGGACCGCATGACGACTTCTTAGAGCAAGATTATGAGGTTTAGGGTTGAGGTTTAGGTTGATTATTTAGAAGTTTGGATAAATGTGAGCCGTTAGATCAACCTAGGAGTAATCAGAGCCATCCAAACCAAATAGAGCCAACCAGAAGTCGCCACATATGCCCTAGTGACTCAGAAATCGACCATCAAGCCAAACAGTGAAGGCCACATCAACTCAGGGCTTAGAAAAATCGTCATAGGAACCAGATCCAAAAGGGGTCAACACCTATGTCGACTCCCCTATATGGGGGTCAACACTTATGTCGACACCCCCTTGTGCGGGTCAACACCCTGAGTGGAAAATTTCCCGCTCAGCCAGTTTTCTTCCGAATTTGAATTTTGAACTGGTTTTTAATTATTATTATTTAATTTCTGTTTGAACTTGAAAACTTCTGAAATCCATAACTTCTTCATACGGAGTCCGACTCACGCAAACTCAGACTCTATCTCAAGCAGATTTCAGAGACGAACGCAATGGCGTAATCCATTTCCCTTATTTGCCACTTTTAAATTTTATAATTCTTTAATTCGTTACTTTAATATTCACAGAAAATATGGGGTGTTACATTCTCCCCTCCTTAAGAGGATTTTGTCCCCGAATTCTTTAAGTTAAGAAGAATGTATCCTAACGTCCAACATCCATCTACTCAACCATCAATCATAGGCATCCATTGTCCTTAAAAATATTTCTAATGCTTTCGTGATCATATGCATAGTGTGTGTACATGCCCTTATCTAATGCAAAATCAGGCGGTCTACTGATTCATTTGACCTGCTTAGTGCGAATTATGTCAGTGCTATGAGTCCATCATGTATGCAATTACTCCTAATCGTATTTTATAACTTCTACATGAGTTCTTAATCATTCATACAAATGCAACATGCATATGATAACACATCAAGTTTCAATCCATATACAAATACATATATGCATATGCAATATGAAAGTGACTGAGCCGATCTAGTGCCTAATTTGTGTGTGTATGCATCCTCGAGCAACCACTAGCAAATACTTACATCCACTTGCATCCACCAAACATAACATGCCTCAAACACATGTTTACATCCATTGGCTTCTACACAAGGACTGAGGATAAGACCGAGAGGATATACTCAAAAGATAAAGACTAGTATGCAAATAATTTCTACAGAAAAAGTGAGATCAAGGATATACCCTCAAAAAGGGTATGATGCGTGTATCTAATCTTCAGTCTTCGAAGTCGCATCTTCTTGAGCTTCACTGCATTGTGCTCTGACTGTCTTAACTTCACGATTGCGTAGCTTCTTAATTTCTATTTCCCAAATATAATTTGGTACTCATTTCACTGTCGCCTCTTGTTCCACCTCTTCTCCTTCTAGTTTACTCGGCACTACAACTTCTGCTCTGTTATGCTAACATTCCAAGAACTATCACTTGAAAATAAATAGATGCTAACCATGTTACCAAGTGTATATACTAAGATGAATAGAGGTCTCACCTCTACTTAGCTTACCCATCATGTAACAAATCTAAGGATCTTCATGTCACGCCGCTCCTATCCGATCCAAAAGCGTAGGCTGCTCTTCTAGCGATGCCAACTAACTTAACCGAAGGTTTTAAAATAAAAGGTTGATATGTATTCTGAACTTTTCCTTTCTACGTAAAGAGGACTTGATGTTAACCTTTTTCTTTTTAAGGCATCCTCTACGACCTTACCATTCCTTCTTACATCGAAATGACGCCTAGTCCCGTGCTGCATGCATCCATGTATATCGTAAACCTTTTACTACCTTAAGGTAAAAGTCAAAACTGGGGCCGTTGTAAGAGCCCTCTTCGATCATTGGAAAGCGACACCACAATCAATATCCCGAGAAAAGGTTAGATTCTTCTTCATTAGTCCAGTAAGTAGGGCTAATACCTTCGCATAGTCCTTAATGAACTTCCTATATTAGCCCGCTAGTCCAAGAAAGCTTCTTACTTCTGTTGCATTCCTTGGGACCTTCCAGTCTTGCACCGCAATTATTTTTGCAGGATCTATTGTTATCCCTTCCTTGGATATCTTATGTTCTACAAACCTTACTTCTTCTCTTTAAAAATGATATTTGGAGAACCTAGCCTTAAGCTGATGCACTTGGACGGTATCCTAAACTTCCCTTAGATGCAAAGCATATTCTTCCCCACTTTTAGAGAAAACCAAAATATCATCTATGCACAAGCGAAGTGAGCCATCCGCCTTTATAGCGAAAACAACCGGAGCACCCCATTTGGAAGTACTTCGCCTTATGAGCCCTTTCTCAAGTAATTCTTTTACTTGTTTACTGAGCCCTTCCTTTCCCTTGGAGTCATGTGTCGTACAGGTAATGCAACTGGCTTTGCATTGTCAACTAGATATATGCGGAAGTTTATCTCGCGTTTTTGGGGATAAACCCCTAACCTAATCAAAAACATCTGCGTACTCATGGGCTACTCTAACGGATCACAAATCGTCGATAGATGCATCAAGTGATTCTAGGTAGCTAAGCTAAACTGATCCCTTAGGATCGTACGAAATCTCGAGGGTATTTTCGTGGCAAGTCAAAAGTCTAACTACCCTCCTTTCACTATTACTAGCTAAACAATTCATGCCTAGAATCAAACCATAGCCCATGAAACCAAAACATAAGCATTACACTTAATCTTAATACTTAATATAGTTATTCTAAAATCCTTACAAACCAAAGATAAATGAGACAAACCACCAATTGGATTTGAGACAAGAATGGGACCCTCTACTCTACTTGTACTAAGGTGAAGAGACTCGACTATGGAAGCAGATAGGAAAGAATGTGAAGCGCCAGAGTCAAACAAAGTTCGGAAAGGAAAATCAAACTTTCAACAAAAATGGTGCTATCTCTCTCATGTCCTGGTGCCATGAGAGCATGAACCAGTCCTCCATAAGTGGGTCCTGTCCTCTGCCCTTGCCATGTCCTTCGGGCAATCCTTGATAAGATGCCCTGCCTCACCATACTGAAAACAACCACCTGTCTTCTTTTCCCTACAATTAAATGACCTGTTATACCACAGAAAAGACACTTCCTACAATCGCGGGATCTATTATTTCTTCTACCCTCCTTATATTCCAATCCCTTGTTTGTAATTCTTCCACTTTGTCCTCTTTCTTTTCACCTTTCTCCTTCTGCGTGGATTAAGCTATATCAACCAGCTTCTTATCCTTGGGCTTGTGCTCCTTGGCCTAAACTCACTTATTATCATCCTTACTATCCTTGTGTATCTTGTTGACAAGTTTCTCGAAACTACCTCCATCGCACGACAACCTACAAAGCTTGAAAGGAGATTAGCCACAGGTGAAACTACTGCGACTATAGATGGAGGTTGGGCACTATCTCTCCCTCGACATGTTGTATGCCTACGAATCTATGGAGAAAAGAAAGGAAGAAGAGATTCAAATAGAGAACCGAAAGATAGTGCATATGGATTTGGGGAATATGCCTTTCACAAACAATACTTTTCTCTTGAAAAACGCTTCTTTAAAATATGTTTTTGTAAATACTTCTTTATAAAAATACTTGTGAAAGCGATTTTCAGAATCTTTTTTATCTGTTCTGGTAACCTTTAGCTCTGATACCATGTGTAACACCCTACCTCCGTTAAGTTCACTCACAAAGGGAATGCATTAACTTCAGTGGAGCGTCATAAGTATATAGAATAGATAAATTACAAAATAGACAAAATTTATACAGCGGAAAATAAATTAAACTTTACTTTATTGATAAAACAGCAACTTGGTAAAACAGCTTGTACAAAGATTGTTTTTCAACACCAAAACACTAATACCTTTTATAATAAAGCATCTGTCTTGTATAACAAAATAAAGAGGAATAAAATGGCAATGATGTTCCCCAATAAAGCATGAGCTAGCCATAGCAGTGGAAAAGAGAGTTCAGAGCTATACATCGTCTATCTTCGAGCTTGGAAAGAAAACCGAGCAAAGTAGTAATATTCCTTCCCTGTGAACCTGGGGGGGGGGAGCCAAGAGGCAAAACAAACTAGGTCAGACATAAGTCTGGTAAGTCCAGTGACATTCAGCATGTAAATAGGTAAAAGCATCATGACATGAATAAACTGGATACAAGACATAACCATGATAATAAGCATAGAAAGACAATAAATGATGAGCGCCAGATATGGTACACAAGCTTAACAGGCCATGATGGTTGCGCTTCTAATTATTAAGATATTTCCTATACCACACCGTTCGATATGACAAGGCAAGACACACTGAATGTGCTTCGGTTCTTTCTCTGGTTTCCTATTTTCTCTGCACCACCCAACTAGCATCCTAACTAGTGTCTATATAGAATGATTCGTATTCCCTACTAGTGTCCCAACTAGTATCCGGTGTTAAATAATAATGGTGATCCCAACCCCGCAATTGTGGTAGCCTTCAGGTTTACATCTAGTATGAGGATCTTACTCAATCAGCCTAATTGCCATGAAGATGTTGGATATATCCTTACTACCTTAATCGATCGGCTCCCCATCATATGTATTCATTACTTGTGTCATTCGGCCCCGCTTGTATGTAGATACCTGTGCTCGTCCCACCATGTGGTGTATTAATTCCTATGGTGGCAACCTGACACAAATTCAAGATGCACGGTGTATACTACTGATGCCTAGTGCCTGCTTTTCCCGCTCCGAAGCACGTGCACGCCCGTACTCCGTCGAGACCTACACTGCTACACCACCCGCCGCTATTTTGACCGCTTATAATCAGCCCAGTAAGCGTGCCCCACCCTGCCAAGCTCAGGGTACCATGATACATCTATGTGGGTTACTGCTGAAATGGGTCACCGTTACTAGGGTTTCTTAATCAACATGTTATAATGGTTAAGTGTTCCCAGTTTAACTTTACCCCAACCATTTGCTTAATTAACATGTTGTACTGGTTAAGTGTTGCCTATTCATGTGTTACTTAACCTTCCCACTGATTTACGCACGTTTATATAATGGTTAAGTTTGTGTGCCTATATATATACTAATATTGCCCACTTACCCAAGATTTACTTAACCCTTTTCCTTATCAAGTCCATGTGTATTATTGGTTAAGCTTGCCTTAACCCTATCAACTTTGTAAAATTGGTTAAGTGTCAACAATCAATTCAAGATAACTTAAACCACCCATTCATTATGTTGTATTGGTTAAGTGTCATCAATCCAGTCGAGTTAACTTAACCCACCCACTTGTCATGTTACATTGGTTAAGTGTTGCCTTCTTGTGTTACTTAACCCTACCACACATCACGTTATATTGGTTAAGTGTTACCCATTAACTTAACCTAACTCGTTCATCACATTATATTGGTTAAGTATTTCCTATTAACTTAACCCTATTCGTCTGTTTAATTAACATGTTATACTGGTTAAGTGTTTCTTATTAACTTAACCCTACTCCTTCTTAGCATGTCTTGTTTACTAGCACTAATTCATTCATTAATGCCTTAACCTCTCACATAAGAACTGTTGTTTGCGGTTGTTGGATGTGCTGGGCAGTCCCGGGCAGACTTTGTAACACCCCGCCTACGCTAGGGTCACTCACAAAGGGAATGCACTAGCTTTGGTGGAGCATTATCTAAGTAAACATACACAGAAGTATTACAAGATAGAACATATTAAACAGTGGAAGAAGAACCAAATTTCATTACTTTAAAATCTAGAAAGGTCTAAAGCCTTTTACATCAAAATGCTATTAAATCCGTTACATCAAAATCTGTCTTGCAATAGTAAAGAAGCATAAAACCATAGTCATAAATCATTCCCCAATAAAACAGTAAAGCAAGCCATAGCCAAAAGCAATCCAAGCCTTCATTAAATAGCCTTGGAGCTTGGTAAGACCCGAACTAAGATGTGTTCCCACCTTGTGAACCTGGGGGGGGGGGAATGGAAGAAAAAGAGGCGAAACAAACTGGGTCAGTCATAAAGACAGAGTAAGTCCTAGTTACTTTCAACATAGAAACAAGTAAAAGTAACATGACATGTATAAACTAAAAGTAAACATAAGGATGATGACAAGATAGGCAAGTTAAACTAAGATAACAAGATAAACTACGGTAACAAGATAAACTAAGGTCACAAGAAAACTAAGGTAACAAGATATACTACGGTAACAAGATAAACTAAGGTCACAAGAAAAACTGAGGTAACAGGATAAGCTACGTATAGCATCGCATGTTTAACGTTCTCTGCACCTACTGTACTAGTACCCCAACCCGTATCATCCCTTCCATGTATATGTACAGTCCCTTGCCGTTTATCGTACGGGTTTCATCACACATTTCTAAACTTCTTCAACGTAGTGCCACCATTCTTGAAATCGTTTGGACTGCCACCCTTGTTCTGGCTAGGTTTCCTTATCATGAACTATCGCGTGTTCAACTAGGATTTATGCCACCTAGGACCACTAGGGATTATGCTACCTATTGAACGTTTACTAGATCCGTTTAGGATATATGCCACCTAGGACCACTAGGGATTATGCTACGTAACGAATTCAACGTAACGATTTGTTAATCGATCAGCTCCCTACAAGTCCTAGCTCGTTCATGTGTCTGTGTCATACGTCCCAATCAAGAAATGTAGTCACTTGTGCTAGGTCCACCATAGGGTGTATCAAGCCCTATGGTGCCAACCATCGACACGAATCAAGCACGCACAATGTAAACCTACGGGTGCCAAATGCCTGCTTTTTCAACTCCGGACTACGTGCACCACCATAGTCCGCCTTAACCTACAATGGTGCACCAACTCAGCCGTCGTTCTGGTCTCTTACAATCAGCCCAGTAATCGTGCCCCACACTTCCTAGTTTCAGGGTACTGTGATACATCTAGCGGGTTACTGCTGAAAAGGACCGCGCAACTAGGGTTTCCGTCCAGTAGGTTAAGTGTTGTCATTTAAATTCGAGACTTAACCCCATTAGTCTAGCATGTCAAGTTGGTTAAGTGTTATCATTCAAGTTCGTGACATAACCCGCCTACGTGTCATGTCAAATTGGCTAAGTGTTGTCGTTCAAGGTTCATGACTTGGCCCTATGAATCATCTGTCAAGTTGGTTAAGTATATTCAATCAGTTCATGACTTAACCCTATCAAATCATCGTGTCCAACTGGTTAAGTATATTCAAGCGGTTCATGGCTTAACCCTATCAAATCATTGTGTTAAATTGGTTAAGTATATTCAAGTGGTTGATGACTTAACCTTATCAAATCATCATGTTAAATTGGTTAAGTATATTTAAGCGGTTCATTACTTAACCCAACCAAATCATCATGTCAAATTGGTTAAGTATATTCAAGCGGTACATGACTTAACCCTATCATGTGGCATTAATTCATTAATGCACCCCAACCTCTCACATCAGACCTGTTGTTATGGTCACTGGATATGCCGGGCAGTTCCAGGCAGATTTACACCACAACTCAGTCTGACCTCGGGTTTCGAGCGCGATAGGACCAACAACCCACATTGGATCCTATTGTTTGCATTAACTGGATTTGCAGGGCGGTTCCGGGCAGATTTACACTGCAAACTCAACCCAACCTCCAGGTTGCCATTTTCATGTTTATTCTAATGTCATGTCCATGTTCAAGTTTCATGTCCAGTTCGTGTCAAGTTCCAAGGATAATTTTTATGCCTACATCTAGATTCAAGTTATGACAATGTTCATGTTTGAAGTTTTGCCTATTATCGAGTTCATAATTCATGTTCATAACCAATTCATGTTTTTGCCTATTCTATCCAAATCGTATTCCCATCGCACATGAATGTGAATCGATCTATACTACAAATAAATCCAAATCTCGAAATAGAGGGAATAGCATCAGAACTGTGATAGGCAAAAAGGGACTAGCATAAAGCGATAAAAGGGGTTACATGACTAGTATGATATAACTTGAGGTAATTAGTTACAACATTACTGGCATATAGGATTTCAAATATAGCAAGATAAGGCGATGGTCATGATAAACGCCGAAAAAGAATAGGCATGCAAAAGCAAGCCAAATACAAGGATAATGGATCCAGTGGTTTTGGTGTACATAATAGCGAATAAACTAAGCAAGTCACACCCTAGGTATACGCTGCCAATTCGGTGCACAACATGGTTTTCAACTATAGTGTCATGGGCATGAACAATCAACTATAATAGTCTTAAGCAATCAACCCCAATAGTCAAAGCTAGGAATCTCATAGTTATGAATCATAAGCGACTCATCACAATAATCATGGATAATTATCAAAAATAGTTCTAGGCAAATGGTCATAGGCAATTAACAGTAATAGTTTCAAATTCATGGTCATAGATAATGGACTTATGTTCATAATAATTCTCATAGTCAAGAGTCATAGGTGATTAGCCACAATGGTCTTTGTCATAGTCATAGGCAATAGCCTTATGTTCATTGTCATAGGCATAGGCATAGTCTTATGCAGTCATAGTCACAGACATAGTCTTATGTTCACAGTCACAGTCATAATCATAGTCATATGTCATTAACAATGGTTTCAACGTCGTAGACAATATTCCCAATAGTCAAGATCCAAGAATTTATGTTACAATCTAGCATTTGAATAATAAACCAGGTCCAACAACATGAATAGGCATGGTTCAATCGATAAGAAATAACCCAAAATCATAGATTCAAGAAGAGACAAGAACAGATCCAAATAGAAAATCAAGCTTAGGTCCAATTTCATTTTATTCCATGTCCATATCAAATTTATCAAGTTTCAATCTCAAAGTAACTAGAACTTACAGAGCGCGGATCGAGAATTAAAGTGTAGAGATTTGATTCTAGAAACGGTTGTTGCAGTTGTTGAATCTCTACTTGTTTAGTCTTGTTCTAGTTGAAAACCCCCAATTCGCAATTCCTAGATGTTGTCTTGATGAAGAAGTAGTAGCCATTCTCTCTTTAATTTAATTGTTTCAGAAACATCATAAGGACAGAATGAAATGGTGTGGAGAGAATGAGGCTAGGGGTGGGTTTATATAGGATTAGGCAAACGAATCTGGACAGAAAACGAGGTCAAATACATCAGAATGCTTCAGGTTCAGGAAGTGGGCTCGGGAGGCAGGTCGACCCCCAGGTCGACACTATGGTCGACCTGGTCCCTGGGAGGTCGACAGTATAGTCGACCCTCAGGTCGACCTGGTCCATGGGTGGGAATTTTCCCGCCCAGCTTGTTCTTGGATTTGAATTCAAATTTCGAATTCGAATTTCGAGCTGTTTTTTATTATGAAAATTCCTGAAACTTTGGAGGGTCATATCTCCCTCAAACGGACTCCGATTTTTGAAAACTCGGACTCTATTTCATGTAAAATTTCAAGATGAACGCAATGGCTTAACCCTTTTCCCTTGATTCTTATTTTAAAAATTAATTCTGCCTTGATTTCTACTTTCAACATGTTATAAAAATACGGGTTATTACGTTCTCCCCTCCTTAAAGGATTTCGTCCCCGAAATCTTCAAGTTAAGAAGAATGTGTCCTACATCCAATCATCCATCTACTCAATCATCCATCACAGACATCCATTGTCCTTAAGAGATTTCTAATGTTGTATGAACATATGTAGAAAGTGTGTGTATATGTTCTTTATCTAATGCAAATGATCAGGCCTGATTGATCTTCTTAATGCAAAATATGTTTAGTGCCATGGGTCCAACATGTATGCAAAATAGTCCTAGTCACATAAACACTATATGTGTGCACAAACATTCATCCATATGCAACATTCACATGATAACACATTCAATTTCATCCATAAACAAGTATAAACACTCATGCATAAGCAATATGAAAATGTGTCTGAGCCGATCTAGTGCCTAATGTGTGTTATGCAACCACGAGAAACCACTTGTGACCACTTGCAACCACTTGCAACCATCAATCATAAAATGTCTCAAACACATGTTTCACCTAATTGTTCCTCTAACGATATAGCCGAATGATAGAAGCAAGTAAAAACTTTGTGCCCATTAGGCAATGTCAAAGCTGGAAATCTACGTCACATATATACTGAATAGGAGAAGAACTCCCTAAGCACCAGCCCATATCCTATAAATCCCAAAATGTTTTGTCAACCCAACGGACATCCTCAAGCCCCAACATGTATTACTAACAGATAAGTCATACTCCCTATGGGTTTTGCAACAGAAATAGGATTGAGAATAGGACCGAGAGGTTATACTTAAAAGATAGCATGCAAGTCTCTACAGGAAAAGAGGAATCAAGGATATACTCTTAAAAAGAGATATGATGCACGTATCTAGTCTTCAATCTTCTAAGTCGTATTTCCTTGAGCTTAACTCCATTGTGCTTTGACCATCTTTAACTTCACAATTTCGTAGTTCCTTAATTCTTGTTCCCAGAATATGAGTTGGAACTCATTCCACTGTCGCCTCTCGTTCCACTTTCCCTTATCCTCCTTCTAGTATACTCGGCTTAAACATAACTGCATACTCATGGTTTCTTGCAAGCTCTCCAAAATTTACTAGTGAATCTTGGATCGCATTCACTTACTAGAAGGTGTTCCACATAAATGAATTATCTCTTGAAAATAAACAAATACCAACCATGTTGACAAGTGTACTTACTAAGGTGATTCTCTATAACTCATGCATAAGCGAAATGAACCATCCGCCTTAGTGGCGAACACTACTCGAGCGGATCGATAAATGTATCAAGAGATTCTAGGTAACTAAACATGGCAGAACCCTAAGGGTTACACTAGACTTCGAGGGCATTACCAAGGCATGTCAAGTGTCTAACTACCCTCTTTTCATACTCGAGAATGGTACCATTTCTGGACAACCACTCTATCCCTAGAATCAACCCATAGCCCAAAAACATAAGCTCTAATTCTAAACTCAACACTTAGCATAGACATTCTCAAATCCAAACAAGTCATGAATAAATGAGCCAATTCCCCAGCAGGATTTGAGACAAAAATTGGATCCTCTACTACGCTAGTACTAAGGTGCAGAGACTCAACTATCGAGGCAGAATTAAAAGATGTGATGTATAAAATCAAAGTTCCCACGGTATGATAGAAAAGAGAAGCTAAACTTTTAACAGAAACGTTACCACCTCTCTTAGGTATGCTAGTAGTGAGAGCACACAATTTCCCTCTCGACGATCTTGTTCTTTGCCCTTGTCCTTGTCCTACGATACTTAACTACATGTCCCTTTTTACCATACCAACGATGTTCTTTCTTATCATGGGTTTTATTATTCTTTTACTTTGACCTCTTCCCTTTCACCTTTTCCTCCTTCGTGGATAACGCCTTATCAACAAGTTTCACATCCTTAGGCTTGTGTTCTTTATCCTCGTTCTTACTATCCTTGTATAGATGGTTGAAAATTTTCTCGAAAGCTACTTCCATCGCACGGCAACCCTACAAAGCTTGAGATAAAATTAGTCGCAAGTAAAACTACTACGGCTACAGATGGAGGTTGGACACTACGTTGCCCTCCGACATGTGTCGCATGCCTACAAACTATGGTGAAAAAGAAAGAGAGAAGAGAGTCAAGGAGAGAATTAAAAGATAGTGCATATGGCTTTGGGGAATATGCCTTTCGTAAAACGAAACTTTTCTTGAAAAATGCTTCTTTGTAAATGGTTTCGAAAATAATTTCAAAAGGTTTTATAAACTTTTTCCCAGTCTGGTAACCTTCTGCTCTGGTACCAAATGTAGCACCCCACCTCCGCTAGGGTCACTCACAAAGGGAATGCACTAGCTTTGGTGGAGCATTATCTAGGTAAACATACACAGAAGTATAACAAGACAGAACATATTAAACAGCGGAGGAAGAACCAAATTTCATTGCTTTAAAATCTAGAAAGGTCTAAAGCCTTTTACACCAAAATGCTATTAAATCCATTACATCAAAATCTGTCTTGCAATAGTAAAGAAGCATAAAACCATAGTCATATATCATTCCCCAATAAAACAGTAAAGCAAACCATAGCCAAAAGCAATCCAAGCCTTCATTAATTAGCCTTGGAGCTTGGTAAGACCCGAATTAAGCTGTGTTCCCACCCTGTGAACCTGGGTGGGGGAGAACGGAAGAAAAAGGGGCGAAACAAACTGGGTCAGTCATAAAGACTGAGTAAGTCCTAGTGACTTTCAGCATAGAAACAAGTTAAAGTAACATGACATGTATAAACTGAAAGTAAACATAAGGATGATGACAAGATAGGCAAGTTAAACTAAGATAACAAGATAAACTACGGTAACAAGATAAACTAAGGTCACAAGAAAACTAAGGTAACAAGATATACTACGGTAACAAGATAAACTAAGGTCACAAGAAAAACTAAGGTAACAAGATAAGGTACATATAGCATCGCATGTTTAACGTTCTCTGCACCTACTGTACTAGTACCCCAACCCGTATCATCCCTTCCATGAATATGTATAGTCCCTTGCCGTTTATCATACGGGTTTCATCACGCATTTCTAAACTACTTCAACGTAGTGCCACCATTCTTGAAATCGTTTGGACTGCCACCCTTGTTCTGGCTAGGTTTCCTTATCATGAACTATCGTGTGTTCAACTAGGATTTATGCCACCTAAGACCACTAGGGATTATGCTACCTATTGAACGTTTACTAAATTTGTTTAGGGTTTATGCCACCTAGGACCACTAGGGATTATGCTAACTAACGAATTCCACTTAACGATTTATTAATCGATCGGCTCCCTACAAGTCCTAGCTCGTTCATGTGTCTGCGTCATATGGCCTAATCACGAAATGTAGTCACCTGTGCTAGGTCCACCATAAGGTGTATCAAGCCCTATGGTGCCAACCATCGACACGAATCAAGCACGCACAATGTAAACCTATAGGTGCCCAATGCCTGCTTTTTCAACTCTGGACTACGTGCACGACCATAGTCCGCCTGAACCTATAATGGTGCACCAACTCAGCCGTCGTTCTGGTCGCTTACAATCAGCCCAGTAATCGTGCCCCACCCTGCCTAGTTCTAGGGTACCATGATACATCTAGCGGGTTACTGCTGAAAAGGACCGCGCAACTAGGGTTTCCATCCAGTAGGTTAAGTGTTGTCATTTAAATTCGAGACTTAACCCCATCAGTCTAGCATGTCAAGTTGGTTAAGTGTTGTCATTCAAGTTCGTGACTTAACCCGCCTATGTGTCATGTCAAATTGGCTAAGTATTGTCGTTCAAGGTTCATAACTTGGCTCTACGAATCATCTTTCAAGTTGGTTAAGCATATTCAATCGGTTCATGAATTAACCCTATCAAATGATCGTGTCCAATTGGTTAAGTATATTCAAGCGGTTCGCGGCTTAACCCTATCAAATCATCGTGTTAAATTTGTTAAGTATATTCAAGCGGTTCATGAATTAACCATATCAAATCATCATGTTAAATTGGTTAAGTATATTCAAGCGGTTCATGACTTAACCCAACCAAATCATCGTGTCATATTGGTTAAGTATATTCAAGCGGTACATGACTTAACCCTATCATGTGGCTTTAATTCATTAATACACGCCAACCTCTCACATCAGACCTGTTGTTGTGGTCACTGGATATGCCGGGCGGTTCCGGGCAGATTTGCACCACAACTTAGTCTGACCTCGAGTTTCGAGCGCGATTAGACCAACTACCCACATTGGATCCTATTGTTTGTAGTAACTGGATTTGTCGTGCGGTTCCCGGTAGATTTACACTGTAAACTCAACCCAACCTCGAGTTGGCCATTTTCATGTTTATTCTAATGTCATGTTCGTGTTCAAGTTTCATGTCGAGTTCGTGTCATGTTTGAAGGATAATTTTTATGCCCACATCCAGATTCAAGTTATGATAATGTTCATGTTTGAAGTTTTGCCTATTATCGAGTTCATAATTCATGTTCATAACCAATTCATGTTTTTGCCTATTCTACCCAAATCGTATTCCCATCGCACGTGAACGTGAATCGATCTACACTACAAATAAATCCAAATCTCAAAATAGAGGGAATAGCATCAGAACTGTGATAGGCAAAAAGGGACTAACATAAAGCGATAAAAGGGGTTACAAGATTAGTATGATATAACTTGAGGTAATTAGTTACAACATTACTGGCATATAGGATTTCAAATCTAACAAGATAAGGTGATGGTCACGATAAATGCTGAAAAAGAATAGGCATGCAAAAGCAAGCCAAATACAAGGATAATGGATCCAGTGGTTTTGGTGTACATAATAGCGAATAAACTAAGCAAGTCACACCCTAGGTATACGCTGCCAATTCGGTGCACAACATGGTTTTCAACTATAGTGTCATGGGCATGAACAATCAAATATAATAGTCTTAAGCACTCAACCCCAATAGTCATAGGTAGGAATCTCATAGTTATGAATCATAAGCGACTCATCACAATAATCATGGATAATTATCAAAAATAGTTCTAGGCAAATGGTCATAGGCAATTAACAGTAATAGTTTCAAAGTCATGGTCATAGATAATGGCCTTATGTTCATAATAATTCTCATAGTCAAGAGTCATAGGTGATTAGCCACAATTGTCTTTGTCATAGTCATAGGAAATAGCCTTATGTTCACTGTCATAGGCATAGGCATAGTCTTATGCAGTCATAGTCACAGGCATAGTCTTATGCTCACAGTCATAGTCATAATCATAGTCTTATGTCATTAACAATGGTTTCAACGTCGTAGACAATATTCCCAATAGTCAAGATCCAAGAATTTATGTTACAATCTAGCGTTTGAATAATAAACCAGGTCCAACAACATGAATAGGCATGATTTAATCGATAAGAAATAATCCAAAATCATAAATTCAAGAAGAGACAAGAACAAATCCAAATAGAAAATCAAGCTTGGGTCCAATTTCATTTTATTCCATGTCCATATCAATTTTAACAAGTTTCAATCTCAAAGTAACTAGAACTTACAGAGCACGGATCGAGAATTAGAGTGTACAGATTTGATTCTAGAAACGGTTGTTGCAGTTGTTGAATCTCTACTTGTTTAGTCTTGTTCTAGTTGAAAACCTCCAATTAGCAATTCCTAGATGTTGTCTTGACGAAAAAGAAGTAGACATTATCTCTTTAATTTAATTGTTTCAGAAACATCATAAAGACAGAATGAAATGGTGTGGAGAGAAGGAGGCTGGGGGTGGGTTTATAAAGGATTAGGCTGACGAATCTGGACAGAAAACGAGGTCAAATACATCAGAATTTATCAGGTTCAGGAAGTGGGATCGAGAGGCAGGTTGACCCCCAGGTCGACACTATGGTCGACCTGGTGCCTGGGAGATCGACACTATAGTCGACCCCCAGGTCGACCTGGTCCATCGGCGGGAATTTTCCCGCCCAGCCTGTTCTGGGATTTGAATTCAAATTTCGAATTCGAATTTCCGTGCTGTTTTTTATTCTGAAAATTCCTGAAACTTCGGAGGGTCATATCTCACTTATACGGACTTCGATTTTCGAAAACTCGGACTCTATTTCATGTAAAATTTCGAGACGAACGCAATGGCATAACCCGTGTCCCTTGATTCTTATTTGAAAAATTAATTCTGCCTTGATTTCTAGTTTCAACATGTTATAAAAATACGGGTTTTTACAGACTTCTACCGCAAACTCATTCTAACCTCGAGTTTTGGGCTAAATGCCCTAACCTCTCACATTAGATCTGTGTTGTTGCGGTTACTGGATATCTCGGGCGGTTCCGGGCAGTTTTACACTGCAACTCAATCTAATCTCGGGTTAGGCATGTTCAACTTTTAGCAAATTAACATATTTACCGTACATGACCAAGTCTAGATTTTATATGCTAATTATTCGAAATTCACAAAACTAGTCATGTTCCAATTCTCAAATTATGCCCAATAAAGCCAATTGCAAGTTATTACTCAAAATAGGTTACACCCGATCTACCTAAATTTGAAAAAATATTCATACCCAAAGTCATAATATATATATATATATGTTTGGCATCCCAACCAATAGTTATGCCCAATCTAGATTTAATATTCCAATTTGCAGTTCACGCCCAAAACGTGCCAATTAACCCAAACTTGTAGTTATAATAATAATAATAATGCCCTAAAATCAATTACAAGTTATGCCCAACCATTTCACCGAATATGTTATGCCTAATTATTTCACCAAATACATTATACCCAATATTTACCCAAAATAGATTATACTCAAATATTCCCAGTATTCCAATTGTTTGTATTTCACGATTTCAGCCTAGGTTCGAAGGTAACCTAGGTTCATAAATGAAAAAGGAAACAGGGAAAGAGAGAGAAGGAGCATAAAATAAGAATAGGCATAAAAATAGGCATGTAAGAACAGATTCAATACAGAAAATTTAGATCCAATAAAGATAGATTCTTGAATAAACTTATACAATCAGTATTGCAGGCATAAAAATAACATCATGAGCCAAAAAGGATTATATGCCTGAAGTACAACAAAGATAGTCATGATTGAATCGATATAATGATTTCTTAGGCATGTAAAATCATGGATTCAATAAAAAGATAGGGATAAATCTGAAAAGATTGTCTTATCATCAAGCATGGTCTTAGATTCATTTTATTACATGCCCATATTACAATTAGTTATTTAAATCTGAAAATAACGTGAACTTACATAAAAGAGTGGATCTTGTATTCTGGGATCTGATTTCTGAATTTGGAAAGCTATCATTTGATGTAGACTATTGATTCTCTAGTTTGGACTTGGTTTGGAGCTTTCAAACTTGATTTCTAGTTTAGAGAAAAATGGAGGCAATGCTGGTTGGGCATAGACAACATGATGACTTCTTAGAGAAAGATTATGATATTTAGTGTTGAGATTTAGATTGATTATATATAAGTTTAGATAAATGCGAGCCATTAGATCAACCTAGGAGTAATCAGAGCCATCTAGACCAAATAGAGCCAACCAGAAGTCGCCACATATGCCCTAGTGACTCAGAAATCGACCATCAGGCCAAACAGTGAAGGCCACATCAGCTCAGGGGTCAGAAAAATCGTCATAGGAACCAGATCAAAAAGGGGTCGACTCCGTACAGGAGGGGTCGACACCTATGTCGACTCCCCTATATGGGGGTCGACACCTATGTCGACTCCCCCTTGGGGGGGGGGGAGGGGTCGACACCCTGAGCGGGAAATCTCCCGCTCAGCCTATTTTCCTCCGAATTTGAGTTTTGAACTAGTTTTAAATTATTATTTAATTTCTGTTTGAACTTGAAAACTTCTGAACTCCATAACTTCTTCATACGGAGTCCGATTCACGCAAACTCAGACTCTATCTCAAGCAGAATTCCGAGACAAACGAAATGGCGTAATCCGTTTTTCTTAATTCCCACTTTTAAAATTTAATATTCTTTAATTCGTTGCTTTAATATTCATAGAAAATACGGGGTGTTACAACCTCTATATCGCATCAGACCACCCTCTATCGAATTGCGTGAAAACGGTGCGGAATGAAGCATCGATTTCCTACAAGCTATCACTCTAAAGGTGATCATCAACGTTGAAGATATAGATCATAAAACGATCTATCATATTTGCTTTGGAAATTCTGGAAATGAAGGAGTGGATTGAAAGAGATTTGAGGGGAAGAAGGAGAGCATTTCAGCCATTGATTGGCATAGTTGTGGGTGTACATTTAGAGGTATTAGGAATAGGTTTAGAGAAGTTTAGAATGTTATATAGTTGAGCCACAATATATATATATATATTTGTTTTTATGTTTGATTTTACCCCTCACTTGCCTCTACATATATAGTAAGTTACAAATGAAATAAATTAGCTGATTAGGCAGGTGTTAATCTAATCAATGTTTATCTCATATTCAAAAATTCAAAAGAAAAAACATAGGGTAAGAGAAAACGGGAATGTAGTTAATGCATGATCTATTGTTTAATGCCAATTGTTAGAAAGTTTATAACTTTGTTTGCATGTAAATGTTAACATTTAACAAATGTACATTTTCTGATTCTAACATGTAAATGTTAATATTAAACAAATGAACATTTTTTACTGTTAAACATTTTTATTATGTTAAAACGTTTTATTAAACTATTAATCCCTTTCTAATGATTTATCTTTT
Source organism: Allium sativum (assembly GCA_030737875.1). Classification (NCBI taxonomy): domain Eukaryota; kingdom Viridiplantae; phylum Streptophyta; class Magnoliopsida; order Asparagales; family Amaryllidaceae; genus Allium; species Allium sativum. The sequence continues at coordinate 1,024,406,919 of CM060924.1, forward strand.
ACATTGAAAATATAATTTTTAATGTGAACACAATCTATTATACAATGAATCTTTATGCTGATACGACCCGAACTTCCCCGTAAAGGAAAGTCGGGATTGCTTTGAGAACAAGACGAATCAGAACACAAACAGAAGAACATTTCATTGCTTATTAAAAACAATTCCATCAGAATACAATAATATACAGAGTATAAATATTACACATCATAAAATATCAGAGATTTAAATACATTACTGCAAACACAACTGAAGCTGAAATATAGATACAGAGCTTTTCGGATATCATTCCAGCTGTAAACCAGGATCCCGTGAATATAAATCTGCAAAACCAAAACTATTAGCAGCTCGAATGGAAAATAGGGGCACCAAGAGTTTAGGTTAAAACAATAAACTCTAGGTCAGTCATGTGACTGGTGTGAGAACTAAAAAAGTTATTTAAACCTTTACTTTAAATCAGATATATCAAAGGACCACGCCGTATAACACGGAACGAGTTTCCTCCTAAGAATACCAATGCATATAACAAAACAGCACAATGCTTTTTGGAAAAATGAAGCTAGTATAAGACCTAGGTCCTATTACATAATGCAACGCAAGCCGGGGATATGGTTTTCCCTTATAATAGCCAAACATTCTTGGTATGTTAAAACAAATCATTTGATACTATTATAAGTGCATAGTATATAAAACAACTTCATATATAAATCTATCAATCCTAGACGGCATGGTTACCATATATCATTTCGCCAATACTAGGCTCTACAATCAAAACCGCAAAGTAACATATTGGAAGTAGGATTTTCATCATGAACCAAGGCAAGGCGCAATCCAACCGTTTCGAGACTCTCTAGCCCGAGCCTCAGGAGTCGGTCGCAATTGTACCTAGGCAACATGCATGGCCGGTCCACACTAAGTGCAATGGTGAATTAATAATTCCTGAGCATGTGTTTCCCTGCCCTATGGGGCGTAAATGAGCCAAATGACTCCATCGGCTCCCGTAGTAGCCGATCAATCCGAGTTGCCTTGCTATCCATCAAGTAATAAGCAACATATGCAACATCCACATGAGTAAAATGTCAGGGCTTGTAAAACACGGACACCACTCCTATCTAGAAGGAAACGCAATGCTCTCCCAGCCATTCTCTCTCGTTTATGGTTCATACCGGGGTGTGAGGCTCGCGAATTAACGCTACACAAAGCTATGCTATATTAAAGCCGTGCTTTGATCATCAACCTCAAAACTTTGCTTTTCAACAAAATCCTTGATCATTTGCATCTCAGCATGCCACACAGGAAATTCATGCCATGCGACTGATGTCTATCGATATATAACCTCTGAGCTCGTCCGTCCCAGAGAAGGGCGTTAAGCAAGAGAATAAATTCTCCGCCGCCAAACAGATATATATTTAATAGAGATCGATCAACACAGAATAAAATCCAATGTCAGACACACAGTCCATTTACAAGTCCTTTTTGGGTCTGAACGAAACCGAAGGCACCTTATTCCTCATCCCGTATGTCCAATACAGGAGAGAGGCCCTCACATATCTGTCGATCTCCAAATACGTCTGGGACAATCACCACTTATTACCTCGTCTTGGGTGTACAGCCCAATGAAGACATCAGTATTCATCCAAACGATGTGAAGGCCTCCGGTCTTCGACCACCGTCTTCATCCTAGACATATCGTCGAATCCGTTATTCAGAATGGGATAAACCTGGTCTTTCTGAATAACTCGCATATATAATAAATAAGTGCTATAAAAACACAACATACGCCTCATTCCAATCCAGAATATTCCTTTATTCAAATATTCTTACACTTTGGGAAAAGTACCCATTAATGTTATCAAAGATAAATTCTTTAAATTTATTCTTTAATCTTCTTTTGGATTCAATCCATACCAAATTATGGTTTATCCAAACTAGTCGGGATTAGCGAACCTTGCCGGAGTAATCATTTATTTTAATTTCCCAATCCCAACCTATTCATCCATGAAGTAAAACTGGAAATACTTCATATCTAATACCACGGTGTTATCGGTAAAATTAATTACCATTTTACGTTCAAATCAAATTAAAGATTTAACAATAGCTTGGAGCTAAACTGGTGATACTCCATTCTCGACCATTTCTTGAATTTGATAATTTTAGTTATCAAATTCACCTTTTAATCTATTTAAAGATTCATTAAAACACTAATTCACTTTAAATTTCTAAAAATCATTACTTAATGATTGTTCAAAGTTAAGAAATTAGTCGTATCTTTAACTGGGTTGAAGACCTAATGTCATTTAAAACACAGCTCACGATAAACCCAAAATCACATTCCATTAACAATGGGATCTTCACGGAAAACAGATCAATATATATAATCGATATGAACTTCCATATCCGACCGATACTATAAATGGAATAACAGCAAAGCCTTTTAAATTCCATATATAGTAACAGTCTTCCTCCACAGAAGTCCACTTCAATTATTACCAAATCGAACTCCATTCCATTCCAATGTATTTTATTAAATTGGAAAACTTCACTTTGGAAAATTTCCTTTAAATTTTAACAAAAAATTTATAAATTCCAAATCTCATTTCACTGTAAATCGGGTTAAAGAACGAATGTCATTAAAAATACAGTCCACGACAAACCCAATTCACATTCCATTTTATTCAAATTATTAAATATAATTGGAAACTCTAACATAACTAGAAGATTTATTCTCTTCACATGAGGTTTAAGAATAGTATTACTGAAGACACCGTTCACGACAAACCCAAAATCCCATTTGATATTAAATACAAGGCTCTGCTTAGAAAATATATTGGGTTATATTCAATATCAAATACTACAACCAACAAATATCATATTGGAAATAACGATATAAATATATCTTTCAAATTTCCATAACAATATCTGTATAATCACGAAATCCAACATCAAAATATTCCGAAGACAATTTCGATTCAAATCCATTTCCAATTTATATATTGGAAATTCTAGTTATATTTAAAACCATTTCAAATCCAATTTATTTATTTTAAAAAAATTGGATTATAATTCTAGTTCAAAACTAGTTCATTTCGATAAAAGTCTATTTTTATCTTTTAAAGTATGGAATTTTTCATCCCAGTTCTTTCCAAATCATTTCTTATGATTTTACATTAATTATTGATATTTTTAATAATATTATCAAGGCCCGTACAGTCGGTTTCCATAAACGGCCATCGAACTACACTTACAACGACCTTTTCCAAATTTGATTTGGACATAATTCCAAATCCAACCATTAAATTTCTTACTTCTTGTATTCTTTAGAAAGATCTTTTCAATACGAACCTACCAGTTCCGTTTTAGGAGAATCCGACGGTCGGTTCTCCCGTAATGTCCGTTCGATGTCATTGGTCATAATTCGTGAACTGTAGCTGCGCAGCACGTTCTATTCAGGCCATTATATATATATATATATATATATATATATATATATATATATATATAATATTATATATATTTCATCGATTTCCATTTAAAACATATTTTATAAATCGTTTTTAATTCATTTTCAAAATGATTTCAACTTCATATTCAATTTCAAATCAAAATTGAATATTCCATATCATCGATATATAGATGATAGTATTTTCAAAACATTATATTTTAAAATCAATTCTTTTTCTATATTCATTATAAAAATGAATAAAATCGATATAAAAATCGTTCACGTCAAAATGGTGTTAATCTAATCAACACGGCATTATATATTTAAATATATTTGTGTCCATCCCAAATCGGACATCAAAATCATATTTTGATCCTTTACTGAATATTACTTTAAAAGATCCGTTATTTTAAAATAATTGTTATTTTAAAATATTCATTCTTTCTGAACTGGAATCAGACACAGTCAATTACCATATAATTTTATTTATATGTATTTCATATACACATGTATACAATAACAATCAAACACAGTTAGCCATCATCCAGAGTGCGATCTACACTCCATAAGCATAAAATACAGCAGCCTGTCAATCAATCGATCAACATACAGCTAATTATTGGGACTAGTGTATCTCATATATCATCCTAATACCCGTGTGGGGTTTTAATCAACAAATACAGATTTATTTGTGCAGTTGGGCGATGTGTAAAATTTATCGTCCCAATCGATATCAGTAAAATGTGTGTACATAAACAAATCGTTCGATTTGTTTATAAATACTTATTTTATTCATATACACATTAAAAATTATATTTTTAATATAAAATATTTTACTCCATTCCACATCACACAATCAATTTTGACAACACAATCAAACAAACAAACAAGTCGTCCATGGTCCGTGGACGATGGGTGTCGGGTGCTGCTAAGCACCATTTGCATCCTAGTGTATATTTTAACTGGAAAATAAATTTAAGTGAGTAGTTCTCACCTTTGGGATCCACTCCTCCATTCTTTATTGGATAGTTTCGATTCATTTCTCAACCATTCCTTCACAATCTATTTTACGTGATATATGTTAAAAATAACACTTTTTCATTACAACGCTAAATGGATAAAAATCACATTTTTTTTATACAAATATATTTCATATTGTTATAATGCTATTATACAAATAAAAATCACAATTTTACATCGCTATAATATATACAAATCAAACTTTTATCTCTCTAAGAAAATAATCCTTTGTACGACTATTTGAAAATAACTTCATACGATAAAATTAAATTTTTATCTAATAAATATAATATTTTTATTCAACTAAAAATCATGTTTATAAAGAAAACCAAAATTATATTTTAAAGGAAAAAAATCATATTTTTATAGGAAAAAGTTTATATATTTTTATAGAACAAAGTTTTTATATTTTTATTGAACAAATCTTGTTTATATCTTTAGAACAAATCCTGTTTATATTTTTAAAACATAAATATTTATATTTTTAAAACATATGTTATTTTCAAAAAATATGCTATATTTATTTGAAAACCATATGTTATTTTTATTTTTAAGTTGTAGGTAAAAAAAACCATATTTTTTATTAAAACAATGTATATTTTTACTTCTAAAAACTATGTATATTTGTACTTCTAAAAACTATGTATATTTTTACTTCTATCAAAACAATGCTAATTATGTTTTATTTTTAAAACAATCCTATATATATATATATATTAAATTAGATGGAATAATAAAAAACTACCTTAATCTTCCTTCTGTAAATCACGCTACAGATCCAAAACGGACATCGCCTCCTAGGGTTGGCCCCACGCGCCACTACGGTGGACCGAAGTCCGATCCAAACTTGCCACGCGATGCGCCTTCCCACAAGATTTCAGGGGTCGGCGGTGCGATGAACTCGTACACCCCAGGCGGTGCGAAATCGAGCTCGACGACGATATGTTTCAGCTCCGATTCTGAATAAAATATGCAGCGATAAATCCTCTAATTGGTATGGATTTGAAGAGGGCAGAAAGCTCTTCAAAATTGCCTTTTGAATCATGTGATTTCGTTGTGTGGACTTGGGATTTTTGGGACTCAAAGATTTGAGCTTCTTCCGCCGTTTATCGCTGAAGAGAACGACGGTTTTGAGGCCATGACCAATCAATGAATTTCTAGGGTATTGGAAATATATATATATATATATAATTTATTTAATTCGTAAAACACATGTTTATTGATGCGAACCCCAAATCAAACCCAACGAGTATTTCCCCTAGCTAACCACCCCTATTCCGGACACAATGGGATATGTTTCGTAACACAATACGGCTGTTACAATCAGTTCCCATGAAGATTAAAATATAAATCAGTATAAATTTAATTTGAACGTACATTTTAGATTACCGAGGCCACATACTGATTAAGAAAATTCCAGAAAAATTATTTCTAGCTTCGTATCGACGATATGGTCCTAACAAAACTAATTTCGTCAAATTTGAAGACCATTTGAAAAATAGCCATTTCCTGGTCGATCCAAATTGACTAAAACTGTCAGAACACGTTTCCCTTTGCCAAGCTCACATATTAATCCCAAAAATTTTGAATTTTGGAAACTAGCAATAACTTGACATCTCGAATCCAACAAAATTGGTTTCGTCAAAAACGGAGGTTGTTTGCAAAATTTCCATTTTTAAGGGCTATATTTTCCATATTGACTATTCTGAAATTTCAACTAGGCATAACTTTTTATTTCCACTATGAAATTTTGATTTTTCAGATTCGTTGGAAAGATATTTTCAAATGGATTCTAATATTTTTAGTTTTGCTAAAATCCGATTTAATTTGATCCCTGCACATTCATTTGAAAACTAAAATCGAATTTTCAAACTACTGCGCCATTTCCAATTCCTTTTATAATTAAAAATAAATATTTACATTCTAATGTCGATTCAAATAAATATATACGGTCTAATTCTATTCAAATTAAATTTCTTGTCATTATTATTTAAAATAATTCAATTTAAATATTCAAAATTCATCAAAATTTCCAAAATAAAATTTTTAAATTGGTTCTGATTTTTCGGGTTATTACAATCTCCTCCACTTAAAATATTTTCGTCCTCGAAAAGAAACGGAGATGGAAGTTGTTTAACTAACCAACTCAACTTTCATTATTTTAATTATGGTTTAAGTTCTTCAACTTTTCAGTTTCTAAGAACTTTTCAATTTTTCAAAAATTTGGCTAACACCCTAAATTTTCAAAAAAATTCGCCATAACCTCCTTTGTACGAGAGCACCAGGAAAATCCCCAAACCTCCACACAGGCCTCTCCAATCAAAAAGAAAAAGAAACAGCCAAGCGGATAGCCATTCGGCTCATAAAATCATCAAAAACCCCAAGAAATACAATAAACATGTACCTATTTGTTGGGCATACAATTTTATTCCTCTTCTCTAGCCTCCTTGCTATGACCTGTTTAATGTATATACATGTATATGCATGCAATTTCAATCAATTTTCAATTCAGTTCAATATTTGATACAATTCACCTAAATTTACCTTACATTCACATAATGGTTTAAATGAATAATCACACAACACAACCATCAATCAATTAGTGAATTAACGTTTGAAATTCATAATTTTGATATATATATATATATATACACACACACACACATACTCAAAAATCATATTTTTGATGCCAAATCAAAACAATATATTCTAACTATATTTTTCTTCTTACACCAGTCAATTGGAATCATATAGATATCCCACTTTCGAAACTTAAACATAATTCTGATGATGAAGCTTCAATCATCAGAATCATCTCCGGGCGACTAGAGTGTGATTCTATATCTATCCAGTATATTAAAACTTCGAATACACGTGGATCGAACGTATATGCAAAATCTTTATATACTTGATTGTCCAAATCAATATAAAAATAACATTCATATACAAATAACAGATTTTTAAATTTTCAAAACCAAATTTGTTTTCATTTTTATTTTTAAAAATACACTCTTCACACTCGTTCTAGGATACCACTGATCCTATTTCTAAAGAGTCATTCCTATTGGATGTTACTAATCCAATCTCTGATGAATTCTTTCGTTTCGTTATAACGTGTCTTATTCTCTGAGCTCTATAAAACAAAGCTCTTATACCAGCTGATATGACCAGAACTTCCCCGTAAAGGAAAGCACGAATTGCTTTGAGAACAAGACGAACCAGAACACAAACAAAAGAACATTTCATTGCTTATTACAAACAATTCCATCAGAATACAAGAATATACAGAGTATGAATAAATATTACACATAATAAAATATCAGAGATTTAAATATATTACTACAGCGGAAAAAAATACAGAACACAACTAAAGGTGATACAGAGCTTTCCGAATATCATTCCAGCTTTAATTGTAATAACTGGAAATTTGAGCCAATTTAAAATTTTTATTTTGGCAGTTTTGATGAATTTTGAATGTCTAAAATGATTTATTTTAAATAATAGCGAAGAGAAATTTATTTTGAATAGAACTAGAATGTGTATATTTATATAGATCGTCGTTAGAATATAAATATTTTATTTTAATTATAAAAGGAATTGAAAATGGCGTGGTAGTTCGAAAATTCGATTTTAAATTTCAAATGAATGTATAGGATTCAAAATAAATCAGATTTTAGCGAAACCAAAATTATTTGAATCTATTTGAGAATATCTTTGTAACGAATCCGAAAAATCAAAATTTCATAGCGGGAGTCAAAAGTTATGTCCAATTGAAAATTCAGAATAGTCGCTATGGAAATATAACCCTTAAAAATGGAAATTTTGCAAATGATCTCTGTTTTCGACGAAACCACTTTTGTTGGATCCGTGATGTCAAGTTATTGCTAGATTCCAAAATTCATAATTTTCTGAATGAATATGTGAGCATGGCGAAGTAAAACGTGTTTTGATAGTTTTAGTCAATTTCGATCGGCCAGAAAATGGTCATTTTTCAAACGGTCTCAGAATTTGACGAAATTAGTTTTGTTAGGACCGTATCGTCAATACGAAGCTAGAAAATATTTTTTTGGAATTTTCAAAGTCCGTATGTGACCCCAGTAAATTGAAATGTGCATTTAAATTAAATATGTATTGATTTATATTCTAATTTATATGAAAACTAATTGAAACAGTCGAATTGGCTTGCAAAACATATCCCATTGTGTTTGGAATGGGGGAAATTGGCTTGGGGCGACAGTCGGTGGGCTCGATTTAAGGTTCATTTGGAGATCGAAGAATAAATAAGAAAATCTAAATAAAATATTATTAAAATAATTATATAATCCCAAACCCCCCTCCCTCTTCTCTCTCTTCAGTCAACCAACGAAAAAAAGTGGGAAATTGCGATTTACTCCCCGTCGCCCCCCTCTGATGATCGATCTCCCCCCCCCTACGGCGGAGCCGCTGCCTCCATCTCCCTCATCCACGTCCTCCACTTGAGAAACCCCCCCTTCGCCCAGTTAAAGGACCGCACCCCCCTTTTTCTTTGGATCGACGCGCCGCCGCCCGACTATTGTCACTGTCGCGACGCCATTGGAGGCGCCCATCACCGCGATGACAACTACCCCCCTTCCACCTTGCCGCAGGCCTTTCCCCCCTTTTCCCGATTCAGTCAGCGAACTTTTCTCCCCCCTCCTTCAATTGCTAAGGTGAAAGTTATTTTTTTTATAGGAAAGTTTATATTTTGTTTATAGGAAGGTTTCTATTTTGTTTATAGGAAGGTTTATATTTGATTATAGGCAAATTTATATTTTTATTCAGGAAAAATTAGATTTTTGGTTACCAAAAAGATTTTATTTTTAACACAGAGAAAGGTTAGATTTTATACATAGAAAGATTTGATTTTTCTTTATAAAAAGATTTGGTTTTCTTTATAAAAAGATTATATTTTGAAGAATAAAAATATGATTTTTATATTGTAGAAAGACTAAAAATATGATTTTTATATTATAGAAAGAATAAAAATATGATTTTTATATAATAAGGAATATAATAATATGATTTTTATATACTAGAAAAAATAAAATGTGATTTTTATATGAGTGGCGATATAAAAATATAATCTTTATTAGAAGAAGAGTGATATAAAAATATAATTTTTATTATGAAGTTTGCGTGATAAAAATATGATCTTTATTATATGAACACCGTTACAAAAATAGAATTTTTATCTATATAGTAGCGGTATAAAAATAGAATTTTTATCTATATAGTTGCGGTATAAAAATAGAATTTTTATTTATATAGTAGCGGTATAAAAATAGAATTTTTGTCTATATAGTAGCAGTATAAAAATGTGATTTTTATCCATATAGTGTAGTTATAAAATTGGGATTTTTGTATACATGACAACAATATAAAAATGCGATTTTTATATATGTAGTGGATACGGTGGACGAAAGTGACAAAAGGCGAGAAAGGCGAAGCTTTCTACATATGAAGAGTCACAGCGTTTGATTTAGCTTCTCGGTGAGAACTCCTCACTTTTATTTTATTTTCTAGTTGAAATATATATTAGGATGCAGACGGTGCTTAGCAGCACCCGACACCCGTCGTCCACAGACCATGGATGACTTGTTTGTTTGATTGTTGTGTTATGGAATTTGATTGTGTGATGTGGAATGAAATAAAATATTTTATCGTTATAAATTTTTATAGTTAAAAATATAAATTTTAACGTGTATATAAAATAAAATATTTATAAACAAATCGGACAATTTGTTTATGTACACCCATTTGACTAATATTAATTGGGACGATAAATTTTACACATCGCCCAACTGCATAAATAAAAATCTGTGTTTGTTGATTTGAAACCCCACACGGGTATTGGGATGATATTTGACGTACATTAATCCCGATTGTTTAGTTGTATGTCAATCGATGGGTTGACAGACTGTATAAGCGTTAATTATGTATATTTAATGCTTATGCAGTTATGTGGTTCACTCTGGATGATGGTTGATGATTTATCGTTGCTATTATATACATGTGTTGTAGAAAATCCATATAATTAACATTATATGATAATTGATTGGGCCTCATTCCAATTTGGAAAATAAGGAATATTATAAAAGAAAATTCATGTGTTGAATAGAATAAAAATTCATGTATTGAATAGGAAAAAAATTCATGTGTTGAATAGAATAAAAATTCATGTGTTGAATAGAAAGAAAATTCATGTGTTGAATAGAATAAAAATTTATATGTTGAATAAAATAAATTTATGTGTTGAATAAAATAAATATTCATGTGTTGAATAAAAATATAAATTCATGTCTTGAATAAAATATATATTCATGTGCTGAATAAAAATATATTTATGTTGTGACGGCCTAGAAATTTCGCTCGATCCGAATCAGTCGTTAAACCAATCTAAACCGTTCGAAACCCCTGATCGTTTGAGAACAGGACAAATCAGAACGCAGACGGAAGAACATTTCATTGCTATTACAACAATTCCATCAGATACAAGAATATACAGAGTATAAATGAATAAATTACATTCGATAAATATCAGGGATTACAATAAATTACATAGCAGCGGAAAATAATACAAAGCACAACTGAAGGTGATATACGGATACAGAGCTTTCCGGATATCATTCCAGCTGTAAACCAGGATCCTGTGAATATAAATATTCAAAACCAAAACTACTAGCTGCCCGTGCGGAAAATAAGGGCACCCAGAGTTTAGGTTAAAACAATAAACTCCCGGTCAGTCATGTGACTGGTGTGAGAACTAAAACGGTTATTAATCTTTATTTTCAAAGTTAAGTAAATCAAGGGACCACGCCGTATAACACGGAACGGGTTTCCTCCCAAGAATACCAGTGCATAAAACAACAGCGCAATGCTAAATAAAGAAAAATGAAGCTGTTATAAGACCCAGGTCCTATCACACAATGCAACGCAAGCCGGGGGATAGGGTTTTCCCTTATAACAGCCAAAGCATGCTTGATACGTTTAAAACAAATCATTTGATACTATAATAAGTGTATAGTGTCAAAACATTTCAATCATAAATATAAATCATAGGCGGCATAGCTACCATCTACTATGTCGCTATACTAGTTCTACAATTAAAGATGAATTACACGTATTGGAAATTGGATTCTGTCATGAGTCGAGGCAAGGGGCAAGCTCCTCTCCGCGTTCGAGACACTCTAGCAAATGTCCCAGGGTTACGCACTCTGGGCAACCCCTGGATGCTTCAGGGCCGGTCCTCACTTACGTTAGAGGATTAATTATGCCTGAACACACGTTTCCCGGTCCTTACAGACCTATAATCGAGGTGCCTCGCATTCCAACAACCACAAAGGTGAAAAGTATATAAATGTCAGGGCTGGTAAGTCACTGACACCACCAAAGCTAGAAAGAAACGTCGTGCTCTCCCTGCAGTCCGTATCCCGTTTTTAACTCATAACGAGGTGTGAGGCTCACAAATTCACGCTATACACAAAGCTGCCACATAGGCGTGCTTTGATCATCGACCACAAGACTTTGCTTTTCAACAGAAGCCTTGATCATTGCATCTTAGCGTGCCACACAGGCAATTCATGCCATGCGACTGATGTCCATCGATATACAACCGCTGAGCTCGTACGTCTCAGAGAAGGGCGTTAAGCAAAAGAATAAATTCTCCGCCGCCAAACAGATGTATATTTAATAGAAATTAATCAACACAAAATAAAATCCAATGTCAGACACACAATCCATTTACTAGTCCGTTCTGGGTCTGAACGAAACCGGAGGCACTTTCCTCGCATATCCATCCATCTCCAAGTACGTCTGAACGACCACCAACTATTTCCATCCTCTTGGGTGTACAGCCCAATCAGGATCGTCAGTAATTGCCCAAACGATGTGAAGACTTCCGGTCTTCGACCACCGTCTTCATCTTCGACTTATCGTCGAATCGGTTATTCAGAATGGGTATAAACCCGGCCTTTCCGAACAACCCGCGTATATTAAAAACAAATGTTACACAAACTCAACATATGCCTCATTCCAATTCATTAGTCACTAACCGCAAATTAGCAAGAGAATAATTTCCCAAACATTAACCCCGAAGGCCGAAACCAACATCAGATCAATACCCAGGAAACCATTCTTCTTAGCCAACCTACAGCTAGTTTCTAAATTCCACATTCTTAGGGAAAAGTTCCCATTAATTTTATCCAAGATAAATTCTTTAAAATTTATCCTGTAATCTTCCTTTGGATGTCGTTTCAAACCAAATTATGGTTTTCTAAACTAGTCGAGATTAGCGAACTACACCGAAGTAATTATTTATTTTATTTCCCAATCCCAACCTATTCATCCCATGAAGCAAAACTGGTAATACTCCATATCTAACACCACGGTGTTATCGGTGAAATTAATTACCATTTCACGTTCAAATCTAATTGAAGATTTAACTATCGCTTTGGAGTAAAACTGGCGATACTCCATTCTCGCTCATTTCTAAATTTGATAATTTAGATTTTAGATTCACATTTCAACCTAATTGCAGATTCGTTAAAACTCCTTTTATTGGGTTAAAGAACTAGGAGTTATTTAAAACACAGTTCACGACAAACCCAAATCACATTCTATTTGTTATCGGGTTAAAGAACTAGTGTTATTTAAAACATCGTTCACGATAAACCCATTTCAAATCCAATCAAATATATTAGAAATTCCGATTATTTAAAACCCCTTTTTAAATCTAATTTAATTATTTAAAAATAATTGGGTTTTAAATTTAGTTCAAAACAAGTTCATTTCGATAAAAATCTATTTTTATCTTTTCAAATATGGAGTTTTTCATCCCAATTTTTCCCAAATCATTTCTTATGATTTTACACAATTTATTGATATTTTTAATAATTTTATCAAGGCCCGTACAGTCGATTTCCAACAATGGCCATCGAACTGCACTTACAGCGACCTTTTTCGAATTTGATTTGGACGTATCTCCAAATCCAACCGTTAGATTTCAAATTTCAAATATTCGTTAGAAAGCTCTTTTCGATACGAACCCAACGGTTCCGGTTTTAGGAGAATCCGACGGTCGGATCTCCCGTAATGTCCGTTTGAAATAAATGGTCCAAAATTCACGAACTGCCGCGGCGCGGCGCGTTCTATTCAGGCCATTATATTATATATATAATATATATAATATATATTTCGTCGATTACTATTTAAAACGAATTATATAAATAGTTTTAAATTCGTTTCAAAAGCAATTTCAACTTCCATTTCATTTCAAATCAAAATTGAATTCTCCTTTATAAATTCGTTTTAAAATTCATTTCTATTCAATTCAAATTTCAATTCAATTTGAATTCATTTCAATTCGCTTTCAATTCAATTTGAATTCGTTTTCAATTCAATTCAATTCCAAAGTCGTTTTCTATTCGATTCAATTCAAATTGGTTTTCTATTCGATTCAATTCAAATTGGTTTTCTATTCGAATCAAATTCGTTATATATTCAATTGAAATCAAATTCGGTTTATATTCAATTCATTTCGAAATCGTTTTATATTCAATTCATTTCTGTTTTCTATTTGAATCAAATTCATTATTTATTCAATTGAAATCAAATTCGGTTTATATTCAATTCATTTCGAAATCGTTTTATATTCAATTCATTTCTGTTTTCTATTTGAATCAAATTCATTATTTATTCAATTGAAATCAAATTCGGTTTATATTCAATTCGATTCAAATTTCATTTCAAAATATACGATTTCGAAATCACTTTTCAATATTCATTTTAAAACGAATAAAATCGACATAAATATCGTTCACTTCAAAATGGCGTCAATCTAACCAACACGGCTTCATATATTTCTATTTTCAAATATTCTATTGCAAATATTTCGTTTCAAATATTTCTTTTCTAATATTTCTTTTCAAATATTTCTTTTCAAATATTTCTTTTTGTCAACACACGACTAATCTCAATGAATGAGTACCGTCCACGTGTGACTACTTTTGTTAAATTATTTCGTTCAACACATGACTAATCTCAACGGATGAGTACAGTCAACACATGAACCTTTATTTTATATTGATTAAGATATAAATTTTATTATAAAAATATTTCGTTCAACACATGACTAACCTCAATGGATGAGTATAGTCAACACATGAACCTTTATTTTATAGTCTTTATTTTTCTAAATTGGAATGAGGCCCAATCAATTACCATATAGCGTTAACTATATGGATTTCCATACAACACATGTATATAATAGCATTGAAAAATAATCAACCATCAACCAAAGTGCACTACACTGTATAAGCATCAAATATAGATATTTAACGCTTATAACAGCCTGTCAATCAATCGATCGACACATTCAATCAATCAGGATGAGTGAACTTCAAATTTCATTCCAACACCCGTGTGGGATTTCAAACAATCAAACACAGATTTTATTTGTGCAGTTGGGCGATGTGTAATATTTATCGGCCCAATCAATATCAGTCAAATCAGTGTATATAAACAAATCGGCCGATTTGTTTATAAAAATTTATTTATTCACATTCATGCTAAAAATTATATTTTTAACGATAAAACATTTTATTTTAACTTATGAATTTCTATTCAGTTTATTCTTTAAATAAAATGATATTTTTATTTTTCTAACATATTTTAGAAAATTTCGGTGGCATAACGGCACGATACTAGAAACGGGACGAGGCCTAGCCTTATCCCCGGTCTAGTGAAGGCCCACGCCATTCACACATCAATCACATCAATTCATTTCACCACACAATTCAATTTCAATCAAATAATCTAACTAATTTTTGGCAATCAAACAAACAAGTCCATGGTCTGTGGACGATTGTGTCGGGTGCTACTAAGCACCGTCTGCATCCTAGTATATATATAAAACTTAGAAAAAGAAATTGAAAGGTGAGAAATTCTCACAAATAGCGATCCTAGCTCCACGGCACTTCATTGATAGAAATCTTCATCGCTATCGCATCTTCGTCACCTTCGTTGCCCATAGCCGCTACATATATAAAAATCACACATTTTTATATTTTGATTCTTTAAAATAAAAATCACATTTTTATTTATTCACTTTCAATTTAAAAATCATATTTTTATAATTGCTTCATACATTTTTAAAAATCGAATTTTTACTTCGTTATACTTTATATCAAAATCAAATTTTTACTACGTTATCATATAGATAAAATTCCATTTAAAAAATATAGAGTTCGCATTTTTTTCCATCAAAAAAAATTCGCCTTTTCACATTTAAAAATATTGCCTTATCATATTTTAAAAATATCGCCTTTGCATATTTAAAAATATCGTCTTTGCATATTTAAAAATATCGTCTTTGCATATTTAAAAATATCGTCTTTGCATATTTAAAAATATCGTCCTTGCATATTTAAAAATATGGTCTTTGCATATTTAAAAATATGGTCTTTTCCGTTTTAAAAATTCAAACTTTGCCATGTTAAAAATTCAAACTTTATATTGTTAAAAATCCTAATTGCCCTTTTTTTCTATCTGTATTTTAATGAAAATGAAAATAAAATAAAATAAAATAAAATAAAATAAGAAAATAAAATAAAAATAAAAACATACCAGCCAAGGGGGGGGGGGATTTGCCGCGATTCCTGAAACGAGGGAGGGGGTGGAGTCTTCGGTCGGTGGCGCGACGCGAGGCAGAGGGGGCAGCGGACTTCGGTCGAACGGTGGTGGGTGGCTCTGGTGGGCGTCGGAGGGCGATGGGTCAGAAGATGGAGGGGGTGCGGTGCTCGAATTGGGGTTTTAGGGTTCGGCGGGTTCGGGTCTGGGTGGGGTTCGATGCGGGTTCGGCGAGGAGGAAGAAGAAGGGATAGGGAAGAAGAGGAGGGGGGAACGGCAGGTGATGGCTGCGCCGCCCTAGGCGCGACGGCTCATCGGGGGGGGTGGCAGCATCGATCGCGCCCACCTTTCGTTTTTTTTTTTAATCTTCTCTGAACGATTGAAATGAGAGAGGGGGGGCCAGAGCGCGTTAAAGGGGGAGATATTTTTTATTTTTTTTTAATTGCAAAAAGTTGACTTTTGCAAACGAACTCGAAACGAGGCCCACCGCCTGTCGTCCATAGCGTTTTACCCCCATTTCGAACACAATGGGATATGTACCGCAAGCTGATTTGATCGTTTCGATTAGTTTCCGTTGAATTTACATTTAAATCACTATATTGAATTTCAAACGTACATTTCAAATTACCGGGGTCACATACAAACTCTAAAAATTCTCGAAAAATATTTTCTAGCTTCGTATTGACGATACGGTCCTAACAAAACTAGTTTCGTCAAATTCCGAGACCATTTGAAAAATAGCCAATTTCCAGTCGATTAAAATCAACTAAAATTGGTCAAACGCGTTCTCCTCCACCACGCTCACATATTGATTCGAAAAATTATGAAATTTGAAACCTAGCAATAACTTGACACTGCGGATCCAACAAAACTGGTTTCGTCGAAATCCGAGGTCGTTTGCAAAATTTCCATTTTTAAGGGCCTGAATTCCATAGCGACTATTCAGAATTTTCAACTGGACATATCTTTTGATTCCCGCAATGAAACTTCGATTTTTCGGATTCGTTGGAAAGATATTATCAAATAGATCCTAATATTTTTGGTTTCACTAAAATCCGGATTGTTTTGCACCCGGTACATTCAATTGAAGTTTGAAATCGAATTATCGATCTACCGCGCCATTTTCAATTCCTTTTATAATTATATATAATTATATATATTCTAACGACGACGTATAATATATACGTTCGAATTATATTAAAAATAAATTTTCTCGTCATATTATTTAAAATAATCTATTTTAAATATTCAAAATTCGATAGAATTGCCAAAATAAAAATTTTAAACTGGCTCAGAATTTGCGGGTTATTACAATCTCCCCCAATTAAAACTTTTCGTCCCCGAAAAGGAAAAATATCGGAAGTGGTTTGATTATTTAACTCTACGTTCGATCTGGCTTCCATTCTCCAACTTTTCAGTTTCTGAGAATTTTCAAATTTTCAAAAATTTGGCTAACACCCTAAATTTTTGAAAAATTTCGCCATATCCTCCCCTGCACCGGGAGCATCGGGGAATTTCAAATAGCTTCCCCGGTCCTTCTAATCTCAAAAAGAAAAAGAAAAAGCCAAGCGGCTAGCCAATAGGCTCATAAAATCATCATCACCCAAACAAAACAGTAAATTATGTAGTAAACATGTACCTATTTGTCGGGCAAACAAATTTTATTCTCTGCTCTAGCCTCCTTGCTATGACCTGTTCAATGTAAGTATATGCATATGCAAGCAAATGCGACCAATTTTCAATATAATTCAATATTTGGTTCAATTAGGCATAATGGTTCAAAATTAGAAAACAAATAAACAAACAATACAAACATCAATCAATTAGTGGATTAGAGTTTCAAATTCATAATTTTGATATATATACAAAAATCATGTTTTTGATGCCAATTCACAACAATGTGTTCTAACTATATTAGTTTTGGTTCTCACACCAGTCTGATGGAAATATATAGATATCACACCTTCGTCACTCGAATATAAATTCTGACGATGAGTACTCAACCATCAGAATCATCTTCGGGCCACTAGAGTATGATTCCATATCTATCCAGTATATTAAAACTTCGAATATACGTTCATGACACGTATATGCAAAATCTTTATATACTCGATTGTCCATATTCAAAATAAATAAATAATCAAATACGTTTAAAATGGTTTAAATTTTCAAAACAAAATTGTTTTCATTTGAAAAATATACTCTTCACACTCGTTCTAGGATACTACTGATCCTATCTCTAACGAGTCATTCTAATTGGATATTACTAACCCAATATCTGATGAATTCTTTCGTATGGTTCTAATGTGTCTTGTTCTCGAGCTCTGTAAACCAAAGCTCTGATACCAAATGTGACGGCCTAGAAATTTCGCTCGATCCGAATCAGTCGTTAAACCGATCTAGACCGTTCGAAACCCCTGATCGTTTGAGAACAGGACAAATCAGAACGCAGACGGAAGAACATTTCATTGCTATTACAACAATTCCATCAGATACAAGAATATACAGAGTATAAATGAATAAATTACATTCGATAAATATCAGGGATTACAATAAATTACATAGCAGCGGAAAATAATACAAAGCACAACTGAAGGTGATATACGGATACAGAGCTTTCCGGATATCATTCCAGCTGTAAACCAGGATCCTGTGAATATAAATCTGCAAAACCAAAACTACTAGCTGCCCGTGCGGAAAATAAGGGCACCCAGAGTTTAGGTTAAAACAATAAACTCCCGGTCAGTCATGTGACTGGTGTGAGAACTAAAACGGTTATTAATCTTTATTTTCAAAGTTAAGTAAATCAAGGGACCACGCCGTATAACACGGAACGGGTTTCCTCCCAAGAATACCAGTGCATAAAACAACAGCGCAATGCTAAATAAAGAAAAATGAAGCTGTTATAAGACCCAGGTCCTATCACACAATGCAACGCAAGCCGGGGGATAGGGTTTTCCCTTATAACAGCCAAAGCATGCTGGATACGTTTAAAACAAATCATTTGATACTATAATAAGTGTATAGTGTCAAAACATTTCAATCATAAATATAAATCATAGGCGGCATAGCTACCATCTACTATGTCGCCATACTAGTTCTACAATTAAAGACGAATTACACGTATTGGAAATTGGATTCCGTCATGAGTCGAGGCAAGGGGCAAGCTCCTCTCCGCGTTCGAGACACTCTAGCAAATGTCCCAGGGTTACGCACTCTGGGCAACCCCTGGATGCTTCAGGGCCGGTCCTCACTTACGTTAGAGGATTAATTATGCCTGAACACACGTTTCCCGGTCCTTACAGACCTATAATCGAGGCGGCTCGCATTCCAACAACCACAAAGGTGAAAAGTATATAAATGTCAGGGCTGGTAAGTCACTGACACCACCAAAGCTAGAAAGAAACGTCGTGCTCTCCCTGCAGTCTGTATCCCGTTTTTAACTCATACTGAGGTGTGAGGCTCGCGAATTCACGCTATACACAAAGCTGCCACGTAGGCGTGCTTTGATCATCGACCACAAGACTTTGCTTTTCAACAGAAGCCTTGATCATTGCATCTTAGCGTGCCACACAGGCAATTCATGCCATGCGACTGATGTCCATCGATATACAACCTCTGAGCTCGTACGTCTCAGAGAAGGGCGTTAAGCAAAAGAATAAATTCTTCGCCGCCAAACAGATGTATATTTAATAGAAATCAATCAACACAGAATAAAATCCAATGTCAGACACACAATCCATTTACTAGTCCGTTCTGGGTCTGAACGAAACCGGAGGCACTTTCCTCGCATATCCATCCATCTCCAAGTACGTCTGAACGACCACCAACTATTTCCATCCTCTTGGGTGTACAGCCCTATCAGGATCGTTAGTAATTGCCCAAACGATGTGAAGACTTCCGGTCTTCGACCACCGTCTTCATCTTCGACTTATCGTCGAATCGGTTATTCAGAATGGGTATAAACCCGACCTTTCCGAACAACCCGCGTATATTAAAAACAAATGTTACACAAACTCAACATACGCCTCATTCCAATTCATTAGTCACTAACCGCAAATTAGCAAGAGAATAATTTCCCAAACATTAACCCCGAAGGCCGAAACCAACATCAGATCAATACCCAGGAAACCATTCTTCTTAGCCAACCTACAGCTAGTTTCTAAATTCCACATTCTTAGGGAAAAGTTCCCATTAATTTTATCCAAGATAAATTCTTTAAAATTTATCCTGTAATCTTCCTTTGGATGTCGTTTCAAACCAAATTATGGTTTTCTAAACTAGTCGAGATTAGCGAACTACACCGAAGTAATTATTTATTTTATTTCCCAATCCCAACCTATTCATCCCATGAAGCAAAACTGGTAATACTCCATATCTAACACCACGGTGTTATCGGTAAAATTAATTACCATTTCACGTTCAAATCTAATTGAAGATTTAACTATCGCTTTGGAGTAAAACTGGCGATACTCCATTCTCGCTCATTTCTAAATTTGATAATTTAGATTTTAGATTCACATTTCAACCTAATTGCAGATTCGTTAAAACTCCTTTTATTGGGTTAAAGAACTAGGTGTTATTTAAAACACAGTTCACGACAAACCCAAATCACATTCTATTTGTTATCGGGTTAAAGAACTAGTGTTATTTAAAACATCGTTCACGATAAACCCATTTCAAATCCAATCAAATATATTAGAAATTCCGATTATTTAAAACCCCTTTTTAAATCTAATTTAATTATTTAAAAATAATTGGGTTTTAAATTTAGTTCAAAACTAGTTCATTTGGATAAAAATCTATTTTTATCTTTTCAAATATGGAGTTTTTCATCCCAATTTTTCCCAAATCATTTCTTATGATTTTACACAATTTATTGATATTTTTAATAATTTTATCAAGGCCCGTACAGTCGATTTCCAACAATGGCCATCGAACTGCACTTACAACGACCTTTTTCGAATTTGATTTGGACGTATCTCCAAATCCAACCGTTAGATTTCAAATTTCAAATATTCGTTAGAAAGCTCTTTTCGATACGAACCCAACGGTTCCGGTTTTAGGAGAATCCGACGGTCGGATCTCCCGTAATGTCCATTTGAAATAAATGGTCGAAATTCACGAACTGCCGCGGCGCGGCGCGTTCTATTCAGGCCATTATATTATATATATAATATATATAATATATATTTCGTCGATTACTATTTAAAACGAATTATATAAATAGTTTTAAATTCGTTTCAAAAGCAATTTCAACTTCCATTTCATTTCAAATCAAAATTGAATTCTCCTTTATAAATTCGTTTTAAAATTCATTTCTATTCAATTCAAATTTCAATTCAATTTGAATTCATTTCAATTCGCTTTCAATTCAATTTGAATTCGTTTTCAATTCAATTCAATTCCAAAGTCGTTTTCTATTCGATTCAATTCAAATTGGTTTTCTATTCGATTCAATTCAAATTGGTTTTCTATTCGAATCAAATTCGTTATATATTCAATTGAAATCAAATTCGGTTTATATTCAATTCATTTCGAAATCGTTTTATATTCAATTCATTTCTGTTTTCTATTTGAATCAAATTCATTATTTATTCAATTGAAATCAAATTCGGTTTATATTCAATTCATTTCGAAATCGTTTTATATACAATTCATTTCTGTTTTCTATTTGAATCAAATTCATTATTTATTCAATTGAAATCAAATTCGGTTTATATTCAATTCGATTCAAATTTCATTTCAAAATATACGATTTCGAAATCACTTTTCAATATTCATTTTAAAATGAATAAAATCGACATAAATATCGTTCACTTCAAAATGGCGTCAATCTAACCAACACGGCTTCATATATTTCTATTTTCAAATATTCTATTGCAAATATTTCGTTTCAAATATTTCTTTTCTAATATTTCTTTTCAAATATTTCTTTTCAAATATTTCTTTTTGTCAACACACGACTAATCTCAATGAATGAGTACCGTCCACGTGTGACTACTTTTGTTAAATTATTTCGTTCAACACATGACTAATCTCAACGGATGAGTATAGTCAACACATGAACCTTTATTTTATATTGATTAAGATATAAATTTTATTATAAAAATATTTCGTTCAACACATGACTAATCTCAATGGATGAGTATAGTCAACACATGAACCTTTATTTTATAGTCTTTATTTTTCTAAATTGGAATGAGGCCCAATCAATTACCATATAGCGTTAACTATATGGATTTCCATACAACACATGTATATAATAGCATTGAAAAATAATCAACCATCAACCAAAGTGCACTACACTGTATAAGCATCAAATATAGATATTTAACGCTTATAACAGCCTGTCAATCAATCGATCGACACATTCAATCAATCAGGATGAGTGAACTTCAAATTTCATCCCAACATCCGTGTGGGGTTTCAAACAATCAAACACAGATTTTATTTGTGCAGTTGGGCGATGTGTAATATTTATCGGCCCAATCAATATCAGTCAAATCAGTGTATATAAACAAATCGGCCGATTTGTTTATAAAAATTTATTTATTCACATTCACGCTAAAAATTATATTTTTAATGATAAAACATTTTATTTTAACTTATGAATTTCTATTCAGTTTATTCTTTAAATAAAATGATATTTTTATTTTTCTAACATATTTTAGAAAATTTCGACGGCATAACGGCACGATACTAGAAACGGGACGAGGCCTAGCCTTATCCCCGGTCTAGTGAAGGCCCACGCCATTCACACATCAATCACATCAATTCATTTCACCACACAATTCAATTTCAATCAAATAATCTAACTAATTTTTGGCAATCAAACAAACAAGTCCATGGTCTGTGGACGATTGTGTCGAGTGCTACTAAGCACCGTCTGCATCCTAGTATATATATAAAACTTAAAAAAAGAAATTGAAAGGTGAGAAATTCTCACAAATAGCGATCCTAGCTCCACGGCACTTCATTGATAGAAATCTTCATCGCTATCGCATCTTCGTCACCTTCGTTGCCCGTAGCCACTACATATATAAAAATCACACATTTTTATATTTTGATTCTTTAAAAAAAAAATCACATTTTTATTTATTCACTTTCAATTTAAAAATCATATTTTTATAATTGCTTCATACATTTTTAAAAATCGAATTTTTACTTCGTTATACTTTATATCAAAATCAAATTTTTACTACGTTATCATATAGATAAAATTCCATTTCAAAAATATAGAGTTCGCATTTTTTTCCATCAAAAAAAATTTCGCCTTTTCACATTTAAAAATATTGCCTTATCATATTTTAAAAATATCGCCTTTGCATATTTAAAAATATCGTCTTTGCATATTTAAAAATATCGTCTTTGCATATTTAAAAATATCGTCTTTGCATATTTAAAAATATGGTCTTTTCCGTTTTAAAAATTCAAACTTTGCCATGTTAAAAATTCAAACTTTATATTGTTAAAAATCCTAATGCCCTTTTTTCTATTTGTATTTTAATTAAAATGAAAATAAAATGAAATAAAATAAAATAAAATAAGAAAATAAAATAAAAATAAAAACAAACCAGCGGACTTCGGTCGGTGGCGCGGCGTGAGGCAGAGGGGGCAGCGGACTTCGGTCGAACGGTGGTGGGTGGCTCTGGTGGGCGTCGGAGGGCGATGGGTCAGAGGATGGAGGGGGTGCGGTGCTCGAATTGGGGGTTTAGGGTTCGGCGGGTTCGGGTCTGGGTGGGGTTCGATGTGGGTTCGGCGAGGAGGAAGAAGAAGGGAGGGGGAAGAAGAGGAGGGGGGAATGGCAGGTGATGGCTGCGCCGCCCTAGGCGCGGCGGCTCATCGGGGGGGGGGGGGCAGCATCGATCGCGCCCCCCTTTCGTTCTTTTTTTTTTAATCTTCTCTGAACGATTGAAATGAGAGAGGGGGGGGCCAGAGCGGGTTAAAGGGGGAGATATTAATTTTTTTTTTTAATTGCAAAAAGTTGACTTTTGCAAACGAACTCAAAACGAGGCCCACCGCCTGTCGTCCATAGCGTTTTACCCCCATTCCGAACACAATGGGATATGTACCGCAAGCTGATTTGATCGTTTCGATTAGTTTCCGTTGAATTTACATTTAAATCACTATATTGAATTTTAAACGTACATTTCAAATTACCGGGGTCACATACAAACTCTAAAAATATTTTCTAGCTTCGCATTGACGATACGGTCCTAACAAAACTAGTTTCGTCAAATTCCGAGACCGTTTGAAAAATAGCCAATTTCCAGTCGATTAAAATCAACTAAAATTGGTCAAACGCGTTCTCCTCCGCCACGCTCACATATTGATTCGAAAAATTATGAAATTTGAAACCTAGCAATAACTTGACACTGCGGATCCAACAAAACTGGTTTTGTCGAAATCCGAGGTCGTTTGCAAAATTTCCATTTTTAAGGGCCTGAATTCCATAGTGACTATTCAGAATTTTCAACTGGACATATCTTTTGATTCCCGCTATTAAATTTCGATTTTTCGGATTCGTTGGAAAGATATTATCAAATAGATCCTAATATTTTTGGTTTCACTAAAATCCGGATTGTTTTGCACCCGGTACATTCAATTGAAGTTTGAAATCGAATTATCGAACTACCGCGCCATTTTGAATTCCTTTTATAATTATATATAATTATATATATTCTAACGACGACGTATAATATATACGTACGAATTATATTAAAAATAAATTTTCTCGTCATATTATTTAAAATAATTTATTTTAAATATTCAAAATTCAATAGAATTGCCAAAATAAAAATTTTAAACTGGCTCAGAATTTGCGGGTTATTACATATGTGTTGAAGAAAATATTCATTTGTTGAATAGAATAACGAAGTTATTGAAATATATAAATCCGTGTTGGTTAGATATGTGCCATTTTGACGCGAACGATATTTATATCGATTATATTCGTTTTTATAATGATTATAGAAAAGGAAGTGATTTCAAAATATAACGTTTTGAAAATATTATCATTTGTATATCGATGATGTGGAATATTCAACTTTGATTCGAAATTGAATATGAAGTTGAAATCTTTTTGAAAAAAAATTTAAAACGATATATAAAATACGTTTTTAAAAGGAAATCGACGAAATATATATAATATATATATTATACATAATAAATGGCCTGAATAGAACGGGCCGCACCGCGATAGTTCGCGAATTTCGACCATTGACTTCGAATGGATATTACGGGAGATCCGACCATCGGATTCTCCTAAAACCGGAACCGTTGGGTTCGTATCAAAAAGAGCATTCTAACAAATATTAGAGATTTTAATTCTAACGGTTGGATTTGGAATTATGTCCAAATCAAATTTGGAAAAGGTCGCTGCAAGTGTAGTTCGATGGCCGTTGATGGAATTCGACAGTACGGGCCTTGATAAAATTATTAAAAATAGTAATAATTTTTGTAAAATCATAAGAAATGATTTATGAAGAATTGAGATGAAAAATTCTAAATTTGAAAAGATAAAAATAGATTTTTATCGAAATGAACTAGTTTTGAACTAGTAATTATAATCCCATTTATTTTTAAAATAAATACAGTGGATTTGAAATTGTTTTGAAAATAACCAGAATTTCCAATATATAAAGTGGAAATGGATTTGAATCGAAATTGTCTTTGGAATATTTCGATGTCGAATTTCGTGATTATATAGATATTGTTATGGAAGTTTGAAAGATATATTGATATCGTTATTTCCAATACGATATTTGTTGGTCGTAGAATTTGATATTGAATATAAGCCGATATATTTTCTATTCAGGGCCTTGTATTTAATATCAAATGGGATTTGGGTTTGTCGTGAATGGTGTCTTCATTAACACTGTTCTTAAACCCGGTTGAGAAAAATATTAAATCTTTTTATTTAGATTTAATGAAGTATACCAATTAAATGATATTTAATTGGAATTGATTTTTGGGTTTATCGTGAACGGTTTTTAAATAACACTTGTTCGTTAACCCGATAATTAATGGAATGTGATTTTGGGTTTATTGTGAACCGTGTTTTGGATGACATTGGTTCTTTAACCCAGTTAAAGACAGGATATTGATTTTTGGGAAGATTAAAACTAAGTGGAGTTTTAATGAATTTTTAATTAGATTGAAATGATTAAGAATGGAGTATCACCAGTTTTGCTCCAGGCGATAGTTAAATCTTTAATTAGATTTGAATGCGAAATGGTAATTGAATTTACCGATAACACCGTGGTGTTAGATATGAAGTATTTCCAGTTTTACTTCATAGGATGAATAGGTTGGGATTGGGAAATAAAATAAATGATTACTTCGGTGTGGTTTGCTACTCCCGACTAATTTGAATTGATATTCAAAAGAAGATTAAAGAATAAATTTAAAGAATTTATCTTTGATAAAATTAATGGTAACCTTTCCCAAAGTATAAGAATATTTGAATAAAAGAATATTCTGAATCGGAATGAGGCGTATGTTGTGTTTGTGTAACACTTGTTTATTATATATGCGAGTTATTTAGAAAGGCAGGGTTTATCCCATTCTGAATAACTTATTCGATGATGTGTCGAGGATGAAGACGGTGGTTGAAGATCGGAGGTCTTCACATCGTTTGGGTGATTACTGATGATCTTGATTGGGCTGTACACCCAAGAGGAGGGAATCAGTTGGTGATCGTCCTGACGTACTTGGAGATCGATGGATATGCGAGGAATAAGGTTAATCTGGTTTCATTCAGACCTAGAACGAACTTGTATGGACTGTGTGTCTGACATTGGATTTTGCTCTGTGTCGATTGATCTCTATTAAATATACATCTGCCTGCTAAAGGGGAATTCATTCCCTTACTTCACCCTTCTCTGAGACGTACGGGATCAGAGGTTGTATATCGATAGACATCAGTCGCATGGTGTGAATTGCCAGTGTGGCATGCCTAAGTGGCAATTGATCAAGGCTTCTGTTGAAAAGAAAAGTATTGTGGTTGAGGATTAAAGCACCGCCTGTGTGGCATAGCTTTGTGTAACATTGATTCGCGAGCCTCACACCCCGGTTGTGAACCAGAAACGGGAGAGGACATCAGGGAGGGCATGCGTTTCCTTCTAGCTAGGGTGGTGTCAGTGACCTACCAGCCCTAACATTTATATTATTTTCACCTGTGTGGTTGTTGGATTGCAAGGCGCCTCGGATATATCGGTGACTATGTGGAGTCGATGGAGTCATTTCGCTCATATACACCCCAAAGGGTGGGGAAATGCAGTGTTCAGGCATTTTAATCTGCATCGGTGGACCGGCCCTGACGATCCTAGGGTTCACCTGTGTTTGGGTTCTAAAGCTCGGGCTAGAGAGTCTCGAATCGGTGAGGACTATCTTTTTCCTCGGTTCACAGATGGAAATCCAATTTCCAAATACGACATCATGCAGTTTTGATTGTATACCTGTATATGGCGACATAGTGGTATGAGACACTTATGCCGTCTATGATTGATACTTATGATTAAAATTGTTTTGACACTATACACTTATAGTAATAATAAAACGTGAAATTTAGCGTATCAAGCATTCTTTGGCTATTATAAGGTAAAAACCCTATCCTCTGGCTTGTGTTGCATTGTGTGATGGGACCTGGGTCTTATAATAGCTTCATTGTTCTTTATTTAGCATTGCGCTGTTGTTTTATGCACTGGTATTCTTGGGAGGAAACCCGTTCCGTGTTATACGGCATGGTCCCTTGATTTACCTAACTTTAAAATAAAGATTAATAATTGTTTTAGTTCTCACACCAGTCACATGACTGACCTGGAGTTTATTGTTTTAACCTAAACTCTGGGTGCCATTATTTTGACACGGGCAGCTAGTAGTTTTGGTTTTGCAGATTTATATTCATAGGAACTTGATTTACATCTGGAATGATATCCGGAAAGCTCTGTATCCGTATATCTCTTTCAGTTGTGTATTGTATTATTTTTCCGCGGTAGTAATGTATTTAAATCTCTGATATTTATCGAATATGTAATATTTATTCATACTCTGTATATTCTTGTATTCTGATGGAATTGTTGTAATAAGCAATGAAATGTTCTTCTGTTTACATTCTGATGTGGCTTGTTCTCAACTCAATCCGTGCTTTCCTTACCGGGGAAGTTCGGGTCGTTTCAGTAAACCAGGATCCTGTGAATATAAATCTGCAAAACCAATACTACTAGTTGCACGTGTGGAAAATAGGGGCACCCAGAGTTTAGGTTAAAACAATAAACTCCAGGTCAGTCATGTGACTGGTGTGAGAACTAAAATAGTTATTTAAAACTTTACTTTTAAATTATATATATCAAGGGACCACGCCATATAACACGGAACGGGTTTCCTCCCAAGAATACCAGTGCATATAACAAAACAGCGTAATGCTTTTTGGAAAAATGAAGCTATTATAAGACCCAAGTTCTATCACATAATGCAACGCAAGCCAGGGAATAGGGTTTTCCCTTATAATAGCCATACATGCTTGGTACGATAAAACAAATCATTTGATACTATTATAAGTGCATAGTGTATAAAACAACTTAAAATATAAATGTATCAATCCTAGACGGCTTGGGTACCGTATATCATGTCGCCAATACTAGGCTCCAGAATCCAAACCGCAAAGTCACGTATTGAAAGTTGGATTTCCATCATGAACCAAGGCAAGGCGCAATCCTACTGTTTCGAGACTCTCTAGCCTGAGCCCCAGGACTCAATCGCCACTGTACTTAGGCAACATGGAGGGCCGGTCCACACTAAGTGCAATGGTGAATTAATAATTCCTGAGCATGCGTTTCCCCGCCCTTTAGGGCGTAAATGAGCCAAATGACTCCATCGGCTCTCGCAGTAGCCGATCAATCCGAGGCGCCTCGCTATCCATCAAATAATAAGCAACATATGCAACATCCACATGAGTAAAATGTTAGGGCTTGTAAAACGCTGACGCCACTCCCATCTAGAAGGAAACGCAATGCCCTCCTGCCATCCTCTCCCATTTCTAGTTCATACTGGGGTGTGAGGCTCGCGAATTAACGCTACACAAAGCTATGCTATATTAAAGCCGTGCTTTGATCATCAACCACAAGACATTTCTTTTCAACAGAAGCATTGATCATTTGAATCTCAGCATGCCACACAGGCAATTCACGCCATGCGACTGATGTCTATCGATATATAACCTTTGAGCTCGTACATCCCAGAGATGGGCGTTAAGAAAGAGAATAAATTCTCTGCCGCCAAACAGATATATATTTAATAGAGGTCGATCAACATAGAATAAAATCCAATGTCAAACACACATTCCATTTACAAGTCCGTTCTGGTCTGAACGAAACCGGAGGCACCTTATTCCTCATCCCGTATGTCCAATACAGAAGAGAGTCCCTCGCATATCTATCGATCTCCAAATACGTCTGGAAGATCACTACCTATTAACTCGTCTTGGGTGTACAACCCAATCAAGACATCAGTAATCATCCAAACGATGTGAAGGCCTTTAGTCTTCGACCACTGTCTTTATCCTCGGCATATCGTCGAATCAGTTATTTAGAATGGGATAAACCCAGTCTTTCTGAATAACTCGCGTATATAATAAACAAGTGCTATAAAAACACAACATACGCCTCACTCCAATCCATAATATTCCTTTATTCAAATATTCTTATACTTTGGGAAAAGTTCCCAATAATTTTATCAAAGATAAATTCTTTAAATTTGTTCTATAGTCTTACTTTGGATTCAATCCATACCAAATTATGGTTTATCCAAACTAGTCGGGAATAGCGGATCTTACCGGAGTAATCATTTATTTTAATTTCCCAATCCCAACCTATTCATCCCATGAAGTAAAATTGGTAATACTTCATATCTAACACCACGGTGTTATCGGTAAAATTAGTTACCATTTTACGTTCAAATCTAATTTAAGATTTAACTATCGCTTGGAGCAAAATTGGTGATACTCCATTCTCGACCATTTCTTGAATTTGATAATTTAAGTTATCAAATTCACTTTTTAATCTATTTAAAGATTCATTAAAACTCTAATTCAGTTTTAATTTCTAAAAATCATTACTTAATGATTATTCAAAGTTAAGAAATTAATCTTATCTTTAACTGGGTAAAAGAACTAATGTCATTTAAAACACAGCTCACGATAAACCCAAAATCACATTCCACTAACAATGGAATCTTCACGGAAAACAGATCAATATATATGATCGATATGAACTTCCATATCTGACCGATACTATAAATGGAATAAAGGCAAAGCCATTTAAATTCCATATATGGTTACATTTTTCCTCCACAGAAGTCCATTTCGATTATTACCAAATCGAATTCCATTCCATTCCAATGTATTTTATTAAATTGGAAAACTTCACTTTGGAAAATTTCCTTTAAATCTTAACAAAAGATTTATAAATTCCAAAACACATTTCACTGTAAATCGGGTTAAAGAACGAATGTCATTAAAAACACAGTCCACGATAAATCCAACTCACATTCTAATTTTTTTCCAATTATTAAATATAATTGGAAACTCTAACAATCTTAATTAAAAAGATTTATTCTCTTCACATGGGGTTCAAGAACAGTGTTACTGAAGACACCGTTCACGACAAACCCAAAATCCCATTTGATATTAAATACAAGGCTCTGAATAGAAAATATATTGGCTTATATTCAATATAAAATACTACAACCAACAAATATCGTATTGGAAATAACGATATAAATATATCTTTCAAATTTCCATAACAATATCTGTATAATCACAAAATCCAACATCGAAATATTCCGAAGACAATTTCAATTCAAATCCATTTCCAAATTATATACCGGAAATTCTGTTTATTTTTAAAACCATTTCAAATCCAATTTATTTATTTTAAAAAAATTGGATTATAATTCTAGTTCAGAACAAGTTTATTTCGATAAAAGTCTATTTTTATCTTTTAAAATATGGAACTTTCATCCCAATTCTTTCCAAATCATTTCTTATGATTTTACACTAATTATTGATATTTTTAATAATTTTATCAAGGCCAGTACAGTCGATTTCCATAAACGGTCATCGAACTGCATTTACAGTAACCTTTTCCAAATTTGATTTGGACATAATTCCAAATCCAACCATTGGATTTTAATTTCTTGTATTCGTTAGAGAGCTCATTTCGATACGAGCCCAAAGGTTCCAGTTTTAGGAGAATCTGACGGTCGGATCTCCAGTAATGTCCGTTCGAAGTCAATGGTCGAAATTCGCGAACTGTCGCTGCGCGTTCTATTCAGGCCATTATATATATAATATATACATTATATATATTTCGTCGATTTTCATTTATAATGTATTTTATAAATCGTTTATAAATTCGTTTTCAAAACGATTTCAACTTCATATTCAATTTCAAATCAAAATTGAATATTCCATATCATCGATATGTAAATGATAGTATTTTCAAAACATGATATTTTGAAATCAATTATTTTTCGATATTCATTATAAAAATAAATAAAATTGATATAAATATCGTTCACATCAAAATGGCGTTAATCTAATCAACACGGCTTTATATGTTTAAATATATTCGTGTCCATCCCAAATCGGACACCAAATTCATATTTTGATCCTTTACTGAATATTACTTGAAATTTTCATTATTTTAAAATAATTGTTATTTTAAAATATTCATTCTTTCTCAACTGGAATCAGACACCGTCAATTAACATATAATTTTATTTATATGGATTTCATATACACATGTATACAACAACAATCAAACACAGTCAACCATCATCCAGAGTGCATTCTTCACTGCATAAGCATCAAATATAAATATTTAACACTTACAACAACCTGTCAATCAATCGATCGACATACAGCTAATTATTGGGACTAGTGTATGTCATATATCATCCCAATACCCGTGTGGGGTTTCAATCAACAAATACAGATTTATTTGTGCAGTTGGGCGATGTGTAAAATTTATCGTCCCGACCAACATCAGTCAAATGTGTGCACATAAACAAATCGTCCGACTTGTTTGTAAATATTTATTTTATTCATATACACATTAAAAATTATATTTTTAACTATAAAATATTTTACTCCATTCCATATCACACAATCAATTTTCACAACACAATCAAACAAACAAACAAGTCGTCCATGGTCCGTGGACGACGGGTGTCGGGTGCTTCTAAGCACCGTCTGCATCCTAGTATATATTTTAACTAGAAAATAAATTAAAGTGAGAAGTTCTCACCTTTGGGATCCACTCCTGTAACACCCCGTATTTTCTATGAACATTAATGTAACGAAACAAAGTATACTTAATTTTTTAAGAAGAATAAAGGGAAACTGGTTTAACCATTGCATTCGTCTCGGAATTCTGCTTGAGATAGAGTCCGAGTTTGCATAAATCGGACTCTGTATGAAGAAGATATCGCCTTCAGAAGTTTCAAAAAATTTAAATTAATTAAAACTGCTCAGATTTAAATTTAAAATTCAAATCACACACCTGGGCTAGGAGGGAAATTTCCCGCCCAGGACCCAAGTCGACTAGGGGGTCGACTTGGGTGACATAGGTCGACCAGGGGTCGACCTCCCCCCTATTTCCAGATCCGAGGATTGGTTCGTTTTTCTGTATCTGGACACCCGTTCTGACCATATTCGTTGGTCCCTATGCTATTTAAACACCCCCAAACCTGACTTTCTCTCCACACCAAACCATTGTAACACTGTGCTGCCTCAATTCTAATTAAAATAAATCAATGGCGTCTCTACTCTGTTTAAACCTAAGCTAGAACTAGTGCTTCTTCTTCTTCCAATCTGAATATGATTAAAAGAGAACAACTACAACCATTTTTCTTTTAGAATCCAACCAAGCTAAGTACAGTTATTTTCAGATATGAAATTTAATTATGATCTTGACATGGTTATAAATCTGAATTTGAGATTATGCATATTCTTGTTTATCAGATCTGTTTTCCTATGTAGATCCATCTTATTAATATTATAGTAACTATTCTATATCTCTTCCTTCCTTCTGTTCTATAGCCAGGCTACCACGAGCCTGAGCCAAATCTCATAAGAGATTGACGCGCGAACGCTAAATTTGGGGAAAAAAATAGTGAATGATGCATAATTAGAGATGACTGATTTATGACTGATTTGAGAAAAGAACATATGTTGTAATTTAAGATCTAGATCTGGGCATGCTATATATGAAAGTCTGTGATTTGGAAGGAGGAGAATTTTTGTGCATATGACTTAGGCGCAAAGATCTATATTATAGTAGGATAACTATTAAATGTGAATACGCCTAAATGGGTATTTTGGATATTAGGCATACGCTGAAATCAAAAGATATAATTTGGCATAATTCGTATTGTATATCATGATTTGGGGTTTTTGGAGGATATTCTGGATTGAGTAAATTTAGCTAAAATTAGTGGCATATGTTATGTTGTGAATTATGACCATAATTTGGGCATGTAAAATTAGGCTTAATTTTATGATTAAATCTGTTAAATTGCCTAATCTGCTAAATTTGTTGAAACTGAATATGGTAAATTTGGGGTATGAAAATCTGTAGGCTCGATCTAAAATGGAGCAAAACAAGTTAATAGAACTTTGAATAATCTGTTGTAACTTGTAAAGAAGTTTAATTTGTTTAATTGGCATAATTAGTTTGATATTGGCATAATCTGTGAATGAATACTTTAGCTAAAGATAAGAATGCTGAGACAAGAGGTTAGACTCTGTTTGCGGTAGAAGCCTGCCCGGACCCAACTGGCTTAACCAACAACCACAAACTGTCAGTCTAATGTGAGAGGTCGTAGGTATAGCTAAAAGATTCTTAGATGCGAGGTTAGGTCTGGCTTGTGGCAGAAGTCTGCCCGGAACCACCTGGCACATCCAGCGGCCAACCTAATGTGAGAGGTCTATCCATTAGTAATTAATTAATGCAAATCTAGGATAAATATAATGCCTAAAACGTGTTGGGTGGATAAAGTTAAATCAACTGGGAGGTTGAATCTAACAAACCCGTTTTGTAAATCTATAGGACCAATACAAGGTTAGATGAAACAATTTGTAAGTCTGTAAATCTGTATATCTGATCTCTTAGTCTGAAAACTTGTTAAACTGTATGTCTGATCTGAGAACTAGTTAATCTGAGCTTTGTATATCTGAAATCTGTAAGTAAGTTAATCTGAAATATGTTAATCTGGGGATACAAGGTTAGGAGAGGAAATTACTTGTGTCATCTGTTGTGTGGGACCCATATTAGTCAGTAACCCTTTTCTGGTGACAAAACTATGACCCAACACTAGAAGGGGCCCCGGTCACACTTACTGAACTAATTGTAAGAGGTTCACTCTGATAATGGCAAGGGATGTCGATGGCGCATTCCAACCGGGTCATGTGCGTGCATGGATCTGGTTTGCTCTGAGGATGTAAGACACCGTGACATCTATTAATAGGTCTGTGTCTATAGGTTGCCACTTTAGGGAATGATACACCCTTCTGTGAGGCCGGCACATGGTATTTATGCATTAGGGAGCCGATCGCTTGGGGTAGATTTTAGGGTAAACCTTGTTCTGTTTGTTTCTGTTAGTGTACCGTCTGTTTCTTTTGGGGTGATAAAGGCCCATTATTAGCATTATGTTTCTATACCTTCTGTATCTGTTAGAG
Organism: Allium sativum; assembly: GCA_030737875.1. NCBI lineage: Eukaryota > Viridiplantae > Streptophyta > Magnoliopsida > Asparagales > Amaryllidaceae > Allium > Allium sativum. The sequence goes on from CM060924.1 coordinate 1,024,441,763, forward strand.
CGGTAAAGGCCCATTAGTTGGGTGGTAAAGGCCCATTATTAGCATTCTGTTTCTGTACCTTCTGTCTTTGTTGGGGTGGTAAAGGCCATTACTAGCATTCTGTTTCTGTAGGGATTATTCTGTTTCCGTTTATGTTTCAGTTTAGACATTAGGGTGACACCTAATCCTGTTATACTAAGTATTAGTGCAGAGAAGTAAGATATAGGTAAGAAGCATATCTTTGTCCATATCATTCTATTTAAGTTAAACATACTTGATACTTCTGTTGCTGTAATCTCTCATCCATCTTTATTTACATGTCATGAAACTACTATCTGTTTATATGCTGCAAGTTACTGGACTTGCCAGACTTTATGTCTAACCTCGTTTGTTTTCGCCTCTTTTTTATTCCCCCCCCCCCCCCCCCCGGTGCTCTGGATGGAAACGTAGGAGCTTGATTCATATTCTCTTTACATGAAGTGCTTGAAGTATTGCTTGGCTTTGACTCTACCTTCTTATGACAGTTTATGTTGGGGATTATGGTTTTAAAATTATGCATTCCGAAGGATTTTGGTATAAGATTGATACTTGTGTACTTGGGTTTTGGTATTGTAATTTTGAAGGATGTAACCAAACTTATTTCTGTTTCTGCTGTAATAAAGTTATAAAATTTTCAAGTACTACTTTACGTATCTGTCTTGTAATATTCTGTTCTGTTTACTTATAATGCTTCATGGAAGTTAATGCATTCCCTTTGTGAATGGCATTAACGGACATGGGGTGTTACACTTGGTATCGGAGCTGAAGGTTACCAAATTTGATAAAAAGTTTTTGAAAACTATTTTTAAAAAGGAAGTATTTTCAAAAGTAAAGTTTATTTTGAAAAACATAATCCCTAAAAGCCATATATCTATTTTTCGATTCTCCATTTTGAATCTCTTCCTTTTGCTTTTCAACATGTCTGGGGTACCCGAGATACCCGAGGGCATACCGATACCAGCTTGGTTCAGAAGGTATCTAGAGGCTAGGGACACCGCCGCAGGCCCAGCAGACGTTCCTCCTCTCCCAGCTGCAGCCGCTCCTCCTCCTTCCCCTCCGCGAGTTGATACTTTTTCAAAGATATGCAAAGACTTTCGGGCAATGGGAAAGAAACCTTTTCACGGGTCATAGACGTTTGTTGAAGCTCGAAATTGGCTTAAGGAGGTGGAAGAATTGTTTGGTATCTTTGAGATAGAAGATGGAAGGATGGTCCAATTAGCTGCTTGGTTAATGAAGGACGAAGCCCCGTTTTGGTGGGAGGCCATGAATGGAGAACGAGCAGGGAAGACTTGGATGGATTTCAGGCATAGGTTCAAGATGAAATTTCTCTCATGAGCAGAAGAGAATTTATACATGGAGAGGTTCTTGGAATTGAAGCAGGGGAATTTATCAGTAAAGGAGTACGTTAACAAGTTCAATCAGTTGGCGTGATTTGGCTTAGAATTAATGAACACACCTAGAAAGAAGGCCCTGAGATTCGTTAAAGGTTTGAATGAGCCGCTACACGGGTTGGCTATGACCCACATTCCTATAGGGGCTACCTTCGAGAAATTGGTTGACATGGCATTGATGAATGAAGAGGAAGCCAAAAGTGAGAAAAAAGTGGAAAACCTTGAAGGACCACAGAACAAGAAAGCGTGGCCCAAAAAGGAAACAAAAAAGAAGGATGAAAAGTCTGAAGATAGGAAGGAGAAAAAGTGCTTTACTTGTGGAAGATTGACTCATCTGAACAAGGATTGCAGAAAGAGGAAGGTCACTTGCTTCAACTGTGGTGAGATGGGACACTTCTCTAAGGACTGCCCAAAGAAACGAGGGCAAGGGCAGAGGACATGACCTACTTCTGAAGGGCAGTGAATGCTCATGGGGCTGGTGGATATGATAGAGATAGGAAAATTTCTGTAGAAGGTTTAATTTCCTTTTCTGATTATTGAGTTAAAACTCTTTTTGATTCTGGCATTTTGATTCTGTAATCGAGACTCTGCATTTTAATACTAGTCTTATTTCTGATCCCGCTATAGTCTCAAACCCCATAAGGGTTACGACTCATCTATTTGTGATAGGTTGTGGTTCGAGGGTATCTGTGTTGGGCGTTAAGTTGACTTTGATGCATACAATCTGGGTTTTATGGGATATGGTGGGGTTTTATCGTGCTTAGTTTCCTAAGAATCATTTGATAATCTGATATGTACTGGTAGTCTGTAAGTATCTGAATATTTCTGAAAAGGATAGGTTTTTTTACTCGAAGTGTGAAGTAGATTTCCAATTTTTACACTGTTTAATGGGAGTAATTCTCTGATTGTCAATCTGATGTTGATTTCGGTCTTCGGGATTGATACTTAGAGATTTATTCTCTTAACCGATGTCTAATGGGAGCAGAACTTTTGTTTTAATTGTACTTGCTTCTATCACTCGGCTGTATCCTATTGATCGAGTCTTCGACCTTTAGGTAGAATCTAATGGGTGTAAACACGTGTTTGAGACATGTTATGTTTGATGGTTGCAAGTGGTTGTAAGTGGTTGCTAGTGGTTGCTCGTGGATGCATATACACACACTAGGCACTAGATCGTCTTAAAAGCACTCTCATACTGCATATGGATGTGTGCTCATTTTTCAATTTTTGTGGATACAAAATGATTGACTCGTCACATGGATGTTGCATTTGGATGAATGGTTATGCACTCATATAGAAATGATGTGTATCAAATAGGATTTCTTGCATACATAATTGGACTCACGGCACTAACATAAATTTGCATTGAGGAGGTCAACTTAATTACTAGACCGCCTGATCTTTGCATTAGATAAGAGACATATACTCACACTTTTGCATATGTTCACGCAATATTAGAAGTTTTCTAAGGACAATGGATGCTTGTGGATGATGTTTGAGTAGATGGGTGATTGGATGGTAGGACACATTCTTCTTAACTTGAAGATTTCGAGGACGAAATCCTTTAAGGAGGGGAGAATGTAACACCGCGTATTTTCTGTGAACATAAAAGTACCAAAACAAAGTATACTTACTTTTTTAAAAGAAGACTTAAGGGAAACGGGTTATGCCATGGCGTTCGTCTCAGAATTCTGCTTGAGATAGAGTCTGATTTTGCGTAAATCAGACTCCGTATGAAGAAGTTATGGCCTTCAGAAGTTTCAGAATTTTTTAAATTAAAACAACTCTGATTTAAATTTAAAATTCAAATCACACACCCGGGCTGGGCGGGAAATTTCCCGCCAAGGACCCAGGTCGACCAGGGGTCGACCTAAGTGACATAGGTCGACCAGGGGGTCAATCTGGGTGACATAGGTCGACCAGGGGTCGACTTGGGTGTCGACCTCCCCCTCTATTTCCAGATCCAAGGGCTGGTTCGTTTTTCTGCATTTGGACACCCGTTCTGACCAGATTCGTTGATCCCTATGTTATTTAAACACTCCTAAACACCACTTTCTCTCCACACCAAACTATTGTAACGCTATGCTGCTCAATTCTAATTAAAATAAATCAATGGCATCTTTACTCTGCTGAAACCTATGCTAGAACTAGTGCTTCTTCTTCTTCTTCCAATCTGAATAGGATAAAAAGAGAACAACTACGACCCTTTTTCTTTTAGAATCCAACCAAGGTGAGTATAGTTATTTTCAGATATGAAATTTAATTATCATCTTGAAATGGTTATAAATCTGAATTTGAGATTATGCATATTCTTGTTTATCAGATCTGTTTTTCTCTGTAGATCTACCTTGTTAATATTATAGTAACTATTCTGTATCTCTTCCTTCCTTCTGTTCTATAGCCAGGCTACAATGAGCCTGAGCCAAATCTCATAAGAGATTAATGCACGAACGCTAAATTTGGGGGAAAAATAGCGAATGATGGATAATTAGACATAACTGATTTGAGAAAAGAACATATGTTGTAATTTAAGATCTAGATCTGGGCATGCTATATATGAAAGTATGTGATTTGGAAGAAGGAGAAATTATGTGTATATGACTTAGGTGCAAAGATCTATATTATAATAGGATAACTATTAAATGTGAATACGTGTTAGCCTACTTTGTGAACTAGGCAACACAAAGTCAAGAAATCAGACATTGAAGAGCATTTTTAATTAAGAAGACTTCGGTTCGGATTGGAGAAGACACTACAACCTAGATTGGACAGCAGCGATTGTTCGGGTCGGGTCAGAGCAACATATCGGTTCGGGTCGGATAGAATCTTCTGTTCGGATCGGTGAACTGCTGCTGAGGAAATTGGTAAGGCATATCTAATCGGATCGGAGGGCAACATAATCTCAATTGGATCGGAAAGCCACCTGTTTGCCACGGAAATAGATCGGAGCGGAGCAGATTAGAGAAGAAGAGAGCGTTGCATCCAAGCCAATCCGGGTCGGATCGGGTATCCCGATCCGAACCCCTTATCTGTGTGTCTCCGACCCGAGCCCATGTTCCATATTATTCTCCTGCAAAAGCGCCTGGATATCCGGACCGGCTGTGACCAGTTCCTACCCATAATGTTCGTTACTTTGATGCGTTGTCAACACAATAATTCATCCGAACCCGAAGCTAACGGGATGGACGACACGTGGCCCCGACCCGGATCAAGTTTTGAGCAAATTCACACCTATAAATACCCCGTCTGGAGACAAAGAAAAGGATCTTTTTTAGGCACTTTGAGAATTCAACCACCCCCGTAATCCGAACTCCATTACTCCCGGAGAATCCAAATCTTCTTTCATTACTTGTTTTAGTCTATTGAGTGAATATAAGTGAGTTGTGAGTGGAATTGAGTGAAGCTTACATTGTATTTGCAACTGAATCATTGAATATAGTGAAAGATAAGTGGACGTAGGCATTTCTTCGCCGAACCACTATAAATCCTGTGTGTTCATTTTTATTTTTATCTCATTTCATTTTTGCTTTTAATCAATTTGGGTGTTAGAACCACTTTTGGGTCTAACATTTTGGTGCTTTCACTGAGAATCCTCATCTAAATTCTTTATTTTCCGGGATCTCTTTCTACTTTTTGGACCGTTGAGTTCAAAGAAGTGAATCCTTAAGTTTCTCCGCTCTTTTATATTTGTCGAAGTGATTGTCAAAGACTCATGGCCAAAGGAAAAGGCAAGGAAGTTCAGTCTGTTCGAGGAAATGGAGCTGGCGAAGATCAGCAAAATGCTGTTGTAACAAGGTCTCGGGGGCAGAGTTCAGCAGCAGGAAGAACCCATGCAGGAAATCCGAGCCGCCAGCAGGGGGAGAGCTCCGATCCGATCCGGGTAGGAGATTCTGAAGCAGTGCATTCCCCCAATCTGAACCGACCCGAGCTGCTTGCCACGTACCGATCCGACCAGGCTCCCCAACTCCGAACCGACCCGACCTCCTACCTCCGATCCGACCCGATGCTTGGTGAAGCTGGAACCTCTACTCGAGTCCCTACGAATGCTCTGATTCCAGCCACCAGGGTCGGTGATCAGGTCAATCCATCTGCGCCCATCACTCAAGGAAATTTCTCGCGCTTGCTTGACATGCTTGAGAGCACAAGGGAGGCTATGAAAGTTCACGAGCGCACTAATCTCATGATGCAGGAAAATATGAGGCTCATGAGTCGGGAGATTAGTGAACTCCGTCGACAGAGAACTCCATCACCGGTTCGTCACACACCAGTGGATCAATCTTCATCTTCCGAGGAAGAGCGGCCCCGTGAACGAAGGCCACTCGAACGACCTCAGAACGTGGAGCAGCTGACATTTGGATCTTTGGGATCTCGTGAGGATATTGCACGAGCATTAGGAAACAATGACCCCACTCGGGGGCAAAGACTCCAGTCCCCTCCTCCCGAGATCGACCGGGAGCGCAGGGAACGGAATCGAGCAGAGGCAGCTCGAAGAAGAAGGGCATCTCCTGAACAAGAGCCAAGAAGGAACTCAGATACTAGGGCCAGGGAACCTGAGCGGCCCCTAACTAATGCTGATGTACAGGCAATGGTTCGCCAGATCATGTCCGAGAGCCGGAATTATACAAATGAAGATTACGGCATTGAGCGAAGCCATACTCCCTTCACCGATGATATCCTCGACTTCCAATTTCCCCGACGCTTTAACTTGCCACAGATGGACAAGTACAACGGAAGGACTGATCCGGGACAGCATTTGATGCGGTATTCGTGGCTCATGAATGCTGCTGCTGCCCCTGATGAGGTGAAGTGCAAAGCATTCCCAATCTACTTAGAAGATGTGGCACTGTTCTGGTTTACCCGAATTCCTCCTCATTCGATTTCGAATTACAAGGAACTAAGCGAGCGTTTCATGAACCAGTTCCGACTCCACGCCCGAAAGTCCAAAAGTGTTATTGAATTATCGAGAATCAAGCAGGCACCAGGAGAGTCTTTGAGGGCATATCTTGATCGTTTTAACCAAGCTGTAACTGAGGTCAGTGACCCGCATGAGCCCACTATTCTGATGGCATTGAAGGAAGGAGTCGATCCTGAATCTGAGTTTGGAGACTACCTTTCTGGGAAAACACCCTCCACAAGGGAGATATTCTACGAAAAAGCCGATATTTATCTAAGGCGAGAGGAGGCCAGGGCAAACCGAAAGAGAAAGTCTGAGACGACTTCAAAGGAGAATGTGCAGAGTAATACCGTCGTGAAGCAGTCTGGGGAAAGTTCTGGCAAGGTGGAAGTAAATGTAGGAAACAAGGGTGGAAACAGCAATGCTGGAAGCGGGGGTAACAACAACAATAACCGTAATCCGAACGGTAACAGAAGAAACCGAAATAGGGGAAGTGACCCTAACAAAAGACCCCGATTCCAGAACTATGAGAATTATACACCATTGAACGACACCCTGGAAAATATTTACCTGGATACGTACAATGTGTTACAGTACAAAAGACCGCCACGTCGTGATTCGATCGAGAAAGAGATGGCGACAGGAAAATTTTGTTTGTTTCATGGAACTCACGGGCATTCAACCAATGAATGTCGGCATTTGAGGGATGTGATTGAGAAACTGCTGCGTGAAGGGAAGTTGGATGAGTACAAGGTTGCCCCGAGGGACAGAGGGCAAGGAGAGCAGGCTCCAAAACAGATTCTACCTGCTCCCAAGCCTACAACGCAGCAGAAAGGTAAAGGAATTGTTATCAACTCCATAGTAGGCGGACCTCACCCAGCAATCCGAAGTTTCAGATCAATGGATCAATATGTGAATGCTGCCAAGCATCTAGACGTGAATGAAGGAGATGATTTGGAAGATATCACCCCCATAAAACAACAGAAGACCATGTTTGACGACGTGGTATTTCGCAGCCGAGACAATACTGGGATACAATCACCCACCAATGATCCGTTGGTTATTACTACCACCATTGGGCCGGCCTTGGTCCATAAGGTATTAGTAGACAACGGAAGTTCCGTTAATATTTTGTTAAAGAAGTCATTTGATCAGATGAAGCTTGAATCTGAAGATCTGAAGCCATGTGAAGGATGGATCAGAGGCTTCAACGGGGCGTTGACAGCCCCCATGGGATACATAGAGTTGCCCGTGACCCTGGGGCAAGGAGAACATAGAAGAGTGCGGATGCTTCAGTTCGTAGTATTGGACGTAGATTCGCCTTATAATGCATTTTTGGGGAGGCCTGCCCTCGCTGAATTCAGAGTTTGTATCGCCCCTTGGTGCTTGTTACTTAAGTTCCCAACCGAAGCCGGAACTGGAGTAATGAGAGGGGATCAAGTTTCCGGACGGGCCTGCTATGTGGCCGAATTAAAGATGTTGATGAAAGGACTTAACGTTGAAAGTAAAGATGCCTCGTCTCCCTCAAAGGGGGACTCGGCATAGCAATTAGAGAGATTGACCCCAAAGGAGTTGCCCAAAGGAACGCCTGAAGACCTGGATCCCAGAAAAGACGAGGAACCAGAGGCTAGGAATGCAACTCCTAATGAAGCGACAGTGGAAATTCCCATTGATGAAGCTGATCCGACAAAAGTTTTGAAAATTGGTTCTCAATTGGATCCACGTCGAGCTAAAGAACTAACGGACTTTTTAAAGGCAAACTTAGACGTGTTTGCCTGGACCCATGCTGACATGTGTGGGATATCGCCATCTATTATAAGTCACAAATTGAATGTAAATCCGAAACATCCACCTGTGAAGCAAAAGAGACGCATGCTGGGCTCAGAGAGGTCGGCTGCTCTCAAAGAGGAAGTAGAGAAGTTGAAGCAGAATGGATTTATTCGAGATTCGACGTATACCGACTGGATATCGAATCCCATCTTGGTAAAGAAGCCAAATGGAAAGTGGCGGACTTGCATTGACTTTTCAGATTTAAACAAGGCATGCCCAAAAGATAGTTTCCCACTTCCCAGGATTGACCAGCTTGTAGACTCGACAGCATGTCATGAACTTCTCTCTTTCATGGACGCATATTCTGGGTACAATCAAATTCCTATGCACGTACCAGACCAAGAACATACGAGCTTCATTACGAATTTGGGATTATATTGTTATGTTGTAATGCCATTCGGATTGAAAAACGCTGGAGCTACTTATCAGCGCTTGGTGAACAGAATGTTTTATAATCAAATAGGAAAAACTATGGAAGTTTATGTGGATGATATGCTTGTCAAATCGAAACAGTCCTCCAGCCATACGCAAGATTTGGCAGAAATGTTTGGTATCCTACGAAAATATCGGATGAAATTGAATCCTCTGAAATACTCATTTGGAGTGGCATCGGGAAAGTTCCTTGGCTTCATTGTAAGCTCCCGAGGAATTGAAATCAACCCTAGCCAGATAGCAGCAATTAGAAATATCGAAGAGCCGAGGAGAATTAAAGACGTCCAAAGTCTTGCAGGGAAAGTAGCGGCGCTGAGTAGATTCATCTCCAAAGCCACAGACAAATGTGTTCCGTTTTTTGATTTGATTAAAAGAGGAAAGAAGAACTTCGAGTGGACTCCGGACTGTGTTGAGGCCTTTCGAAATCTATTGGAACTGCTAGAGAAACCGCCGATTTTATCAAAGCCCGTAGATCACGAAGAATTGTTTGTTTACTTGGCAGTCTCGGCTCACGCCGTCAGCACAGCCCTGGTTCGAGAAGAAGACAAAGTACAAAGGCCAGTGTATTATGTAAGCAAGAAATTAGCAGCGGCAGAGCGCAACTATCCAAAGATTGAGAAGCTTGCTTACAGCCTCCTAATCGCATCCCGAAAACTTCGTCACTATTTCCAAGCTCATCCAATAACCATATACACCGACCATCCCTTGAGGCAGGTGTTGCAGAGACCCGAAGCATCGGGAAGGTTGATCAAGTGGAACATAGAACTAAGTCAGTTTGATTTGAATTTTCAACCACGAAGGTCGATCAGGGGGCAAGCTCTAGCAGACTTTATTGCGGAGTTCACCGTTCCAGAGGAGGAAGTAATTGATGACAGAGTGGTTAAGTCCGAGGAGGAGTTAAAGATAGATCCGTGGAAACTATATACAGATGGAGCCAAGAACGACCGAAGGTCCGGAGCTGGAATTGTCTTAGTCACTCCCGAAGGAAGGTCGTTATATTACGCCCTGCGATTAGAATTTTCGGCGACTAACAATGACTCCGAATATGAAGCCCTGATTGCCGGGCTGAAGCTTGCAAAAGACCTCGGAGTAAAAATGTTAGACATATTCTGTGACTCTTAAATTGTTGTTTGCCAAGTGCGAGGGGAATTTGTGGCTCGAGGACCTCGACTTATCGCCTACCTCAAGAAAGTGAAAGAGCTATTGAATAGCTTAGAGCGATACAACATCACACACATTCCCAGAGTTGAAAACCAGAAAGCGGATAGACTGGCAAAGCTGGCTAGTTCCGACAATCCAGGAGAGACTGAAATAATTCCAATTGAAACGTTGGAATCGCCAAGCTTTGAGTCAATGGAAATTGAATTCGCTTTTGAAGCGGAACCAGAGAAGGAGTCGTGGATGACTCCAATTAAGAATTTCCTTAAGAATGGAACACTCCCATCGAAGAAGAGTGAGAAAAGAGCTGTAGTACGCAAAGCTACCAGATATGTCATACAAGACGATACTCTTTATAGACAAGGATTTTCTATGCCCCTGTTGCGATGTATAGCACACGACGACATCAAGCGTGTACTAAGAGAAGTACACGAAGGTGAGTGTGGAGATCATACAGGAGGTCAAACTTTAGCAAAAAAGATATTGCGGTACGGATACTTCTGGCCTATGATCAATAAAGATGCAGCTGATTATTCACGACGCTGCGATTAGTGCCAGAGATTCGCCAAAATCCCCAGGGCATCATCGACCCAACTTAAATGAATGGTGAGTCCTTGGCCATTTGCCACGTGGGGAATTGATATCATTGGAGTTCTACCAATTGCTAAAGGAGGAGCTAAGTATGCAATAGTGGCCGTGGACTATTTTACGAAGTGGGTGGAAGCTGAGCCCTTGACCAAGATCACAGCAAGAAAGGTGATAAGTTTTGTGGTCAGAAATATTATATGCCGGTTCGGGATCCCAAGGACGATTATAACTGACAACGGAACCCAATTTAATAGTACTGAATTCAGAAATTTCTGCCAAAAGTATAAGATAGACAAACGATATACTACAGTAGCCTATCCGCAATCGAATGGGCAAGTAGAGGCAATAAACAAAGTAATAAAATCCATCCTCAAGAAACGATTAGAGCGTGCAAAGGCAAAATGGGTTGATGAATTGCCCCTAGCTTTGTGGGCATATCGAACAACATTTAAAACGGCCACCGGTCATACCCCTTTCTCTCTCTCCTTTGGCTCAGAAGCTGTAATTCCAGTTGAACTAGAAGTTCCTTCCTACCGAGTGACATATTATGACCCAATGACAAATCGGGCACTTTTACTTGAGTCTCTTGATGAAGTCGAAGAGAAAAGGGACGAAGCAGATTTGCGTGCAGCAAGACATCGGCGTCAGATGGCACGCTATTACGACAAAAAAGTTCGCCTCAGGACTTTTGAACCAGGAGATTTGGTGCTAAAAAGAGTCTTTACATCCCTTCCTCACCTTGGTCCAAAATGGGAAGGACCCTTTGTCATTCAACGGAAACTTGAAAAAGGAACCTTCAAGTTAACGACCGTGGATGGCGAAGAAGTCCCCAGAGCATGGAATGCCCAGCACTTAATGCGATATTTGGATTAGAAATGCTGTACTTTGTGTTATTTTTCTTATGAACTCTGTAATAAGGCGCGACTTGCCTTGGGAAAATCTGACGATATGAATGAAGAACTATAAAGTGGATGTAGGCTACGACTTAGCCGAACCACTATAAAAATATTGTGTGTTATTTACTTTTATGCATTACATATATACATTTATCAGTTATTCTGTTGTGATTATAAGATACAGGATAATTCACAACCTAAAAAGGGTTGAAAACAGTTCAGACATAAAAAGAAGCACAACGACTATTTGTGCGATAAGACATAAAAGAATGAGAAAACGACATTCTTAACTCTAACTCTCCAGAGAGAGAGAGAGTATAAAAGCGTCTCCGACTGAGCGCTGAAAAAGAAGTTCTCTTCTCTTAAATCTAACTCTCCAGAGAGAGAGAGAGAGTATAAAAGCGTCTCCGACTGAGCGCTGAAAAAGAAGTTCTCTTCTCCTAACTCTAACTTTCCAGAGAGAAAGAGAGTATAAAGGCGTCTCCGACTGAGCACTGAGAAAGAAATCTTTCTCCGTTGAAAGACCGGGGAATAAATAGATGACTGAGCTCGAACTCTAACTCTCAAAAGAAAGAGAAAGAGTATGAAAGAAATGCCAGAGAAAGCGACAGGTACCGACGGCACAGGAAGTGCTATCCCATCAGAGAATCGGGAGCATTCAGATTGCTCGACTAAGCATTAAATAGTTTGTGGGAATTGACTGGGGACACGTATGTACACGCATATTTCCCCCCTCCACAACTTCGTTTCACAACTATAGACATGCATTTTTATATAAGGGCAGAACTACTAACAAATGAACATTGCAAAAGATGAGTTATTTTTATTCACAAATGAATGAATTTGTACAGGAAAATAGCTAAAAAAGAAAGTGCAGGAGCTACTTTTGCAGCAGCAATTATTGGTTCACTAAATGCTAAAAAGATACAAGGCAATCCACTATTTAGATTTTGAATGAGCCTTGGATTTCTTGGCAGCTTTCTCCGCATCCTTTGCTTCTTTCTCAGCTTCGGTCAAGATTCGTTTTGACTTCTTTTTTCCTGAAGATGCGGTGCTGGAGCCAGTAGACTTCTTCCCGGAGGGCGGGGCACTGGAATCAAGAGAAGATTTTTTAGCAAGTTCCTCTGTAATAGATCTAGTTGAGAGCTTAACAACTAACCTTGATCCCGCATCCACAACTGCGAGGGGCTTGAGGACCTCAGGGTCTAGTTCTTCGGCCTTTAATTGCAAGCTCTTGTCTTGATCAGCCTTCATTGCAGCCAAGGTAACGTCATCAGCATTTTTTGACTCCCCGGTTATTGCAACTTCTGGTTCCTCTTCATGCCCCCCGTCTCCGCCGTCGTCCTTTAAAGCCGCAATCATTTCTTCATCATGGGGAGTGGTGACCTTAGTTGGCTCACTTCCTTCTCCCAAGTCTATAGAAGCAGCCTTGTCTTTCCCTTTGTTGGCCCTATCTGCGGGCTTTGTCCCAGCGGCAGCTCCTTGAGCTACATCTGTCTTTTCGGATGGCTCAACACCTATAGAATGAGAAGCAACAGTTATCAACTCAGGCAAAAACAATGGGTTTTTCATCGATTGCTCAATCACATGGCGAAAGGTAGAAATAGCCTTGGCAAATTGAGGAGAAAAGGTAGGGATACCTTCCGAAGACTTCTCGGCGGGGGCGACTACTACATCTGATGCTGTTTCAGGAATAGGGGATAGTAAAATTGTTCGGGGAATTCCCGGATTTTCAGGATCATACCCCTCTACTTCAGAAGTTGCAGGGGCAGAGGAAGAGGAACCAACTTCGGGAGCATTCTTCTGTTTAGACTTCAGTCTCTCTTCTTCCATGGCCTCAGCAATAAGGCGGCGCCCTTCAGCTAGGCGCTCCGGTTCATCATCTCTCAAGTACTTCTCCATTAGCTTATCTTCTTCAATGGAATCGACCTTAAGTTCCTCTTTTTCCCACTCGATGATCTGATTCCATACTTGAACCAGAGTGGATGGATAATCTTCGATCCAAGAAATGTTTCGGCGACGAATAATATGTGCGAAGAATTCAATCATTAGTTCGCCGAAACTTTGAATCTCAACTTCCGCCTCAGATAATTGCTTGCGGGCTTCCTCCGCAGATTTGACAGCACACTCCACATTGCCCTCGGCCAGGACAGCTCTGTTTTCTGCCTCCAACAGCTTTGAAGCCAAGTCAGCGTTCTTCTTTTCTAGTTCAGCATTCTTCTTTGCTTACTCGGCGCTTTTCCGTTCAAGTTCAGCATAAGCAAGGCGTGACTTGGCAGCTTCTGACTTGGCCTCGTCAGCTTGCTTTTTCAATTCAGAGCGCTCCTGAGTGTGGGATTCAAGCAAGTCATGATAACGTTTTTGCGTGTCCTCAAACTGTTGTTTGAAATTAGAAGCGTCCCTTTGAGCGACAACTAGTTGAGCCTGAGTGTCTTCCAAATCTTTTCCTAGGGCTTTTAGTGCCTTGGCATCCTCCTCCGCGGTCTTTTGCATTGAATCGGTATTTGTGATTAGGGTGCGGATGATTCTAGAAAGATTGCGTGAATACTTTAACATCTCGGTATATTGTTTTTCCACCAAATCAATCTTTGCTTTGGCTTCATCTGCCCAATTAGAAGAAATAGGTTCAAGGGTAGGTAAAAAGGTCAAAGTCTCGAAGTAGTGCTCGGGAAATTGCTCCTCTAAATATGCCAGCTTTACTGCAGTTCCGCATCTAGTGGGGGAGGAGCGGGAATTGATAATTCGGTGTCCCTATGTGAAGAGGATTCAGTAGTCTCTTTGTCCATCCTAGGTCGTTTAGTGGCAGGGACCTTGTGCTTACTTCGAGACCCAGTTTCCTTCGGAGGAGTTCTCTCTCTACTCCGCTTTTCATGGGAAGATGTGGAGTCTTTAGATGGTGGTATGTCCTCTTCACTGCGGCTCTGATAACCCTTGTATTTCTCTTGTTCTGGCCGAACTGGTGAGCGAGAACGCGAGGGTCGAGAGCGATAAGGATCGTAAGGTCTTCTCTCATCCCTGTCGCGATCATCACGATGGTCATACTCGACATCCTGAGGAGGATTGGACATGCTGCGACGAAGCTTTCTTATGTCATAGTAAGATCGAGACATCGTACCTGCACGATAAAATAAACGAAGTTTAGAATTAATGGATTCACGGAGAAAGAAGTGCAATGAATGCTGATGCTGTTGTGTAAAGTGTATCCTAAGTGGTGTGTTTCCCCCAATCGACCCGAGTCTGAAGCTTGACTAGTACGGGCAGGCTCTTTGGCCTTAGCGGGAGTGGTCTCTTCAGAAGAGGTGAAGACTAGAGGATCCTTCCTGAAATCCTCTGAAGTGTATATAGTCTCAGGTAATGGGAGATCCCCCAAACCCTGAAATATTTGCTCATCAGTACTAGGAACATCCCCCTCGGAAGCATGAAGTGGCGACTCTTGGGAGGATTTTGACTTGTCTAGAGAAGTAGTTTCCTCGGGGGCAATATATCCTTCACGATGCTTTTCGGCCAGATTAGCCAATTCATTATCTTGTGTAGAAGATGGAGAAGGTGAAGTTTGAAGAGGCACTGTAGGAATTCCCGAGCCTTCTCCTGTCTCTGAAACTACCTCCACTGGAGGAATGTATGCATAAGGGACCGTCCCATGACCGATGCTACGAAAAACGGATAGCAGCCCATGAAAGTGAAGGTATTCGTCTTTAAGGACTTCGTCGATAGTCAAGAATTTCTGATCACCATTAAGAAGTCGGTGCATCCGATCAAAGAACACCTGATCTGATATCTGTTTGGGGTTGTCGACTGCAAACAAAAAGGAAAACAGGTCAAGATGATGATTCAAGTGTATAGAGCCCGGATTTAGAAAATCAGTGCTTTACTTGATTTTGTCCATCTACTGGCGCATCCAGGCTGTCGCTTCACGTAGAACCATTCTAGTCTGGAGTCTCCAGCTTTACTGCTAAATGGTGCAGAGATTATCTTCCTTTTTGGAACTGATTCAAAGTAGCAGAAGGATGGAGTCTCTCGAGTCCGATGCTTGAAATTATAGAAGAAGTGAACGTCATCGAACGTGAGCTCTATGCCTAAGATTTCACGATATGCTATGTACAAGGTGTGCAGATAGGCATATGAATTGGGGTGCAATTGCATGGGGGCAATCCGCATTTGTCTTAAGAAATCAACGATGAAAGGAGAGAATGGAGGAATGGCACCGACCATGCACATTAATCGAGTGACCGCCATATATCCTTTTGGAGGGTTGTGGGGACGGTCAGAGCGTGAAGGCACTAGAGTGTCCCTTTTCATTATCCCGTATTTTAAGCAAATTCGGATAAGTCGATCGTTGTCGATTGTTGATTCAACGGAGTCCGAAGGTGATTCCAATATAATGGCTGATTCAAATTCATCAGGGGCCCGATCGTCACCAATCCCTCCTTCCTCCTCAAAGCCCAGAGAAACTTCATTCTCTGAAGACACCTCGTCGCTTTCCCGATGTCCAACCCCGTAATCTGGACCCTCGCTGTCCCATTCTGGATCCGAAGAAGAAGATATATCCTCAAGAGTGATTTTGTTAGAAGTTTCCGGGGCTTCTTTCCTCTCAGCTAGTCTAGAAGAACGTCTGGGCCTCATTGTCATGGAACTATTGAAGAAGCAATAGCACGGATTAGAGTAAATTAGCCCGTACCCCCCTGTGTATGTGTGTGAACTAAAATGTGTGCAGTGAATGTGAGAAAAGCAAAGTAAAAGTGCAGCAATGTAAGACGAAACTTTGAAGAGAAAGTGATAGTCAGAGTAGTTCTTAATGTTCATTTATGTCCGCAAGGCACTATCCTAACTGTTCATGAAGTTGGAAGTAATATCTTTTAAATAGTTGGACGAAACTTTGTGTTTTAGATTGAGTAGTGTTCGGTTCGGATGCAGGCGCCAGGTTCGGATCGGATGAGCAAAGGCTCACACTCAGAGAGAAATATCCGGATCGGTTCGGAGGTTGACGTTCGAACTGGGTCGGATTAACCTAGATAACCATATTACTATTCTCTCATTTGTTTCATAACCCAGTCCGACCCAGGCAAATAAGCCTTAACCTCCATTTTATTCCTAGCTCCGACCCGACCCGGTTAAACGAGTTAAGTCCCATTTCCTTGTCCTATTGCCCCGACCCGGTCCGGATCTATGAATTTCTTTCTTTCCCTTTTTTCTCCTACCGTTCCCCTACCCGAACCGATCTCCTTCGAGTCCCTTCCTCTTCCTCCTCTTAAGTAGCGAACCCAACTCAAATTCCCAAGCCTTAATTAAAATCGACAGATTAAACACTCAAGTATTCAATAATGAGTTTCAATACCCTCCTCCAACGCCTCGAAGTGGCGTCGATGCCATTAACGACGAAGGCGGGGATGAAGGAAGCGGTGGCAATGGAACCAATCAATTACTTTGCTAGAATCGTTCAAACTAACCGCAGATGTAAATTAAAAGCGATTGTGGCAGTGAGATTCAAGATTACAAGACTACCTATGTATTTGATTCAAAGATTGAAGCGAGAATTTTAAAGTTTCTTGAAAAAGCTAAGGCTTCGATGTGGAGTCGGTTCGGACGAGCAAGAATAGTGAATGAAAGAAAAGAAGGGAACTGAAGTGAATTTATATAAAAAGCAAGCTGACTATTCGTATTCCCGATCGGACCGGCTCGAAAAGCCCAATGACGCAGCTTGGCCCACTAATACATTGCAGAGAAGAAGGAAATCAGTTCGGGTCGGAACCCAAAGCAGAAATCCGTTCGGGTCGGAATCCGAACCGAACGGGATGAAGTACGACAACTTGGCATGTGAATTCAAAAGGAAGGATGAAGTTTTTGTGCTATGGCAGTCAAAGCATGCTCCGTTTCCAACAGAAGCATCCTTTGAGGGGGCAAAGTGTTAGCCTACTTTGTGAATTAGGCAACACAAAGTCAAGAAATCAGACATTGAAGAGCATTTTTAATTAAGAAGACTTCGGTTCGGATTGGAGAAGACACTACAACCTAGATTGGACAGCAGCGATTGTTCGGGTCGGGTCAGAGCAACATATCGGTTCGGGTCGGATAGAATCTTCTGTTCGGATCGGTGAACTGCTGCTGAGGAAATTGGTAAGGCATATCTAATCGGATCGGAGGGCAACATAATCTCAATTGGATCGGAAAGCCACCTGTTTGCCACGGAAATAGATCGGAGCGGAGCAGATTAGAGAAGAAGAGAGCGTTGCATCCAAGCCAATCCGGGTCGGATCGGGTATCCCGATCCGAACCCCTTATCTGTGTGTCTCTGACCCGAGCCCATGTTCCATATTATTCTGCTGCAAAAGCGCCTGGATATCCGGACCGGCTGTGACCAGTTCCTACCCATAACGTTCGTTACTTTGATGCGTTGTCAACACAATAATTCATCCGAACCCGAAGCTAATGGGATGGACGACACGTGGCCCCGACCCGGATCAAGTTTTGAGCAAATTCACACCTATAAATACCCCGTCTGGAGACAAAGAAAAGGATCTTTTTTAGGCACTTTGAGAATTCAACCACCCCCGTAATCCGAACTCCATTACTCCCGGAGAATCCAAATCTTCTTTCATTACTTGTTTTAGTCTATTGAGTGAATATAAGTGAGTTGTGAGTGGAATTGAGTGAAGCTTACATTGTATTTGCAACTGAATCATTGAATATAGTGAAAGATAAGTGGACGTAGGCATTTCTTCGCCGAACCACTATAAATCCTGTGTGTTCATTTTTATTTTTATCTCATTTCATTTTTGCTTTTAATCAATTTGGGTGTTAGAACCACTTTTGGGTCTAACAATACGCCTAAATGGGGATTTTGGATATTAGGCATACGCTGAAATCAAAAGCTATAATTTGGCATAATTCGTATTGTATATCATGATTTGGCGTTTTTGGAGGATATTCTGTACTGTGTAAATTTAACTAAAATTAGGGGCATATTTTGTGTTGTGAATTATGACCATAATTCGGGCATGTAAAATTAGGCTTAATTTTATGATTAAATTTGGTAAATTGCCTAATCTGCTAAATCTCTTGAAACTGAATACCGTAAATTTGGGGTATGAAAATCTGTAGGCTCGATCTAAAATGGAGCAAAACAAGTTAAGAGAACTTTGAATAATCTGCTATAACATGTAAAGAAGTTTAATTTGTTAAATTGGCATAATCAGTCTGATATTGGCATAATCTGTGAATGAATACTTTAGCTAAAGATAAGAATGCTGAGACAAGAGGTTAGACTCTGTTTGACGCTGAAGCCTGCCCGGATCCAACCGGCTTAACCAGCAACCGCAAAATGTCAGTCTAATGTGAGAGGTCGTAGGCATGGCTAAAAGATGCTTAGACACGAGGTTAGGTCTGGCTTGTGGCAGAAGTCTGCCCGGAACCGCCCGGCACATACAACGGCCACAAGCTACCGACCTAATGTGAGAGGTCTGTGCATTAGTAATTAGTTAATGCAAATCTAGGATAAATATGATGCCTAAAACGTGTTGGGTGGATAAAGTTAAATCAACTGGGCGGATGAATCTAATAAACCCATTTCGTAAATCTGTAGGCCCAATACAAGGTTAGGTGAAACAATTTTTAAGTCTGTAAATCTATATATCTAATCCGTTAGTCTGAAAACTTGTTAACCTGTATGTCTGATCTGAGAACTATTTAATCTGAACTTTGTGCATATGAAATCTATAAGTAAGTTAATCTGAAATCTGTTAGTCTAGGGACACAAGGTTAAGAGGGGAAATTACTTGTGTTATCTGTTGTGTGGGACCCATATTAATCAGTAACCCTTTTCTGGTATCAAAACTATGACCCAACACTAGGAGGGGGTCCGGGGCACGCTTACTGAACTAATTGTAAGAGTTTCACTCTTATAATGGCGAGGGGTGTCGATGGCGTATTCAAACCGGGTCATGTGCATGCATGGATCCAGTCTTCTTTGAGGATGTAAGACACTGTGACATCTGTAAATAGGTCTGTGTCTATAGGTTGCCACTTTAGGGAACGATACACCTTTCTTTGGGGCCGGCACAGGGTATTTATGTATTAGGGAGCCGATCGCTTGGAGAAGAATTTAGGGTACACCTAGTTCTATTTGTTTCTGTTGGTGTACCGTCTATTTCTATTGGGGTGGATAAGGCCCATTAGTTGTGGTGGCAAAGGCCCATTATTAGCATTCTGTTTCTGCACCTTTTGTCTTTGTTGGGGCGGTAAAGGCCCATTAGTTGGGGTGCAAAAGGCTCATTATTAGCATTCTTTTTCAGTACCTTCTGTCTTTGTTGGGGTGGTAAAGGCCCATTACTGGTATTCTATTTCTGTAGAGATTATTCTGTTTCCGTTTCTGTTTCACTTTAGACATTAGGGTAACACCTAATCCTGTTATACTGAGTATTAGTGCAGAGAAGTAAGATATATGTAAGAAGCATATCTTTGTCTATATCATTCTGTTTAACTTAAGCATACCTGCTACTCCTATTGCTGTAATCTCTCATCCAGCTTTATTTACATGTCATAATACTACTATCTGTTTAAATGTTGAAAGTTACTGGACCCGCCAGACTTTATGTCTGATCTCGTTTGTTTTCACCTCCTTTTCTTTCCGTTCCCCCCTCCCTAGGTGCTCAGGGTGGAAACATTGGAGCCTGATTCATATTCTCTCTACTTGAAGCGCTTGAAGTATAGCTTGGCTTTGACTCTACCTTCTTATGGCAGTTTATGTTGGGGATTATGGTTTTAAAATTATGCATTCCGAAGGATTTTGGTATAAGACTGATACTTGTTTACTTGGGTTTTGGTATTGTAATTTTGAAGGATGTAACCAAACTTATTTCTGTTTCTTCTGTAATAAAGTTATAAAATTTTCAAGTACTACTTTACATATCTGTCTTGTAATATTCTGTTATGTTTACTTATAATGCTGCATGGAAGTTAATGCATTCCCTTGGTGAATGACATTAACGGACATGGGGTGTTACAACTCCTCCATTCTTTATTGGACAGTTTGGATTCGTTTCTCAATCGTTCCTTCACAATCTGTTTTACGTGATATATGTTATAAAACACAATTTTATTACAATTTAAATGGATAAAAATCACATTTTTTTATACAAAGAGATTTCATATTTTTATAACGCTATTATACAAATAAAAATCTCGTTTTTACATCACTATAATATATACAAATCAAACTTTTATCTCTCTAAAAAATAATCCTTTGTATGACTATTTAAAAATAACTTCGTACGATAAAATTATATTTTTATCTACTAAAAATAATATTTTCTACAACTAAAAATCATGTTTATATAGAAAACAAAAATCATATTTTAAAGGAAACAAAATCATATTTTTATAGGACAAAATTTATATATTTTTATAGAACCAAGTTTATATATTTTTATAGAACAAATCCTGTTTATATCTTTAGAACAAATCCTGTTAACATTTTTAAAACATATATATCTATATTTTTAAAACATAAGTTATTTTCCAAACATATGCTATATTCATTTGAAAACCATATGTTATTTTTATTTTTAAGTTATAGGTAAAAAACCATAATTTTTCTTTGAAACAACGTATATTTTTACTTCTAAAAACTATGTATATTTTTACTTCTAAAAACTATGTATATTTTTACTTCTATCAAAACAATGCTAATTATATTTTATTTATAAAACAATCCTATATATATTAAATAAGATGGAATATTAAAAAACTAACTTAATCTTCCTTCTGTAAATCACGCTACAAACCCAACACGGACATCGCCTCCTAGTGTTGGCCCCACGCGACGCCATGGTGGACCGGAGTCCGATCCAAGCTTGCCACGCGATGCACCTTCCCACGAGCTTTCAAGGGCCGGCGGTGCGATGAACTCGCACTCCCCAGGTGGCGTGAAATCAAGCTCGATGATGTGACGTTTAAGCCCTGATTCTGACTAGAATACGCAGCGATAAATCCTCCTGTTGGTATAGATTTGAAGAGGGAAGAAAGCTCTTCAAAATTGACTTTTGAATCATGTGATTTCGTTGCGTGGACTTGGAGGTTTTAGGGCTTAAAGATTTTAGCTTCTTCCGCCATTTATCGCTGAAGTGAATGACGGTTTTGAGGCGCTGACCAACCAATGAATTTCTGGGGTTTTGAATATATATATATATATATATATATATTTAATATATTTAATTCGTAAAACACATGTCTATTGATGCGAACCCCAAATCAAACCCAATGAGTGTCACCCCTAGCTAACTACCCCCATTCCGGACACAATGGGATAGGTTTCGTAACCCAATTCAGCTATTACAATTAGTTCCCATCAAGATTAAAATATAGATCGATATATATTCAATTTGAACGTACGTTTTAAACTACCGGGGCCACATACTGATTCAGAAAATTCCAAAAAAAATATTTCTAGCTTTGTATTGGCGATACGGTCTTAAAAAAACTAATTTTGTCAAATTTGAAGATCGTTTGAAAAAAGGTCATTTCCCGGCCGATCCAAATTGACTGAAACTGTCAAAACACGTTTCCCTTTGCCACGCTCACATATTAATCCTAAAAATTATGAATTTTGGAATCTAGCAATAACTTGACATCCCGGATCAAACAAAAGTGCTTTCGTCGAAAACGGAGGTCGTTTGAAAATTTTCCATTTTAAGGGCTATATTTTCCATAGCGTCTATTCTGAATTATCAACTGGGCATAACTTTTTATTCCCGCTTTGAAATTTTGATTTTTCTGATTCGTTGGAAAGATATTTTCAAATAGATTCTAATATTTTTGGTTTCGCTAAAATCCGATTTTTTGAATCTGTGCATTCATTTGAAATTTGAAATCGAATATTTAAACTACTGCACCATTTCCAATTCCTTTTATAATTAAAAGTAAATATTTATATTCTAATGTCGATTCAAATAAATATATACGTTCTAATTCTATACAAATTCAATTTCTTGTCGTTATTATTCAAAATAATTCATTTTAAATATTCAAAATTCATCAAGATTGCCAAAATAAAAATTTTAAATTGGTTCTGATTTTCCGGGTTGTTACATTTCTATTGTATCATTTACACTAAAATGTAAGATTTTAATATCAAAACATTTATATTACACACTGAATCTATTTGATGATTCGTTTACATTAAAAACGTAAATTTTAATGTTAACATATTTTCAAACAATGAATCTCTTTTACATTAAAAATGTAATTTTTAATGTAAACATATCTAATCAAACTTTAATCTCACTACAACAAAACAGATCTATTACAACATCCATTTTACAACGGGCGTTTGCTGCCCGTTGTAATAGTCTGCTGTTACAACGGTCATTTTCTGGACCGTTGTAATAGATGCCTGTACAACACCCTTTCTACAATGGCCATATAATGCCCGTTGTAATAAATGATATTACAACGGTCATTTTTAGGCCTGTTGTAATAAATATCTATTTTATAACGGTCACAAAACGCCCGTTGTAATAGATGTCTATTTTACAACGGTCACAAAATGTCCGTTGTAATAGACGCTAATTTTTGACAATTAATAATTACAATACTTCCATAAAATTAATTTTGATTATTTAATAATTAATCATTAATCATATATTACTTATTATTAAGTATAATATCATATTACTAATTACTAATCATTAATATATTATATTATTTATTAATATTTAATAATCAATAATTAATAATATTATATTAATCATTTATAAATTATAGTAATTAATGGTTATTAATAAATAATCTCTAATTATTAATTATTAATTATTATATATAATCAATATTCCAACAAACTTAATTTTACTTTCCAGTTATTAGTAAATAATATATATCCAGTAATCAATATCAATAATTTATAATTAACAATAAACATTAATAATTTATGATTAATAATATTACTACACTATATGAAAAATAATCATTTTAACCGATGTCAATTTTACAATGATCATATAATTTATGCTAATTAACAATAAACATTAATAATTTATGCTAATTTTTAATTTTGAAGGTTGTTTTTTATTTTTTAATTAATTTAGAAATGATGAGAAATTAAAGTCAATTTCAACTGATATAATATAATATAATTTTTGTTTTTGGTCTAGTTATTAAACTTAGTTATCCGTAAACCTAATTTTATTTTGAATTGTGTTATTAAAATATCAGTTAACCGACCATCTTAACCGAATATTTTTGGTTCGGTTAACCAAATTTTTGTCGGTCAGTTAACCGTCCCAAGTGTATTATGGCGCTGAAATGCAAGAGATTGTGCCAAGTGTATTCTGGCGCTGAACCGTCCCAACAAAAATTTCGCCTTTTGATTCCTTGCACATCTATTCCCTAAACCTAATTTCAAATTGGGGATTCGGTGGAACTAAATATCTGGTTGACGAACGGTGCTTCACTGATCATCGCGATTAGGTTTGAAGGCCGTTCTTCGTCGTACTCTCAGCAATTCACAAATCTTTCCTTGTAACGAACCAGAATTTTGACATTTAAAATTTTAAAGTTAATTTGATTTAGTTTTGAAAATTTTTATGTTTATACATGATATTTGATTTTAATTTGAATTTTAGTAGTTTTAAATTAATTTGTATAAGCGAATTTCAAATTTTAATGTTTGAAATTAGAATTGTTTTGTTAAACTTACTGATAGTAGTATTTCAAAATTTATTGAAATACATTATTTGAGAAACTATAAATTTGTTTAAAAAAATTTAAACTTTGGATAGTAATTTATTTTAGACTAGAGTTTAGCTTTTGAAAATCCATTTTGATATGTATTTGAAATATAAAATATACGTGTATGGTGTTTGTATGGTATATGATATGTATATATTAAGAGAAATATCAAAATTTTGATTTCTTAATTTAGTTTGGGATTTACTTATGTAATTTTTGGATTTGAATTTGGTTTAGGAAAAAAAATTCAACTTGGGTTTGGTGTATGTATATGGTATAAATAAATGATATTTACACTTTAAAAATATTTGTTTAATCGTGTAGCCACTTGTTCAACTACTAAGGCAACATCTACCATGTGTAAAAAAAAATCCTGTATTTTGCACCACATATCTTTACCCGGTTTCGTTACTTTTAATCCACCGCCTCCTTTCATTTTATCCATCACTCCATCCTTCGTCCTCTTCACTTTCCATTTCCAGCCAAATAGCTTTTCGCCAAAATCAATCCAAATCGCTTCGCCAGCTTCATCCCGCCACCAACGAACTCCGATTGATTTCAAGATGCCATCGCCCAACCCCTTCTCTCCTCATAGCCGCGCCACCTGAGACCGGCATCCATCTCCGCAGTCCTCCCTCCGCTTCTTTGTCTGCATCTGCCACACTCCGCCACGTCAATAGCTTAAGCCGCATCTCCTCACTATCGAACCTAGAGCCACCCACGCACTGACTGTCATCGCAAGTAACCCACCGCCGCAAGCTCCGATGCGAGCGCTCCGACCCCCTCAAGCCGCCGCCATATCCTGATCCAACCCCGCGCCGCTGCCCTGTGCTTGCAGCCACCAACCTGAGCTTCGCTTCCGCCAGTTCCCCTCCTTTCTGTCGAGTTCGCCTCCACCTAGTTGGGCCTTAATCAGAATTAGGGTTTGCGTTTCTTTCTGCAGCAGCTATGGCGAACCGCACCGATCCAACCGCCAAAAACATACACGGTACGAATCCACAGAACTTAATCGAGAAAATTCTTCGCTCCAAAATATACCAAAACACGTACTGGAAAGAGCAGTGTTTCGGCTTGACTACTGAAACGTTGGTTGACAAGGCTATGGAGATTGATCATATTGGTGGAACATACGGAGGTGCTAGGAAGCCCACTCCCTTTATGTGTCTCGTGATGAAAATGTTGCAGATCCAGCCCGAAAAGGACATCGTCGTCGAGTTTATAAAAAATGAAGATTACAAGTATGGATAGTTTTTAAAATTCTCTGATTTATTTTTCGCAATAATACCCTTATTGTTGTTGCTTACTGTTGTAGTTTTCATATGTTGTCCCATTGCAAGCATGAGTAGAGCTGCCAAAGCTGTGGTGACTTGTTTTGGTTGGTAGTGCCTTGTTAGATGATTAGTACAAGAACATGTTTGGCATCTCCTTATAAGTAGTTAATAGGCACATGAAATCAGTTGCCAGTATAAGATCCTGAATTGGTCTTTGAATATTACCCTGATATTAAGAGAAATATACACAGTTGGAGATGGTTTTGATGAAGTCACTGGACATTAAGACTGAATATGTTTCTGTTGGAGATGTTTTTATGGTCCAAATAACGGTGATTGGGCAGTTAATGTTATCCATTGTTCTTTTACACTGAAAGAACTGACATAAATATGCATTTTGAAGGTATGTTAGGGTTCTTAGAGCATTTTATTTGCGCTTAACTGGGACTGTAGCTGATGTTTACCAGTATCTTGAACCTCTGTATAATGATTATAGGAAGATAAGAAAGAAGCAAGCGGATGGGAGTAAGATTATTTTTTATTTATTTACTTTCTAACATGGATAATTCTATAATATATTTCATGATTGGGCTCAGTTAGGCATGTTCCTCATTTGTAGAATTTTGCTTGACTCACGTGGATGAAGTCATTGATGAGCTCTTAACAAAGGATTACTCTTGTGATATTGCTCTTCCTAAAGTGCAAAAGAGGTACATGTTTTTTGTATGAGTGCGCAAATTGTTGTCCATAGGTTTACCGCTTAACTAAAAGCTACCTATCTGTTGAACGACCTATCTGTTTGAATAAACATATCCTTTAAAATGTACCAATACAATTTATAGACTTCCAAGTTACTTAAAATTATAGTTTATTCATGACAAATAATACATATTTGTAATAACTGGTACCATCTTACTGCTTTGTTCACTGGTTTCCAAGAGCAAGTCAGGAAAATAGTCGCAGTAAACAGATGATGTATGCAACTGGGAATTCAAAATCAACACTAAAACTCCAAAAGTTGTTTTGAAGCTATATGTGGGCATTTAAAACTACTACAATGGGCATCTGATAGTGTAGAATGAAAACAATTAACCTCAAATTTGGTTTTATTTAATTATGATTTAACCATTTTTAGTTAACTCATGCATGATTATTTTTCATCTGACTTGATAGGTGGACTCTAGAAGCTATTGGGGCATTAGAACCTAGAAGAAGTGCTTTGGAAGATGATTTTGAAGAAGAGGAAGAAAAAGAGGACGATGATCAGGCTATCGAAATAGATGAAAATGTTGTTTTTTCTTTTTCTTTCATCCTCTAGAAGTTAGCTTGCGATGCATGATAGTAAGCATTAACTTTCAATATTTTTTAACTTGGAACAGGACAATCACCGAGGTCGAAGCCCAATAAGAGAAAGAGACAGAGACAGGAAACGAGAAAGTCACAGACACAGGTTTCTCAATCTTCTCACCATCTTTGCTTGCGCTCCATACTAAACAATACCCATTTTACAAATGCTAATATAGCATTTATATTCTTAAATCTGAACCATTTTCTTTTCCTGAACTTATACACGCTCAGTCTACACCCTCTATGTTTGTAAACACATTTTACAATGTACATTATGTACCCATAACTAATTGCCTAAGCTTTACAGCTAATTTCATGTGTACTACTGCTTGTGACCCGTCTATAGCTGAGTCATGTAGCAAGTAATTTAAGTAATATTTTGCAATTTCAGTACTTTTGACGTGGAAGCATCATTAACTTAATAATAGAGATGTTGCTCATCATTAATGGATAGATCATTAAGAAAAGCATTTATAATTTGGGAGTACATCATTAACTTAATAATAGAGATGTTGCTCATCCCTATTAATGTCTAATTTTGGGTTGGACTTGGGATTTAAGAATAAAGTTAGTCTTTTCACTTCTTGCAAATGAAACATTAGTCAATAAGGGATAAATTATTTAGCAAATTTTCCCTCTTCTATTACTACCAATTAGTGGCTGATGCATCAAATCTTTTAGGTTCTTTGATCAGCTTAATTTGATTGATACTAAACTAATGTGGAAAGAATTGCTATTGATATCTGTAAGATTATAGACAGAGCATATACGAGTTTCTTACCCTCCCCCGATTATGTCATTTGGTTATATACATAAACACATCCATTACATAGCTTTGATGTAGTTCATTACAGAATGCATTTCAGATTTATGGGTCTAAAAATTGCCTTTAAATCAATAAATAGTTATGCCTTAATTTTTAGAACAACTTAGATATGTGGATAATGCTAATTCCTCATCAAAATTGGTATTTGCAGAGATAATTTCCATACCAGTGGACATGCATGCTACAAAGGTTTATTTGGGTAATGCTAATTCCTCATCAAAATTTGGTAACTTTTTTTCTTTTTTTTGCAGTCACACCGTGCTAGTAAATATATGCAGTCTCAAGATCAACAGGCCATTGGATCTTCCGTCGCGTGGCACAAAGATTACATTTCCTTGGTCTAGTTTTGGTACTTATGAAACTAGTTATGTAATTTATGTTAGAACTATGTTGACGTAACTTATGTAACCTTTTGGAATGTAAACTTATCTAGTCTTTTGGAGTATAAACTTATCGAACTTTTTCAAATGTGTTGGAATTATATGATTCTTGCTTCAGTCTTTTAGTATGTGTTATTATGTGATTTTGATTGTTGCATTACAGTATTTATTGCATGTTAAAATATTCATTATTATTATGGATGCATATCGCAGCAGTTATATTTAAATTTTCTATTACAACGGGCAAAAACCGTTGTAATATAATGTATTACAACGGGCAAATGCCGCTTGTAATTTATTAGCTATTACAACGGGTTAATAACCATTGTCATTGAGTCATTGCACGTGACAGAGCCAGTTATTACAACGGTCTTTTACAATAGTCATTGCCCGTTGTCAAATAATCAGGAGCTATTACGACGGGTCATATTAAGACGGGCATATGCCCGTTGTGAAATACATATTACAACGGTTTTTGCCCGTTGTAAAAGGACTGTTTTGTTGTAGTGTCTTTTTATACCTTAAAAATGTAATTTTTAATATAAAGATATCCTAATCAAAGTTTAATCTTTTTATTCTTTTCTAATATACGATAAAAATGTGAATTTTTATTGTTAACGTATTTTACATTTCAAATAATGGTCATTTTTAATATACAACAAAAAGTGAATTTTCATGTTAACATTTTTTGTTAAAAATTCTTAAAATAAAATTTTAAATTGGTTTTGATTTTTCGAGTTGTTACAATCTCCCCCACTTAAAATCTTTTTGTCCTCGAAAAGGAACGGAGCTAAAAGTTGTTCAACTAATCAACTCAATTTTCATTTTTTTATTTGTTTTATTGGTTTAGTATTATTAGTTGAACTAATAATCACATAACACAATCATCAGTCAATTAGTTGATTAGCTTTAAAAATATATATAACTTTTATTTATTCAAAAATCACATTTTCTAAGATCAGATTATATATATAATCACAAATACGTTAATTATAAGCTTGTCACTCTCAACTCATTCTAGGGCATTACTAACCCCATCTTTAACGAGTTTTCTCATTCTAGTATGCTACTGATCCTATCTCTAATGAGTATTATTTTATAGGATATTACTAATCCTACCTCTGACGAGTCTATTGTTCAGTTCTAATGAGTTGTACCCCAAAGATTTGGATTAACCAAATCTCTGATACCACATGTAATTACCCGAAAATCCCCCTCGCTGGAAATCGCCGGATACTCTAACTTTGGGCATACAACTCATCTAAACAAATAACAGAAGACTTTTATAAACATCATAATAATGTTACATCAGAGTACATAATATCAGAGTACATCGAATAAATAATAATACAGCGGAAGATAATTTACAATAAATGTAATACAATGCGATGGAACAATAAACTAACACAGTAGAAGACTATCATGCTTTGGACACAACTTTAAGCTTCGATCCAAAATCGTGCTTAATAAATAGATATCTGCAAAACAAGCCACTCGACTGCCCGTGCGGAAAAGAGGGCACTCGAGTTTGCAAGTAAAACAAACTACGAGTCAGTCATGGGACTGGTATGAGAAATCTTACTTAACCTATTTAATAATAAGGCTAATCACAGGACCACGCCGCTAACATGGAACGGGTTTACTCCATTGGATTGCCAGTGCACGAAATAAAGTAAATCGTTAAGCAACGCAATGCTTTTTAGAAAAATGAAACCATTATAAGACTCAAGTCCCATCACACAATTCAAGGCAAACCGAAGGATAGAGTTTTACCTTATAATGGTCAAAAATGCTTGATACGATAAAATGGATTTGATATTATTATAAGTTTATATATGTTTCAAAAACATTTCAATCATAATGTATCAATCATAGATGGCATAGCTACCATATACTATGTCGCCATACTAGTTATACAATCAAAACCGTGTGGTGTCGTATTGGAAGTTGGATTTCCATCATGAACCAAGGCAAGGGATCGTCCTTACCGAATTTGAGACAATCCAGCCTATCATGTTTCAGGATCAGTCGCAACTGCACCTTGGATCTTCAGGGCCGGTCCAAAAATACTTTAGTGGATTAATAATGCCTGAACAATACGTTTCCCTGCTCTATGGGGCGTAAATAATGAGCCACTAGGGACTCAAATCCGAGGCGCCTCATTCCATCATCCACATAAGTAAAAATGCCAGGGGCTTGCAAACGTTGACACCACTCCTAGCTAGAAAGAAATGTATGTCCTCCCTGCAGTCCTCTCCCGTTTCTGGTTCATACCGGGGTGTGATGCTCGCGAAGTAACGCTATACACAAAGCTACGCCTAAATAAGTTGTGCTTTGATCATCAACCACAAGACTTTGCTTTTCAACAAAAGCCTTGATCGTTTTCATCTTAGCATGCCACATTGTCAATCCATACCATACCATTGATTTCTACCAATATATAACCTCTAAACTCGTATGTCTTAGAGAAGGGTTTTAAGCAAGAGATTAAATTCTCTACCACCAAACAGATATATATTTAGCAGAGATCAACGAATACAACATAAAGGAATTCAACTCAGACATACCATCCATTTACAAGTCCGTTCCGGGTCTGAACAAAACCGGAGACACCTTATTCCTCATCCCATATGTCCAATACAGGAGAGAGGTTCTCGCATATCCATCGATCTCCAAGTACGTCTGGACGATCACCACTTATTACCTTGTCTCGGGATGCCTTCCAATCAAGACATCAGTAATCACCCAAACGATGTGAAGATCTCCGGTCTTCAACCACCGTCTTTATCTTTGACTTTTAATCGTTGTAGTAATTATTCAGAATGGGTTAAACCCAGTCTTTCTGAATAACTCGCGTATTTTATAATCAGTAATTAAGTGCTATAGAAACACATCATACGCCTCATTCCCATTCAGAATATCCTTTTAAATAAGTATTCACATTATTAGGGATAGGTTCCCATTAATTTTATCAAAGATAAATTCTTTTAAATTTATTTTTTAATCTCCTTTTTAAAGATTCATTAAAACTCCAGTTTGGTTTTAATATCAAAAATCATTACTTTATGATTATTCAACTTTAAGAAATTAATCTTGTCTTTAACTCAGTTAAAGAACCAATGTCATTTAAAACAAAGTTCACGATAAACCCAAAATCATCTTCCATTAAATATGGAATTTTCATAGAAATCAAATCAATATATAATCAATAAAAATTTCCGTATCAGACTAATAATATAAATGGAATAACGGAATAGCCTTTTAAATTCCATAATAACGGTCTTCTTTTACAGAAGCTCATCTCGATTATTATTAAATCGAATTCCATTCAATTCCGATATATCAAATTGGAAAACTTTACTTTGGTAAATTTCCGTTCCATCTTAATAAAAATATTTATAAATTCCAAATTATGTTTTCACTGTTAATTTGGTTAAAGAACAAATGTCGTTTAAAACATAGTTCATGATAAACCCTATTCACTTTTCACTTTATTCCAATTACTAAATATTGTTGGAAACTCTGAAAATCTTAATTAAAAGATTTATCATTTTCATACGGGGTTTAAGAAAAGTGTTATTGAAGACACCATTCACGAGAAACCCAAATTCCAATTTATTTATTTAAAAATATTAGATTATTATTCTAGTTAATAACTAGTTCATTTCGATAAAAGTATATTTTTATCTTCCCAAATATGGGCTTTTTCATCCAAAATCTTTCCTAATTATTAATTATGATTTTACATAATTTTTCCATATTTTTAATAATTTTACTAAGGCCTGTACAGTCGGTTTTCAATAACGGCCACCGAAATGCATCCATAGCGACCTTTATCAAATTTGATTTGGACATAGTTCCAAATCTAACCATTAGATTTCAAAACTCTTATATTCGTTGGAAAGCTCTTTTCGATACGAACCCAAAGGTTTCGTTTTTAGGAGAATTCGATGGTCGGAACTCCCGTTACATCAATTTGAAGTTAATGGTCAAAATTCGCGAACAGTCACTGCGCGACGCGTTCTATTCAGGTCATTAAATATATAATATTATATATATACATTTCGTCGATTTCCATTTAAATCGTATTTTATGAAATATTTATAAATTCGTTTTAAAATGATTTTTACTTCATTTTTAATTTTAAATCAAAATTTAATATCCTATATTTTTATCATATTAAAATATAATATTTTCAAAATATTAAATTTTGTAATCACTTCTTTACGATATTGATTATAAAATGAATAAAATCGATCAATAAACCCATTCGGAATAAAAATGGCGTTTCTAATTAATTTGGCTTCATATTTTTATATTTTTGTGCGCATCCAAAAATGGACATTAAAATCATAATCTTATTCTTCATTGAATATTATTTTAAAATATTCTTTATTTTAAAATATTCTTTATTTTAAAAGATTCTTTATTTTTGAATATTCTTTATTTTAAAATATTCTGAATCGGAATGTGACTCAATCAATTACCATATAATTTCAGTTATATGGGTTTCATACATCGCATGTATATAACAATAATGATAAATAATCATTAAACAATCCATTCACATCCAAAGTGAAATTTATAATCGTGTGAGCATTAAAATAAATAAATAATACTCATCACGACTGTCAATCCATTGATTGAGATACGACTAAATATTGGGACTAGTGTATGTCAAATTTCATCCCAATACCCGTATGGGGTTTTCAAACAACAATAGTATATTCAAATAAATCATTGGTTAATAAATTTAACAAATTATAATTCAGTTTGAATTATTTCTAATATCGCTAACATAATAATGTTAATGTTTTAATCTAGCAAATTTTCTAATATCGCAAACATAATAATGTTAATATTGAACGAATGTACATCTTTCTAATTCTCTAACATGTAAATTTTTAATGATCCCTTCATGTAATAAAAATGTAATTTTTACTGTTCAAAATATTTTTTTTCAACAACACATAACCCTTAACAAATAAATTATATTTTTTCCTAACATAACATTTTCAAACAATAACATTTTCTAACAATAAAATTTTCTAACAAAAATGATATTTTTATTCTAACATAACATTTTTATACTAACATGACATTTCTAAATAAATGACATTTTTATAATAACATGACATTCCCAAATAAATGACATTTTCATAATAACCTGACACTTCTAAATAAATGACATTTTCATAATAACATGACATTTTCTAATAAAATGACATTTTTATCTAACGTGAACATATTATAAATAAATGACATTTTATTGACATGAACATATTCTAAATAAATGGCATTTTATTGACACATCATTATTTCTAAATAAATGACAATTTATTATGAAACAACATTATTCCTAAGTAAATGACAATTAAGTATGATATAACATTATTCCTAAATAAATGACAATTAAGCATGATACAACATTATTCCTAAATAAATGACAATTAATTTTCATACAACATTATTCCTAAATAAATGACAATTAAGTGTGATACAACATTATTCCTAAATAAATGACAATTATGTGTGATACAACATTATTCCAAAATAAATGTCAATTAAGTGTGATACAACATCATTCCAAAATAAATGACAATTAAGTGTGATACAACATCATTCCTAAATAAATGACAACTAAGTGTGATACAACATGATTTCTGAATAAATGACAATTTAATATGACACACATTATTCCTAAATAAATGACAATTAAATGTGACACAATATTATTCCTAAATAAATGACAATTTATTATGACACATCATTATTTCTAAATAAATGACAATTAAATGTGACACAACATTATTTCTAAATAAATGACAATTTATTATGACACATCATTATTTCTAAATAAATGACAATTTATTACGACACATCATTATTTCTAAATAAATGACAATTAAATGTGACACAACATTATTCTAAATAAATGACAATTTATTATGACACATCATTATTTCTAAAAAAATGAAAATTTAAATGTGACATGATATTATTCTAAATAAATGATAATTAAATGTGACACACATTATTCCTAAACAAATGAAAATTAAATGTGACACACATTTTTACTAAATAAATGACAATTAAGTGTGATACAACATTATTCCTAATATGACATTTCTAACAAAAATGATTTTTTTATTCTAATATGACATTTCTAATAAAAATGATGTTTTCGTTCTAATATGACATTTTATAAAAAAATTGACTATTTAATCTAACATAACATTTTATAACAAAATGACAATTTAGTCTAACATAACATTTTATAACAAAAAGACAATTTAATCTAACACAACATTTTATAACAAAATGACAATTAATCTAACAAGAACATAAAATTCAACAAGTCATCGCAACTTCCATCAATTAGTCAATCTAAATCTTATACAACGCATATATGCATTTTATATGGCGTATTTTAATATCACAATCACGATCTATTTAAATATATATATATTTATTTATTTTAAAATTTTAAAATTGAGAAATCTCGCACATCACACACATGAATTTTAATAGCGATTACATGTAAATTTCACATCGCAAATCAACTATTAAATTTGATTTAAATTAGATATCTCACCATGATCGGATTAAATTGTTGAATACGATGATTTAAATTAAATTAAACGAAGGCATTTAATTTAATAAAAATTTTCAGTTAGTTCAGAATTTGTCCAGCTTAGTTCCATATTGTAGATCTCTTCATGACAGTTCCAACGCAACTGACGGTTCGCAAAACGGACCTCGTATGAAAAAGTTACAATAATTTATATATTAATTACAATTTTTAATAATTCATTAACAATTAATTTCCTTAATCCCCAAATTAATTCATCTCCTACCCGTGGCCTTATCTGTAGCAAATCGAACCAATGCTCCATCGTGAAAACCCCATCGACGCCGCCTCCCTGTCGCATCAGACCACCCTCCATCGAATTGTGTGAAACTGGGGCGAAATGAAGTGTCGATTTCTCATAAACTATCACTCTAAAGGTGACCATCAATGTTGAAGATATAGATCATAGAATGATATATCATATTGGCTTTGGAAATTATGGAAATGGAGGAGTGGATTGAAGAGATTCGAGGGGAAGAAGGAGAGCGTTTCAACCATTGATTGGCATGGTGGCGGCTGTACATTTAGGGGGATTAGGAATAAATTTAGAGAAGTTTAGGATGTTATATATTGGAGCCAATATATATATATATATATATATTTGGTTATATATTTTATTTTATCCCTCACTTGTCTCTACATATGTAGTAAGTTACAAATGAAATAAATTAGCTGACTAGGCAGGTGTTAATCTAATCAATGTTTATCGCATGTTCAAAAATTCAAAAGAAAAAAAATAGGGAAAGAGAAAACGGGAATGTAATTAATGCACGATATATTGTTTAATGCCAATTGTTAGAAAGTTTATAACTTTGCCTGCATGTAAACGTTAATATTTAACAAATGTACATTTTCTACTTCTAACACGTAAATGTTAATATTAAAAAAATGAACATTTTCTACTGTTAATTTTTTTATTATGTTAAAACGTTTTATCAAACTATGAATCCCTTTTTAATGATTCATCTTTTACATTAAAAATATAATTTTTAATGTGAACACAATCAATTATACAATGAATCTTTTTCTAGTGTATCATTTACACTAAAAATGTAAATTTTAATGTCAAAACATTTTTATTACACACTGAATCTCTTTTAATTATTCATTTACATTAAAAATGTAAATTTTAATGTTAACATATTTTCAAACAATGAATCTCTTTTACATTAAAAATGTAATTTTTAATGTAAACATATCTAATCAAACTTTAATCTTTTTAAACCTTAAAAATGTAATGTTTAATGTAAACATATTCCAATCAAAGTTTAATCTTTTTATTCCTTTCTAATATATAATAAACATGTGAATTTTTATTGTTAACATATTTTCCATTTCAAATAATGGTCATTTCTAATATTTAACAAAAAATGTGAATTGTCATGTTAACATGTTTTCCATTTCAAATAATGGAATTTTTAAATTTTTACACATTTTCTGTTAAAAATTATTAAAATAAATTTTTTAAATTAGTTCTAATTTTCCGGGTTGTTACATTAAGAATAGAGTAGATGGTTGCACCTTGTAGTAAGAGACTGAACCGACCTTATAGGTAAGAAAAGGGACAAATAAGCGTTTAGATCCTGTTGCTAATTTTCATGTTAGGCGTAAAACCTGTTACTACATATCGAATGGGATCATTCTGTTATTTTGTTCTTATTGGGTAGTTAGGGTAACACCTAAACCTGTCGAGGATCCCATGGTTTGGTGAAGCGAACCGTTCCCCGCGAAGGAAAGCCCGGATTGTAATGAGAACACGACAAATCATAACACAAACAGAAGAACATTTCATTGTTAATTACAACAATTCCATCACAATATAAGAATATACAGAGTATGAATAAATATTACACATCATAAAAATATCAGAGATTTACAAGTTACAATGCAGCGGAAAAGAAAACAAACACAACTGAAAAGAATATATGGATACAGAGCTTTCCGAATATCATTCCAAACCAGGATCTTGTGAATGTAAATATGCAAAACAAAAACTACTAGCTACCCATATGGAAAATAGGGGTACCCAGAGTTTAGGTTAAAATAATAAACTCCAGGTCAGTCATGTGACTGGTGTGAGAACTAAAACAGTTATTAATCTTTATTTTAAAGTTAGGTAAATCAAGGGACCACGCCGTAGAAGACGGAACGGGACTCCTCCCAAGAATACCAATGCATAAAAGAAACAGCGTAATGCTAAAAAAAAGAACGATGAAGCTATTATAAGACTCAGGTCCCATCACACATTGCAACGCAAGACGAAGGATAGAGTTTTATGTTATAATAGCCAAATATGCTTGGTATATGAAATTTCATCTTTTATTACTACTATAAGTGAAGAAATCAACTTCAAATATAAATGTATCAATCATAGACGGCATAGTGCCCATCCCACTATGTCGCCATACTAGACTCTACAGTAAAAACTTCAATTGTCACGTATTGGAAGTTGGATTTCCATCTGTGATCCAAGGAAAGGGATCGTCCTTACCGCTTTGAGACAATCTATCCCATGTCTCAGGAACAGCAGCAACTGCACCTTGAATCGTCAGGGCCGGTCTACACAGAGTGGATTAAAATGCCTGAACACTACGTTTCCTCGCCCTATGGGGCATAAATCTGGTATGTATAAAGACCATACATCGGCCCCCCAGAGACCAAATAACCGAGGCGCCTCGCTATCCATCATCCACATAAGTAAAACGTCAGGGCTTGCAAAACGCTGACACCACTCCAAGCTAGAAGGAAACACATGCCCTCCCTGATGTCCTCTCCCATTTCTGGTTCACACCGGGGTGTGAAGCTCGCAAATAAATGGTACACAAAGCTACACTATATTAAAGCCATGCTTTGATCATCAACCACAAGACTCTGCTTTTCAACAGAAGCCTTGATCATTTGCATCTTAGCATGCCACACAGGCAATTCATGCTATGCAACCGATGTCTATCAATCATACAGAATGAAATCCGATGTCAGACACACATCCATTTACAAGTTCATTCTGGGACTGAACGAAACCAGAGGCACCTTATTCCTCATCCCATATGTCCAATACAGGAGAGAGGTTCTTGCATATCTGGCCGATCTCGAAGTACGTCTGGATGATCACCACTTATTACCTTGTCTTGGGTGTACCGCCCAATCAAGACATCAGTAATCATCCAAATGATATGAAGACCTCCGGTCTTCAACTACCGTCTTCATCGTCGACTCATCGCCGATTCAGTTATTCAGAATGGGAAAAACTCGGTCTTTCCGAATAACTCGCGTATATAATAAACAGGTGTTATAAAAACACAACATACGCCTCATTCTAATTCAGAATATTCTTTTATTCAAATATTCTTATACTTTGGGAAAGGTTCCCAATAATTTTATCAAAGATAAATTCTTTAAATTTATTCTTTACTCTTCTTTTGGATTTCAATTACAACCAAATTGTGGTTTATCCAAACTAGTCGGGACTAGCGAACCTTACCAAAGTAATCATTTGTTTAATTTCCCAATCCCAACATATTCATCCCATGAAGCAAAACTGGTAATATTTCTTATTTAACACCATGGTTTTATCGGTAAATTCAATTACCATTTCACGTTCAAATCTAATTAAAGATTTAATTATCGCCTGGAGCAAAACTGGTGATACTCCATTCTTGATCATTTCTTGAATTTAATAATTTTATTTATCAAATTTACCTCTCAATTTATTTAAAGATTCATAAAAACTCTATTTCAGTTTTACTTTCCAAAAATCATTACTTAATGATTATTCAAAGTTAAAAAATAAATGTTATTTTGACTGGGTTAAAGAACTAATGTCATTTAAAACCCAGCTCACGATAAACCTAAAATCACATTTCACTAACAATGGAATCTTCATGGAAAATAGATCAATATATATAATCGATATGAACTTCCATATCCAACCGATAATATAAATAGAATAACGACAAGGCCTTTTAGATTCCGTATATATATATTAACAGTCTTCTTCTATAGAAGCTCACTTCGATTATTACCAAATCGAATTCCATTCAATTCCAATTTAATATGTTAAATTGGAAAACTTTACTTTGGAAAATCTCCTTTAAATCTTAGCAAAAGATTTATAAATTTCAAATCACATTTCACTGTAAATCGGGTTAAAGAACGTATGTCGCTAAAAACACAGTTCACGATAAACCCAATTCACATTCCATTTTATTCCAATTATTAAATATAATTGGAAACTCTAACAATCTTCATTACAAGATTTATTCTCTTCACATGGGGTTCAAGAATAGTGTTACTAAAGACACCGTTTCCGACAAACCCAAAATGCCATTTGATATTAAATACATCGCTCTGAATAGAAAATATATTGGCTTATATTCAATATCAAATACTAAAACCAACAAATATCGTATTGGAAATAACGATATAAATATATCGTTCAAATTTCCATAACAATATTTGTATAATTATGAAATCCAATATCGAAATATTCCAAAGATAATTTCGATTCAAGTCCATTCCCCATTTCATATATTGGAAATTCAGGTTATTTTTAAAACCATTTCAAATCCAATTTATTTATTTAGAAATAAT
Source organism: Allium sativum (assembly GCA_030737875.1). Classification (NCBI taxonomy): domain Eukaryota; kingdom Viridiplantae; phylum Streptophyta; class Magnoliopsida; order Asparagales; family Amaryllidaceae; genus Allium; species Allium sativum. Next base: position 1,024,480,735 of record CM060924.1, read on the forward strand.
TTTATTTTAATTCTAGTTCTTAACTAGTTCATTTCGATAAAAATCTATTTTTATCTTTTCGAACATGAAATTTTCATCCCAATTCTTTCCGAGTCATTCATTATGAATTTACACAAATTATTAATATTTTTAGTAATTTATCAAGGCCCATACAGTCGATTTCCTAAACGACCATCGAACTACAATTATAGCGACCTTTTCCAAATTTGATTTGGATAGAATTCTAAATCCAACTGTTAGATTTCAAATCTCTAATATTTGTTAGAAAGCTCTTTTCGATATGAACCCTGCGGTTTTGGTTTTAGGAGAATTCGACAGTTGGATCTTCCATAATACCCATTCGAAATCAATGGTTGAAATTAGCAAACTACCGTAGTGCGTCGCGTTCTATTCAGGCCATTGTATTATATATATATATATATATATATATAATAAATTTCGTCGATTTCCATTTAAAACGTACTTTATAAATCGTTTTAAATTCGTTTTCAAATGATTTCAACTTCATATTCAATTTCAAATCAAAATTGAATATTCCATATCATTAATATATAAATGATAATATTTTCAAAACATTAGATTTGAAATCAATTCCTTTTCAATATTCATTATAAATATGAATAAAATCGATATAAATATCGTTCACGTCAAAATGGCATTAAACTAATCAACACGGCTTTACATATTTATATATATTTGGACATCAAAATCATATACTAATCTTTGACTGAATATTATTTTAAAATATTCGTTATTTTAAAATATTCATTATTTTTGAACTAGAATCAGACACAGTCAATTACCATATAATGTTGATTATATGGATTTCATACACATGTGTACACAATAATAATCAAACACAATCCACCATCATCCAGAGTGCATTACACAACTGCATAAGCGTTAAATATAAATAATTAAAACTTATAATAGCTTGTCAACCAACCGATTGACATACCACTAATTATTGGGATTAGTGTATGTCCAATATCATCCCAATACCCGTGTGGGGTTTTCAAACAACAAACACAGATTTTATTTGTGCAGTTGGGCGATGTGTAAAATTTATCGTCCCAATCCATATCAGTCAAATGGCTGTACATAAAAAAATTGTCTGATTTGTAAATGAATATTTATTTTATTCATATAAACATTAAAAATTATATTTTTAATGATAAAATATTTATTCAATTCATTTACACAATAAAAATAATATTTTTATTATTCTAACATATTTTTAGAAAATTTTGGTGGCATAACGACACGATATCAAAATCGGGTAAGGTCTAGCATTACCCCTCTTCAGATATTGGCCCGTGCCGTACACCCATAACAATTCAAATCAATTCATTTCTCCCAAACAACCAAATTCAACCAAATAATATAATCAACCAAACCAAACAAATCAAACAAACAAACAAGTTGCCCATGGTCTATGGACGACGGGTGTCGGGTGCTGCTAAGCACCTTCTGCATCCTAATATATATTTTAACTAGAAAATAAAATTAAAGTGAGAAGTTCTCGCCTTTGGGTTCCACTCCTCCGTTTCATTATTGAATGGCTTGGATTTGCCCGACATTCAACGCAGTCTTTTCCACGCTGTTCATAGTAAAAATCACATTTTTATTATGATGATTATATATTTAAAAATCTCATCTTTTTATTTTATCCCTACATGTATAAAGATCATATTTTTATAACGTTATATATATAAAAATTATACTTTTATAATATCGCTACATAAATAGAAATCATATTTTTATCTCGTTGCTATGTATATAAAAATCTCTTCTTTCTATGATTAAAAATCGAATCTTTCTATGACTAAAAGTTGAATCTTTCTATGATTAAAATCGAATCTTCCTACGACTAAAAGTCGAATCTTTCTATGATTAAAAATCGAATTTTTATGTTTTATAAAAATCAAACCTTCCATGTTTATAAAATCACTACTTTATGGTTTAAAAATCAAAGCTTTGATCATGTTTAAAAATCAACTCTTTTAACAAAGAACATACATATATATTAAAAATCTAATTTATTCTACACTAATATATAAATAATAATCTAATTTTTATTCACTATCATCATAGGTAAAACTGAATTTTTTTTATTTCTATATAACTAATTACATCATAGTAATAAAAATAAATAAAAGTAAAAAAAACTTATAGGAGGTGGGGTGTTTGGGTTCATCGGAGACAGGGAGGGGGAGGCGCAGCTAACGTCAGGGGATAAGGCAGAGGGGGTGTAGTTGCAGTGGTTGTCTCGATTTTAGGGTTATGGGTTTGGGTGGCGAGCTATGTCGGAAATGGGGAAGAGGGGGAGGGCGGCGGAACAGAGGTTGTAACACCCCACCTCCGCTAGGGTTACTCACAAAGGGAATGCACTAGTTTTGGTGAAGTATTATCTAGGTAAACATGCACAGAGATATCATAAGCCAGAACATAAATAAAGCAGCGGTAGCAATTAAAAACCAACTTTTTATTATTTTCCAGAAAAGAGTCAAAAGTTCATATATTCAGGATACAAATTATTCCATTACATCAAGTTCATAATAAAGAAGCATAACTTAAAACAAAAGTAAATTATTCCCCATAAATAGCAGAAGCAGCCATAGAATAGCCCAAGACCAAACCGTACATGAGCTGTCAGAAAGCAAGTTGAATCCAAGCTAAGAGCTAGTGTTTCCTCCCAGAGAACCTGGGGGGAAACGAAAGAAAAAGGGGCGAAAGAAAAAGGGTCGGTCATAAGACTGGTAAGCCCTAGTGACCTTCAGTATGAAAACTAGTAAAGGTAACATGATATGTGAAAACTGGAATTAAACATAAGGATGATAACAGAACTAGTAGGATAAATAAGATAACAAGATAAGTCAAGTCTGGCATCGCATATTCAAGGTTCGCTGCACCAACTATACTAGTATTCTAACCCATGTCAAGTATTAACCATGAAATGATCCCTTAGCCCAGTGTCATGGAGTTACCCATTACGGGGTCCTACGGTACGATCTATTAATCGATCAGCTCCCTACAAGTTCTAGCTTGTCATGTGTCTGTGTCATACGGCCCTATCCAGAAATGTAGTTACCTGTGCTAGGTCCACCATAAGGTGTATCAAGTCCTATGGTGCCAACCACCGACACGAATCAAGCACGCACAGTGTAAATCTACGGGTGCCCAATGCCTGCTTTTTCAACTCCGTACTACGTGCACGACAATAGCCCGCCTGAACCTACAATGGCGCACCTACTCAGCCGTCGTTCTGGTCACTTACAATCGGCCCAGTAATCGTGCCCCACCCTGCCTAGTCCTAGGGTATCGTGATACATCTAAGTGGGTTACTGCTGAAAAGGACCGCGTAACTAGGGTTTCTAATGGGTTAGGTGTTGTCATTCAAATTCGTGACTTAACCCTCTCCAAATCATGTATCCAGTTGGTTAAGTGTGTTCAAGCAGTTCATGACTTAACCCTATCAAGTCATCGTGTCAAGTTGGTTAAGTATATTCAAGTGGTTCATGACTTAACCCTATCATGTGGCATTAATTCATTAGTGCACGCCAACCTCTCACATTAGACTGACTGTTGTGGTTACTGGATTTGCCGGGCAGTTCCGGGCAGATTTACACCACAACATAGTCTAACCTCGGGTTTTTACGCGCAATATGACCAACTACCCACATCGGATCCTATTGTTCGCAGCCACTGGATTTGTGGGGCGGTTCCGGCCAGATTTACACTGGAAACTCAACCCATCCTCGAGTTGGCCATTTTCAAGTTTATCTAACTGTCATGCCCACGTTCAAGTTTTCATATCTAGATTCATGTCGAGTTTTCAAGTCATGTTCCATGTCAAATCGTGTCAAGTTCATGTCCATATTCAGGTTCAAGTCACAATAACGTTCATGTTCAAGTTTAAAGCCAATTTATGTTATACCTAGTCTACCCAAATCGTATCCCCATCGCACATAAGTTCGAATCGATACGAATAAATCTAATTAGGGAGTGACATAAAAAGAAATGGGTATAAGGTGGAAAGAGTGATTACTAGCATAGCATGATATGGCTTGAAATAAAACATTACTGGCATATGAAATATTGGCCTCAAACATAAGGATTCCAATTCTAGCAAAACAAGGTACTAGTCAAGATAACAGTTGTCAAAAGGTGATAGTATAGTCATGGTGACAATTATCATAAGGTGATAGTATAGTCATGGCAACTGTCATAAGGTGATAGTATAGTCATATTAACGACTGTCATAAGGTGATAGTCATAAACAAGTGACTAATAACAGATTCAACATGATAATAAGAGGGGTTTCTTTTGATTTACAACATGAATAGGCCCCAAATCAATGTCATAGTAATATTCAAGAGTCAAGATCAAAGATGAACGAGAATGAATGTAAACAGTCATCATACATAGGTCCAATTTCAATTTACATCATATTCATAATACATTTACAATTTAAATCTGAAAATAACTGAGGCTTACAGATCGTGGTTCGAGAATTAGAAAAAGAGAGTCATTGTTGAATATGCTTAGTCAAGTCCTAATAGAAGTCCCCTAATCAGCAATTCCCTTAACGCAGTTTCAACGTAGAAGAAGCAGTCCCTCTCTCAAACTTTTCAACCAGAATCAGAGCAGCATAAGGTCAGAAAGAAATTTGGTGTAGAGAAACTGGTGTTAGGGGCTGTATTTATAGGGTCAGGTCAACGAATGTGGACAGAAATGAACCAAATACATTAGAGTGAATCTAGCTTCAGAAATGGGCTCGGGCACCAGGTCGACCCGCAGGTCGACACTATGGTCGACCTGGCCCTGGGTAGGTCGACTACGTAGTCGACCCCCAGGTCGACCTGGTCCTGGGCGGGATTTTTCCCGCCAAGTCCATTTGGAGGTTTGAAATTCGAATTTTGAATTCAAATTGAGTCTGTTTTGAATTTGAAAATCTCTGAAAACTTTTAATGGTCATAACTTGGTTATACGGACTCCGATTTTCAAAACTCGGACTCGTTTCCAAGCAGAATTTCGAGATGAACGCAATGGCGCAACCCGTTTCCCTCGATTCTTATTTTAAAAATTTATTCTGCCTTGATTTATGATTATTACACGTTATAAAAACACGGGTTGTTACATTCTCCCCTCCTTAAAGGATTTCGTCCTCGAAATCTCTAAGTTAGTGAGGATGTGTCCTACCATCCAATCATCCATCTACACAAAGCATCATCCACAGGCAACCATTGTCCTTAAAAGACTTCTAGTGTTGTATGAACATATGCAGAAAGTGTGTGTATATGAACTTATCTAATGCAAAAGATCAGGCGGTTACTGATTCAGTAAATCTCCTTAATTTAAAATATGTTAGTGTCATGTATCCAACATGTATGCAAATTCCTAACATAGTTTATAATCTCTACATGAGTGCACAAACATTCATCCATATGCAAAATCCAAGTGATAGCATAACAAGTTCCATCCATGTACAAGTATTAGCACCCATGCATATGCAACATGAAAATGTGACTGAGCCGATCTAGTGCCTAATGTGTGTTGTGCATCCACTAGCAACCACTTGCAACCACTTGCAACCATTTGCAACCACTTGCAACCATTTGCAACCATCAACCATAACATGTTTCAATCACATGTTTACATCCATATGGTTCTACCTAAGGTTCTCAAGATAAGATCGAGAAGATAACAAGACAAACGTACATTTTAGAAGCATGATACGAAAAGGTTTTCAAGTTTATAGGAAAAAGAGATCAAGAATGTACCCTAAAAAAAATGGGTAAAGCGCGCGTATCTTCTCTTCGGTTTCCCAAGTTGTGTCCCCTTGGGCTTCACTCCACTGCACTTTCACTAGCTTGACTTCTCGATTCCTTAGCTTCTTAATCTCCGTTCCTAAGATACGAATCGGAACTCGCCTTAATGTCGCTTCTTTTTCCACTTCTACATCTTCAAGGATGCTTGGCTCAACCACTTCGACTGACTCATGCAAGCACTTCCGGAGATGTGAGACGTGAAAGACATTGTATACTCCAGACAACTTCTCGAGTAAGTCTACCTTATAGGCCATCCGTCCAATCCTCTCAACGATAGGGAATGGTCCTACGAAACTTGGTGCTAGCTTTCCAACTGCTCCAAAACGAACTACATTGCGTAACGGAGAAACCTTTATAAAGACCATATCTCCGACTTCGAACTCTATGTCTGTCCTTCTCTGGCCCGCATAAGATTTTTGTCTATCTTGGGTCGTTTTCATCCGTCTTCGTATCAACTCAATCTTCTCAGAAGTGTCCTTTATCATGTCGGGCCCAAGTATAAGTTTGTCTGTCGTCTCCCACCAACAAGTTGGTGACTTGCACGGTCTTCCATACAGGACTTCGAATGGTGCCATTCCGATGCTAGCTTGGTAACTGTTATTATATGCAAACTCGACGAGAGGAAGATGGTCTTCCCAAGTACCACCAAAGTCAAGTGTAACACCCCACCTCCGCTAGTGTCACTCTTGCAAGGACACTAGCTTTGGAGGGGCGTTAAACTAGGTAAAACATGCCCAGAAATATTACAAGACAGAACACATATATAAAACAGCGGAAGTAAAACAGATTTTATTACCTTATAAAATAAGGTCTAAAGCCTTTTACATCAGAATACATCAAAACCTGTCTTGCAATAATAAAGAAGCATAAAACCATTTCAAAAATTATTCCCCAAGTAAACCAGTAAAGTAGCCATAGCCAAGAAAAGTCCAAGCCATGCGTGATGACCTTCAAACAGAAGAAGTCCAAAGTAACAATAGCATTTCCTCCCTGTAACCTGGGGGGAAACGGAAGACAAGAGGCGAAATAAAACGGGGTCAGTCATAAAGACTGGTAAGCCCTATCTACTATCATTATATAAACTAGTAAAGTTAACTAGCATGAGGAACTGAGATGAACATAAGTATGATGACAAGATAGATAAGCTAAACCAAAATAACAGGATGCACTACTGTACCAAGATACACGAGTTTGTCATGATAAACTATGGTGTCAAGATAAACCAAGGTATCACATTGTCAGGTTTCTATCAAGTATACTATCCCAAGGTATCTATCCTGTATAACATCCCACGGTATCTATCATGTATATTTCCCCTAGTTCTAACATGTATATTTGCTCTGCACCTTCCGTACTAATATCCCAACCCGCGTCATGTGTTAACTGTGAATGCCCCTTGCCCAATGTCATGTAATGGTCCATGTCAACCTAATATATAGCATATGTAGGTTTTCCTAACTCGTATGTTTCTTTCCATGTATAAGTTCAGTCCTTTGCCGTAGGCCATACGGGCTTTCCCATGTGAACGTTTTATCCTTGAGGTTATTTTGGACTGCTACCCTTGATCTAGTTATGTTTTCTTACCATGAACTATCGCGTGTCCACTTAGGATTTATGCCACCTAGGATCGCTAGGGATTATGCTACCTAATGAACGTTTCCGTGTCTCGGTTTGGGTTCAGCCACCTAGGGCCACTAGGGATTATGCCACCCGTCAACCGCGCCCTTTATCCCACGTATGTATCGTGAATCGTTTTCCATGTCTAGATGCACATGTTCCTCAATGTGCCATCCGAGTTCCGTGCCAGGGCAAAACAAGAAATACGGAACTCGGTCGGGAGCTTTAAGTCGTCTGCTGATGCAGATATCAAGGTCTGTTTTTGTACCCGTGGCTATGGTCCCACGTGAACCCTCCCTCAACTACTGAAAGGCAATCCAAGAAAAATCATGTATGAGAACTACACTAAGGCCCATCGATGCCCACTTCCAGATAGCCAACCTCACCCATAACTTGATAGCTAGTATTTGGTCTTTTGGGAGTTCCCTGCCTTTCCGTACGTACACGATTGACTAAAGATGGTAGGTAGTCGGCGACATGCTATCCCGGGGCAAAATCAAGTATCGTCGACTCCACGCTAATCCATCCCAGTCTTTAGGTCGCTCGCATAGCAACCAAGGCATACTCTTGGCTCTTCTACCGCAGACCTTAACCCCTGTGAGGCCGGGTTTCATGGACCACCCGCCACCTCACAGAGGGATACCAAGAGTACCCTCACGTTCCCCGAAGCTTTCACTTCGTCACCCAGTTCGCTAGAGCTTTTATCCTAGTCAGATAACTTGCTCCTCCTCGTATACTAAGCGATGACCTACCGTACCAGGTTACTCATCTCATTATGAACTAGTCCCATGTCCTTAGCTAAGAATTATTACTTAGTTACCCTTAACTAAGGTTTACCACTTAGCCCCTCTTTCCGCTATCCTTGTTAACTACGATTTCCAACCTAGTCCTCTGAGCTAGGGTTTTGTCAAATGGGTTAAGTGTTGTTATCCAAGTTCGTGACTTGACCCGCCTACAAATCATGTCAAGATTGGCTAAGTACTCAAGTTCAAGGCTTAGCCCTACAAGTTGGTTAAGTGTACCAAGAAGCTCATGACTTAACCCTATCAAGTCAAATTGGTTAAGTATTTATTTGCCTTAACCCTATCAGATTTTCATGTTAGATTGATTAAGCATGGATTATCTTAATCCCATCAGATTATCGAGTCGGATTGGTTAAGTACGGGTTAGCTTAACCCCATCCACTAATCGTATTACAGTGGTTAAGCCTAATCTTAAAAGGTCTTGTGACTTAACCCTTATCAGGTCCACCTATTAGATTGGTTAAGTATAGGTTACTTAACCTCATCAAATCATCACGTATAATTGGTTAGGTATAAGTTACTTAACCCCATTAAATTATCATGTTAAATTGGTTAAGTATTGGTTACTTAACCCCATTGAATAACCAAGTTTAGATTGGTTAAGTGTTAAACATAACCCCATCGAATTCCCGTGTTTAGATTAGTTAAGTATAAATTACTTAACCCCATCTAATTACCGTGTTTAGATTAGTTAAGTCTTAGTTACTTAACCCCATCTAATTACCGTGTTTAGATTAGTTAAGTCTTACTTACTTAACCCCATCTAATTTCCGTGTTTAGATTAGTTAACTCTTAGTTACTTAACCCCATCTAATTACCGTGTTTAGAATAGTTAAGCGTAAATTACTTAACCCCATCCCCTAACTATCTTGTATGGTTAAGTGTCATTAAGAAATCAAGCCAGGTCCCACTTAACCTACCCATTTGTGTCATATCGGTTAAGTGTCATTAGCCAAATTTACTTAACCTTATCATGTGGCATTAATTTAATTAATGCACTCTCAACCTCTCACATTAGACTTTGTTGTGGTTACTAGTTAAGCCGGGCGGGTCCAGGTAGATTTACACCACAACCTAGGCTAACCTCGGGTCTTGAGCGCGACATGACCAACTTCTCACATTGGATCCTATTGCTTGTAGCCACTAGTTAAGCCGGGCGGGTCCGGGTAGATTTATGCTACAAACTCAACCCAACCTCGAGTTGGCCATTTTCATGTTTGGTCTAGTGTCTTGTTACACTTACAACCCATACGTGTCAAGTTTCCAAGTCCCATGCTCATAGCCAAAGTTACATGTTGTCACGTTTATACCAACTTACCCAAATCATGTTTCATGTCATTAAAGTTTCCCCATAACCTAACCCCAACGCTTTTAAACTCGCATATACATTCACAACAACGCATAATGGATTTAAAGAAGGAACTTGGCAAAGGCATGACAAAAAGGGTATAAGGCCACAAGTTAAACATGGTGGAAATGAGGCATAAATGTGCTCACAAACTTGCATGTTACATTGTCAAGCCTCAAAAACATGCATAACATTCAAACTTGGCAAATAGGTGATACATGGTCATAGATGACATGAAATGATGACAAGTAACTCGCATATAACATCACATAAGGGTTATGACTTCATATGCAAGTTAACCTAAAGGTTATGAGGGTTCTCATGTTGCATAATGCAACATTTCAACTTAAAGGTTATAGCTTTTAACCCACAAGATCAATGTAATGACTTTATAGACTTGCATAACATGATAGCATGTATCATACTTAATGATCAAACCCAAACTTGCAACATTCATTTAACTTTATAATTAATATCTAAGAGTAGGAGGGGGCTTACAATGCTATGAAGGCACAAATCAACATATAAAACAAAGATTGAGACGAAGCCATTCATGCTATCACCCAAAAACCCCAAAAGAACAAGCTCCAAATGAAACCCTTGAGCAAATATCAATAAAAATCCTTGCTTTGAAGAAGAAAGGTTTCAACTTTGGCTTTGAATGAAGCTTATGAGCTCTCATGCAAGATCCTTGCTTTTTGGTCAAGAAAAGGTTGCAACTTTGGCTAGAATGCAACTTATGAACTCTCATACAAACATGAAATCACTCAAATGATCATAGAATCTCTCATGAATGAAGAAAAGAGGCTCGTTTACTTTGAAACTAGCTTAGAACACTTAAGCTATCATGAAGAAGAAGATGGAGGCCATGGGTTGAAGTGGAGGCCATGATGAGGAATCATTTTGACATAGTTTAGTTGTAGGATCAATTTATGAGGGTTTTAGGAGAGGGTTAGGGGTCTTTTTATAGAAGACTAGGATAGTTTAGGCCGTAGGATAAACCCTAGTTTAGATCCTAGCCATCCAAAGCATGTCTTGGGGAAGAAGTCAAGTCTAAAAAATGGAGTGGTGTCTTAACCAGGCCTAAAAATGGAGTGGTGTCTTAATTGGGCTGAATTTCAAATCTGTTTTCGGATTTGAATTTTCGTGAAACTTTGCGAGGCCATATCTCGGTCATACGAACTCCGATTTACGAAATTTCGGACTCTATTTCGCGTATTTTTCCGAGACGAACGCAATGGCCCAACCCGTTTATCCTGATTCAGGTTTTATAATTAAATTCTGCCTTTATTCTTGTCTTAACACGTTGTTAAAATTCGGGTTGTTACATTCTCCCCTCCTTTAAGGATTTCGTCCCCGAAATCTCCAAGTTAGGAAGAACGTATCCTACCATCCATCATCCATCTACTCAAAACATCATCCACAGGCAACCATTGTCCTTAGACGATTTCTAATGCCATATGAACACATGCAGAAAGTGTGTGTATATGTTCCTTAGCTAATGCTAATGATCAGGCCAGAATGATCTTTCTAATGCAAAGTATGTTTAGTGCCATGAATCCAACATGTATGCAAATAGTCCTAGTCATATAAGTACTATATGCGTGCACAAACATTCATTCATATGCAACATCCGCATGATAACACATTCAATTTCATCCATAAACAAGTATAAATACTCGTGCATATGCAACATGAAACGTGACCGCGTCGACCTAGTATCTAATGTGTATTCGCGCATCCACGAGCAACCACTTGCAACCACTTGCAACATATCAAACATAACATGTTTCAAGCACATGTTTACATCCATAGGATTCTACCTAAGGTTCCCAAGATAAGATCGAGGAGATAAACAAGACAAACTCCTTACAGGGTTTGCAACAGAAACAGGACCGTGAGGATATCCACCAAGCGATAGCATGCAAGCAAGCTCTACAGGAGAACCAGGGATCAACCATATACTCTTAAAAAGAGATATGATGCGCGTGCCTAAGCCGCATTTCCTTGAGCTTAATTACATTGTGCCTTGACCATCTTTGACTTCATGATTTTCGTAGCTCCTTGATTCCCATTTCCAAGATATGAGTTGGAACTCATTTCACTGTCGCCTCTCGTTCCACTTTCACTTATTCTTTCCCTAGCATACTTGGCTCAAATATATCCGCGTACTCATGCAAGCTCTCCAAAATTCACTAGTGAATTTTGGATCTCGTTTACCGATGCCAATCCCTGTTGCCAAGTGTACCTACTAGGGTGATCTCGACAACTCATACACTAGCGAAATGAACCATTCGCCTTAGTGGCGAACTCTACTCGAGCAGATTACCAACGAATGCATCATGAGATTCTAGGTAACTAACCATGACAGAACCCAAAAGGTTACACAGGACTTCGAGGGTATTACCAAGGCAAGTCAAGAGTCTAACTACCCTCTTTCCAAAACCGAGAATGGCACCCCTTATTGGGTGACCACTTTATCCCTAGAACCCATCCTTGGCTCCAAAAACATGGGCACTCTCAAATCCAAACAAGTCATGAATAAATGGACCGATCCTCTAACAAGATTTGGGACAAAAATGGGATCCTCTTCTATGCTAGTACTAAGGTGCAGAGACTCACTATCCAAGCAGACTTAAATGATGCGATGATCAAAACAAAGTCTGGACGGGATGATAGAAAAGGAAGGCTGAACCTCTAACAGAAACGGTACCATTTCTCTTAGGTACTCCAGGAATGAGAGCATACGATTGCCCTCTCGCTGATCTTGTCCTTGTCCTCCTTGATGGATATAGCCATACCAACAAGTTTCTTATCCTTAAGCTCGTATCCTTTACCCTTACTCTTATTATCCTTTCTTGTAACACGGCAATGGGTATCTCGAGAACCACCTCCATCGCACGGAAAGCACTTCGTAGCACGAAAAGATTAGTCACAGTCAAAACTACTGTGACTACAGATGGAGGAAAGAAAGGAAAAGATAATCAATCAAGGAAACAAAGGATAGTGCTAATGGCCTTTGGGGAATAGCTTTTAAAGCATAACTTTTCTTGAAAAATGCTTCTTTGTAAACGGTTTTCAAATAGTTTTTCAAAAGATTTTTAAAACTTTTACCCAGTCTTGTAACCTTCTGCTCTGATACCAAATGTAACACCCCACCTCCGCCAGTGTCACTCTTGCAAGGACACTAGCTTTGGAGGGGCGTTAAACGAGGTAAAACATGCCCAGAAATATTACAAGACAGAACATATATATAAAACAGCGGAAGTAAAACAAATTTTATTACCTTATGAAATAAGGTCTAAAGCCTTTTACATCAAAATACATCAAAACCTGTCTTGCAATAATAAAGAAGCATAAAACCATTTCATAAATTATTCCCCAAGTAAACCAGTAAAGTAGCCATAGCCAAGAAAAGTCCAAGCCATGCGTGATGACCTTCAAACAGAAGAAGTCCAAACTAACAATAGCATTTCCTCCCTGTAACCTTGGGGGGGGGGGAACGGAAGACAAGAGGCGAAACAAAACGGGGTCAGTCATAAAGACTGGTAAGCCCTATCTACTATCAGTATATAAACTAGTAAAGTTAACTGGCATGAGGAACTGAGATGAACATAAGTATGATGACAAGATAGATAAGCTAAACAAAAAAAACAGGATGCACTACTGTACCAAGATACACAAGTGTGTCATGATAAACTACGGTGTCAAGATAAACCAAGATATCACATTGTCAGGTTTCTATCAAGTATACTATCCCAAGGTATCTATCCTGTATAACATCCCACGGTATCTATCATGTATATTTCCCCTAGTTCTAACATGTATATTTGCTCTGCACCTTCCGTAATAATATCCCAACCCGCGTCATGTGTTAACTATGAATGCCCCTTGCCCAATGTCATGTAATGGTCCATGTCAACCTAATATATAGCATATGTAGGTTTTCCTAACTCGTATGTTTCTTTCCATGTATAAGTTCAGTCCTTTGCCGTAGGCCATACGGGCTTTCCCATGTGAACGTTTTATCTTTGAGGTTATTTTGGACTGCTACCCTTGATCTAGTTATGTTTTCTTACCATGAACTATCGCGTGTCCACTTAGGATTTATGCCACCTAGGACCACTAGGGATTATGCTACCTAATGAATGTTTCCGTGTCTCGGTTTGGGTTCAGCCACCTAGGGCCACTAGGGATTATGCCACCCGTCAACCGCGCCCTTTATCCCACGTATGTATCGTGAATCGTTTTCCATGTCTAGATGCACATGTTACTCAATGTGCCATCCGAGTTCCGTGCCAGGGCAAAACAAGAAATACGGAACTCGGTCAGGAGCTTTAAGTCGTCTGTTGATGCAGATATCAAGGTCTGTTTTTGTACCCGTGGCTATGGTCCCACGTGACCCCTCCCTCAACTACTGAAAGGCAATCCCAGAAAAATCATGTATGAGAACTACACTAAGGCCCATCGATGCCCACTTCCAGATAGCCAACCTCACCCATAACTTGATAGCTAGTATATGGTCTTTTGGGAGTTCCCTGCCTTTCCGTACGTACACGATTGACTAAAGATGGTAGGTAGTCGGCGACATGCTATCCCGGGGCAAAATCAAGTATCGTCGACTCCACGCTAATACATCCCAGTCTTTAGGTCGCTCGCATTGCAACCAAGGCATACTCTTGGCTCTTCTACCGCAGACCTTAACCCCTGTGAGTCCGGGTTTCATGGACCACTCGCCACCTCACAGAGGGATACCAAGAGTACCCTCACGTTCCCCGAAGCTTTCACTTCGTCACCCAGTTCGCTGGAGCTTTTATCCTAGTCAGATAACTTGCTCCTCCTCGTATACTAAGCGATGACCTACCGTACCAGGTTACTCATCTCTTTATGAACTAGTCCCATGTCCTTAGCTAAGAATTATTACTTAGTTACCCTTAACTAAGGTTTACCACTTAGCCCCTCTTTCCGCTATCCTTGTTAACTACGATTTCCAACCTAGTCCTCTGAGCTAGGGTTTTGTCAAATTGGTTAAGTGTTGTTATCCAAGTTCGTGACTTGACCCGCCTACAAATCATGTCAAGATTGGCTAATTACTCAAGTTCAAGGCTTAGCCCTACAAGTTGGTTAAGTGTACCAAGAAGCTCATGACTTAACCCTATCAAGTCAAATTGGTTAAGTATTTATTTGCCTTAACCCTATCAGATTTTCATGTTAGATTGATTAAGCATGGATTATCTTAATCCCATCAGATTATCGAGTCGGATTGGTTAAGTACGGGTTAGCTTAACCCCATCCACTAATCGTATTACAGTGGTTAAGCCTAATCTTAAAAGGTCTTGTGACTTAACCCTTATCAGGTCCACCTATTAGATTGGTTAAGTATAGGTTACTTAACCTCATCAAATCATCACGTATAATTGGTTAGGTATAAGTTACTTAACCCCATTAAATTATCATGTTAAATTGGTTAAGTATTGGTTACTTAACACCATTGAATAACCAAGTTTAGATTGGTTAATTGTTTAACTTAACCCCATCGAATTCCCGTGTTCAGATTAGTTAAGTATAGATTACTTAACCCCATCTAATTACCGTGTTTAGATTAGTTAAGTCTTAGTTACTTACCCCCATCTAATTATCGTGTTTAGATTAGTTAAGTCTTAGTTACTTAACCCCATCTAATTACCGTGTTTAGATTAGTTAAGTCTTAGTTACTTAACCCCATCTAATTACCGTGTTTAGATTAGTTAAGCGTAAATTACTTAACCCCATCCCCTAACTGTCTTGTATGGTTAAGTGTCAATAAGAAATCAAGCCCGGTCCCACTTAACCTACCCATTTGTGTCATATCGGTTAAGTGTCATTAGTCAAATTTACTTAACCTTATCATGTGGCATTAATTTAATTAATGCACTCTCAACCTCTCACATTAGACTTTGTTGTGGTTACTAGTTAAGCCGGGCGGGTCCGGGTAGATTTACACCACAACCTAGCCTAACCTCGGGTCTTAAGCGCGACATGACCAGCTTCTCACATTGGATCCTATTGTTTGTAGCCACTAGTTAAGCTGGGCGGGTCCGGGTAGATTTATGCTACAAACTCAACCCAACCTCGAGTTGGCCATTTTCATGTTTGGTCTAGTGTCTTGTTACACTTAAAACCCATACGTGTCAAGTTTCCAAGTCCCATGCTCATAGCCAAAGTTACATGTTGTCACGTTTATACCAACTTACCCAAATCATGTTTCATGTCATTAAAGTTTCCCCATAACCTAACCCCAACGCATTTAAACTCGCATATACATTCACAACAACGCATAATGGATTTAAAGAAGGAACTTGGTAAAGGCATGACAAAAAAGGGTATAAGGCCACAAGTTAAACACGGTGGAAATGAGGCATAAATGTGCTCACAAACTTGCATGTTACATTGTCAAGCCTCAAAAAAATGCATAACATTCAAACTTGGCAAATAGGTGATACATGGTCATAGATGACATGAAATGATGACAAGTAACTCGCATATAACATCACATAAGGGTTATGACTTCATATGCAAGTTAACCTAAAGGTTATGAGGGTTCTCATGTTGCATAATGCAACATTTCAACTTAAAGGTTATAGCTTTTAACCCACAAGATCAAGGTAATGACTTTATAGACTTGCATAACATGATAGCATGTATAATACTTAATGATCGAACCCAAACTTGCAACATTCATTTAACTTTATAGTTAATATCTAAGAGTAGGAGGGGGCTTACAATGCTATGAAGGCATAAATCAACATATAAAACAAAGATTGAGACGAAGCCATTCATGCTATCACCCAAAAACCCCAAAAGAACAAGCTCCAAATGAAACCCTTGAGCAAATATCAATAAAAATCCTTGCTTTGAAGAAGAAAGGTTTCAACTTTGGCTTTGAATGAAGCTTATGAGCTCTCATGCAAGATCCTTGCTTTTTGGTCAAGAAAAGGTTGCAACTTTGGCTAGAATGCAACTTATGAACTCTCATACAAACATGAACTCACTCAAATGATCATAGAATCTCTCATGAATGAAGAAAAGAGGCTCCTTTACTTTGAAACTAGCTTAGAACACTTAAGCTATCATGAAGACGAAGATGGAGGCCAAGGGTTGAAGTAGAGGCCATGATGAGGAATCATTTTGACATAGTTTAGTTGTAGGATCAATTTATGAGGGTTTTAGGAGAGGGTTAGGGGTCTTTTTATAGAAGACTAGGATAGTTTAGGCCGTAGGATAAACCCTAGTTTAGATCCTAGCCATCCAAAGCATGTCTAGGGGAAGAAGTCAAGTCTAAAAAATGGAGTGGTGTCTTAACCAGGCCTAAAAATGGAGTGGTGTCTTAATTGGGCTGAATTTCAAATCTGTTTTCGGATTTGAATTTTCGTGAAACTTTGCGAGGCCATATCTCGGTCATACGAACTCCGATTTACGAAATTTCGGACTCTATTTCGCGTATTTTTCCGAGACTAACGCAATGGCGCAACCCGTTTATCCTGATTCAGATTCTATAATTAAATTCTGCCTTGATTCTTGTCTTAACACGTTGTTAAAATTCGGGTTGTTACATCAAGAATGCATAGCCTCAGGAGATCTTCCAGTACCCTATTTACCCTTTCGGTTTGTCCATCCGTTTGTGGGTGATAGGCCGTGCTCAAGTTCAGTCGTTTTCCCATTGCTTCTTGTAGACTATTCCAAAACTGGCTAGTGAAAATCGGGTCACGATCACTAACTATACTAGAAGGAACCCCATGCAACCGTACTATCTCTCGAAGGTAAATAGACGCTAGCCCTGATGTGGTCCTCTTGCTCTTCACCGGAATGATGTGAGCACTTTTCGTGAGTCTATCAACTATGACCCATGTGCTAGTATTTCCCTTCCTAGACCTAGGCAATCCATCCACGAAATCCATCGAGATACTCTCCCATTTCCATTGCGGAACTTCCAAAGGGTGTAATAGCCCACCAGGTTTCTTCGACTCGGCCTTTACTTTTTGGCACACCATGCACTTCGAGACAAACTCTGCCACGTCCTTTTTCATTCCAGCCCAAAAGAAAATGCGTTTCATATCCCTGTACAACTTATCCCCTCCGGGATGAATAGTCATCTTCGAGTGGTGCGCTTCTTCGAGAACTTTCCTTACTAAGTCTCCCACTCGTGGGACACATTACCTTCCATCGCGCCTTAGCCATCCCTTGTCATCTATGGCATACCTACTGAGGCGACTCGATGTCTCACCCCTAATCAGCTTGTCCATAATTTCAACTATCTGTGGGTCTTCCTTCTTTGAAGTCCCCACTTGGTCTAGAAGTGTAGGTCTTAGCTCAAGAGATGCTAACGTAGTGGTCAATGACTCAATAGTAGGTGTAAAATCAAAGGTTGTTATAAACTCAAGGCTTTTCATTTCAACAAACAAGGGGCTCAAAGTCAACCTTTTTCTACTTAGCGTGTCCGCCACCACAGTACCTTTGCCAGGGGGGTAAGCTATATCGAAGTCATATGATGCCAAGAACTCCATCCACCGTTGTTGCCTCAGATTTAAATCTTTCTGTGAGAAGAGGTACTTAAGCGATTTGTGGTCGGTATACAGCTCGAACCTCTCCCCTAGAAGATAATGGCTCCAAGCTTTAAGTGCAGAAACAATCGCGGCCAATTCCATGTCATGCGTGGGATAGTTTTTCTCATGAACTTTAAGTTGTCTGCCCCCGTAGCATATTACTCTTCCTTCCTGCATTAGGACAGCGCCTAGTCCCGTGCCGCACGCATCTGTGTACACGGTAAACATCTTACCTCCATCGGGTAATGCTAAAACTGGAGCTGTGGTGAGAGCTCTCTTAAGTCTCTGAAAAGCAGCATCACATTTTATGTCCCATGCAAAAGGTAGGTTCTTCTTTGTTAATTTAGTAAGAGGGGCTGAAATCTTAGCGAAGTCCTTAATGAACTTCCTGTAGTAGCTCGCCAAACCGAGAAAGCTCCCTACCTCCGTTGCATTCTTAGGAATTTTCCAGTCATGTACCGTAACTACCTTTGCGGGGTCCACGGCTATGCCTTGCTTAGAAACTACATGCCCAAGGAACTGAACTTCCTTCCTCCAAAAATGGCATTTGGAGAACTTAGCCTTTAACTGGTGTGCTCTAAGCGTCTCCATGACTTCCTTGAGGTGCCTAGCATGCTCTTCTTCATCTTTTGAGAAGATCAAAATATCATCCACGAAAACTACCACAAACTCGTTAAGGATTTCCCGAAACACCCTGCTCATCAAATCTATAAAGTACGCGGGTGCATTTGTTAGCCCAAACGGCATGACGAGCCATTCGAAGAACTCGTTGATTTGTTTACTGAGCTCTCTTCTTTCTTGCGGGGCCATGTGGCTAACGGGCAATGAAACTGGCTTGGCATTATCAACAAGATAAATTCGGAACTCTATCTCGCGTTTAGGAGGTAATCCCCCCACTTCATCAAAGACATCTGGATATTCTCGGACCACCTTTACAGATTGCAAATTATCGTCGGACGAGCCAAGGGATTCAAGATAACACAATATGACCAGACCCTTAGGGTTACAAGAAATTTCAAGGGTATTGCCAAGGCGAGTCATGAGCCTCACTACCCTTCATTTACAATCAAGAATGGCTCCATAATCAGACAGCCAATCCATTCCTAGGATCAAACCGTATCCCATGAATCCGAGAAAATAAGCATTACACGTGAATTCTACGCTTAAGATAGAGATCCTCAAATCCACACACATCATAGATAAATGGGCGGAGCCCCCAATTGGATTTGAAACTATAACGGGATCCTCAACCAGACTAGTACTTAGGTGGAGATTTTCAACAATATCAGAAGAAATAAAAGTATGCGATGCGCCAGATTCAAATAAGGTTCGAACAGGAAAGTCAGAAATGTAAACAAGGCTTTCTACGGAAATATTACTACCTCGGTCAGGAGCTGGAGCGGTGTTGAGAGCATGCAACTGCCCTCCAGAAGGTCCTGCTCGCTGAGCCTGCCCTTGCTTCTTAGGGCAATCCTTACTGATGTGTCCAGTATCTCCACAATGAAAGCATTCACCCAACTTCCTCTTCTTCCTTTTCCAGTCTTTAGCTAGATATCCAGTAATACCACAAAAGTTGCACTTCCTCGTCTAACGTGATTTGTTGTTGCTCTTGTTATTCTTATTATTCTTGTTGTTCCCATACTTGAAATCAGCTTTCTTATTCTGAGTTTCAGTAGGCTTAACCTCCTTCTTTCTATTCTTGTCTTCCTCATGGAGTAGAGTCATATCCACCAAGCTTTCAAAGGTCGCCCCCATGGGTATATGAGTTAGGGCCAAGCTATGTAGTGGCTCGTTCAATCCTCGAGCAAAGCGTACAGCCTTTTTCTGGGCTGTGTTGACCAAATCCAAACCGAACCGAGCAAGCTGATTAAACTTATTCACGTACTCCCTCACAGACATATCCCCTTGCTTGAGTGCTAGGAACCTCTCCATCTGAAGGTTCTCCTCTGCCGACGATAGGAATTTGAGCCCAAACCTCTCTCTAAAGTCTGCCCAAGTCTCAACTGGCCTGGTAGCGTTGGTGACTTCCCACCAAAATGCAGCTTCCTCTTTCAACAACCATGCCGCCAACTGAACTTTCCTATGGTCCTCCATGTCAAAGATAATGATTTAGTCTTCTGTTTCCTTTAGCCAGTTTCGTGCCTCAACAAAGGTTTCAGTTCCAACAAAATTCTTGCTGCCCATTACTTTAAAGTCTTTGCATATTTTGGCAAAGGCGGTACCAGGAGGAGGAGGAACCGCAACCACTGGGGGAGGAGGTGGAGGGATGTCTGCCGTGCCCGTGTCGTTGGCCCTGGATTCTAAGTACCTTCGGAACCATCCAGGCACGGGCATTCCCTCAGGAAGGTTAAGATCGGCCATGCTGAAAAACGAAATGGAAAGATTCAAACGAGGAAACAAAGGAAAGTGCTAATGGCTTTTGGGGAATAACCTTTTTTTAAACATAAAACTTTTCTTGAAAAATGCTTCTTTATAAATAGTTTTGAAAACAGTTGTGGAAGGTTTTTAAAACTTTTGCCCAGCCCGGTAACCTTCTGCTCTGATACCAAATTGTAACACCCCACCTCCGCTAGGGTCACTCACAAAGGGAATGCACTAGTTTTGGTGGAGTATTATCTAGGTAAACATGCACAGAGATATCACAAGGAAGAACATAAATAAAGCAGTGGTAGCAATTAAAAACCAACTTTTTACTATTTTTCAGAAAAGAGTCAAATGCTCATATATTCAGGATACAAATTATTCCATTACATCAAGTTCATAATAAAGAAGCATAACTTAAAACAAAAGTAAATTATTTGACATAAATAGCAGAAGCAGCCATAGCATAGCCCAAGACCAAACCATACATGAGCTGTCAGAAAGCAAGTTGAATCCAAGCTAAGAGCAAGCATTTCCTCCCTGAGAACCCGGGGGGAAACGAAAGAAAAAGGGGCAAAAGAAAATGGGTCAGTCATAAAGACTGGTAAGCCCTAGTGACCTTCAGTATGAAAACTAGTAAAGGTAACATGATATGTGAAAACTGGAATTAAACAAAAGGATGAATTCGGAACTAGTAGGATAATTAAGATAACAAGATAAGTCAAGTCTGGCATCACATATTCAAGGTTCGCTGCACCAACAGTACTAGTATTCTAACCCATGTCAAGTATTAACCATGAAATGATCCCTTAGCCCAGTGTCATGGAGTGACCCATTACGGGGTCCTACGGTACGATCTATTAATCGATCGGCTCCCTACAAGTTCTAGCTCGTCATGTGTCTGTGTCATACGACCCTATCCAGAAATGTAGTTACCTGTGCTTGGTCCACCATAGGGTGTATCAAGTCCTATGGTGCCAATCACCGACACGAATTAAGCACGCACAGTGTAAATCTACGGGTGCCCAATGCCTGCTTTTTCAACTCCGGACTGGTGTTAGGGGCTGTATTTATAGGTTCAGGTCAACGAATGTGGACAGAAATGAACCAAATACATTAGAGTGAATCTAGCTTCAGAAATGGGCTCGGGCACCAGGTCGACCCGCAGGTCGACACTATGGTCGACCTGGCCCTGGGTAGGTCGTCTACGTAGTCGACCCCCAGTTGACCTGGTCCTTGGTGGGATTTTTCCCGCCAGTCCATTTGGAGTTTTGAAATTCGAATTTTGAATTCGAATTGAGTCTGTTTTGAATTTGAAAATTTCTGAAAACTTCGAATGGTCATAACTTGGTCATACGGACTCCGATTTTCGAAAACCCGGACTCGTTTCCAAGCAGAATTTCGAGATGAACGCAATGGCGCAACCTGTTTCCCTCGATTCTTATTTTCAAAATTTATTCTGCCTTGATTTATGGTTATTACACGTTATAAAAACACAGGTTGTTACAGAGGGGATGGCTGCGGAGGTGGGCGCGAAACTCGACGTCGATGGTTCGCGGCGGTGGGTGGATCAAAGGGGCGGCGGGAATTTGGGGGAGAGGGTCCAGCGGTTTTTATTTTTTAATTTCAAGCGTTGACCCGGTAATGAGGAGGAGAGGGGAAGAAAAGAAAGTTATATAATTTTATATTTAATTATTTATTTATTTTATAATCCAAAAGTTAGTATTTCGTTCAAACTCCAATCCACTCCCAACGACTTTCATCAGCAGCAAATTACCCCTATTTCGAACACAATGGGATATGTTTCGTAAGCCAGTTCGGCTGCTACGATCAGTTTCCAATAAATTTAAAATATAAATCATTATATTTTAAATTCAAACGCACATTTTAATTTACCAGGGCCACATGCTGATTCTAAAAATTCCAAAAAATATATTTCTTGCTTCGTATTGAGGATGCGGTCCTAACAAAACTAATTTCGTCAAATTTGGAGACCGTTTGAAAAATGGCCATTTTTTGGTCGATCCAAATTGACTAAAACTGTCAACATGCGTTTTCTTTTGCCACGCTCACATATTGATCCCAAAAATTATGAATTTTGGAATATAGAAATAATTTGACATCTCGGATTCAACAAAAGTGGTTTCGTTGAAAACGGAGGTCATTTTCCAAATCGCCTTTTTTAAGGGCTATATTTCCATAGTGACTATTCTGAAATTTCAACTGGGCATAACTTTTTATTCCCGCTATGAAATTCGGATTTTTCTGATTCATTATAAAGATATTTTCAAGTAGGTTTTAATATTTTTTGTTTCTCTAAAATCCAGTTTGTTTTGAATCCTGTACATTCATTTGAAATTTTAAATCGAATTTTCAAACTACCCCGCCATTTCTAATTTCTTTTATAATTAAAAATAAATATTTATATTCTCACGTCGATTCAAATAAATATATACGTTCTAATTCTAATCAAAATAAATTTCTCATCATTATTATTTAAAATAAATCATTTTGAATATTCATAATTCATTAAAGTTGCCAAAATAAAAATTTTAAATTGGTTTTGATTTTCCAAGTTGTTACAATCTCCCCCACTTAAAATCTTTTCGTCCTCGAAAAGGAATGGAGCTGAAAGTTGTTTAACTAACCAACTCAACTTTCATTCTTTTCTATATGGCTTAAGTTCTTCAACTTTTTATTTTCTAAGAACTTTTCAAAATTTTCAAAAATTTGGCTAACACCCTAAATTTTCGAAAATTTTCGCCATAACCTCCTTTGTACGGGAGCACCGGGAAAATCCCTAAACTGCCACACATGCCCTCTCATCTCAAAAAGAAAAAGAAAAAGAAAAAGCCAAGCGACTAGCCAATCGGCTCATGAAATCATCCAAACCCAATAAATTAGTAATCATGTACCTATTTGTTGGGCATACAATTTTATTCCTCTTCTCTAGCCTCCTTGCTATGACTTGTTCAATGTATATACATGTATATGCATGTAATTTCTAACAATTTTCAATTTTGTTCCAAATTTGATACAATTTGGCCCAAATTTACAATACATCTACATGTTGGTTCAAATGAATAATCACACAACACAACCATCAATCAATTAGTGAATTAACGTTTCAAATTCATAATTTTGATACATATACAGAAAATCATGTTTTTGATGCCAAATCACAACAACAACCTTATCTAGTTTTGGTTCCCGCACTAGCCAATTGGAAATATATAGATATCCCACTTTCGACACTCGAATATAAGTTCTGATGATACTCGAGTAATCATCAGAATCATCTCTGGGCGAATAGAGTGTGATTCTATATCCATCTAGTATATTAAAACTTCGAATATACGTTTGCAGGCATATATGCAAAATCTTTTATATTGGATTTCCAAATTCAATACAAATAAATATTCAAATACGTTGAATAAGGTTTAAAATTTTAAAACAATATTTGTTTTCATTTTTATTTTAAGAATAACACTCTTCACACTCGTTCTAGGATACTACTGGTCCTACCTCTAACGAGTCAATCTCATTGTATATTACTAATCCAATCTCTGATGAATTCTTTCGTATGGTTCTAATTTGTCCTGTTCTCGAGCTCCGTAAACCAAAGCTCTGATACCAAATGAAGCGACCCGAACTTCCCCGTGAAGGAAAGCCCGGATTGTAATGAGAGCATGACAAATCAGAATACAAACAGAAGAACATTTCATTGTTAATTACAAAATTCCATCAGAATAAAATAATATACAGAGTATGAATAAATATTACACATCATAAAAAAATCAGAAATTTACAAGTTACACAGCGGAAAATAATACAAACACAAATAAAAAGAATATACGGATACAGAGCTTTCCGAATATCATTCCATCCATAAACCAGGATCCTGTGAATATAAATCTACAAAACCAAAACAACTAGTTGCCCATGTGGAAAATAGGGGCACCCAGAGTTTAGGTTAAAACAATAAACTACAGGTCAGTCATGTAACTGGTGTGAGAACTAAAACAATTATTAATCTTTATTTTAAAGTTAGGTAAATCAAGGGACCACACCGTAGAACACGGAACGGGTTTCCTCCCAAGAATACCAGTGCATAAAACAAATAGTGTAATGCTAAATAAAGATCAATGAAGCTATTATAAGACTTAGGTCCCATCACACAATGCAACACAAGCCGAAGGATAGAATTTTACCTTATAATAGCCAAATATGTTAGGTACGTGAAATTTCATCTTTTATTATTACTACAGGTGAAGAAATCAACTTCAAATATAAATGTATCAATCATAGACGGCATAGTGCCCCATCCCACTATGTCGCCATACTAGGCTCTACAATAAAAACCGCAATTGTCACATATTGGAAGTTGGATTTCCATTTGTGAACCAAGGTAAGGGATCGTCCTTACCGCTTCGAGACAATCTAGCCCATGTCTCAGGAACAACCGCAACTGCACCGTGGATAGTCAGGGCCGGTCCACACGGAGTGGATTAAAATGCCTAAACACTGCATTTTCCATCTTTTTTGGGAGTAAATCTGGTCTGTATAAAGACCATCCATTGTCTCCGCAGAGACCGAAATAACTGAGGCGCCTCGCTATCCATCATCCACATAAGTAAAACGTCAGGGCTTGCAAAATGCTGACATCACTCGTAGCTACAAGGAAACGCATGCCCTCCCTGATATCCTGTCCTGTTTCTGGTTCACACCAGGGTGTGAGGCTTGCAAATTAACGCTACACAAAGAGACACTATATTAAAGCCATGCTATGATCATCAACCACAAGACTCTGCTTTTTAACAGAAGCCTTGATCATTTGCATCTCAGCATGCCACATAAGAAATTCATGCTATGCAACCGATGTCTATCAGTCACACAAAATGAAATCCGATATCAGACACACATCCATTTACAAGTTCGTTCTCGGACTGTACGAAATCGTAGGAACCTTATTCCTCGTTCTGTATGTCCAATACAGGATAGAGGTCCTCACATATCTGGTCGATCTCCAAGTACATCTGGACGATCACCTCTTATTACCCTGTCTTGGGTGTACCGCCTAATCATGACATGAATAATCATCCAAATGATGTGAAGACCTCCAGTCCTCAACCACCGTCTTCATCGTCGACTCATCGCCGATTTCGTTATTCAGAATGGGATAAACCCGGTCTTTCCGAATAACTCGCATATATAATAAACAAGTGTTATAAAAACACAACATACGCCTCATTCCAATTCAGAATATTCTTTTATTTAAATATTATTATACTTTGGGAAAGGTTCCCATTAATTTTATCAAAGATAAATTCTTTAAATTTATTCTTTAATCTTCTTTTGGATTTCAATTCAAACCAAATTATGGTTTATCCATACTAGTAGGGATTAGCGAACCTTACCGAAGTAATCATTTGTTTAATTTCCCAATCTTAACCTATTTGTAACACCCCACACCCGCTAAGGTCACTCACTAAGGGAATGCCTTAACTTCGGTGGAGCATTTTAAGTGAATATAGAACAGAAAAATTACACAAGACAGATATAAATACTTGAAAATCTAAAATATCATTTCATTGCAGCAGAAGGTAAGCATGTTTTGTTACAACACCATTAAGAGTCAAGTACTAAATATCCATCCTGATAAAAACATAAGTACATAATCCCACTACATAAACAATAGCCATAAAAGAAAAGATAAGTTGGGCTTTACATCACGGTCCAAGCTCCAAGAGATAGATAAAGAAGTCTGATCAAAGCCCACTAGTGCTAGGCCCAACCTGAGCACCTGAGTGGGAAAAAGATAAAAACAACGGGGTCAGACATAAGTCTGAGTGAGCCCTATAACTTTAACAACACAATTATTAAAGTAGTTAGGGTATGATATAAACTTGGTACGGGATGACTGGGGATAAATGACTACACTAAGTAGCCAACTAGACATAGGATGAACTAAGATAACGGTAAAGACGCATATACCCACCCAAGGGTAATTACTAACTGCACCACACCAGTCATTCCTACTTAAAGGTTGATCCCTCCCAAGGACTTAGAAAATTTACCCAGTAGTTTCGTGTACCCCTAGCTGACTACATAGGTGCCATCTGCCCCTATCTCCACTAGGTGTACCCACTACTCCCAAGCGATCGGCTCCCTACCGTAGATACCCGTGCTGGCCCCACAATGGGGTGTATCACTCCCCAAAGTTGCAACCCGATACAACAAATGGTGCACGGCTTATACCTACACGATGCAACAACGTCTTACCTACCAGCCTGGGTCCACACACACATATGAGACCCGTTGGACTTGCGTTGCCACCGCTAACCCGTTTTGGCCTCTTATAATCAAGCCCAGTACGCGTGTCCCGTCCTCGACATGGGTCGAGCCCAATAAGATACATATGGGTTACTGGTTGAAATGGGCCCCCCACAAGCTACCACCTAAGCTTGTCATTTTATCTAGTGCATCCCACTTAACCCTTTAATCATGTTTAATTACATGTTTCCACTTGGTTAAGTATTCTAATCATATTTCTATTGCCACCCAAGGCAACCCACTAGATTTCCTCATGCCACCTAAGGCACTTACTTGATTTCCACATGCCACCCAAGGCACCCACTTAACCCCTCATGCCCACTACATGCTTATCTGGTTAAGTGTTTCTTAATTAATTAAAAACGTAACCGTTGTAAAGACCTCTCACATTAGACTATCTTTTATGGCAGCTGGATTTGCCGGTTGGGTCCGGGCAGCCTTACGCCACAACCAAGTCTAACCTCGTGTCTATACACTTGTCAAGTATTTGGTTTGTGCCTAAGATCCCTCACATTGGGCCAATCATTTGTAGCCGCTGGATTTGCCGGTCAGTTCCGGGCAGTCTTATGCTACAAAAGGGTCCAACCTCGTGTCTTAGTCGATTAATTACACCTAATTAATCACCCCCGAATTAATTTTCCCTAATTAATTCCAATTTTAACGATGTACATAATTGACTCAATTATGTCCATCCACTTTATGGTATGCATAATCATACCAACTTCACACAGTTTCATTAACATGTTTATTAACCCCATTGTTCCCCACGTAATTCGTTAACATGACATAAAAGGGAAGATTCATCACAAATACAATGGGTTCAACTTGCATAACACATTAGCATCAACATGGGTTTAAAGGTGTCAACATGCATATAGCATCAAACCCAACTAGCATAAATAATCAACCCAGACTTGCATGAATCACATATGTCATAAAGAGGTTAACTTGCATAAGTTTCTTATGTCATACAAAGGGGTAAACTTGCATATGTATGTATGCCATATAAAGGGGTTAACTTCCATATGTATGCATATCATCCAAAGGTGCAAACTTGCACATGTTACTTGCATATAATCAAACACCAAACTTGCATAACATGTCATATGTGAACTTGCATATAATCATACACCAAACGTGCATACATATGAACTTGCATATAATCATACACCAAACTTGCATAATCATGGTGTCATAATGGATCAATGTTTATCATAGCAATTTGCATAACTAGCATCATGAACACATAGCCTAACACTTGCATAACTTGCATAACATCATGATCATGTAGCATATAACTTGCATAACTTGCATAGCTTGCATAACATCATGAACATGTATCATATGACTTGCATAACTTGCATAACATCATGAACATGTAGCATATGACTTGCATAACTTGCATAACATCACGAACACATAGCATATGACTTGCATAACATGCATAACATCATTAACACATAGCATATAACTTGCATAACATGCATAACATCATAAACACATAGCATATAACTTGCATAACTTGCATTGATCCACATTCATAGCTATAACCTCATTATATCCTATCATAATCATTTCAATAATTGGTCATTAAGGCTATAGAAAACTCACAACTTGTTGATTAGCACTCCTAAGAAGAAGATCAAGTTGCTAGAGTTGATTAGAAGTTGATTTGAGAAGCTATCTTCCTCTTTAATTTGATGGAGGCTCCTTCAAGTTGCATTTTGACGGCATAACGGTGTTGTAGCTATTTTAGTGTGAATTAGGGTAGTATTAGGGTGTATTTATAGAGTAGTTAGGTGTTTTAGGCCATTAGATTAACCCTAAATTAGATTAGAGCCGTCAGATCTCGTCCTAGCCACCAAAACACAGCCCAAAAGCCAAGCTGAAGCACCCAGGTCACCTGGGCTCGACCAGGGAGGTCGACCCCCAGGTCGACACTAGGGTCGACTCCCCAGTCGACCTGGTGGGCAGGTCGACTGCCCAGTCGACCCCCAGGTCGACCCCCTGGGTCTGGTGGGAATTTTCCCGCCACTTCTGAAATGTGAAATTTTCGTATTTAAAATCTGTTTTAAATTTCTGAAAACTTCTTCGGGCCTTAACTGGGTCATACGGACTCCGATTTTCGAAAACTCGGACTCTATTTCGCGTATTTTTCCGAGACGAACGCAACGGCAAAGCCCGTTTCCCCTTTTTCAGATTTTAAAATTTAATTCTGCCCTGTTTTATATTATAGCAAGTTTTTCAACATACGGGGTGTTACATTCTCCCCTACTTAAAGGATTTCGTCCCCGAAATCTCTAAGTCAAGAAGAACGTATCCTACCAACCAAACAACCCTCTACTAAACCATCAAACACTGGCATCCATTGTCCTTAGAGTTTCTAACGTTGTATGAACATATGCAAAAAGTGTGTGTATATGTTCCCTGTCTAATGCAAAATCTGGCGGTCTACTGATTCAGTTGACCTCCTTAATGCAAACCATGATAGTGCCATGCATCCAATATGTATGCGAAAGAACCTTATCGACACATACTATTTCTACATGAGTGCACAACCATACACCAAAATGCATCATCCATATGATAACGCAACCATTATACATCCATTAATATAGCCACCTACACACAATTTTATGCAATATGCAATATGAAGTGATTGAGATGATCTAGTGCCTAAAGTGTGTGTATATGCATGCACGAGAAACCACTAGCAACCACTTGCATCCACACGCATCCATCAAACATAACATGTCTCAAACACATGTTTCAACCATAGGTTTATCCTATCTAAAGGTTAAAGGTACTAATGAGAGGACATACTAAAGATAAGATAAGTACTAGACAAACGATAAAGGAGAAGTTAAAAGACATACCCTCAAAAAGGAATGGGTATAGTGAACGCATCTTCGCTTTTGTCTCCCAAGTAGCATTGCTCTCATCCTCTCCCCATTGCACTTTGACTAGTCGCACCTCTCTGTTTCTTAACTTCCTAATCTCTGACCCAAGGATGCGGGTAGGAGCTCGTCGAATAGTCGCATCACGCTCTACCTCCACTTCTTTAAGCAAGCTCGGCTCTACCACATCTACGGTCTCCTGTAGGCACTTCCTCAAATGTGACACATGGAATATGTCATGTACCCCACTTAGTCTCTCGGGGAAATCCACTCTATATGCCATCCGTCCAATCCTTTCCTGAATAGGAAACGGTCCTACAAATCTTGGATCTAACTTCCCCACGGACCCAAAGCGAACTACATTCCGTAATGGAGATACTTTGACAAAGACCATGTCCCCAACATCGAACTCTAGATCCGTCCTCCTCTTATCCGCGTAAGATTTCTGCCTATCTTGCGCCGCTTTCATCCTTCTTCGAATCAAGTCAATCTTTTCCGAAGTCTCTCTAACCATATCAGGCCCAAGCAAGATCTTATCCGTAGATTCCCACCAACATGCAGGTGATCGACAAGGCCTTCCATAAAGAGCTTCGAAAGGAGCCATACCAAAACTGGACTGAAAGCTGTTGTTATATGCGAACTCCACCAATGGAAGATGCTCTTCCCAAGTACCTCCAAAATCCAAGATACAAAGCCTCAAAAGGTCTTCCAGAACACGATTCACCCTCTCGGTCTGGCCGTCCGTCTGAGGATGATACGCGGTGCTCAAACACAACTGAGTCCCTACCGCCTCTTGCAAACTCCTCCAAAACTCGCTAGTGAAGATAGGATCTCGATCACTCACTATGCTAGAGGGTACCCCATGCAATCGAACTATCTCTCGAAGATAAACTGAAGCTAGCCATTGAGCAGTCCTCTTGCTCTTCACGGGTATGAAATGGGCACTCTTATTAAGTCTGTCTACTACAACCCAAATTCCCGTATTACCCTTCCTCGATCTGGGTAACCCGTCAATAAAATCCATCGAGACGCTATCCCACTTCCATTGCGGAACTTCCAATGGGTGAAGCAACCCACCTGGTTTCTTTTGCTCCGCTTTCACTTGTTGGCACACCAAGCATCTAGCGACATACCCGGCCATGTCTTTCTTCATACCGGCCCAAAAGAAAACTCGCTTCATGTCTTGGTACATCTTGTCCCCACCGGGATGAACGGTCATCCTAGAACGGTGTGCGTCATCAAGAATAGCCTTCCTCAAACCCTCGTCTTGCGGTACACAAAGTCTACCGTCTCTACGCAAGCACCCCCTATCGTCTACGGTGTACCTACTCAAATGGCTGGACGACTCCCCCCTTATGAGCCTCTCTACTAACTCAACCAACTGTGGGTCGTCCCGCTGTGCCTCGCCATTCCATCCCAAAAGAGTAGGTCTGACCTCCAAGGATGCTAGCAAACCGGGTATATAGTCAACGGAAGGTCTGAAATCAAACATCGAGATAAATTCCAAGCTTCGTCGTTCCACGAACAATGGACTCAAGGACAACCTTTTTCTACTCAAGGCGTCCGCCACCACGTTACCCTTGCTAGGGTTATACGCTATCTCGAAATCATAGGATGCTAAGAACTCCATCCACCTTTGCTGTCTCAAGTTCAAATCCTTCTGAGAAAACAAGTACTTCAATGATTTGTGGTCAGTGAACAATTCGAATCTCTCTCCCAGAAGATAATGGCGCCAAATCTTAAGCGTAAAAACAATAGCGGCCAACTCTAAATCATGGGTAGGGTAATTTTTCTCATGCTTTCTCAATTGCCTTCCACCGTAGGATATTACCCTTCCCTCTTGCATTAAGACTGCGCCCAGTCCAGTCCCACAAGCATCGGTATAAACAACAAATGGCTTACTCCCATCTAGCAACACTAAGACTGGAGCTGTGGTTAAAGCTCTCTTTAACCGTCGGAATGCATCAACACAATCTACGTCCCATACGAAGACTAGACTCTTCTTCGTCAAACGAGTTAATGGGGCTAATATCTTCGCGAAGTCCTTGATAAACTTCCTATAGTACCCAGCCAACCCCAAGAAACTCCTCACCTCGGTAGCATTCTTCGGAACCTTCCAATCTTGAATGGATACTACCTTCGCGGGATCCACAGCTATCCCCTCCTTGGAGACCACGTGCCCCAAGAACCGCACTTCCTTCCTCCAGAAGTGACATTTAGAGAATTTAGCCTTAAGGCTATGCGCTCGAAGAGTCTCCAACACTTCCCTAAGATGTAGGGCATGCTCTTCTTCACTCTTAGAAAAGACTAAGATGTCATCCACAAAGACCACCACGAACTTATTAAGGAACTCCCTACTCAACAAATCAACAAAGTATGCAGGGGCGTTCGTCAAACCAAATGGCATCACCAGCCACTCATAGAAACCATCCGGAGTCCTAAAGACAGTCTTGTCTATGCTATCCTCAGCCACCCTCAACCGATGAAACACCGTGGCTAAGTCCAACTGAGAAAATACTGAAGCGCCAACCAACTGATCAAAAAGATCATCAATCCTCGGCAACGGGTGTCTATTCTTCTTTGTGAGCTTTTTGAGTTCTCTATAGTCTACACAAAGCCTGAGGGACCCATCCGCCTTCGTAGCAAAAACTACTGGAGCACCCCACTCCGATATACTTCGTCTTATGAACCCCTTCTCAAGCAACTCCCCTACTTGCTTATGGAGTTCCCTCCTCTCACGAGGAGCCATGAGGCGCACTGGTAAAGATACTGGTTTAGCATTATCCACCAGATATATTCAGAAGTCTATCTCCCGCCTCGGAGGTAAGCCCTTCACCTCCTCAAACACATCCTAGTATTCCCGGACCACTCTAACAGATCGCAAACTCTCGACCGAAGCGTCAAGCGATTCAAGATAACTTAGCGTAACAGAATCCATGGGATTACAAGAGATCTCGAGAGTGTTACCCAAGCGGGTCATGAGCCTAACAACTCTCCTTTCGCAATCAAGAACGGCACCATTACTGGTTAACCAGTCCATGCCCAAAATCAACCCATAGCCCGTGAAGCCCAAAACAAAAGCATCACATCTAAACTCAACGCTAAGTATAGAAATCTTCAAACCCAAACATATCATGGACAAATAAGTGGAGCCCCCAATTGGGTTTGAAACAACCAAGGGATCATCTACTAGACTGGTGTCTAAGTGTAGTGACTCAACTAATGATGATGAGATAAACGAATGCGATGCGCCATAATCAAACAATGTACGGACAGGATGATCAAATAGAAAAACCAGACTTTCAACAGAAATAGTTCTACCTCTTTCCTGAATCGGTGAAACCGCGAGAGCTTGAACTTGCCTCCGAGCCTGACCCGGTGCCACAAGAGCTTGCACCTGTCCTCCTGAGGTAGATCCTGTCCTTTGCCCCTTCTTAGGGAAATCCTTCACTAGATGGCCTGCTTCACCACAATGGTAGCAGCCAGTCTTCTTCTTCTTCCGACAATCTTTGCTTAGGTGGCCTGGTATTCCGCAATTGAAGCACTTCTTCTTCCCTTGCCACCGTTGGCTTTTCCACCCTTGTTTTGCTGTTGCTGTTGAGGTCTCTTTGGATCTCCTTTCTTCTCGGGTGCCTTATTAGCATTGGGACCCTTCTCTTCCTCATGCATGAGTGCCATGTCAACTAGCTTCTAAAAGGTGGCTCCCATAGGGATGTGAGTCATAGCCAATCCATGCATTGGTTCATTCAAGCCCTTAACGAACCTCAAAGCCTTCTTCTCCGGTGTATTCACCATGTCTATGCCAAACCTTGCCAATTGATTAAACTTGTTGACATATTCCTTCACCGAGAGGTTTCCTTGCTTTAGAGTCAAGAACCTTTCCATATACAAGTTTTCCTCCGCCCTTGAGAGAAACTTTGCCACAAATCTTTGCCTGAAATCCACCCAAGAGTCAACGGGGCGTTCTCCATTAGTGACCTCCCACCAGAATGAGGCCTCTCCCTTCATTAACCAAGCAGCCAACATGACTTTCTTTCCATCTTCCATCTCAAAGATATCTATCAACTCTTCCACCTCCTTAAGCCAATCTCTAGCCTCCACAAAAGTTTCTGATCCTTGAAAAGGTTTCCCTTCCATAGCCTTAAATTCCTTGCAAGTCTTAGCAAGAGTATCCGTGCGAGGATGAGGAGGGGGAGGAGGAAGATCGGGTGCTACGGTTGGTGGAGGAACATTTGCTGGACCCGCAGTGGTGGCCCTAGCCTCCATCAATCTCCTATACCATACTGGTATCGTCACACCCTCCGGAAAGTTAAGATCTTTAACCATGCTGAAACGAAAAAGGAAAGATTCAAAACGGAGAATTCGAAAGATAAAGATATGACTATTGGGGATTATGCTTTTCTTTCAAAAACTTTTCTCTTTAAAGACATGTTTTTGAAAATACTTCTTCCAAAAATGTTTTTAGAAAAATAGTTTTCTAAAATTTTTATCTGTCCTGGTAACCTCGCTCTGATACCACGTGTAACACCCCACACCCGCTAAGGTCACTCACTAAGGGAATGACTTAACTTCGGTGGAGCATTTTAAGTGAATATGGAACAGAAAAATTACACAAGACAGATATAAATACTTGAAAATCTAAAATATCATTTCATTGCAGCAGAAGGTAAGCATGTTTAGTTACAACACCATAAAGAGTCAAGTACTAAATATCCATCCTGATAAAAACATAAGTACATAATCCCACTACATAAACAATAGCCATAAAAGAAAAGATAAGCTGGGCTTTACATCACGGTCCAAGCTCCAAGAGATAGATAAAGAAGTCTGATCAAAGCCCACTAGTGCTAGGCCTAACCTGAGGACCTGAGTGGGAAAAAGATAAAAACAACGGGGTCAGACATAAGTCTGAGTGAGCCCTATAACTTTAACAACACAATTATTAAAGTAATTAGGTTATGATATAAACTTGGTACAGGATGACTGGGGATAAATGACTGCACTAAGTAGCCAACTAGACATAGGATGAACTAAGATAACGGTAAAGACGCATCTACCCACCCAAGGGTAA
Organism: Allium sativum; assembly: GCA_030737875.1. Taxonomy (NCBI): domain Eukaryota; kingdom Viridiplantae; phylum Streptophyta; class Magnoliopsida; order Asparagales; family Amaryllidaceae; genus Allium; species Allium sativum. The sequence continues at coordinate 1,024,515,578 of CM060924.1, forward strand.
TTACTAACTGCACCACACCAGTCATTCCTACTTAAAGGTTGATCCCTCCCAAGGACTTAGAAAATTTACCCAGTAGTTTCATGTACCCCTAGCTGACTACATAGGTGTCGTCTGCCCCTATCTCCACTAGGTGTACCCACTACTCCCAAGCGATCGGCTCCCTACCGTAGATACCCGTGCTGGCCCCACAATGGGGTGTATCACTCCCCAAAGTGGCAACCCGATACAACAAATGGTGCACGGCCTATACCTACAGGATGCAACAACGTCTTACCTACCAGCCCCTGTCCACACACGCATATGAAACCCGTTGGACTTGCGTTGCCACCGCTAACCCGTTTTGGCCTCTTATAATCAAGCCCAGTACGCGTGTCCCGTCCTCGACATGGGTCGAGCCCAATAAGATACATATGGGTTACTAGTTGAAATGGGCCCCCCACAAGCTACCACCTAAGCTTGTCATTTTATCTAGTGCATCTCACTTAACCCTTTAATCATGTTTAATTACATGTTTCCACTTGGTTAAGTATTCTAATCGTATTTTCTATTGCCACCCAAGGCAACCCTTTAGATTTCCTCATGCCACCCAAGGCACTTACTTGATTTCCACATGCCACCCAAGGCACCCACTTAACCCCTCATGCCCACTACATGCTTATCTGGTTAAGTGTTTCTTAATTAATTAAAAACGTAACCGTTGTAAAGACCTCTAACATTAGACTATCTTTTATGGCAGCTGGATTTGCCGGTTGGGTCCGGGCAGCCTTACGCCATAACCGAGTCTAACCTCGTGTCTATACACTTGTCATGTATTTGGTTTGTGCCTAAGACCCCTCACATTGGGCCAATCATTTGTAGCCACTGGATTTGCCGGTCGGTTCCGGGCAGTCTTATGCTACAAAAGGGTCCAACCTCGTGTCTTAGTCGATTAATTACACCTAATTAATCACCCCCGAATTAATTTTCCCTAATTAATTCCAGTTTTAACGATGTACATAATTGACTCAATTATGTCCATCCACTTTATGGTATGCATAATCATACCAACTTCACACAGTTTCATTAACATGTTTATTAACCCCATCGTTCCCCACGTAATTCGCTAACATGACATAAAAGGGAAGATTCATCACAAATACAATGGGTTCAACTTGCATAACACATTAGCATCAACATGGGTTTAAAGGTGTCAACATGCATATAGCATCAAACCCAACTAGCATAAATAATCAACCCAAACTTGCATGAATCACATATGTCATAAAGAGGTTAACTTGCATAAGTTTCTTATGTCATACAAAGGGGTAAACTTGCACATGTATGTATGACATATAAAGGGGTTAACTTGCATATGTATGCATATCATCCAAAGGTGTAAACTTGCACATGTTACTTGCATATAATCAAACACCAAACTTGCATAACATGTCATATGTGAACTTGCATATAATCATACACCAAACTTGCATACATATGAACTTGCATATAATCATACACCAAACTTGCATAATCATGGTGTCATAATGGATCAGTGTTTATCATAGCAATTTGCATAACTAGCATCATGAACACATAGCCTAACACTTGCATAACTTGCATAACATCATGATCATGTAGCATATAACTTGCATAACTTGCATAGCTTGCATAACATCATGAACATGTATCATATGACTTGCATAGCTTGCATAACATCATGAACATGTAGCATATGACTTGCATAACTTGCATAACATCATGAACATGTAGCATATGACTTGCATAACTTGCATAACATCATGAACATGTAGCATATGACTTGCATAACTTGCATAACATCACAAACACATAGCATATAACTTGCATAACATGCATAACATCATTAACACATAGCATATAACTTGCATAACATGCATAACATCATTAACACATAGCATATAACTTGCATAACTTGCATTGATCCATATTCATAGCCATAACCTCATTATATCCTATCATAATCATTTCAATAATTGGTCATTAAGGCTATAGAAAACTCACAACTTGTTGATTAGCACTCCTAAGAAGAAGATCAAGTTGCTAGAGTTGATTAGAAGTTGATTTGAGAAGCTATCTTCCTCTTTAATTTGATGGAGGCTCCTTCAAGTTGCATTTTGACGGCATAACGGTGTTGTAGCTATTTTTAGTATGAATTAGGGTAGTCTTAGGGTGTATTTATAGAGTAGTTAGGTGTTTTAGGCCATTAGATTAACCCTAAATTAGATTAGAGCCGTCAGATCTCGTCCTAGCCACCAAAACACAGCCCAAAAGCCAAGCTGATGCACCCAGGTCACCTGGGCTCGACCAGGGAGGTCGACCCCCAGGTCGACACTAGGGTAGACTCCCCAGTCGACCTGGTGGGCAGGTCGACTCCCCAGTCGACCCCCAGGTCGACACCCTGGGTCTGGCGGGAATTTTCCCGCCACTTCTGAAATGTGAAATTTTCGTATTTAAAATCTGTTTTAAATTTTTGAAAACTTCTTCGGGCCTTAACTGGGTCATACGGACTCCGATTTTCAAAAACTCGGACTCTATTTCGCGTGTTTTTCCGAGACGAACGCAATGGCATAGCCCGTTTCCCCTGATTCAGATTTTAAATTTAATTCTGCCCTGTTTTATATTATAGAAAGTTATTCAACATACGGGGTGTTACACTATTCATCCCATGAAGCAAAACTGGTAATACTTCATATGTAACATCACTGTATTATCGGTAAATTCAATTACCATTTCACGTTCAAATCTAATTAAAGATTGTACTATTGCCTGGAGCAAAACTGGTGATACTCCATTCTCGATCATTTCTTGAATTTGGTAATTTTAGTTATCAAATTCACCTCTCAATCTATTTAAAGATTCATTAAAACTCTATTTCAGTTTTATTTTCCAAAAATCATTACTTAATGATTATTCAAAGTTAAGAAATAAATCTTATCTTTAACTGGGTTAAAGAACTAATGTCATTTAAAACACAGCTCACGATAAACCCAAAATCACATTCCACTAACAATGGAATCTTCATGGAAAACATATCAATATATATAATTGATATGAACTTCCATATCCAACCGATAATATAAATGGAATAACGACAAGGCTTTTAAAATTCCATATATATTAACAGTCTTCTTCTACAGAAGCTCACTTCGATTATTACCAAATCGAATTCCATTCAATTCTAATTTAATATGTTAAATTGGAAAACTTTACTTTGGAAAATCTCCTTTAAATCTTAACAAAAGATTTATAAATTCTAAATCACATTTCACTGCAAATCAGGTTAAAGAACGAATGTCTCTATAAACACAATTCACGATAAACCCAATTCACATTCCATTTTATTCCAATTATTAAATATAATTGGAAACTCTAACAATCTTAATTAAAAGATTTATTCTCTTCAATTGGGGTTCAAGAACAGTGTTACTGAAGACACCATTCCCGACAAACCCAAAATCCCATTTGATATTAAATACAAGGCTCTGGATAGAAAATATATTGTCTTATGTTCAATACCAAATACTACAACCAAAAAATATCGTATTGGAAATAATGATATAAATATATCTTTCAAATTTCCATAACAATATCTATATAATCACGAAATCCAATATCAAAATATTCTAAAGATAAATTCGATTCAAATCCATTCCCCCTTTCATATATTGGAAATTCTGGTTATTTTTAAAACCATTTCAAATCCAATTTATTTATTTAGAAATAATTGGATTTTGTAACAACCCGAATTTTAATAACATATTAAAATCATAAATCAAGGCAGAATTAAATTTTAAAATAAGAATCAAGGGAAATGGGTTGCGCCATTGCGTTTGTCTCGAAATTCTGCTTGAAAACGAAACGAGTACCTGATAAAAGAGTTATGGACGAATGAAGTTTGGTGGCAAAGTAGAGAGAAAAAAATATATAAATGCACTGGCGCACTTGGGATGTGCGCCAGTACATATTTACACTAGCGCACCTGCCAAGTGCGCCCAGGCCGAGGCTGGAGCCTGCACAGCTTTCTGGTTCAGGCTTACCCGTGTTGTTGAGTCCATTCTGACTCCTTGCTGAGTCATTAGGGCTGACTCATCACCCTATCATAATTGAATGGTTTTGATTAACCCTAAGAACATCCGACAGCTTAAATTAATTTATAACTCTATAAAAAGACCCCCTGATGCCTAAACCCTAATTCACTACAACACATCTAGCCACCATTATTCTACTGAAATCCCTCTTGGTCATGGCCGCCGTCTCTAATCTTCTTAAGCTTTCATACACAATCCAATGCAAAGATGAAGACTTCTACAACAATTCAAGGAGATGAATCAACAACGCTACAACATCGATTTCAGTTCTTAAATTCGCTATCCATGCTAAGTAAGTTCTAGTTACTTTTTAGATTAAAATACTTAATTTTAATATGGCTATGGAATAAAGTGTAATTGGATATAAGCATGTTTATCAATTCAGACCTATTCCTGTTTACCTTTGAACCTTGAGTTTTGAGACTTGTTCATCTCCATTCTGATGTCTAGTTCATGCTCTATTCAGTCGTTGTAAATCAGTTTCTTGGATTCATGTTGATATTATTATCAAGATCCAATCTTTATGCCTATCATGATGATTTTATGCTGTTTTCTCTCTGATCATGTTTTATTGCAAAATTCTACCTTTCCCCTATTTATTTTCTTTTGATGAACCTAGATCAAATTTCAGATCTAGGCCTAAACCACGATTTTGCGTACGATTGAATACGGGGAAAAGTATGGGAATATTACCTATTTGGATATATGTGATTGGTGGAATTGATGGCATAACATAAAAATTGGATATATGGGTATTATTGCAATTAATATGAAATTTGATAATTGGGTATTGCCATTAAAATGGTAATTGCAAGAATTGGGATTGGCATATGTAATTCGGCTAGAGCTTGATAGGTGTAAATTGGCATAAATTGGTCATACATATAAAATGGCATGAACTGAACATATGTAAATTTGGTATGAATTGGGCATATGTAAAACTGATATGTAATCTAGAACTTGGGCATATGTTGATTAGGTGAGATTTGTAGTTGAAACACATATGATAATTTATGTCCTGAAAAGGGGCCAATATGAACACGCCTAAGTGGGTTTTGGGTAGTTGGAATGTAATAGCCTTAAAGGAGGGATGAATATAAATTGGGGTAAGTTGCCTTTAATGGCATAAGATAAATTGTGGTAAAATTGGTATGATTTTGCATACCATTAATTGATGAACATAATTGAGTCAATTATGGACATCGTTAAATTAGGAATTAATTAAAAATTTGAATAAGGAAATTATTGAGACTGGGGTAAAAGATTATAAGCGATAATCAATGCTTAGGACACGAGGTTGGACTCATTTGTGACGTAAAACTGCCCGGACCCGCCCGGCGAATCCAGTTGTCACAAATGGTAGCCCAATGTGAGAGGTCCTAGGCCCAAATTAAAAGCGTAACAGTTGTAAAGACACGAGGTTATACTCTTTTATGGTGTAAGACTGCCCGGACCCGCCCGGCAAATCCAGCTGCCATAAATGTCAGTCTAATGTGAGAGGTCTTTATAGGGTTACGGCCTTAATGAATTAAGAAATACTTAACCAGATAAACATGTGGTGGGACATGGGGGTTAAGTGGGTGACATGTGGGTGACATACGGGTGATATGTGGAAATACGAATAGTAATACATAACCAACATAACATGGTAATTAGACCAGTGGATAGGGTTAAGTAAATTAAGAACACTTAACCAATATGGTATGAATGGGTGGGTTAAGTAATATGATTAGGCTAATGACGCTTAACCAATATGGTATGAATGGGTGTGTTAAGTAATATGACCAGGCTAATGACACTTAACTGTTATGACATGAATGGTTGAGTTAAGTAATTCTTAATTAATGCCTAAGTGGGAATGATAACTTATGGAATAAAGTAAGTTAGGCGGAACAATAGATAAGATGAGATAACTTATGTAATAAGGAAAGATGTGCCTCATTGTATATTAAGCTATATGTAAAGACAAGAATGAATTTACAATTGAAGGCGACATAAGTTATATTATAAAAAGGAACTAAACATTGGTTAGGTTGGATAATCCTCTGAGTATCAATCTGATGTTGATTCCGGTCTTCGGGGTTGGTATTTAGGGAATTATTCTCTCTTTCCAGTGTGTTTGTAAGTTAAGGGGTACTTGGTTGTAAAGATTGAATAAGAACATGTTATTGTACCATAACGGGGGTTAGTGAATGAATCATAGGAATAACATGTTGTGGGCTTATTAATGGACTAAATATAGTGCAAGTTAAGAATTGAATTAATAAGCAAAGTTGAAGGTTGGTATGAATGGAAATAACCAAGTTAAATGATAAGACTGATGAGGTAGCACAAGCGCGTAATTAATGGATAGACATAAGGTCTAATGGCAGATGAAGCCAAGGCACTTGGTTAATCCCAGACATTGGGGATAATATGAATGACATGTAAAATATAACCTATAAGCACTTAACCAAGATAAAGCATGTATTAAGACATGAGGATGATGTAGGGGTTAAGTGGGGGATATGGGTAACATATAAGACATAACTGGTGTATACTTAACCAAAATTTGAGCATGTAAGTGGGCATGAATAAGAAGGGGTTAAGTAAGAATTACTAGAGGGAACCAAGCATAGGAGGGAAGCTTGTGTCGAGGAAAGGGGACCCTTTTCAGACCAGTAGCCCATTACGTATCTTTGTGAGCTCGACCCATGTCGAGGACGGGACACGCATACTGGGTTTGATTGTAAGAGGTCAAAACTGGTTAGCGGTGGCAACGCAAGTCCAACGGGTTTCATATGCTTGTGTGGACCCGGGCTGGTAGGTAAGACGTTGTTGCATCGTGTAGGTATAAGCCGTGCATTCTCAAGTTGTATCGGGTTGCCACTTTAGGGGAGTAATACACCCCACTATGGGGCCAGCACGGGTATCTACGAGTTAGGGAGCCGATCACATGGGGTTTGGTGGGTACACCTAGTGGATATAGGGGCAGGCGACACCTATGTAGTCAGCTAGGGGTACGTAAGACTAGTGTTATGATTTACACCAAGTGGAGATAGGGGCAGGCGACACCTATGTAGTCAGCTAGGGGTACGTAAGACTAGTATTATGATTTCTAAGTAGTGGGTGGGATCACCTTATTATATAACATGGGCTACTAGTTGGGACACTAGTAGGGGTAAGGATCCTTGTTACAGAGGACACTAGTTGGAGTACTAGTAGGAATACGAAACATTCCATGTAAGACACTTGTAAAGATGCTAGTTAGGTGGTGCAGAGCAAATATTTTAATGGCGAAGCAGAGGAATCTTGTTATGCTTGATAGGAATCCTATGAAAATATACTTAGTTTATCTTAAATGGGAACCTTGCGATGTTACTAGACAAAAACCGCATCATGTTAACTTTAGTTATCTTGCTTGTTGCTTATCTTGTCATCATGCTTATGTTTACTTTCAGTTTACTCATGCCATGTTATCCTTAACTATTTTTATGCTAAAAGTCACTTGGACTTACTCAGTCTTTATGACTGACCAGTTTTGTTTCGCCTCGTTTTCTTCTGTTTCCCCCCCCCCCCCCCCCCGGTTCGCAGGGTGGGAATACAACTTAGTTCGGATCTTACCAAGCTCCAAGGCTCTTTCATGTATGGCTTGGATTTCTCTTGTCTATGGCTTGCTTTGCTTTATTGGGAAATACTACAGTTTGTTTTTATGCTTCTTTGTTTTTGAGCAAGACAGATATTTTAACTATGTAATTGGGTATTGGAAGTTGATGAGCTTTTATTGTAAACAATCATATTTAATAAATGATTTTAAGTACTTCCACTTTACTTTTCGCTGTTTTATATATGTCTGTCTTGTAATATTTCTGTTCCAGTACCCATAATGCTCCATTGAAGTTAAGGCATTCCCTTTGTGAGTGACCTTAATGGATGTGGGGTGTTACATTTGGTATCATAGAAGATGGTTACCAGACTGGGAAAAAGTTTTCAAAAACCTTCTGAACTAGTTTTTAAAACATTTACAAAGAAGCAAATTTTCAAGAAAATTTTGTTTTGATTAAAAGGCATATTCCCTAAAGCCATATGCACTATCTTTTGATTCCCTCTTGAAATCTCTCCTCTCTCTCTTTTCACCATAGTTTCGTAGGCATCCGACATATGTCGGAGGGCAAAGAAGTGCCCAACCTCCATCTATAACCGCAGTAGTTCGATCTGCGTCTAATCTTATTTCAAGTTTTGTAGAGTTGCCATGCGTTGGAGGTAGCTTCGAAGGACTTGTCAACAAACTATACAAGGACAGTAAGAACAAGAGACTAGTTGTTATGGGTTAATCCACGAAGGAGGAAAAAGGTGAAAGGAAAGAGGCCAAAGTGAAAGAATAGTTGAACCCACGACAAGAGAGAATATCTTTAGTATGGTAAGAAGGGAGTGTAGTTAAGTATTATAGGACAAGGACAAGGGCAAGAGACAGGATCGTCGAGAGGGCAATTGTATGCTCTCACTACTAGCATACCTAAGGGAGGTGGTAACGTTACCGTTAAAGGTTTAGCTTTTTCTTTTCTATCATCCCGCTAGAACTTTGTTTTTGTACATCGCATCCTTTTAATTCTGCTTCGATAGTTGAGTCTTTGCACCTTAGTACTAGCGTATTGGAGGATCCCAATTTTTGTCTCAAATCCTGTTGGGGAATTGGCTCATTTATTCATGATTTGTTTGGATTTGAGAATGCCTATACTAGGTATTGAGCTTAGAAGGAATGCTTATGATTTTTGGGCTAGGAGTGGATTCTAGGGATGGAGTGGTTATCCAATAGGGGTGCCATTCTCGGTTTTGAAAGGAGGGTAGTTAGACTCTTGACTTACCTCGGTAATGCCCTCAAAGTCTAGTGTAGCCCTTAGGGTTTTTGCCATGCTTAGTTACCTAGAATCTCTAGATACATTTATTGATCCGCTCGAGTAGTGTTCGCCACTAAGGCGGATGGTTCATTTCACTTATGCATGTGATGTAGAAAATCGCCTTAGTAAGTACATTTAGCAACATGGTTGACATTTGTTTATTTTCAAGAGATAATTCATCTGTGTGGAATACCTTCTAGTAAGTGAACGAGATCCAAAATTCACTAGTGAATTTTGGAGAGTTCGTGTGAAACCATGAGTACGCAGTTACGTTTAAGCCGAGTATACTAGGAGGAGGATAAGTGAAAGTGGAATGAGAGCCAATAGTGAAATGAGTTCCAACTCATATGTTGGAAACAAGAACTAAGAAGCTATGAAATTGTGGAGTTAAAGACGGTCAAAGCGCAATGGAGTTAAGCTAAAGGAAATGCGACTTAGAAGATTAAAGACTAGATTCGCGCATCACATCTCTTTTTAAGAGTATATTCTTGATTCTTTTTTCCTTTAGAGCTTACTTGCATGCTATCTTTTGTGTATATCCTCTCGGTCCTATTCTCAATCCAATTTCTGTTGCAAACCCCATAGGGAGTATGACTCATCTGTTAGTTTTACATGTTGGGGCTTGGGGGTGTCCGTTGGGTTGATTAAACCTTTTGGGTTTTATAGGATATGGGTTGGTTTTAGGAAGGGATTTCTTGTGGCCTAAAAGGAGTCCATCATGCTTAGTTTCCTAGAATCACATATATATTGGTTGGGTTGAGAATTTCTTTGGGTGTCAGTCTGATGTTGATTTCGGTCTTCGGGGCTAGTGCTTATGGAATTTTTCTCCTAATCAGTATATATGTGACATAGATTTCCAGCTTTGATGGGCGCAGAGTTTTACTTGCTTCTATCATTCGACTATATCCTTAGGTAGGAACAGTTGGGAGTAAACATGTGTTTGAGACATGTTATGATTGATGGTTGCAAGTGGTTGTTAGTGGTTGCTCGTGGATGCATATACACGCACATTAGGCACTAGATCGGCTCAGTCACCTTTCATATTGCATATGCATGAGTGTTTACACTTGTTTGTGGATGAAATTGAATGTGTTATCATACGGATGTTGCATATGGATGGATGTTTGTGCACACATATAGTGTTTATGTGACTAGGACTATTTGCATACATGTTGGACTCATAGCACTAAACATATTTTGCATCTAGAAGATCAATCAGGCATGATCATTTACATTAGATAAGGAACATATACACACACTTCTCGCATATGTTCATATAGCATTAGAAATCTTTTAAGGACAATGATTGCTAGTGGGTGATGTTTTGAGTAGATGGATGATGGATGGTAGGACACATTCTTCTTAACTTGAAGATTTCGGGGACGAAATCCTTTAAGGAGGGGAGAATGTAACAATCCGAGCTTTAATAACATATTAAAATCATAAATCAAGGCAGAATTAAATTTTAAAATAAGAATCAAGGGAAATGGGTTGCGCCATTGCGTTCATCTCGAAATTCTGCTTGAAAACAAATCCGAGTTTGTGGGAAATGAGTACCGGATGAAAGAGTTATGGACGAATGAAGTTTGGTGGAAAAGTAGAGAAAAATAATATAAATGCACTGGCGCACTTGGGAAGTGCGCCAGTACATATTTACACTGGCGCACCTGCCAAGTGCGCCCAGGCCGAGGCTGGAGCCTGCACAGCTTTCTGGCTCAGGCTGTCCCGTGTTGTTGAGTCCATTCTGACTCCTTGCTGAGTCATTAGGGCTGACTCATCACCCTATCATAATTGAATGGTTTTGATTAACCCTAAGTACATCCGACGGCTTAAATTAATTTATAACTCTATAAAAAGACCCCCTGATGCCTAAACCCTAATTCACTACAACACATCTAGCCACCATTATTCTGCTGAAATCCCTCTTGGTCATGGCCGCCGTCTCTAATCTTCTTAAGCTTTCATATGCAATCCAATGCAAAGATGAAGACTTCTACAACAATTCAAGGAGATGAATCAACAACGCTACAACATTGATTTCAGTTCTTAAATTCGCTAGCCATGCTAAGTAAGTTCTAGTTACTTTTTAGATTAAAATACTTAATTTTAATATGGCTATGGAATAAAGTGTAATTTGATATAAGCATGTTTATCAATTCAGACCTATTCTTGTTTACCTTTGAACCTTGAGTTTTGAGACTTGTTCATCTCCATTCTTATGTCTAGTTCATGCTCTATTCATTCATTGTAAATCAGTTTCTTGGATTCATGTTGATATTATTATCAAGATCCAATCTTTATGCCTATCATGATGATTTTATGCTGTTTTCTCTCTGATCTTGTTTTATTGCAAAATTCTACCTTTCCTCTATTTATTTTCTTTTGATGAACCTAGATCAAATTTCGGATCTAGGCATAAACCACGATTTTGCGTACGATTGAATACGGGGAAAAGTATGGGAATATTACCTATTTGGATATATGTGATTGGTGGAATTGATGGCATAACATGAAAATTGGATATATGGGTATTATTGCAATTAATTTGAAATTTGATAATTGGGTATTGCCATTAAAATGGTAATTGCAAGAATTGGGATTGCCATATGTAATTTGGCTAGAGCTTGATAGGTGTAAATTGGCATAAATTTGGCATACATATAAAATGGCATGAACTGAACATATGTAAATTTGGAATGAATTGGGCCTATGTAAAACTGATATGTAATCTAGAACTTGGTCATATGTTGATTAGGTGAGATTTGTAGTTGAAACACATATGATAATTTATGTCCTGAAAAGGGGCTAATATGAACACGCCTAAGTGGGTTTTGGGTAGTTGGAATGTAATAGCCTTAAAGGAGGGATGAATATAAATTGGGGTAAGTTGCCTTTAATGGCATAAGATAAATTATGGTAAAATTGGTATGATTTTGCATACCATTAATAGATGAACATAATTGAGTCAATTATGGACATCTTAAATTAGGAATTAATTAATATTTTGAATAAGGAAATTATTAAGACTGGGTAAAAGATTATAAGCGATAATCAATGCTTAGGACACGAGGTTGGACTCATTTGTGACGTAAAACTACCCGGACCCGCTCGGCGAATCCAGTAGTCACAAATGGTAGCCCAATGTGAGAGGTCCTAGGCCCAAATTAAAAGCGTAACAGTTGTAAAACACGAGGTTAGACTCTTTTATGGTGTAAGACTGCCCGGACCCGCCCGGCAAATCCAACTGCCATAAATGTCAGTCTAATGTGAGAGGTCTTTATAGGGTTACGGCCTTAATGAATTAAGAAATACTTAACCAGATAAACATGTGGTGGGACATGGGGGTTAAGTGGGTGACATGTGGGTGATATATGGAAATACGAATAGTAATACTTAACCAACATAACATGGTAATTAGACCAGTGGATAAGGTTAAGTAAACTATGAACACTTAACCAATATGGTTTGAATGGGTGGGTTAAGTAATATGATTAGGCTAATGACACTTAACCAATATGGTATGAATGGGTGGGTTAAGTAATATGACCAGGCTAATGACACTTAACTGTTATGACATGAATGGTTGAGTTAAGTAAATATTAATTAATGCCTAAGTGGGAATGATAACTTATGGAATAAAGTAAGTTAGGCGGAACAATAGATAAGATAAGATAACTTATTTAATAAGGGATGTGCCTCATTGTAGATTAAGCAGTATGTAAAGACAAGAATGAATTTACAATTGAAGGCGACATAAGTTATATTATAAAAAGGAACTAAACATTGGTTAGGTTGGATAATCCTCTGAGTATCAATCTAATGTTGATTCCAGTCTTCGGGGTTGGTATTTAGGGAATTATTCTCTCTCTCTAGTGTGTATGTAAGTTAAGGGGTACTTGGTTGTAAAGATTGAATAAGAACATGTTATTGTACCATAACGGGGGTTAATGTATGAATAATAGGAATAACATGTTGTGGGCTTATTAATGGACTTAATATAGTGCAAGTTAAGAATTGAATTAATAAGCAAAGTTGAAGGTTGGTATGAATGGAAATAACCAAGTTAAATGATAAGACTGATGAGGTAGCACAAGCGCATAATTAATGGATAGACATAGGGTCTAATGGCAGATGAAGCCAAGGCGCTTGGTTAAACCCAGACGTTGGGGATAATATGAATGACATGTAAAATATAACCTATAAGCACTTAACCAAGATAAAGCATGTATTAAGAGATGAGGATGATTTATGGGATAAGTGGGGGATATGGGTAACATATAAGACATAACTGGTGTATACTTAACCAAAATTTTAGCATGTAAGTGGACATGAATAAGAAGGGGTTAAGTAAGAATTACTAGAGGGGACCAAACATAGGAGGGAAGCTTGTGTCGAGGAAAGTGGACCCTTTTCAGACCAGTAGCCCATTACGTATCTTTGTGAGCTCGAGCCATGTCGAGGACGGGACACGCATATTGGGTTTGATTGTAAGAGGTCAAAACGGGTTAGCGGTGGCAACGCAAGTGCAACGGGTTTCATATGCATGTGTGGACCTGCGCTGGTAGGTAAGACGTTGTTGCATCGTGTAGGTATAAGCCATGCATTCTCAAGTTGTATTGGGTTGCCACTTTAGGGGAGTGATACACCCCACTGTGGGGGCCAGCACGGGTATCTACGAGTTAGGGAGCCGATCGCATGGGGTTTGGTGGGTACACCTAGTGGAGATAGGGGCAGGCGGCACCTATGTAGTCAGCTAGGGGTACGTAAGACTAGTATTATGATTTACACCTAGTGGAGATACGGGCAGGCGGCACTTATATAGTCAGCTAGGGGTACGTAAGACTAGTATTATGATTTCTAAGTAGTGGGTGGGATCACCTTATTATATAACACGGGATACTAATTGGGACACTAGTAGGGGGTAAGGATCCTTGTTACAGAGGACACTAGTTGGAGTACCAGTAGGAATACGAAACATTCCATGTAAGACACTTGTAAAGATGCTAGTTAGGTGGTGCAGAGCAAATATTTTAATAGCGAAACAGAGGAATCTTGTTATGCTTGATAGGAATCCTACGAAATTATACTTAGTTTATCTTGAATTGGAACCTTGCGATGTTACTTTACAAAAACCACATCATGTTAACCTTAGTTATCTTGCCTGTTGCTTATCTTGTCATCATGCTTATGTTTACTTTCAGTTTACTCAAGCCATATTATCCTTAACTATTTTTATGCTGAAAGTCACTAGGACTTACTCAGCCTTTATGAATGACCCATTTTGTTTCGCCTCTTTTTCTTCCGTTCCCCCCCCCCCAGGTTCGCAGGGTGGGAATACAGCTTAGTTCAGATCTTACCAAGCTCTAAGGCTCTTTCATGTATGGCTTGGATTTCTCTTGTCTATGGCTTGATTTGCTTTATTGGGGAATACTACAATTTGTTTTTATGCTTCTTTGTTTTTGAGCAAGACAGATATTTTAACTATGTAATTGGGTATTGGAAGTTGATGGGCTTTTATTGTAAACAATCATATTTAATAAATGATTTTAAGTACTTCCACTTTACTTTTCGCTGTTTTATATATGTCTATCTTGTAATATTTCTGTTCCAGTACCCATAATGCTCCATTGAAGTTAATGCAATCCTTTGTGAGTGACCTTAATGGATGTGGGGTGTTACAGATTTTAATTCTAGTTCATAACTAGTTCATTTCGATAAAAATCTATTTTTATCTTTTCAAATATGAAAATTTTCATCCCAATTCTTTCCGAATCATTCCTTATGATTTTACAAAAATTATTAATGTTTTTAATAATTTTATCAAGGCCCGTGCTGTCGATTTCCATAAACGGCCATCGAACTGCACTTACAACGACCTTTTCCAAATTTGATTTGGACATAATTCCAAATCCGACCATTAGATTTCAAATCTCTAATATTCTTAAAAAATCTCTTTTCGTTATGGACCCAACGGTTCCAGTTTTAGGAGAATCCGACGGTCGAATCTCCTGTAATACCTATTCGAAGTCAATAGTCGAAATTCCCGAACTGCCGTAGTGCGGTGTGTTCTATTCAGGCCATCATATTATATATATAATATGTATTTCGTCGATTTCCATTTAAAACGAATTTTATAAATCGTTTTAAATTCGTTTTCAAAACGATTTCAACTTCATATTCAATTTTAAATCAAAATTGAATATTCCATATCACTAATATATAAATGATAATATTTTCAAAATATTAGATTTTGAAATCAACTCATTTTCGATATTCATTATAAATATGAATAAAATCGATATAAATACCGTTCACGTCAAAATGGCGTTAAACTAATCAACACGGCTTTATATATTTATACATATTCATGTCCATCCCAAATTGGACATCAAAATCATATATTGATCTTTGACTTAATATTATTTTAAAATATTTGTTATTTTAAAATATTCATTATTTTTGAACTGGAATTAGACACAGTCAATTACATTAATGTTGATTATATGGATTTCATACACACATGTACACAACAATAATCAAACACAGTCCACCATCATCCAGAGTGCATTACACAACTGCATAAGCATTAAATATAAATAATTAACGCTTACAACAGCTTGTCAGCCAACCGATTGACATACCACTAAATATTGGGATTAGTGTATGTCCAATATCATCCCAATACCCGTGTGGGGTTTTCAAACAACAAACACAGATTTTATTTGTGTAGTTGGGCGATATGTAGAATTTATCGTCCCAATCCATATCAGTCAAATGGGTGTACATAAACAAATCGTCTGATTTGTAAATGAATATTTATTTTATTCATACACACGTTAAAAACTAAATTTTTAATGATAAAATATTTATTTAATTCATTTACACATTAAAAATAATATTTTTATTGTTCTAACATATTTTTAGAAAATTTTGGCGGCATAACGACGCAATATCAAAATCAGGTAATGTCTAGCATTATTCCTCTCCTGATATTGGCTCGTGCCATACACATACAACAATTCCAATCAATTCATTTCACCCAAACAACCCAATTCAACCAAATAATCTGATCAACCAAACCAAACAAATCAAACAAACAAACAAGTTTCCCATGGTCTATGGACGACGGGCGTCGGGTGCTGCTAAGCACCGTCTGCATCTTAGTATATATTTTAACTAGCAAATAAAATTATAGTGAGAAGTTCTCACCTTTGGGTTCCACTCTCCCATTTCATTTCTGAATTTTTGAATGGCTTGGATTTGCCCGAAATTCAACGCAGTCTTTTCCATGTTGTTCATAGTAAAATCACATTTTTATAATGATGATTATACATTTAAAAATCTCATCTTTTTATTTTATCCCTACATGTATAAAGATCATATTTTTATAATGTTATATGTATAAAAATTATATTTCTATAATATCGCTACATAAATAAAAATCATATTTTTATCTCGTTGTTATGTATATAAAAATCTCTTCTTTCTATGAATAAAAATCGAATTTTTATGTTTTATAAAAATCTAACCTTTCATGTTTATAAAATCACTACTTTATGAATTAAAAATCAAAGCTTTGATCATGTTTAAAAATCAAACCTTTTAACAAAGAACAAATATATAAATTAAAAATCTAATTTATTCTACCCTAATATATAAATAAAATTCTAATTTTTTATTCACTATCATTATAGGTAAAACTAATTTTTTTATTTCTATATAACTAGTTACATCCTAGTAATAAAAATAAATAAATAAATAAAAGAAAAAAAAACTTACAGGAGTTGGGGTGTTTGGGTTCGTCGGAGACAGGGAGGGGGAGGCGTCGCTGACGTCAGGGGAGGAGGTGGAGGGGGTGTAGTGGTGGTGCTTGTCTCGATTTTTGGTTTATGGGTTTGGGTGGCGGGCTAGGTCGGAGATGGGGTAGAGGGGGATGGCGACGGACCAGAGGGGATGGCTGCGGAGGTGGGCGCGGCGCTCGACATCGATGGGTGGCGGCGGTGGGCGGATCGAAGGGGCAACGGGAAATTGAGGGAGAGGGTCCAGCGGTTTTTTTATATATTTTAATTTCAAGCGTTGACCCGGTAATGAGGAGGGGGGAAGAAAAGAGAGTTATATAATTTTATATTTAATTATTTATTTATTTTATTATCCAAAAGTTAGTATTTCATTCAAACTCCAATCCAGTCCCAACAACTATCATTCCTAACTAATTACCCTCATTCCGAACACAATGGGATGTGTTTCGTAAGCCAGTTCGGCTGCTATGATCAGTTTCCACTAAATTTAAAATATAAATCATTATATTTTAAATTCAAACGTACATTTTAAATTACCGGGGCCACACACTAATTCTTAAAATTCCAAAAAAATTATTTCTAGCTTCATATTGACGATACGGTCCTAACAAAACTAATTTCGTCAAATTTGGAGACCGTTTGAAAAATGACCATTTTCTGGTCGATCTAAATTGACTAAAACTGTCAAAACACGTTTTCTTTTTCAATGCTCACATATTGATCCGAAAAATTATGAATGTTGGAATCTAGCAATAATTTGACATCCCGAATCCAACAAAAGTGGTTTCGTCGAAAACGAAGGTCGTTTGCAAAATCGCTATTTTTAAGGGCTATATTTCCATAGCGACTATTCTGCAATTTCAACAGGGCATAACTTTTTATTCCCGCTATGAAATTCAGATTTTTCTATTTTGTTAGAAAGATATTTTCAAATAGGTTCTAATATTTTTCACTTCGCTAAAATCTGGTTTATTTTGAATCCTGTACATTCATTTGAAATTTGAAATCGAATTTTCAAATTACCGCGCCATTTCTAATTCCTTTTATAATTAAAAATAAATATTTATATTCTAACGTCGATTCAAATAAATATATACATTCTAATTCTATTAAAAATAAATTTCTTGTCGTTATTATTTAAAATAAATCATTTTAAATATTCATAATTCATTAAAATTGCCAAAATAAAAATTTTAATTTGGTTCTGATTTTCCGAGTTTTTACATTTTGGGTTTTCTGTCTGAAGGAGACATAGTCCCAAGATTCTTGGCCCTTAGTAGTAGCTGTGTCGAATGTCTATTTTAGTTGAAATACTAGAAGGCTTAATTGAAAACTAAACCTAGATCTGATGATTAATAAAGCTAAGGAAAGAGAAATGGTACAACTAAAAAGGAAACAGCCAATTCAGTAAAGCAACAAACCTGACAGTTAAAGGATAATTATGAGAAAAGATGAATAAGAATAAAAATTTCCCAGATAAAACGAAAAAGAAAATTAGTAACAAGTAAATTTTCTTATGTGGGTAGTTCTTGGATAGGAAAAATAGGGCAATTTTTATAAATAGTTACATAAAATCTAAGTACGGTTGGAAAAAGGTACATTAAAGAAAAATGGATGATGTGAAGTTTTCCATTTTCCACCTTTTTGTAACATAAGAAATCCAATTTAGAAAATTGGATTTTTCTGAAATTCGAAAAATAAAGTTGGTTGGTAGGATTTTAGATGCAACAATTGGATGAACAACGCTCTTACTCGGTAAGAGTGTGGGAAAATTTGGCTGAGAAAGCATTTTGATTTTCAAAATATTGCATTCATGTGGAACTGCCAGTATATTTAGGATGTGTGCATCATATTTTAAAAAGGATTTTTGAAAATTTTGCATACACATAAGAGGTACCGCTTAGGCATACATATATTATTATGTTGTATTTCACCTTGCACAAGTGCATAATGCTTGAAGAAATTGGATGTACACATGATGGATGTATATTATGCGAGGTGATATTTGAATTTTACCCTTATCAAGTTTTGAGGATGAAATTTCCTAAGGGTGGCAGAATGTAGCACCCCGCACTTTTAAGAAAAGAAAATAAGAATAACCTAATTAAATATTCAGAATTAAACGAAGCGGACTATGCTATTGCATTCGTCTCGGAATTCTGGTCAAAATAGACACTGGTTTGCATAACATGGATAACATATACAGAAGTTATGAGCGTTAGAAGTTTGCATACATATAAGAAACTTATATGTATATATTTAAGAAATAAACTTATCTAGAAATATCAGAAAAAATAGGAAAATCAAATTTTCGCAGCTAGAAAAGCAAGAGGGAAAATTTCCCGTTGGGGGTCGACCCACCAAAAGGGGGGTCGGCCCCACCGCAGTTCTGAGCAATTTTATTTTTGATGTGGTCGGGTTTGCAAATCAAATCTAAAGGACCCGGTTTCTCTGATACACCTATAAATAAGTCTGCAGAGCAAACCCTAAGTCTCATATTTCTGAGACAACGCAGAAGCACTGCCATTCCTCCTCCTCCTCCTCAAAACTATTCAGAAAATTCAGATTATTAGTATAGGAAAAATTCCGAATCTAGATCTGAAGGAAAAGAACGTATGTTTATAAATGGTTGTTCATATCTCTTATCGAAGTGAGGTAATTTCTAGATCTGGTCTATTTTCCATTCTTTTGTCTTCCTTCTTTTTCTTTCTTTCTTTAGTAAAAATTATGAATCCATCATTGTTAGGTTCTGAATCCAATTAGGGGAAAACCACGGAATGCTAGATCTGGACCAGATCTAGGATTTGGAAAGCATATGAGTTGAGTGGATTTAAGTTATATCATTTTAGACAATGATATGTTATTGTTTAGCATTCCCCATTATTATATGTGAAATTACAAGATTAATTATAAATTGCTATTATAACAAGTTAAGACTAATATGAATGTGTTAGAAAATTCATATGTTGAATCAGTTAAAGTGTTGAAATGTTTATGTGTTGAAAAACAAACTTGTTATAATATGAGTAGTGACTACTGTTGTTATAATTACATGATTCACTTGTGTCATATTATGTAATTGAATTATTAGATGTAGAATTGAGAAAATGACATGTTAACTTGTTGGATTTGAACAACTACCCGATTAAATAATTACATGTCAGGATAAAATTAAATACGTGTTAAAAAGGACATACAAAATAATATAGGCATAATTTGATGACATGTAAATTAGATTGCAGTAAACATGTGGGAAGGATAATATGCCTAAAATTTACAGTAAATAGGAAACTGTAACCGAGTTTAAACACGAGGTTAGATTACACTTGTGTAGAAGTCTGCCCGGAACCACCCGGCATATCCAGCAACCATAAGTGGTAAATCTAATGTGAGGGGTCTATGTGCATAAATAAAATATGTAATAGTGCTAAGACACGAGATTAAGTCAACTTGTGGTAGAAGTCTGCCCAGACCCGCCCGGCAAATCCAGCATCCACAAGTGTAGACTTAATGTGAGAGGTCTAGTGCATATATATATATATATATATATATAAATATATATAACAAGATATGAATAAATGGAAATGATGGTAATTAAATGTCTAACTCATAAAATAAGAAAGGAATGGATGTAATGGACTGAGTTAGTGCGATGCGAAGGTAAATTGATGTATTTCCCTAATGAACTATTTTTGAGAACGTTGTTGCAAGTAAGCCATAGTGAACAAAGTAAGAAAAAAAGGAAATTACTATCCACCATAGATTTGGACGGGAATATGTTATGAAAATAAATCACCGATTCCTTCTGTAAATCAAACTGATAAGGTGCATGAAATGTTTTCCTTAATAAAATAAGGAACATATATTACAGTGAATGAAAAATAATGGGTTATAACAATAAATGGTTTAAATGGGGAATGATAATAACATTTTATAAATAAATTACATTAACGATAATGTTATATAATAGGTACACTTGTCTTAGGGACAAGTGGATATTATAACTTAGGTTATAATAAACCGGTGAGAGAATGAGATAACTTATGTAATGAGAAAAATGGTACTTGATTGTAAATTAAGTAATCAGCAAATAGGAAAGGTTTATGAAATGAAATAAGTTGTAATTAATTATAAATTAAGCAATCTGTAAACTTGGAAGTATGAAACCCGCTTATAAGAATAACATGTTTAGAGTTGTCCTAGGAACAAGAGGAAATTATAACATAGGTTATAATAAATGGGTAGAGAAACTTATTAGTGGTCTTAGGCAAGAAAACTAAGTTAATAAGTAAACAACGATAAGTTGTATTGACAATGTAAGATGGAATTATGATTAAATAGGAAAGAGTGAGGCAAACTTATATGAAATAAGCTATATTTAATCATAAAGAATGACTGACGTGTTAAACAGAAAACATGTGAATTGAGATATACTTAATTACATATTAAATAGAACATGTTATTGTACCGATGAAATCAAGCAAGATTATAAAGGGATTGTGGATTACAGACCTTGGATCATAATCTAAAGAATAACATGTTATGGGCTTATTAATAAACATAAATGGGTTAAGTTATATGACTGAAATTAATAAGCAAGACGAACTTGGTAACTTGAATAAGAACTCTATGTGAACGGGGATAACCAAGTTAAATGGAAACCTAGTGAGGTAAAGCAATCGTGAAAAAGAATGTTTAGACATTGGGCCTAATGACACATTAAAATGAGGCGCTTGGACGAGTTCGCACTTTTGAGGGTGAATAACCCAATGGGGTAGATCGTCATGGTGTCATAAGGCACGAGGAGAGCACACATTCTTCTGATTATTCTGTCGGCTCCGAAGGACTGGCAAGGGAAGCACACGACTTCCTGAGATACGTAAGGTGCTCCTGGTAGCCCTCTGTACGGTGGCTGATGTTTAGGCTATGCCTGCAGAGGTTGGGTCTGCGCATTACTACCAGTTAGGTGGGCCTTGACTGCAAAGTAGCTTTGCAGTCAGAATGCTGTGACTAGGTGACACTATGGTGATTCGACGATCTTCTCAACGGAAGGCGAGGTCAGGACCAACAAGGATAGTAGATCATCGGGTACCTGTCATCGGCAGCCAGTGGGATGCGAGAAGACTAGAGCTATAGCAAATAGACCATTCATCCTTACTATCGAGGTACAGTGGTTGAGGGAAGACGCGAACTAGATGTTTAGATTGTTTGTTAGGAGCAAGTCATTTAGCTCTTGTATTCTTTACTGGTTGAGGGAGGGGCCGAGGTGGGGGCCATAACCACCATGAAAAACAGACCCAAGGGATATCTGTATTTTGAGGCTCTTAAAGGAGGGCTTGTAGAGATATGGAAAAGCTCCCGACCATGTTCCGTGCTTCTTGTATAGCCCTGCCATGGAACTAGGTGCACAGTATGTGCGGATAAGGCATCGAATACAATTGATGATACATACGTGGGACAATCTAGACGCATGCATGTCGGCTCTAGGTGGTGCATCGTAGACTTGAGGGCATTACTCCGGTATGAAATCTGATTCGATCGACGGTGGCAGTCCGTATGCTTACATAGCGTAGTAATGATAGATATATGCAGAATGTAACAATGTTATGTAGAGATCCGTACACCACTCCGACGTAGGATGAGGGACTATGTCCATTTCTATGGCATTACGGTGGAGACCGTGCGAGTGGGGTACCATAGGGTGTACCCCAATATTGAGGGGTAACTACATATATCCTGTATTAGGTTAATCCATTAGGAAGTAAATGGGTATGACATGTGTGTAAGTCTTGAGTGCTGATAACCCAAGAAACCTAATAAATAAGAAAATGTAATTGAACGGTATAGGTAGGATTATCCAAAGTGTATAGTTTAAATCCAATCACCAGAACTAGTGTTCTGACCCCCTCCTCATAACATACTCGCAAGTTAGACTTGTGGCAGAGACATGATAGCCTTGGATACTGGCTAAGCAGTATTACTAATACAGTAAGGCTATACTTTGATTATATTATATTTTATCCATTCCGCTATGATATATTTTATAAGCTCTGACATATTTTTATGTCTCTGTCTTTTCTATAGGATACTAGAGCAAACCAACATGAGTTTCGATAGATTAGAATTTTGAAAAAATTCGGTCTACCGGAATTCGGGTTGTTACAGCAATCAACATACCATTCAAACCATATACCATCCATCACAGAAATCGATCCAAAACAACACACAAATAATATAAATGATTGATATATTTACATATAATAATTATACCATGCAACAAATAGATGTAATAGCTGCCTATTAAAGGGCTTATTGCCAGAAAAGAGGAAAAAAAAATACACTCACCACGCTTTTTCACCTCGCACTTATTCTCTTAGATTTAATACAGAGTCTCGCGCTTCCAGATTATGTTGCTGTCATTCCTCTCGATTCCGTATCCATCTCGAATTCCATCTTTATATTTAATTTGGGACGCCGTATTTTGATTTTTCCCCCATTTTAATTCGTTAGGGCTTCAGACATTTTTTTGTGTTTTGTTTTTGAACGAGAGAATGGAATGAAAGGTCGTCTAATTCTTATCTTCTTGGAAAATTAAGGTTTTCGTCCTTTACGTAATTCCCATTCTGCAATTTAGCTTTGTCTTGGCCTTTTACAACACTTTAAACCCATTCTCATAACTTTAGAACTAATTTATGGTGTCACCACAATATACAAGCCAATATATATATATATATATATATATATGCACATAAATTCACTAATAAAATGGTATCATTTTAGAGTTATAAAAATTTGGGTTATTACAGAACGTTCAGACGATCACCACTTATTACCTCGTTTTGGGTGTATAGCCCAATCAAGACATCAGTAATCATCCAAGCGATGGGAAGACCTCCGATCTTCAACCACTGACTTCATCGTTGACTCTTAATCGTCGCTACAGTTATTCAGAATGGGTTAAACCTGGTCTTTCTAAATAACTCGTGTATCTTATAATCTAGTGCTTTAAAAACACATCATATGTCTCATTCCAATCCATAATATTTTTGGAAATCATTTCAAAAGATTTATGATATTTTTTCCCAACTTAAACCAATTTAAGGTTTATCAACTAGTCGGGATTAGCGAGCCCTGCCGATGTAATCATTCGTTTTATTAGTCTATTCCCAACCTATTCATCCCACGGAGCAAAACTAGTGGTGCTCCATCTCTAACACCCACTGTGTTATCGGTACAAATTAATTACCATTTCACGTCTCAAATCTAATGAAAGATTTAACTATCGCTAGAAGTAAAACTGATGATACTCCATTCTCGAACATTCCTTGAATTTTGTAAATTTAGTTACCTTATTCTTATTCAATCTAATTTAAAGATTCATTAAAACTCCAACTTGGTTTTAATCCCAAAAATCATTAAATCATTACTTAACGATTATTCAACTTTAGGAAAATTAATCATGTCTTTAACTGGGTTAAAGAACCAACATCGCTTAAAACATAGTTCACTATAAACCCAAATCATATCTTCCATCAAAATGGAATATTCCTGGAAAACATAACCGTATATAATCGATATATATTTCCGCATCCGACCAATACTATAAATGGAATACCGACAAAGTCTTTTAAAATTCCATAAATAGTAAAGGCCTTCCTTCATGGAAGCTTATCTCGATTATCACTAAATCGAATTCCGCTCATTCCAATTTCTTTTATTGAATTGGAAAACTTTACTTTGGAGAAATTCATTTAAATCTTAATTAAAAGATTTATAAATTCCAAATCATATTTTCACTATTAATTGGGTTTTAAGAACTAATGTCATTTAAAACATCGTTCACAATGAACCCATAATCAACTACCGTTTAATTCCAATTATATTAATTAATTGGAAAACTTCATTAAATCCTGGTTGAAAGATTTATTCTTTTCTTAACTGGGTTTAAGAACAATGTCATTAAAGACACCATTCATGACAAACCCAAAATCCCATTTGATATTAAATACGAAGCTTTGAATAGAAATCATTTAGACTTATATTAAATATCAAACTCTGAAACAAATATCGTATTGGGAATAACGACATCGATATCTTCCAAATTCCTCAACGATATTCGTATAATCACGGAATCCAATATCGAAATATTCCGAAGATTATTTCTATTCAAATCCCTTCCAAATCATACGTTGGGAAAATTTTGGTTATAATAAAACCATGTCAGTTCTTTATTCTAGTTATTAACCATTTCCTTAAGATAAAAATATCGTTTATCTTTTCAGACTTGGGGTATTTCATCCAAAATTATTTCAATCTTTTCGTGTCCATCAAAAATGGATATCAAAATCATATTTTGATTCTACACTGAATATTATTTCAAAATATTCATTTTTTCTGAATTGGTATCAGACTCAATCAATTACCATATAATTTTATTTATATGGATTCCATACGTCGCATGTATTCAACAATAGTAATAAACAACTATTAAGCATTCAATTCACATCCAAAGTGCAATTTGTAACTGCGTAAGCATTAAACAATTAAATAACGCTTATAACAGTCTGTCAATCAATCAGTTGACATACAACTAAACACAATGGAGATGTGTGAAGTTGTTATCATCCCCAGACCCGTGTGGGGTTTTCAATCAACATCCAACGATTATTATTTGCATATTTTGGTGATGTGTAAAATTATCGTCGTAATACCCGTGCGGGGTTTACATCACACTTCATGTGAACTTATCTAATATTTGGGAGACTAATGGGTAAATTGTTATCCCAATCATTTACAATATAAACATTTTATTTATAAACATTTATAATCACATTTTAATAACGATAACATTAAAACTGTAAACGTCCATTAAGCAACAAACAAGTATTGCAATCACAGGCAATTAATATATATTTTTAGTCACAGCTATAATAACTGTAAAAATAGTTTGAGTGAGAGAATTCTCACCTTGGTTTCCACTCCATCATTCTTTAATTGACGATTTTACAAAATGGTTTCGCAAGAATCGAGCTACTGAAATATGTGAATTAGTGATACTGACAAGTCACAAATGAAGTCGAAATGGGCTGAAACTCGGCCGGAAAAGAGCATGGATGTATCTAAACTATTGGTCCTGGACTCCACCGGTCTATAGTTCAAAACCAAGATTTAGACGACTGAATTAAAAATTCATACGTTTGAACTTGCAATTTCCTGAACCAGCAAGGATTTAATTCATTTCTGAGCTATTTTAGACGTCTGAATTTTTTTGGTCAGACATCTGAATTATAATTCATACGTCTGAGCTAAATTTTTTGGACATATGAATTCTGGTACTCATGTTTTTAAAATTATTCATAGCAGGGCAGACATCCGACCCAAAATATTCAGACGTCTAAACCTGTTCCTAACCACAATATTGACTAGATAACAAGCTCAAAATGATATCGACAGATGCTCGAAGGCCTATTATGTTATATACATGCAAATGAGGCTTCAAAGACATGCCGAAACAACTTATAACACCCAAACACACATACACAAACATTCATACAAGAGATTTGCAATGATTCATCTTATAAATTCAAATGTGAACTAAATTCCAATCCAAAGCATGCAAAAGCGATTTAACTGACTTGTGAAGACTTAAGTCTTCGCCGGGGCGACAATGGAGCTTCACAATACCGCCTAAACAACCCATAGCATATGATTTAGATTGTGTAGGCAATTCTAATCATAATTATCAACTTTATGAAACTAACACGAATGAACCGGGAAGTGTATACATCTCTAACCAATTCGCATGCATAAACACAACTCTAAACGACCCTAAATGACACTATATGTAACGACCCAGATTTTTAGTGATGTATTTTTAAATTAATTTATTAATTTTTACCATAATTTTTATTTTGGAAAATAAATATCTTTTTGTTTAATGAAATCTACACTACATATTATCCTTTTTAGAATTTTATAGAATACGTTAATTTATCTATTCTATTATAGTTTTGAAATTCTGACACATTGCTCATCACAAAGCTATTTTTATGTTTGTTGTTAGGAGTCCGTAAGCGAATGGAGTAGCCAGGTACATAAACTGTATAGTTCAAAAACATATTTGATTAAACAAATAAATTAAAATATCCACCTTACCATGTATACTGTAGCAAGCATTCTCTCTTAACCATTCTATTTCAACCGTTCATCCCAAGTCTTTCGAAATAGTGGGTACCAAGTCAACACCTACCGTGTCTTCCATTCCATCTCATTTCCATGGGTACCAAGCTACTCAAATATGTAAAATAAACAAGCCCATCCTTCTTCATTTTGTTTCACTTCAGAAAACATGAAACTCCTTCCTCAGAAAAAATAATAATAATTACGCCTTCTAAATTCAATATAAAATTGAAAAGAAATTCATAAATTTCATCTATGAGTCCTATGCGAAATTCTCTTCACTTGTATGATACTATTACAACGTGCGATTATATTTCTAGTGTTGTTCGAATGCTATAGAGAATTGGGGATCCAAAATTCTCAGAGAGGTTGAAGTTTAAGCTTACGAAATGCGTTTATATTCGAGATAAGGGTGGAAAGTAGTTGGTATTGGTGAATTTTAGGGAGTTCGAAGACGGAAAGATACATTGATTTCATCGGTACAACGTATGGAGGTTAGGGTGTAGTCGGAAGCTTTTGTGGCTGTTGGAGACAAAGTGAGTCGCAAGGTTGGTCCGAGGTCGTTGTTGGGTCAAAGGCGCGCCTGAAGGGGGAAGTTCAATTGTCTATAAGTCGTGAAGGAGGCATTTTGAGCTGAACTAGTGAAGGTGAAGGATCGCTACAGTGTGCTGAAGCCTTGTGAAGTTGTGTTCGAAATAGGAAGAGTGTATTGAACTGTGGAATTATCTGGTGATGTCGACGGTTCTGGACTGGCCAACGACATGATGTCTGGTCATTGAGGAAGGTGTGGCTAGGAAAGCCGAGTGAAAGTGTGATGATGTTGTTGTTCGGATGGTTTTGATTTCAAAATCAGTGAAGAATAGTAAAGTGAAGGTGAGGGTCAATCTTGGTTTAGTAAGTCAATTAAAGTTGTGAATAGTATGAGGTACAGAGAACTCGAAGGGGATAACTTTTCTGAAATAAACTTAAACGAAAGCAATGTGGTGAGTTGAGTGAATTATCAAATTGAGTGAAGATGGAAATAACTGGAAAAGGCGGAAATTGTGATAAAGGAAAAGAACATGGGTCTGTAATGAAAGGAGGTACAGGCGGTTTGTCGGTAGATACTTAGAGATGTAAAGTGATTTAATTAATATAGGAATATGTTTTGTTGTATTGAAGCATCACCATGTTAGACAGTCAACTGTTGGGTGATGTTGTAAGGAAAAATACTTGGAGTTGGTAATCATAGCATTGCCATTTAGGGTGCAAGGGGTTTGGCAGTCATAGCAAGGTCAATGGTGGGTTCACTAAGGAGGATGGAATAACATTTTCAAATGGGAAAGAAGGTTTAAACTGTGGAGCAAGGGTTAAGTGTTATCAAGGTATAATTAAATAGGAATTTATAATTTAAAAGTGCTTTAATCCAATCAAAAATTTATATCACATATAATTCGTTCATATATGATCAGAATTGGACCAAATTAGTCACATTGAAATCGTAGCGTTAAAATCTACGTGATGGAATTAGTGTGGCGGAGAATAGAGCTATTGGAATTTCACAGTAAAATAGAGCGCTTGTTCGATTCGAAACAAACAGCAGAATCGTCAACTACAAACAAGGTGAGTATACTCACTAACTCCGGCTCGTTTATTATTTTAATACAAACGAGTTTTAAATTTATTTATAGTAATTTTATACCGCATGATGTATGTTTGGATGAATGGTTGATAAAATTGGTTGAGATGGTTGATATAGTTATATCTTTGATCGATTATTAGTTCTATTTACTATGATATTTCATATTTATGTGAAATAATGTGATTAACATCTGTGGAAGCAGGGAAACGGGTTGGAGGGATCCAACTGGATTCCTCGACATTTATTTCACTGTTTTTATTTGATTGTGATATGTTGTAAAACCTTTGATTGGATATGTTGTGTGTGAATACCCTAGCCTTAGAAACTCAGTATTTTTAATACCGTAAAATATTCTCGAATGTAGAGAAGAAAATTGGGATTTAAAAATGGGAATATTTCCAGAACAGAAATAAAATTTCAAATATAATTGAATATAGAAACCTGTTCAAATGGATAAATCAAAAAGTTGTTTTCAAATAAGAGTATAAATTAAGTGAGTTATTTATCATTGGGTTAACTGAAATATAAATTCAAATTTTAATTTATATGGAAAAGTGGAAATTGGTTTTGAAACTGTTAGACCAAAATCTGGGCCTAACACCCAAATCCAGATCACAGAATGCAGAAAATGATAAATAAGAGGAGACACATGAGGTTTTTATAGTGGTTCGGCTGTAGATGTAGCCTACGTCCGCTTTATAATCTTATTGTTATACTGGCATATTACAAGAATCAGTTATATGCAGACACACAATCCGTGTGTTAATTGAGATTACAAGAGGAGAATTTATGTGTAGAAAGGTGCAAACTCCTTGCAATCGATAATCGCAGAGGCTGTCTAGATGTAGAAGAAAGTCTCAGCCAAAAGTCGGAGAGAGTCCCCTTAAAATTCCATGTAGAGGTGTATTTATAGTTGTAGGAGAGTTCTGAGAAGACCGGTTCGTGATGGGGTATGTGGCACCCAATCTGGAAAAGTAGGAGTAAGATGTGGCATGAGAACTGGTCAAAATAGTGCATGTATCGGCAGGTGCAGGGGTCGGTTCGTGGTCATGGGATCTGATCGTGATATGGGCTCCACGAACCGAGGTCTGATCGTACTCCGATCGTGATCAAAACAGTGCGTGTATTAGCAGGTGCAGTGAGAACCGTGGTCATGGGATTCGACGAACGGTGAACCAATTGTGCACCACAAGCCAAAGAGCATGCACGACCCGTACTCCGTTTGTGTGACGCTTCGTTGCTTTATCCAGGAAATTGCCAGATTACACCAATTCACTGAAATGGGCGTAACTTTCAAACCGTAACTCCGATTGAGCCAAACCAAAGCTCAAACTGAAGCTAATTCAGAGATCTACAAGTGTTACTGAGCTTAGCTCTATAATTGCTGTTTTGATTCCCAAAAAAGGTCGTCTGATAGGAGTTTCGCGCCTTTCTTTCTTTGTGATGCGACTTTAACCAAATTGTTGCCTATCTCCTGATGTTGTTCTCCATATCCGACCGCGATGCTATTTAGATATTCAATGTGACAGCTTTTGCCAAAAAGTGTGTTAACATGTTTGCCCCCCGGAACATATCTTGCTGGTTGAAGGAAGATGTGTTTTGGATAATCTGAGAAATCCAAACCCAGAATGCGACGATCACGCCGGATCATATTAAGGCCAGAAAACCGATGACCACACGGGATCGTATTAAGGCCAGAGAAATCCAAGAAGACCAGGAGTTTGTACCTGCAAGAAGATAAAACAAATAATGCAAGAATATTTCCTAGATGGCCTTACCGGAGTAAACCATCCGAGGAGAAGTTAGAGGGGTTCCAAGACGGCCTTACCTGTAACACCCCACCTCCGTTAAGGTCACTCACAAAGGGAATGCCTTAACTTTGGTGGAGCATTTTAGTAAACAAAACAGAATATTACAAGACAGATAAACAGTACTTGAAAAATTACAACTTTATTTCAGCGGAAAACAGAGATCAGTATGGTTACATCCTTTCAAATCACAATATCAGAATTCAAGTACAAAATATCAGTCTTGTACAAAAGCCTTCAGAATGCACTGTTTAAAATCATAATCCCCACAGAAGAAGACAAGCCATACTTTAAGCACCTCAAGCAGAAGGAATCCGGATCAAGCTAGAGTATTCCCTTCTACAAAACCTGGGGGGAAAATGGAAGAAAAGGAGGCGAAACAACAAGGGTCAGACATAAAGTCTGGCAAGTCCAGTGACTTTCAGCATATGAACAGATAATAATAATAATGACATGAAAGAAAAACTGAATAAGAGATGGCCGTAACAAGAGCAGCAGATATACTTAGGTTAAACAGCAGAAACAGAATAATATAGACTAAGCCATGCTTCTTACTTATATTTACTTCTCTGCACTAATACTAGTATAACAGAATTAGGTGCCACCCTAATGTCTAAACTGAAACTGAAACGGGTACAGAATAATTTCCATAGAAGAGAGTGCTAGTAATGGGCCTTTACCACCCTAACAGAAACAGACAGAAACAGAAAGCTAATAATGGGCCTTTACCACCCCAACAGAAGGTACAGAAATTGAAACAGATTAATCCCTATGGAAACATAATGTAGAATTAGGTGTACACTAGTAATTGGGCCTTTACCACCCGAACAGACGGTACCACGCAGAAACATACAGGTGTTACCACCCAACAGAAACAGACGGTACCAACAGAAACAGACAGAACTAAGTGTACCCTAAAACCCTACCCCAAGCGATCGGCTCCCTAATACATAAATACCATGTGTCGGCCCCACAGTAGGGTGTATCACTCCCTAAAGTGACAACCAATTGGCACAGACCTATTTACAGATGTTACGGCGTATTACATCCTCAGAGGCAGACCGGGATCCATGCACGCACATGACCCGGGTTGGAACGCACCATCAACACCCCTCGCCATTATCAGAATGAAACGCTTATAATTAGTTCAGTAAGCGTGCCCGGACCCTACCTATTGTTGGGTCAAAGTTTTGATACCAGAAAGTGTTACTGACTAATATGGGTCCCAAATAACAGATGACACAAGTAATTCCCCTCCTAACCTTGTGTCCCCAGGCAAGCAGATTTCAGATTAACTTGTTTACAAGTTTCAGACATACAGAATTCAGATCAACTAGTTCAAATATCAGATAAGTTTTCAGACTAACGGATCAGATATATGGATTTAACAGATTTACAGATTTGTCTAACTTTGCAATTGGGCCTACAGATTCACGGAACAGATTAATTAAATTCATCAGTCTAGTGGGTTTAACCCTATCCTCCCAACACGTTTTAGACATCATTTTTATCTCAGATTTTCACTAATTAAATATTAATGCCCAGACCTTTCACGTTAGACTGACAGTTTGTGGCTACTGGTTAGGCCGGTTGGTTCCGGGCAGATTTCTGCCGCAAACTGAGTCTAACCTCGGGTTTCAAGCACGTTATGACTAACTTCTCACACTAGAACCTATTGTTTGCGGCCACTGGATGTGCCGGGCGGTTCCGGGCAGAATTACGCCGCAAACTCATTCTAACCTCGAGTTAGCCATGTTTATCTTTGCGGCCAATTAATTAATAATTTACCATTTATGCCCACGCCTAATGTAACGACCCGCATTATACGCATCATAGGATCGTAGAATATTTATTTATTTCACATACAAAGTTGTATGGTCATGTAACTTTGGGAAACGACTATTGGGGTCATTTCCCATGTTCATGATTTTTCCCGATTTTTAAATGACCATTTTACCCCTAGTTGGTACTGTTTTGGCCATAACTTTTGACTGGAAGGAATTTTGACCTGAAACCACTTCCATTGGCTCCGGATGATGGTTTCTCTTTCCGTAGAGTGGTCATAATAGCCAAACGGACTCTCCTTTTGGGAGTTATGGCTGAAACAAGTTTCAGATGGCGAAAAACAACTTAATTGGGCTTAACCGGGTGATTAGCAGTTAGACCCAGAGGGGAATTTCGGGTTTAGAGGTATAGGAGGACTGATTAGGGTTAGGAAATCACTTTCATTTCAGTTTTGAGCCGCCACAAACCTTCTTGAGACCCTAGTAATGGCTTCCATCCTCTAAAACCACTCCTAAACACATTTTTAGTGAAGATTAAGCCTAGACTACATCAAAACAAGGCCAAATAGCAACAAAGCAAGGATGGAGCTGCTGCTATACATAGGAATTCGATCCAAACAGAGAGTATTTCAGATTTGGTGTTTTATTTTGTGGCCAAGGTGAGTGATAGCCTCGTTTTGACACTAATTACAGTTAATTAAGGGTAATTAGTGAAGATTAGCGAATTTATACACCAATAAATTCTGGAAAAATGTTTAGAAATTCTTAAATAATATTTTATGCCTCTGTTAGAAATTTGGTTCGATTAAGTTAAGTTTTATTAATTCTATGATTAGTCTTATTTAATCATGCTTAAGGGGAAAATAGGATTTCGGGCATCTTTGATCCATTTTGACATGTAAATTCATGGTTTTGGTGTTTGTGGTTGCTCTTACATGTTGCTATGACTCTATGGTATGTTTTATGATTGATTAGAATAGTTAAATTGGTCGAAAACGTCGTCGAATGGCGTAGAAAGCTCGCTGGAAAGTTGTAGAAATGTGCAGGTTCCGAACCGGTTCGGATCGGAGCAGGGGTCGGATCGGATTAGTGAACTGACCGAGGAAATCCAAACTAGATTGGGACATGTCACTGGAGGAGGCTTGGCGAGAAGGAAGGCCGTTTACTTAGAGTTGGAGTGGACAAGGGGATCAGATCAGAAGAATAATGGAGGCCAGATCGGATCGACTCAAGAATGGAAGGCTACGACTGGAGTAAGGCGAAGGGAGCGGATCAGATCGGAGTAGATGGAAAACGGGAGCGGATCGGATCGGAGTAGATGGAAAACGAGGGAGCTGATCGAAGAAAACTGGAAGGAAGACAGTAACCCGACCCGACCCGGAGGAGGACACCGACTCGACCCGAAGTGGAGTATCCGACCCGAACCGAATGAAAAGATGACCACCGAACCGAACCGACGAGGGTGATGACTACCGAACCGAACCGAATTCTAGGACTGTTACTGCGCGACAGCTCTTCTGAAGACCCACTCCAATTCGACCAAACCCGAGATGCAAAGGAAGTCCAAATGAGAAGTTAGAGCTCAAGATCCAGATGGGAATCAACGAGTTCGCTTCTTGGGTGGGCTTTGCTGCGGGATGCGTGCTAAAGGGTTTACGATGTCTATAGCTTTGGACCACAAAGGTAGGAGGTACGGAGGCGGATTCAGGGTCATTATGGCATTGGTAGAACCAAGGGATATGATCAATGAAATGGGTCATTGAAATGTTTGGTCATGACTCCATATGTTTAGCTTGGTCACAGCAGGGTTTCTACAAGTCGGGATCCGTCGTTACCTCAATTTGTCTAGTATTCCAAGGTGGTAGATGTCGTATAGCTTTACGCACTGAGTGAGAGATGTGTGGAAGGTTGCTATGGATGGTTTGTTTGCTATCATTATGACATACACACCCCACCCCCGTATTCTTGCACTATTTATTATGGCACCTTAGAGTACTGTACGGTATGTGGTACTAACTCTTTGGTTGCAGGTCCAGGTTCAGGTATGGTTTAGTATACCTGTTATTATTCTGTGTATATGCTTATCGCTCATACCAGGCTTTATGTCTGACCCAGAGTTTTATATCTCCTCTTATTACTCTGGGTGCTCACACGAGCAGACTAGAGACAGGTTAGCTGGTGATGCACGGGTAGATGATCCGAAGACGAGCAGGAGGCTTCCACGTAATATATATATATATATATAGTATTCTCCCTGTGTTGTTGAAGATCACTGCTTGGGCATTGGTGGTGCATCTTCCACTTTAGCTTTCTTTTTTTTAGAGATAGTAGATTTTGAAA
The DNA here is from genome assembly GCA_030737875.1 of Allium sativum. Taxonomy (NCBI): domain Eukaryota; kingdom Viridiplantae; phylum Streptophyta; class Magnoliopsida; order Asparagales; family Amaryllidaceae; genus Allium; species Allium sativum. Next base: position 1,024,550,092 of record CM060924.1, read on the forward strand.
AGTTGTAATAAGCTGTATTTGGATTTCCGCTGCTCTGATGTTGACATTGATTATTAGTTATCAACTTATGCATTGTCTCACCTGTTTTATGTCAAGTATGTTATTATTATATTTTATTCCATGCGCTGTGAGACATTCTACATGTTCCTCGTTTAGTTAATTCCCTTCTTTCTTTTCTTCTCACGACCCGTTCCGTGCTAACTAGACATGTGTACAGCGCACTTTTGGAGTAAATGTCGGTTGGCGCGGGGCGGGCCGTCACACTTGGTATCAGAGCTCTAGGTTGCGTAGTTAACCTAGGGAAGTTATCGGGGAGAGATAGTATACGTATACGAGAGAGCGTATTTGTGATTATTTTGGTTTTTAAAAAGCTATATATGTATACTATAAGTAGTATAAGAATGAAGTTGGGCTGCACTAGCACCACTATGGGATCGTTAATCATTTCCTTTTTCAGATTGACGATGAGCCGAAATGTTAGAGGTACCGGTAGAGGGGCCAATAATGGGAATGCTGCTGACATGAGGACGATGTTTACTAACCTCATGAGAGAAATGCTTAGAGATGTACAGAGGGAAGCTCCTAATGATGGAAATGGTGGTGGTCCAATGGTGCAGGCGCCGAGGGTCGACTTCGCCAAGCTGAATAAGGATTATACTAGCCTTGGTGGGAAGCCGTTCCACGGAACTGAGTCGGCCACGGATGTTCAAGATTGGTTGGATAGTTGCGAACGTATCTTCGAGGATTTGGTTATCGAGGATGCGATGAAGAGAAAGCTAGCGTCCCGTCAGCTGCAAGGGCGGGCAATGAATTGGTGGAATGCTATAAAGGCAGCTACTCCCGAAGATCAGATTACTTGGGAGCAGTTTAAGGCTCGCTTTAGCGAGAAGTTCATTCCAGCTGCTCAGAAGTCAGTGCTGTTTAAGAAATTCTTGGAGCTCAAGCAGAATGGCAGAGCTGTCTCGGAGTATATTGCTGAATTCGACACTCTGTCGAATTATGGGTTATCTCTTATTGATACTGCCGAGAAAAAGAATGAGAAATTCATAACTGGTTTGGATCAGTACTTGGAGGAAAGACTTATTAACCACATTGATGAGTCGTTTGAGTTGATTGTAGGGAAAGCATTGAGGTCAGAAAGTCTCTACCCTAAGCCGAAGACTGAGGTTGCGTCCCAGGTGAGCCAAAGCCACAAGCAAGTGGTGAAGGCAAAGGTGGTTCCCAGAATAAGAGAAAGCAGAATCAGACTAAGGATGGCCAGAAGAAAAAGAATAAGCAAGATGTTGAGTGCTTCAGCTGTGGTAAGAAGGGCCATTATGCTAGTAATTGTCGGGCCAAGCCAGCGGATAGGAAGTGCTTCAATTGTGGCCAAATGGGGCATCACAAGGACAAGTGTCCTCAACCCCCTAAAGAAAAGCAAATGGTGAAAGCATACGCCCTTAATGCTATTCCTTCTTCGTCGAATGCCCCCAACTGCGGCAGAGAAGGGAAAGAATGTCGTCATTCAAGGTATGCTTTCTGTTTACGATGTTCCTGTTAGAGTTTTGTTTGATACCGGAGCTTCCAGTTCTTTCATATCTAGTGACCTGGTAGATAGGTTGGGATTGGAGCCCGAGATTGTCGATAGACCTTTAGTAGTGATGAACCCGATTGCTGGTTCTACTAGCCTTAGCATGATTTGTCGTAATGTGGTCTTATCGAGTCATGGATGCATGTTTGTTTGTGATTGCTTTGTTTTGGGCTTTACTGGGTTTGGCATTATTTTGGGAGTAGATTGACTCCGAAGATACGGGGTGGTGGTAGACTGTGAGGGCTTTTTGGTGACAGCTAGAGCGGATGATAGGCGGAGGATAGTGTTTGGTGGTCTACCTAGTGAGGGGGTATTGGCTAGTTTTCTAAACTCCCTTGACATTCCGGATAGTGAGTTGTCAGGTTTGCCCGTGGTTGGCCAGTATCCGGATGTTTTCGAAGAAGTGACCGGACTTCCACCACACCGAGAGATTGAGTTCCGTATTGATTTGGTAAAAGATGCCAGACCTTTAGTGATGCCACTTCGTCGTATGGCACCAAGGGAGCAGCGAGAGCTCGAGGTGCAAGTCAGCGATCTTTTGAAGAAGGGATTTATCAGAAGGATTGTTTCTGAATGGGGAGCACTAGTTGTGTTTGCTACCAAGGCGGATGGCTCCCTTCGTTTGTGTGTAGACTACGCGAGTTGAATAAAGTGACGAGGAAGAACAAGTACCCTCTACCGCGGATAGATGATTTGTTCGATCAGTTGAGTGGCGCGAGAGTATTTTCCCAGTTAGATCTCGCGACAGGTTTTCATCAGCTTAGAGTGGAAGCTGAGAGTATAGCTAAAACGGCATTTCGGACGCCATCTGGATTTTATGAGTGGTTGGTCATGCCATTCGGGCTGACTAATGCCCCAGAATATTTTGTGGATCTTATGAATAGAGTATTCAGAGATCAGTTGAATAAGTTTGTCCTTGTGTTCGTTGATGATATTTTGGTCTATTCGAGGACAGAGGAAGAACACAAGGAACATCTAAGAATAGTGATGGAGGTGTTGAGAAAACACCAATTGAAAGCAAAGTTTTCTAAGTGTCACTTCTGGAAGAGGGAAGTGAGGTTCTTGGGCCATGTTGTATCAGAGAATGGGATTGCTGTGGACCCGACAAAAGTGGCTATGGTACAGGATTGGCCTACGTCCAAGAATGCAACAGACGTAAGAAGTTTCTTGGGATTGGCTGGATATTATCGTAAGTTTATCCAAGGTTTCTCCAAGATAGCAGCACCATTGACCCAGTTGACTAAGAAGAATCAAGCTTTTGTCTGGGATGGAAGGTGCGAGAATGCATTCAAGAGTCTAAAGGACAAGTTGACAAGCGCGCCAGTGTTAGTCATTCCTAAGGGGAATGAAGAGACGACGGTATACACGGATGCTTGTGGTACCGGACTGGGTGCTGTATTGATGCAAAGCGGTAGGGTTGTAGCTTATGCAAGTTGGCAATTGAAACCGCACGAGAAAAGATACCCTACCCATGATTTGGAATTGGCAGCGATCGTGTTCGCGTTGAAGATGTGGAGATACTATCTCTTGGGAGAAATATTTGAGCTGTTTACAGATCATAAGTCGTTGAAGTATCTCTTCTCCAAGAAGGATTTAAATCTCCAACAACAAAGGTGGTTAGAATTCTTGGCTTCCTATGATTTTGACATCGCATATACACCAGGAAAGGGCAATGCGTTGGCTGATGCATTGAGTAGAAGACATGCCAGTTTAGGGGCTATGTATCTAGAATGGAAGCAACTGGAGTATATCGCGGGGTTTGGTTTCAGACCAAAGTGCGAGCTGAATCCAGAAATGTTAGCAAGTTTGACGGTCAGACCCACATTGATTGAGCGGATCAGCTCTAGTCAGAGGGACGATCCTAACCTATTGGGAATCATCTCCAAGTTAGTATTGGGTATCGATGAGGAGATGAACAAGTATGGGCTTGATCGAGATGGATGGCTTGGAAAGGATGGAAGACTAGTCGTACCCAATGTCAGTGGATTGAGAGATGAAGTGCTTAGAGAGTGTCATCACTCAAAACTAACTATACACCCCGGTGGTAACAAGATGTATCGTGACATGAAGCAAACCTACTACTGGGAAGGGATGAAAAGAGACATTGGGAGGTTTATATCCAAATGCATGAATTGCCAACTAGTTAAAGCTGAGCAAAAGAAGCCTAGTGGGTTGTTACAACCATTAGAAGTTCCCGAATGGAAATGGGAGCAAGTCTCGATGGATTTCATCGATGGTTTACCAAGGACTAGATCGGGACATGATAGCATTTGGGTGATTGTGGACCGATTGACTAAAAGTGCAAGATTTATACCAGTCAAATCAACCAGAACGGCAGCTAAGTTAGCAGAATTGTATATGAAGTGGGTAGTGAGATTTCATGGAGTACCTAAAAGCATTGTGAGTGACCGAGACCCGTTGTTCACTAGTGGGTTTTGGAAGAGCTTACAAGAGGCTCTAGGGTCAGAGTTACATCTCAGTACCGCATATCATCCTCAGACCGACGGTCAGACGGAGAGGGTGAATCGTATTTTGGAAGATCTCTTGAGAGCATGTATATTGAATTTTGGTGGGTCATGGGATGACCATTTTCATCTAGTAGAGTTTGCATATAATAATAGCTACCAATCCAGTATCGGTACGGCTCCGTTTGAAGCATTGTACGAAAGACCATGCAACTCACCATCAAGTTGGATAGAGACTGGCGAGAAGTTTAAGCTTGGACCAGATGTGGTGAGGGAAACTTCAGATAAGATCAAGATCATTCAACAACGAATGAAAGCTGCCCAAGATTGGCAGAAGAGTTATGCTGATAAGAGGAGAAGAGACCTAAAATTCTCCGTTGGTGACTTGGTGTTTGTGAAGATTTCTCCGTTGAAGAGCGTAATACGATTTGGCAGGAGAGGCAAGTTGGCACCAAGATTCATTGGCCCATTCCCTGTTCTCGAGCTAGTCGGGAATTTGGTATATAGAATTGACTTACCAGAGAAAATGGCGTGGGTCCACAACGTATTTCATGTTTCCCAACTAAGGAAGTTCGTTCACGACCCGGATATGACTATTTCACCTGATCAGTTGGAGGACTTCGAAGTAGAACCCGAGGCGGTTGGGAACCGCAAGCCGGCCCGTATTGTCGAGCACGACATGAAGCAACTTCGAAGGAAGGCGGTGAAGCTAGTCAAGGTTCAGTGGGGCGAGGATGAGAATGATTGTACTTGGGAGACAGAGGAGAACATTAGGAAGACTTATCCAGAACTCTTTACCTGGTAAGATTTTGACTTCGATTTAGTTTTCCGCATGCTAGGATAGGCTCGTTTGCTTGTTTTGCATGTTTGATTGTTGTATGTGGTTGTTAGGCATGCGTGATCCTTTGTATGTTTTAGGTTAAGGAATTTCCGGGATGAAATTTCTTAAGGGGGGGAGAGTGTAACGACCCGCATTCTACGCATCATAGGATCGTAGAATATTTATTTCTTTCACATACAAAGTTGTATGGTCATGTAACTTTGGGAAACGACTATTGGGGTCATTTCCCATGTTCATGATTTTTCCCGATTTTTAAATGACCATTTTACCCCTAGTTGGTAATGTTTTGGCCATAACTTTTGACTGGGAAGGAATTTTGACCTGAAACCACTTCTATTGGCTCTGGATGATGGTTTCTCTTTCCGTAGAGTGGTCATAATAGCCAAACGGACTCACCGTTTGAGAGATATGGCTGAAACAAGTTTCAGATGGCGAAAAACAGCTTAATTGGGCCGGGTGATTAGCAGTTAGGACCAGAGGGGAATTTCGAGTTTAGAGGTATAGGAGGACTGATTAGGGTTAGGAAATCACTTTCATTTCAGTTTTGAGCCGCCACAAACCTTCTTGAGACCCTAGTAATGGCTTCCATCCTCTAAAACCACTCCTAAACACATTTTTAGTGAAGATTAAGCCTAGACTACATCAAACAAGGCCAAATAGCAACAAAGCAAGGTTGGAGCTGCTGTTATACATAGGAATTCGACCCAAACAGAGAGTATTTCAGATTTGGTGTTTTATTTTGTGGCCAAGGTGAGTGATAGCATCGTTTTGACACTAATTACAGTTAATTAAGGGTAATTAGTGAAGATTAGCGAATTTATACACCAATAAATTCTGGAAAAATGTTTAGAAATTCTTAAATAATATTTTATGCCTCTGTTAGAAATTTGGTTCGATTTAGTTAAGTTTTATTAATTCTATGATTAGTCTTATTTAATCATGCTTAAGGAAAAAATAGGATTTTGGGCATCTTTGATCCATTTTGACATGTAAATTCATGGTTTTGGTGTTTGTGGTAGCTCTTACATGTTGCTATGACTCTATGGTATGTTTTATGATTGATTAGAATAGTTAAATTGATCGAAAACGTCGTCGAATGGCGTAGAAATGTCGCTGGAAAGTTGCGGAAATGTGCAGGTTCCGAACCGGTTCGGATCGGAGCAGGGGTCGGATCGGATTAGTGAACTGACCGAGGAAATCCGAACTGGATTGGGACTTGTCACTGGAGGAGGCGAGAAGGAAGGCCGTTTACTTAGAGTTGGAGTGGACAAGGGGATCGGATCGGAAGAATAATGGAGGCCAGATCGGATCGACTCAAGAATGGAAGGCTACGAATTGAGTAAGGCGAAGGGAGCGGATCGGATCGGAGTAGACGGAAAACGGGAGCGGATCGGATCGGAGTAGATGGAAAACGAGGGAGCTGATCGAAGAAAACTGGAAGGAAGACAGTAACCCGACTCGACCCGGAGGAGGACACCGACCCGACCCGAAGTGGAGTATCCGACCCGAACCGAATGAAAAGATGACCAACGAACCGAACCGACGAGGGTGATGACTACCGAACCAAATTCTAGGACTGTTACTGCGCGACAACTCTTCTGAAGACCCAGTCCAATTCGACCAAACCCGAGATGTAAAGGAAGTCCAAATGAGAAGTTAGAGCTCAAGATCCAGATGGGAATCAACGAGTTCGCTTCATGGGTGGGCTTTGCTGCGGGACGCGTGCTAAGGGGTTTACGATGTCTATAGCTTTGGACCACTATGGTAGGAGGTACGGAGGCGGATTCAGGGTCATTATGGCATTGGTAGAACCAAGGGCTACGATCAATGAAATGGGTCATTGAAATGTTTGGTCATGACTCCATATGTTTAGCTTGGTCACAGCAGGGTTTCTACAAGTCGGGATCCGTCGTTACCTCAATTTGTCTAGTATTCCAAGGTGGTAGATGTCGTATAGCTTTACGCACTGAGTGAGAGATGTGAGGAAGGTTGCTATGGATGGTTTGTTTGCTATCATTATGACATACACACCCCACCCCCATATTCTTGCACTATTTATTATGGCACCTTAGAGTACTGTATGGTATGTGGTACTAACTCTTTGGTTGCAGGTCCAGGTTCAGGTATGGTTTAGTATACCTGTTATTATTCTGTTTATATGCTTATCGCTCATACCAGGCTTTATGTCTGACCCAGAGTTTTATGTCTCCTCTTATTACTCTGGGTGCTCACACGAGCAGACTAGAGACAGGTTAGCTGGTGATGCACGGGTAGATGATCCGAAGACGAGCAGGAGGCGTCCACGTAATATATATATAGTATTCTTCCTGTGTTGTTGAATATCACTGCTTGGGCATTGGTGGTGCATCTTCCACTCAATCATCCAACATCCATCTACTCAATCATCAATCACTGGCATCCATTGTCCTTAGAAACTTCTAGTGTTGTATGAACATATGCAAAAGTGTGTGTATATGCTTCTTATCTAATGCAAAGATCAGGCGGTCCACTGATTCAGTTGACCTCCTTAATGCGAGTTATGCCAGTGCCATGAGTCCAACATATATGCAAATTTTCCTATTTGATACATATCATTTCTATATGAGTGCACAACCATTCAGTCATATGCAACATCCATGTGCTGAGTAAATCATTTTGCATCCACAAAAATTTAAAATGCTCACACATCCATATGCAGTATGAGAGTGTTTTCGCGTCGATCTAGTGCCTAGTGTGTGTATATGCATCCACGAGCAACCACTAGCAACCACTTGCATCCACTTGCAACAATCAAACATAACATATCTCAAACACATGTTTACACCCATTAGTTTCTACCTAAAGTTCGAAGATTCGATCGATAGGATATAGTCGAATGATGGAAGCGAGTACATATAAAACAAAAACTTGGTTCCCATTAGACATGGGTCCTAAATACTGGCCCCGAAGACCAAAACCAACATCAAATTGACACCCAGAGGATTACCCTCTTCAAAACTGGAAATCTTAACCTTATCGGAAGAATTCAGATATTTACAGATTACGGGTACAGATCAGGTTACTGAACTAAGCATGATAAAACCCAGAATGTATGCGTCCTACTTGACGCCTAACACAAATATCTCTCAAACCCCAATCTCTCACAAACAGATTAGTCATAACCCTTATGGGTTTGAGTCTACAGCGGAATCAGAAACAATACTAGTATTAAAGTGCAGAGTATCGATTACAGAATCAAAATGCCAGAATCAGAAAGAGTTTTAACTCAACAATCAGATAAGAAACTTAAACCTTCTACTCAAATTTTCTTATTTCTATCATATCCATTCGGCTGTCCTCCAGAAGTGGGTTCTGCCCTCTGTCCTTGCCCTTGTTTCTTCGGGCAGTCCCTAGTGAAGTGTCCCATCTCGCCACAGTTGAAGCAAGTTCCCTTCCTTTTTCTGCAATCCTTGTTCAGATGAGTCGAGCTTCCACAAGTAAAGCACTTTTTCCCCTTCTTATCTTCAGACTACTCATCCTTGTTTTGTGTTTCCTTTTTGGGCCATGCTTTCTTATTCTGTGGTTCTTCCTTCTTTGTCTCTTTCGGGCCCTTGTCTTCCTCGTGCAGTAGTGCCATGTCCACCAATTTCCCGTAAGTCGCTTCCATGGGTACATGAGTCATGGCTAGGCTGTGCAGTGGCTCGTTCAATCCTTTAACAAAGCGGAGAGCCTTTTTATCCTGAGTGTTGACTAAATCCAATCCGAATCTAGCCAGTTGGTTGAACTGGTTGACGTATTCCTTGACCGTCATACTTCCTTGCTTAAGAGATAAGAACTTTTCCAGTTGTAGACTTCGTTCAGCTTGCGAGAGGAATTTTGTCTCAAACCTTGTTCTGAAATCCATCCATGTCTCAATCGGCCTCTCGGCGTTAGTGACTTCCCACCAATAGGAAGCTTCGTCTATGAGCAGCCATACCGCCAACTGTACCTTTTGCCTATCGTCCACCTCGAAGATAACGAATAGATCCTCAGTTTCTTTGAGCCAGTTCCTCGCTTCTACGAATGATTCAGTTCCCTTGAAATCCTTCCCACCCATGGCCCTAAAATCTCTACAGATCTTTGAGAAAGAAATTCCACGAGGAGGGGGCGGAGGAGGGGGATCATTTGTTGGAGCTGCGGGGCGGTCCTAGCCTCAAGATATTGACGAAACCAACCGGGTACATGAACACCTTCTGGTATCACAGATGCTTCAGACATGATGAAACGAAAAAGGAAAGATTCAATTACAAAAAGGACTGAAGGTAAGATATATGGCTCTTGGGGATTATGTTTTTCAAAATAAGCTTTATTTTTTAAAATACTTCCTTTCAAAACCTTTTTGAAAATAGTTTTCAAAAACTTTACCCAATCCGGTAACCTTCAGCTCTGATACCAAGTGTAACACCCCACCTCCGTTAAGGTCACTCACAAAGGGAATGCCTTAACTTTGGTGGAGCATTTTAGTAAACAGAACAGAATATTACAAGATAGATAAATAGTACTTGAAAAATTATAGCTTTATTTCAGTGGAAAACAGAAATCATTATGGTTACATCCTTTCAAATCACAATATCAGAATTCAAGTACAAATTATGAGTCTTGTACAAAAGCCTTCAGAATTCATAGTTCAAAATCATAATCCCCACAGAAGAAGACAGGCCATACTTTAAGCACCTCAAGCAGAAGGAATCCGGATCAAGCTAGAGTATTCCCTTCTACAAAACCTGGGGGGGAAACGGAAGAAAAAGAGGCGAAACAACAAGGGTTAGACATAAAGTCTGGCAAGTCCAGTGACTTTCAGCATATGAACAGATAATAATAATAATGACATGAAAGCAAAACTGGATAAGAGATGGCCATAACAAGAGCAGCAGATATACTTAGGTTAAACAGCAGAAATAGAATGATGTAGACTAAGCCATGCTTCTTATTTATATCTTACTTCTCTGCACTAATACTTGTATAACAGAATTAGGTGCCACCCTAATGTCTAAACTGAAACTGAAACGCGTACAGAATAATTTCCATAGAAGAGAGTGCTAGTAATGGGCCTTTACCACCCGAACAGAAACAAACAGAAACAAAATGCTAATAATGGGCCTTTACCACCCCAACAGAAGGTACAGAAACAGAAATAGATTAATCCCTACAGAAACGGAATGTAGAATTAGGTGTACACTAGTAATTGGGCCTTTACCACCCGAACAGACGGTACCACGCAGAAACAGACATGTGTTACCACCCAACAGAAATAGACGGTACCAACAGAAATAGACAGAACTAAGTGCACCCTAAAACCCTACCCCAAGCGATCGGTTCCTAATACATAAATACCCTGTGTCGTCCCCACAGTAGGGTGTATCACTCCCTAAAGTGACAACCAATTGGCACAGACCTATTTACAGATGTCACGCCGTCTTACATCCTCAGAGGCAGACCGGGATCCATGCACGCACATGACCCGGGTTCAAACGCACCATCAACACCCCTCGCCATTATCAGAATGAACCGCTTATAATTAGTTCAGTAAGCGTGCCCAGACCCTACCTACTGTTGGGTAAAAGTTTTGACACCAGAAAGGGTTACTGACTAATATGGGTCCCAAACAACAGATGACACAAGTAATTCCCCTCCTAACCTTGTGTCCCTAGACTAGCAGATTTCAGATTAACTTGTTTAAAAGTTTCAGACATACAGAATTCAGATCAACTAGTTCGCAGATCAGATAAGTTTTCAAACTAACGGATCAGATATACGAATTTAACAGATTTACAGATTTGTCTAACTTTGCAATTGGGCCTACAGATTCACAGAACAAATTAATTAAATTCATCAGTCTAGTGGGTTTAACCCTATCCGCCCAACACATTTTAGACATCATTTTTATCTCATATTTTCATTAATTAAATATTAATGCCCAGACCTCTCACATTAGACTGACAGTTTGCGGCTACTGGTTAGGCCGGTTGGTTCCGGGCAGAATTATGTCGCAAACTCATTCTAACCTCGAGTTAGCCATGTTTATCTTTGCGGCCAATTAATTAATAATTTACCATTTATGCCCACGCCTAATATACATGTCAATTATTCATAGCTAATTCAGATTATGTCAATAACAGACTGAATATATCAACTTAACAGACATAGCAGATAACAGATTTAGGCGACTTAACGGATTCAGCAGATTAAGCAAACTAGCAGATTTAGCAGATAACAGATTAGGCATCTCAACAGATTTAGTTTAGCAGATTTGGCATTTTCAACAGACTTAGCAGATGACAGATTTGGCAGATGAACAGATCTAGCAGACTAGGAAGTGGAGCTAGCAAATTAACAGAACTAGCAGATTAGGCAATATAACAGAACTAGCAGATTAGGCAATATAACAGAACTAGCATATTAGGCAAATATAGCAGAACTAGAAAATTAGGCAAATATAACAGATTTAATCATTCCTTAAAACATATCTTGCCTAATTATAAATCTTGCCTAAGTTCACATACATAAATAATAGTCATGATTCACAATATGATCACATACCCCATGTTTGCATTAAATTTACATAGCACAGATTATGGTCATAATTTACCGTATATCATATGTTTCAATTTTTATTAAACTTGCATATTACAGAAGATCCATATATAAATTATACCAAATATAGCCATCGATTACTATGCATGTCATATATCCCAAAGATCCCTTACTTAGGTGTTTATTTACATTAATAGATATCCTACTTTCATGCAAATCTTTATACCTAAGCCATATTCTCTTTATCTCAAATCATATGTTAAATACGGTCTATATTTATGTCCAATTATATGCCTTTTTATGTCGTGTCCTCAAATCATATGTTCAATACCCTTTATGTTTTAAATATAGCATGTCCAGTCATATGTCTCAGATTTATGTTCTAGCTACAGTCCATGTTCTTTCCTCAAATCAGTCACCTATTGGTCATGCCCAATTTATGCATCATTCATTTTACTGTCCCAAACATTATAGCGTATGTTAATCTCTTATGAGATTGGCTCAGGCTCGTGGTAGCCTGGCTATAGAACACAAAGAAGAAAGAGATACAGAATAAGATAGATCTAAATAGAACAGAGCAGATATAACCTCAGATTCAGATTTACAATTCATGTCACAATCAGAATTAACGTTTATATCGGAAAATAACTGTACTTGCCTTGGTTGGATTAAAGAAAGAACTTTAATTGTTGTAGAATCGTTGCAGAAGCTTTAATCTTTAGTTTGAATTCGGTTGCTTAGGTTGATGTTGATTAGCTTCTAGTTTTGATTCCAACAGAGTAGCGACGCCATTTTTATTTTTATTTAGAACAGAGGCAGAATAGAAGCAGAATAGAATTGTGTGTAGAGAAGGCTAGGTTTGGGGCTGTTTAAATAGGTTTAGGCAGATGAATCTGGACGGAAATCAGACTAGATACATCAGAATGAACAATGGCCCAAAAATGGGCTCGGGGACCATGTCGACACCCAGGTCGATTGCCCAGTCGACCTGGTCTGGGGGGAGGGGGTCGACTGCCCAGTCGACTCCCCAGTCGACCTGGGTCTGGGCGGGAAATTTCCTGCCCAGTGTGTTCTGCGTTTGAAATTCGAATTTTGAATTCGAATTCGAACTGTTTTGAACTCTGAATATTTCTGAAACTTCGGAGGGTCATATCTCCCTCATACGGACTCCAATTCTTGCAAACTCGGACTCGTTTCCAAGCAGAATTTCAAGACGAACGCAATGGAGCAATCCGTTTTCCTTGATTCTTATTTTAGAAATTAATTATCCTCTGATTTGTTACTTATACGTTCATAGAAAATACGGGGTGTTACATTACCGGAGTAAGATGACCAACGAAATGCCATGAAAGTTCCAAGACGGCCTTACCGGAGTAAGATGACTAAGGAAAAGCACATGAAGTTCCAAGACGGCCTTACCGGGGTAAGACGACCAAGGAAAAGAACATGATAATTTGTTTATACTGGACGGATCCTGTTGGGAGCCGGAGCTCATGTTTGTACTGGACGGATCCAGCAGGGAGCCGGAGGTCAATGTTTATACTGGACGGATCCAATTGGGAGCCAGAGCTCAATGTTTAAACTGAACGGATCCAGTTAGGAGCCGGAGCTCAATGTTTATACTGGACGGATCCAGTTAGCAGCCGTAGCTCAAGAATGATCATTATTGATTCATGAAAGATAAGCGGCAGTTATTCTAACCCGAACACGATTGGAGACTACAGGTCGGTTCCATGTGTGTTGACCGATGTTGCCGCGCTTGTTACATGCGTTGAAAACAAAGAGGGGGTAGAAGTCGCCTAAAAACCTAAAAAAATGAACTACGAACTGGAGTCCGACAAACTGAGGGGATCCGCTGAGTGGGATCAGTTGATAATAATCCCGCGATTGCTCGATCCAGGATCATTCCCTCTTCGGGGATTCAGTGGTGGCAGCGCAGGGGCAGATGCAGGCGTTGTTGGTTGAATGACGTACTCGGGTAGTTCTCCTCGCCTGACCCGATCCTCAATACGTTCTCGCAAATTTCTGCAGTTATCAGTGTAATGACCATCCATGTCATGAAATATGCAATGTCTGCCAGAATTGCATTGTGCTAGTGTTGGATCCCTCTTGAGAGGCCTTGGACATGAGGCAGCACCCTCTGTATCTATGTAGATATTGCTCAGGGTGTCATTCAGTTCAGTGTATTTGTCGTATCTGGACCATCTCCAGGTTGGAGCATTACGATCATTCTTTGCACTGGCTACTCCTTTGCCTTTTCCTGAATCAGATGGTTCTCCGTCTTTAAGCATACTGACATCGAGAATGCGTTTCTCGGAAGTTACATCTTCTTCCCGCAAAAATTTATCTGCCTCAAGGTAGAATTCGCTGAGATTTCGTGGTGGATCTTGGTACAAAGATTTTTTGAACTCCGAGTTATCTAGAACGCCGGATGCTACTGCCATCAGTACCATGGATGGTTCAGGGCGATCAACTGATGCTGCTGCAATGTTGAATCTTTCCAGGAATGAATGCAGAGTTTCTCAGGGCCTCTGCTTGATTGTAGTAAGTGACATGATGTTCTTGGGTCATGCAATGTGAACTCGAAATTGTTCAATGAAGCGTGCAACCAACACATTCCAGTTGTTGATCGATTCAGTTTCTAGCTGCCAAATCCACATAGCAGCCATATCGGTCAGAAAGATAGGAAAGCACTTTTCCATGACGTTTTCTGATGCCGATTGAACTTCCATATGCCATTTGTAGAGCATCAAGTGCATGGTAGGATCTATCCTGCCATTGTAGGGTTCCAGTTGTGGAAGTTTGAAATCCGGGAGATTGCGAGAATTCCTGATTTCCTGAGTGAAAGAAGTGTGGTTCGTCGTCCACATCGTTCTGATAAGTACGGCCTCTTGTGAGGCTTTGAATGAGATTGGCGAGCCGATCGTCCTCAAAAAGTTGTTGTCAGTTGCCAAGATCAGAGATGGTGCCCCCAGCGTTGAATGCAGGAGAGGATGGAAGCTATTGATGAGCTGTTGCCTGGAGATCGCGACTCGTGGATCGTGGATCGAGGGTGGCGACCCGACCCGGTTCAAGGCGGTCTGTTCGTGAGCCAGGTTCGTGAAGCAGGGGGGCGATCCGACTGGGTCCTGGGGGTAGGTCACGAACCGGTTATTGTTGAGCAAACGGGAGCGAGTTGCTGGGATTGGCTCATGAGCCTTGCGGTGCACCACGATCTGGATCGCGATCTAGAGGTGTATCACGAGATGGTTGATGCTGTTGAACGGGGGATTGCAATCCGGTGTTCATCTGATCTAGAGCTAAAGTAGATCGCAGTGCATTTCCAAGAGCAAGTGGGTTTCCCCCGAGTCCTAATGATGCATGAGCCGCTTCTGTGGCCTCGTTTCCAATGACTTGAACATTACTTTGCCTTCCGGCCATCCGAGCGAACAATTGGTTGATCATTTCCTATTGTTTCTGGAGGAGATCATCTTGCCGTGCCGTCTGATCTCTCAGTTCAGTGAGAACTCCATCCAACTCATCTCTGGTCAAGTATGCAGAAGGATCTCCATGAGAGGAAGCTTCCAAGCCTTTCTCATTCCTTGTGTCTTCAGCGTCAGCATCATCAGCATGAGCAGAAGTTTCAGTCTTCTTCCTTTTGTTTGCCATTTATCCAATAGCCAAAAAATCCAAGCAGAAGTTGAAGAACTCGTTTGTCCCCCTACCTGGCGCGCCAAAATGTTAGACCAAAACTTTGGCCTAACACCCTAATGCAGATCACAGATCATAGAATGCAGAAAATGATAAATAAGAGGAGACACACGAGATTTTTATAGTGTTCCGGATGTAGATGTAGCCTACGTCCACTTTATAATCTTATTGTTATACTGACAGATTACAAGAATCAGTTATATGCAGACACACAATCCATGTGTTAATTGAGATTACAAGAGGAGAATTTATGTGTAGAAAGGTGCAAAGTCCTTGCAATCGGTAATGGCAGAGGCTGTCTAGATGTAGGAGAAAGTCTCAGCCAAAAAGTCCGAGAGAGTCCCCTTAAAATTCCATGTAGATGTGTATTTATAGCTGTAGGCGAGCTTCTGAGAAGACCGGTTCGTGATGGGGTACGTGGCACTCGTTCCGGAAAAGTAGGAACAAGATGTGGCATGAGAACTGGTTAAAACACTGCGTGTATTAGTAGGTGCAGCGGTCGGTTCGTGGTCATGGGATCAGATCGTGATATGGGCTCTGAAACACCCCACCTCCGTTAGGGTCACTCTCAAAGGGAATGCCCTAATTTTGGTGGAGGTTTATAAGTATAAGTCACAGATATACAAGACAGATATAAGAACACATATTTTTGAATAGTGGAAAAACAACAACTTTTATTTCTCTAAAAATACGTGTTACAACAAACAGCCCATAATTGTCTTACAATACTTCCAAAAACATAACATCTTCATAACTGTCTTGATTACATTATTTAAAAGAAGCATAAAGAAAACATAAATAAACTGCAAAAGTCCCATAGTTGCTGTCCAAAGCCATAGTCCAAAACGAAAAGATCTAAGCAATACATTCTTTCTCTTCAAGCTGGATATGAAGGCTGGTCAAGCTGCGGTATTCCCTCCCTGTGGACCTTGGGGGGGGGGGGAACAGAAGAAAAGAAGACGAAAGAAAAGTAGAGTCAGACATAAAGCCTGAGTAAGTCTAGGACTGTTCAGTCTATGAATAAAGAACTGGGTATGATAAGTATAAACTAGAAATGGGAAAGCACCATAAACTTAGTTAAGTTGTCTAGGGTCGAATATACTATCGTACCCCATATTAATCTCTGTACCCATATAAACTAGTTCCCAACAGGCACCCCATAATCAGGGTGAAGTGATCCATTTTATGATGATCGGCTCCTACTCGCATAGTTACATGTGTCTTACGGCCCCAGATGTTGTAGTTACCTATGCTGGTCCCACCATGGGGTGTATCAAGTCCCATGGTGGCGACCCGACACAATCCTAGAATGCACAGGTATGCTACTGGTGCCCAGTGCCTTATTTTTCTGTTCCGGAGTGTGTGCACGCCCGCACCCCGTTAGAACCTACACTGTTGCACCACCGCCGTCGATTTGACCTCTTACAATCAGCCCAGTAATCGTGCCCCACCCTGCCTAGTTTCAGGGTATCATGATACCTTGTAGGGTTACTGCGAAAAGGGTCCCTCGCCACTAGGTTTTCTATTTCTAGCCAACATGCTAGGTTAGTTAAGTGTTTTATAAACCTAACCCCCAATCAGTCTGTTTAGTTTAGCATGTTCCAATTTGATTAAGTATTAATATAATTTACTTAATCCTATCAATCCTGACTCAGCCTTAATTGTCTTGTTAAAGCCTTGACATCTCACATTAGACAGGTATTGTTGTGGCTGCCTGTTGCCGGTTGGGTCTGGGCAGTCTTACGCCACAACTCAGTCTAACCTCGGGTCCTTATTGGGCTCCATGTTTAACCACCCACATTGGATAGGTATTGTTGTGACTACTGGACAGCCGGGCGGTTCCGGGCAGGTTTACATCACAACTCAATCCAACCTCGGGTTAAACACATCGTATTTTTCTACATTTACATATTTTGTCTTTCTTCTTTTTATATGTAAATATTTGCGGCCCATTATTCAAAATCAATTTAAGCTAATGGTGTAAAGGTTTACACCAATCATGGGCCCAACCCATTCTTGAATTTGGGCCCATCTACTTTTATATTTTCATTTATTAATTAATTTGGCCCAACGCTATTTCCCCCGTTTAATACGTTCGTTTATTATAATATATGTTGGGCTTAGCCTTTTAAGCCCAACTTAGCCACGTGAAAAAGGGGGGGCTTAAAACGTGATTATATACACAAAAAGGGGAATGTGAACGCATGAACTTGCAACATAACGTTGGAACTACAAAATAGAAACTGGTGTACTTGCATTGTAGTAACATATACTTTGGTCATAAAGCATAAGTGACATGAATCAAACCATGTAAACTTGTAGTTAAGTTAAGAATCTAACTAAATTAGATATCATTATTGACACATAGTCTTAACTACAACATAAACCTATATTTTTACTTAGGCATAATGTCAAACATAAGCAAATCATGTTTATAAAATTACTATATGTTTACAAAGGTGCTTACTTTTGTTACTAATACAAAAGTATAGTTCAACTAGAATTATTCCAACTTAATCATGATTTTTAATCTATTCACATAATCATGGCACAAATATACCCAAACATGAAATCATGGTTTTTGATCTATTCATGTAATCATGGCATAAATATTCCTAAACATGAAATCATGGTTTTTACTTTATTCATGCAAACTTGCAATTGGAATGTAAATCTAACTTAGCTATGTGTCACATATATTATCATATAGTTCTTGTTAACAATATAGGCCTAACATGTTTTTCAATTAGGCATAATACCAAACATAGCCTAGTCATATTCATAAAATCAACATAAATTCACAAAGAGGCCTACTTTTGTTTCTAATACAAAAGTATGGTTTTATACATACATCATGATGCCAATTCCAACATAATTTCATATGAATCATAATACCCCAAATTTGATCCAATTACACAAAAAGTAATTTTGTACAAAAATATACATTATGTTGGCATAGTAGCAAAACCACATACTTGCACGAATCTCAATTAAACAACCACAAACATGTAGCTTCAACATGAATTACATACTTGCGAATATCCAATCGTATACTTGCATGAATCTCAAATAAACTACCGCAAACATGTAGTTTTTATCATGAATTACATACTTGCGAATATCCAATCGTTATATCACAACATTCCAAATCGATTAGAATCATAGCAACGCACAAATATGAATTACTATCACCACAAATCAAGTATAATTCTCATTTTACACAAATCAAACACAGTTATTTATTCACAACGGAATAGTACTCTACTTACAATCGTGTGACGAATTCTTCAATCCAGGAATCTGAATTATGGATTTGGAGATGTTATTCCTTTGATGTAGGCGTTGATTTGATTTGTTTAAGTTTAACTTGTAGTTGCTTTATGCTTTAGAGTTTGTCTCCTAATTGTCTTCTCAAATTGGTGGCTACTCCTAGTCGTTCCTCAGCAGCATGATGGCCTCATTCTTATTTTTGAATGAATAGATTAGGTAGAGTCTAGGGTCATTTTTATAGAGTTTATGAATTGATTAGGACCATCGATGTAGCTTGGGTTAATCGTAGCCATTCATTCGAAAGAGAGACCAATCAGGAGCTGACACCTAGCCCTAGTGACAAAGCAAGCTTCAGAAATTCGGACCCAGCACAGACCAGGCCAGCCAGGTCGACCAAGCAGGTCGACCTGCAAGTCGACACCCGTGTCGACTGGGCAGTCGACACGGGGGCGGGGGGTGTCGACTGGCAAGTCGACACCCCTGTCGACTTGTCCTGGGCGGGAACTTTCCCGCCCTGCCTCCCTGGGTGTTTGAAATTTGAATCTTCGAGCTGTTTTCGTCTGTTCGAATTTTAAACCTAATTCTGAAACTTCCGGAGGCCATACCTTGGTCATACGGACTCCGATTTTCGAAAACTCGGACTCTATTTCGCGTATTTTTCCGAGACGAAAGCAATGGCGTATCCTGTTTCCCTTAATTCTTTGATTTGAAATTAATTATACTTTAATTTATGAATTTCACGGTTATAAAATACACGGGGTGTTACATTCTCCCCCACTTAAAAGGATTTCGTCTCCGAAATCTTCAAGTTAGGAAGAATGTATATCCTAACATCCAAACATCCATCTACTCATCCATCAAACACGAGCATCCATTGTCCTTAAAAGACTTCTAATGCTTCATGATCATATGCGAAGTGTGTGTGTACATGTACTTATCTAATGCAAAATCAGGCGGTCTACTGATTCAGTTGAACTGCTTAATGCGAATTATGTAAGTGCTATGAATCCATTATGTATGCAAATCCTCCTATTCATGATTCTACATGAGTGCACAATCATTCATATAAATGCAACATCCATATGACAACACATTAAAGTTCAACCATATACGAATGCAAACATATATGCATATGCAATATGAAGTGACTGAGCCGATCTAAAACCTAGATTCTGTGTGTATATGCAACCACGAGCAACCACTAATCACTTGCAACCACTTGCAACCATCATCCATAACATGTTTCAATTACATGTTTACATCCAAAAAGATTCTACTTATGGTTCTCAAGATAGGATTGAGGAGAGAAATAGGATAAAACAAAGCATCTAGAATAAGTTAACGATGTACCGTCAGAAGGTCCGGTCTGCTTCTCAGGGCAGTCTTTGCTGATTTGTCCAGTCTTCCCACAATGAAAACATTCACCTTGCTTTCTCTTCCTCTTTCTACAATCCTTGGCTATGTGCCCTTCCGTACCACGGTAATTGCATTTGCTTTTATCACATGAGTTGTTGTTTTTACCTCCTTTCTCGGGGTCTACCTTCTTATTCTTAGAATCGTTGGGCTTGACCTCTTTCTTCCCTTGAGAGTTTTCTGCCTCTGTCTCCTTCTTGTCCTTATCTTCCTCGTTCAGCAATGCCATCTGCACCAACCTTTCGTATGTAGCTCCCATGGGTATATGGGTCATGGCCAAACTGTGTAATGGCTCATTCAACCCTTTGACAAAGCGGAGAGCCTTCTTATGCGGGGTGTTGACTAGGTCCAGCCCAAACCTAGCCAGCTCATCGAATTGATTAACATACTCTTTGACTGTCATACTCCCTTGCTTAAGAAATAAGAATTTTTCCAACTGAAGACTCCTTTCAGCTTCTGAGAGAAATTTAGCCTCAAACCTTGCACTAAAGTCCTCCCATGTCTCCACTGGTCTTTCTGCATTAGTGACTTCCCACCAGTAGGAAGCCTCTCCTTTTAGTAGCCACACTGCCAGTTGTACCTTCTGCCTATCTTCTACCTCAAAGATGACGAATAAGTCCTCGGTTTCCTTTAACCAATTCCTAGCTGCCACGAAGGACTCAGTTCCATGAAAGTCCTTTCCTCCCATAGCTTTAAAATCTTTACATATCTTAGCAAACGTGTTTCCCCGTGGAGGAGGTGGAGGAAGAGGTGCCACTGCAGCTGGATGATTTCCTGCAGCTGGGGGAGGAGGAACGGTAGGACCTGGCTGAGTGGCCCTTGCTTCTAAGAGCCGTCTAAACCAACCAGGTATTGGTACACCCTCTGGCAAGTTAAGTTCTTCGGACATGCTGAAACAAAAAGGATAGATTCAAAACGAAGGATAAGAGATAGTACCTATGGCTTTGGGGGGGGACTTTGCCTTTTTTAAAACAAAATAATATTTTATCTTTTAAAAATGCTTCTTTAAATTTTTTTTTTGAATATAAATTTTCAAAACCTTTTATCTTATCTGGTAAACCTATGCTCTGATACCAAGTGAAACACCCCACCTCCGTTAGGGTCACTCTCAAAGGGAATGCCCTAATTTTGGTGGAGGTTTATAAGTATAAGTCACAGATATACAAGACAGATATAAGAACACATATTTTTGAACAGCGGAAAAACAACAACTTTTATTTCACTAAAAATACGTGTTACAACAAACAGCCCATAATTGTCTTACAATACTTCCAAAAACATAACATCTTCATAACTGTCTTGATTACATTATTTAAAAGAAGCATAAAGAAAACATAAATAAACTGCAAAAGTCCCATAGTTGCTGTCCAAAGCCATAGTCCAAAACGAAAAGATCCAAGCAATAAATTCTTTCTCTTCAAGCTGGATATGAAGGCTGGTCAAGCTGCGGTATTCCCTCCCTGTGGACCTTGGGGGGGGAACAGAAGAAAAGAAGACGAAAGAAAAGTAGAGTCAGACATAAAGCCTGAGTAAGTCTAGGACTGTTCAGTCTATGAATAAAGAACTGGGTATGATAAGTATAAACTAGAAATGGGAAAGCACCATAAACTTAGTTAAGTTGTCTAGGGTCGAATATACTATCGTACCCCATATTAATCTCTGTACCCATATAAACTAGTTCCCAACAGGCACCCCATAATCAGGGTGAAGTGATCCATTTTATGATGATCGGCTCCTACTCGCATAGTTACATGTGTCTTACGGCCCCCGATGTTGTAGTTACCTATGCTGGTCCTACCATGGGGTGTATCAAGTCCCATGGTGGCGACCCGACACAATCCTAGAATGCACAGGTATGCTACTGGTGCCCAGTGCCTTATTTTTCTGTGCCGGAGTGTGCGCACGCCCGCACCCCGTTAGAACCTACACTGTTGCACCACCGCCGTCGATTTGACCTCTTACAATCAGCCCAGTAATCGTGCCCCACCCTGCCTAGTTTCAGGGTATCATGATACCTTGTAGGGTTACTGCGAAAAGGGTCCCTCGCCACTAGGTTTTCTATTTCTAGCCAACATGCTAGGTTAGTTAAGTGTTTTATAAACCTAACCCCTAATCAGTCTGTTTAGTTTAGCATGTTCCATTTTGATTAAGTATTAATATAATTTACTTAATCCTATCAATCCTGACTCAGCCTTAATTGTCTTGTTAAAGCCTTGACATCTCACATTAGACAGGTATTGTTGTGGCTGCCTGTTGCCGGTTGGGTCCGGGCAGTCTTACGCCACAACTCAGTCTAACCTCGGGTCCTTATTGGGCTCCATGTTTAACCACCCACATTGGATAGGTATTGTTGTGACTACTGGACAGCCGGGCGGTTCCGGGAAGGTTAACATCACAACTCAGTCCAACCTCGGGTTAAACACATCGTATTTTTCTACATTTACATATTTTTTCTTTCTTCTTTTTATATGTAAATATTTGCGGCCCATTATTCAAAATCAATTTAAGCTAATGGTGTAAAGGTTTACACCAATCATGGGCCCAACCCATTCTTGAATTTGGGCCCATCTACTTTTATATTTTCATTTATTAATTAATTTGGCCCAACGCTATTTCCCCCGTTTAATACGTTCATTTATTATAATATATGTTGGGCTTAGCCTTTTAAGCCCAACTTAGCCACGTGAAAAAGGGGAGGCTTAAAACGTGATTATATACACAAAAAGGGGAATGTGAACGCATGAACTTGCAACATAACGTTGGAACTACAAAATAGAAACTGGTGTACTTGCATTGTAGTAACATATACTTTGGTCATAAAGCATAAGTGACATGAATCAAACCATGTAAACTTGTAGTTAAGTTAAGAATCTAACTAAATTAGATATCATTATTGACACATAGTCTTAACTACAACATAAACCTATATTTTTACTTAGGCATAATGTCAAACATAAGCAAATCATGTTTATAAAATTACTATATGTTTACAAAGGTGCTTACTTTTGTTACTAATACAAAAGTATAGTTCAACTAGAATTATTCCAACTTAATCATGATTTTTAATCTATTCACATAATCATGGCACAAATATACCCAAACATGAAATCATGGTTTTTGATCTATTCATGTAATCATGGCATAAATATTCCTAAACATGAAATCATGGTTTTTACTTTATTCATGCAAACTTGCAATTGGAATGTAAATCTAACTTAGCTATGTGTCACATATATTATCATATAGTTCTTGTTAACAATATAGGCCTAACATGTTTTTCAATTAGGCATAATACCAAACATAGCCTAGTCATATTCATAAAATTAACATAAGTTCACAAAGAGGCCTACTTTTGTTTCTAATACAAAAGTATGGTTTTATACATAGATCATGATGCCAATTCCAACATAATTTCATATGAATCATAATACCCCAAATTTGATCCAATTACACAAAAAGTAATTTTGTACAAAAATATACATTATGTTGGCATAGTAGCAAAACCACATACTTGCATGAATCTCAATTAAACAACCACAAACATGTAGCTTCAACATGAATTACATACTTGCGAATATCCAATCGTATACTTGCATGAATCTCAAATAAACTACCGCAAACATGTAGTTTTTATCATGAATTACATACTTGCGAATATCCAATCGTTATATCACAACATTCCAAATCGATTATAATCATAGCAACGCACAAATATGAATTACTATCACCACAAATCAAGTATAATTCTCATTTTACACAAATCAAACACAGTTATTTATTCACATCGGAATAGTACTCTACTTACAATCGTGTGACGAATTCTTCAATCCAGGAATCTGTATTCTGGATTTGGAGATGCTATTCCTTTGATGTAGGCGTTGATTTGATTTGGTTAAGTTTAACTTTTAGTTGCTTTATGCTTTAGAGTTTGTCTCCTAATTGTCTTCTCAAATTGGTGGCTACTCCTAGTCATTCCTCAGCAGCATGATGGCCTCATTCTTATTTTTGAATGAATAGATTAGGTAGAGTCTAGGGTCATTTTTATAGAGTTTATGAATTGATTAGGACCGTCGATGTAGCTTGGGTTAATCGTAGCCATTCATTCGAAAGAGAGACCAATCAGGAGCTGACACCTAGCCCTAGTGACAAAGCAAGCTTCAGAAATTCGGACCCAGCACAGACCAGGCCAGCCAGGCCGACCAAGCAGGTCGACCTGCAAGTCGACACCCGTGTCGACTGGGCAGTCGACACGGGGGGGGGGGGGGTGTCGACTGGCAAGTCGACACCCCTGTCGACTTGTCCTGGGCGGGAACTTTCCCGCCCTGCCTCCCTGCGTGTTTGAAATTTGAATCTTCGAGCTGTTTTCGTCTGTTCGAATTTTAAACCTAATTCTGAAACTTCCGGAGGCCATACCTTGGTCATACGGACTCCTATTTTCGAAAACTCGGACTCTATTTCGCGTATTTTTCTGAGACGAACGCAATGGCATATCCCGTTTCCCTTAATTCTTTGATTTGAAATTAATTATACTTTAATTTATGAATTTCACGGTTATAGAATACACGGGGTGTTACAGGCTCCACGAACCGAGGTCTGATCGTGAGTTGTATGGTGAAGCTGGTGTGTCACGAGCAGGTCGTGATCAGGAGGTGTACCACGAACGGGTCATGGTCTGACGGTGTGCCACGATTCGAGGGGGGAGATCCGATTAACGGCGAACCAAGGGTGCACAACGAGCCAAAGAGGATGCACGAGTCGTACTCCGATCGTGTGACGCTTCGTCGCTTTATCCAGGAAATTGCCAGATTACACCCATTCACGTAAACAGGCATAACTTTCAAACCGTAAGTCCGCTTTAGCCAAACCAAAGCAGAAACTGAAGCTAATTTAGAGATCTACAAGATATATTGAGCTCAGCTCCGTAATTGTTGTTTTAGTGCCCAAAAAAGGTCATCTGATAGGATTTTCGGGCCTTTCTTTGTTCATGATGCGACTTTGAGCAAATCGATGCCTATCTTCTGATGTTTTTCTCCATATCCGAGCGCGATGTTATTCAGATATTTAGTGTGACAGGTTTTGCCAAAAAGTGTGTTAACATGTTTGCCCACCAGAACGTATCTTGTAGGTTGAAGGAAGATGTGTTATGGATAATCTGAGAAATCCAAACCCAGAATGCGACGATCACGCCAGATCGTATTAAGGCAAGAAAACCGACGATCACACGGGATCGTATTAAGGCCAGAGAAATCCAAGAAGACCAAGAGTTTGTACCTGCAAGAAGATAAAACAAATCATGCAAGAATATTTCCTAGATGGCCTTACCGGAGTAAATCATCCGAGGAGATGTTAGAGGGGTTCAAAGACGGCCTTACCGGAGTAAGACAACCAAGGAAATGCCATGAAAGTTCCAAGACGGCCTTACCGGAGTAAGACGACCAAGGAAAAGCACATTAAGTTCCAAGACGGCCTTACGGGGTAAGACGGCCAAGGAAAAGCACATGAGAATTTGTTTATACTGGACGGATCCAGTTGGGAGCTGGGGCTCATGTTTGTACTGGATGGATCCAACTGGGAGACAGAGCTTAATGTTTATACTGGACGGATCCAGTTAGGAGCCGGAGCTCAATGTTTATACTGGACGGATCCAGTTAGGAGCCGGAGCTAAATGTTTATACTGGACGGATCCAGTTAGGAGCTGGAGCTCGAGAGTGATCGTTATTGATTCATGAAAGCTAAGCGGCAGCTATTCTAACCCCGAACACGATTGGTGACTATACGTCGGTTCCGTGCGTGTGGACCAATGTTGCCGCGCTTATTACATGCGTTGAAAACAGAGAGGGGTGAGAAGTTGCCTAAAAACCTAAAAACATGAACTACGAACCGGAGTCCGGCAAACTGAGAGGATCCGCTGAGTGGGATCAGTTGATAACAATCCCACGATTGCTCGATCCAGGGTCATTCTCTCTCTGGGGAGTCGGTGGTGGCAACGTAGAGGCAGATGCAGGCGTTGTTGGTTGAATGGCGTACTCGGGTATATCTCCTCGCCTGACCCGATCCTCGATAAGGTCTCACAAATATCTGCAGTTACCAGTGTTATGACCATCCGTGTCATGAAATATGCAATGTCTTCGAGAATTGCGTTGTGCTAGTGTTGGTTCCCTCTTGGGTGGCCTTGGATATGAGGCAGCACCCCATGTATCTACGTAGATATTGCTCCGGGTGTCATTTAGTTTAGTGTATTTGTCGTATCTGGACCCTCTCCGGGGTGGAGCATTACGATCACTCTTTGCATTGGCTGCTCATTTGCCTTTTCCAGAATCAGATGGTTCTCCGTTTTTAAGCATATGGACATCGAGAATGCGTTTCTCCGAAGTTGCATCTTCTTTCTGCAGAAATCTATCTGCCTCAAGGTAGAACTCACTGAGATTTCGTGGTGGATCTCGGTACAAAGACTTTTTGAACTCCGAGTTATCTAGAACGCCGGATATTGCTGCCATCAGTACCATGGATGGTTCAGGGCAATCAACAGATGCTGCTGCAACGTTGAATCTTTCCAGGAATGAATGTAGAGTTTCTCTGGGCATCTTCTTGATTGTAGTAAGTGACAAGACATTCTTGGGTCATCAATGTGAACGAGGGCTTGCTATCCGGTGTTCATCTGATATGGAGCTGAAGTAGATCGCAGTGCATTCCCAAGAGCGAGTAGGTTGCCCACAAATCCAAATGATGCATGAGCCGCTTCTGTGGCCTCGTTTCCAATGACTTGAGCGTTACTCTGGCTTCCATCCATCCGAGCGAAGAATTAGTTGATCATTTTCTGTTGTTTCTGGAGGAGATCATCTTGTCGTGCCATCTTCTCTCTCAGTTCAGTGAGAACTCCGACCATCTCGTCTTTGGTCAAGTATGCAGAAGGATCTCCATGAGAGGAAGCTTCTTTGCTTTCCTCGTTCCTTGTGTCTTTAGCGTCAGCATCATCAACATGAGCAGAAGTTCCAGTCTTCTTCCATTTGTTTGCCATTTATCCAATAGCCAAAAAAATCCAAGCAAAAGTTGAAGTACTCGTGTGCCCCCCACCTGGTGCGCCAAAATGTTAGACCAAAATTTGGACCAAACACCCAAATGCAGATCACAGATCACAGAATGCAGAAAATGATAAATAAGAGGAGAAACACGAGGTTTTTATAGTGGTTCGGCTATAGCTGTAGCCTACGTCCACTTTATAATCTTATTGTTATATTGACAGATTACAAGAATCAGTTATATGCAGACACACAATCCGTGTGTTAATTGAGATTACAAGAGAAGAATTTATGTGTAGAAAGGTGCAAAGTCCTTGCAATCGGTAATGGCAGAGGCTGTCTACATGTAGGAGAAAGTCTCAGCCAAAAAGTCCAAGAGAGTCCCCTTAAAATTCCATGTAGAGGTGTATTTATAGCTGTAGGGAGCTTCTGAGAAGACCGGTTCGCGATGGGGTACGTGGCACCCAATCCGGAAAAGTAGGAGCAAGATGTGGCATGAGAACCAGTCAAAATAGTGCGTGTATCAGCGAGTGCAGGGGTTGGTTCATGTTCATGGGATCAAATCGTGATATGGGCTCCACGAACCGAGGTCTGATCGTGAGCTGTATGGTGAAGCTGGTGTGTAACGAGTTGGTCGTGATCAGGAGGTGTACCATGAACAGATCATGGTCTGACGGTGTTCCACGATCTGAGGGGGGTGATCCGATGAATGACGAACCAAGGGTGCACCACGATCCAAAGAGGATGCACGAGCCGTACTCCGATCGTGTGACGCTTCGTCGCTTTATCCAGTAAATTGCCAGATTTCACCCATTCACGGAAACGGGCGTAACTTTCAAACCGTAACTCCAATTGAGCCAAACCAAAGCTCAAACTGAAGCTAATTCAGATATCTACAAGAGTTACATAGCATAGCTTTGTAATTGCTATATTAAGGCCCAAAAAAGGTCGTCTGATAGGAGTTTCGGGCCTTTCTTTGTTCGTGATGCGACTTTGACAAAATCGCTGCCTATCTTTTGATGTTGTTCTCCATATCCGAGCGCGATGCTATTCAGATATCCATGTTTCCTCTTGTTTATCATTTTCTTCATTCTGTGATCTGTGATCTGCATTTGGGTGTTATGCCCAGATTTTGGTCTAACAGAAACCAATATTTGAAAAGAGATTTGAACCTAGCAAAATTTTAAAGGAAATTAAAAGCGAGTTTTGCAATGATTGAAATGAAGCATAAGAGTTATGTGAAAATTCTGAATAGAAGTATAAATAGAATTTGGGTTTAAGATATTATTTATAAGTACAGAATCAAACAGATTTGATTATATAAAAGAAATATATTCACGATTTAAGTGAATAATAGTTTAAAGTAAATATTTTGCAAATGAAATATCCATAAAGGAAATTTAGATTTGAAGTATGAATCCAAATTGGAACTTGAATAGAAAAAAAAAATGGATAATCATTTAAAATAAAAACGATGAGTTTGTTCCAAAATTTGGAATATAAAATAAAGTGTGATAACGCTTGGTAGAATGACATGGTTATAAAGGAATAAAGGAAAGATTTGGAAAAAGTAAATTCAAAAGTGAATTAACCTGAAATGGTAGATAAATTCCGAAGTTCGAAATATAAAATGAATATAGATTATTCGAGAGAAAGTTATTTATTGGAATTCGATTATATCGAATTTAGGGAAGTAGTTATTTTTATTTCTGTTTTGAATCAAATTTAATTATTAAATTATTTAATTATTTACTTATTAATTTATTTGTTGAAATTAATAAGTACAAGTTATATTTATATAAACCAGATATTTGGGAACACTGATTATAACGCTGTCGTTATAACAAATGTTATATAAATCTAAACAGGGATTTTAACGCTACTATAAAATAAATGTTTTATAAATCAAATACTTGGAAACAATGATTATAATGCTACTGTTATAATCAATGTTTTTTGGTAAAAGAAGTAGATTCTTAGATAGAATTCGAGAGTTGCATAAGCAATGTTTTGACTGGAATTTGAAGTTGTGAGCCTTGTCTATTTCGAAGTTGAGAATGATGTTCAGTTATGGTTTGAGAGGTAATTATACCCCAACTTGATTGACTTCACGATTGACTAAGAAATGGTTAAGGTTCGGTAGTGAAGTTGGGTTAGAGATACAATTAGTAAGTGAATAATTAATGTGTTGAGTTATAATAACGATGTTTTATATAACATCGGTTAAATTCGAATAAATAGAATTTGGAATTACTTTCCAAATAAAATTAGATATATTTTCTTAGTATAGAAATTGAAATGATGTGGTTAATGGGAAGTTTAAAAATGGAGATTGGAAATGTTTTCCAATGTAAATAACGTATATCTTCTAATATAGAAGAATAGAAATGTGTAATGATGGAAATATTTTTGTCAACATCAATAGTGTATATTTTCTAGAATATGGAAAAATAGAATGTATAATATTTAAAATGATTCGAAGAAATTGTGAAAAGGCTAAGTGGGTTTAAAAAAATACCGGGGTAAAGATATTAATAGGAATTGAGAAATGGTAATTTAATATGAAATTAAATGAAAATGGGACAGTGTTGCTTGATGATTGATCGATAGAATTTCCGTTTGGAAATAGGACCATTGATTGTATGGATGTTCCTTTGATAGCTAAATCACCGACTATCAAGGTTTTAGTTATTTTATACCTCCGTTGTCGATATAGAGAGACCGGGATCAGATTTATTATCTGAAAACCACTCCGTACGGGCATAAGCATTACGAATCAACTTATGCTGAAGATGATCGAAGACGGAGGAAAGTGCAAGGTTCATTCTGTTAATCCTAGGTAGAAATTGCCCAAGGTAGATTAATAGAACGGTGCCTTCAGTTTATCCAGTCCCAGTACAACATATATGGACGAATGTCCTACTACGTGACATTCCAAGTAAACGATGGCAAGATGTGCTGAAAGATAATCGTGACCTCAAGCCTCATCACCCGGGAAATGACAAAAATTGGGCAGGCAACATGGCCATGTGGGTCATTCCCATTAGGAGTATCATGACCTGATCTAGAGAAAATTCATTTGCTTTTTATTCTATTCGCTGATGTATGCTTTCGAAAACGGTTGCTAATCACAACCGTTGGGGATAATATGCTCGATACACTCAAGTTAAATGAGTGGTCAGCCATGTGTGGGCCGGGTTGTAAGACGTTCTTGTTGAACCCAAAGTATTCCCCTCTAGAGATACACTATCGGAAGGTGGTTCCATACCTTGTCATGTTGGAAATCCAATCTCCAACAAGCGCCTTTCGGTTTTCGATTTTATATTATATATGGAGCGTGAAATGCAAGAGTTCCACTAGATTCTATTTATTTGATGTAGACACTATTATAATATCATTGGATTTGATATCAAAAATATTTTTGGTCTTCGTAAGGTAAAAACCATCCGCGTTTATGTGTGGATTGGTCTTACGATTATAATTTCTTTCGAAAGGATTTTGAAAGTTAAACAGATGGTTGGAGTTTACTCACACCAGTCCCATGATTGAACCATAGTTTATTTTGTTTGTTTTCCCTACACTCTTGGGTGCCCAAATTTGTACGGGCAGTCAAGTAGTCGGGATTTAGGAGGCTTCACCAGTTAGCTATAGACTATCATATATTCCGTTGTATACCATGTTTGTATCTAGAAATAGGTGTTTATATCTGTTCCAGAAATATATGTTGTGCTCGGATGATGGTATGTATATAAAGTTACTGAATTGTATTTCAAAGTCTATGTTACCTAATATGTTTAATCCGTTCCACTGCAAGTTTGTGATCTTTGTTTTCTTCTATTCTAATATTTCTTTCTTACTGTTTCTCATCCTCTAACTTCTTTCTAATAATAATTCATATTTCTGTGCAATGTGGGTTGGACATGTGGTGTTATCAGTCGACTCAAAGGGTACGGAAATTCGGGCCATTACATTTGGTATCAGAGCCGATGGTTGAGTAGTAACCTTGGCTCTGTGGCATAACTCAATAGAGATGGGGTTAGTAATACTCTAAATTAAGTTATTTATGAGCGCGTATTTGTAGATTTGATATAAAAATGTTTAATATTGTGTTGAGTGGTTTATGAATTCTGGTCGATACAGGATGTACAACTGTATCGATAGGCATTTCTAAACTCTCGAACAAAGCAATTCGATACAGTATTATTTTGAAATGGGTAAATGAAATAATTTTTCCTAAAAATTATTTTGATATAAAAGGAATAATTTCTGAATATTATATATGAATGTGTTGATTGTTATTGTAATCAAATGGAATTATAAAATATGGAAATGGCTACAAAATTTATATACAGATAATGTATACAAATGAGATAAACCAAGATCAAGTTCAAAACAGAATTGGAATTTAAATTCCAGGTGTTTAGAAAATATTTTTTCAAATATAATAAAGTAATATAACATTACTTTAAAGTATATTTGAATAAGAACGGTTTAAATGTATTTTTAAAGGGATTAAGCACTGAAATCACTTCAGTGGTGAGGAAATAATTCTGATAATGGATCGCGACATTATTGGTATTCATTTTCGAGTTTCTAAGTGATGGATTGCTGCCATAGTAGATTTATTAACGGAAATTTGTTTGAGAGAGGCAAAGTTGTTTTAGAAATTCAAATGGTTTGAGTTGGATTGATTATAAGTATGTGTATAAAAATATATATGATTTCAAACCAATGTAAAATAAAAACAGGAATTTTGAAATTTGAAATTTAAATTTAACTTGTATAAGTTGAATAGATTGGAATGGTAAAAATTTATCAAATGAATTGAAATTTAACTTAAGTTAAGATTAATAAAATTGGATTGGATTAAAAATTATTCCGAATGAAAATAAATAAAGATAAATGTTGAGATTCGAATTATTAATATGAATTCGACTTATGAATAAGCAAGTTGAATATATATTGGATGTTGTTAATTGAAATTGTATTGTGATAAATTTGGATTCAAGTATAATAAGTGGATTGACTTAAATAGAATTCGAATTGATAGAATGGAAGTGAGCTAATCAGAAGTTGATTAGAGAGTTAAAAACTGGAAGTTGGATTAATTCGAAACCAACTGGAAATGGATATATGCTGAGCAGATATTGAATGGAAGCTAATGCAAGAGATATAATTTATGCCCAACAAAAAGGTACACAATAAAAATATTACTTGGGTTTGAGGGTTTTTTAAGCCTATGGGGCAAGCCGCTGGGATTTTTGATTTTCTTTTGGATTGGAGAAGGCCTAAAAAGGCGAGTTGAGGTTGTATCGATTGAGCCGTGCCAAGGAGATACTGGCGAAATTTTTCGAAAATTTAAAGAGTTAGAAAAATTTCATGAAATTTTTTGATAAATTAAAATCGAGTTGCTAATTGTAATTGAAATAAGAAAACCAGAATTGTCTAATAAAATTTCCAGTGGAATAATGAAGTTGATAAATGGACTTAAACCAATTGGAATGGGCATGGATATGCAGAGGAGCATATGGATTGAAGACACGAAAGTGTTGATGGATTATCCAAAAATGGTGGACAGATCATTTGGAAAGAATTATGAATGGTCGAGTATTGGTATGAGAATTCGAAGGTGGGGTAAGAAATGGGTTGTGGAGATATGGAGTATAAGATTACAACTAAGTAGGTTATGAGGAGTTAGAGTTATAGCATTTTTACTGCTTAACAATTTCGAGGACGAAATTATTTTAAGTGAGGAGGAATGTAACGACCCTGATTTTTAGTGATGTATTTTTAATTTAATTTATTAAATTTTACTATAATTTTTATTTTGGAAAATAAGTAACTTTTTGTTTAATGAAATCTACACTCCATATTAACCTTTCTGGAATTTTATAGAATAAGTAAATTTATCTGTTCTATTATAGTTTTAAAATTCAAACACATTGCTCGTCACAAAGCTATTTTTATTTTTATTGTTTGAAGTCTGTAAGCGAATGGAGTAGCCAGTTACACAAACTGTATAGTTCAACAACATATTTGATTAAACAAATAAATTAAAATTTCCACCTTGCCATGTACACTTCAACAAGCATTCTCTCTTAACCATTCTATTTCAACCGTGCATCCCAAGTCATCCTAAACAGTGGGTACCAAGTCAACACCTACCATGTCTGCTAATCCATCTCATTTTCGTGGGTACCAAGCTACTCAAATATATAAAATAAACAAGCCCATCCTTCTTCATTTTGTTTCGCTT
This sequence comes from Allium sativum, assembly GCA_030737875.1. Lineage (NCBI taxonomy): Eukaryota > Viridiplantae > Streptophyta > Magnoliopsida > Asparagales > Amaryllidaceae > Allium > Allium sativum. The sequence continues at coordinate 1,024,583,168 of CM060924.1, forward strand.
CAGAAAACACGAAACTCCTTCCTCAAAAAAAATTATCACACCTTCTAAATTCAATATAAAATCGAAAAGCAGTTCAAAAATTTCATCTGCGAGTTGCGAAATTCTCTTTACTTGTATGATATTGTTACAAGGTGCGATTATATTTCTAGTGTTGTTCGAATGTTATAGCGAATTGGGGATCAAAAATTCTTAGAGAGGTTGAAGTTTAAGCTTACGAATTGCGTTTGTATTCGAGATAAGGGTGGAAAGTAGTTGATATTGATGAATTTTAGGGTGTTCGAAGACAGAAAGATACATTGATTTCATCTGTACTGCGTATGGAGGTTAGGGCGCAGTCAGAAGCTTTTGTCACTGTTGGTGACGAAGTGAGTCACAAGGGTGGTCCGAGGTTGTTGTTGGGTCAAAGGCGTGCATGAAGGGGGAGTTGCGACGGTCTATAAGTCGTGGAGGAGGCGTTTTGAGTTGAACTAGTGAAGGTGAAGGATCGCTACATCGTGCTGAAGCCTGGTGGAGCTGTGTTCGAAATAGGAAGAGTATATTGAACTGTGGAATTATCTAGTGATCTCAGCGATTTTAGAAGGGCCAATGACGTGAGGTCTGGTCATTGAGGAAGGTGTGGCTAGGCAAGCCGAGTGAAAGTGTGATGATGTTGTCGTTTAGATGGTTTTTGTAACACTCCATGTCCATTAATGTCACTCACGAAGGGAATGCATTAACTTCCATGGAGGTTATAAGTGAATATAGAACAGAAAAATTACAACAAGACAGATAGTAAATAGTACTTGGAATTCTAAAACTTCATTTTATTGCAGCGGAAATTAAACATGTTTGTTACATCATAAAACCATTGATCACAACCAAGTACAATATCCGTCTTCATAAAAACAAAATACATAATCCCATTACATAAATAGCCATTAAAAAGATAACAAGCTGGACTTTACTTCAACGGTCCAAGCTTTCCAAAGAGAGATGAAGCAATCCAATTAAACTCCACTAGAGCTAGGCCCAACCTGAGGACCTGGAGGGGGAAAAAGGATAGAAATGGAGGGGGTCAGACATAAAGTCTGGCGAGTATGATAATTCTAACAATACTATTATCAAAATAACTAGACTAAGGCATAAGCTGGAAGACAAGTAAATGTCTATGAACTATTAGGTATGGAATGAGCAGATAAAGATAACATTTAAGATAACGTTAAAGATAACGGTAAAGGCACACCTAATTACTAACGAATAATTACTTCACTGCACCGCACATTACTACACTGTACCACACATTACTACACTGCACCACACCAGTCACCCTATTGTTTGATCCCACTTGCTTCACACAGAAACTTTATAAATAGCCTTACGTACCCCTAGCTGACTACATAGCTGCCTTCTGCCCCTATCTCCACTAGGTGTACCCCACTACCCACTTTCGATCGGCTCCCTACTCGTAGATACCCGTGCTGGCCCCAGAGTGGGGTGTATCACTCCCCTAAAGTGGCAACCCGATACAACTTGAGAATGCACGGCTTATACCTACACGATGCAACAACGTCTTATCTACCAGCCCGGGTCCACACACGCATATGAAACCCGTTGGACTTGCGTTGCCACCGCTCCCCGTTTTGACCTCTTATAGTCGAACCCATCATGCGTGTCCCGTCCTCGACTTGGGTCGAGCCCACAAAGATACGTTTGGGATACTGGTCGAAATGGGCCCCCACAAGCTACCCACCTAAGCTTGTCACTAATATATCCCACTTAATCCTCTTAGTCATGTTCATTTACATGTTTGTTTGGTTAAGTCTTACTAATCGTGTTTCACATGCCACTAAGGGCACCCATTATATTCCTCATGCCACCCAAGGCACCTACTTAACCCCCATGTCCCACCTTACATGTTTATCTGGTTAAGTATTTCTTAATTCATTCAGGCCATAACCTCATAAAGACCTCTCACATTAGACTGGCATTTATGGCAGCTGGATTTGCCAGGCGGGTCCGGGCAGTCTTACACCATAAAAGAGTCTAACCTCGTGTCTTTACAACCGTTATGCTTTAGTTTAGGCCTAGGACCTCTCACATTGGGCTGACATTTGTGACCACTGGATTTGTCGGGCGGGTCCGGGCAGGTTTACATCACAAACGAGTCCAACCTCGTGTCCTAAGCATTGATTAACACTTAAATTCTTTTACCCTAGTTTTAATAATTCCCTATTCAAATTATTAATTAAGTCAACTTTTAATGATGTCCATAATTAACTCAATTATGGCCATCCACTTATGGCATGCAAAATCATATCAATTGCACCCCAACTTTTTAATATTAAATCCTTAATATTACCCCTACCCCACGTTTATACGTTCGCTTATTCAACGCATAATATAGGCTAGAATTTAGAGTCTAACACCTAGCACAAAGATAAATTATCAAAACATATAGACAATTAAAATAAATCTAATCATAATAGGGGTGAAACTTGCATAAACTACACATGTTAAGGATCAAAAGATGTCAACTTGTTAATTGTCTCAATTTACGTGATATGATCATAGCCCTAATCTATACATAAACTTGCATATGGGGTTTTTAGGCAACATAATGATGGTGTGAACTAGAAAAGGATATCACATATGTCATAGCATAATTCTAGATGTCATAATAGATGTCTTGGCATATGTTCATAACTTTTCTAATCAATCTAACTTGCATATGTGACTTGTCATATAGATCAACATAACCCAAACAGGATGATTTAATTAATATGAACTAACTAGCATAGATGGTAACATCATGGCTGTAATATCCAGTATTTTCCGACCTTTTATTTGAAATATTTATTTAATTTGGTTTGAATTTAAATGATAGGATTTGACCATTTTCAATTGAATATTTAAAATTATGTGAATAACATAATTTATATAGTTTTATATGAAGCAGTAGGTATACCGTATTTGGGCATTTACGATTATAATAATGTATTTTTAGTTAATTGAATTATTTAGGAATTTATTTATATTTATTCATAACGACATACCAATTTTTATTTCGATTTTTGTGTGTGAGTTACGATACAAAAATATTGGTTAATGATGAAAGAACGATATAAGAGTATAATTTGAATAACGAGTAAAACTAAGTTTACTTGTGGAAATTTAAATTACTTACAAGACTTTAACATGAAAACTTGTACCAAATCTTGTCCAAAACCAAATGTACAAAAGAATCTCTTTTAAAACTTTAAGTCAGCATGCCTTATCTCTTCTTTGAAACAGTGAAACGTAAATAAAACCATAGTCACAGATAGGCATATCTAAAGAAAAGCCAAACAGTACAAGAACAGCTAAGCAAAACCAGATATATGTATGTATATTCATCAAATCTATACAATACTATAAATAATTGAATACATTGATACATGAAGTCAAATTCCTATACAACCTATATTGTACTTGAACCCTATATCTTTTTACAATTTAAAATATCTGTACTAAGGAAACAAGTCAGAGCCTCCATTCCAAATGAACAGCTCGAGCATTTGGTGTATCTTTGAGCAAAGTAGGACATGAAAATCCAACACTTTCTGCTAAGCATCACACAAGCATTAGACGTTCCATCACAGCCTCACAGAGTTCGATCATAGCTGGAAGAAAGAGGGAAAAATCACCTATAAATAGCTAATATGAATATGCATAGTAGGAGCAGGTAGAAAATAGATAAAAGATACAGCTAAGATCAGACTACATATAGCTAAATCTATGTGTATCTTTACACACCAAATCTACCAATAAATAACTAAGCTAGCATGTGACAGATAAAGGGGAACAGCTAAGAAAAACATGGTAAGAACAACTAAGGAAATTGACAGTACATAGCTAAGAAAGAAAAAAAATATGTGAATGTACACCATCAATCAAAGCATGATAGATTTCCATCTTGTTCAGTCGTATGCGTATCTCAGTTAGGACCTGGAAAGGGAAAGGAGAAGAGAAAAATACAGCTACTAATAGCTAATAGATAAATATATTTAAAAGTTGAAAGTTTTGAAAGGGAAAAATAAATGAATTCAACAGCTAAGATCTATGCAAATCAGTAATAGGCACAGCTATAGAACAGTGAAGGGTATAGTATAATAAGAACAGGTATATGAGATCAAATTGATACATATATCCTCCATCAAATCTATATACCAAACCTGTACCACGTTGAAACAACAAAGCAAAACAGCTAAGTATATATATAGTTGTTTCTGTCTAAAATCTGAAATTTTCAAATTTAACAAGACAGTACGAACAAGAGTCATCGTCTACAGTATGGGTTAACAGTTAAATCCCATAGCTACATCTTTCCTAGACAAGACTAAACAATTCACAATATACGGTTCACCAAATCTATACAGGAGCAGTTCGATATTAGCATATTTCGATCAGAGACAGTACAAATCTATCACAAAAACTGCCGTTCTTCGTTCCATCAATAACAGTGATGATACAACTAAGATAGAAGACGTAAGCACCTAGGGTTAGACACAACTAAGTCTAAGAAATCTATGATTCAAAATCACAGTAAAACCGCAAGTATAAATAAGCATGTCTCAGAACAGACCAGATGAACACAAGCAAAAGGTAAAACCGAAAGAAATCAAAACAGAAAATTTATTTGAGTAAAACACTTAGCTTTGTCGTGGTGGTATGGGTTCGGCCTGGGCTTGAGGATCGAAGGATGGAAGGAAGGGGTGGAGGGACAAGGCTCGGGTCGAAGTACTGTTGGCGGCGACGAATCCTTGAGCAGCTGCCATCGACCGATGAATTAGGGAGTAGGGTTTCGTTCTTTGAGTTTTTGTGGCGGCTACGATTGTGATGAATGAAAGGGGGGAGGCCGATGTCTTAGGGTTTTAAACGGATGAAAGGGTTGCGGGCCTGGTATGATTCAAGTTGGCTGGACAAGGTAAGCGAGGCCCAATTTTTATTTTGCTTAGTTAAGGTTTTATAAAACTTTAAATACTGATTTCGAATGCTCACGAAATCAGATTCAGACGAAACGAAAAACACCGAAATCCTGAAGACGAGTACGACACGATGGATTAGGACTAAGCAAGGCAGGCAACAACTGGATTTTTTTTCAAATAAATTAAACGTAGTTTAATTCGACTGAAATGGGCTGATATATCGACGAACCAATCCAGGTGAGTTAATTCTCACACCTTCTGGAATACTGTGATGTGGTACATTCACAGTTAAATATATTTTACAGTTTACAGTTTAAATTGGCTGATTGATGCGTTGGATGCAAATTGGTTGTTATCTTCGGGTTGATTGCAGTTGATAATTTATATAACTCGTATATTGCTATCAAATGACATCTGTGATGCAGAGAAGGACAGGTTGGAGGAATCCGACCGGATTCCTCAAATAAACTGTATTTTGGGTTTTGTGCATATATATGAACTGTTTACCCTGACTGACACCAAACCCTGTTTGTATGTCGATGGTTGAATACATATTCACCTGTGTTGTGTTCAGAATCAACCGACAGCGTTGATTTGGTCATTGGCAGCGAATGGTCCAAATGTGTTGTTTCTGACGTTAGTTGACCATTCGATGAATCTACGCAGTTTAAAGATTATAAATTATTTTATAATTGAAATAAAGTTTCAAATAAATGCTATAAAGAACTTAAAAGGGAATTTATAAAATATATTTTAACTGAGTTTTCAAAGGGTTTATTTAAAGGGTTTATAGTAGTTTGACAGCAGAGAAAAACCCAAAGTTTTACCTACGGGTTGGTTAATTAGACAAATTGTTTTTAAACAATTGATTCTTAATCAATTAGGTTATTTGATTAATTTAAGAAAAGGGAAATGACAAAGGGAATTCAGTTAACTGTTAACTGATATATATACGGTTGGTAAAATCCACCGTTTTGGGTAAAATGAACAAAGGGATAGATATTGATTAAAATATTCATTGAAGTGTAACGAGTAGGGGTAGATATGAGTGAGTCTTAGATTAACTGTAATCTAAAGAAAATATTGAACTGGTTATTGTTAATAACCTTAATTATTTTTGAATAAGCTTGTAAAAGTAATAATAATCCTACTTTTGATCCGGGCAAAGTTAACTATATTTTTATGGTTAATGGAAAAACTAATTATCCTTTTGATTTAAGATGATTTAAAGTAGTGAATTCAATTTAAAGTCGAGTAAGAAATAATTAGTTGGAGATGAATTCGATTAAGAGAATATAGAGTGATTTGTGACCCAAGTGTTCGACAAACTTGGTAGATGAAATTTGGAAGTAAGCATAAAGATTTAAATAAGGTTTTTACTTAATATTTCAAATTAAGTAAGGCGAATTCGAATTGGAATGATACTTTAAAGGGGTTAAGTGATGAGATATTCGAACAAGGATTTCAAATGCAAGAAAAGGTTTTGTAAACCAGATTTGAAATCAAGATTTAAAACGAGGTTTAGTATCGATGGTTGGGTGATAAACTAGTATTATTCTGAAGTAGGAACGGGTTGATCAAGGTCTGAGAGGTAACTAAAATACCCCAACTTGATTGGCTCCACTATTATCAAGGAATAGTACTAGCTTGGGACAAGTGAAGTGTTGAGATTGGTTTTACCTTACGAGGGATAGTGAACTCTGATGCGAGGTCTTACATATAAATAATATTACAATATTAGTTTCAAAGGAAATAAGAATATTGATTTCAAAATTTTATCAAACATATCGTTATTCAATTAGCGTTGATCGAATATTGTATTTGAGATAGTATTAGTCAAACCAAGTTGTTCAGTATAGAAGTTTCCATTTCGTGCGACTGCTAGCGTAATTCGCAGGGCTGCAGATAGCCTACGGCGGTCGGATGTTTCCTGAGGGAATCAGGCGTAACCATTGTGATCGCTGCGATCTAGAGTCGAGCGAATGGAGTTAAGTCGAATATTAGATAATCAATCGAAGTAGTCAAATCAAGTTAGTCCAGTTGAGTTAAATAAGTCGAGTGGGTCTAGTTAGAGTTAATCAATCAGAGTAAATCAGTCAAAGTTAGTCAGAGGGGATTTTGTTAAATATATTTTAAAGAGGTCAAGTCGTGTCAAGTGCTGAATCAGCAAACTGATGTTATTCACACCTTTGTTATTCGATAGTTAAATCACCGACTATCGAAGTTGACCAATACGCTTGTTGGTATGGAAAGTCCTGGATCGAATCATATTCGAAAACCATTCCAGCCAACAAATACATGAAGATGGTAACTAGAGATGGAGCATTGAAGACTGTGGATCTTCATAAACGGAAGGACTACTAATAATCTCTGGTTTAGCGGCCAGAGATAAACTGTGGTTCTGTCGTGGTTGGAATCTACAAGTTGCAAGGACTTCTCGCTGCTGATCCATGGGGTGATTCCTATATGAGATGCAGTAGGAGAGTACCTTCGGTTCATCCTGTTCCTGGATGACTTGTATGGACGGATGTCTGACAGAGTATTTCCAAAGGAATTACATGTGTTGATTTGTCCAAACGTACCATAATTGATGGCGGAGAAATGGTTATTCTCTAGCCAGATGACTAGAGTATTTTTGTGGACGTCAATCAAGTGTGATCTGGCGGATCTGACGATGTGGCATTCAAAGTGAATGATGACCAGATGTTCTAGAGATAAAGTTCTAGCCTCAAGCCTCATCAACCGGGAAATGACAGAAATCGGGCAGGCAGCATGGCTATGTGGGTCTCTCCCATTAGGATGTATGATCACCTATCTAGAGAAATTCCTATTGCTTCTTTATCTATTCGATGCTGACCCTATTCGGGTGGCGGTTGCTGATCCCAACCGTCGGTGATATACATTCGATACACTCAAGCGAAATGAGTGGTCGGTCATGTGTGGGCCGGGTTGCAAGACGTTCTTGTTGAACCCAGTGTATTCGCCTCTAGAGATACACGTTCGGAAGGTGGTCCCATACCTTGTCAAGTTGGAAAGCCAATATTCAATAAGCGCCCGCAGTTTTTGATCGTATACTATATATGGGGAGCGTGAGATGCAAGCGTTCCTCTAGATTGATATTTACTTGTATTTAGACATTATGATAATATCAGAATAAGTTATGATTTCAAAAATGTTTGGGTTATAGTAAGGTAAAAACCGTCCGTGTTTATGTGTGGACTGGTCTTACTATTATCCTTTGATTTCGAAAGGATTTTCCAAAGTTAAACCAGTTGTTTGTTTGTGAATTTATCACTGATAGTATTCCAGACTGACCCGGTGTATTTTGTTTTAAATCAAATGTGCTCGGGTCAGACCAAGCATATTTCCAGGTTAGGTTTCGCATGGAGTTTCAGGAGCTAGAAGCAGGCGGCTTCACCGTTAGATATACCAAGTTATTTCCGCTGTGACTGATACATGTTGTACTCTGATGATTGGTATGTATACAAAGTTCTTTTGTATAAAGAGATTTGTTATATTATATTTTATTCGTTCCGCTGTGAGATTTTGATGTGTTCTTCTTCTTTCTTCTGTTCTAATATTTCTTTCTTTCTATTCTCACCTTCTAACTTCTTTCTCATGACAATCTGGGGGTTCGATACTTTGGTTTTTGGCAAGTGATATGAGTTTATGTATTGTTGTCGAGAACCCGATTGTCGCTCTTTTCCCCGGGTCGTTACAGTGGTATCAGAGCTATTGGTTTAGAGATAACCTTGGCTCTGTGGTGTAACTCAATAGAGATAGGGTTAGTAACAACCTAGATTGAGTTGAGTGTATGTATATGAGAGAGCGTATTTGTAACTTGATATAAAATTTGTTTTATATTGTGTTGGCTTGGCTGTTGAGTAGTTTATAAATTCTGGTCGAATCGTGGGACGCCACGACATCGATAGGAGTTTCTAAACACTTGAACAGAAGAATTGACATAATATTGTTTTGAAAGGTGGGTAAATGAAATAATTTTGCCCAAACCATATTTTTGTATAGAAAAGAAATAATTTTATGAAATTATTGAAGCATTGATTGATTTGAATTAAACTTAACTGGGTTAAGTGGAATTAAATTTATAAGTAATAATGGTGTTGAAAATAAATTAAGGAATAATGTTGAAAGTAAATAACGTTGATTTGGAATTTGGAAATTTGATTAATAATAATTAAGAAGAAATCAATTGGAAATAAATTGGTTGATATTCAAATATGTTGAATTAAATAGTAGTATTGAATGTGGATTCAGTTGGATTGATTTATTGGTTGTGCCCTGGTTGTTGATTGATTTCTGTTTGTTAGATTGGTTGAATATATTTCATCCATGGATTAATAAAGAATTAAATAAACTGAAAGCCCTGAAAATGAATTTCAGTATAATGTAGTTGAAATGAAACTGCATATAAGTTGAAACTAAACGGTTCAGCTCTGTATTTGCAAAGGAATTGGTAAGCACCAGTTTGATTTTGAAAATCCATAAAGTTACACTAGTCAATAAATGAAGTATTATTTAAAATTTTTGGGATTCGCAACAATTTTCTTGCCTTAGCAATTTCGAGGACGAAATTATTTTAAGGGGGGAAGAATGTAATATCCCGTATTTTCCGACCTTTTATTTGAAATATTTATTTAATTTGGTTTGAATTTAAATGATAGGATTTGACCATTTTCAATTGAATATTTAAAATTATGTGAATAACATAATTTATATAGTTTTATATGAAGCAGTAGGTATACCGTATTTGGGCATTTACGATTATAATAATGTATTTTTAGTTAATTGAATTATTTAGGAATTTATTTATATTTATTCATAACGACATACCAATTTTTATTTCGATTTTTGTGTGTGAGTTACGATACAAAAATATTGGTTAATGATGAAAGAACGATATAAGAGTATAATTTGAATAACGAGTAAAACTAAATTTACTTGTGAAAATTTAAATTACTTACAAGACTTTAACATGAAAACTAGTACCAAATCTTGTCCAAAACCAAATGTACAAAAGAATCTCTTTTAAAACTTTAAGTCAGCATGCCTTATCTCTTCTTTGAAACAGTGAAACGTAAATAAAACCATAGTCACAGATAGGCACATCTAAAGAAAAGCCAAACAGTACAAGAACAGCTAAGCAAAACCAGATATATGTATGTATATTCATCAAATCTATACAATACTATAAATAATTGAATACATAGATACATGAAGTCAAATTCCTATACAACCTATATTGTACTTGAACCCTATATCTTTTTACAATTTAAAATATCTGTACTAAGGAAACAAGTCAGAGCCTCCATTCCAAATGAACAGCTCGAGCATTTGGTGTATCTTTGAGCAAAGTAAGACATGAAAATCCAACACTTTCTGATAAGCATCACACAAGCATTAGACGTTCCATCACAGCCTCACAGAGTTCGATCATAGCTGGAAGAAAGAGGGAAAAAACACCTATAAATAGCTAATATGAATATGCATAGTAGGAGCAGGTTGAAAATAGATAAAAGATACAGCTAAGATTAGACTACACATAGCTAAATCTATGTGTATCTTTACACACCAAATCTACCAATAAATAACTAAGCTAGCATGTGACAGATAAAGGGGAACAGCTAAGAAAAACATGGTAAGAACAACTAAGGAAATTGACAGTACATAGCTAAGAAAAAAAAAATATGTGAATGTACACCATCAATCAAAGCATGATAGATTTCCATCTTGTTCAGTCGTATGCGTATCTCAGTTAGGACCTGGAAAGGGAAAGGAGAAGAGAAAAATACAGCTATTAATAGCTAATAGATAAATATATTTAAAAGTTGAAAGTTTTGAAAGGGAAAAATAAATGAATTCAACAGCTAAGATCTATGCAAATCAGTAATAGGCACAGCTATAGAACAGTGAAGGGTATAGTATAATAAGAACAGGTATATGAGATCAAATTGATACATATATCCTCCATCAAATCTATATACCAAACCTGTACCACATTGAAACAACAAAGCAAAACAGCTAAGTATATATATAGTTGTTTCTGTCTAAAATCTAAAAAGCTGAACAATTATGGTGAACAGAGAAAAAAATCTGAAATTTTCAAATTTAACAAGACAGTACGAACAAGAGTCATCATCTACAGTATGGGTTAACAGTTAAATCCCATAGCTACATCTTTCCAAGACAAGACTAAACAATTCACAATATACGGTTCACCAAATCTATACAGGAGCAGTTCGATATTAGCATATTTCGATCAGAGACAGTACAAATCTATCACAAAAACTGCCGTTCTTCGTTCCATCAATATCAGTGATGATACAACTAAGATAGAAGACGTAAGCACCTAGGGTTAGACACAACTAAGTCTAAGAAATCTATGATTCAAAATCACAGTAAAACCGCAAGTATAAATACGCATGTCTCAGAACAGACCAGATGAACACAAGCAAAAGGTAAAACCGAAAGAAATCAAAACAGAAAATTTATTTGAGTAAAACACTTAGCTTTGCCGTGGTGGTATGGGTTCGGCCTGGGCTTGAGGATCGAAGGATGGAAGGAAGGGGTGGAGGGACAAGGCTCGGCTCGAAGTACTGTTGGCGGCGACGAATCCTTGAGCAGCTGCCATCGACCGATGAATTAGGGAGTAGGGTTTCGTTCTTTGAGTTTTTGTGGCGGCTACGATTGTGATGAATGAAAGGGGGGAGGCCGATGTCTTAGGGTTTTAAACGGATGAAAGGGTTGCGGGCCTGGTATGATTCAAGTGGGCTGGACAAGGTAAGCGAGGCACAATTTTTATTTTTCTTAGTTAAGGTTTTTTAAAACTTTAAATACTGATTTCGAATGCTCACGAAATCAGATTCAGACGAAACGAAAAACACCGAAATCCTGAAGACGAGTACGACACGATGGATTAGGACTAAGCAAGGCAGGCAACAACTGGATTTTTTTTCAAATAAATTAAACGTAGTTTAATTCGACTGGAATGGGCTGATATATCGACGAACCAATCCAGGTGAGTTAATTCTCACACCTTCTGGAATACTGTGATGTGGTACATTCACAGTTAAATATATTTTACAGTTTACAGTTTAAATTGGCTGATTGATGCGTTGGATGCAAATTGGTTGTTATCTTCTGGTTGATTGCAGTTGATAATTTATATAACTCGTATATTGCTATCAACTGACATCTGTGATGCAGAGAAGGACAGGTTGGAGGAATCCGACCGGATTCCTCAAATAAACTGTATTTTGGGTTTTGTGCATATATATGAACTGTTTACCCTGACTGACACCAAACCCTGTTTGTATGTCGATGGTTGAATACATATTCACCTGTGTTGTGTTTAGAATCAACCGACAGCGTTGATTTGGTCATTGGCAGCGAATGGTCCAAATGTGTTGTTTCTGACGTTAGTTGACCATTCGATGAATCTACGCAGTTTAAAAATTATAAATTATTTTATAATTGAAATAAAGTTTCAAATAAATGCTATAAAGAACTTAAAAGGGAATTTATAAAATATATTTTAACTGAGTTTTCAAAGGGATTATTTAAAGGGTTTATAGTAGTTTGACAGCAGAGAAAAACCCAAAGTTTTACCTACGGATTGGTTAATTAGACAAATTGTTTTTAAACAATTGATTCTTAATCAATTAGGTTATTTGATTAATTTAAGAAAAGGGAAATGACAAAGGGAATTCAGTTAACTGTTAACTGATATATATACGGTTGGTAAAATCCACCGTTTTGGGTAAAATGAACAAAGGGATAGATATTGATTTAAATATTCATTGAAGTGTAACGAGTAGGGGTAGATATGAGTGAGTCTTAGATTAACTGTAATCTAAAGAAAATATTGAACTGGTTATTGTTAATAACCTTAATTATTTTTGAATAAGCTTGTAAAAGTAATAATAATCCTACTTTTGATCCGGGCAAAGTTAACTATATTTTTATGGTTAATGGAAAAACTAATTATCCTTTTGATTTAAGATGATTTAAAGTAGTGAATTCAATTTAAAGTCGAGTAAGAAATAATTAGTTGGAGATGAATTCGATTAAGAGAATATAGAGTGATTTGTGACCCAAGTGTTCGACAAACTTGGTAGATGAAATTTGGAAGTAAGTATAAAGATTTAAATAAGGTTTTTACTTAATATTTCAAATTAAGTAAGGCGAATTCGAATTGGAATGATACTTTAAAGGGGTTAAGTGATGAGATATTCGAACAAGGATTTCAAATGCAAGAAAAGGTTTTGTAAACCAGATTTGAAATCAAGATTTAAAACGAGGTTTAGTATCGATGGTTGGGTGATAAACTAGTATTATTCTGAAGTAAGAACGGGTTGATCAAGGTCTGAGAGTTAACTAAAATACCCCCAACTTGATTGGCTCCACTATTATCAAGGAATAGTACTAGCTTGGGACAAGTGAAGTGTTGAGATTGGTTTTACCTTACGAGGGATAGTGAACTCTGATGCGAGGTCTTACATATAAATAATATTACAATATTAGTTTCAAAGGAAATAAGAATATTGATTTCTAAATTTTATCAAACATATCGTTATTCAATTAGCGTTGATCGAATATCGTATTTGAGATAGTATTAGTCAAACCAAGTTGTTCAGTATAGAAGTTTCCATTTCGTGCGACTGCTAGCGTAATTCGCAGGGCTGCAGATAGCCTACGGCGGTCGGATGTTTCCTGAGGGAATCAGGCGTAACCATTGTGATCGCTGCGATCTAGAGTCGAGCGAATGGAGTTAAGTCGAATATTAGATAATCAATCGAAGTAGTCAAATCAAGTTAGTCCAGTTGAGTTAAATAAGTTGAGTGGGTCTAGATAGAGTTAATCAATTAGAGTAAATCAGTCAAAGTTAGTCAGAGGGGATTTTGTTAAATATATTTTAAAGAGGTCAAGTCGTGTCAAGTGCTGAATCAGCAAACTGATGTTATTCACACCTTTGTTATTCGATAGTTAAATCACCGACTATCGAAGTTGACCAATACGCTTGTTGGTATGGAAAGTCCTGGATCGAATCATATTCGAAAACCATTCCAGCCAACAAATACGTGAAGATGGTAACTAGAGATGGAGCATTGAAGACTGTGGATCTTCATAAACGGAAGGACTACTAATAATCTCTGGTTTAGCGGCCAGAGATAAACTGTGGTTCTGTCGTTGTTGGAATCTACAAGTTGCAAGGACTTCTCGCTGCTGATCCATGGGGTGATTCCTATATGAGATGCAGTAGGAGAGTACCTTCGGTTCATCCTGTTCCTGGATGACTTGTATGGACGGATGTCTGACAGAGTATTTCCAAAGGAATTACATGTGTTGATTTCTCCAAACGTACCATAATTGATGGCGGAGAAATGGTTATTCTCTAGCCAGATGACTAGAGTATTTTTGTGGACGTCAATCAAGTGTGATCTGGCGGATCTGATGATGTGGCATTCAAAGTGAATGATGACCAGATGTTCTAGAGATAAAGTTCTAGCCTCAAGCCTCATCAACCGGGAAATGACAAAAATCGGGCAGGCAGCATGGCTATGTGGGTCGCTCCCATTAGGATGTATGATCACCTATCTAGAGAAATTCCTATTGCTTCTTTATCCATTCGATGCTGACCCTATTCGGGTGGCGGTTGCTGATCCCAACCGTCGGTGATATACATTCGATACACTCAAGCGAAATGAGTGGTCGGTCATGTGTGGGCCGGGTTGCAAGACGTTCTTGTTGAACCCAGTGTATTCGCCTCTAGAGATACACGTTCGGAAGGTGGTCCCATACCTTGTCAAGTTGGAAAGCCAATATCCAATAAGCGCCCGCGGTTTTTGATCGTATACTATATATGGGGAGCGTGAGATGCAAGCGTTCCTCTAGATTGATATTTACTTGTATTTAGACATTATGATAATATCAGAATAAGTTATGATTTCAAAAATGTTTGGGTTATAGTAAGGTAAAAACCGTCCGTGTTTATGTGTGGACTGGTCTTACTATCATCCTTTGATTTCGAAAGAATTTTCCAAAGTTAAACCAGTTGTTTGTTTGTGAATTTATCACTGATAGTATTCCAGACTGACCCAGTGTATTTTGTTTTAAATCAAATGTGCTCGGGTCAGACCAAGCATATTTCCAGGTTAGGTTTCGCATGGAGTTTCAGGAGCTAGAAGCAGGCGGCTTCACCGTTAGATATACCAAGTTATTTCCGCTGTGACTGATACATGTTGTACTCTGATGATTGGTATGTATACAAAGTTCTTTTGTATAAAGAGATTTGTCATATTATATTTTATTCGTTCTGCTGTGAGATTTTGATGTGTTCTTCTTCTTTCTTCTGTTCTAATATTTCTTTCTTTCTATTCTCACCTTCTAACTTCTTTCTCATGACAATCTGGGGGTTCGATACTTGGGTTTTTGGCAAGTGATATGAGTTTATGTATTGTTGTCGAGAACCCGATTGTCGTTCTTTTCCCCGGGTCGTTACAATGGCCTTTTTAACATGTATGATTCATCACAACTTAACATAGAAACTTTCAACATACATAACATCATCATAACATGATTTACAACGTATAAGATATCATCATCACATAACATTGGATTTACAATATACATGATAGCAAAAGGGGTTTACAACAATATATATGATAATTCACATCATCTACTCATAATCCATTCATAACTCAACCTAATTAAAATAATAATAATCTTATTAAGATCATCATACTCACAATTTAGAGAAGAAAAGAGAGAGTTTTGCTTTGCTTTAGGGTTGAGAGAATTAGAATTGAATTTGCTTTTCTTCTTTCTTAGTTGGCGACGGCTCCATTGATTTCCATGGCGACGGTATGACGGTAACTATTCTATTTTAATTAGGTTTAGGGTTAGCATTATGATGTATTTATAGGTGTAAGAAGTTATTTAGGACCATTAGATTAACCCTGAACCATGAGAAACAATCAAATGCAAAATCTGCATTTGAGCGAATTGGCCCACGGGTTGATAGCCAAACACCCTGGATTAACCCCTAGTCGACCCAGCAGGGCTCGGTTCGACCTCAAAAATGGGCCGGTTCGGTTATTTCCCCTCCCAATTCGCTGTTTTGAACTTTTTCGCATATTTATTTATTTAATTTTTAATTTATATATATATATATATCAATATATATATATATATTTCTCTGCGCAACCCATTTCACTTAATTCTTTTCTAAAAATTAAGTATACTTTAATTTGTGAATTTTAATGTTATAAAATTACGGGGTGTTACATTCTCCCCTCCTTAAAGGATTTCGTCCCCGAAATCTCCAAGTCAAGAAGAATGTATATCCTACCATCTAATCGTCCATGTACTCAACCATCAAACACCAGCATCCATTGTCCTTAAAAGACTTCTAATGCTTTAATGTTTATATGCACAGTGTGTGTATATGTCCATATCTAATGCAAAATTAGGCGGTCTACTGATTCAGTCGACCTCCTGAGTGCAATTCATGATAGTGCCATGCGTCCAATATGTATGCAAAAGATTCCAAATGATACGTATTAATTCTATATGCGTGCACAACCATCCACCCGAATGCAGCAACTATATGATAATACAATCATTATACATCCATTTTACTAAATACATCCATATATATGCAATATGCAATATGAAGTGAATGAGCCGATCTGGTGCCTAATAGTGTGTGTATATGCATCCACGAGCAACCACTAGCAAACTTTTTGCATCCACTTTGCATCCACCATACATAACATGTCTCAAACACATGTTTCAACCATAGGATTATCCTAACTAAAGGTCAATGATACTAGCGAGAGGATATACTAAAGATAAGATAAGTACAAGCTAAGCGATAAAGGAAAAATTAAAGGACATACCCTCAAAAAGAAAAGGATATCGTGAACGCATCTTCTCTTCCGTCTCCCAAGTAGCGTTGCTCTCATTATCTCCCCATTGCACTTTGACTAGTCTGACCTCTCAATTCCTCAACCTCTTGATCTCCGACCCAAGAATGCGCGTAGGAGCTCGTCGAATCGTCGCATCACGCTCTATCTCCACCTCTCTAAGCAAGCTCGGCTCTACCACTTCCGCGGTATCATGCAAGCACTTCCTCAAATGTGACACATGGAATACGTCATGTACACCACTAAGTCTCTCGTGCAACTCCACTCTATACGCCATCCGTCCAATCCTCTCCTTAATAGGAAACGGCCTTACAAACCTTGGTGCTAATTTCCCAACAGACCTAAAGTGAACAACGTTTCGTAATGGAGACACTTTGACAAAGACCATGTCCCCAACTTCAAACTTGAGATCTGTCCTCCTCTTATCCGCATAAGATTTCTGCCTATCTTGTGCTGCTTTCATCCTCCTTCGAATCAAGTCGATCTTCTCCGAAGTCTCCCTAATCATATCGGGCCCAAGTAAGATCTTATCCGTAGATTCCCACCAACATGTAGGTGAACGACAGGGTCGTCCATATAGAGCTTCGAATGGTGCCATACCAATGTTGGACTGAAAGCTATTATTATATGCGAACTCAACCAATGGAAGATGCTCTTCCCATGTACCCCCAAAGTCTAGGATACACAGCCTCAAAAGATCCTCTAGAATGCGATTCACCCTCTCGGTCTGGCCGTCCGTCTGAGGATGATATTCGGTGCTCAAACATAACTGAGTCCCTACCGCCTCTTGTAAGCTTCTCCAAAATTCGCTAGTGAAAATAGGATCGCGGTCGCTCACTATGCTAGAAGGAACAACGTGCAAACGAACTATCTCTCGGACGTATACAGAAGCTAACCATAGAGCAGTCCTCTTACTCTTCACGGGAATGAAATGGGCGCTCTTAGTAAGCCTATCTACTATAACCCAAATCCCCGTATTACCCTTCCACGATCGCGGTAGTCCATCCACAAAATCCATCGAGACACTCTCCCACTTCCATAGTGGAACCTCCAATGGATGAAGCAATCCACCGGGTTTCTTTTGCTCCGCTTTTACTTGTTGGCACACCAAGCATCTAGCGACATACTCGGCCACATCTTTCTTCATACCGGCCCAAAAGTAAACTCACGTCATATCTTTGTACATCTTGTCCTCGCCGGGATGAATGGTCATCTTTGAACGATGTGCTTCGTCAAGAATAGTCTTCCTTAGGTCATCGTCTTTTGGTACACAAAGTCTACCGTCCCTACGTAACCAACCCATGTCATCTAGGGTACACCTACGTAGATGGCTTGATGACTCCCCTCCTTTGAGCTTTTCTACTAACTCAACCAACTGTGGGTCATCTCGCTGTGCCTTGCCAATCCATCCCAAAAGCGTAGGTCTAACCTCTAAGGATGCTAGTAAACCGGGTACAAAGTCAACAGAAGGTCTAAAGTCAAACATCGAAATGAATTCTAAGCTTCGCCGCTCCACAAACAAAGGACTTAAGGATAATCTTTTTCTACTTAAGGCATCTGCCACCACGTTACCCTTGCCAGGGGTATATGCTATCTCGAAGTCGTAGGACGCTAAGAACTCCATCCACCTTTGCTGCCTTAAGTTCAAGTCCTTTTGAGAGAACAAGTATTTTAAAGATTTGTGGTCAGAGAATAATTCGAATCTCTCGCCAAGAAGATAATGACGCCAAGACTTAAGCGCGAAAACAATAGCGGCCAACTCTAGGTCATGTTTAGGGTAATTCTTCTCATGCGCTCTCAACTGCCTTCCACCATAGGCTATTACCCTACCCTCTTGCATTAGGACTGCGCCTAGTCCTATCCCACAAGCGTCAGTATAAACAGTAAACGGCTTACTCCCGTCTGGCAATACTAAGACTGGGGCTGAAGTCAAAGCTCTCTTCAATCGTTGGAATGCATCATCACATTCTACGTCCCATGTGAAAACTAGGTTCTTCTTTGTCAAGCGTGTCAATGGAGCTGATATCTTTGCGAAGTCTTTGATAAACTTCCTATAGTAGCCAGCCAACCCCAAGAAACTTCTTACTTCGGTAGCGTTCGTAGGGTCTCCAACACTTCCCTAAGATGTAGGGCATGCTCTTCTTCATCCTTAGAAACGATCAGGATGTCGTCTACAAAGACTACCACGAATTTGTTAAGGTACTCCCTAAACACCCTACTCATCAAATCAACAAAGTATTCGGGGGCGTTTGTCAAACCGAAGGGCATCACTAGCCATTCATAGAAACCGTCCGGAGTCCTAAAGGCAGTCTTGTCTATGCTATCCTCAGCCACTCTCAACTGATGGAAGCCAATGGCTAAGTCCAACTGCGAAAACACAGAGGCGCCAACTAACTGATCGAAGATATCGTCAATCCTCGGCCGTGGGTGCCTGTTCTTCTTAGTAAGCTTATTAAGTTCTCTATAGTCCACACAAAGTCTAAGGGACCCATCCGCCTTCGTGGCAAATACTACTTGAGCACCCCACTACGATATACTTCGTCTTGTGAACCCCTTCTCAAGCAACTCCTTCACTTGCTTATCGAGTTCGCTCCTTTCACGTGGAACCATGTGGCGTACTGGCAAAGATACTGGTTTCGCATTATCCACAAGATATATTCGAAAATCTATCTCCCGCTTTGGAGGCAAGCCATTCACCTCCTCAAACACATCCGAATATTCTCGGACCACTCTAACAAATCGTAAATTTTCCTCAGACGCGTCAAGCGATTCTAGATAACTTAGCATAACCGAATTTATAGGATTACAAAAGATTTCGAGAGTGTTGCCAAGGCGAGTCACGAGCCTAACTACTCCCCTTTCACAATCAAGAACGGCCCATTTCTGGATAACCAATCCATTCCTAAAATTAGCCCATAGCCTGTGAAGCCCAACACATAAGCATCACATCTAAACTCAATGCTAAGTATAGAAATTTTTAAATCCAAACACATCATAGACAAATAAGCTGAGCCCCCAATTGGATTCGAAACAACTAAGGGATCCTCTACTAAACTGGTGTTTAAGTGCTGTGATTCAACTAATGATGTAGAGATAAACGAATGTGATGCGCCCGAATCGAATAAGGTATGGACAGGATGATCAAACAGAAAAACTAAGATTTCAACAGAAATGGTTCTACCTCGTTCTTGCAGCGGTGGGACCGCGAGAGCCTGAACTTGTCCCCTTGCCTGCCCTGGTGCCATAAGACCTGCACGTGTCCTCCTGAGGTAGCTCCTGCCCTCTGCCCCTTCTTTGGGCAGTCCTTCACTAAATGTCCTGCATCGCCACAATGAAAACAGCCTGTCTTCTTTTTCTTTCGGCAATCCTTGCTGAGATGGCCTGGTGTCCCACAGTTAAAACATTTCTTCTTTCCCTTGTCGTTATTGTCGTTACCACCCTTCTTGTTTTGCTGTTGTGGTTTCTTCTGATCCCCCTTCTTCTCGGGTGCCTTATCAGCTTTAGCGCTTTTCTCCTCATGCATAAGCGCCATTTCTACTAACTTCTCAAAGGTGGCCCCCATCGGGATGTGGGTCATAGCCAACCCTTGCAATGGTTCATTCAAGCCATTCACGAACCTCAGCGCCTTCTTCTCCGGCGTGTTTAATAAGTCCAAGCCAAACCTTGCTAACTGATTAAATTTATTGACATATTCTTTCACTGATGAGCTTCCTTGCTTCAATGTCAAGAACCTTTCCATATATAGATTTTCTTCCGCCCTTGAGAGAAACTTCGCCTCGAACCTACGTCTGAAATCCGCCCAAGAGTCAACAGGACGCTCCCCATTAGTGACCTCCCACCAAAACAAGGCCTCTCCCTTCATCAACCAAGCTGCTAATCGAACTCTCCTCCCTTCTTCTACTTCAAAGATTTCTAGCAATTCTTCCACCTCCTTAAGCCAATCTCTAGCTTCCACAAACGTTTCTGATCCTTGAAATGGTTTTCCACCCATAGCCTTGAATTCCTTGCGCGTCTTTGCAAAAGTATCTACACGAGGAGGAGGAGGAGGGACGGGTGCAACTGGTGGTGGAGGAACATTGTCTGGACCCGCAGCGGCCCTAGCCTCTAACAACCTCCTATACCATCCTGGTATCGCTACCCCGTCAGGTAGGTTAAGATCTCCAGCCATGCTGAAATGAAAAAGGAAAGATTCAAAATGGAGAATTCGAAAGATAAAGATATGTGGCTATTGGGGATTATGTTTTTTTCTTAAAATCTTTTCTCTTTAAATTTCTCATTAAAACATGTTTTTGAAAGCACTTCTTCCAAAAATAACTATTTTTCTAAAGTATTTTTATCTGTTCTGGTAACCTTAAGCTCTGATACCACGTGTAACACTCCACGTCCATTAATGTCACTCACGAAGGGAATGCATTAACTTCCATGGAGGTTATAAGTGAATATAGAACAGAAAAATTACAACAAGACAGATAGTAAATAGTACTTGGAAATCTAAAACTTCATTTTATTGCAGCGGAAATTAAACATGTTTGTTACATCATAAAACCATATATCATAACCAAGTACAATATCCCTCTTCATAAAAACAAAATACATAATCCCATTACATAAATAGCCATTAAAAAGATAACAAGCTAGACTTTACTTCAACGGTCCAAGCTTTCCAAAGAGAGATGAAGCAATCCAATCATACTCCACTGGAGCTAGGCCCAACCTGAGGACCTGGAGGGGGAAAAAGGATAGAAATGGAGGGGGTCAGACATAGAGTCTGGCGAGTATGATAATTCTAACAATACTATTATCAAAATAACTAGACTAAGGCATAACCTGGATGACAAGTAAATGTCTATGAACTATTAGGTATGGAATGAGCAGATAAAGATAACGTTAAAGATAACGGTAAAGGCACACCTAATTACTAACGAATAATTACTTCACTGCACCGCACATTACTACACTGCACCACACATTACTACACTGCCCCACACCAGTCACCCTATTGTTTGATCCCACTTGCTTCACACAGAAACTTTATAAATAGCCTTACGTACCCCTAGCTGACTACATAGCTGCCGTCTGCCCCTATCTCCACTAGGTGTACCCCAATACCCATTTTCGATTGGCTCCCTACTCGTAGATACCCGTGCTTGCCCCATAGTGGGGTGTATCACTCCCCTAAAGTGGCAACCCGATGCAACTTGAGAATGCACGGCTTATACCTACACGATGCAACAACGTCTTATCTACCAGCCCGGGTCCACACACGCATATGAAACCCGTTGGACTTGCGTTGCCACCGCTCCCCGTTTTGGCATCTTACAGTCGAACCCAGCATGCGTGTCCCGTCCTCGACTTAGGTCGAGCCCACAAAGATACGTTTGGGATACTGGTCGAAATGGCCCCCCACAAGCTACCCACCTAAGCTTGTCACTAGTATATCCCACTTAACCCTCTTAGTCATGTTCATTTACGTGTGTGTTTGGTTAAGTCTTACTAATCGTATTTCACATGCCACTAAGCGCACCCACTATATTCCTCATGCCACCCAAGGCACCTACTTAACCTCGATGTCCCACCTTACATGTTTATCTGGTTAAGTATTTCTTAATTCATTCAGGCCATAACCTCATAAAGACCTCTCATATTATACTGGCATTTATGGCAGCTGGATTTGCCGGGCGGGTCCGGGCAGTCTTACACCATAAAAGAGTCTAACCTCGTGTCTTTACAACCGTTATGCTTTAGTTTAGGCCAAGGACCTCTCACATTTGGCTGGCATTTGTGACCACCGGATTTGTCGGGCGGGTCCGGGCAGGTTTAGGTCACAAACGAGTCCAACCTCGTGTCCTAAGCATTGATTAACACTTAAAATCTTTTACCCCAGTTTTAATAATTCCCTATTCAAATTATTAATTAAATCAACTTTTAATGATGTCCATAATTTACTCAATTATGGCTATCCACTTATGGCATGCAAAATCATATCAATTGCACCCCAACTTTTTAATATTAAATCCTTAATATTACCCCTACCCCACGTTTATACGTTCGCTTATTCAACGCATAATATAGGCTAGACTTGTATAGTCTAACACCTAGCACAAAGATAAATTATCACAACATATAGACAACTAAAATAAATCTAATCATAATAGGGGTGAAACTTGCATAAACTACACATGTTAAGGATCAAAAGGTGTCAACTTGTTAAATGTCTCAATTTACATGATATGATCATAGCCCAAATCTATACATAAACTTGCATATGGGGTTTTTAGGCAACATAATGATGGTGTGAACTAGCATAGGATACACATATGTCATAGCATAATTCTAGATGTCATAATATATGTCTTGGCATATGTTCATAACTTTTCTAATCAATCTAACTTGCATATGTGACTTGTCATATAGATCAACATAACCCAAACATGATGATTTAATTAATATGAACTAACTAGCATAGATGGTAACATCATGGCCTTTTTAACATGTATGATTCATCACAACTTAGCATAGAAACTTTCAACATACATAACATCATCATAGCATGATTTACAACATATAAGATATCATCATCACATAACATTGGATTTACAATATACATGATAGCAAAAGGGGTTTACAACAACATATATGATAATTCACATCATCTACTCATAATCCATTCATAACTCAACCTAATTAAAATGATAATAATCTTGTTAAGATCATCATATTCACAATTTAGAGAAGAAAAGAGAGAGTTTTGCTTTGCTTTAGGGTTGTGAGAATTAGAATTGAATTTTCTTTTCTTCTTTCTTAGTTGGTGGCGGCTCCATTGATTTCCATGGCGACGGTATGACGGTAACTATTCTATTTTAATTAGGTTTAGGGTTAGCATTAGGATGTATTTATAGGTGTAGGAAGTTATTTAGGACCATTAGATTAACCCTGAACCATGAGAACCAATCAAATGCAAAATCTGCATTTGAGCGAATCGGCCCACGGGTTGACAGCCAAACACCCTGGATTAACCCCTAGTCGACCCAGCGGGGCTTGGGTCGACCTCAAAAACGGGCCAGTTCGGTTATTTCCCCTCCCAATTCGCTGTTTTGAACTTTTTTGCATATTTATTTATTTAATTTATATATATATATATATATATCAATATATATATATATATATATCAATATATATATATATATATATTTCTCTGTGCAACCCATTTCACTTAATTCTTTTCTAAAAATTAAGTATACTTTAATTTGTGAATTTTAATGTTATAAAATTACGGGGTGTTATAGTTTTGATTTCAAAACCAGTGAAGAATAGTTAATTGAAGGTGAGGGTCAATCTTGGTTTACTAAATCAATTAAAGTGGTGAATAGTATGAGGTACAGAGAACTCGAAGGGGATAACTTTTCTGAAACAAACTTGAACGAAAGCAATGTGGTGAGTTGAGTGAATTATTAAATTGAGTGAAGATGGAAATAACTGGAGAAGGAGGAAATTGTGATAAAGGAGAAGAACGTGGGCCTGTAATGAAAGGAGGTACAGGCGGTTTGTTGGCAGATACTTGGAGATGTTCAGTGATTTATTTAATACAAGTATATATTTTGTTGCATTGAAGCATCACCATGTTAGACAATCAACTGTTGGGTGATGTTGTAATGAAAAAATACACGGAGTTGGTAATTATAGCATTGGAATTTAGGGGGCAAGGGGTTTGGCAATCAAAGCAAGGTCAATGGTGGATTTACTGAAGAGGATGGAATTGCATTTTCAAATGGGAAAGAAGGTTTAAACTGTGGAGCAAGGGTTATGTGTTAACAAGGTATAATTTAATAGTAATCTATAATAAAAAGTGTTTTAATCTAATCAAAAACTTATATCACTTATAATTCGTTCATATATGATCAGAATTGGACCAAATTTGTCACAATGAAATCGTAACGGTAAGATCTACGTAACGGAATTAGTGTGGCGGAGATCATAGCTATTGGAATTTCATAGTAAAATGGAATGCTCGTTCGATTTTAAATCAAACAAATAGCAGAATCGTCAACTGCAAAACAAGATGAGTAAACTCACTAACTCCAGCTCTTTTATTATTTTTATATAAACGAGTTTTAAATTTATTTATAGAAATTGTATACCGTGTGATGGTTGTTTGGATGAATGGTTTATAAAATTGGTTGAGATGGTTGATATAGTTATATCGTTGATCGATTATTAGTTCTGTTTACTACGATATTTCATATTTATGTGAAATAATGTAATTAACGTATGTGGATGTAGGGAAATAGGTTGGAGGGATCCAACTGCATTCCTCAACATTTACATTACTGTTTTTATTTGATTGTGATATGTGTTATGTTATAAAATCTGTGATTGGATATGTTGTGTGTGAATTACCCTGGCCTTAGAAACTCGATATTTTAAATACCGTAAAATATTTTCGAATGTGGAGAAGAAAACTAGGATTTAAAAATGGGATTATTTCCAGAATAGAAATAAAATTTCAAATAGAATTGTATATAGAAACCTGTTCAAATGGATAAATCAAGAAGTTGTTTATAAACGAGAGTATAAATTAAGTGAATTATTTATCATTGGGTAAACTGAAATATAAATTCAAATTTTAATTTATATGGAAAAATGGAAATTGGTTTTGAAACCAATATTTGAAAAGAGATTTGAACCTAGCAAAATTTTAAAGGAAATTATAAGCGAGTTTTGCAATGATTGAAATAAAGAATGAGAGTTGTGTGAAAATTTTGAATAGAAGTATAAATAGAATTTAGGTTTAAGATAGTATTTATAAGTACGGAATCAAACTGATTTGGTTATATAAAAGAAATATATTCGCGATTTAAGTGAATAATAGTTTAAAATAAATATTTTGCAAATGAAATATCCATAAAGGAAATTTAGATTTGAAGTATGAATCCAAATTGGAACTTGAATAGAAAAGGAAAGTGGATAATCATTTAAAAAAAAAACAATGAGTTTATACCGAAATTTGGAATATAAAATAAAGTGTGATAACGTTTTGTGGAGCGACATGGTTATAATGGAATTAAGTAAGGATTTGGAAAAAATAAATTCAAAAGTGAATTTGGAATCTGAATTAATCTGAAATGGTAGGTAAATTCCGAAGTTTGGAATATAAATCGAATATAGGGTATTCGAGAGAAAGTTATTTATTGGAATTCGATTATATCGAATTTAGGGAGGTAGTTATTTTTACTTTCCTTTTTGAATAAAATTTAATTATTTATTTATTTACTTATTAATTTATTTGTTGAAATTAATTAGTACATGTTATATTTTTATAAACCAAATTTTTGGGAACAGTGATTATAACGCTGTCATTATAACAAATGCTTTTATAAATCTAAACAGCTATTATAACCCTGTCATTATAACAAATGTTTTATAAATTTAAATGGCGATTATAACGCTACTGTTATAATAAATGCTGTACAAATCTAAACAGCGATATTAACGCTACTGTAAAATAAATGTTTTATAAATCAAATACTTGGAAAGAACGATTATAACGCTACTGTTATAATCATTGTTTTTTTGGTAAAAGAAGTAGATTCTTAGATTGAATTGGAGAGTTGCATAAGCAATGTTTTGACTGGAATTTGAAGTTGTGAGCCTTGTCTATTTCGAAGTTGAGAGTGATGTTCAGTTAAGGTCTGAGAGGTAATTATACCCCAACATGATTGACTTCACGATTGACTTAGAAATGGTTAAGGTTCGGTAGTGAAGATGGGTTAGAGATACAATTAGTAAGTGAATAATCAATGAGTTGAGTTATAATAACGATGTTTTATATAACATCAGTTAAATTCGAATAACTAGAATTTAGAATCGCTTTCCCAAATAAAATTAGTGATATTTTCTTAGAATAGAAATTGAAATGATCTGGTTAATGGTAAGTTTAAAAATGGAAATTGGAAATGTTTTCCAATGTTAATAATGTATATCTTCTAATATAGAAGAACAGAAACGTGAAATGATGGAAATATTTCTGACAACATCAATAGCGCCTATTTTCTGGAATATGGAAAAATAGAATGCATAATATTTAAAAAAATTCCAAGAAATTGTGAAAAGGCTAAGTGGGTTTACAAAAATATCGGGGTAAAGATATTAATAGGAATTGAGAAATGGTAATTGAATGTGAAATTAAATGAAAAGGGGACAGTGTTGCTTGATGATTGATCAGTAGAATTTCCATTTGGAATTAGGACCGTTGATTGTGTGGATGTTCCTTTGATAGTTAAATCACCGACTATCAAGGTTTTAGTTATTTTATACCTCCATTGTCGATACGGAGAGACCGGGATCTGATTTATTATCTGAAAACCACACCATATGGGCATAAGCGTTACGAATCAACTTATGCTGAAGATGATCGAAGACGGAGTAAAGTTCAAGGGTCGTTCTGTTAATCCTATATAGAAATTACCCAAAGTGGATTAATAAAACGGTGCCTTCGGTTTGTTTAGTCCCAGTACAACATATATGGACGAATGTCCGACTACGTGACATTCCAAGTAAACGACGGCAAGATGTGCTGAAAGATAATTGTGACCTCAAGCCTCATCACCCGGGAAATGACAAAAATCGGGCAGGTAGCATGGCCATGTAGGTCATTCCCGTTAGGGGTATTATCACCTAATCTAGGGAAAAATTCATTTGCTTCTTATGCTATTCGTTACTGTATGCTTTCGGACATAGTTGCTGATCACAACCGTTGGTGATAATATGTTCGATACACTCAAGTTAAATGAGCGGTCAGCCATGTTTGGGCGGGGTTGCAAGATGTTCTTGTCGAACCCAATGTATTCCTCTCTAGAGATACACTATCAGAAGGTGGTTCCATACCTTGTCATGCTGGAAATCCAATCTCCAGTATGCGCACTGCGATTTTCGATTTTATATTATATATGGAGCGTGAGATGCAAGCATTCCGCTAGATTCTATTTATTTGATGTAGACACTATTATAATATCATTAGATTTGATATCAAAAATATTTTTGGTCATCGTAAGGTAAAAACCATCCGTGTTTATGTGTGGATCGGTCTTACGATTATCATTTCTTTCGAAAGGATTTTGAAAGTTAAACAACTGGTTGGAGTTTACTTACACCAGTCCCATGACTAACCCAGAGTTTATTTTTTTTATTTTCCCTAAACTCTTGGGTGCCTAAATTTGTACGGGCAGTCAAGTAGTCGGGATTTTACAGATTCTATAATGTCTCCGATTTTTGAACATTAATTATGAATATTTAAATCCATTTAAATATTGATTTAGCGATATAATGGGTTTTATATTGAATTTATTTTACAAAATGGAGTTGAATATATGTGTAATTTAGAATATAATTAAAACGGTCTCTGTTTTCGATGAAATAAGTTTTATTGGAATGCGTATAATTAATTATTGCTATAATTCCAGTTTGGACCCAAACGGAGTTGTTTCGTCGATTGAAGAAATTTAAGGGTGAACCAATTATTATAATTTGAATTAAAACACGCTACTTGTGCAAACGGAGTTCGTTTTCAATGAAACTAGTTTCATTGGAACCGTAACTTCAAATTATATCATGACGTCCAATTTCGTAATTTTTGAAGATCGTGTATGTCGGTGCGTATTTAATGCCAACGCTAATTTCCGGTACCAGGTGAATTAAAATCTATATTGTTTAAACCAAACCACTCAAACCCCGTAACAAGCAAACAACACAACCTAAAGGAAATGCTAATGCAGACTTAAAAGAAAATGTAAAAAAAAATACAGTACAGCCAAAATGATAAATCATGGAGTAAATATAGTGATGGGGCTAGGTAAGGAAAATTACTTAAATAGTTGGGCTAATCTATTCTACCTATGTAAAACCTACCCTAAAACAACAAGACACCCTAACCTAAAAGCCATATGCCTCATTTTCAACCCTCCTTACTTCTATTTCATACCTTCAAAGCAAACCATACACACAAGTTTTAAATCAATTAACTGTTCTCCATGCCGCATCACTGTAGCGAAATCCTACCCCAATTCAATCATAATAATGCAGTCATTCCCCTAGCATTTCAAATCAGACAACCTATTATGTATTATTTGAGATAACGTTGTTCTGATCCAATTTTCCCCCTCATTAATATGTATGAGCCCATCCCTTAAATCTTTCCAGTGCAACAAACCCCAGGCCTTCCACTTAATAAAACAAATCGAACAGGAGTTTGGACCATAGCTTTTGGAATTTGAAGTTGCATGGGAACTGGATGTAGTAGAGGAAGCTCATGAAGAATAGTAAGTGGAAGGAGTTTTACAAAAGCATGGTGATGGAACAACATATGAGGAGGGAGTTAAAAGAATGAAGTGAAGAACTGGGAAGACCACGCTAAAAAACTGATTGATGGGAGAGACGTGAAACAAATGGGAGGTGGCAGCATCATGAACGCAAGGAATGCATGGGAATGGTGGTTTGATAAACATTTTGGAGGAACAGTGTTAAACAAGGAAATGTCTTGAACGGACTGGGAGGTGGGGTGTAGCGTTACATATAGGCAGAAGAGAAACAAATTATAAGGGAAAAATGGGGTGCATGTGGAAATATATGGAAGTATGCACACGTGTGCGTTGTTTGGTTTCCAAAATGTAGTGAAGAACAAATAGAGAAGGGTAAAGTATCAAGAGTTTCAGAAGCATGTGGTTTGATGTAGCGTGATGGTGCGGGGTGTTTAAAAGCCGGAACTAGAAGTGTGTTGCGGCGCTGTCAACCTTGACGGTTGCATGAAAATGTTGGGAGACGAGAATCTAGTTAGTTGGTGAAGAAAACTGTCACGAGCAGGGTAGGTGTAATAAAATGCAAAGAAAAGGTTGAAGACTATCGGTTCGGTGGTATTTAATTTCGAGCACAGGTCTCTGATGATGGTGTGAACAATGTTAGAATGGATCAAACAAGATGATGCGTGGAAAGAAGTATTAGGCCCGTTTGTTCTTTATTGGATAATTAAGGTATTTAATTTATATATAAGTAAGGATAATTTATTAATAAGTTAAATCATATTATACAAATTAAAGCATGAACGGTTATAATCAGGTAACTTTTTCATGACTTACCAGAGTGGAACAGACTAAATGACGCTTGGACCGTAGCAATGGGGGTAATATTGCGGATCTGTTTTGGATGGATTTTGAGATGACTAGGACTTTAATTAAATTAAAACACTCATTTAATTTAATTTAAAACAAACCGTTTGGACGACGGACGAACCCAAGGTGAGTTCAACTCACTCAGTTTACCCCATTTATATTTTATATGAAGCGGGTTTAATTTTGTGTGCAATGCTTGTTACTTGATGATGATTGGTTGACTGTTGCATGTATGTTGAATATTATTTAATATTCACTGGTTAAATTAAACATTTGTTTAATTCAATCGAATTAAATCGTTATTTAACGAACAAATTCCAAACTAGGTAACTTACCCTGTTGGTTCGTTTATAATGACAAACGTATTAAATAAATCTTTTGATGCTTGAATGGCCGTTATAAATTATTTGTTGACTGTTATTAGTTGAACCGTTTATCGTGTTGAAAGTGAAGTAACCCATTGTGTTGTAGAGACTGACAGGTTGGGGGGATCCAACTGGATTCCTCAAATATATTGTTTACTTGTATGAACTGTTAATTAAACTGATTGATTGTTGATTGTTGAATGTTGACCCCAACCCCAACACATGTGTGATATTAACCAACAGGTGATATTGGTTCAGTAATTAT
The DNA here is from genome assembly GCA_030737875.1 of Allium sativum. Taxonomy (NCBI): domain Eukaryota; kingdom Viridiplantae; phylum Streptophyta; class Magnoliopsida; order Asparagales; family Amaryllidaceae; genus Allium; species Allium sativum. The sequence goes on from CM060924.1 coordinate 1,024,613,846, forward strand.
CAGCGGATGACCTATAAATAAATCGGTTTATAAAGAATGATTTACAGTTAGGGAAATCAATAGTAGGAAAGTTATAAAATTGTTTTATGACTAAAGGCAGATTTGAAATCTATTTTATGTAGATTATTTTAACGAAAGTTTATTAAAGAAAATAAATAGCTATTATTTATTATTGAAGTTTATTCTCTGTTATAAGCAAATTAATAAAAATTAACCAATTGGTTAAGGATGGAGTTAATTGTTCAAATAACAATTAATGAAGATTATTTAATTTAATTAGATTATTAATTAAATTAAATAAGAATATTTAAATTGATTTTTAAATCAATTTAAAGGAAGGATTGAAATTAATTGTTCTAATAAACAATTAATTACAATTATGTAAATTAATTAGATTGTTAATTAAATCAATTGAAATTATTTACATTAATTTTATTTACTAATTCAAAGAAAATAACTAAATGGAAACGGTTAACGAATTAACCTTGTTTTGAGTTGACTAAGTCAACTGCTTATCCAGAATTGGTTATTGGACAATTATTGAATTTTTAATTATTATTTAAATAACACTAAAGAGGAGATTAACTATTATAATAATAGTTTATAAATTGGTTTCTAAAATAATTGGGATAGATTAATAATAATGAAAGTGATAATTCTTGAAGTTAAGTGCCTTAACTAGAAGTACGAAGTCGTAAAGCCTTATGTGTAGTTTAACTGATTAATAAGCAAATTTATACCTAATATGAATGCATATTTAGAATTGTATTGATTGGATTTTTATAAATCCAAATTTAGCAATTATAAGGGTAAGTTATTAATAAATTAATCAAACCAAGTTCAAAATGGAATTTGTAATCTGAATTGGGAAGGAAGGATTATTAAAAGGAAATAGATGGAGTTAAACCAATGTTTTAAAAATCGTATGCTTAGTAGAGGCGTGGGTATATTTATTTGAAATAAGATTCATTGATAAACTTCTATCCTTTCCAAAGATAATAATGTTGTCGTCTCAAGGTCTGAGAGGTAAATAAAATACCCTAACTTGAAATGACTTAATGATTATCCAAGGATGATATTAGTTTAGAGACGATGGGGGTTAAGGGAATTAAAATAATATTTCCACGAAGGATATATGAATATAATTCAAGGAATTATAAGTCGAATAATTTGGAAATAAGAAATGGGAAGGTTGATAATCCAAATGTTTGGGAATTTAGAAATTTAGTTATCAACTGTTTAAATAAAGAGACCAAGTGACGTTGTATACAGAACTGATAAATTCACTTTATTTTCCATGGATGATGATTGTTAGTTTGATAGTTAAAACACCGACTATCAAAATCTGGCCATGTCGATTGTTGGTATGGAAAGACCGGGATCGAAGTTATATTCGAAAACCATTCTGACCAGCAAATACGTAAACGTTGAAATATTAGAAGACGGTCGAGGAGGAGCATTGAAGACCGTGGATCTTCATAAATGGAAGGATTGTTTGTTGAATTTCTTTGCAAGCTACCAGAGGTTTTTATACTATGATTCGGTAGTGGCAGGGATTTTGCGGATTGCAAGGACTTCTCGCTACTGATCCATAGGGTAATTCAAGGATGCGGTAGGAGAGTGCCTTCGGTTCATCCTGTTCCTGGATGATTTGTATGGATGAGTGTTTGACAGAGTATTCTCGGATGGTCACGTACATTGATTTCTTCAAACGTGCCCAGTGTATTTTTGAGGTCGTCAATTAGTGATTTGACGGATTTGACAAAGAGACATTCATAATGAATGGTGGTCAGATGTTCTAAAGATAAACGTAGCCTCAAGCCTCATCAACCGGGAAATGACAGAAATCGTGCAGGCAACATGGCTAGGTAGGTCATACCCAAGCAGGGTGTATTATCACCATCTAGATAAATTCCTTTTTACTTTTTAATCTATATTTCACTACTGCAGCTTTCAGAAATGGTGGGTCGCACCCAACCGTGGGTGGTAATACATTCGATACACTCAAGCTAAATGAGTGGTCGGTCATGTGTCGCCTAGTTGCAAGACGTTCTTGTTGAACCCCGGTGTATCCCTCTAGAGTACACTGATCGTAAGGTGATCCCATACCTTGTCTAGTTGGAATCCAATCCCCAATAAGTGCCCTGAGGTTTTTGATTATAGACTATGTGTAACACCCCACGTCCATTAATGTCACTCACAAAGGGAATGCATTAACTTCCATGGAGGTTTTAAGTGAATATAGAACAAAGAAATTACAACAAGACAGATAATAAGTAGTACTTGGAAATCTAAAACTTTATTTAATTGCAGCGGAAATTAAACATGTTTGTTACATCATAAAACCATAAATCAGAGTCAAGTACATATTCATCTTGATAAAACAAAATACATAATCTCATTACATAAATAGCCATTAAAGAAGATAACAAGCTGGACTTTACTTCAGCGGTCCAAGCTTTCCAAAGAGAGATAAAGCAATCCAATCAAACTCCGCTAGAGCTGGGCCCACCCTGAGGACCTGGAGGGGGAAAAGGATAGAAATAGAGGGGGTCAGACATAAATTCTGGCGAGTATGATAATTCTAACAACACTATTACCAAAATAACTAGACTAAGGCATAAGCTGGAAAACAAGGAAATGTCTATGAACTATTGGGTATGGAAGAGCAGATAAAGATAACATTAAAGGCACACCTAATTACTAACGAATAATTACTACACTGCACCGCACCAGTCACCCTAAAGGTTGATCCCACTTGCTTCACTCAGAAATTATATAAATAACTTCGTGTACCCCTAGCTGACTACATAGGTGCCGCCTGCCCTATCTCCACTAGGTGTACCCCACTACCCACTTTCGATCGGCTCCCTACTCGTAGATACCCGTGCTGGCCCCACAGTGGGGTGTATCACTCCCGTAAAGTGGCAACCCGATACAACTTGAGAATGCATGGCTTATACCTACACGATGCAACAACGTCTTACCTACCAGCCCGGGTCCACACACGCATATGAAATCTGTTGGACTTGCTTTGCCACCGCTACCCCGTTTGGCCTCTTATAGACAAGACCAGTATCCGTGTCCCGTCCTCGACTTGGGTCGAGCCCACAAAGATACGTTTGGGTTACTGTTGAAATGGGCCCCCACAAGCTATCCACCTAAGCTTGTCCCCACTAGTATATCCCACTTAACCCTCTTAGTCATGTTCATTTACTTGTGTGTTTGGTTAAGTCTTACTAATTGTATTTCAAATGCCACTAAAGGAACCCACTAGATTCCTCATGCCACCCAAGGCACCTACTTAACCCTCATGTCCCACTTTACATGTATATCTGGTTAAGTATTTCTTAATTCATTAAGGCCATAACCTTATAAAGACCTCTCACGTTAGACTGGCATTTATGGCAGCTGGATTTTCCGGGCGGGTCCGGGCAGTCTTACACCATAAAAGAGTCTAACCTCGTGTCTTTACAACTGTTATGCTTTAGTTTGGGTCTAGGACCACTCACATTGGGCTGACATTTGTGACTACTGGATTTGCCGGTCGGGTCCGGGCAGGTTTACGTCACAAACGAGTCCAACCTCATGTCCTAAGCATTGATTAACACTTATAATCTTTCACCCCAGTTTTAAATATATCCCTATTCAAATCATTAATTAATTCCAATTTTAATGATGTCCATAATTGACTCAATTATGGCCATCCACTTATGGTATGCAAAATCATATCAATTGCAACCCAATTTCTTAATATTAAATCCTTAATATTACCCCTACTCCACGTTATACGTTCGCTTATTCAACGCAAAATATACTTTAGACTCGAATAGTCTAACTTATAGCACAAAGATAAATGATCACAACATATAGACAAATAAAATAGATCTAATCATAATAGGGGTGAAACTTGCATAAAACTACACATGTCATGGATCTAAAGGTGTCAACTTGTTTGGTTGAATGTCACAACTTACATAATATGATCATAATCCAAATTCATGTATAAACTTGCATATGTGGTTTATGCAACATAATGATGGTGTGAACTAGCATCTAACACACAGAACTTACACATGTCATAGCACAATTCTAGATCTAAATAGGTGTCATGGCATATGTTCATAATCTTTACTAATCAATCTAAACTTGCATACATGATTTGTCATATAAATCAACATAGCCCAAATAATATCAACATTATGATTTGATTAACATGAACTAATTAGCATAGATAATAACATCATGACTTTATAACATGTAAGATGTATCACAACTTAGCATAGAAAATTACAACCTATACAATATCATCATAGCATGATTTACAACATATAGGATATCATCATCACATAACATAGGATTTACAACATACATGATAGCATAGGGTTTACAACAACATATATGACAATTCACATCATTTTCTTATGATCCATATTACATCTTAATCTAATTAGTTTGCTAATAATCTTGTTAAGATCATCATACTTACAATTAGAGAAGTAAGAGAGTCTTGATTTGCTTTAGAGTTGAGTAGAATTAGGGTTTTGATTAGCTTTCTTCCTTCTTAGTTGGCAGCGGCTACACTGAGTTCCATGGCGATGGCATGACGGCGGCTATTCTATTTTTCATGTGATTTAGAGTGAGAGACTACCTAGGTATATATAGAGTTTAGGATTTATTTAGGCCGTCAGATCAACTCAGAACTAACCTGAACTGTTTAATTTGTCAACTCAGCCCTAAAGACACATCAACAGCTCAAGATTGGGCTCAGTCAAACCCTAGCCGACTGGACCTGGTCGACACCCAGGTCGACTGCTCAGTCGACCTAGTCCCTGGGGTGTCGACTGCCCAGTCGACTCCCCAGTCGACCTGGGTGCTGGGCCGGAAATTTCCCGCCTAGCCTGTTTGACTTCGAATTTTGAATTTTAAATTTTCTGAAATCTATTTTGAACTTTCTGAAACTTCCGATGGCCATATCTCCTTCATACGAAGTCCAAATCACGCAAACTCGGACTCTATTTCGACCAGAATTCCGAGACGAACACAATGGCGCAACCCGTTTCCCACAATTCTCACGTCTGAGATTAGTTATTCTTTAATTTGTGAATATTAATATTAACAGAATTACGGGGTGTTACATTCTCCCCTCTTTAAAGGATTTCGACCCCGAAATCTTCAAGTCAAGAAGAATGTATATCCTAACATATAATCGTCCATCTACTCAACCATCAAACACAGGCATCCATTGTCCTTATAGACTTCTAATGCTTTCATGTTTAAATGCACTGTGTGTGTATATGTCCATATGTAATGCAAAATCAGGCGGTCCACTGATTCAGTTGACCTCCTTATTGTAAATCATGATAGTGCCTTGCGTCCATTATGTATGCAAAAGTTCCTTAATGGTACATATTATCTCTATATGCATGCACAATCATCATCTGAATGCAGCATCCGTATGATAAAAACAAATCCTCATACATCCATTTTACTAAATACATCCATATATATGCAATATGCAATATGAAGTGACTGAGCCGATCTAGTGCCTAATAGTGTGTGTATATGCGTCCACGAGCAACCACTAGCAAACACTTGCATCCCCTTTGCATCCATCATAATAACATGTCTCAAACACATGTTTCATCCATAGGATTATCCTAACTAAAGGTCAAAGATACTAGCGAGAGGACATACTAAAGATAAGATAAGTACAAGCTAAGCGATAAAGGAGAAATTAAAAGACATACCCTCAAAAAGAAAAGGGTACAATGAACGCATCTTCGCTTCTGTCTCCCAAGTAGCGTTGCTCTCATCTCTCCCCATTGCACTTTGACTAGTCTGACCTCTCGATTCCTCAACTTCTTGATCTCCAACCCAAGAATGCGTGTAGGAGCTCATCGAATCGTCGCATCACGCTCTATCTCCACCTCTCTAAGAAAGCTCGGCTCTACCACTTCCGCGGTCTCGTGCAAGCACTTCCTCAAATGTGATACATGGAATACGTCATGTAAACCACTAAGTCTCTCAGGCAACTCCACTCTATACGCCATCTGCCCAATTCTTTCCTTAATAGGAAACGGCCCTACGAACCTTGGTGCTAACTTCCCAACGGACCCAAAGCGAACGGCGTTCCGTAATGGAGACACTTTGACAAAGACCATGTCCCAACCTCAAACTCAAGATCTGACCTCCTCTTGTCCGCATAAGATTTCTGTCTATCTTGCGTCGTCTTCATCCTCCTTCGAATCAAGTCGATCTTTTCCGAAGTCTCTCTAATCATATCGGGCCCAAGCAAGATCTTATCCGTAGATTCCCACCAACATGTAGGTGAACGACAAGGTCGTACATAAAGGGCTTCGAAAGGTGCCATGCCAATGCTAGATTGAAAGCTGCTATTATATGCGAACTCCACCAATGGAAGATGCTCTTCCTATGTACCCCAAAAGTCTAGGATACATAGCCTCAAAAGGTCCTCTAGAATACGATTCACCCTCTCGGTTTGGCCGTCCATCTGAGGATGATATGCGGTGCTCAAACATAACTGAGTCCCTACCTCCTCTTGCAAGCTTCTCCAAAATTCGCTAGTGAAAATAGGATCGCGGTCACTCACTATGCTAGAAGGAACACCGTGCAAACGAACTATTTCTCGGACGTATACAAAAGCTAACCATGGAGCAGTCCTCTTACTCTTCACGGGAATGAAATGGGCGCTCTTAGTAAGTCTATCTACTATAACCCAAATCCCCGTATTACCCTTCCTTGATCACGGTAATCCATCCACAAAGTCCATCGAGACACTTTCCCACTTCCATAGTGGAACCTCCAATGGGTGAAGCAACCCACCGGGTTTCTTTTGCTCCGCTTTTACTTGTTGGCACACCAAGCATCTAGCGACATTCTCGGCCACATCCCTCTTCATACCATCCCAAAAGAAAACTCGCTTCATGTCTTTGTACATCTTGTCCCCGCCGGGATGGATGGTCATCTTCGAACGATGTGCATCATCAAGAATGGTCTTCCTTAGGTCATCGTCTTTTGGTACACAAAGTCTACCGTCCCTACGTAACCAACCCTTATCATCTAGGGTATACCTACGGAGATGGCTTGATGACTCCCCTCTTTTGATCTTTTCTACTAACTCAACCAACTGTGGGTCGTCTCGCTGTGCCTCGCCAATCCATCCCAAAAGCGTAGGTCTAACCTCTAAGGATGCTAGCAAACTGGGTACGAAGTCAATGGAAGGTGTAAAGTCAAACATAGAAATGAACTCTAAACTTCGCCGCTCAACAAACAAAGGACTTAAGGATAATCTTTTTCTACTTAAGGCATCGGCCACCACGTTACCCTTGCCAGGGGTATATGCTATTTCGAAATCGTAGGACGCTAAGAACTCCATCCACCTTTGCTGCCTTAAGTTCAAGTCCTTCTGAGAGAATAAGTATTTTAGCGACTTGTGGTCAGTGAACAATTCGAATTTCTTGCCAAGAAGATAATGACGCCAAGACTTAAGCGCGAAAACAATAGCGGCCAACTCTAGGTCATGTGTAGGGTAATTTTTCTCATGCACCCTTAACTGTCTTCCACCATAGGCTATTACCCTACCCTCTTGCATTAAGACTACGCCTAGACCTGTCCCACAAGCATCGGTATAAACAGTAAATGGCTTAATCCCGTCTGGCAGCACTAAGACTGGGGCTGAGGTCAAAGCTCTCTTTAAACGTTGGAACGCATCATCACAATCTATGTCCCATGTGAAAACTAGGTTCTTCTTCGTCAGGCGTGTCAATGGAGCTGATATCTTTGCGTAGTCTTTGATAAACTTCCTATAGTAGCCAGCCAACCCCAAGAAACTTCTCACTTCGGTAGCATTTTTAGGGACCTTCCAATCTTGGATGGCCACCACCTTCGCGGGATCCACAGCTATCCTTCTTTGGAAACCACGTGCCCTAAGAATCGCACTTCCTCTCTCCAGAAGTGACACTTAGTAAATTTAGCCTTAAGGTTATGCTCTCTTAGAGTCTCCAACACTTCCTTAAGATGTAGGGCATGCTCTTCTTCATTCTTAGAAATGATCAAGATGTCGTCTACGAAGACCACCACGAATTTATTAAGGTACTCCCTAAACACCATACTCATCAAATCAACAAAGTATGCGGGGGCGTTTGTCAAACTGAAGGGCATCACTAGCCATTCATAGAAACCGTCCGGAGTCCTAAAGGCAGTCTTTTCTATGCTATCCTCAGCCACTCTCAACTGATGGAATCGAGTGGCTAAGTCCAACTGCGAAAACACTGAGGCGCCAACTAACTGATCGAAGAGATCGTCAATCCTCGGCAGTGGGTGTCTGTTCTTCTTAGTAAGCTTATTAAGTTCTCTATAGTCCACACAAAGTCTAAGGGACCCATCCGCCTTCATGGCAAATACTACTGGAGCACCCCACTCCGATATACTACGTCTTATGAACCCCTTCTCAAGCAACTCCTTCACTTGCTTATTGAGTTCCCTCCTTTCACGAGGAGCCATGTGGCGTACTGGCAAAGATACTGGTTTTTCATTATCCATAAGATATATTCGAAAATCTATCTCCCGCTTCGGAGGCAAGCCCTTCACCTCCTCAAACACATCCGAATATTCTCGGACCACTCTAACAGATCGTAGATTCTCCACAGAGGCTTCAAGCGATTCTAAATAACTTAGCATAACGGAATTTATGGGATTACAAAAGATTTCGAGAGTGTTGCCAAGGCGAGTCACGAGGCTAACTACTCTCCTTTCACAATCAAGAACGGCCCCATTTCTGGATAACCAATCCATTCCTAAAATTAGCCCATAGCCCGTGAAGCCCAACCCATAAGCATCACATCTAAACTCAACGCTAAGTATAGAAATTTTCAAATCCAAACACATCATGGACAAATAAGCTGAGCCCCCAATTGGATTCGAAACAACTAAGGGATCCTCTAGTAAACTGGTGTTTAAGTGCAGTGATTCAACTAATGATGTGGAGATAAACGAATGCGATGCGCCCGAATCGAATAACGTACGGACAGGATGATCAAACAGAAAAACTAAGCTTTCAACAGAAATGGTTCTACCTCGTTCTTGCAGCGGTGGGACCACGAGAGCCTGAACTTGTCCCCTTGCCTTCCTTGATGCCATAAGAGCCTGCACCTGTCCTCCCGAGGTAGACCCTGCCCTCTGCCCCTTCTTTGGGCAGTCCTTCACTAGATGTCCCGCTTCACCACAGTGAAAACAGTCCGTCATTTTTTCTTTCTGCAATCCTTGCTGAGATGGCTTGGTGTCCCACAGTTAAAGCATCTTTTCTTTCCTTTTCCATTATTGTCTTTACCACCTTTCTTGTTTTGCTGTTGTGGTTTCTTCTGATCACCTTTCTTCTCGGGTGCCTTATTAGCATTAGCGCCTTTCTCCTCGTGCATGAGTGCCATGTCTACTAGCTTCTCAAAGGTGGCCCCTATAGGGAAGTGGGTCATAGCCAACCCCTGCAATGGCTCATTCAAACGATTAACGAACCTCAGAGCCTTCTTCTCCAGCGTGTTCACGAAGTCCAAGCCAAACCTTGCTAACTGATTAAATTTGTTGACATATTCTTTCACCGATGAGCTTCCTTACTTTAATGTCAAGAACCTTTCCATATATAGATTCTCTTCTGCCCTTGAGAGAAACTTTGCCTCAAACCTACGTCTGAAATCCGCCCAAGAATCAACAGGACGCTCCCCATTAGTGACATCCCACGAAAACGAGGCCTCTCCCTTCATTAACCAAGCTGCTAATTTGACTTTCCTCCCTTCTTATACTTCAAAGATTTCTAGCGATTCTTCCACCTCCTTAAGCCAATCTCTAGCTTCCACAAACGTTTCTGATGCTTGAAAAGGTTTTCCACCCATAGCATTAAATTCCTTGCAAGTCTTTGCAAAAGTATCAACGCGAGGAGGGGGAGGAGGAGGAGCGGGTGCAACTGGTGGTGGAGGAACATTGGCTGGACCTGCAGCGGCCCTAACTTCTAATAACCTCCTATACCATTCTGGTATCGTTACACCATCCGGAAGGTTAAGATCTTCAGCCATGCTGAAACGAAAAAGTAAAGATTCAAAATGGAGAATTCGAAATATAAAGATATATGACTATTGGGGATTATGTTTTTCATAAAAACTTTCCTCTTTAAATTACTCATCAAGACATGTTTTTGAAAACACTTCTTCCAAAAATACTTTAGAAAAATAGTTTTTTTTCTAAAAAAATTATCTGTTATGGTAACCTTAAGCTCTGATACCACGTGCAACACCCCACGTCCATTAATGTCACTCACAAAGGGAATGCATTAACTTCCATGGAGGTTTTAAGTGAATATAGAACAGAGAAATTACAACAAGACAGATAATAAGTAGTACTTGGAAATCTAAAACTTTATTTTATTGCAGCGGAAATTAAACATGTTTGTTACATCATAAAACCATAAATCATAGTCAAGTACAATATCAATCTTGATAAAACAAAATACATAATCCCATTACATAAATAGCCATTAAAGAAGACAACAAGCTGGACTTTACTTCAGCGGTCCAAGCTTTCCAAAGAGAGATAAAGCAATCTAATCAAACTCCGCTAGAGCAGGGCCCATCCTGAGGACCTGGAGGTGGAAAAGGATAGAAATAGAGGGGGGTCAGACATAAAGTCTGGCGAGTATGATAATTCTAACAATACTATTACCAAAATGACTAGACTAAGGCATAAGCTGGAAAACAAGGAAATGTCCATGAACTATTGGGTATGGAAGAGAAGATAAAGATAACGTTAAAGGCACACCTAATTACTAACGAATAATTACTACACTGCACCGCACCAGTCATCCTAAAGGTTGATCCCACTTGCTTCACTCAGACATTATATAAATAGCTTCGTGTACCCCTAGCTGACTACATAGGTGCCGCCTGCCCCTATCTCCACTAGGTGTACCCCGCTACCCACTTTCGATCGGCTCCCTACTCGTAGATACCCGTGATGGCCCCACAGTGGGGTGTATCACTCCCCTAAAGTGGCAACCCGATACAACTTGAGAATGCACGGCCTATACCTACACGATGAAACAACGTCTTACCTACTAGCCCGGGTCCACACACGCATATGAAACCCGTTGGACTTGCATTGCCACCGCTACCCCGTTTGGCCTCTTATAGTCAAGCCCAGTTTGCGTGTCCCGTCCTCGACTTGGGTCGAGCCCACAAAGATACGTTTGGGTAACTGGTTGAAATGGGCCCCCAAAAACTATCCACCTAAGCTTGTCCCCACTAGTATATCCCACTTAACACTCTTAGTCATGTTCATTTACATGTGAGTTTGGTTAAGTCTTACTAATCGTATTTCAAATGCCACTAAAGGCACCCACTAGATTCCTCATGCCACCCAAGGCACCTACTTAACCCCCATGTCTTACTTTACATGTTTATCTGGCTAAGTATTTCTTAATTCATTAAGGCCATAACCTTATAAAGACCTCTCACATTAGACTGGCATTTATGGCAGCTGGATTTGCCGGGCGGGTCCGGGCAGTCTTACACCATAAAAGAGTCTAACCTCGTGTCTTTACAACTGTTATGCTTTAGTTTGGGCCTAGGACCTCTCACATTGGGCTAACAGATGTGACTACTGGATTTGCCGGTCGGGTCCGGGCAGGTTTACGTCACAAACGAGTCCAACCTCGTGTCCTAAGCATTGATTAACACTTATAATCTTTCACCCCAGTTTTAAATATATCCCTATTCAAATCATTAATTAATTCCAATTTTATTGATGTCCATAATTGACTCAATTATGGCCATCCACTTATGGTATGCAAAATCATATCAATTGCACCCCAATTTCTTAATATTAAATCCTTATTATTACCCCTACCCCACGTTATACGTTCGCTTAATCAACGCAAAATATACGTTAGACTCGAATAGTCTAACTTATAGCACAAAGATAAATTATCACAACATATAGACAAATAAAATAGATCTAATCATAATAGGGGTGAAACTTGCATAAAACTACACATGTCATGGATCTAAAGGTGTCAACTTGTTTGGTTGAATGTCACAACTTACATAATATGATCATAATCCAAATTCATGTATAAACTTGCATATGTGGTTTATGCAACATAATGATGGTGTGAACTAGCATCTAACACATAGAACTCACACATGTCATAGCACAATTCTAGATCTAAATAGGTGTCATGGCATATGTTCATAATCTTTACTAATCAATCTAAACTTGCATACATGATTTGTCATATAGATCAACATAGCCCAAATAATATCAAAATTATGATTTGATTAACATGAACTAATTAGCATAGATAATAACATCATGACTTTATAACATGTAAGATGTATCACAACATATCATAGAAAATTACAACCTATACAATATCATCATAGCATGATTTACAACATATAGGATATCATCATCACATAACATAGGATTTACGACATACATGATAGCATAGGGTTTACAACAACATATATGAAAATTCACATCATTTTCTTATAATCCATATCACATCTTAATCTAATTAGTTTGCTAATAATCTTGTTAAGATCATCATACTCACAATTAGAGAAGAAAGAGAGTCTTGATTTGCTTTAGAGTTGAGTAGAATTAGGGTTTTGATTAGCTTTCTTCCTTCTTAGTCGGCGGCGGCTACACTGAGTTCCATGGCGATGGCATGATGGCGGCTATTCTATTTTTCAGATGATTTAGAGTGACAGACTACCTAGGTATATATGGAGTTTAGGATTTATTTAGGCCGTCAGATCAACTCAGAACTAACCTGAACCGTTTAATTTGCCAACTCAGCCCCAAAGACACATCAGCAGCTCAAGATTGGGCTCAGTCAAACCCTAGCCGATTGGACCAGGTCGATACCCAGGTCGACTGCGAAGTGGACCTGGTCCCAGGGGTGTCGACTACCCAGTCGACTCCCCTGTCGACCTGGGTGTTGGGCGGGAAATTTCCCGCCTAGCCTGTTTGACTTCGAATTTTGAATTTTAAATTTTCTGAAATCTGTTTTGAACTTTCTGAAACTTCCGATGGCCATTTCTCCTTCATACGAAGTCCAAATCACGCAAAATCGGACTCTATTTCGACCAGAATTCCGAGATGAACACAATGGCGCAACCCGTTTCCCACAATTCTCAGGTCTGAGATTAGTTATTCTTTAATTTGTGAATATTAATATTAACAGAATTACGGGGTGTTACATTGTGTACGTAGAGCGTGAGATGAAAGCATTCTACTATTTGGTTATTTAATTGTTAGATATTATTATAATATCACTGGATTTTGATATCAAACTATTTCGGGTTATAGTAAAGTAAAAATCGTCCGTGTTTATGTGTGGACTGGTCATATTATCCTTTTCTTTCAAAAGGATTTCAGACTTTAAATTAGTATGGATGTTAATTAAAATTAGTGAGTTTTTCTCACGCTGGTTCCCTAGACTGATCCGTGGCGTTTGTAATGTCTCGAGTCAGCCCGAATGCATGTTCAGGTTATCGGATGCCATGAATTTCAGAGATGAACTAGAGGAGTTCAGATGTACGATATTATCTATTATTTATTCCGCTGTGTGATGTATTTCAGGATAGGTTATTATAACTGTCCAATTGGTCTGCTGCACTCTGATGAATGTAAGTATTTATGTAAAGTTATTTATAAAGTTTTATTTCCGTATTATATTTTGTTCCGCTGCGATGTGAGAAACTATGTGTTATTTCTTATTCTTCTATTCTAATAGTTCTATCTTATCTTTCTCATCCTCTTATTTCTTTCTATTAATGATCTGTATTTTTGTGCACTTTAAGTTGAATGTGCAGCATATTAGGCAGCTCAAATTGGTACGGATTTACGGGCCATTACAGTTGGTATCAGAGCTATTGGTTGAGTAGTAACCTTGGCTCTGTGGTCTAACTCGATAGAGATGGGGTTAGTAACACCTTAGATTGAGTTTTATTGTATATACGAGAGATCATATTTGTAAATTTTATATCAAATGTTTTGTATTGCGTTGATTGATCAGTTCAAATGTTACGAAATCTTACTGAATAGAGAATTGACACAACATTGTTTTATAAAGAGGGAAAATGAAATAATTTTGCCCTAAATTATGTTTTTATAGAAAAAAGAATTTATTTTTCTATAATATAGTAATATTTGTTGATTAATTGTTTTGGTTGGTTTGATTGGAATTCAAATTGAATTCTGAAATGAAATTGAACTAAGTGAGGGAAATCGATTAGTCAATAGAATTGAATAGTTGAATAAAATTGAATTGGTTATAAACCAATTGGTTAATTCAACATAGAGATGAGAATTAGTCTGGAAATGAAACTGAATAACAGAAATTTGAGATTTTATAATCGACGAAATATATTATATACTTAAATGGTTTGAATAGAACTTATCACGCAGCGGCTGTTGGTGAATTTCGACCATTGATTTCAAATGGACGTAACGGGGATCCGACCATCAGATTCTCTGAAATTGGAATCATTGGGTTCGTATCGGAAAGAGCTTTCAAATGATAATAAGAGATTTGAAATGTAGCGGCTAGATTTTTAGATATGCCCAAATCAGTTTTGAATAAGGTCGCTATGGATGCAGTTCAGTGGCCGGTATTGGAAACCGACTATAAGAGCCTTTTAAATTTTTTAAAAATATGAATAAAATATGTAATCATAATAAATGATTTAAAAAAATTTGGATGAAATATTCGAAGTTGGTAAAAATAAAAGATATTACCAACTTAAGAAAGGAATTGGAATGATTTAATATAACTAAGGAGGTTTCAATATTAAATTATCAAATGAGAATTATAATTTAATCTGAAATTGGATTCTAAAATAGAAGTGAATTGATTATAAAAATCAATTAGTCAGTTGAATTGTATATGAATAATGAAATTTGATCTGATTAAGTTTAATTAATTTGAGAAATGTAATAAAATGAAATAATTTGGAATTTGAGAAATCGAATGGATAATGAAAGAAAATCCATCGAATATAAATCAATTGATATTAATATATGAATGTAGACCAGTTATCATTAGTGGTGAATAAAATTAAAATGATTTGGTTTTTTGTTATTTGGATGTTGGATTAGTTGAACAAAATCCATCAAATAGGATAATAAAAAAGTTGAATTGAAACTAAGTTATTTAACCCCGTATTGGTTATTTGTATTGTAAATAGAGATAAGTGCAGATTTCAGAAGGATATGGAGTTGATTTGGAAATACAGATTGGAAGACGAAGAGCAGTTGGTCGATTTGATTCGAATTTGGAGATTGAGTTTCCCGACAAATAAGCAAACCTTAATATACTGATTGGTTAGTGATTGATTTTATACCCCTTGGATTGGATAGCCATTTGGAATTTTGTTTTATTTGGAGAAGTTAAGGCCCAAAGTGGCGGTTGTAGTTGTACCAATCGAACTGTGCAGAGGAGGTGCAAGCGAAATTTTCGAAAATATTTAAGTGTCTGAATTTATTTTTATGATAATTCAATTTCAAAATAATTGTGCTCGGAGCATTCTTCTTACCTTGTAATTTCGGGGACGAAATTCTTTTAAATGGGAAAAATGTAACGTCCCAGATATTTGAACATTAATTATGAATATTTAAATCCATTTAAATATTGATTTTGCGGTATAATGGATTTCATATCGAATTTATATTATAAAATGGAGTTGAATATATATGTAATTTATAATATAATTAAAATGATCTCCATTTTCGATGAAACAAGTTTTATTGGAATGCGTATAATTAATTACTGCTACAATTCCAGTTTGGAGCCGAACGGAGTTGTTTTGTCGATTGAAGAAATTTAAGGGTGAACCGGTGATTATAATTTGAATTAAAACACGCTATTTGTGCAAACGGAGTCCGTTTTCATTGAAATTAGTTTCATTGGAACCATAATGTCAAATTATATCACGACATCCAATTTCGTATTTTTGAAGATCGTGTATGTCGAAGCGTATTTAATGCCAATGCTAATTTCTGGTACCGGGTGAATTAAAATCTATATTGTTTAAACCAAACCATTCAGACCTTGTAACAAGTAAACAACACAGCCTAAAGGACATGCTAACGCAGACTTAAAAGAAAATGTGAAAATAACCAGTATAGCCAAAACGTTAAATCATGGAGTAAATATAGGGATGGAGCTAGGTAAGGAAAATTACTTAAATAGTTGTGCAAATCTATTCTACCTGTGTAAAACCTACCCTAAAACAACAAGACACCCTAACCTAAAAGCCATACACCTCATTTTCGAACCTCCTTACTTCTATTTCATACCTTTAAAGCAAACTGTACACGGAAGTTTTAAATTAATTAATTGTTCGCCATGCCTCATCACGGTAGCGAAATCCTACCCCAATTCAATCATAATAATGCAGCCATTCCCCTAGCATTTCAAATCAGACAACCTATTATGTATTATCAGAGATAACGTTGTTCTGATCCAATTTTCCCCCTCTTCAATATGTATGAGCCCATCCCTTAATTCTTTCCTGCGCAACAAACCCCAGACCTTCCATTTAATAAAACAAACCGAACAGGAGTTTGGACCATGGCTTTTGGAATTTGAAGTTTCATGGGAACTAGATGTTGTAAAGGAATCTCGTGAAGAACAGTAAGTGGAAGGAGTTTTACAAAAGCATGGTGATGGAACAACATATGTTAAGGGAGTTAAAAGAATGAAGTGAAGAACTAGGAAGGCCACACTGAAGAACTGCCTGATGGGAGAGACGTGAAATAAATGGGAGGTGGCAGCATCATGAATGCATGGAATGCATGGGACTGGTGGTTTGAAAAATAGTATGGAGGACGGTGTTAAAAAAGGAAATGTCTTGAACGAACTGGGAGGTGGGGTGTAGCGTGTGATATGGGCAAAAGAGAAACAAATTATAGAGGAAAAATGGTGTACAGGTGGAAATACATGGAAGTGTGCACACGTGTGCGTTGTTTGGTTTCTAGAATGTAGTAAAGAAGAAATAAAGAAGGAGAAAGTATAAGGAGTTTTAGAAGCGTGTGGGGTGATGTAGCGTGACGGTGCGGGGTGTTTAAAAGCCTGAACCTATAGTGTGTTGTGGTGCTGTCAACCTTGACGTTGCATGAAAATGTTGGGAGACGAGAAGCTATTTTGTAGGTGAAGAAAACAATCACGAGCAGGGCACGTGTATAAAAATGCAAAGAAAAGGTTGAAGACTAATGATGCGGTGGTATTTAGTTTCAAGCACGGATCTCTGATGACGGTGTGAACAATGTTAGAATGGAGCAACCAAGATGATGCGTGGAAAGAAGTATCAGGCCTGTTTGTTCTTAATTGGGTAATTGAGGTATTTTAATTTATATATAAGTAAGGACAATTTATTAATTAATTAACTCGTATTATACAAATAAAAGTGTGAACAATTATAATCAGTTAACTTTTCATGACTTACCAGAGTGGAACGAACCAAATGACGCTTGGATCGTAACAACGGGGTTAATATTGCGGATCTGTTTTGGACGGAGTTGGAGACAACTAGGACTTTAACTAAATTAAAACGCTCATTTAATTTAATTAAAAACAAATCGTTCGGACGACGGATGAACCCAAGGTGAGTTCAACTCACTTAGTTTACCCCATTTATGTTTTATATAAAGCGGGTTTTATTTTGTGTGCAATGCTTGTTAATGGATGATGATTGGTTGACTGTTACGTGTAACGATCAAATTCCAAACGAGGTAACTTACCTTGTTGGTTATGTTTATAATAATAAACGTATTAAACAAATCATTTGATGCTTGAATGGCCGTTATAAATTGTTTGTTCACTGTTATTAGTTGAACTGTTTATCGTTTTGAAAGTGAAGTAACCCATTGTATTGCAGGGACGGATAGGTTGGAGGGATCCAACTAGATTCTTCAAATATATTGCTTACTTATATGAACTGTTAATCAACCTAATTGATTGTTGATTGTTGAATGTTGACCCCAAACCCAACACATGTATGATATTAACCAACGGGTGATACTGGTTGAGTAATTATCGACGGATGGCCTATAAATAAATCGGTTTATAAAGAATGATTTACCGTTAGGGAAATCAATAGCAGGAAAGCTATACAATTGTTTTATAAATAAAGGCAGATTTTAAATCTATTTTATATAGATTATTTTAACGAAAGTTTATTAAAGAAAATAAATAGTTATTATATATTATTATTGAAGTGTATTCTGTATTATAAGAAAATTAATAGAAATTAACCAAATGGTTAAGGATGGAGTTAATTGTTTCAAATAACAATTAACTAAGATTATTTAATTTAATTAGATTAATAATTAAATTAAATAAGAATATTTAAATTGATTTTTAAATCAATTTAACGGAAGGATTGAAATTAATTTTTCAAATAAACAATTAATTACCATTATGTTAATTAATTAGATTTTTAATAAAATCAAATGAAATTATTTACACTAATTTTATTTATTAATTCAAAGAAAATAACTAAATGGAAAAGGTTAACGAATTAACCTTGTTTTGAGTTGACTAAGTCAATTGCTTATCCAGAATTGATTATTGGACAATTATTGAATTTTTAGTTATTATTTAAATAACACTAATGAGGAGATTAACTATTATGGTAATAGTTAGTAAATTGGTTTCTAAAATAATTGGGATTGATTAATAATAATGAATGTGATAATTCTTGAAGTTAAGTGCCTTAACTATAAGTACGAACTCGTAAAGCCTTATGTGTAGTTTAACTGATTGATAAGCGAATTTATAATTAATATGAATGCATATTTAGAATTCTATTGGTTGGATTTCTATAAATCCAAATTTAGCAATTATAAGGGTAAGTTATAAATAAATTAACCAAACCAAGTTCAAAATGGAATTTTTAATCTGAATTGGTAATAAGGAATTTTTAAAAGGAAATAGATGGAGTTAAACCAATGTTTTAACAATTGTATGGTAAGTAGAAGCATGGGTATATTTATTTGAAATAAGATTCGTTGATAAACTTCTATTCTTTTCAAAGATAATAATGTTGTCGTCTCAAGGTCTGAGAGGTAAATAAAATACCACAACTTGTAATGACTTCGTGATTATCCAAGGATGATATTAGTTTAGAGACGATGGGGGTTAAGAGAATTAAAATAATATTTCCATGAAGGATATATGAATATGATTCAAGGAATTATAAGTCGAATAATTTGAAAATAAGAAATGGGAACGGAGATAATCCAAATGTTTAGGATTTAGAAATTTAGTTAACAACTGTTTAAATAAAGAGGCCAAGTGACGCTGTATTCTGAACTAATAAATCTACTTTATTTTCTATGCATGATGATTGTTATTTTGATATTTAAAACACCGACTTTCAAAATCTGACCAAGTCGATTGTTGGTATGGAAAGACCGGAATTGAAGTTATATTCGAAAACCATTCTAACCAACAAATACGTAAACGTTGAAATACCAGAAGACGGTCGAGGTGGAGCATTGAAGATCGTGGATCTTCATAAATGGAAGGATCGTTTGTTGAATTTCTCTGGCTAGCTACCAGAGGTTTTTATACTATGATACGTAAACGTTGAAATATCAGAAGATAGTCGAGGTGGAGCATTGAAGATTGTGGATCTTCATAAACTGAAGGATCGTTTGTTCAATTTCTTTGGCTAGCTACCAGAGTTTTTTATACTATGATTCAGTCATGGCTCGGATTTTCCAGATTGCAAGGACTTCTCGCTACTGATCCATAGTGTAATTCAAGGATGCGGTAGGAGAGTGCCTTCGGTTCATCCTATTCCTGGATGACTTGTATGCACGAGTGTTTGACAGAGTATTTACGGATGGTCACGTACATTGATTTCTTCAGATGTGCCCAGTGTATTTTTGAGGTCATCAATTAGTGATTTGACGGTGTGGCATTCAAAGTGAATGGTGGTTAGATGTTCTAAAGATAAACGTAGCCTCAAGCCTCATCAACCGGGAAATGACAGAAATCAGGCAGGTAGCATGGCTAGGTGGGTCATTCCCAAGGAGGGTGTATTATCACCATCTAGAGAAATTCATTTTTTACTTCTTAATCTATATTTCGCTGCTGCAGCTTTCGGAAATGGTGGGTCGCACCCAACCGTGGGTATTAATACATTCGATACACTCAAGCTAAAAGAGTGGTCAGTCATGTGTGGCCGAATTGCAAGACGTTTTTGTTGAACCCCCAATGTATCCCCTGTAGAGTACACTGATCGGAAGGTGATCCCATACCTTGTCTAGTTGGAATCCAATCCCCATAAAGTGCCCTGTGGTTTTTGATTATAGAATATATACATAGAGCGTGAGATGCAAGCCTTCTACTATTTGGTTATTTAATTGTTAGACATTATTATAATATCACTGGATTTTGATATCATACTATTTCGGGTTATAGTAAGGTAAAAACCGTCTGTGTTTACGCGTGGACTGGTCTTACTATTATCCTTTTCTTTCAAGAGGATTTCATATTTAAATCAGTATATAATTAAACTTAGTGAGTTTTTCTCATGCTGGTTCTCCAGACTGATCCGTGGCGTTTATAATGTCTCGGGTCATCCCGAGTGTAGGTTCAGGTTATCGGATGCCATGAAGTTCAGAGACGAACTAGAGGAGTTCAGACGTACGATACTATCTAGTATTTATTCCACTGTGTGATGTATTTCAGGACAGGTTATTATAATGGTCCAGATGGTCTGCTGTACTCTGATGAATGTAAGTATTTATGTAAAGTTATTTATAAAGTTTTATTTCTGTATTATATTTTGTTCTGCTGCGATGTGAGACTCTATGTGTTAGTTCTTATTCTTATTCTTCTATTCTAATAGTTCTATCTTATCTTTCTCATCTTCTTATTTCTTTCTATTAATGATCTTAATTTTCGTGCACTCTGAGTTGAATGTGTAGCATATTAGTCAGCTCAAATTGGTACGGATTTACAGGCCATTACATATTCACTTGGAGGAGTATGAAGTAGGAGGCTTCACCAGTTAGCTATATACTATCATATATTCCGCTGTGTACAATGTTAGTATCTAGAAACATGTGTATATAACTATTCTAGAAATAATTGTTGTGCTCTAATGATGGTATGTATATAAAGTTACTGAATTGTATTTCAAAGTTCATGTTACCTTATATATTTTATCCGTTCCGTTGTGAGTTTGTGATCTTCGTTTTCTTCTATTCTAATATTTCTTTCTTTATATTTCTCATCTCTAACTTCTTTCTAATAATGATTCAAATTTCTGTGCAATGTGGGTTGGACGTGTGGTGTTATTAGTTGACTCAAAGGGTACGGAAATTCGGGACATTACACTATACAAGCTAGCTTGTAGCATAGAAACTATGAACTCACAATGATATCACCTTTGATGGTTAGAAGCAAGAAATCGAGCCAATGACAAGCTAGACAACATCTCTTCGATAAAAAAACTAGAAACAACAACCTATGATCATATGAACACATTTCCTAAGAATTAGGTTTAGAAAATCATCACAAACTGAAGAGGAAACATGTTGGAAAGCCGAAGAGGAAGATAAAGAAGCTTACCCATGTCTTAGAATTAGATTTGAACTAGAATTGAGCTCTAGATTGAAGACAATAGCTTAGGGAATTTCTATTTCCCATTCCCTTCCCCATTTTTAAATTTTTTTTGACGTGTTGGAATGAATGGGAGAGACGGAGGATGAGTTGGCACTTAAAGGAAGTGGGCTAGTTGGCTAACCAAGCACTAACCAAGATGCCAAAATTCAAAGCTAGGAATATATCGAAATTTATACTTTTCGAACACCTAAACGACATTTTGAACTCAATGGAAGTGGTTTCGAGTCCAAATTCGTCCATATGTAAAAAGTGATATTTTGGTCATACATCTAGTGAAAGAGACCGAAAGTTCTCCAACTCCCAATGTATCAATGTTTACAGTTTTCGAACACCTAAACGACATTTCGAACTCAATGGAAGTGGTTTCGTCGAAAACAGAAGACGTTTGCAAAATGGCCATTTTTAAGGGCCCTATATAATATTTAAAATATATACATATATATATTAATGAGTATTCCATAGCGACTATTCTAAATTTTAATTTGGACATAACTTACAATTTATAAAGTGAAATCTCAGTTTCTTACATTCGTTAGAAAATTTCAATTCAAAATATTCCAACGTTTCTTGGGTAATTCTGATTTATAATAAATTCTATATATTCTTTTAAAGTTCAAAACCAAATTTTCAAACTATTGCGCAATTTCAAGATCGTTTTAATTAAATTTTGAATTTATATCTTCTATCTTCGATTTAATTAAATTATAAATCGTTAATTCTCAAAATAATTCATTTAAAATACTTAATTTGTATGAAAATCAATTAAAAATAATTTTTAAATTGGTTCCAAAAATACGGGTTGTTACAAGATTGCCGCAATATAGTCTGACTTTTATTTTATTTCTTTGTTCCACTTCTTTCATGTATACCTTTTATATAAAAATAGTTCTATCTTCGTAAGTTGATAATAACATTTGTCCTTATGTTTACATAGAAGCATATGTTACACCTCATAAGTTTATCAACCCCCAAATATTCGAAAATAAAAATATTTTCCTAAAAGGACATATTATATAATGGACGGAAGTCTATTAACCGAGATTTACTTTCCTTTTTACGTAGACTATTACTCTACTGCAAAATAAAAGGCAGATAAATATATACAAAAATGTTCATTTAATATTTCGAAGTTCAAAAACACATAAACATGTTTGAATCATGAAAGCAATAATAATAAATATGACTAATAAAATTCACAAACAAAGCACATAATAGACCTAAATATTTTTATATTTAAAACTGATTTATTTGACAATTATTTAACTTACACATATAATGCTATAGCTCATCAAACAACAGTTGAGATGTATGGTTATTGATGACTGCAAATGCAGATCAATCTATATTTTTTTTTTATTTGAACAACAAACAAGAGAATGAGAAAATGGAGCAATAATTATGCATGTACGCTCTTAATAGAAAATATCAGTGCATCACTGATACTCATTATCGCATATACTATAACAATTCACATTCGGCTGTGAACTTTTTCATCTGGGTAGGCATTCCTTCCTTTCCTCTTCGCCTTTCTGATAGCATGGATGAGTTTGAGAGAATTCACCGATTGCAGTAACTAATGATGACGACAAACTAATTAGCATAATCATCATCATTGCATACATTATCATTTTTGGAGTTTCCATTAGTTGTAAATTATGTTGTTTATGCTATACATTACTGGCCCACAGGGATGACTTTATAAAGAAGTGAAGGAATGCATTTAAAATGTAATTTGGAGATTACTAAGTAATTTTTCATTCTATAAAATGATAAAATGTGGTTATATTATCCAATAATTTCACATGTATACCAGTAATTATAAGCATTGGTACATTTCATTAATTGAAATTATAATTACTGGTTGATTATCTTTATTAAAAACATTTTATAGTAAACTATATTTTCTCTTCTATATATATTTATTATTGAGTAGAACTTATTGTATTAGTTAGTGATCACTAATTTAGTTCATACTTTATTTTTAAATACTAACTAAATGTTTTTAAAATCTTTATACTTACTAATTAAATGTTTTATATACAAAATTTATACTTATTAACTATCTACTAATAATTAGAACGGAAGAGCATACCAACTCGGGTCATGCCCCCATGATCCTCAATTGTTCTCTTTTCTCATCTTCAGGTCCTAAACCATTTTGCTTTTGGAACATGTGGGCTTCTCACTACACTTTCCATCCTTTTGTTGTTGAGTCCTAAGTAACGTAGGTTTAGGGAGTCTCAATGCTTGTTTTGTGCAAAAAAAATTAATTGTTAAATCTGGCCTCAAATCTTGAAATAAAAATGTTTTAAAGAACATTTTCAATCGTGTGCAAGCGACAACAGAAGTAGTTGTGCTTTCTGAAGTGACATTCGATGTTGATCTATATCCTAATAATCAGTCCTCCCGGTTATCAACCCACTTTTCGTTTAACAACGAACATTCCATAGAAACTTCTTTTCTCTATCAACGAGCTCGTATCAAAGGGGTTACTGACGTGTTTCTAATTCTAAATTCATTAACTCTCTTATAAAAAAATTCTTAACATCCAACAGTTTCATAGGCCGAAAAACTGCCTTTCCTTGTATTAGTCTGAAGTGAAGGAAGTCCTTCTTGAACATTTTTAGTCGCCCCTTCAAAGCCCCTCGATCGATGTCATCGAGTTGGGGTTATTGTCTCATATCCCCAACTAGTTCTTCTTTCGAATGATACTAGACTCGTTTATCCTCCTTCTTATGAGTAAATTCGAGAGCTAGTGTTTTCTCAAAAAAAGAGTAGTGTTGGTGGCCTAAATGGCTTTAACACTAATTTTTATAGATGTTCTTGGAACATTATTTATCAGGATCTCATTCTAGCCATTTAGTATTTTATTTAAAGAGGGGTAATCTTCTCCCTAATAGCTAGACGTTCACAAACTTAATTCTCATTCCTAAGATTATCAACCCTTCGGCCTCCTTGGACTTTCAACCACTTAGTATCTATAATTCCTCTAAAAAACTAATTTGCCAAATATTGTCTAGTAAAATCACATCCTTATTAAATAGAGCCTTGTCTTCTTCTCAAGCCAATTTCATTAAAGCTCGTTTGATTATCGTATAATTGTTGCTTTCTCTACAACTAATATCCCATATCAACTAGAAGGTCCTATGGTCTAACATATTCGTAAAACTTGATATGACCACGGCTTATAACTACATGCCATTGTTTTTCATCGTCCGAGCTTTGTGGGCCTTCGGGTTTTATGAAATTCTTATCGATTTTATTAGGTGCCTCATTTCCAACTGTTGGTAATCAGTTAACATTAATGGAGTTGTCAATGGTTTCTTTCTGTCTGGTAGAGAAGTAAGGCAATGTTATCCCTTGTCTCTTGCTCTATTTGATTTAGCTGCTAAAGCCCTTGATCGAGAGATTCACACTCTAAACAATGAAGAGTGAATCATGAGATTTTTCATCCCTCTCGGTTGTCTAACTATTTTCTGTCTTTCTTTCGCGAATGACATACTGATCTTCACTAAAGGTCAAAGGAATTAATTTAATCATCCTTTGGGTTTTCCTAGGCTCTATGAAACTTGTTCGGATCAAAAAATTTGTAATGACTCGATAATTTGAACGTCTTTAATTTTGAAGTTAATTGGAATATGTGTTAGAAAATTTGAAATATGTGGGAAGGTATGGATTTGATTTCTAGATG
This sequence comes from Allium sativum, assembly GCA_030737875.1. Lineage (NCBI taxonomy): Eukaryota > Viridiplantae > Streptophyta > Magnoliopsida > Asparagales > Amaryllidaceae > Allium > Allium sativum. The sequence goes on from CM060924.1 coordinate 1,024,639,249, forward strand.
TATACTTGAATGTGTATGATGTGCTAAAATTTAGTATTTAAAAATGATAACTAATTTAGAATTTAAATATTGGAACAAATGTTAAATCGATAAGTTATAAAACGTTAATTCCTAATTTGAATATATTATTAAGAAGTAATCTAAATAATTATATAATAAATGTATTCTAGTTGCCCGCTCTATTGAATTCGAATTTTTTTTGATCCGTTTGCAGTAGCGACAAGCAATGTAACGCTAATAATATTAAAATTTTAAGATGTAAATTAAATTGGGAAATTTTACATTTGAGATGCGTCTAGCTGGACAGAGCAAAGGAATTAATCTTGTGGAAATATAATTAAGATTGTTTGGTTTTCATAAAATTAAATTAGATATTTAATAAATAACTAAGTAATGTAACGTTTTCTGAACTAAGGAGAATTTTTCCCAAAAATACTAGATGGAATTCTTAGAAGAACGCCATTTCCATTTTTGAAAATTCGATTATCGGTGGGTCCGAATATTAAAATTCAAGCCTAAAATGCGCAAAAGAGTGAACAATCAATTGTTTGTAAAAATAAAACATACCTCCTTTGTATTCTACAACTTGATACGTATTTATGGATTTCCTTTATCATGTAAAAGGAAAAAAAATCTATTAAATTGAAATTAATTAAAATTAAGTAAACATGTATGTAATTAAGCATATATTAATTATAGACCGGTTGAGGTGCATAACTTTAAGAACACTTGTATTTTTATTTAAGCGTTAACGCAACCGGTGTCTATTTTCTTTTGAGTTCCCTTCCAAGTTTCCTCTTCGTGAAAGCCATCTTCTTCTCAGTAAAAAGGATTTGGAAACTCTCACTTCAAAATCAAATGTCACAACTCAGAGAGTAAAATAAAAAAAAACAAAGAGGGCAGAAAGACGCTGCTTCAATCGTTTGCTACATTTTCCCATTCGGTTGGCTCCCCATCTTTGCTCCACCACAAGATTCAACGCGCCGCACCACCAGACGGATCCAGCTCCGGCCACTGCGCTGACGAGGTTCCTTTGCGGTAAGTTGTTGTTGTTAGTATATTTGTAATAATAAAAAAAAGATAATAACCTGCTTGTGCAGGTACCCAAAAAAAAAAAAAAAGAACGCAAGACAGAAGCTTCAGCTAGACATCCTTCTTTATACTCCTTTTACCTTCCTTTTTGTTTGTGTTGTAAACCCTTTTGTTCCCTTTGTTGGTTTTTTCCTTTTTTTTCATGTGCTGTGAGTATACATGGCAAATATATCTTAGTTATATATATATATATATATATATATATATATATATATATATATACAAAATCTAAATTTTAACCTTGGCGTTTGTAGAGTTTAGCATGATGGAGGTTGTGTAGGAAATTTTTTTTAGTGTTCCGTAGGGTTGATCAGTAGTAAAGGGGTTTATGTAGGAGGAGGACCAACATACATTTGTCCATTTTTGTAATAACCCGGAAATCTGAGCTGATTTAAATTTTTTATTTTGGCAATTTTAGTGGATTTTGATTATTAAAAATGAATCATTTTAAATAATATCGATGAGAAATTAATTTTGAATAGAACTCGAATGTATATATTATATAGATCGTTGATAGAATATAATTATTTATTTTAAAATATAAAAGGAATTGAAAATGGCGCGATAGTTCGATAATTCGATTTCAAAATTCAAATGAATGTATCGGGTTCAAAATAAACCGGATTTTAGTGAAACCAAAAATATTAGAATCTATTTGAGAATATCATTCCATCGAATCCGAAAAATCAAAATTTCATAGCGGGGATCAAAAGTAATGCCCAGTTGAAAATTCAAAATAGTCGCTATGGAATTCTGGCCCTTAAAAATGGAAATTTTGCAAACGACCTAGGATTTCAACGAAACCACTTTTATTGGATCCGTGATGTCAAGTTATTGCTAGATTCCGATTTTCGTAATTTTTCGAATCAATATGTGAGCGTGGCAAAGTAAAACGGGTTTGACCAGTTTCAGTCGATTTTAATCGACTATAAAATGGTCATTTTTCAAACTGTCTCGGAATTCGATGAAACTAGTTTTGTTAGGAACGTATCATCAATACGAAGCTAGAAAATATTTTTCAGGAATTTTTCGAGTTAGTATGTGGCCCCAGTAAATTGAAATGCATGTTCAAATTGAATATACAGATTTATATTCTAAATTTGATGGAAACTGATCGAAACAGTCGAATTGGATTACCGGACATATCCCATTGGATTCAGAATGGGGTAATTAGCTAGGGGCGACAATCGTTGGGTCTCGATTCGAGTTCGAATAAGAAGTCAACGTTTTTGGAGAAAAAAATAAAATAAATAATAATTAAATGTATATGACCCCCCCTTCAGTTCCCTTTCCCTGATTTCATTTTAAAAAGAAAAAAAAACAAACAAAAACCGCACCTGCTCTACCCAACCCGCCGCCCTCACGATCGCCGTCGCCTCCATCCGTCGAGCGCCGTCAGCGTAGCGCCCTCAGCTCCGCCTCACACCCCCTCCGTCAGCCTCCCCCGTCGTTCTACCTTCTCGAATCAATGAGGACCCAAAACCCAAACCCTAAAACACCCTAATCCATGTTGCCTGACCACCGCCGCCTCCAGGCCGTAGCCGCCCACCTCCGAGCCCTCTCGCCGACGGTCAGAGGTCAGAACCCCCCTTTTTTCTCTGAAAATCAAAAGCAACAGTAAGTTTTAATTAATTTAATTCTTTTATTATTTTTATTCAGAGATTTTCAGTTGATAAAAGTAGTGATTTTAACCTTAACAAAGTAGCGATTTTTAATGTAAAAAGATTGAATTTTTCCTATATGAACATTTGTAAAAAGATCAAATTTTTCCTATATGAACGTTTGTAAAAAGATTGAATTTTTCCTATATGAACATTTGTAAAAAGATTGAATTTTTCCTATATGAACATTTGTAAAAAGATCAAATTTTTCCTATATGAACATTAGTAAAAAGATTGAATTTTTCCTATATGAACATTTGTAAAAAGATCGAATTTTTCCTATATGAACATTTGTAAAAAGATTGAATTTTTCCTATATGAACATTAGTAAAAAGGTTGAATTTTTCCTATATGAACATTAGTAAAAAGATTGAATTTTTCCTATATGAACATTAGCAAAAAGATTTGATTTTTATATATATCATAGCTTATTAAAAATATGGTTTTTATTTAAAGTAGAAATATAAAAATATAATTTTTATATAGAAAGAAGCGTTGTAAATATATAAAGTGAAATAAAAATCTGAACTTATTTTATCGTGAGGTGGAAGGAATATAAAAATATGATTTTTTATATATGTAGTGAATACGGGAACGAAAGTGACAAAAGACAAAAAGGTGAAGATTTCCTTCATAAGGAGAGTCGCGGTGAATGGATTTGGCTTGGGTGAGAACTCCTCACTTTTATTTCTATTTTTATTTCTAGTTAAAATATATACTCGGATGCAGACGGTGTTTAGTAGCACCCGACACCCGTCGTCCACAGACCATGGATGGCTTGTTTGCTTGTTTGTATGATTTTGATGTGTAGTTGATTGTGTGATGTGATGTGAAATGAAATAAAATATTTATATAGTTAAAAATATTTTATAGTTAAAAATAGAATTTTTAACGTGTATATGAAATGAAATATTTTAATATAAGCAAATCGAAAGATTTGTTTATATACACACATTTGACTGATATTGATTGTGACGATAAATTTTACACATCGCCCAACAACACAAATAAAATCTGTGTTTGATTGTTTGAAAACCCCACACGGGTATTGGGATGATATATTACATACACTAGTCCCAATAATTAGCTATATGTCGATCGATTGATCGACAGACTGTTATGGGCGTTAAATATTTATATTTGATGCTTATACAGTGTAGAATGAACTTTGGATGATGGTTGATTATTCATCGTTGTTATTGTATACAGGTGTTGTAGAAAATCCATATAATTAACATTATATGGTAATTGATTGGGCCTCATTCCAGTTTTGAAAAGGAAATATTTGAATAGAAATATTTGAAAAAGAAATATTTGAAATAGAATATTTGAAAATAGGATATATGAAGCCGTGTTGATTAGATTGATGCCATTTTGACGTGAATGATATTTTTATCGATTATATTCGTTTTTATAATGAATATTGAAAAGTGATTTCAAAATCGAATATTTTGAAATGAAATTCGAATTATATTGAAAAGAATAGAAATTCGAATTAAATTGAAAAGAAATGAAATTCGAATTAAACTAAATAGAATTGAAATTCAAATTAGATTGAAATAGAATTGAAATCGTTTTGAATTGAATTTAAAACGTATTGAAATTGAACTGAAATGGATTTGAATTGAAATAGAATTGAAATGACTTTAAAACGAATTTATATTGGAAAATTCAATTTTGATTTGAATTTGAAAAGGAAGTTGAAATCGTTTTGAAAACGAATTTAAAACGATATATAAAATACGTTTTAAAAGGAAATCAAAGAAGTATATATTATATATATTATATATATAATGTAATGGCCTGAATAGAATGCGCCGCGCCGCGGTAGTTCGTGAATTTCGACCATTGACTTCGAATGGATATTGCGGGAGATCCGACCGTCGGATTCTCCTAAAACCGGAACCGTTTGGTTTGTATTGAAAAGAGCTTTCTAAAGAATATTAGAAATTTGAAATCTAACGATTGGATTTGGAATTATGTCCAAATCAAATTTGGGAAAGGTCGTTGTAAGTGCAGTTCGATGGCCGTTGATGGAAATCGACTGTACGGGCCTTATAAAATTATTAAAAATATCAATAATTTGTGTAGAATCATAAGAAATGATTAGGGAAGAATCGTGATGAAAGTCCATATTTGAAAAGGTAAAAATAGATTTTTATCGAAATGAACTAGTTTTGAACTAGAATTATAATTCTATTTATTTTTAAGTAAATAAATTGGATTTGAAAAGCGTTTTAAAAGTAACCCGAGTTTCCAATAATTGAATTGGAATGGATTTGAATCGAAATTGTCTTTGGAATATTTCGATGTTGAATTTGGTGATTATACAGATATTGTTATGGGAATTTGAAAGATATATTAATATCGTTATTTCCAATATGATATCTGTTGGTCGTAGAATTTGATATTGAATATAAGCCGATATATTTTCTCTTCAGATCCTTCTATTTAATATCAAATGTGATTTGGGTTTGTCGTGAATGGTGTCTTCATTAACACTGTTCTTAAGCCCATTTGAGAAAAAGATTAAATCTTTTATTTAGATTTAATGAAGTGTACCAATTAAATAAGATTTAATTGGAATTGAATTGGTATTGATTTTTGGGTTTATCGTGAACAGTGTTTTAAATAACACTTGTTCTTTAACCCGATAATTAATAGAATGTGATTTCTGGTTGTCGTGAACGGTATCTTCAATAATAATGTTCTCAGACCCACGGAGTTAAGAAAATCAGAAACTAACTGGAGATTAGTTAAGTTGAATGGTTTCTTGGGTATTGATCTGATGTTGGTTTCGACCTTCAGGGTTAATACTTAGGGAATTGCTCACTTGCTAATTTACGGTCGGGGACTGATTGAATGTGATGTGATTTTGGGTTTATCGTGAACCGTGTTTTAAATGACATGGATTATTTAACCCAGTTAGAGATTAAAACTAAGTGGAGTTTTAATGAATCTTTAATTAGATTGAAAAGATCAAGAATGGAGTATTACCAGTTTTGCTCCAGGCGATAGTTAAATCTTTAATTAGATCTGAACGTGAAATGGTAATTGAATTTACCGATAACACCATGGTGTTAAATATGAAGTATGACCAGTTCTACTTCATGGGATGAATAGGTTGGGATTGGGGAAATAAAATAAATGATTACTTCGGTGTGTTTCGTTAATCCCTAACAGTTTGAATGATATTCAAAGGAAGATTAAAGAATAAATTTAAAGGAATTTATCTTTGATAAAATTGATGGGAACCTTTCCCTAAGAATGTGAAATTTATAAACTAATTGTAGGTTAGCGAAGCAGAACGGTTTCTTGGGTATTGATCTGATGTTGGTTTCGGCCTTCAGGGTTAATATTTGGGGAATTATTCTCTTGCTAATTTACGGTTAGTGATTGGTGAATTGGAATGAGGCGTATGTTGTGTTTGTGTAACACATGTTTATTATATACGCGAGTTACTCAGAAAGACCGGGTTTATCCCATTCTGGATAACTGATTCGACGTGGTGTCGAAGCTGAAGACGATGGTTGAAGACCAGAGGTCTTCACGTCGTTTGGATAATTACTGATGATCTTGATTGGGCCGTACACCAAGAGGAGGGAATCAGTTGGTGATCGTCCAGACGTACTTGGAGATCGATGAATATGCGGGGTACTAGGTGCCTCCGGTTTCGTTCAGACCCAGAACGAACTTGTAAATGGACTGTGTGTCTGACATTGGATTTTAGTCTGTGTGATTGATTTCTATTAAATATATATCTGTTTGGCGGCGGAGAATTTATTCTCTTGCTTAATGCCCTTCTTTGAGACGTCCGTGCTCAGGGATTATATATTAATGGATATCAAACGCACAGAGTGAATTGCCGTGTGGCATGCCTAAGTGGCAAATGATCAAGGCTTCTGTTGAAAAGCAAAGTCTTGTGGTTGATGATCAAAGCACGGCCTGTGTGGTGTAGCTTTGTGTAACGTGAATTTGATAGCCTCTCACCCCGGTGTGAACCAAAACGGGAGAGGACGTCAAGGAGGGCATGCGTTTCTTTCTAGCTAGAAGTGGCGTCAGTGGTTTTACATGCCCTGACGAGTTTGACTTATGTGGTTGTTGCTGTTGCGAGGCACCTCGGTTTGATCGGACGATCTGGGTCCGATGGAGTCATTCGTTGGCTCATTTACCCCCCATAGGGCGGGGAAACGCATGTTCATGATTTAAGTTTAATCCACATCGGTGGACTGGCCCTGAGGATCCAAGGGCCCACCTGAGTCTGGGTCCTGAGACACTGGCTAGAGCGTCTCGAATCGGTTGAGGACTATATTTTGCCTCGGTTCACAGACGGAAATCCAATTTCCAAATACGTGACTTTGCGTTTTGATTGTAGAACTAGTATGGCGGCAGGATATATGGTATCCATGTCGTCTATGATTGATACTTATGATTTGAAGTTGTTTTATACAATATGCACTTATAATAGTATCAAATGATCTGTTTTAAACGTACTAAGCATGTTTGGCTATTATAAGGGAAAACCCTATCCCCCAGCTTGCGTTGGATTGTGTGATAGGACCTGGGTCTTATAATAGCTTCATTTTTCCAAAAAACATTGCGCTGTTTTGTTATATGCACTGGTATTCTTGGGAGGAAACCCGTTCCATGTTATACGGCATGGTCCATTGATATATCTGATTTAAAGTAAAGTTTTAAATAACTGTTTTAGTTCTCACACCAGTCCCATGACTGACCTAGAGTTTATTGTTTTAACCTAAACTCTGGGTGCCCTTATTTCGACATGGGCAGCTAGTAGTTTTGGTTTTGCAGATTTATATTCACAGGATCCTAGTTTACAGTTGGAATGATATCCGGAAAGCTTTGTATCCGTATATCTCCTTCAGTTGTGTATTGTATTATTTTCCGCTGCTATGTATTTAAATGTAATTTAAATCTCTGATATTTCTGTGTAATATTCATTTATATTCTGTATATTCTTGTAATCTGATGGTATTGTAATATCCGTATATCTCCTTCAGTTGTTGTAATATACATTGAAATGTTCTTCTGTCTGTGTTTTATTTTGTCGTGTTCTCAAAACAATCAGGCGTTTCAAACGGTCTAGATCGGTTTAGCGACTGATTCAGATCGAGCGGAATTCCTAGTTATAACATTTTGTATCGGAGCTTTGGTTTACAAAGCTCAGAGAACAAGACACATTAGAACCATGCGAAGAATTCATCATAGATTGGATTAGTAATATCCAATTGGAGTGACTCGTTAGAAATGGGATCAGTAGTATCCTAGAACGAGTGTGAAGGGTATATTTTTAAAATGAAAACAATTTTTGTTTTGAAAATTTAAATCAATTATTCGTATTTGATTATTTATTTTAAATTGATTTGGACAATCCAATATATAAATTTTTTGCATATATGTCTTACAAACGTGTGTTCGAAGTTTTATTGTATTGGATAGTTATAGAATCGCACTCTAGTGCCCGGGGATAATTCTGGTGACGAGGCACCATTGCCAGTATTTATTTTCGAGTTTCGAAAGTGAGATTTCTATATATTTCCAATTGACTGGTGTGAGAACCGAAACTAGATAGTGCTTATTATTGTGATTTGGCATCAAAAATGTGATTTTTGACTATATATCAAAGTTATGAATTTGAATTGATAATCAACTAATTGATTGATGGTTGTGTTGTTGATTATTGGTTGATTAATTAAAATTTGTACTATATAGCCAAATTGAATCAAATAGTGAATTGTATTGAAAATTAGTCGCATTTGCTTGCATATACATGTACTTACTCTGAACAGGTCATAGCAAGGAGGCTAGAGCAGAGAATAAAATTTGTTTGCCCGACAAATAGGTACATGTTTACCATAATTTACTGTTTTTTTTGGGTGATGATGATTTTATGAGCCGATTGGCTAGCCGCTTGGCTTTTTCTTTTTCTTTTTGAGATCAGAGGCCTGTATGGCAATTTCGGGATTTTCCCGGTGCTCCCGGTGCAGGGGAGGTTATGGCAAAAAATTTCGAAAATTTAGAGTGTTAGCCAAATTTTTGAAAAATTTGAAAAGTTCTTAGAAACTGAAAAGTTGAAGAACTTAAGCCGTAGTGAAAATACTGGAAGTTGAGTTGATTTGTAAAAAAACTTTCGGCTTTGTTTCTTTTCGGGGACGAAAAGTTTTTAGTGTGGGAGATTGTTATAACCCAGAAATCTGAGCCGATTTAAATGTTTTATTTTGGCAATCTTAGTGGATTTTGATTATTTAAAATGAATTATTTTAAATAATATCGACGAGAAATTTATTTTGAATAGAACTCGAACGTATATATTATATAGATCGTCGATAGAATATAAATATTTATTTTAAAATATAAAAGGAATTGAAAATGGCGCGGTAGTTCGATAATTCGATTTCAAAATTCAAATGAATGTCTCGGGTTCAAAATAATCCGGATTTTAGTGAAACCAAAAATATTAGAATCTATTTGAGAATATCTTTACATCGAATCCGAAAAATCAAAATTTCATAGCGGGGATCAAAAGTTATGCCCAGTTGAAAATTCAGAATAGTCGCTATGGAATTTTGGCCCTTAAAAATGGAAATTTTGCAAACGACCTCGGATTTCTACGAAAGCACTTTTATTGGATCCGTGATGTCAAGTTATTGCTAGATTCCAATTTTCATAATTTTTTGAATCAATATGTGAGCGTGACAAAGTAAAACGCGTTTGACCAGTTTCAGTCGATTTTAATCGACTGGAAAATGGTCATTTTTCAAACGGTCTCGGAATTTGACAAAACTAGTTTTGTTAGGACCGTGTCATCAATACGAAGCTAGAAAATATTTTTCGGGAATTTTTCGAGTTAGTATGTGGCCCCGGTAAATTGAAATGCGTGTTCAAATTGAATATACAGATTTATATTTTAAATTTGATGGAAACTGATCGAAACAGTCGAATCGCCTTACCGAACATATTCCATTGGGTTCAGAATGGGGTAATTAGCTAGGGGCGACAGTCGTTGGGTCTCGATTCGAGTTCGAATAAGAAGTCAACATTTTTGGAGAAAAAAATAAAATAAATAATAATTAAATGTATATGACCCCCCCTTCAGTTCTCTTTCCCCGATTTCATTTTAAAAAGAAAAGAAAAACCGTGCCTGCTCTACCCAACCCGCCGCCCTCACGATCGCCGTTGCCCCCATCCGTCGAGCGCCGCCAGCGCTAGCGCCCTCCGCTCCGCCTCACACCCCCCTCCGTCAGCCTCCCCCGTCGTTCACTCTTCTCGAATCAATGAGGACCGAAAACCCAATCCCTAAAACACCCCAATCCACGTTGCCTGACCACCGCCGCCTCCAGGCCGTAGCCGCCCACCTCCGAGCCCCTCTTCCCCCCCCCTCCCGTAGACGGTCAGAGGTCAGAACCCCCCTTTTTTCTCTGAAAATCAAAAGCAACAGTAAGTTTTAATTAATTTACTTCTTTTATTTTATTTATTCAGAGATTTTCATTCGATAAAATTAGTGATTTTTACCTTAACAAAGTAGTGATTTTTAATGTAAAAAGATTGAATTTTTCCTATATGAACATTTGTAAAAAGATCGAATTTTTCCTATATGAACATTTGTAAAAAATTGAATTTTTCCTATATGAACATTTGTAAAAAGATTGAATTTTTCCTATATGAACATTAGTAAAAAGATTGAATTTTTCCTATATGAAGATTTGTAAAAAGATCGAATTTTTCCTATATGAACATTAGTAAAAAGATTGAATTTTTCTTATATGAACATTTGTAAAAAGATCGAATTTTTCCTATATTAACATTTGTAAAAAGATTGAATTTTTCCAATATGAATATTAGTATAAAGATTGAATTTTTCCTATATGAACATTAGTAAAAAGATTGAATTTTTCCTATATGAACATTAGCAAAAAGATTTGATTTTTATATATACCATAGCATATTAAAAATATGGTTTTTATTTACAGTAGAAATATAAAAAATATAATTTTTATATAGAAAGAAGCGTTGTAAATATATAAAGTGAAATAAAAATATGAACTTTATATTTCATAAAGATTGAAGTGGAAGGAATATAAAAATGTGATTTTTTATATATATAGTGAATATGAACAACGAAAGTGACAAAAGACGAAAAGGTGAAGATTTCCTTCATAAGGAGAGTCGTGGTGAATGGATTTAGCTTGGGTGAGAACTCCTCACTTTTATTTCTATTTTTATTTCTAGTTAAAATATATACTAGGAGGCAGACGGTGTTTAGTAGCACCCGACACCCGTCGTCCACATACCATGGACGGCTTGTATGCTTGTTTGTTTGATTTTAATGTGTAGCTGATTGTGCGATGTGATGTGAAATGAAATAAAATATTTATATAGTTAAAAATATTTTATAGTTAAAAATAGAATTTTTAACGTGTATATGAAATGAAATAAATTAATATAAGCAAATCGAACGATTTGTTTATGAGACGACCCCAAACCCCGTACTGACGGTGGCAAGGGTAATCCGTGGAATATAACACAGAAACAGATAATAGCAGAACAAAATTAAATAAATACACCAGATAATGTACAATAGAGTACACTGCATAAACGTAGTCATCAGAGTTACACAATACACAAGATCATACTTAGTACAAATACAGTTCAGCTATACATAAATGTCTACAGCGGAAATAAACAAAATATGTACAATAGGAGCTGAACAGCGTAAAAAGAGATAAATAATAGAATCCATCTTCAGCTCCAGCTATCCAGAAAGAGCCAGCTATACCTGAATACAAGGCTGCCCGTGTAGAAAAGGGGCACCTGAGTTTGAAAGTGAAACCAACTACGAGTCAGTCATGGGAGTGGTATGAGAAATCTACTCAACACATTTAAAATACGGTTAATCACAGGACCACGCCACTTTCGTGGAACGGGTTTACACCATTGGATTGCCAGTGCTTTAAAAACAAATCTTTCTTTTAAACATCGCAATGCTTTTTATAAAAATGAAGCCATTATAAGACTCAGTTCCCATCACACAATGCAACGCAAACCGGAGGATAGAGTTTTACCTTATAACGGCCAAAATATGCTTGATACGAATAAAACAAAAGCATTTGATATTACTACTAGTGTTTAAAGGTTTCAAAAACAATTTCAAATCATAACTATCAATCATAGACGACATGAGCGTCCCATGCCACTATGTCGCCAAATATAGATATACAATCAAAACCGCACAGTCACATATTTGGAAATTGGATTTCCGTCATGAACCAAGGCAAAAGATAGTCCTTACCGAATTCGAGACTGCCTAGCCCGAGCCTCAGGACCCAGACACAGGTGAGCCCTTGGAGCGACAGGGTCGGTCCACCGATGTGGATTAAAATTCCTGAACACTACGTTTCCCCGCCCTATGGGGCGTAAATGAGCCAACGAACGACTCCATCGGTCCCGGGTCGACCGATATATCCGAGGCGCCTCGCTATCCATCATCCACATAAGTAAAATGTCAGGCCGTGTAAAATCACTGACACAACTCCTAGCCAGGAAGAAACGCATGCCTCCCCTGAGGTCCTTCTCCCGTTTCTGGTTCATACCGGGGTGTGAGGCTCGCGAATTCACGTTATACACAAAGCTACGCCACCCAGGCGGTGCTTTGATCATCACCACAAGACTTTGCTTTTCAACAGAAGCCCTGATCATTTGCCACTTAGGCATGCCACACTAGCAATTCATGCCATGCGACTGATGTCCATCGATATACAACCTCTGAGCTCGTGCGTTTCAGAGAAGGGCGTTAAGCAAAAGAATAAATTCTCTGCCGCCAAACAGATGTATATTTAATAGAGATCAATCAACACAGAATAAAATCCAATGTCAGACACACTATCCATTTACAAGTCCGTTCTGGGTCTGAACGAAACCGGAGGCACTATATACCTCGCAAACCCATCGACCACCACGTACGTCTGGACGATCACCACTCATTGTCCATATTTCGGGATGCCTCCCAATCAGGACCTCGGTTACCATCCAAACGAGGTGAAGATCTCCGGTCTTCGACCACCGTCCTCATCTTCAATTTCTTATCGTCGATTCAGTTATTCAGAATGGGATAAACCCGGTCTTTCTGAACAACTCGCGTATATAATAAACAAGTGCAACACTAACATACACACGCATCATTTCAATTCATTAGTCACTAACCGTCAATCAGTAAGAGAGAACGATTTCCCAAATATTAACCCCGAAGGCCGAAACCAACATCAGATCAATACCCAGGATACCATTCGACTTAGCCAACCTTCAATTAATTTCTAAATCACATCCATATCGTTTATACTATTTTATAACGATTTATCACTATTTTTATTTATTTTCAAATAGCCAATTTATTCAAAATGACGCTTCGGGCCATAAAGCGACCGTGGCGTTGTTTTTCTTCAGATTTGATTTACACATATCTGAAAATCTAACCGTTGGATCTTCATAAAATTTACATCATTAGAAAGATCTTTTCATAACGAATCCAATGGTTCTAGTTTCGGGAAAATCCGACGGTCGGATCTCCCGGTACAATCGTTTGAAGTTTCGATTTCAAAATACGAACTACAGCGTCGTTATTCGATTAAATATAATTATATATATATATATATATATATATATATATATATATATATAATATAATCGATTCTGGCGCTGTTTTTCTTCAGATTTGAATTAAACATTCCAGACAATCCAACCGTTGGATTTTTACAAAGTTGGCGCCATTGGAAAGATATTTCCAAAGCGAACCCAACGGCTGCGATTTCAGGAAAATCCGATGGTCGGATCTACTGGTATAATCGTTTGAAATCACGATTTCAAAATACGAACTGCAGCGTCGTTATTCGATATATTTCAATTCTATTTTTATATATATACACCTATTCTTTGATTTCAAAACTATATTCTTTTCGTACATTTGATAAAAATGATATTTTTATCTAACTGTCTTCTATTTCAACACTTCACTATATTTAACAATTCATGTATATAATAAAAATGTTATTTTTATTGTAAAACAATTCATTTCAAAACACTATTATTTTATATAGTTCATATAGGTAATAAAAATAGGATTTTTATTATAAAACAATTTCTTTCAAAAACAAGATTATTTTATATAGTTCCTATAGATGATAAAAATGTGATTTTTATTATAAAACAATTTATTTCAAAGTATGAATACCATTCAACACATGAATTTCAATGCAACGAATGAATTTCAATTCAACGCATGAAGGTTTTCTATTCAACGAATGAATATAGTTTCAACAAATGAAAATAATTCAAACACATGAATATTATTCAAAATTTCGGCAGCATAACGACAGCGTAGTTAAAACCGGGACCGTCCCTAGTACGGCTCCTCGCTCTACCTTAAAACCTTGCGGTTGTTGACAATGGGGAATCATGCATCTGGTTCGCACGCAGGTGGCATGTATATTTATTTCATTTCCAGAACTAATCCTATGTGGTTTCAACCAAATATTTCTCAACCACAAATGGGTATTTTTCAACCACAATCAATCAATATCAACCACAAACAATTCCAATCAACCATTCGCTATCAATCAATTTTCACACCAATCAAAACCAATAAATATCGTCCATGGTTTATGGACGAGGGGCGTATATATATATATATATATATATATGTATATATATATAGCAATTCACTTCTATTTCAACACATATATAATTTTTACAATGCATATATAACTTATACATCGAACGTACAACTTATACAACGCTTATACATGAGGTGTACAACGCTTATATAACCCATACATCGACTATGTAATTTATACATCGTCGTTTTCCATATCGTTTATAAATTAGAAATCTCACATTGGGTTCCACTCCACCAAAAATAATAGAAGGCTCAGAAAAATATGCGGTCTCTTCTAGAATGTAGAAGATGTCCACACGAGTCCACTGTCTCTTGTTTCACTGAATTTCGTCAAAAAACGAAAAATATATGATTTTTATAGTGAAATCATAAACGGTAGCACTTAAAACTGCTATAATATAGTTTATATTAAATTAGTCGTACCTCCTTTTTAAATCTTCAAAACTAGGATTTGAATTTTCTTCAAATCCGTGAACCTTCAGGGAAATCAGGCTTCGCAGCGGCGTAGAGCTCCGAGACGGCTACCTGGCGCTACCAGCCTCGTCCAGTTCGAACTACAGAGGGGCACGCAAATCGAGGATGAACAGCGGAACTTCCCGGTGGCGATTCTCAACGATGGAGCAACGATACGAGGTGCTCCCTTTATAGATTTAAAGAGCTCGAGATGATCTTCAATAAGTTCAACTGGAGGGGGTGGTGAAAACGCCTATGCAGCGGCGATCGGGCTGGGAAGCTTCGACTATGTTTCCGTCGTTCGTCGGGGAGAGAGAGAATTTTTTATATATGTATAAAAATTATGATTGGCCGGTGGGTTTTAAAGGGGTTTTCTGACACGAACACCAATCTAAACCCAACGACTGTCATCCCTAGCGTATTATCCCCATTTCGAACACAATGCGATATGTTTCATAGGCCCATTCGACTGATTCAGTCAGTTTTCCTTCATATTAAAATATAAAACATTCAATATTTGATTTGAACGTGCATTTCAATTTGCCAGCGCCATAAACTGATTCGAAAAATTCCAGAAAGATAAATGTGGCTATGTTTTGATGATATGATCCCAACAAAACTAGTTTCGTCGAATTCTGAGACCGTTTGCAAAAAGGCCCATTTCTCGTCGATCCTATTTAACTGTAATTGACCAAAACACGTTTTCTTTTGCCACGCTCACATACAAGCTTCAAAAATATGAAATTTGAAACCTAGCAATAACATCACATCCCGGATCCAACAAAAGTGGTTTCGTTGAATTCCGAGGTCGTATGCAAAATGGCCAATTTCCCGGGCTATATAAATTCCATAGCGACCTTTCTGAAAATTCATTTGGCCATAACTTTTTCTTTCCTCTATGAAACTTGAATGTGTCGTTTTAGGAATTCCAACAATTTGTTTAATCGATACAAATTGTGACCCGGATCTTCAGATAGATATAGGATCTATGGGGCAATTACTTAGAAGTACATTTTGTGCTACAGCCCTTCCTATCTGATAGAAAAAGACCCCATGATCCTGAACCGATCTTACCTGGGATCGCAAATCCCAAGTTTGTCTATGAAGAGCGGATCTAATTGTATTAGTTTCTATAATTTATTTCTTCCGGTTTTTCAGATTCATTAGAAAGGTATTCACTAACAGATTTAAACATTTTTGGTTTCACTCAAATACGTTTTGTTTTGCACCCGGTACAGTCCGACAAAGTTTGAATTCAATTTTTGAAACTACAGCGCCTTTTCAGGCCTTGTTTATAATTAGAATTAATTATATTCATTTTCAATTGTCGATTCAAACTCACTTTTTATCGCTATTATTTAAAATATTTATTTCAGATATTTAAAATCCATTATTTTAGCCAATTTAAAAATTTTAAATTGTTTCAGATTTTCTGGGTCGTTACAATCTCCCCCACTTAAAACTTTTCATCCCCGAAAAGGAACAAAGTCGAAAGTGGTTTGATTAATCAACTCTACGTTTGATCTGGCTTCCATTCTCCAACTTTTCAGTTTCTGAGAATTTTCAAATTCTTCAAAAATTTGGCTAACACCCGGACTTTTCGAAAAATTTCGCCATAACCTCCTTTGTACGGAGAGAGGTTTGGAAATTTATTGGGCCATATTAGGGACCCAATAAATCCTAATAAGCATACACATATTTATAGTGATATATTCTGGTGTTTACAGGGGAGCGTGTATTGATAATAACTCCCGAGAATAAATTCTCGTCACCCTGTCAAAGCCTGAGGGAGTGTGTATTTTAAATGCTCCAGAGGATAAATCCTCGTCACCTCGTCCCGTGTGGGAAATAAATAGTCCATGTGCCATATCTAATAACTAGAGAGACGTGATTATTGTCAACTCCAGACCCGTGTGGGGTTTTTATTAATCTGGCAATTTTATCGTTACAATTTAAATAGTCCATATCGGTCATCAGTTCAACCTGTAAAATATAGTCATCGCCATACAAGCCTCTCGCTCGTATGGCAAATCTTCCACCTCGTCACACAAGCTCCAAATGCTTATGTGGTATATGATGAAGTATGCCTATCTTCCAGAAGTATGCCATGTAATGTAGTTCAAAATTAACTGTTACTATCCTAAGGCGACTTTTGTTTTTTACACACAGAATAACCAGCACTCCGCATCCAATGGCATTCATAGGAGTTGATATAATAATATTTCGCATCCAACTCATTAAGGTTTACCTATTTGTCGGGCATGCAAATAAAATCTTTACTCAACAACTATCCAATTACCTGTTCAAACATATATAATGCACATGTATATATTTCTATCTATTTTCTAATCAGTTCAATGTGTGAGTTAATCGAATAAATCCTATCATTCATTCTCTTATTAATTAAATTAACTATCGTTTCAATGATTTTAATTAATCTAATTTACTATCACATAACACAAACAACAATCAAATTGTTTTTAACTTTTTAAAATCATACTAATCAATTCCTATACTCTTTTAAAATCATTCAGACTATAGAATTAAAAGTGCACATCCATGAAAAGAAAATAACAACAGAGTAGAGAACTAATTGGTAATGCAAAGTACGATAAATGTACCTTGCACCGGAGTCAATCAGAGATATCCACTCGACATCTAGGATAGGCTTTCTGAATGCTCTCCTTAGTTTCCCAAGTACAATCTCGTGGATCTCCACTCCATTGCACTTTGACTAAGTGAACCTTCTTGTTCCTCAGTTCTTTGGTTTCTTTGCCGATAATCTTTAGCGGCTCTCTTCTCATAGAAAATTCGGGAGTAATTTCAATATCCGGTTGAGGTGCTTCTTCCACGATCAAGTCCGGATCATGAACGTGCTTTCGAAGCTGAGATATGTGAAATACATCATGCACCCCAGGCAACTAATCTGGCAGTTTAACCCTATAAGCGAGCGTTCCGATCCGTTCCAGAATAGGAAACGGACCAACGAATTTGGGCGCCAGCTTTCCAGTTTTACTGAACCGGATAACTCCTCTCATCGGCGATACTTTCAAATATACATAGTCGCCAACATCAAACGATAAATATCTTCTTCTTCTATCGGCATAGCTCTTTTGTCGGCTTTGAGCAGCGAGTAAACGTTTCTTGATAAAATCGACTTTGTCGGCATCTTCTCCGATCATATCGGGCCCCAATACAAGGCTATTACCGGGTTCGACCCAACAAGCAGGAGATCGGCATGGTCTACCATATAATGCTTCGAATGGCGACATTGTCAGGATCGCCTAGTAGCTGTTGTTATATGAGAATTCAGCCAAATGTAGATGGTCTTCCCATGATCCACTGAAATCTAGAACACAAGCCCGTGGTAGATCTTCTAGTATACAATTCACCCTCTCAGTTTGACCATCTGTCTGAGAATGATAGGCGGTGCTTAGGTTCAGCTTTGTTCCCAGCTCTACTTGAAATGCCTCCCAGAATTTGCTAGTAAATATTGTATCTCTATCACTAACTATACTGAGCGGCACTCCATGTAGTCTAACTATTTCCTTGAAATAAATCTGCGCCAGACTTTGAGCAGTTCTGTTTGATCTGACAGGTATGAAATGGGCGGTCTTCGTGAAGCGATCTACTATCACCCAAATACTGTCATTTCCTTTTCTAGTTCTAGGCAAACCATCAATGAAGTCCATGGAAATATGTTCCCACTTCCAACAAGGAACGTTCAGCGGTTGTAACAATCCAGCCAGTTTCTGTTGGTCGCTTTTGAATAGCTGGCAAGTAGGGCATCGACTAACGTATATCGACATGTCTCTCTTTAACGACTTCCACCAGAATGTGCGCTTGATATCGTTATAAATTTTACTCACACCCGGATGGATACTGAGCTTAGATTTGTGGCATTCATCAAGCACATCTCTTCTGAGTTCAGGAATTTCTGGAACACAGATTCGTCCTTCTAACCTCAGAATCCCTTCGCTGTCGAGCTGGAAATCCGAAGCATTGCCTTCACGAATTCGCTGACTCATTCCTTTGATAAATTGGTCGTCTTTTTGGAGAGCCGATATCTTTTCAATCAACGAGGTCGCAATGATAAAACTGGCGATCATTTCATTCTTTTGGCTTAACGCATCGGCCACGACATTGGCTTTCCCTGGTGTGTATAGAATCTCAAAATCATATGCTGCAAGGAACTCTAGCCAACGTTGCTGCCTTAGATTCAGGTCCTTCTGAGTGAACAGATACTTTAACAACTGATGGTCTGTATACAGTTCGAACTTCTCACCCAGAAGATAGTGTCTCCAGACTTTCAAAGAGAATACGATAGCCAACAACTCCTGATCATGAGTTACATAGTTTTTCTCGTGTGGCTTCAGCTGACGGCTAGCATAAGCAATCACTTGGCCCTTTTGCATTAACACTGCGCCAAGGCCTTCTCTAGAAGCATCAGTCTAGACTTTCAAATCCTGATTGCCATCGATGATGGTTAACACTGGAGCTGTCGTTAATCTAAACTTTAGCTCTTCAAAAGCCTCCTCACTTTCTGGAGTCCATTTGAATTTAGAGTGCTTCTTTGTAAGCTTCGTTAAGTGATTAGATATCTTCGAAAACTTTTTAACGAACTTCCGGTAATAACTAGCCAATCCGAGAAAACTGCGGACTTCTGTAGGAGTACTGGGCTGTTTCCAATTCTGGATAGCTGTGATTTTGCTGGGATCCACAGCAATTCCATCTTTCGATACGACGTGGCCCAGAAATTTCACTTCATCTTGCCAGAATATACATTTGGATAGTTTGGCTTTTAATACATTCCTTCTGAGGATTTCCAGAACCTGTTCCAAATGCTTTTCATGTTCGGCCTTTGATTTAGAGAAGATTAGAATATCGTCAATAAAAACCAGAACAAATTTATTCAAAACCCCTCTGAACACTCTATTCATCAGATCGACAAAGTAAGCTGGAGCGTTACATAAGCCGAACGACATTACTAACCACTCGTAGAATAAGTCTGGACCTTTGAACGCTGTCATAGGAACACACTCTTCGGCAATACGAAGCTGATGGAAGCCTGTAGTTAGGTCCATCCTTGAAAATACCTGTGCTCCATTCAGACGATCCAATAAGTCATCGATTCGCGGCAATGGATATTTGTTCTTTATTGTTTGCTTATTCAAATCACGATAATCCATAATAGCCGTAGAGTATCGTCGGATTTTGGGACAAACACCACTGCTGCACCCCAATCAGAGATACTAGGCCTGATCAGACCCATCCATACAAGCTGTCGTGTTTGATTGTCAAGTTCTTCTTTCTCTTTCAAGGACATTCTTCGAATAGCATGAACTACCAGCCTTGCATTCGGAATTAAAGCAATCTTGAAATCTATTTCTCTCTGCGGAGGTAAGCGAATAACTTCTTCGAACACATCCGCATAGTTCTTGACGACAGGGATATCTTTGATGATGTCACGAATATCCTCTGTGACTTCAGGGATATTTTCTATTTGAGCTGAAGAAACATCCGAAGCTGCCCAGAAGTCCCTTTTATTTGAATTCGGGCCTTCACATGGTATGGTTATATAATTCCCCGATTGGGCCTTTGCCTTAACAACTCTCTCAGTGCATCTAACATCTGCTTCATATTTGGTTAGCCAATCAAATCCCAGAATAAGATCGAATTCATTAAAATTCATGACGATAGAGATAGTAGGGAATTTATAGCAGGAAAAAGAGACAGGTACTGCACAAATCCAACTGAGATTGATGGAACCCCCAACTGGATTTTGGACAGTCATTGGCTCTTTGAGCTTCTTCAATTTCAAATCCAACTTCTTGACTGCACTCTTTGCAATAAAGCTTCGTGACGCGCCTGTATCAAACAGTACTTTAACTGGAACGTTCTTGACATTGAGCGTGCCTTCCAAAACATCTGGACTTCCCTGCCTATTTGAGGGCTCAGAAGTTTCTGCTACTTCATTTATGTGTACTGCTTCAGATTCTTTCTTTAATAGCTGGCAATTCTTCTCAATATGGCCAGCATGATGGCACTTCCGGCATTTTCTACTTTCTCGAGCCTTCCTACCGGATTTAAGTCCAACTTTCTTCAAAGATCTACAATTTCTAGTAAAATGTCCTTCCTTATTGCAGTTAGAGCTGGTGGCCGTCGTTACTGGTTCTTTCTCAGGTCTGGCCCTTTTTCGATTGACCTTAGGCTCCTTACTGACCTCAGACATCGTATTGGCCTCTGGGCGATCGGTTTCAAACTCACCTCTATTGCTAGAGCTGACCTCCTCTTCGTAGCGTAACATACCTTTCTTGTCGAGATCCTCGTACTGGTAGGCCATGTATATCATTTCAGGAAAAGGAAGCTTCACACTTCTCATTACACTGTTCTGATATTTTCTTTGAAGCCCATTGATAAATCTCAAATTCTTACTCTTGGAATTTTGAATTAGATGAGGAGCAAAGTGAGAAAGTTCGTTGAATTTCTTATGATATTCTGGGATGGTCATATCACCTTGTATCAGATAAGAAAATTCATCACATAATCGCTCGGTTGCTTCGGGAGATGTAAATCTTTCTAGGAAAATCACTTTGAATCTGTCCCAGGTGATATCACCTTCTGGATTATTCTCTATAACCGAATCCCACCAGAACAAAGCTTCATCTTTGAGTGCCCAGGATGCCAGTAATCTTTTCTGGTCATCCCTCAGCTTTAAACCATCAAAGATTTTCTCAACAGAGCGAATCCAAGCCTGTGTCTTCATAATAGATTCTTCACCAGAGAACGGTATTCCACCCATATTTCGATATTTGATTAATAGGGCCTCAATATCCGGTTCTGCATTCCTTCTGTTTCTGACACTCATTTTCTAGTACTTCTGTAAATAGCAGATCAAGTGTCAGGTCATAGAAAAGATATTTTAAAACATAGAAACAATTCAAATGTAAATGTGTCTATCGAGGTGTAATTTCATTCTGCTTTACTCATACTAGGATATTACTGATCCTATCTATATAGAGTTACCCATCCTAGAACACTACTGGTTCGATTTCTGACGAGTTCGTTATATGTTATATTCTAGAACTAAGCTTAACCAAGGCTCTGATACCAAATGAGACGACCCCAACCCCCGTACTGACGGTGGCAAGGGTAATCCATGGAATATAACACAGAAACAGATAATAGCAGAACATAATTAAATAAATACACCAGATAATGTACAATAGAATACACTGCATAAACGTAATCATCAGAGTTACACAGTACACAGGATCATACTTAGTACAAATACAGTTCAGCTATACATAAATTTCTATAGCGGAAATAAACCAAATATGTACAATAGGAGCTGAACAGCATAAAAAGAGATAAATAATAGAATCCATCTTCTGCTCCAGCTATCCAGAAAGAGCCAGCTAAACCTGAATACAAGGCTGCCCCTGTAGAAAAAGGGGCACCCGAGTTTGAAAGTGAAACCAACTACGAGTCAGTCATGGGACTGGTATGAGAAATCTACTCAACACATTTGAAATATGGCTAATCACAGGACCACGCCACTTTCGTGGAACGGGTTTACTCCGTTGGATTGCCAGTGCTTTTAAAACAAATCTTTCTTTTAAACATCGCAATGCTTTTTATGAAAATGATGCCATTATAAGACTCAGTTCCCATCACACAATGCAACGCAAACCGAAGGATAGAGTTTTACCTTATAATGGCCAAAATATGCTTGATACGAATAAAACAAAAGAATTTGATATTACTACTAGTGTTTATATTTTTCAAAAATAATTTCAAATCATAACTATCAATCATAGACGACATGAGCGTCCCATGCCACTATGTCGACAAATATAGATATACAACCAAAACCGCACAGTCACGTATTTGGAAATTGGATTTCCGTTATGAACCAAGGCAAAAGATAGTCCTTACCGAATTTGAGACTGCCTAGCCCGAGCCTCAAGACCCAACACAGGTGAGCCCTTGGAACGACAGGGTCGGTCCAACGATGTGGATTAAAATTCCTGAACACTACGTTTTCCCACCCTATAGGGCGTAAATGAGCCAACGAATGACTCCATTGGTCCCGGATCGACCGATATATCCGAGACGCCTCGCTATCCATCATCCACATAAGTAAAATGTCAGGCCGCGTAAAAACACTGACACAACTCCTAGCTAGGAAGAAACACATGCCCTCCCTGAGGTCCTTCTCCTGTTTCTGGTTCATACCGAGGTGTGAAGCTCGCGAATTCATGTTATACACAAAGCTACGCCACCCAGGCGGTGCTTTGATCATCACCACAAGACTTTGCTTTTCAACAGAAGCCCTGATCATTTGCCACTTAAGCATGCCACACTAGAAATTCATGCCATGCGACTGATGTCCATCGATATACAACCTCTGAGCTCGTGCGTTTCAGAGAAGGGCGTTAAGCAAAAGAATAAATTCTCCGCCTCCAAACAGATGTATATTTAATAGAGATAAATCAACACAGAATAAAATCAGATGTCAGACACACTATCCATTTACAAGTACGTTCTGGGTCTGAACGAAGCCGGAGGCACTATATACCTCGCAAACCCATCGACCACCTTGTACGTCTGGACGATCACCACTCATTATCCATATTTCGGGATGCCTCCCAATCAGGACCTCGGTTACAATCCAAACGAGGTGAAGATCTCCGGTCTTCGACCACCGTCCTCATCTTCAATTTCTTATCGTCGATTCAGTTATTCAGAATGGGATAAACCCGGTCTTTCTGAACAACTCGCGTATATAATAAACAAGTGCAACACTAACATACACACGCATCATTTCAATTCATTAGTCACTAACCGTCAATCAGTAAGAGAACGATTTCCCAAATATTAACCCCGAAGGCCGAAACCAACATCAGATCAATACCCAGGAAACCATTCGACTTAGCCAACCTTCAGTTAATTTCTAAATCACATCCATATCGTTTGTAGTATTTTATAACGATTTACCGCTATTTTTATTTATTTTAAAATAGCCAATTTATTCAAAACGACGCTTCGTGCCATAACGCGACCGTGGCGCTGTTTTTCTTCAGATTTAATATACACATATCTGTAAATCTAACCGTTGGATCTTCATAAAATTTACATCATTAGAAAGATCTTTTCAAAACGAATCCAACGGTTCTAGTTTCGGGAAAATCCGACGGTCTGATACCCCAGTACAATCGTTTGAAGTTTCGATTTCAAAATACGAACTACAGCGTCGTTATTCGATTAAATATAATTATATTTATATATATATATATATAAATATAATCGATTCTGGTGCTATTTTTCTTCAAATTTGAATTAAACATTCCAGACAATCCAACGGTTGGATTTTTACAAAGTTGGTGCCGTTGGAAAGATATTTCCAAAGCGAACCCAACAGCTGCGATTTCAGGAAAATCCGATGGTCGGATCTCCTGGTATAATCGTTTGAAATCACGGTTTCAAAATACGAACTGCAGCGTCGTTATTCGATATATTTCAATTCTATTTATATATATATATATCGATTCTTCGATTTCAAAACTATATTCTTTTCATACATTTGATAAAAATGATATTTTTATCTAACTGTCTTCTATTTCAACACTTCACTATATTTAACAATTCATGTATATAATAAAAATGTGATTTTTATTGTAAAACAATTCATTTCAAAACACTATTATTTTATATAGTTCATATAGGTAATAAAAATAGGATTTTTATTATAAAACAATTTCTTTCAAAAATAAGATTATTTTATATAGTTCCTATAGATGATAAAAATGTGATTTTTAGTATAAAACAATTTATTTCAAAGTATGAATACCATTCAACACATGAATTTCAACGCAACGAATGAATTTCGATTCAACACATGAAGGTTTTCTATTCAACGAATGAATATAGTTTCAACAAATGAAAATAATTCAAACATATGAATATTATTCAAAATTTCGGCAGCATAACGGCAGGGTAGTTAAAACCGGGACCGTCCCAAGTACGGCTTCTCGCTCTACCTTAAAACCTCGCGGTTTTTGACAATGGGGAATCATGCATCTAGTACGCACGCAGGCGGCATGTATATTTATTTCATTTCCACAACTAATCCTATGTGGTTTCAACCAAATATTTCTCAACCACAAATGGGTATTTTTCAACCACAATCAATCAATATCAACCACAAACAATTCCAATCAACCATTCGCTATCAATCAATTTTCACACCAATCACAACCAATAAATATCCTCCATGGTTTATGGACGAGGGGCGTGTGTATATATATATATATATATATATACATATATATATAGCTATTCACTTCTATTTCAACACATATATAATTTTTACAATGCATATATAATTTACACATCGAACGTACAACTTATACAATGCTTATACATGAGGTGTACAACGCTTATATAACCCATACATCGACTATATAATTTATACATCGTCGTTTTCCATATCGTTTATAAATTAGAAATCTCACATTGGGTTCCACTCCACCAAAAATAGCAGAAGGCTCAGAAAAATATGCGGTCTCTTCTAGAATGTAGAAGACGTCCACACAAGTCCACTGTCTCTTGTTTCACTGAATTTCGTCAACAAATGAAAAAGATATGATTTTTACAGTGAAATCATAAACGGTAGCGCTTAAAGCTGCTATAATATAGTTTATATTAAATTAGCTGTACCTCCTTTTTAAATCTTCAAAACTAGGTTTTGGATTTTCTTCAAATCCGTGAACCTTCAGGGAAATCAGGCTTCGCAGCGGCGTAGAGCTCCGAGACGGCTTCCTGGCGCTACCAGCCTCGTCCAGTTCGAACTGCAGAGGGGCGCGCAAATCGAGGATGAACGGCGGAACTTCCGGTGGCGATTCTCAGCGATGGAGCAACGATACGAGGTGCTCCCTATATGGATTTGAAGAGCTCGAGATGATCTTCAAAAAGTTCAACTGGAGGGGGTGGCGAAAACGCCTATGGTGACGGTGATCAGGCTGGGAAGCTTCGACTGTGTTTCCGTCGTTCGTCGAGGAGAAAGAAAGATTTTTTTTTATTTTTTTTATAAAAATTATGATTGGCCGGTGGGTTTTAAAGGGATTTTCTGACACGACACCAATCTAAACCCAACGACTGTGATCCCTAGCGTTTTACCCCCATTCCGAACACAATGGGATATGTTTCGTAGGCCCATTCGACTGATTCAGTCAGTTTTCCTTCAAATTAAAATATAAAACATTCAATATTTGATTTGAACGTGCATTTCAATTTGCCAAGGCCACAAACTGATTCGAAAAATTCCAGAAAATTAAATCTGTCTACGTTTTGACGATACGGTCCCAACAAAACTAGTTTCGTCGAATTCTGAGACCGTTTGCAAAAAGGCCCATTTCTGGTCGATCCAATTTAACTATAATTGACCAAAACACGTTTTCTTTTGCCACGCTCACAAACTAGCTTCGAAAATTATGAAATATGAAACCTAGCAATAACTTCACATCCCGGATCCAACAAAAGTGGTTTCGTCGAATTCCGAGGTCGTATGCAAAATGGCCAATTTCCCGGGCTATATAAATTCCATAGCGACCTTTCCGAAAATTCATTTGGCCATAACTTATGCTTTCCACTATGAAACTTCGATTTTTCAGATTCGTTAGAAAGGTATTCACTAACAGATTTAAATATTTTTGGTTTCACTCAAATCCGTTTTGTTTTGCAACCGGTACAGTCCGACAAAGTTTGAATTCAATTTTTTAAACTACAGCGCCTTTTCAGGCCTTGTTTATAATTAGAATTAATTATATTCTTTTTCAATTGTCGATTCAAACTCACTTTTCATCGCTATTATTTAAAATATTTATTTTTAATATTTAAAATCCATTATTTTAGCCAATTTAAAAAAATTTAATTGGTTCAGATTTTCTTGGTTGTTACAGTTTATATACACACATTTGACTGATATTGATTGGGACGAAAATTTTTACACATCGCCCAACTGCACAAATAAAATATGTGTTTGATTGTTTGAAAACCCCACACGGGTATTGGGATGATATATGACATACACTAGTCCCAATAATTAGTTGTATGTCGATCGATTGATGGACAGACTGTTATGAGCGTTAAATATTTTTATTTGATGCTTATACAGTGTATAATGCACTTTGGATGATGGTTGATTATTCACATTGTTATTGTATACAGGTGTTGTAGAAAATCCATATAATAAACATTATATGGTAATTGATTGGGCCTCATTCTAGTTTTGAAAAAGAAATATTTGAATAGAAATATTTGAAAAAGAAATATTTGAAATAGAATATTTGAAAATAGGATATATGAAGCCGTGTTGATTAGATTGATGCCATTTTGACGTGAACGATATTTATATCGATTATATTCGTTTTTATAATGAATATTGAAAAGTGATTTCAAAATCGAATATTTTGAAATGAAATTCGA
This sequence comes from Allium sativum, assembly GCA_030737875.1. Classification (NCBI taxonomy): domain Eukaryota; kingdom Viridiplantae; phylum Streptophyta; class Magnoliopsida; order Asparagales; family Amaryllidaceae; genus Allium; species Allium sativum. The sequence goes on from CM060924.1 coordinate 1,024,666,633, forward strand.
ATTATATTGAAAAGAATAGAAATTCGAATTAAATTGAAAAGAAATGAAATTCGAATTAAACGAAATAGAACTGAAATTCGAATTAGATGGAAATAGAATTGAAATCATTTTGAAATGAATTTAAAACGTATTGAAATTGAACTGAAATGGATTTGAATTGAAATAGAATTGAAATGACTTTAAAACGAATTTATATTGGAAAAATACAATTTTGATTTGGATTTGAAAAGGAAGTTGAAATCGTTTTGAAAACGAATTTAAAACAATTTATAAAATACGTTTTAAAAGGAAATCGATGAAGTATATTATATATATATATGTATGTATATAATATAATGGCCTGAACAGAACGCGCCGCGCCGTGGCAGTTCGTGAATTTCGACCATTGACTTCGAATGGATATTGCGGGAGATCCGACCGTCGGATTCTCCTAAAACCAGAACCGTTGGGTTCGTATCGAAAAGAGATTTCTAAAGAATATTAGAAATTTGAAATCTAATGGTTGGATTTTGAATTATGTCTAAATCAAATTTGGGAAAGGTCGTTGTAAGTGCAGTTCAATGGCCGTTGATGGAAATCGACTGTACGGGCCTTGATAAAATTATTAAAAATATCAATAATTTGTGTAAAATCATAAGAAATGATTTGGGAAGAATCGAGATGAAAAACTCCATATTTGAAAAAATAAAAATAGATTTTTATCGAAATTAACTAGTTTTGAAATAGAATTATAATTCTATTTATTTTTAAATAAATAAATTAGATTTGAAAAGGGTTTTAAAAGTAACCAGAATTTCCAATAATTGAATTGGAATGGATTTGAATCAAAATTGTCTTTGGAATATTTCGATGTTGAATTTGGTGATTATACAAATATTGTTATGGGAATTTGAAAGATATATTAATATCGTTATTTCCAATATGATATATGTTGGTCGTAGAATTTGATATTGAATATAAGCCTGTAAATTTTCTATTCAGATCCTTGTATTTAATATCAAATGTGATTTGGGTTTGTCGTGAATGGTGTCTTCATTAACACTGTTCTTAAGCCCAGTTGAGAAAAAGATTAAATCTTTTATTTAGATTTAATGAAGTGTACAAATTAAATAAGATTTAATTGGAATTGAATTTGTACAGATTTTTGGATTTATCGTGAACAGTGTTTTAAATAACACTTGTTCTTTAACCCGATAATTCGATAATTAATAGAATGTGATTTTGGGTTGTCGTGAACGGTATCTTCAATAATACTGTTCTTAGATCCATGGAGTTAAGAAAATCAGAAACTAACTGGAGATTAGTTAAGTTGAATGGTTTCTTGGGTATTGATCTAATGTTAGTTTTGGCCTTCGGGGTTAATACTTAGGGAATTGCTCACTTGCTAATTTACGGTCGGGGACTGATTGAAATGTGATGTGATTTTGGGTTTATCGTGAACCGTGTTTTAAATGACATGGATTGTTTAACCCAGTTAAAGATTAAAACTAAGTGGAGTTTTAATGAATCTTTAATTAGATTGAAAAGATCGAGAATGGAGTATCACCAGTTTTGCTCCTGGCGATAGTTAAATCTTTAATTAGATTTGAACGTGAAATGGTAATTGAATTTACCGATAACACCGTGGTGTTAGATATGAAGTATGACCAGTTCTACTTCATGGGATGAATAGGTTGGGATTGGGGAAATAAAATAAATGATTACTTCGGTGTGTTTCGTTAATCCCGACTAGTTTGAAATGATATTCAAAGGAAGATTAAAGAATAAATTTAAAGGAATTTATCTTTGATAAAATTGATGGGAACCTGTAACAAACCGTATTTTCCATAACCTGTTATAACATAAATCGAGGCAGAATTCAATTCTAAAATCTGAATCAAGGGAAAAGGCTATGCCATTGCGTTCAACTCGGAAAAATACGCGAAATAGAGTCCGAGTTTTCGAAAATCGGAGTCTGTATGACCCGATTAAGGCCCAACGAAGTTTTCTGAAAATTTCCAAGTAAAAACAGATTTCAAATTCAAACTTGAAGTTGGAAAATTGGGCCAGTTGGGCCAGGCGGGAAAATTCCCGCCACAGTACCCGAGTCGACAGCCCTGTCGACTTGGGGGTCGACTTGGCCTGACCAAGTCGACAGCCCTGTCGACTTGGCTGTCGACTTGGCTCAGACGAGCAGTCCTGCCTGGTGCACCATTTTGAGAATGTGTTGAGCTTGGGGGCCAGATTCGGTTTTGAGGGCTGAGATTGGAACTAGGATTTAATCCTATGGCCTAAAACACTTGCCTAATCTATAAATAAGACCCTAACCTACCCTAAATCATCATTAATCTATCCTACAACTAAACTATGGCAAAATCAATCCTCTCATGGCCTCCACTCTCTTCATAAAATTCCTAAATCAATTTCTAAGTGATTTTCCATGCATACAAGTATTTTCAAACTTGTATGAGCATCATTAGCTTGCATTCAAGTCAAGTTTCTATATTTGCATCATAAAGGAAGAGTTTTGATCATTTTGGCTTGCATTTTTGGGTTAAATTGGTTGCATAAGGGCTTTCTTATATTTGCTATACTCATTTGAGTCTTCATAAGCATTGTAAGCCCTATTCCTTTCATACTTAAACTCTAAAGTTAAATGTATGATATGCAAGTTTACTACGATGTGTTATGCAAGTTTACTATGATGTGTTATGCAAGTTTACTATGATGTAATATGCAAGTTCATCAAGTTATGTATGCAAGTTTGATATGCAAGTTGTCATATGATATGCAAGTTATGCTATGCAAGTTTGATATGCAAGTTATCATGTGATATGCAAGTTATGCTATGCAAGTTTGATATGCAAGTTGCCATATGATATGCAAGTTATGTTAAGCAAGTTTGGGTTGAACATTTTGTTCATGCTATCATGTTATGCAAGCTTATCATGGGCTTATGAACATAAAGCTTCAAGCTTTATGCTAAAGGTTGCATTTTGGCAACATGTAAGTTATCATATCCCTTATGATAACTTGCATGTGAGGCTAAATGCGAACTTATGGCCATTTCAACATGTCATTTAGCACCATGTATCACCAATATGCCAAGTTTAGTTTTATGCATGCTTTTGGGGCCTAAAAATGTAACATGCAAGTGTAACACCCCGAGAATTCTATAACTGTGAAATTCATAAATTAAAGTATAATCAAATTCAAATCAAAGAGCTAAGGGAAACGGGTTACGCCATTGCGTTCGTCTCGGAAAAATACGCGAAATAGAGTCCGAGTTTTCGAAAAACGGAGTCCGTATGAAGAAGATATGGCCTTCGGAAGTTTTTAAATTAAGTTTAAAATTCAAACAGAATAAAATAAGTTAAATTTGAAAATGGGGCCCAATGGGCCAGGGCGGAAGAACACCCGCCTGACGCACCCAGGTCGACTGGGCTGTCGACCTGGTCTAACCAGGTCGACAGGCCAGTCGACAGGGCTGTCGACAGGGGTGTCGACCTGGTCCAGAGCCAGGTCGAACCCAGCCCAACCTGGCTGGCCAGGTCTGTGTTTAGCCGATTTTCTGTGGTCTGCTTTGTCATTAGGGCTAGATGGCAAGCTCTAATTGGTCTCTCTTTCAAATGAATGGCTACGATCAATCCAGGCAACATCGATGGCTCTAATCAGTTCATTACCCCTATAAAAACAACCCTAGACTAACCCTAATCTATTCATTCAAAAATAAGAACAAAGCCGCCATGTTGCTGAGGAACGTCTAGGAGTAGCCACCAAATTGGAGAGAAGCCTAGGGGACAAATTCTAAAGCCTAAAGCAATTCAAGCAAATCAAATCAACAAGGAATCGCATCTTCTAATTCCTAAATTAGAGAATTCGCCACAACGATTGTAAGTAGAGTATTATTTTGGTATGAACAAATAATTGTGTTGGTTTGTATACTTGATTTGTGGCATATTTGTGCGTTGCTATCAATTTGGAATATTATATACGTTTGGATATTCTTGAATTATGTTATTCATTATGAAAAACTACATGCGGTAGTTTTATGCAAGTATGACGTTTGGATATTCGCAAAATATGTAATTTATGTTGAAGCTACATGTATGTAGTTGTTAAATTGAAAATCATGCAAGTTTGGGGTTTTGCTACTATGCCATCATAATGTGTATTTTTATACAAACATCACTTTTGTAATTGGAATAAGTTTGGGTTGTTGTAATCCATGGGAAATTATGTTGATAATTTGGCATTATGGTCTATGTATTAAGCCATGCTTTTGTACTAGAAAAACCTATGTGCAAACTTATGAATATGACTAGGCTATGATTGATATTTTACATAATTGAAAACCATGTTAGTTCTATATTGTTAGCAAGAATTATATGATGACATATGTGAGACATGGCTAGGTTAGACTCAAAAATCCCTTTTTTTTGCAAGTTTGCTTGAATAAAGTAAACACCATGTTTAGGAATATTTATGCATAAGTATATTTGTACCATCGTTATGTGATTAGACTTAAATCATGATTAAGTTGAACTATGCTTTTGTATTAGTAACAAAAGTAATCCCCTTTGTAAACTTGTAGAAACCTTATGAACATGATTTGCTTATGTTTGACATTATGCCATGCTTATGTTAAAAATATTTATGCCATGCTTATGTTTGACATTATGCCTAAATAAAAATATAGGTTCATGTTGTAGTTATGACTATGTGTCAATAATGATTCCCAAATTTAGATTCTTATCTCAACTACAAGTTCACAAGCTTTGATTCATGTCACTTATGCTTTATGACCAAAGTTTATGTTACCACTATGCAAGTACATCAATTTCTATTTTTTAGTTCCAACGTCACATTGCAAGTTCATGCGCTCACAATCCCCTTTTTGTGTATGTAATCACGCTTTAAGCCTCCCCTCTTGTAAAGACCAGCAAATTCCCACCCTTTGAATCAACCATAAACCACACAGGTCTGACCCAAAAAGTGGAAACCTACGAATACTTTAACTTTGGGCATACAACACATTAAAACCACAACAGAAGACTTTTATAACATACCATCATATAATGTTACATCAGAGTACAGAATATACATATCAGAGTACATTGGAAAATAATTACAGCGGAAGATAAATACAAAAAAAAAATGTAATATACTGCAACGGAAGAACACAGCGGAAGACTCTCTATCTCTGGACACAGCTTTAAGCTTCAACCCAGAATCCTTTTTAATATATCTGCAAAAATAGCTACTCGACTGCCCGTGTGGAAAATATGGGCACCCGAGTTTGCCAGTGGACAAAACTACAGGTCAGTCATGGGACTGGTGTGAGAATTCTACTTAACCTATAAAATATAATAAGGCTAATCACAGGACCACGCCACTTTCGCGGAACGGGTTTTCTCCTATGGATTGCCAGTGCATGACTAAAGTAAATCGTCAAAATAATGCAATGCTTTTTAGAAAAATGAAACCATTATAAGACCCAAGTCCCATCACACAATGCAACGCAAACCGGAGGATAGGGTTTTACCTTATAATGGTCAAAAGATGCTTGATACGATAAACACGATATTATATAATAATAGTGTGCAACCAATTTGAAATACATCAAAGTAAATGTATCAATCCTAGACGGCATGAGTGCCCCATCCCACTATGTCGCCATATATAGGTATACAATCAAAAACCGCGTGATGTCGTATTGGAAATTTGGGTTTCCATCTGAGTCAAGGCTAAGGAGGAGATCCTTACTGATTCGAGACACTCTAGCAATGCCCCAGGATTGGTACTCTGTCCAACCCTTGGATCCTGCAGGGCCGGTCCACACTTGCTTTTGTGGATTGGTTATGCCTGAACACACGCTTCCCGGTCCTTTTGGACCTATACTACGGCCAGTAGCGACCGCATAAACCGAGGCCTCGAAAATCCAACAACCACAATGAATAAATGCCAGCGCTGGTAGGTCCCTGGCACCACTCTAGCTAGAAAGAAACGTGTGCACTCCCTGCGTTCCCTTCTCCCGTTTTAGACTCTACCGGGCTGTGAGGCTCGCGAAGTCACGATATACACAAAGCTATGCCTAAATAGACTGTGCTTTGATCATCAACCACAAGGCTCTGCTTTGCAACAATAAGCCTTGATCAAGTCCAACTTGGCATACCACACCAACAACTCATATCATGCGATCGGTAATTATTTAACATACAAAAGGGTGTTAAGCAAGAGAATAAATCCTCCGCCACCATGCATTTATATATTAAATAAAAACCGATTTAATTACATGCAATAAATTTCAATGTCAGGCATGCTATCCATTTACAAGTCCGTTCTGGGTCTGAACGAAACAACGTATCCGTCGATCTCCAGTACGTCTGGAAGATCATCACTTTTTACCTTGCCTTGGGGGATCAGTCCCAATTCAAGATATCAGTCACCATCAACCAAACGATGTGAAGCTCTCCGGTCTTCAGTCACCGTCTTCATCTTCGACTCTTGATCGTCGTGATGATTATTCAGAATGGGTTAGACCCAGTCTTTCTGAATAACTCGCGTATTTGTAATTAAAATCAACCATACGCCACATTCCAACTCTGAACATTCTTTTAAATAAAAATTATTATTTATATTAAAAGATTCTCATTAATTTTATCAAAGATAAAATAAATTAATTTTAATCTTTCTAAAAAGATGTATTAATATTCCAATTTTGATTTAATTTATAAAATAGATTTATAAATTTCAATGTAAATTGGAATTAAAGGATAAATGTTATTTAAAACATTGTCCACTACAAATCCAATCTACATATCAATCACCAAACATAATTATTAAGATCTAATAATCTTAAATAAAAGGTTTATCTTAAAGATATTAATTCATTTCTATAAAAAAAACACATTTTAAAATAATCAATAAAATATTCTATATATAAAAATTCTGAATGTAAAATATACTTTATAATACAAAATCTTTTATTTTACAAAAATCCTTTATTTATATAAAAATTCTTTACTTAAAAAGAAATTCTGCATTGGAATGCGACTCAGCCATGTACCATATAATTTGGGTCATATGGGTTTCATACATTTCATGTATAGGGTAATAACAGAAAATAACCCTCAATCCATCCATTAACAACCAGAGTGACAATGTCAACTGTGTGAGCATTAAAATAAAACCATAACGCTCATCGCAGCCTGTCGATCAATCGATAGACATATAATAACATTGGGATTTGTGTCAGTCAAGTATCGTCCCAATACCCGTGTGGGGTTTTCATCCAACAAACAAATAATAAATTATTTGTGCACTTGGGCGATGTGTAAAAATAATCGACCCAATCACATAAACAAGTCGGATGACTTGAAAATGGAAGTGTAATATTCAATGTTGAATATACTAACATTACATTTAACACATCAAAATACAACATCACAGGCAAATATTTCAATACTCTTTATTATGAACATATGACAATAAAAATCATGACTTTTATTTATTTACCAAAAATGCATATTTTTGGTCTCATTCATTTTAATGAATATCTGACTTCATTATTTTTAATGTATAAAAATATACATCCTTAATTCATTCTTTTTAATGTATGAAAACATACATTTTACATCCATTCTTTTTCTCAACATAAACAAATATGATGATTTTGTTTCTTAACTTCTAATGCAACAAAATGAGAATTTTGTCTAATCTTTTTCAATGAATAAAGATGTCTATTTTTACTTCATTCATTTTAATGTGCAAAAAATGTCCATTTTGTCTAATTCACTTTTAATATACAAAAATGAGTATTTTGTTTTAATCTCTTTTCTTATGCATAAAAAAAAATGTTTATTTTTAATTTATTCTTTTTTTTATAATGACACCAAGTGTTCATTTCTAATTAATCCTTTTTTTATGACAAAATGTTCATTTTCTAATTCACTGACATGTTAACTTAAAATGACAATTTAAATTCACTAATCAAGTCTTGACAAGAATGTTGTTCTTTTTCACTTACAATAGAAAATGAAAATAAAAAGAATTCACAAGTCTTGTTCTTTTATTTACCATAGAAATACCAATAAAATGATCAACATATTTTAGTCTTTTCATTTACAAAAGAAGTTGTAAATAAAGTGGTCCTCATATTTTTACTCTTTTCATTTACAATAGGAGTTGTAAATAAATGATTCTCATGTTCCTGTTCTTTTTATCACATCTAAATGACGATAGAAATGTACCATTAACATCGCTATTTTTATCGCATAAAAATGTCGATAAAAATGAATCACTAACATTGTCTATTTTTATCGCATCAAAAATGTCGATAAAAATGAATCACCAACATTGTCTATTTTTATCGCACCAAAAATGTCGATAAAAATGACAACATTAACCATTCTATTTTCACCGCATTCAAAATGACAATAAAATATTCAACATTAACAATTCTATTTTTACCGCATTCAAAATGACGATAAAATATTCAACATTAACAATTCTATTTTTACCGCATTCAAAATGACGATAAAATATTCAACATTAACAATTCTATTTTTACCGCATTCAAAATGACGATAAAATATTCAACATTAACAATTCTATTTTTACCGCATTCAAAATGACGATAAAATACTCAACATTAAAAATTCTATTTTTACCGCATTCAAAATGACGATAAAATACTCAACATTAACAATTCTATTTTTACCGCATTCAAAATGACGATAAAATATTCAACATTAACAATTCTATTCTTTTTATTTATATAAGAGAATGTAAATAATTGCATTTTCAATTTCTATTCTTTTACTTACATAAGAAAATGTAAACAAATATACTTCTAAATTTTTATCATACCGTTATAACTCATATATAAATTACATAGAAAAATGTCATTTTTATTTTATCGTTCTAATTCACCTCTAAATTACATAGAAAAATGTAATCTTTATTATGCGATGGGAATTCATATTTTAATTACATAGAAAAATGTAATTCCTATCATACGACATAAATTCATATCTAAATTTCATAGAAAAATGTAATTTTTATCCTACAATGCAAATTCACATTTTAATTACATGAAAAAAATGTAATTTTCATTCTACCGTTATTATTCATCTCTAAATTACATAGAAAAATATAATTTAAATCATGCAATGTAAATTTACATTTTTATATCATAGAAAAATGCAATTTTTGTCATACAGTGCAAATTCATATATAAATTACATATAAAACTGTAACTTTTGTTATGCAAAGTAAATTCACCTTTTTAATTACGTCTAAAAAATGTAATTTTATTCATACGGTGGAAATTCATTCATAAATAACATATAGAAAATGTAATTTATTTCATACGGTGAAAAATCATTCATAAATAACATATAAAAATGTTATTTATTTCATACGATGAAAAATCATTCATAAATACATATAAAAATGTTATTTATTTCATGCGATGAAAAATCATTCATAAATACATATAAAAATGTTATTTATTTCATGCGATGAAAAATCATTCATAAATAACATATAAAAATGTTATTTATTTCATGCGATGAAAAATCATTCATAAATAACATATAAAAATGTTATTTATTTCATGCTGTGGAAATTTATTCATAAATTCCATAATAAAATATGTTTTATTTCACACAATGTAAAAACATCTTCTTTTTATGTACAATAAAAAAAATATCATCTTTTTATATTTATAATATATTAACTTTACTATTTTACGATGTAAAAATATGATCTTTTATATTTTACAAAGTAAAAATATCAACTTTACTATTTTACAATGTAAAAATATGATCTTTTATATTTTACAAAGTAAAAATATCAACTTTACTATTTTACAATGTAAAAATATCAACTTTTATATTTTACAAAGTAAAAATATCAACTTTACTATTTTACAATGTAAAAATATCAACTTTTATATTTTACAATGTAAATATGACTTTTTCTATTTTACAATGAAAAATAATAACTTCTTCTATTTTAAATATAAAAAGATTGTCTTTTTATTTTCATCGTCAAAATTTCAATATAAAAAAATATTGTCTTTTTATTTCAAACATAAAAAGATTTTATTTTTATTTTCATCGCCAAAATCTCATCTTTTTGTTTTCAATATAAAAAGATTGTTTTTTTTTTTTAAACATAAAAATATCGTCTCCTTATTTTCAACATAAAAAGATTTAGCCTTTTTTATTACAATAAAAAAAAACAAAGTTGTAATTTTTGTAACCAAAATCAAAGTTGTAATCTTTGCAAACAAAATCAAAGTTGTAATCTTTGTTAACAAAAGCAAAGTTTAAATTTTTATAAAGTTTTAATCTTTATAAATAAAAATAAAAGATTTCATATTATATAAATAAAACAAAGATTCATTTTATACAAACAAAAACAAAGATTCATTCTAAAGATCGAATCTTTATTAATGTTATTCATTTCAAAATAAAAATAAAAACTTTGATTTGTCAATCATGATAAAGGATTAAGCTTTATTTACAAATCAAAACCAAAGATTAAACTTTTTATTATAACCTTTCTACTTGTCATCGAATAAAAATTTCCACAATCAATTCCAACACCAATCATACAACACATCAATAACAATATAGGCCACAATCATCAATTTCCACCATTCAACCATTCAATCCATACAACATGCATTTTTCATAATGATAACATAATTATATTAAATTAATTATATATATATAAAAAAAATATAGAATCTCACCTTGCTTGTTTCTGAAATGAAGCGATTTAAATCAGATCTCGTGTTTGGCGTCACATCGGTTACGGATCTGAAAGGTTTCAAATTGAAATTTATGTAAAAATTAAATTTCTGGCCTTTAACAACTGACACAGTGACGCTTAAAAGCGTGACAAAATCTGAAGCTATTTACCTCAAATTTTCAGAAATGTTCAAAACTTTGAATGCGGATTTCGGGAGCTATAGTCGACGGTTTCACGAACGGTTTGCGGGAGATTGAAGAGCTACGAGAGGGCTATCTTCATCGAGAAGATGGAGAGGTGCGGCTACATGTACAGGGGGCGGCGGCAGCATAAAGGCGGCGGTTTCGGGGAGGTGAATCGAGAGCTACGGGCAACGGTTTGATGTGAGGTTTGTTGGAGAAGAAAGAGGAAGAGAAGAGCTTCAAAAAGTTTCACTACGGCATGGTCTAATTCTTAGTGGTTTGGGAGATAGGGAGGAGAGAAGTTTCGGCCATTATGGGTTCAAGGGTGCGGCTACATCACGTTGAGGAAGAAGAAGGACCCGACTTTTACTTTATATTATTATATTAGGTTAATCTAATTATTATTTAATCAGCCCGTTTAAGCCCGTTTTGGCCCGAACTCCGTTTTAGGCCCAACGACTTTTGTTCCTACCATTTAGCCCCCATTTCGAACTCATCTAGACATGTCTCGTCAGCCCAAACTGTCATCTAGGCCTCCGTTTCGCAGTTTTAAAATTTAAGTCCTTTATTTCTAATTTTTCCGTACAAATAATTTTACCGGGGACACAAATTAACTCAGAAAAATCCAGAAAAATTATTTTTGGCTTTCTTATGTCAAAACGGTTCTAACAAAATTTATTTCGTCGAATTCTGAGACTTTTTGAAAAATGGCTATTTTTAAGGCGTTTAAATTTAACTGAAATAGTCAAAACACATTTTCTTTTCCCACGTTCACATATTAATTCGAAAAATTCTGAAAATTGAAAACTAGCAATAATTTGACATTCCGGTTCCAACAAAAGTGGTTTCGTCGAAAACAGAGGTCGTTTGAAAAATGACTATTTTTAAGGCCAATATATATAATATTAAAAATACAATTTTAAACAAATAAATCCCGAAACTCGAAATATATAAGTGTTTACTGTTTTTCAATGTAGAAACATCATTCTGAACTCAATGGAAGTGGTTTCGAGTTCAAATTCCTTCGTATGCAAAAAGTAGCATTTTGACCTTTATAAGTTTCATAGCGACCTTTTAAAAATTGAATTGGCCATAACTTTTGATTCCCGTTATGAAATTTCGATTTTTCGGATTCGTTGGAAAGATATTTTTAAATAGATTCTAATATTTTTGGTTTCACTAAAATCCATTAAATTTTTCATCCAGTACGGTCAGTCAAAGTTCAAGTTTGACTTTTCAAACTACCGCGTTATTTCTAACACTTTTGTAATAAAAATTAAATTATTCATTCTAACTTCGATTTAAATCAAATTTGTGATCATTATTATTTAAATAAATTATTTTATATTGTCAAAATTCATTAAAATTTTCTAAAATAAAAATTTTAAATTGGTCCTGATTTTGCGGGTTGTTACAATCGCCCCCACTTAAAAACTTTTCGTCCTCGAAAAGGAACGTAGCTAAAAATTGTAAAATTAACTATCTTAATTTTAAATTTTAATGGTAGATTATCTTTTCAAAATATATACATAACTTTATATATATTAAAGTCATATTTCACAAAATATATTATAAATATCAAAAATGCGTTAATTATAAATTCGTAACTCTGAACTCGTTCTAAGGCATTACTAACCCCATCTCTAACGAGTGTACTCATTCTAGGATACTGCTGATCCTATCTCTAATGAGTATTCTCATTGGTACTAATCCAATCTCTGATGAGTCTTTTGTTCAGTTCTAACGAGTTGTACCCCAAAGGTTTGAGCTAACCAAAGCTCTGATACCAACTGTAAAGACCCGCAAATTCCCACCCTTTGAATCAACCATAAACCACACAGGTCTGACCCAAAAAGTGGAAACCTACGAATACTTTAACTTTGGGCATACAACACATTAAAACCACAATAGAAGACTTTTATAACATACCATCATATAATGTTACATCAGAGTACAGAATATACATATCAGAGTACATTGGAAAATAATTACAGCGGAAGATAAATACAAAAAAAAAATGTAATATACTGCAACGGAAGAACACAGCGGAAGACTCTCTATCTCTGGACACAGCTTTAAGCTTCAACCCAGAATCCTGTTTAATATATCTGCAAAAATAGCTACTCGACTGCCCGTGTGGAAAATATGGGCACCCGAGTTTGCCAGTGGACAAAACTACAGGTCAGTCATGGGACTGGTGTGAGAATTCTACTTAACCTATAAAATATAATAAGGCTAATCACAGGACCACGCCACTTTCGCGGAACGGGTTTTCTCCTATGGATTGCCAGTGCATGACTAAAGTAAATCGTCAAAATAACGCAATGCTTTTTAGAAAAATGAAACCATTATAAGACCCAAGTCCCATCACACAATGCAACACAAACCGGAGGATAGGGTTTTACCTTATAATGGTCAAAAGATGCTTGATACGATAAACACGATATTATATAATAATAGTGTGCAACCAATTTGAAATACATCAAAGTAAATGTATCAATCCTAGACGGCATGAGTGCCCCATCCCACTATGTCGCCATATATAGGTATACAATCAAAAACCGCGTGATGTCGTATTGGAAATTTGGGTTTCCATCTGAGTCAAGGCTAGGGAGGAGATCCTTACCGATTCGAGACACTCTAGCAATGCCCCAGGATTGGTACTCTGTCCAACCCTTGGATCCTGCAGGGCCGGTCCACACTTGCTTTTGTGGATTGGTTATGCCTGAACACACGCTTCCCGGTCCTTTTGGACCTATACTACGGCCAGTAGCGACCGCATAAACCGAGGCCTCGAAAATCCAACAACCACAATGAATAAATGCCAGCGCTGGTAGGTCCCTGGCACCACTCTAGCTAGAAAGAAACGTGTGCACTCCCTGCGTTCCCTTCTCCCGTTTTAGACTCTACCGGGCTGTGAGGCTCGCGAAGTCACGATATACACAAAGCTATGCCTAAATAGACTATGCTTTGATCATCAACCACAAGGCTCTGCTTTGCAACAATAAGCCTTGATCAAGTCCAACTTGGCATACCACACCAACAACTCATATCATGCGATCGGTAATTATTTAACATACAAAAGGGTGTTAAGCAAGAGAATAAATCCTCCGCCACCATGCATTTATATATTAAATAAAAACCGATTTAATTACATGCAATAAATTTCAATGTCAGGCATGCTATCCATTTACAAGTCCGTTCTGGGTCTGAACGAAACAACGTATCCGTCGATCTCCAGTACGTCTGGAAGATCATCACTTTTTACCTTGCCTTGGGGGATCAGTCCCAATTCAAGATATCAGTCACCATCAACCAAACGATGTGAAGCTCTCCGGTCTTCAGTCACCGTCTTCATCTTCGACTCTTGATCGTCATGATGATTATTCAGAATGGGTTAGACCCGGTCTTTCTGAATAACTCGCGTATTTGTAATTAAAATCAACCATACGCCACATTCCAACTCTGAACATTCTTTTAAATAAAAATTATTATTTATATTAAAAGATTCTCATTAATTTTATCAAAGATAAAATAAATTAATTTTAATCTTTCTAAAAAGATGTATTAATATTCCAATTTTGATTTAATTTATAAAATAGATTTATAAATTTCAAATAGTAATTTCAATGTAAATTGGAATTAAAGGATAAATGTTATTTAAAACATTGTCCACTACAAATCCAATCTACATATCAATCACCAAACATAATTATTAAGATCTAATAATCTTAAATAAAAGGTTTATCTTAAAGATATTAATTCATTTCTATAAAAAAAACACATTTTAAAATAATCAATAAAATATTCTATATATAAAAATTCTGAATGTTAAATATACTTTATAATACAAAATCTTTTATTTTACAAAAATCCTTTATTTATATAAAAATTCTTTACTTAAAAAGAAATTCTGCATTGGAATGCGACTCAGCCATGTACCATATAATTTGGGTCATATGGGTTTCATACATTTCATGTATAGGGTAATAACAGAAAATAACCCTCAATCCATCCATTAACAACCAGAGTGACAATGTCAACTGTGTGAGCATTAAAATAAAACCATAACGCTCATCGCAGCCTGTCGATCAATCGATAGACATATAATAACATTGGGATTTGTGTCAGTCAAGTATCGTCCCAATACCCGTGTGGGGTTTTCATCCAACAAACAAATAATAAATTATTTGTGCACTTGGGCGATGTGTAAAAATAATCGACCCAATCACATAAACAAGTCGGATGACTTGAAAATGGAAGTGTAATATTCAATGTTGAATATACTAACATTACATTTAACACATCAAAATACAACATCACAGGCAAATATTTCAATACTCTTTATTATGAACATATGACAATAAAAATCATGACTTTTATTTATTTACCAAAAATGCATATTTTTGGTCTCATTCATTTTAATGAATATCTGACTTCATTATTTTTAATGTATAAAAATATACATCCTTAATTCATTCTTTTTAATGTATGAAAACATACATTTTACATCCATTCTTTTTCTCAACATAAACAAATATGATGATTTTGTTTCTTAACTTCTAATGCAACAAAATGAGAATTTTGTCTAATCTTTTTCAATGAATAAAGATGTCTATTTTTACTTCATTCATTTTAATGTGCAAAAAATGTCCATTTTGTCTAATTCACTTTTAATATACAAAAATGAGTATTTTGTTTTAATCTCTTTTCTTATGCATAAAAAAATGTTTATTTTTAATTTATTCTTTTTTTTATAATGACACCAAGTGTTCATTTCTAATTAATCCTTTTTTTATGACAAAATGTTCATTTTCTAATTCACTGACATGTTAACTTAAAATGACAATTTAAATTCACTAATCAAGTCTTGACAAGAATGTTGTTCTTTTTCACTTACAATAGAAAATGAAAATAAAAAGAATTCACAAGTCTTGTTCTTTTATTTACCATAGAAATACCAATAAAATGATCAACATATTTTAGTCTTTTCATTTACAAAAGAAGTTGTAAATAAAGTGGTCCTCATATTTTTACACTTTTCATTTACAATAGGAGTTGTAAATAAATGATTCTCATGTTCCTGTTCTTTTTATCACATCTAAATGACGATAGAAATGTACCATTAACATCGCTATTTTTATCGCATAAAAATGTCGATAAAAATGAATCACTAACATTGTCTATTTTTATCGCACCAAAAATGTCGATAAAAATGAATCACCAACATTGTCTATTTTTATCGCACCAGAAATGTCGATAAAAATGACAACATTAACCATTCTATTTTCACCGCATTCAAAATGACAATAAAATATTCAACATTAACAATTCTATTTTTACCGCATTCAAAATGACGATAAAATATTCAACATTAACAATTCTATTCTTTTTATTTATATAAGAGAATGTAAATAATTGCATTTTCAATTTCTATTCTTTTACTTACATAAGAAAATGTAAACAAATATATTTCTAAATTTTTATCATACCGTTATAACTCATATATAAATTACATAGAAAAATGTCATTTTTATTTTATCGTTCTAATTCACCTCTAAATTACATAGAAAAATGTAATCTTTATTATGCGATGGGAATTCATATTTTAATTACATAGAAAAATGTAATTCCTATCATACGACATAAATTCATATCTAAATTTCATAGAAAAATGTAATTTTTATCCTACAATGCAAATTCACATTTTAATTACATGAAAAAAATGTAATTTTCATTCTACCGTTATTATTCATCTCTAAATTACATAGAAAAATATAATTTAAATCATGCAATGTAAATTTACATTTTTATATCATAGAAAAATGCAATTTTTGTCATACAGTGCAAATTCATATATAAATTACATATAAAACTGTAACTTTTGTTATGCAAAGTAAATTCACCTTTTTAATTACGTCTAAAAAATGTAATTTTATTCATACGGTGGAAATTCATTCATAAATAACATATAGAAAATGTAATTTATTTCATACGGTGAAAAATCATTCATAAATAACATATAAAAATGTTATTTATTTCATACGATGAAAAATCATTCATAAATACATATAAAAATGTTATTTATTTCATGCGATGAAAAATCATTCATAAATACATATAAAAATGTTATTTATTTCATGCGATGAAAAATCATTCATAAATAACATATAAAAATGTTATTTATTTCATGCGATGAAAAATCATTCATAAATAACATATAAAAATGTTATTTATTTCATGCTGTGGAAATTTATTCATAAATTCCATAATAAAATATGTTTTATTTCACACAATGTAAAAACATCTTCTTTTTATGTACAATAAAAAAAATATCATCTTTTTATATTTATAATATATTAACTTTACTATTTTACGATGTAAAAATATGATCTTTTATATTTTACAAAGTAAAAATATCAACTTTACTATTTTACAATGTAAAAATATGATCTTTTATATTTTACAAAGTAAAAATATCAACTTTACTATTTTACAATGTAAAAATATCAACTTTTATATTTTACAAAGTAAAAATATCAACTTTACTATTTTACAATGTAAAAATATCAACTTTTATATTTTACAATGTAAATATGACTTTTTCTATTTTACAATGAAAAATAATAACTTCTTCTATTTTAAATATAAAAAGATTGTCTTTTTATTTTCATCGTCAAAATTTCAATATAAAAAAATATTGTCTTTTTATTTCAAACATAAAAAGATTTTATTTTTATTTTCATCGCCAAAATCTCATCTTTTTGTTTTCAATATAAAAAGATTGTTTTTTTTTTAAACATAAAAATATCGTCTCCTTATTTTCAACATAAAAAGATTTAGCCTTTTTTATTACAATCAAAAAAAACAAAGTTGTAATTTTTGTAACCAAAATCAAAGTTGTAATCTTTGCAAACAAAATCAAAGTTGTAATCTTTGTTAACAAAAGCAAAGTTTAAATTTTTATAAAGTTTTAATCTTTATAAATAAAAATAAAAGATTTCATATTATATAAATAAAACAAAGATTCATTTTATACAAACAAAAACAAAGATTCATTCTAAAGATCGAATCTTTATTAATGTTATTCATTTCAAAATAAAAATAAAAACTTTGATTTGTCAATCATGATAAAGGATTAAGCTTTATTTACAAATCAAAACCAAAGATTAAACTTTTTATTATAACCTTTCTACTTGTCATCGAATAACAATTTCCACAATCAATTCCAACACCAATCATACAACACATCAATAACAATATAGGCCACAATCATCAATTTCCACCATTCAACCATTCAATCCATACAACATGCATTTTGCATAATGATAACATAATTATATTAAATTAATTATATATATAAAAAAAAATATAGAATCTCACCTTGCTTGTTTATGAAATGAAGCGATTTAAATCAGATCTCGTGTTTGGCGTCACATCGGTTACGGATCTGAAAGGTTTCAAATTGAAATTTATGTAAAAATTAAATTTCTGGCCTTTAACAACTGACACAGTGACGCTTAAAAGCGTGACAAAATCTGAAGCTATTTACCTCAAATTTTCAGAAATGTTCAAAACTTTGAATGCGGATTTCGGGAGCTATAGTCGACGGTTTTACGAACGGTTTGCGGGAGATTGAAGAGCTACGAGAGGGCTATCTTCACCGAGAAGATGGAGAGGTGCGGCTACATGTACAGGAGGCGGCGGCAGCATAAAGGCGGCGGTTTCGGGGAGGTGAATCGAGAGCTACGGGCAACGGTTTGATGTGAGGTTTGTTGGAGAAGAAAGAGGAAGAGAAGAGCTTCAAAAAGTTTCACTACGGCATGGTCTAATTCTTAGTGGTTTGGGAGATAGGGAGGAGAGAAGTTTCGGCCATTATGGGTTCAAGGGTGCGGCTAAGAAGGACCCGACTTTTACTTTATATTATTATATTAGGTTAATCTAATTATTATTTAATCAGCCCGTTTAAGCCCGTTTTGGCCCGAACTCCGTTTTAGGCCCAACGACTGTTGTTCCTACCATTTAGCCCCCATTTCGAACTCATCTAGACATGTCTCGTCAGCCCAAACTGTCATCTAGGCCTCTGTTTCGCAGTTTTAAAATTTAAGTCCTTTATTTCTAATTTTTCCGTACAAATAATTTTACCGGGGACACAAATTAACTCAGAAAAATCCAGAAAAATTATTTTTGGCTTTCTTATGTCAAAACGGTTCTAACAAAATTTATTTCGTCGAATTCTGAGACTTTTTGAAAAATGGCTATTTTTAAGGCGTTTAAATTTAACTGAAATAGTCAAAACACATTTTCTTTTCCCACGTTCACATATTAATTCGAAAAATTCTGAAAATTGAAAACTAGCAATAATTTGACATTCCGGTTCCAACAAAAGTGGTTTCGTCGAAAACAGAGGTCGTTTGAAAAATGACTATTTTTAAGGCCAATATATATAATATTAAAAATACAATTTTAAACAAATAAATCCCGAAACTCGAAATATATAAGTGTTTACTGTTTTTCAATGTAGAAACATCATTCTGAACTCAATGGAAGTGGTTTCGAGTTCAAATTCCTTCGTATGCAAAAAGTAGCATTTTGACCTTTATAAGTTTCATAGCGACCTTTTAAAAATTGAATTGGCCATAACTTTTGATTCCCGTTATGAAATTTCGATTTTTCGGATTCGTTGGAAAGATATTTTTAAATAGATTCTAATATTTTTGGTTTCACTAAAATCCATTAAATTTTTCATCCTGTACGGTCAGTCAAAGTTCAAGTTTGACTTTTCAAACTACCGCGTTATTTCTAACACTTTTGTAATTAAAATTAAATTATTCATTCTAACTTCGATTTAAATCAAATTTGTGATCATTATTATTTAAATAAATTATTTTATATTGTCAAAATTCATTAAAATTTTCTAAAATAAAAATTTTAAATTGGTCCTGATTTTGCGGGTTGTTACACCTCTCTCGCATGGCTAAGTTGGGCTTAAAAAGGTTAAGCCCAACATATAAACGAACGTATTAAACGGGGGAAAATAACGTTGGGCTAAATTAATTAATAAATGAAAATATAAAGTAGAAGGGCCCAAATTCAAGTATGGGTTGGGCCCATGATTGGTGTAACCTTTACGCCATTTACTTAATAATGGGCCGCAAATATTTACATATAAATAAAGAAGAAAGACAAAATATGTAAATGTAGAAAATACGATGTGTTTAACCCGAGGTTGGATTGAGTTGTGATGTAAACCTGCCCGGAACCGCCCGGCTGTCCAGTACTCACAACAATACCTATCCAATGTGGGAGGTTAAACATGGAGCCCAATAAGGACCCGAGGTTAGACTGAGTTGTGGCGTAAGACTGCCCGGAACCAACCGGCAACAGGCAGCCACAACAATACCTGTCTAATGTGAGAGGTCAGGGCCTTAATAAGACAATTAAGGCTGAGTCAGGACTGTTAGGATTAAGTGAACTAAAGACTTAATCAAAATGGAACATGCTAAACTAAACGGACTGGTGGGGGTTAGGTTAGAAAACACTTAACCAACTTAGCATGTTGGCTAGAGATAGAAAACCTAGTAACGGGGGACCCTTTTCAGCAGTAACCCTAAAAGGTGTATCATGATACCCTGAAACTAGGCAGGGTGGGGCACGATTACTGGGCTGATTGTAAGAGGTCAAATCGACGGCGGTGGTGTAGCAGTGTAGGTTCTAACGGGGTGCGGGCGTGCACACACTCCGGCGCAGAAAAATAAGGCACTGGGCACCAGTAGCATACCTGTGCATTCTAAGGTTGTGTCGGGCCGCCGCCATGGGACTTGATACACCCCATGGTGGGACCAGCATAGGTAACTACAACATCGGGGGCCGTAAGACACATGTAACTATGCGAGTAGGAGCCGATCATCATAGAATGGATCACATCACCCTGATTATGGGGTGCCAGTTGGAAACTAGTTTATATGGGTTCAGAGATTGACATGGGGTACGATAGTATATTCGACCCTAGACAACTTAACCAAGTTTATAGTGCTTTCCCACTTCTTGATTATACTTATCATACCCAGTTCTTTATTCATAGACAAAATAGTACTAGACTTACTCAGGCTTTATGTCTGACTCTACTTTTCTTTCGTCTTCTTTTCTTCCGTTCCCCCCCCCAGGTCCACAGGGAGGGAACACTGCAGCTTGACCAGCATTAACATCCAGCTTGAAGAAGAGAAATGTATTGCTTGGAACTTTCCGTTTTTGAACTATGGCTTTGGACAACCACTACGGGGCTTTTGCAGTTTATCTATGTTTTATTTATGCTTCTTTAAATAATGTAATCAAGACAGATTATTAAAGTATTATGTTATGTTTTTGGAAAGGATGTAAGACAATTATGGCGATGTTGTGTAACATGTATTTGCTTTTCTGAAATAAAAGTTCTTGTTTTTCCGCTGTTTACAAATATTTGCTCTTATATTTGTCTTGTATATCTGTGACTTATACTTATAAACCTCCACCAAAATTAGGGCATTCCCTTTGAGAGTGATCCTAACGGAGGTGGGGTGTTTCAGCAAGTATATGAACATATGTACATTTCATATGCCACCATGTTGAACTTGTGGCTTCAACACCTTTTATGTCATGATTATGCCAAGTTCCCTCTTTCTATCCTTTATGCGCTATTGCGATATGTAAGCGATGGGATTGCGTTTGGGGGTTGGGTAAAAGTAAAAGACATAAAAACATAAGCGTGGGAATTTACCTATTAAGTTAGGTCTACCCATTGGGAATTTACCTATTAAGTTAGGTCTACCCAATTGCTTGAAAACTTGTAACATGTTTTGGAAACATGATGGACATGACACATAGAAAAGATAAGTGTGGCCAACTCGAGGTTGGGTTGAGTTTGTAGCGTAAACCTACCCGGAACCGACCGGCTTAACTAGTTGCTACAAACAATAGGACCCAATGTGAGAAGTTGGTCATGTGGTACCTTGGACCCGAGGTTAGACCAAGTTGTGGTGTAAAGCTACCCGGAACCGACCGGCTTAACTAGTTACCGCAACAAAGTCTAATGTGAGAGGTTAAGGCGCATTAATTAATTAATGCCTCATGATTAGGGTTAAGTCATGGTCCATTTAACACTTAACCAATTTGGGCTTGGTAGATTAATCGGGGTTAAGTCGTGAACTCATCGTTACACTTAACCAAGTTAATCCATGATTAGTAAAGGGGTTAAACCGTACTTAACCCACTAGAAAAATCGTAGCAATGGGGGGTCCACTCCAGCAGTAATCCCTAGTTTGTATCATCATGACCCTAGGGACTAGGCTAGGGTGGGGGCACGATTACTGGGCTGGAGGTAAGCGACCAATAAACGACGGCAGGGTGGTACGCCGGTGTAGTTCCGGGCGGACTCTGGTCGTGCACATAGTCCGTAGCCGGAGAAAACATGCACGGGTACCAGTAGATCAGGAATGTGCACTCATGTTCGTGGTGTCCAGGGGTTGACACCCTAGGGCTTGATACACCCGAAGGGTGGACCCAGCACAGTTCGACTACAATTATGTTTGGGCCGTATTGACACCAACACGTGACGAGTTAGGCTTAGGGAGCCGATCAACTAGACCGTTGGGTTGGACCTTGTGTTAGGGTCACTTCATGTTATTGGATCTCGTATGAGGGTCACTTCATGTTATTGGGCCAAAGCTTGGGCCAAGGGATCAATACTTGTTTATTCAAGTCATGCTAGTTAGCTAGTACACCGGCGGTGCAAAACCTTAATCCTGATTATGCGATGACACCTTTATCTACCTTGTTAGTTAATCATCATGCTAGTATGTTGTTATCCTCATGTTCATCCTTGCTGCTCATGCCAGTTAACTTTATCAGTTTACATTGATTGTAGTAGGGCTTACTCAGTCTTTTTGACTGACCTGTTTTCTTTCGCCTCTTTTCTTCCGTTTCCCCCCAGGTTCTCAGGGAGGGAATACAGGAGCTTAGCATGGATTTCGGATTGCTTGCTTGTGGGATTTCAGCTCATGTACGTTTTCGACATGAAGCTAGCTATGGTTCTCTCTTATTTTGGGGATAGCACTTATGTATTTCAGTATTTCAGTTGATGTTGTTTTATCTAGACTTGTTTATTTGGAAGTTGACATTATGATGTACTAGACTTGTTTTGAAATGGTTTGAAAATCTTCCGCTGTTTTATCTATGTTACTTACTTTGTTTACATATATGTTCTTGTTCTGCCTTGATATATCATTATGCATGTTTACCTGATTCAAACGCCCCTCCAAAGTCGGAGTGCTTGCAAGAGCCACCCTGGCGGAGGTGGGGTGTTACAATTTGGTATCAGAGCATATGGTTTACGAGATGGAACAAAAAAAAAAGGTTTTTTAGAAAACTTTTGGAAAACTATTTTCAAAATAAAGTATAAAGTATTTTTCCAAAGAAAAGTCTAGTTTATTTTAAAGGCTATTCCCCAAAAAGCCATTAGCAAAATCCCTTCGTTTTTCTCTATTCTGAATCTGTCTTTTTCTTCATTTTCAGTATGGCCGATAACTTTGCTATTCCGGAGGGAGTACACGTACCTGTTTAGTATAGGAGACTTTTGGAGGCTAGGGCGACCGAAGCCGGCCCCGCAGATGTTCCTCCTCCTCCTCCTGTCATTAATATTCCTCCTCCTCCTATCGCTAATGTTCCTCCTCCTCCTGTCGCTGAGGTTCCTCTTCCTCCTCCCCCTCAGCATCCTCAAGCTGACTTCGCAAAGACTTGCAAGGATTTCAAAGCAATGGGTGGCAAGAACTTTCAAGGCACTGAGACTTTTGTAGAGGCCAGAAATTGGTTGAAAGAGACCGAGGATTTATTTGCTATCTTCGGGTTAGACGATCAGAGGAAGTCCTTGTTGGCGGTTTGGCTTATGAAGGATGAAGCCGCTTATTGGTGGGAAGTCACCAATGGTACTAGGCCTGTTGAGACTTGGGCCGATTTCAGGGCAAGGTTCATTCTTAAGTTTCTATCTTCTGCTGAGGAGAATCTGCAAATGGAAAGGTTCGTAACTTTGAAGCAAGGAGATATGTCTGTCAAAGAATATGTGAACAAGTTCAATCAGTTAGCTCGTTTTGGCTTGGATATGGTGAATACTCCTCAGAAGAAGGCCCTTCGTTTTGCTAGAGGATTAAATGAGCCGTTGCAGGGATTGGCTATGTCACATATCCCCCATGGGGCCACGTTTGAGAGTTTGGTTGATATGGCGTTACTTCAGGGAGATGTCAAGAAAGAGACCAAGGTGAATGATACTCAAGCCAAGAAGACTGATTCCCAGGGAAAAGGAAATCAGGGTAATCCAAGTGGTCAAAGCAGTCAGGGCAATCAGAACAAGAACAAGAGTCAAGGCAACAAGGGAAACAACAACAAGGGCAAGAACGTCAAGGGGAAGTGCCATTATTGCGGTTCAGTTGGGCATCTTATCAAGGATTGTAAGAAGAGGAAAAGGAAGAATGGTGAATGCTTTTTCTGCAGTGAGACTGGACATTTCAGTAAGGATTGCCCGAAGAAGCGAGGGCAAGGCCAGGGTCAGACTCAGCGTGCTGGACCTTCAGGAGGGCAAGTTCATGCTGTCAATACCGCTCCAGTTCCCGATCGAGGTAGTATTTCTGTTGAGAGCCTTGTATATATTTCTGATTTTCCAGTTCGTACCTTGTTTGATTCTGGTGCATCGCATAGCTTTATCTCATCTGATCTTGTTGATAGTTTGCACCTTAGTACTAGCTTGGTAGATGATCCCGTCTGTGTCTCAAATCCTATTGGGGGTTCAGCCCATTTGTCTATGATATGTGGGGATTTGAGGATCTCTATACTGAGTGTAGAGTTCTTGTGCAGTGCTTATGTTCTTGGTTTCAGGGGATACAGATTGATATTGGGCATGGATTGGCTGTCCAGATATGGAGCCATTCTTGATTGTGAGCATAGGGTTGTGAGGCTCGTGACTCGCCTCGGGAACACCCTAGAAATTTCTTGTGATCCGAGAGGTACCGTCATGTTGTGCTACCTGGAATCACTCGACTCGTCAATGGAAACTCTTCAGTCTGTGAGAGTGGTTCGAGAGTATCCGGATGTTTTTGATGAAGTTAGGGGGTTGCCCCCTAAGCGAGAGATTGATTTCCGCATTTATCTGGTGGATAATGCAAAGCCGGTTTCTTTGCCTGTTCGGCACATGGCTCCGCGTGAAAGGCGGGAGCTTAGTAAGCAAGTAAAGGAGTTGCTTGAGAAGAACTTCATTGGACGAAGTATATCTGAATGGGGAGCGCCTGTGGTATTTGCTACCAAGGCAGATGGTTCTCTCCGACTTTGTGTTGACTATCGAGAGTTGAATAAGCTGACCAAGAAGAACAGACACCCGTTACCGAGGATTGATGATCTCTTTGACCAGCTTGTCGGTGCTTCTGTTTTCTCTCAGCTTGATCTTGCTACTGGATTCCATCAGCTCAGGGTAGCTAAAGACAGTATAGACAAGACTGCGTTCAGGACTCCAGATGGATTCTTCGAATGGCTTGTCATGCCGTTCGGCTTGACTAATGCACCCGCATATTTCGTGGACTTGATGAGTAGGGTGTTCAGGGAGTTCTTGAACAAGTTTGTCGTGGTCTTCGTAGATGATATTCTGATCTTCTCTAAAGATGAGGAAGAGCACGCAAGGCATCTCGTGGAGGTGATGGATACGCTTAGAGCGCATCGGTTGAAGGCCAAGTTCTCCAAGTGTCACATTTGGAGAAGAGAAGTTAGATTCCTTGGGCATATAGTATCTAAGCAAGGCTTAGCGGTGGATCCCGCTAAGGTGGTTGCAGTTCAGGATTGGAAGACTCCAAGGAATGCAACCGAAGTGAGAAGTTTTCTAGGTCTTGCAGGCTTTTACCGGAAGTTCATCAAGGACTTCGCGAAGATTTCCGCTCCTCTCACTAAATTGACGAAGAAGAATTTAGTTTTTGCTTGGAGCATAGAATGTGAGCTTGCTTTTCAGAAACTCAAGAGAGCTCTCACAACAGCACCTGTTCTAGCTTTGCCCGATGGAGGGAAGTTATTTACAGTATACACCGATGCATGTGGCACGGGGTTAGGAGCTGTTCTGATGCAAGAAGGAAGAGTGATATGCTTTGGCGGTAGACAACTCAAAGTGCATGAGAAGAATTATCCCACTCATGACTTAGAGTTGGCGGCAATAGTATACGCACTCAAGGCTTGGCGCCATTATCTTCTGGGCGAAAGATTTGAGCTTTATACCGATCACAAGTCATTGAAGTATCTCTTTTCCCAGAAGGATCTGAATCTGAGGCAACAAAGATGGATGGAATTCTTGGCGTCCTATGATTTTGAGATAGCTTATACCCCTGGCAAGGGGAATGTGGTAGCTGATGCATTGAGTAGAAGAAGGTTGACCCTAAGTCCTCTATTCGTTGAGATGAAGAATTTAGAGTATGTGGCAACCTTTGATTTCTCTTTGGCGGTTGAGTCGATGACCGGTTCTTTAGCGTCTCTGGAACTCAGACCTACCCTTCTTGATCAAGTTGGGGCTTCACAGAGAGAAGACCCTCAGATAGTTGAGATTATGGATAAGCTGATTCGAGGAGAGGCTTCTAGTCATCTCACTCGATATTCTATTGATGACAAGGGTTGGCTGAGGAGAGACGGAAGGTTATGTGTTCCAATGGTAGAAGATCTAGTAAGAAAAGTTCTAGAGGAAGCGCATCGCTCTAAGTTGACTATACATCCGGGCGGAGATAAGATGTATAAAGATATTAAGCGTATTTTCTTTTGGCCTGGGATGAAGAAGGATGTGGCAGAGTTTGTTTCTAGATGTATCATTTGCCAGCAAGTTAAAGCCGAGTCAAAGAAGCCCGGTAGGCTATTGCATCCTCTAGACGTTCCACTATGGAAGTGGGAGAGTATCTCCATGGATTTTATCGATGGGCTACCAAGGTCAAGGAAAGGGAATACGAGCATTTGGGTTATTGTGGATAGACTTACGCAGAGTGCTCATTTCATTCCGGTGAAGAGCAAGAGGACCGCATCTTGGCTAGCGTCTGTATATCTTCGTGAGATTGTGAGACTACATGGAGTCCCTTCTAGTATAGTCAGTGACCGTGACCCAATCTTTACAAGTCAGTTCTGGAATAGCTTGCAAGAAGCCATGGGCATGAAGTTGAATCTAAGTACTGCTTATCACCCGCAGACGGACGGTCAAACCGAAAGAGTGAATAGGGTACTCGAGGATCTGTTGAGGCTTTGTATTCTGGATTTTGGTGGTACTTGGGAAGACCATCTTCCTCTTGTTGAGTTTGCATATAATAACAGTTATCAGGCAAGCATAGGGATGGCACCATTCGAAGCTTTATATGGGAGGCCGTGCAAGTCGCCTACATGTTGGTGGGAGATTACAGATAAGCTTATACTTGGGCTTGATCTGATCAGAGATACATCCGAGAAGATAGAGTTGATTCGGAGACGGATGAAGACGGCCCAAGACCGATAGAAATCCTATGTTGATAAGCGAAGAACTGATTTGGAGTTTGATGTTGGGGATATGGTTTTCATGAAGGTTTCTCCTTTGCGGAATGTGGTCCGATTTGGAGCCGATGGGAAGTTAGCACCGAGGTTTGTTGGATCATTCCCTATTATAGAGAGGATCGGGCAGATGGCTTATAGAGTGAAGTTGCCCGAGAAGCTTGCCGGAGTACACGATGTTTTTCATGTCTCGCATCTCCGGAAGTGTTTGCATGAATCAGCAGAGGTTGTTGAGCCAAGTGTTCTGAAAGATGTGGAAGTGGAGAAAGAAGCTACCTTGAGAAAAGCTCCGATTCGTATCTTGGGGATGGAGACCAAGAAGCTAAGGAATCGAGAGGTCAAGTTGGTGAAGGTTCAATGGGATGAAGCTGAAGAAGACGCAACTTGGGAAACCGAGGAGAAGATGGGTGGGCTTTATCCATTCCTTTTTGAGGGTACACTCCCAATCTCTTTTCTTTGTTAGCATATCTTTCTCTTTGCTATCCATGTTTATCTAGTTTATCGTGTTAATCTTGTCATGAGAACCTTAGGTAGAAGCCCTTTGGATGAAACATGTGTTTGAAACATGTTATGCTTGATGGTTGCAAGTGGTTGCAAGTGTTTGCAAGTGGTTACTCGTGGATGCATTATACACGTTAGGCACTAGATCGGCTCATACACTCCTCATATTGCATATGCATGAGTGTTTATGCTTATTCATGGGTGAAAAATTTTGTGTTATCACATGGATGTTGCATATGGATGTATGTTATGTGCACACATATAGATGTTATACATTATGTTAGGAATTGCATACATATGGATTCATTCACTAACATAATTTGCATTGATGATATTTGCATTAGATAAGTACATATACACACACCTTTGCATATGTTCATACAACATTTAGAATCTTGTAAGGACAATGATTGCTCGTGGATGATGTTTTGAGTAGATGGATGATTGGACGGTAGGATACGTTCTTCCTAACTTGAAGATTTCGGGGACGAAATCCTTTAAGGAGGGGAGAATGTAACAACCCGTATTTTCCATAACCTGTTACAACATAAATCGAGGCAGAATTCAATTCTAAAATCTGAATCAAGGGAAACGTGCTATGCCATTGCGTTCGTCTCGGAAAAATACGCGAAATAGAGTCCGAGTTTTCGAAAATCGGAGTCCGTATGACCCGATTAAGGCCTAACGAAGTTTTCTGAAAATTTCCAAGTAAAAACAGATTTCAAATTCAAACTTGAACTTGGAAAATTGGACCAGTTGGGCCAGGCGGAAAAATTCCCGCCACAGTACCCAAGTCGACAGCCCTGTCGACTTGGGGGTCGACTTGGTCTGACCAAGTCGACAGCCCTGTCGACTTGGCTGTCGACTTGGCTCAGACGAGCAGTCCTGCCTGGTGCACCATTTTGAGAATGTGTTGAGCTTGGGGGCCAGATTCGGTTTTGAGGGCTGAGATTGGAACTAGGGTTTAATCCTATGGCCTAAAACACATGCCTAGTCTATAAATAAGACCCTAACCTACCCTAAATCATCATTAATCTATCCTACAACTAAACTATGGCAAAATCAATCCTCTCATGGCCTCCACTATCTTCATAAAATTCCTAAATCAATTTCTAAGTGATTTTCCATGCATACAAGTATTTTCAAACTTGTATGAGCATCATTAGCTTGCATTCAAGTCAAGTTTCTATATTTGCATCATAAAGGAAGAGTTTTGATCATTTTGGCTTGCATTTTTGGGTTAAATTGGTTGCATAAGGGCTTTCTTATATTTGCTATACTCATTTGAGTCTTCATAAGCATTGTAAGCCCTATTCCTTTCATACTTAAACTCTAAAGTTAAATGTATGATATGCAAGTTTACTATGATGTGTTATGCAAGTTTACTATGATGTGTTATGCAAGTTTACTATGATGTAATATGCAAGTTCATCAAGTTATGTATGCAAGTTTGATATGCAAGTTGTCATATGATATGCAAGTTATGCTATGCAAGTTTGATATGCAAGTTGTCATATGATATGCAAGTTATGCTATGCAAGTTTGATATGCAAGTTGCCATATGATATGCAAGTTATGTTAAGCAAGTTTGGGTTGAACATTTTGTTCATGCTATCATGTTATGCAAGCTTATCATGGGCTTATGAACATAAAGCTTCAAGCTTTATGCTAAAGGTTGCATTTTGGTAACATGTAAGTTATCATATCCCTTATGATAACTTGCATGTGAGGCTAAATGCGAACTTATGGCCATTTCTACATGTTATTTAGCACCATGTATCACCAATATGCCAAGTTTGGTTTTATGCATGCTTTTGGGGCCTAAAATTGTAACATGCAAGTATATGAACATATGTACATTTCATATGCCACCATGTTGAACTTGTGGCTTCAACACCTTTTATGTCATGATTATGCCAAGTTCCCTCTTTCTATCCTTTATGCGCTATTGCGATATGTAAGCGATGGGATTGCGTTTGGGGGTTGGGTAAAAGTAAAAGACATAAAAACATAAGCGTGGGAATTTACCTATTAAGTAAGGTCTACCCATTGGGAATTTACCTATTAAGTTAGGTCTACCCAATTGCTTGAAAACTTGTAACATGTTTTGGAAACATGATGGACATGACACTTAGAAAAGATAAGTGTGGCCAACTCGAGGTTGGGTTGAGTTTGTAGCGTAAACCTACCCGGAACCGACCGGCTTAACTAGTTGCTACAAACAATAGGACCCAATGTGAGAAGTTGGTCATGTGGTACCTTGGACCCGAGGTTAGACCAAGTTGTGGTGTAAAGCTACCCGGAACCGACCGGCTTAACTAGTAACCGCAACAAAGTCTAATGTGAGAGGTTAAGGCGCATTAATTAATTAATGCCTCATGATTAGGGTTAAGTCATAGTCCATTTAACACTTAACCAATTTGGGCTTGGTAGATTAATCGGGGTTAAGTCGTGAACTCATCGTTACACTTAACCAAGTTAATCCATGATTAGTAAAGGGGTTAAACCGTACTTAACCCACTAGAAAAATCGTAGCAATGGGGGGTCCACTCCAGCAGTAATCCCTAGTTTGTATCATCATGACCCTAGGGACTAGGCTAGGGTGGGGGCACGATTACTGGGCTGGAGGTAAGCGACCAATAAACGACGGCAGGGTGGTACGCCGGTGTAGTTCCGGGCGGACTCTGGTCGTGCACATAGTCCGTAGCCGGAGAAAACATGCACGGGTACCAGTAGATCGGGACTGTGCACTCATGTTCATGGTGTCCAGGGGTTGACACCCTAGGGCTTGATACACCCGAAGGGTGGACCCGGCATAGTTCGACTACAATTATGTTTGGGCCGTATTGACACCAACACGTGACGAGTTAGGCTTAGGGAGCCGATCGACTAGACCGTTTGGTTGGACCTTGTGTTAGGGTCACTTCATGTTATTGGACCTCGTATGAGGGTCACTTCATGTTATTGGGCCAAAGCTTGGGCCAAGGGATCAATACTTGTTTATTCAAGTCATGTTAGTTAGCTAGTACACCGGTGGTGCAAAACCTTAATCCTGATTATGCGATGACACCTTTATCAACCTTGTTAGTTAATCATCATGCTAGTATGTTGTTATCCTCATGTTCATCCTTGCTGCTCATGCCAGTTAACTTTATCAGTTTACATTGATTGTAGTAGGGCTTACTCAGTCTTTTTGACTGACCTGTTTTCTTTCGCCTCTTTTCTTCCGTTTCCCCCCCCCCAGGTTCTCAGGGAGGGAATACAGGAGCTTAGCTTGGATTTCGGATTGCTTGCTTGTGGGATTTCAGCTCATGTACGTTTTCGACATGAAGCTAGCTATGGTTCTCTCTTATTTTGGGGATAGCACTTATGTATTTCAGTATTTCAGTTGATGTTGTTTTATCTAGACTTGTTTATTTGGAAAGTTGACATTATGATGTACTAGACTTGTTTTGAAATGGTTTGAAAACCTTCCGCTGTTTTATCTATGTTACTTACTCTGTTTACATATATGTTCTTGTTCTGCCTTGATATATCATTGTGCATGTTTACCTGATTCAAACGCCCCTCCAAAGTCGGAGTGCTTGCAAGAGCCACCCTGGCGGAGGTGGGGTGTTACAGAACCTTTCCCTAAGAATGTGAAATTTAGAAACTAACTGTAGGTTAGCTAAGCAGAACGGTTTCCTGGGTATTGATCTGATGTTGGTTTTGGCATTCGGGGTTAGTATTTGGGGAATTATTCTCTTGCTAATTTACGGTTAGTGACTGATGAATTGGAATGAGGCGTATGTTGTGTTTGTGTAACACATGTTTATTATATACGCGAGTTATTCAGAAAGACAGGGTTTATCCCATTCTGGATAACTGATTCGATGTGGTGTCGAAAATGAAGACGATGGTTGAAGACCGGAGGTCTTCACGTCGTCTGGATAATTACTGATGATCTTGATTGGGCCGTACATCCAAGAGGAGGGAATCAGTTGGTGATCGTCCAGACGTACTTGGAGATCGATGGATATGCGGGGTACTAGGTGCCTCCGGTTTCGTTCAGACCCAGAACGAACTTGTAAATGGACTGTGTGTCTGACATTGGACTTTAATCTGTGTGATTGATTTATATTAAATATATATATGTTTGGCGGCGGAGAATTTATTCTCTTGCTTAACGCCCTTCTCTGAGACGTACGTGCTCAGGGGTTATATATTGATGGATATCAAAAGCACGGAGTGAATTGCCTGTGTGGCATGCCTAAGTGGCAAATGATTAAGGCTTCTGTTGAAAAGCAAAGTCTTGTGTTTGATGATCAAAGCATGGCCTGTGTGGCATAGCTTTGTGTAACGTGAATTCGAGAGCCTCACACCCCGGTGTGAACCAAAACGGGAGAGGACGTCAGGGAGGGCATGCGTTTATTTCTAGCTAGAAGTGGCGTCAGTGGTTTTACACGCCCTGATGAGTTTGACTTATGTTGTTGTTGCTGTTGCGAGGCGCCTCGGTTTGATCGGACGATCCGGGTCCGATGGAGTTATTCGTTGGCTCATTTACGCCCCAAAGGGTGGGGAAACGCATGTTCAGGATTTAAGTTTAATCCACATCGGTGGACTGGCCCTGAGGATCCAAGGGCCCACCTGAGTCTGGGTCCTGAGACACGGGCTAGAGCGTCTCGAATCGGTTGAGGACTGTCTTTTGCCTCGGTTCACAGACGGAAATCCAATTTCCAAATACGTGACTTTGCGGTTTTGATTGTAGAACTAGTATGGCGACATGATATATGGTACCCATGTCGTCTATGATTGATACTTATCATTTGAAGTTGTTTTATACAATATGCACTTATAATAGTATCAAATGATCTGTTTTAAACGTACTAAGCATGTTTGGCTATTATAAGGGAAAACCCTATCCCCCGGCTTGCGTTGCATTGTGTGATAGGACCTGGGTCTTATAATAGCTTCATTTTTTCAAAAAGCATTGCGCTGTTTTGTTATATGCACTGGTATTCTTGGGAGGAAATCCATTCCGTGTTATACGGCGTGGTCCCTTGATATATCTGATTTAAAGTAAAGTTTTAAATAACTGTTTTAGTTCTCACACCAGTTCCATGACTGACCTGGAGTTTATTGTTTTAACCTAAACTCTGGGTGCCCTTATTTCCGACACGGGCAGCTAGTAGTTTTGGTTTTGCATATTTATATTCACAGGATCCTGCTTTACAGCTGGAATGATATCCGGAAAGCTTTGTATACGTATATCTCCTTCAGTTTTGTATTGTATTATTTTCCGCTGCTATGTATTTAAATGTAATTTAAATCTCTGATATTTCTGTGTAATATTCTTTTATACTCTGTATATTCTTGTAATCTGATGGTATTGTTGTAATATACAATGAAATGTTCTTCCGTCTGCGTTCTATTTTGTCATGTTCTCAAAACAATCAAGTGTTTCGAACGGTCTAGATCGGTTTGGCGATTGATTCGGATCGAGCGGAATTCCTAGTTGTCACAATTTTAGATAGTATGCATGCATTGTTTAGTGTCTAGTTGGAAAAGCATGAACGGTTCTATTCATGTTCCTTTAGTTTTT
Source organism: Allium sativum (assembly GCA_030737875.1). NCBI lineage: Eukaryota > Viridiplantae > Streptophyta > Magnoliopsida > Asparagales > Amaryllidaceae > Allium > Allium sativum. The sequence continues at coordinate 1,024,700,200 of CM060924.1, forward strand.
TAAATTTTGACAAATTGACATTAGTGTTCATTTTGAAAAAAAAATCATTATGATTAAACCACCCCATTTGATTGTGTTAGGTAGTTGATCTTTTCTATTTGTCGTCGTTAGCATCTTCGTGCCGTCATCTTTTCCATTTTTACTTTTCACATAATCCGAATTGCCACGAAAGGTGAGTTTTCTCTCACTCGCGACTAACTTCTGATTAAGTAAATTAAATACTTGAAATGTTGAATGAAACGCTGGGATTGTTCTAGGAACTCATACCTATTGGTTGTGCACACTAGCGATATATGAGACGATATGGATGCGATGGATGTTATGCTATGTTCAAATTGTCATCATCTTGCAAGTTCCCTGTAGATTTAGAGAAAAAATCACCATGGGTTGAAATGATACACACCCGAATGACTTGTGTTGATTTGAAAAGTAAATTTTAATCGATTTGGGATATGGGTTGAAATGATATATACCCGGGATTCGAATTTCCCTTTTAAAAAGGATTGAAATGATATATACCCATATCACTTGATCATAGGATAGAAAATTATATAAGGACGTCATGGTCAATTAAAACTATTTTAGAATGTTATATATTGAGATGACCCAAACTTCCCCGTAAAGGAAAGCCCGGATTGAATTGAGAACACGGCAAATCAGAACACAGATAGAAGAATATTTCATTGCTATTACAACAATTACAACAGAGTACAAGAATAACAGAGTATGGATAAATAATTTTACAGTAGAAAAAATCAGGGACTTCAAAATACATTACATCGCAACGGAAAAATAATACATAACAATACATAACACAACTGAAGGGAATATACGGATGCAGAGCGTTCCGAATATAGCTCCAGTTGTAATCCAGGATCATGTAAGAATAAACCCGCAAAACCAAAACTACCGACTGCCCCTGCGGAAAATAGGGGCACCAAGAGTTTAGGTTAAAACAATAAACTCCAGGTCAGTCATGTGACTGGTGTGAGAACTAAAACAGTTATTAATTTGATTTTAAAGTTAGGTAAATCAAGGGACCACGCCGTATAACACGGAACGGGTTTACCCCCAAGAATACTAGTGCCTAAAACAAACAGCGCAATGCTAAATAAAGAAAAATGAAGCTATTATAAGAGTCAGGTCCCATCACACAATGCAACGCAAGCCGGTGGAGAGAGTTTTACCTTATAATAGCCAAATATACTTGGTACGTTTTATAACAAATCTTTTATTATTACTATAAGTGAAAAAATCAACTTCAAATACAAATGTATCAATCATAGATGACATAAGCGCCCCATCCCACTATGTCGCCATATGTAGTATGCAATCAAAACCACAAAATGACATATTGGAAGTTTGGATTTCCATCATGGTGGCTCCAGATCTATCGCGTAGTGCAATTCCCAATGGTTTACGTTGTAGGCATGCGAAAACACTGTAGTGCACATCCGCACTATCCAGGAAACAAGTTACCGCAGCTTACGTCCAAGCATTGGAAAACCGTTAACTTTATCCATTTGGGAATCGGGGGGTGTGCCCCTATCCCTACTGGTGTGGGGCGGCCACACCTAGTATCACCTCGGTCGACCGAATCGATGACACCACTAAGGTATCTATCCTCATCTCAAAAGCATACTGATCTAACCATCAGTTTACCAACATACCGGTGTGTGAGGCTCGTGAATTAATGCTACACAGAGCTGTGCTATATTAAAGGTGAGCTTTGATCATCTACCACAAGACTATGCTTTTCAACAAAAGCCTTGATCAATTGCCACTCAAGCATGCCACACAGACAATTCACGCCATGCGACTGATGTCTATCGATATATAACCTCTGATCTTGTATGTCTCAGATTGGGGTGTTAAGCAAGAGAATAAATTCTCCGCCACCAAACAGATATATATTTAATAGATATCAATCAACACGGAATAAAATCCAATGTCAGACAAATAGTCCATTTACAAGTTCGTTCTAGATCTGAACGAAACTGGAGGAACCTTATTCCTCATCCCATATGTCCAATACACAAGAGAGGTCCTCACATATCCGGTCGATCTCCAAGCACGTTTGAACAATCACCACTTATTACCTCGTCTTGGGTGTACAACCCAATCAAGACATCAATAATCATCCAAACGATGTGAAGACATCCGGTCTTTAACCAACATCTTCATCGTCGACTTATCATCGAATTAGTTATTCAGAATGGGTATAAACCCGGTCTTTCCGAATAACTCGCTTATATTATAAACAAGTGCTATAAAGACACGGCATATGCCTCATTCCAATCCAGAATATTCTTTTGTTAAAATATTTTTATCATTTGGGAAGGGTTCCCATTAATTTATCAAAGATAAATTCTTTAAATTTATTCTTTAATCTTCCTTTGGATTATAATTCAAACCAAATTATGGTTTATCCAAACTAGCCGGGATTAGCAAACCTTACCGAAGTAATCATTTATTATATTTCATATTCCCAACCTATTCATCCCATGAAGAAAAACTTGTAATACTTCACATCTAACACCACGGTCTTATCGGTAAGATTAATTACCATTTCATGTTCAAATCTAATTAAAGATTTAACTATTGTTTGGAGCAAAATTGGGGATACTCCATTCCCGATCATTTCCCGAATTTGATAATTCAAATTATCACATTCACATTTCAATCTAATAAAGATTCATTATAACTCTATTTCAGTTTTAATCTCAAAAATCACTACTTAATGATTTTTCAAAGTCAAGAAATTAATCTTATCTTTAACTCGGTTAAAGAACTAATGTCATTTAAAACATAGTTCATGATAAACACAAAATCCCATTCCATTAATTATGGAATCTTCATGGAAAAAAAAATCAATATATAATCGATATTAATTTCCATATCCGACTAATAATATAAATGGAATAACGGGAAAGCCTATTAAATTCCATATATAGTAACAGTCTTCCTCCATAGAAGCTCACTTTGATTATTATCAAATCAATTTCCATTACATTCCAATTTATTATATTAAATTAGAAAGCTTTACTTTGGAAATTTTCCGTTAAATCTTAATAAAAGATTTATAAATTCGAAATCACATTTCGCTATTAATCGGATTAAAGAAGGAATGTCGTTTAAAACACATTTCACAATAAACCCATTATCAATTTTCATTTCAATTCCAATTAATTGTTAATTAATTGGTAAACTTCTCTAAATCTTAATTAAAAGATTTATTCTTTCTCATCGGGGTTTGAGAATAGTGTTAATGAAGGCACCATTCACAACAAACCCAAAAACCCAATCTGATATTAAATACAAGGCTCTGAATAGAAAATAAATCAGCTTATATTCAATATCAAATTCTGAAACCAACAAATATTGTTTTGGGAATAACAATATATATATATATATATATATATATATATATATATATATATATATATATATCTCCCAAATTTCTCAACAATATCCGTATAATCATGGAATCCAACATCGAAATATTCCGAAGATGATTTCCATTCAAATCCATTCCAATTTATATATTCGAAATTCTTTTTATATTAAAACACATTCTCAATCCAATTTATTTATTTAAAAATAAATGGGATTATTATTCTAGTTAATAACTAGTCCGTTTCAATAAAAATGTATTTTTATCTTTTCAAATATGGAACTTTTCAACCCAATTCTTTTCAAATCATTTATTTTGATTTTACACTAATTATTAATATTTTTAAAATTTTTATTACGGCCCTTTCTATCGATTTCCATAAACGGTCATCGAACTGCACTTACAACGACCTTTTCCAAATTTGATTTGGATATAATTCCAAATCCAACATTTAGATTTCAAATCTCTTATATTTGTTGGAAAGCTCTTTTCAATGTGAACCCAACGGTTTCAGTTTTAGGAGAATCCGACGGTCGGATCTCACATTATGTCCATTTGAAGTAAATGGTCGAAATTTGCGAACAGTTGCTACGCGACGCGTTCTATTCAGGCCATTAAATATATATAATTTATATTATTTATATTTCATCGATTTCCATTTAAAACGTATTTTATAAATAGTTTTAAATTCATTTTAAAAACGATTTCAACTTCATATTCAATTTTAAATCAAAATTGAATACTCCTTATCGTTATAATATATAATTGATAATATTTTCAAAATATCAGATTTTGAAATAATTTCCTTTTCGATATTCATTATAAAAATGAATAAAATCGATATAAATATTGTAATAACCCAAAAATGCGGGCCAATTTAAAAAATTTATTTTGGCGATTTTAGTGAATTTTGAATATTTGAAATAGATTATTCTAAATAAAAACGACGAGAAATTTATTTTAAATAGAATTCGAACGTATATATTTATTTAATCGTCGTTAGAATATAAATAATTATTTATAATTATAAAAGGAATTGAAAATGGCGCGGTAGTTCGATAATTTGATTTCAAACTTCAAATGAATGTACAGGGTGCAAAATAAACCGGATTTTAGCGAAACCGAAAATATTTGAATCTATTTGATAATATCATTCCACCGAATCTGAAAAATTTCATAGCGGGGGTCAAAAGTTATATCCAGTTGAAATTTCAGAATAGTCGCTATAGAATTCAGGGCCTTAAAAGTAGCCATTTTGCAAACGACCTCGGATTTCGACGAAACCACTTTTGTTGGATCCGTAATGTCAAGTTATTGCTAGATTCCAAATTTCGTAATTTTCCGAATCAACATGTGGGCGTGGCAAAAGAAAACGTGTTTGACCAGTTTCGGTTGATTTTAATCGACTGGAAAATGGCCATTTTTCAAACAGTCTCATAATTCGATGAAACTAGTTTTGTTAGGACCGTATCGTCGATACGAAGCTAGAAAATATTTTTCTGAAATTTTTCGAGTTATTATGTGACCTCGGTAAATTGAAATGCACGTTTAAATTCAATATATAGAGTTATACGTTGATTTTGACGAAAACTGATCGAAACAGCCAAATCAGCTTACGATACATATCCCATTGTGTTCGGAATGGGGGTAATTAGCTATGGCCGACAGGCGGTGGGTTCGATTTCGAGTTCGAAAATAAAAGTTGCTTTTTGAAATTAAATAAATTAAAAATAAAAACTCTCCCTCTTCCTTTAACCATTCAGCCCCTCCCCCCCGCCCCGATTTCATTTTTAAATCAAAAAAAAAAGAGAAGGAAGGGGGAGGAGCAGCCGCCGCTCCTCCCACCGTTGCGCCACCGCGCCGCAGGCGCGACCACCACCACCCCCCGTCTCTCCTCCCTTTCTCCTCCTCCAACCTCTCCATCCTCGATTCCCTCCTCCTAGAATTAAACCGAATCCCCCTAATTTCCCAATCGGAACCCCCGCTACTGCGACCCCCTGCCCTACCTCCGTCGCCCTCCACGGGCCCCCTCCAGTCAACCCCGCCTCCTGCTCGCTCTCTTCCTCTTTCTTCAGCCAAAACCGCCATCCCGTGACCCAACTCCGCCACCGAGATCCCTGAGCCTCCATCGATGGTCCACCGCCACCTCCCGCTACGAACCACGACCCCAACACCCCCTCATCCTCTGGAAATATGATTTACTGTAAGTTTTACTTATTTTATTTTTATTTTATTTAGTTGCCTTTGTATTTTAAGGTAATTAATTCTATTAAAATTAAAAATAGGGTTTCTATATATGTAATGGCCAGGGAGATTTGAATTTTATTTTACCTTGACAATAAAAAGATGAAATTTTTGATAATAAAAAGATAAGATTTTTATTCGCTTAAAGGTTTGAATTTTATCATCAAAAAGATTTGATTTTTATAAATAAAAAGGGACGATTTTAATAATATAGTAAATGGATAAAGTTTAGATTTTTGTCGTTCAAAGATATGATTTTTAACTCAACAAAGCTATAATTTTGTTTAGCGAGAAGATTGGATTTTTGTTAGCGAAACGATATGGTTTTTAAAAGATTAAAAATATGATTTTTATATTATAGAAAGATTAAAAATATGATTTATATATAATTTAGATAATAAAGATATGATTTTTATTATATATATATTGATATAAAAATGTGATTTTTATAGCGATGAAATAAAAATTCGATCTTTCTATATAAAGTAGAAATATAAAAATATAATTTTATATAGAATAAAGCGCCGGAACAAAATATATATGCAGAAGAAGGAAATATATGATCGTATATATAAAAATATGATTTTTTTATTTATTTATTGAAATGAAGTAGTAAAAATATAATTTTTATTATGAACAGCATAGTAAAGACTGCATTGGAATTTCAAATAGATCCAGATGGTACAGCAGTTCAAAAGCAAAGCACGGCGGAGTGGAACCCTCAGTGAGAACTTCTCACTTTAAATTTTCTTTTCTTGTTAAAATATATACTAGGATGCAGACGGTGCTCAGTAGCACCCGACACCCGTCATCCACAGACCATGGATGGCTTGTGTGTTTGATTATTTGTTGTGGTGAAAATTGATCGTCTGATGTGAAATGAAATAAAATATTTATATAGTTAAAAAAAATTATCGTTAAAAATATAATTTTTTAACGGGTATGTGAATAAATAAAAATCTTTGTTTGTTGATTTGAAACCCCACACGGGTATTGGGATAAAAAAACGGCATACACTAATCCCAATAATTAGTTGTATGTCGATCGATTGATTGATAGGCTGTTATGAGCGTTAGATATCTATATTTGATGCTTATATAGTGTAGTGCACTTTGGATGATGGTTGATTGTTTGTCAGTGCTATTATATACATGTGTTGTATGGAATCCTTATAATTAACATTATATGGTAATTGATTGGGCCTCATTCCAATTGGAAAATAAAGAATATTATAAAATATAAAGATTCATGTGTTGAATAGAATAAATAGTCATGTATTGACAGTGCTCATGTGTTGAGAATATTCATGTGTTGGAAAAAAAGAAATATAGATTCATGTGTTGAATAGAATAAATATTCATTTGTTGAATAGAATAAAGAATTTATTGAAATATATATTAAGCCGTGTTGATTAGAGTTGCGCCATTTTGACGTGAGCGATATTTATATCGATTATATTCGTTTTTATAATAAATATAGAAAAGGAAGTGATTTCAAAATATAACGTTTTGAAAATATTATCATTTATATAACGATGATGTGGAATATTCAACTTTGGTTCGAAATTGTACATGAAGTTGAAATTGTTTCAAAAAAAAAAAATTAAAACGATTTATAAAATACATTTTAAAAGGAAATCGACGAAATATATAATATATATATATATTATCTATAATGGCCTGAATAGAACGCGTCGTGCCGCTGCAGTTCGTGAATTTCGACCATTGACTTCGAACTGACGTTTTGGGAGATCCGATCGTAGGATTCTCCTGAAACCAGAACAGTTGTGTTCGTATTGAAAAGAGCTTTCCAATGAATATTTGAAATCTTACGGATGGATTTGGAATTGTCCAAATCAAATTTTGAAAAGGTCGTTGTAAATGCAGTTCGATGGTCGTTGATGGAAATCGACTGTACCGGCCTTGATAAAATTATTAAAAATATCAATAATTTGTGTAAAATCATAATATATGAATTGGAAAGAATTGGGATGAAAAACTCCACATTTGAAAAGATAAAAATAGATTTTTATCGAGATGAACTAGTTTTGAACTAGAATTAAAATCAATTTATTTTTGAAATAAACAAATTGAATTTGAAAGGGGTTTTAAAAGTAATCAGAAATTCTAATATATGAATTAGAACGGATTTGAATCGAAATTACCTTCGGAATATTTCGATGTTGGATTATGCGAACGTATAACTGGGGTAACATTGGGAAAACATTAAATTACATATTATTGGCATAGTTTGGCTCATAATCATGTAAATGATTAGTAGCATGAAATGGTATAATTTATATGCCTAAAAATTATGAACATGATTCAGAGGGTAAATGGGGCATGACTTGAATGATAATAATTGTGGATAATTTACATATAAATATGAAGGGTAAATATGTAAATTAAGTAAAAGACGAATATGCCTAACCTGAGGTCTGATTGAGTTACGGTGTTAGACTACCCGGAACTACCCGGCGCATCCAGCAACCGTAACAATATAGATCTAATGTCAGAGGTTAGCTCATTAAGCCTAAAAGAACCCGAGGTTAGATTGAGTTACGGTGTAAGACTGCCCGGAACCGCCTGGAACATCCAGCAACCGTAACAATATAGATCTAATGTGAGAGGTTAGTGCATTAAGCCCAAAAGAATTAGATTGAGTTGCGATGTAAACTGCCCGAAACCGACTAGCACATCTAACAACCGCAACAATATAGATCTAAAATGAGAGGTTGGTGCTTTAATGAATGAATTAAAGCTAAGGCAACACTTAACCAGTACAACATGTTAATTAAACAAATGATAGGGTTAAGTTAACTAAGGCAACACTTAATCATTACAACATGTTAACTAAACAGATGGTAAGGTTAAGTAACATATGAATAAGTGATACTTAACCATTATAACATGTTAATTAGACAAGAGGACGGGGTTAAGTGAATTTAGAACACTTAACCGTTACAACATCTTAATTAGACAAGAAGGTGGGGTTAAGTAAATTTAGAACACTTAACCGTTATAACATGTCAATTAGACAAGTGAGCAGGGTTAAGTTAACCAGTACAACATGATGAATAAGAAGTGTTAAGTTAATAAGAAACATTTAACCAACATGACATGATGAGTGGATGGGTTGAGTTAACATGAATGGGCAACACTTAACCGATATAACTTGATGGACGAATGGGGTTAAGTTAATGGGGAGGACTTAACCAATATGACATGATGAATGAACAGGGTTAAGTAAATAGGAAACACTTAACCAATCAACATGATGTGTGGGTGGGTTAAGTTAACATGAATGGACAACACTTAACCAATATTACATGAACGAAGCGGATAGGGTTAAGGCAAGCTTAACCAATAATAAGTATTGACTAAATCGGTGGGAGGTTTAAGTACATCTCGTGTAAGTGGGTAATATTTGTATATATAGGCCCACAAACTTAACCATTGAATAAACATGCTTGAATCAGTGGGAGGGTTAAGTACATCTCATGTAGGTGGGTAATATTTGTATATACAGGCCCACAAACTTAACCAGTAGGAAACCCTAGTAACGGGGACCCATTTCAGTAGTAACCCACATAGATGTATCATGGTACCCTAAACTAGGCAGGGTGGGGCAAGATTACTGGGCTTATTATAAGCATTCAAAATAGAGGCAGGGGGTACGTCAGTGTTGGTTCCGACGGTTTACTGGCATCCACATACTCCGGAGTGGGGAAAAAGCAAGCACTGGGTACCAGTAGTTATACGCTGTGCATCCTGAATCGTGTCGGGTTGCTACCATAAGGATTGATACACCTTATGGTGGAACCAGCACAGGGTATCTACATACAAGAGAAGGTCGATTGACACTGATACATGGAACATTAATACAAGTAGGGAGCCAATCGATAGGGTAGTAAGGGTACATGTAACATCTTCATGGGAATTAGGCTGATTGAGGTAAGATCCTCGTACTAGATGTACACCTGAAGGCTACCACAATTGCGGGGAATGGGATCATGTTGTAATATTATCATTTTATACAGATTACTAGTTGGGACACTAGTTAAGAGGTGCAGAGATATAGAAATCAGAGTAACAGGGTAGTAGCGAAGCAGAGAAAGAGTAGAAGCGCATTCAGTTTACCTTGCCTTATCTTGTCTTAAGTTATCTTGTTTTATGGTATTGTCCTATTTTCATTTTATTCATGTCATGATCCTTTATCTTGTTTACATGCCGAAAAATAGCTGGACTTACCAGGCTTATGTCTGACCTGTTTTCTTTTGTCTTCTTTTCATCCGTTCCCCCACTTAGGTTGTCAGGGAGGGAATAGCTCAGCTTAGTTTGGACCGTTTCTCTTTCCAAGCTTGGAGATTCTGTGATGTATGGCAGGGAACCTCTTATCTTTAGCTATGGCTGTGATTGCACTTTAATTTGGGGACTTATGCTACTTTTCTATGTATTATGCATCTTATATACTTGGAAGTTTTTGAATCAAGACAGAAGTTTTATGTAATACTTTTAAGTATGATTGATTCAATTGTTGTAAAAGATTGACTGAACTATGTTGCTTATAAAATGACTTTATTTTCCACTGCTTTATTTGTATGTCTTGTAATTTATCTGCATCTCTTACATATAAGGCTCCACCGAAGTTAAGGCATTCCCTTTGCGAGTGACCTTAACGGAGGTGGGGTGCTACACGTGGTATCAGAGCTAATGGTTACCAGATCAGATAAAAGATTTGAAAAATTATTTTCAAGACGGTTTTAAAAGAAGCATTTTCTAAAGAAAAGTTTTGTTTTAAAGGCATATTCCCCAAAGCCATATGCACTGTCTTTTGATCCTCTGTTTGAATCCTTGTTTTCCTTCTTTACTGAGTCTCTGGGGCTCCAGGCTTTCTGGGTGGTAACCTCATCGCGGCATGGTCCCGAAGGCTTGATAAGACTACAACACCTGTCAAAAGGAGAAGAAGTGCCCAACTTCCATCTATAGTCGTAGTAGTTTCACCTATGGCTAATTTTCTTTCAAGCTTTGTAGGGTTTTTCCGTGCGATGGTGGCAGCTTTCAAGAGACTTGTCAACAAGTTACACAAGGATGGAAAAGATGAGAATGATGGAGTTTGGCTAAGGAGCACAACCCAATGATGGGAAACTCATGGATATAGACTTGGCACACAAAGGAGGCAAAAAGAAAGAGGTGTAAGTGGAAGAATCATAGGACAAGAAGGGAAGAAAAAATAGGAAAACCTAAGACAAGAGGAAGTGTTTTTATTATGGTATAGCGGGTCATATAATTAAGGACAAGGGCAAGAACAAAGGATAGGATTTTCAAAAGGGCAAGTGCATGCTCTCACCACCAGCGTACCTGAGAGAGAGGTAGTAAAGTTTCTGTTGAAAAAGTTTAGTTCTTATTTTTGATCATCCTGTTCTTGATTTTAGCGCTTCATATTCGTTTATATCTACGTCCACCATTGAGTCTCTGCACCTTAGCACTCGTATAGTAGAAGATCCCATTATTGTCTCAAATCCAATTTGTGGTTCGGCTCATTTATCTTTGGTTTGTGAGGATTTGAGAATAAATATATTAATTATTAAATCTAAGTGTAATGCTTATGTTTTTGGTTTCATGGGCTACGGGTTGATTCTACCCATGGATTGGGAAGCTAGTAATTGTGAAAGGAGGGTAGTTTGATTTTTGTCTTGCCTCGGGAATACCCTTGAGATTTCGTGTGATCTTAAGGGATCAGTTTGGCTTAGCTACCTAGAATCACTTGAAGCATCTGCGATCTGTTAGAGTATTCCATGAGTACGTAGATGTTTTTGATTAGGTTAGGGGTTCGTCCCTTAAAACGCGAGATAGACTTATTTATATATCTAGTTGGCAATGCAAAAGCCAGTTGCATTACCTATACGACACATAAATCCAAGGGAAAGGAAGGGCTCAGTAAACAAGTAAAAGAGTTACTTGAAAAAGGGTTCATAAGACGAAGTATTTTCTGAATAGGGTGCTCCAGTCATTCTCGCTACAAAGATGGATGGTTCACTTCGCTTGTGCATAGATGATATTTTTGTTTTCTCTAAGAATGAGGAAGAACATAGTTTGCAGCTAAGGGATGTCTCGGATACCCTCCAGGTGCATAAACTCAAGGCGAAGTTCTCCAAAAATTTCATTTTTGGAGTAAGGTATCTAGGACATGTGGCGTCCGAAGAAGGGATAACAGTAGATCCCGCAAAAGTAGTCGTGGTGCAAGACTGGAAGGTCCCAAGGAATGCAACAGAAGTAAGAAGATTTTTTGGACTAGTAGGCTAACATAGGAAGTTCATTAAGGACTTTGCGAAGGTATTAGCCCCACTTACAAGATTGATGAAGAAGAATCTAACCTTTGCTCGGGATATTTTTTGTGAGGTCGCTTTCCAACAATCGAAGAGGGCACTTACAACGGCCCCAGTTTTGACTTTTACCTTACGGTAGTAAAAGGCTTACGGTATACACGGATGCATGTGGCACAGGACTAGGCGCCATTTTGATGTAAGGGTAAGGCCGTAGCGGATGCCTTAAGAAGGAAAAGTTCAGAATACATATCAAACTTTGATTTCAAAACCTTCGGTTAAGATAGTAGTTGGCATCTCTAGGAGTAAGACCTACGCTTTTGGATCAAATAGGGACTTCACAAAGAAAAGACTCTCAGCTAGTTGACGCAATGGATAAGTTCAGACAGTCAGAGCACAATGGAGTGAAGCTCAAGAAGATGCGACTTAGAAGAATGAAGACTAGATATGTGCATCATACCCTTTTTGAGGGTATATCCTTGATCTCTATTTTTCTGTAATGTTTATTTGCTAGTCTTATCTTTTAAGTATATCTCCTCGGTCCTATTCCTTATCCTTAGGTAGAAACCAATGGATGTAAACATGTATTTGAAACATGTTATGATTGATGGTTGCAAGTGGTTGCTCGTGGATGCATATACACACACATTAGGTGTTAGATCGGCTCAGTCACTTTCATGTTGCATATGCATATATGTATTTGTATATGGATTGAAACTTGATGGGTTATCATATGGATGTTGCATTTGTATGAATGATTGAGCACTCATGTAGAAGTTATAAAGTACGATTAGGAATAATTGCATACATGATGGACTCATGGCACTAACATAAATTCGCATTAAGGATGTCAACTGAATCAGTAGACCGCCTGATTTTGCATTAGATAAGGACATGTACACACTATGCATATGATCATGAAAGCATTAGAAATCTTTTTAAGGACAATGGACGCTAGTGATTGAATGGTTGAGTAGACGGATGTTGGATGTTAGGATACATTCTCCTTGACTTGGAGATTTTGAAGACGAAATCCTTTAAAGGAGGGGAGAATGTAACACCCCGTATTTCCTGTGAATATTATAGTAACGAATTAAAGAATACTTAATTTTTAAAGTGAGAATTAAGGAAAATGGGCAATGCCATTGCATTTGTCTTGGAATTCTTCTTGGGATAGAGTCCGAGTTTGCAGGAATCGGACTCCGTATGAAGAAGATATGGAGTTCAAAAGATTTCAAGTTTATTAGAAAATTAATTTTAAAAAATAAGTAATTCATAAGAACGGTTCGAATTTCAAAAATTCGGAGATTCAGCTGGGCGGGAAAATTCCCGCCCATAGGGGTCGACTCCCTCTAGAGGGGTTGACATAGGTGTCGACGCCCCAAGAGGGGTGTCGACTGGGGTGTCAACCCGCCTATAGCAGTCAACCCCCTTCCCCAGATCCGAACAGTGACGATTTGTGACCTGTTGTGTAACAACCCGAATTTTAATAACATGTTAAAACCATAAATCAAGACAAGATTAAATTTTAAAATAAGAATCAGGGGAAACTGGTTGCGCTATTGCGTTCGTCTCGAAATTTTACTTGGAAACGAGTCCGAGTTTACGAGAATCGGAGTTCGTATGAGAGATATATGACCCTCCGAAGATTCAGAAATTTTTAGAATAAAAAACAGCTCGAAAATTCGGATTCAAATTCGAATTCAAAACCCAGAACAGGCTGGGCGGGAAATTTCCCGCCCAAGACCAGGTCGACCTGGGGGTCGACCATAGTGATGAACTCCCAGGGACCAGGTCGACCATAGTGTCGACTTGGGGGTCGACCTGCCTCCCGAACCCATTTTTTGAACCTGATGCATTCTGATGTACCTGATCTCGTTTTCTGTCCAGATTCGTCTGCTTAATCCTATATAAACAACCTCCTAGCCTCATTCTCTTTGCACCATTCTTCTCTAACCTTATGCTGCACAAATTCTAGATAGACATGGCTTCTTCTTCTTCCTCTAAAATAAATTAAATTAGAATAAATCGTGAAGATTATTTCTTGAAGACTGCGGCTAGGAATTTCATATTCGAGATTTGCTTCTACAATCAAAGCAAGATTCAACGATACAACAATTCAACGACTAATTTCTAGACTTGACGTCTGCATCTAAATTTCTTAGACCACGATCTATAAATTCAAGTTACTTTTAGATGAAAACTATAAACTTAATATGGACTTGTTATAAATTGGGATAGGATCTATGTATGATTCATATCTATTTTTTATCATCTTGGATCTTGACTTTTGGGAATATTGCTATGAAATCAGTTTGAACCTATTCATGTTGTAAATCAGACTCTTTCATGTCTATAACATTATTATGCCTATGGCTGTGAACATAAGACTATGCCTATGCCTATGACTATGCTTATGCCTATGACTGTGAACATAACACTATTGCGTATGACTTTGACATGGACAATTGTGGCTAATCACCTATGAATCTTGACCATGAGGTTATTTCCTAGGATTTTGACTATGAAATCGGATCTAAACTTGATTTTCTATTCAGACCTATTTTCTTTATTTGTCCTTGGATCTCGATTTTGGGGATTTTTCTATTTAAGTTAGATCTATCCATGTTCTTGAACCTAGATTATTATTCAAACCTTTTCATGTTTATAACGTTATCAGATCTATATGGCTGTGATGTTTTACTCAATTTATTCAGTTATGTTATGCCTTGGAAATAAATTGATAATAGAACAAATGTTTATTACGTTATATGTGAAATTGAATGATATTCAATTTTATTATCATGTTGAATTGGGAATTAATGAATAAGTCTATTCATATGTATATTGGAGTATAACCTGTTATGATAAGTTGTGCAGTTTATCATGTTATGCAAGTTTTAGGTTGTAAAATCATAACACATATGTGACCACATGTTAGATCTACATGTTTACGTGTATATGTTAAACCAATGTCATATTTCAAGTTCACACTTATTCATATGCTCGTGATTGATTTGCAAGTTCACATATATGTAGGTTGATCTAGTCTATGTTGCAAATTCACATATATGTTGATTTAGTCTACGTTGCAAGATCACACCTATGATATTCGTGTTGATTATTTTGCAAGTACACAACTACAGTGCTCATATTGACTATGCCGATAATGCCAAGTTTACACCTATGTCATGTTTATGTTAATGAATTGATTTATGCCAATTTTGTGTACGTTAAATTAGGCTATGTTTTTAGCCTAATATTATATGTCAAAAATCATGCGGATGGAAGATTAGGCTAAGATTGTTAGCCTAATATTTAGATGGGGTAACATTGGGAAAAATTGGTAATTATAGGAAACTTGGCACGAAACTCGCCATGAAACTTGACACGAACTTGACATGAATCTTGAACATGGACATGACACTAAAATGAACTTGAAAATGGCCAACTCGAGGTTGGGTTGAGTTTGCAGTGTAATTCTGCCCGGAACCGCCCGACAAATCCAGTTACTGAAAACAATAGGATCCAAAGTGGGTAGTTGGTCATATCGCACTTGAAAACCCGAGGTCAGACTGAGTTGTGGTGTAATTCTGCCCGGAACCGCCCGGCATATCCAGTGACCACAACAACAGGTTTGATGTGAGAGGTTGGTGTGCATTAATGAATTAATGCCACAGGACAGGTTTAAGTCATGAACATGAAAGACAACACTTAACCAACTTGATACATGATTGATAGGCGGGTTATGTCACGAACTTGAATGACAACACTTAACCAACTTGACATGCTAGACTGATAAGGGTTAAGTCACGAATTTAAATGACAACACTTAACCTATTGGATGGAAACCCTAATTACGCGGTCCATTTCAGCAGTAACCCACTAGATGTATCACGGTACCCTAGAACTAGGCAGGGTGGGGCACGATTACTGGGCTGACTGTAAGCGACCAGAACGACGGCTGTGTTGGTGTCCCAGTGTAGGTTCAGGCGGGCTATGGTCGTGCACGTGGTCCGGAGTTGAAAAAGCAGGCATTGGGCATCGGTAGGTTTATCTGTGCATGCTTGATTCATGTTAGTGGTTGACACCCTAGGGCTTGATACACCCTATGGTGGACCTAGCACAGGTGACTACATTCATGATAGGGCTGTATGACACAGACACACAATGAGCTAGAAATTGTAGGGAGCCGATCGATTAGTGGATCGTTCCGTTGGACCTAGTAATGGGTCATTTCATGATATTGGGCCAAGAGTTCATTTCATGATTTATATAAGACATGGGTTGGGATTCTAGTACAGTTGATGCAGAGATCCTTGAATATGTGATGCTATACTTGGTTTATACTTGATTTATCATGTTATCTTAGTCTATCTTGCCCATCTTGTCATCGTCCTTATGTTTACTTTCAGTTTGTACATGTCATGTTAACTTTATCTGCTTTTATGCTGAAAGTCACTTGGACTTACCAGTCTTTATGACTAACCCGTTTTCTTTCGCCTCTTTTTCTTTCGTTTCCCCCCTCCCCCCAGGTTCTCAAGGAGGAAACTCTAGCACTTATCTTGGATTTCGCTTGCTTTCCATTCCGCTCATGTACGGTTTGATCTTGAGCTATGCTATGGCTGCATTTCTACTACCTTTGGGGAATTAAGCTACTTTTATTGTTTTCAGATTATGCTTCTTTATTCATGCAGGATAGAATTTGTTCTAATGGAAAATAATGACCTTGGCTATTTGATGTAAAAGGTTTTGACTCTTTTTGAAAGTAATGAAATTTATCTTTTGATTCTTCCGCTGTTTTATCTATGTTCTGTCTTGTAATATTTCTGTGTTTGTTTACCTCGATAACGCTCCTCCAAAACTAGTGCATTCCCTTTGTGAGTGACCCTAGCGGAGGTGGGGTGGTACACTTTGGTATCAGAGCAGAAGGTTACCAGACCGGGCAAAAGTTTTTTTTTAAAAAAAAACTTCTAAAATTAATTTTCAAAACCGTTTACAAAGAAGCATTTTTCGAGAAAAGTATTGTTTTATTTAAAGGCTATTCCCCAAAAGCCATTAGCACTATCCTTTGTTTCCTCGTTTTGAATCTCTTCTTTTTCATTTCAGCATGTCTGGGAATCTTAACTTTCCAAAGGGCATGCCAATACCTGGCTGTTTCAAAAGGTACTTAGAGGCTAGGGCCAACGATGCAGCCCCAGCAGATATTCCTCCTCCAGCTGCAGCGATTCCTCCTCCTCCGCCCCTCCTCATGCAATTACTTTCTCAAAGATCTGTAAATATTTTAGGGCTATCGGTGGAAAGTATTTCAAGGGAACTGAACCATTTGTAGAAGAGAGGAACTGGCTCAAAGAAACTGAGGATCTATTCGTTATCTTCGAGGTGGATGACAGGCAGAGGGTACAGTTAGTGGTATAGTTGCTCAAAGACGAAGCTTCCTATTGGTGGGAAGTCACTAACGCCGAGAGGCCGGTTGAAACATGAATGGATTTCAGAATAAGGTTTGAGACGAAATTCCTCTCGCAAGCTGAACGAAGTTTACAGCTGGAAAAATTCTTAACTCTTAAGCAAGGAAGTATGACGGTCAAGGAGTACGTCAAGAATGGCAAGAAGGTGGTCAAGGCGAATGAGTCTCCAAACAAGAAGGTAGACTCCAAAAAAGGAGGCAAGAACAACAATAACAATAATGATAACAAGATACGTGAGAAAAGAAAATGCCACTTCTGTGGTATTGAGGGGCATATAGTCCAAGATTGTAGAAAGAAGAAGTTGAAGATGGGAGCATGATTTCAGTGTGGTGATACTGGACATGTCAGCAAGAACTACCCTAAGAAGCAACAGCAAGCCCCGCAAGCAGGACCATCTGGGGGTACATCTTTAACTTCTTCTCCTTGATGCTTTGTTTTATCTTGCTTATCTTCTCAATCCTATCTTGAGAACCTTGGGCAGAACCCTTTTGGATGTAAACACGTGATTGAAACATGTTATGGTTGATGTTTGCAAATGGTTGTAAGTGGTCGCAAGTGGTTGCTCGTGGTTGCATAACACACATTAGGCACTAGATCGGCTCTGACACATTTTCATATTGCATACACATGGGTGTTTATACTTGTTTATGTATGACAATGAATGTGTTATCATGTGAATGTTGCATATGGATGGATGTTTATGCACATATATAGTGTTTATGTGACTAGGACTATTCGCATACATGTTGGATTCATGGCACTAAACATATTTTGCATTAAGAAGATCAATCAGGCCTGATCAATTTGCACTAGATAAGGAACATATACACACACTTTCTGCATATGTTCATATAGCATTAGAAATCTTTTAAGGACAATAGTTACTTGTGGATGATGATTGAGTAGATGGTTGATTGGATGATAGGATGCATTCTTCCTAATTGAAGATTTCGAGGACGAAATCCTTTAAGGAGGGGAGAATGTAACAAACTGAATTTTAATAACATGTTAAAACCATAAATCTAGGCAGAATTAAATTTTAAAATAAGAATCAGGGGAAACGGGTTGCGCCATTGCGTTCGTCTCAAAATTCTGCTTGGAAACGAGTCTGAGTTTTCGAGAATCGGAGTCCGTATGAGGGATATATGACCCTCCGAAGTTTCAGGAATTTTCAGAATCAAAACTAGTTCGAAAATTCGGATTCAAATTCGAATACAAAATCCAGAACAAGCTGCGCAGGAAATTTCCCGCCCAGGACCAGGTCGACCTAGGGGTCGACCATAATGTCGACCTCCCAGGGACCAGGTCGACCATAGTGCCGACCTGGGGGTCAACCTGCCTCCCGAACCCATTTTCTGAACCCGATGCACTCTGATGTACCTGATCTCGTTTTCTATCCAGATTCATCTGCCTAATCCTATATAAACAGCCTTCTAGCCTCATTCTCTTTGCACCATTCTTCTCTAACCTTTTGCTGCCCAAATTCTTGATAGACATGGCTTCTTCTTCTTCCTCTAAAATAAATTAAATTAAAATAAATCGTGACGATTATTTCTTGAAGACTACGGTTAGGAATTCCATATTGGAGATTTGCTTCTACAATCAAAGCAAGATTGAAAGATTCAACAATTCAACGACTAATTTCTAGACTTGACTTCTGCATCTAAATTTCTTAGACCACGATCTGTAAGTTCAAGTTACTTTTAGATAAAAACTATAAACTTAATATGGACATGTTATAAATTGGAATTGGATCTATGTATGATTCATATCTATTTTTGTTCATCTTGGATCTTGACTTTTGGGAATATTGCTATGAAATCAGTTTGAACCTGTTCATGTTGTAAATTAGACTCTTTCATGTTTATAAAATTATTATGCCTATGACTGTGAACATAAGAGTATGCCTATGACTATGCCTGTGCCTATGACTGTGGACATAAGACTATTGCCTATGACTATGACAAGGATAATTGTGGCTAATCACCTATGATTCATGACCATGAGGTTATTGCCTAGGATTTTGACTATGAAATCGGATCTAAACTTGATTTTCTATTCAGACCTATTTTCTATATTTGTCCTTGGATCTTGATTTTGGGGATTTTTCTATTTAAGTTAGATCTATCAATGTTCTTGAACCTAGATTATTATTCAAACCTTTTCATGTTCATAACTTTATCAAATCTATATGCATGCGATGTTTTACTCAATTTATTCAGCTATATTATGCCTTGGAAATAAATTGATAATAGAACAAATGTTTATTACGTTATATGTGAAATTGAATGATATTCTATTTTATTATCATGTTGAATTGGGAATTAGTGAATAAGTCTATTCATATGTATATTGGAGTATAACCTATTATGATAAGTTGTGCAGTTTATCATGTTATGCAAGTTTTAGGTTGTAAAATCATATCACATATGTGACAACATGTTCGATCTACATTTTTATGTGTATATGTTAAACCTATGTCATATTTCAAGTTCAAACTTATTCATATGCTCGTGATTGATTTGCAAGTTCACATACATGTAGGTTGATCTAGTCTATGTTGCAAATTCACATATATGTTGATTTAGTCTACGTTGCAAGATCACACCTATGATATTCATGTTGATTATTTTGCAAGTAAACACCTACGGTGCTCATATTGACTATGCCGATAATGCCAAGTTTACACCTATGTCATGTTTATGTTAATGAATTGCTTTATGCCAATTTTGTGTACGTTAAATTAGGCTAAGTTTTTAGCCTAATATTAGGTCTCAAAAATCATGCGGACAGAAGATTAGGCTAAGATTTTTAGCCTAATATTTAGATGGGGTAACATTGGGAAAAATTGGAAATTATAGGAAACTTGGCATGAAACTCGCCATGAAACTTGACATGAACTTGACATGAATCTTGAACATGGACATGACACTAGAATGAACCTAAAAATGGCCAACTTGAGGTTGGGTTGAGTTTGCAGTGTAATTCTGCCCGGAGTTGCCCGGCAAATCCAGTTACTGCAAACAATAGGATCCAATGTGGGTAGTTGGTCATATCGCACTTGAAAATCCGAGGTCAGACTGAGTTGTGGTGTAATTCTGCCCGGAACCGCCCGGCATATCCAGTGACCACAACAACAAGTCTGATGTGAGAGGTTGGGGTTCATTAATGAATTAATGCCACATGATAGGGTTAAGTCATGAACATGAAAGACAATACTTAACCAACTTGATACATGATTCGTAGGCGGGTTAAGTCACGAACTTGAATGACAACACTTAACCAACTTGACATGCTAGACTGATAAGGGTTAAGTCACGAATTTACATGACAACACTTAACCTATTGGACGGAAACCCTAGTTACGCAGTCGATTTCAGCAGTAACCCACTAGATGTATCACGGTACCTTGGAACTAGGAAGGGTGGGGCACGATTACTGGGCTGATTTTAAGCGACCTGAATGACGGCTGTGTTGTTGCGCCAGTGTAGGTTCAGGCGGGCTATGGTCATGCACGTGGTCCGTAGTTGAAAAAGCAAGCATTGGGCATCAGTAGGTTTATCTGTGCATGCTTGATTCATGTCGGTGGTTGACACCCTAGGGCTTGGTACACCCTATGGTGGACCTAGTATAGGTGACTACATTCGTGATAGGGCCGTATGACACAGACACACAGCGTGCTAGAACTTGTAGGGAGCCGATCGATTAGTGGATCTTTCCGTTGTACCTTGTAATGGGTCGTTTCATGATATTGGGCCAAGGGATCATTTGATGATTTATAGAAGACATGGGTTGGGATTCTAGTACAGTTGATGTAGAGATCCTTGAATATGTGATGTTATACTTGATTTATACTTGATTTATCGTGTTATCTTAGTCTATCTTGTCCATCTTGTCAACATCCTTATGATTACTTTCAGTTTGTACATGTCATGTTACCTTTACCTGCTTTTATGCTAAAAGTCACTAGCACTTACCAGTCTTTATGACTAACCCGTTTTCTTTCGCCTCCTTTTCTTTCGTCCCCCCCAGGTTCCCAAGGAGGAAACTCTAGCACTTAGCTTGGATTTCGCTTGCTTTCGGTTCAGCTCATGTACAGTTTGATCTTGAGCTATGCTATGGCTGCATTTCTGCTACCTTCGGGGAATTAAGCTACTTTTGTTGTTTTACGATTATGCTTCTTTATTCATGCAAGGTAGAATTTGTTGTAATGGAAAATAATGACCTTGGCTATTTGATGTAAAAGGTTTTGACTCTTTTTGAAAGTAATGAAATTTGTCTTTTAATTCTTCCACTGTTTTATCTATGTTCTGTCTTGTAAAATTTCTGTGCTTGTTTACCTCGATAACGCTCCTCCAAAACTAGTGCATTCCCTTTGTGAGTGACCCTAACGGAGGTGGGGTGTTACATGTTGCTGAGTCACTAAGGCATAGGTGGCTATTTCTGGATAACTCTAATTGGCCTGGATGGTTCTGATTTCTCCTAGGTAGATCAAACGGCTCTCATTAAATTAAACTTCTATATAAACAACCCAACCCTCAACCCTAAACCACACAAATTCATTCCAAGCGCCGTCATGCTATCCATGGTCAAATTAGAGTAGCCGCCATTCTTCTCCAACTAGAAAGCAAGTTAGAAGCTACGAATCGAATCAAATCTAAATTAGAGAATTCAGTAGTCCACATCAAAGGATAGCTTTTCAGTTTCAGAAAACAGATCCCAGAAAACAAGACTGTTCTTTTGTTTTAAGTTCAGTTATCATTTAGATGTGAACAAATAAAAGTCATGATTTTTAATAAAGCGAAACTAGAATTGTACCTAGTTGTAAGATAACGGTGATTGCTGATTTATGTCTGTTCTTATGACAATTCTATCATATATGCCTATGAGACTATTGTGGTTTATTGGACTTATCATGTTGTATGTTAATTTGATGATGAACCTATCATATTGAATAGGAATTTGGCGATGAAACCTATCATGTTGTATGTTAGTTTTGTGATTCTATCGTGTTATATTACAAGCAAGTTTATAGGCAAAGTCATATCATATATGCCTAAATGTTTAGATCCACATGCCTCTATGTTAGATCTATGTTAAATTGATTTAATCCAAATGCAAGTTCACATCTACATGCCTAATTAAGTTTGTGTAGTTCTATGTAAACTCCTATTTACATGCTTATGATTCATGCTGATTGGATCTAAATTGCAAGTTCATAATTAAATGTATATTGTTCTATGCCAAATTCATGTGACATATGTTTAGTTGGATCCATATTATGCTTGTTGGAATGTTACATGTTCCTTCCTTTTCCCTTTTGTTTATGAGTTAGGATAAGTTGCGAGCCTAAAGTTCAATGTGAATTATGCGAACGTATAATGGGGGTAACGTTGGGAAAAACATTAAATTACATATTATTGGCATAGTTTGGCTCATAATCATGTAAATGATTAGTAGCATGAAATGGTATAATTTATATACCTAAAAATTATGAACATGATTTAGAGGGTAAATGGGACATGACTTGATTGACAATAATTGTGGATAATTTACATATAAATGTGAAGGGTAAATATGTAAATTAAGTAAAAGATGAATATGCCTAACCTAAGGTTAGATTGAGTTACGGTGTAAGACTGCCTAGAACAGCCCGGCACATCCAGCAACCGTAACAATATAGATCTAATGTGAGAGGTTAGCGCATTAAGCCCAAAAGAACCCGAGGTTAGATTAAGTTATGGTGTAAGACAGCTAGGAACTGCCCGGCACATCCAGCAACCGTAACAATATAGATCTAATGTGAGAGGATAGTGCGTTAAGCCCAAAAGAGCCCGAGGTTAGATTGAGTTGCGGTGTAAGACTGCCCGAAACCGAACGGCACATACAGCAACCGCAACAATACATATCTAATGTGAGAGGTTGGTGCTTTAATGAATGAATTAAAGCGGAGGCAACACTTAACTAGTACAACATGTTAATTAAACAAATGGTAGGGTTAAGTTAACTAAGGCAACACTTAACCAGTTCAACATGTTAATTAAACAAATGGTAAGGTTAAGTAACATATGAATAGGCGACACTTAACCGTTATAACATGTTAATTAGATAAGAAGGTGGGGTTAAGTAAATTTAGATCACTAAGCTGTTATAACATGTTAATTAGACAAGAAGGTGGGGTTAAGTAAATTTAGAACACTTAACCATTATAACATGTTAATTAGACAAGAAGGTGGGGTTAAGTAAATTTAGAACACTTAACCGTTATAACATGTTAATTAGACAAGTGAGCAGGGTCAAGTTAACCAGTACAACATGATGAATGAGAAGGGTTAAGTTAAAAGAAACACTTAACCAACATGACAAGATGAGTGAATGGCTTGAGTTAACATGAATAGACAACACTTAACCGATATAACTTGATGAACGAATGGGGTTAAGTTAATGGGGAGGACTTAACCAATATGACATGATGAATGAATGGGGTTAAGTTAATAGGAAACACTTAACCAATACAACATGATGTGTGGGTGGGTTAAGTTAACATGAATAGACAACACTTAACCAATATTACATGAACGAAGCGGATAGGGTTAAGGCAAGCTTAACCAATAATACGTATTGAATAAATCAGTGAGAGGGTTAAGTACATCTCATGTAGGTGGGTAATATTTGTATATATAGGCCCACAAACTTAACCATTGAATAAACATGCTTGAATCGATAGGAGGGTTAAGTACTTCTCGTGTGGGTGGGTAATATTTGTATATATAGGCCCACAACCTTAACCAGTAGGAGAGCCTAGTAAAGGGGACGCATTTCAGCAGTAACCCACATAGATGTATCATGGTACCCTGAACTAGGCTGGGTAGGGCACGATTACTGGGCTGATTACAAGCGGTAAAAATAGCGGCAGGGGTTACGTCAGCGTAGGTTCCGACGGTTTACGGGCGTGCACATACTCCGAAGTGGGAAAAACCAGGCACTAGGTACCAGTAGTTATACACTGTGCATCTTGAATCGTGTCAGGTTGCTTTCATAAAGATTGATACACCTTATGGTGGGACCAACATAGGGTATCTACACGCAAGAGAGGGCCGATTGACACAGACACATGGAACATTAATACAAGAAGGGAGCAGATCGGTAGGGTAGTAAGGGTACATCTAACATCTTCATGGCAATTAGGCTGATTGAGTATGATCCTCATACTAGATGTACACCTGAAGGCTACCACAATTGCGGGGATTGGATCACATTGTAATATTATCATTTTAAACAGATTACTAGTTGGGACACTAGTTAGGCGGTGCAGAGATATAGAAATTAGAGTAACATGGTAGTAGCGAAGCAGAGAAAGAGTAGAAGCGCATTCAATTTACCTAGCCTTATCTTGTCTTAAGTTATCTTGTTTTATGGTATTGTCCTATTTTCAGTTTATTCATGTGACAACCCAAACATCCGTAGAACGAAAGTAAGGATAATCATAGGAGTATAACATAATTAAAACAATAACAAATCACAGTTACATAGCAGGACATATAAATCATTGCAGCGGAAATTAAATGTCATCACAATACTCATCAGAAACAACAAAGTACGCAGTACAGGATACACTTAGCAATACAGATGTCTCAAACAGGGAAAGAAATAAAGTCTCAATCTCCCAAAATTCATCAATATCCAATACTGTCTCATAAACTCAAGAAGAAAATAAAAGATGAAAAGAAAAGATCTTCCAACATCTTCAGCCGCAAGCTTGAGTCCAGGAAACATCCCTACCTGAAACCTGTCAATTGGCTGCCCATGTGGAAAGAGGGCACCCGAGTTTTCAAAGTGAAACAAACTATGAGTCAGTCATGGGACTAGTATGAGAAATCTTACTAAACTAATAATAGGGATAATCACTGAAACTACGCCGCTAATGCGGAATGGGTTTAATTCCATTGGAATGCCCATGCATAAGTTTTATAAATTTTAAAGTAAAAAACAATGCAATGCATTTTAGAAAATGAAATCATTATAAGACTCAGGTTCCATCACATAATGCAATGCAAACGGAGGATAGAGTTTTACCTTATAATGATCAAAAATGCTTAATACGTAGAAAAATAATATTTTTAATATTATTATTAGTGTCTAATATGTTTCAAAAATACTTCAAAGCAAATGTATCAATCGTAGACGACATAGCTACCATATACTATGTCACCATATATAGGTTTACAATCAAGACCGTAATGTCGTATTGGAGGTTGGTTTCCATCATGAGTCAAGACTAGGGACGATCTTCTAACCGATTCGAGACACTCTAGCAATGTCTCAAGATTCAGACGCTGGCGAATCCATGGATACTGCAGGGCCGGTCCACAAATAGTTTGGTGGATTAGTTATGCCTAAACACATGCTTCCCGATCCTATTAGACCTATAAATTGGCCATTGGCGACCAATAAAAATCCGAGGTGCCTCATTCCATCAATCACATAAGTAAAAATGTCGGGTCGTGTAAAAACCCAAACACCACTTCTAGCTAGAAAGAAACGTGTGCACTCCCTGCATTCCCTTGTCCCGTTTTGAGTCTACCGTGGTGTGAGGCTCGCGAGGTATCGTAATACACAAAGCTATGCCTAAATGGGCTATGCTTTGATCATCATCCACAAGGCTTTGCTTTTCAACAAAAGCCTCGATCAATTGCATCTTGGTATGTCGCATTGACAGTCCCTCCCATGTGATTGATAACTACCAATATATAACCTTCGAGCTCGTGCGTCTCAAAGAAGGGTGTTTAGCAAGAGGATAAATCCTCCGCCACCTCAGAAATATATTAGTAAATATCAATCTAAATACACGGCATGAAATTCAATGCCGGACATACATCCATTCACAAGTCCATTTTGGGGCTGAACAAAACCGGAATCACCTAGGTGCTCGCGTATCCGGATGGTCAACAATTGCGTCCGAACATCTACCACTTTAACCCTTTATTGGTAGCTAGCCAATGCCAGGCATCAGCAGTTATCCTTTCGACGTGAAGATCGCCGATCTTCAATCGCTGTATTCGATATCTTCAATTTTAAATCGCTGTAAAATTATTTGAAATGAGTTGAACTCGGTCTTTTCAAATAATTTTTCGAATTATTATCCTTTAAACCATTTAATATCATTAACATTAATTTATAACCATTAATCGATATTTTTATATATTTAAAAATAGCTCAATATAGTTAAACAACGCTTCAAGTCAATGGTCGGCCCTGGCGCTGTTTCACCAAAATTTGTTTTACACATATCTTAAAATCTAACCGTTGGATTTTGATAAAGTTTATATCATCGGAAAGATCTTCCCAAAACAGTCCTAACGGTTCTAGTTTCGAGAAAATCCAACAGTTGGATCTTACGGTATAATCGTTTGAAGTTACGATTGCCGAAACACGAACTACCGCGCGCGATTCGTTTAAATTTTAATTTATATTTATATATAAATTTAAATATAAATCATTTGGCGACTCCTACTATTTTTAATGTATATAAAGTAACAATAAACAATTTAACATCTAAATCAATTCTTTTATTTCATATGAAATGTTGATAAAAATGTGACTCTTAAAATACTAGCCTTTATTTACATCTAAAATGTAAATAAAAATGTGACACTATAATCTATTCTTTTATTTACATCTGGAATGTAAATAAAAGTATGACTTTTAATTCCTATGTTTTTATTTACATCAAAATTACAAATAAAAATGTAACCCTTTTAATTCATGTTCTTATTTACATCTAAATTGTAAACAACATGTAACCTTTATTATAATGTTTTGTTTGCACTAAATTTACGAATAAAAATGTAAGCTTTACCTACAATGTTTAATTCCATCTAAATTTACGACCAAAAATGTAATCATTTAACTACGATGTTTAATTGCATCTAAATATACAAATAAACATGTAGTTTTTAACTACGATGTTTATTTGCATCTAAATATGCGAATAAAAATATAATCTTTTAACTACGATGTTTATTTGCATCTAAATATACGAATAAAAATGTAATCTTTTAACTATGATGTTTATTTGCATCTAAATATAAGAATAAAAATGTAATTTGTAATCTTAACTTTAATGTTTTATTTGCATCTAAAATTGCAAACAAAAATATGATTTTAATTCTAATGTTTTGTTTGCATCTAAAATTGCAAACAAAAATATGATTTTTATTCTAATGTTTTGTTTGCATCTAAAATTGCAAACAAAAATATGATTTTAATTCTAATATTTTGTTTGCATCTAAAATTACAAACAAAAATATGATTTTAATTCTAATGTTTTGTTTGCATCTAAGATTGCAAACAAAAATACAACTCTTCATTTTAATGTTTAGTTGTGACGGAGAAGGCAAATAAAAGAATATTTTTATTTCGATGCATATTTGCATTGGAGAATGCAGATAAAAGAACATTTTATATTTCTAAATATATTTAGATTAGAGAATGCAAATAAAAGCACATTTTTATATTTGTATATATATTTGCATTAGAGAATACGAATAAAAGAACATCTTTTATTTTCAATGTATATTTGCATTAGCGAATGCAAATAAAAGAACATCTTTATTTTTCAATGTATATTCGCATTTGTGATTGCAAATAAAAGAACATCTTTATTTTTCAATGTATATTTGCATTAGCGATTGCAAATAAAAGAACATCTTTATTTTTCAATGTATATTTGCATTACTATCTCAATTCAATGACATATTTCTACTGTATTGACCATTCTATTAAATCCAATAAAATGACAAAGTAATATTTTTCATTGAATTTACAAATTCAATTTCAACTAAATAAAAATGGTGAAATAATGTTTTAAATGGGATTGACAATTCTATTCCAATTCAACAAAATAATCCAAATAATGTTTTTATTTTTAATTTACAATCTAATTCAATTCAACAAAATGGTCAAAATAATGTTTTTAATATTCAATTGCCAATCTAATGCAATTCATCAAAAATAACCAAAATATTGCTTTAATGTTGAGTTGACAATCTAGTTCAATTTAACAAAAATAATCAGAATAATGTTTTTAATATTGAATTGGAAATTTTAACCCAAATCAATTACACAACAATATGATTTATTTTGATTCAAATGGAAATTTTAATCCAAATCAATAACACAACAATATGATTATTTTTATTGATTTGGAAATTCTAATCCAAATCCATAACACTACAAAAATGATTATTTTTATTGGTTTGGAAATTCTAATCCAAATCAATAAATAAACAATAATAATTTATTTAAAGGAACACATACAAATTTGTGTTTATACATCACCAACAAACAGATAAATCATCCACTCTATCATCACATAACAAACCTGAATTGTAACACCCCATGAATTCTATAACGTTAAGCTTCACGAATTAAAGTGTAATTAATTATAAATGATGAAATCAAGGGAAATGGGTTACGCCATTGCGTTCGTCTCGAAATTCTGCTTGAAATAGAGCTCAAGTTTGCGTAAAACGGATATCGTATGAAGAAGATATGGACGAACGAAGTTGGGCGAAAAACCAGAAAATGGGTCAAAATGCACTAGCGCACTTGGGAAGTGTGCCAGAACAGAAATGAACTGGCGCACTTGGGAAGTGCGCCAGTACATTTTTAGCCTGGCGCACCTGCCAAGTGCGCCCAGGTCAGAATGACCTGCTGGTCAGGTCTTGGCTGGCCTGATCAGGGTCTGGTCGAATTCTGATGCTTGGCTGAGTCACTAGGGCTTACGTGTCACCTTTTGAGTGGCTCTTTGAACTTTGTATGGTCTAGATTCCTCCTTTCTTCATCCACTGGCTCAAAACAATTTAAAATTCTATAAATAAAACTCAAACCTAACCCTAAACTCACACAACGATAGCCGTCATGCTGCTGGAGAGGAACTAGAATGGCCGTCAATTAGAAACCCTAAGAGACAAGCCAACAAGCCTAAGAGACAATTAAGAAGCTTAAAGCATCGACAACTAAATCAAAACAACGCCTACAACAAAGGATAGCATCTCCAAATTCAGAATTCAGATTCCCGAATTGAAGATTCGTAATACGTTGTAAGTAGAGTGCTATTCCGATGTGAATAAATAATTGTGTTTTGATTTGTGTAAAATGAGAAATAGAATTGTATTTGATTTGTGGTGATAATAATTCATATTTGAATGTTGCTTCGATTCTAAACGATTTGGGATGTTGTGGTATAACGATCGGATATTTGCATGTATGTGATTCATGTTGAAAGTTAACAACTACATGTTTGTGGTAGTTTATTTGAGATTCATGCAAGTATATGATTCACTATTATGCCAACATAATATATATTATAATCACTTTTAGTGTAGTTGGATCCATTTGGGTATTATGAATTATGTGAATTTATGTTGGAATTGGCATCATGATTCAAGTGTAAAACCATACTTTTGTATTAGAGACAAAAGTAAGCATCTTTGTGAAATTGTGTTGACTCTATGAACATGACTAGACTATGGTTGGTGTTATGCCTAATTGAAAAACATGTTTTAGGCCTATATTGTTATCAAAAATCATATGATAATATATGTGACACATAGCTAAGTTAGAGTTACATTTCAATTGCAAGTTTGCATGAATAAATTAAAAACCATGATTTCATGTTTAGGTATATTTATGCCATGATTATACGAATAGATCAAAAACCATGATTTCATGTTTAGGTATATTTATGCCATGATTATATGAATAGATCAAAAACCATGATTTCATGTTTAGTTATGATTATGCCATGATTATATGCTATTACAATGCAAGTTCATAAGTGCCAAATTTATGTTAATTGGTTCGCTATGTTGCAAGTTCATGCGTTCACACTCCCCTTTTTATGTTACTTAGAATATATAAACACCATGTTCTAAGCCTCCCCTTTTTCATGTGGCTAAGTTGGGTTTAAATGTTAAACCCAATTTATGTTATATTGTAGCGAACGTATAAAACGGGGGTAGGGACGTTTGGGTTAAAATATAAAACATATGTGTTGGCATGTTTGACGCATGCCAACGACCTTGAAAAACAATTAAGTGGTGTAAATTAATTTCACCCAATAAAGATGAATTTGAATAATGGGCCGCAAATATTTACATATAAAAAGAAAAGAGACAAAATATGTAAATTTAGAAAATACGATGTGTTTAACCCGAGGTTGGATTGAGTTGTGATGTAAACCTGCCCGGAACCGCCCGGCTGTGCAGTAGTCACAACAATACCTATCCAATGTGGGTGGTTAAACACGGAGCCCAATAAGGACCCGACGTTAGACTGAGTTGTGGCGTAAGACTGCCCGGACCCAACCGGCAACAGGCAGCCACAACAACATCTGCCTAATGTGAGAGGTCGAGGCTTTAATAAGACAATTAAGGTTGAGTCAGGATTGATAGGATTAAGTAAATTGAATTAATACTTAATCAAAATGGAACATGCTAAACTATACAGACTGATTGGGGGTTAGGTTTACAAAACACTTAACCAACTTAGCATGTTGGCTAGAAATAGAAAACCTAGTAGCGGGGGGACCCTTTTCAGCAGTAACCCTACAAGGTGTATCAGGATACCCTGAACTTGGAAGGGTGGGGCACGATTATTGGGCTGACTGTAAGAGGTCAAATCGACGGCGGTGGTGCGGCAGTGTAGGTTCTAACGGGGTGCGGGCGTGCATACACTCCGGCGCAGAAAAATAAGGCACTGGGCACCAGTAGTATACCTGTGCATTCTAGAATTGTGTCGGGCCGCCACCACGGGAGTTGATACACCCCATGGTGGGACCAGCATAGGTAACTACAACATCGGGGGCCATAAGACACATGTAACTATGCGAGTAGGAGCCGATCATTAGAAACGGATCACTTCACCCTGATTATGGGGTGCCTGTTGGGAACTAGTTTATGTGGATGCAGAGATTAATATGGGGTACGATAAGTATATTCGACTCTAGACAACTTAACTTAGTTTATGGTGCTTTCCCATTTCCAGTTTATACTTATCATGCCCAATTCTTTATTCATAGACTGAATAGTCCTAGACTTACTTAGGCTTTATGTCCGACTCTACTTTTCTTTCGTCTTCTTTTCTTTCGTTTCCCCCCCCCCCAAGGTCCACAGGGAGGGAATACCGCAGCTTAACCAGTTTTCACATCCAGCTTGAAGAGAAAGAATGTATTGCTTGGATCTCTTTTGTTTTGGACTATGGCTTTGGATTGCAATTATGGGAACTTATGCAGTTTACTTTTGTTTTTATGCTTCTTTAAGTTATGAAATCAAGACAGTTATGAGAATGTAATGGTTTTTGGAAGTATTGTAAGACAATTATGACATGGTTTGTGTAACACGTATTTCGTTGAAATAAAAATTGCTGTTGTTTTCCGCTATTCAAAAATATGTGTATTTATATCTGTCTTGTGTATCTGTGACTTATACTTATAAACCTCCACCAAAATTAGGGCATTCATTTTGAGAGTGACCCTAACGGAGGTGGGGTGTTTCACTTGGTATCAGAGCATAGGTTTACCAGATAAGATAAAAAGTTTTGAAAATTTCATTTCCAAAAAGAAAAATATAAAGAAGCATTTTTAAAGATAAAATGTTATTTTATTTTAAAAAGGCAAAGCTCCCCCAAAGCCATAGGTACTATATTTTATCCTTCGTTTTGAATCTATCCTTTTTGTTTCAGCATGTCCGAAGAACTTAACTTGCCAGAGGGTGTACCAATACCTGGTTGGTTTGGACGATTCTTAGAAGCGAGGGCCACTCAGCCAGGTCCTACCGTTCCCCCTCACCCAGCTGCGGGAAATCATCCAGCTGCAGCAGCACCTCTTCCTCCACCTCCTCCGCGGGGTAATACTTTTGCTAAGATATGTAAAGATTTCAAAGCTATGGGAGGAAAGGACTTTCATGGAACCGAATCCTTCGTGGCAGCCAGGAATTGGTTGAAGGAAACCGAGGACTTATTCGTCATCTTTGAGGTAGAAGATAGGCAGAAGGTACAACTGGTAGTATGGCTACTTAAAGGCGAGGCTTCCTACTGGTGGGAAGTCACCAATGCAGAAAGACCAGTGGAAACATGGGAGGACTTTAGGGCAAGGTTTGAGGCTAAATTTCTCTCAGAAGCTGAAAGGAGTCTTCAGTTGGAAAAATTCTTATTTCTTAAGCAAGGGAATATGACAGTCAAAGAGTATGTTAATCAGTTCGATCCGCTGGCTAGGTTCGGACTGGATCTAGTCAACACTCCGCACAAGAAGGCTCTCCGCTTTGTCAAAGGATTGAATGAGCCATTACACAGTTTGGCCATGACCCATATACCCATGGGAGCTACGTATGAAAGGTTGGTGCAGATGGCATTGCTGAACGAAGAGGATAAGGGCAAGAACGAGACAAAGGCAGAAAGCTCTCAAGGGAAGAAAGAGGGTTTACAGCCTAAGAATACAGACTTTAAGAAGGGCGGGAAAGACAACAAAGAGAAGAGGAAGTGTAATTTCTGTGGAAAAGTGGGGAACTTAGTGAAAGATTGCCGGAAAAAGAAGGCCAAGATGAATGCTGGGTGCTTTTCTTGCGGTGAGACAGGCCACATGGCTAAGGATTGCCCAAAGAAACGAGGGCAGGGGCAGAGGGCTGGATCCACCTCAAGGGCACAGATTCATGTGCTAGAAGCGCCACCTCTGCAACAGCGTGGTATAAATACTTCTGTAGAAAGTGTAGTATATCTTTATGATCACCCAGTTCTCACTTTATTTGATTCTGGCGCATCACACTCCTTTATTTCATCTGCTTTAGTAGAGTCTCTGCACCTAGAAACTAGTATGGTAGAGGACACCTTAATTGTTTCAAATCCAATTGGGGGCCCAGCTCATCTGTCTATGATCTGTGTGGGATTGAAAATTTCTATTCTAAGCATAGAATTTAGATGTAGTGCCTTTGTTTTGGGCTTCTCGGGATATGGTTTTATTTTGGGCATGGATTAGCTATCCAGTAATGGTGCCATCCTTGATTGTGAGAAAAGGGTGGTTAGGCTTCTGACCCAACTCGGTAACACTCTGGAAATTACTTGTAATCCCTCGTATGCTGTTATGCTTAGTTATCTTGAATCGCTAGATACCTCTGTTGAAAGTTTGCAATCGGTTAGAGTGGTCCTGGAGTACCCGGATGTCTTCGAAGAGGTGAAGGGCTTGCCTCCGAAGCGGGAGATAGACTTCCGCATATATCTTGTAGATAATGCAAAGGCCGTTGCGTTGCCCGTTAGACACATTGCTCCACGGGAAAGAAGGAGCTCAGTAAACAGATTAAAGAGCTTCTAGAGAAGGGGTTCATTAGAAGGAGCATTTCAGAATGGGGCGCTCCAGTGGTGTTCGCTACAAAGGCAGATGGTTCACTCCGTCTGTGTGTTGATTATAGGGAGCTCAACAAGCTAACGAAAAAGAATAGGCACCCTCTACCCAGAATTGACGATCTGTTTGATCAGCTTGTAGGAGCGTCTGTTGTCTCCCAACTCGATTTGGCGACCGGTTTTCATCAGCTAAGGGTGGCTGAAGATAGCATCGATAAGACAACATTCAGAACCCCAGACGGCTTCTTTGAATGGCTTGTCATGCCTTTTGGCTTGACAAACGCACCTGCTTACTTCGTGGACCTAATGAGTAGGGTGTTCAGAGATTTCCTCAACAAGTTCGTAGTGGTTTTCGTAGATGATATCTTGATCTTCTCAAAGAGTGAAGAGGAGCATGGCCAGCACCTAAGGGCAATCATGGAAACTCTGCGAGTCCATCAGTTAAAAGCAAAATTCTCCAAATGCCACATTTGGAGAGAGAAAGTAAGGTATCTTGGGCACATAGTATCCAAAAATGGGTTAGCTGTGGACCCTGCTAAAGTAGTAGCGGTGCAGGATTGGAAGACACCAAGAAACGCAACTGAGGTCCGAAGTTTTCTAGGGCTAGCAGGTTTCTACCGAAAATTCATAAGGAACTTTGCGAAAATCTCAGCTCCACTCACAAGGCTGACCAAGAAGAATCTAGTGTTCAATTGGGACTTGGATTGCGAGTTTGCTTTCCAACGACTAAAAAGGGCTCTTACAACAGCCCCAGTTTTGACGTTGCCATATGGAAGCAAGATGTTCACAGTTTATACAGATGCATGTAGGAAAGGTCTAGGCACTGTCTTAATGCAAGAAGGAAGGGTAGTAGCTTATGGCGGAAGACAATTGAAAGTTCATGAAAAGAACTACCCGACCCACGATCTTGAGTTAGCCGCCATCGTCTTTGCACTCAAGTCTTGGCGACACTATCTCCTAGGCGAGAAGTTTGAACTTTACACTGACCATAAATCGTTAAAATATCTTTTCTCGTAGAAAGATCTTAACTTGAGGCAACAGAGATGGATGGAGTTTCTTGCCTCGTACGATTTCGAGATCTCCTACACTCCGGGCAAAGGCAACGTAGTGCCAGACGCGTTGAGCCGAAAGAAACTAACCCTAAGCCCGCTGTTTGTTGAAAGACAAAGCCTAGAGTTTATAGCCAACTTTGACTTTAGGCCCTCCTCCGATTTTGTACCGGGCTTGCTAGCATCTCTCGAAGTATGCCCGACTTTAGTGGACTCAATAGGGACAGCACAACGCGAAGACCCTCAGCTTGTGGAGACGATTGATAGGCTAATTAGGGGTGAGACTTCACGTCACCTCAGCAGATACTCCATCGACGATAAGGGTTGGCTAAGGCGAGACGGAAGACTATGCGTCCCACAGACAATGGATTTGGTAAAGACGGTTCTCGAGGAAGCACATTACTCCAAGATTACGATACACCCAGGCGGAGATAAAATGTACAAGGACATAAAGAGAACTTTCTTTTGGAACGGCATGAAGAAGGACGTGGCAGATTTTGTTTCTAAGTGTATGGTGTGCCAATAGGTTAAAGAGGAATAGAAAAAGCCTGGCGGTCTGCTTCATCCTCTAGAGGTCCCGCAGTGGAAGTGGGATAGCATCTCAATGGACTTCATTGATGTGCTGCCTAGTTCTAGAAGAGGCAACACTAGCATTTGGGTAATAGTGGATGGGCTTACTAAAAGCGCCCACTTTTTTCCTGTCAAAAGTAAAAGAACTGCCTTATCCCTAGCATCTCTTTACCTCAAGGAAATTGTTCGACTCCATGGAATACCCTCCAGCATTGTTAGTGACTGAGACCCTATCTTCACAAGTGAGTTTTGGCGGAGTCTGCAAGAAGCGGTAGGCACACAGTTATGCTTGAGCACAACCTATCACCCCCAAACCGATGCCAGACGGAAAGAGTGAACAGAGTTTTGGACGACCTTTTAAGACTATGCGTCCTTGACTTCGGAGGGACGTGGGAAGATCATCTTCCTTTGGTGGAATTTGCCTACAACAACAACTACCAAGCCACCATCGGAATGGCGACCTTCGAAGCTTTATATGGAAGACCATGTCGATCGCCCACTTGTTGGTGGGAGTCTACTGATAAACTCATACTTGGGCCAGATATGATCCGAGAGACTTCAGAAAAAGTAGACTTAATACGGAGAAGAATGAAGACAGCCCAAGACAGACAAAAATCCTACGCCGACAAGAGGAGGACCGACCTTGAATTTGAGGTTAGAGACAGAGTTTTTCTTAAGGTATCTCCGCTAAGGAACGTTGTTCGTTTTGGAACCACAGGGAAGCTAGCACCAAGGTTCGTAGGGCCATTTCCTATCATCGAGAAAATTGGGAAAATGGCCTATAGATTAGAGCTACCCGAAAAGCTGGCCAGAATTCACGTCTTTCACGTTTCGCACCTCCGAAAATGTCTACATGAATCTGCTGAAGTGGTAGAGCCAAATATCCTAGAAGAAGCTGAAGTGGAACGCGAAGCAACCGTGAGGAAAGTTCCAACCCGCATATTAGGAACGGAAGTGAAGAAGCTACGCAACCGCGAAGTCAAGCTCGTCAAAGTTCAGTGGAGCGACGCCGAAGGAGACGCAACTTGGGAAACTGAAGCTAGAATACGCGCTGCCTACCCTTTTCTTTTCGAGGGTACATCTTTGATCTTTCTTTTTCCTTAAGTTGCGCTTTTATCTATCTTTTTAGGTATATCTCCTCGACCTTATCTTTTAGGTAGAAACTCTTTGGATGAAAACATGTAATTGAAACATGTTATGGATGATGGTTGCAAGTGGTTGCAAGTGATTGCTAGTGGTTTCTCATGGTTGCATATACACACACAATTTAGGTTTTAGATCGGCTCAGTCACTTCATGTTGCATGTGCATATATGTATTTATATTTGTATATGGTTGAAGTTTAACGTGTTGCCATATGGTTTATATGTAAATGATTGTGCACCCATGTAAAATCATGAATAGGAAAATTTGCATACATAATGGATTCATGACACTTACATAATTTGCATTAAGGAGGTCAACTGAATTAGTAGACCGACTGATTTTGCATTAGATAAGTACATGTACACACACTTCGCATATGATCATGAAGCATTAGAAGCCTTTTAAGGACAATGGATGCTCTTGTTTGATGGATGAGTAGATTGATGTTTGGATGTTAAGATATACATTCTTCCTAACTTGAAGATTTCGGGGACGAAATCCTTTTAAGTGGGGGAGAATGTAACACCCCGTGAATTCTATAACGTTAAGCTTCACGAATTAAAGTATAATTAATTATAAATGATGAAATCAAGGGAAATGGGTTACGCTATTGCGTTCATCTCGAAATTCTGCTTGAGATAGAGCTCAAGTTTGCGTAAAACGGATATCGTATGAAGAAGATATGGACGAACGAAGTTGGGGGAAAAACCAGAAAACGGGTCAGAATGTACTGGCGCACTTGGGAAGTGCGCCAGAACAGAAATGAACTAGCATACTTGGGAAGTGCGCCAGTACAATTTTAGCCTGGCGCACCTGCCAACTGCGCCCAGGTCAGAATGACCTGCTGGTCAGGTCTTGGCTGGCCTGATCAGGGTCTGGTCGAATTCTGATGCTTGGCCGAGTCACTAGGACTTACGTGTCACCTTTTGAGTGGCTCTTTGAACTTTGTATGGTCTAGATTCCTCATATCTTCATCCGACGGCTCAAAACAATTTAAAATTCTATAAATACAACTCAAACCTAACCCTAAACTCACACAAATAATAGAATACGATAGCCGCCATGCTGCTGGAGAGGAACTAGAATGGCCGTCAATTAGAAACCCAAAGAGATAAGCCAACAAGCCTACGAGACAATTCAAAAGCTTAAAGCATCAACAACTAAATCAAAACAACGCCTACAACAAAGGATAGCATCTCCAAATTCAGAATTCAGATTCCTGAATTGAAGATTTGTCATACGTTGTAAGTAGAGTGCTATTCCGATGTGAATAAATAATTGTGTTTTGATTTGTGTAAAATGAGAAATAGAATTGTATTTGATTTGTGGTGATAATAATTCATATTCGAATGTTGCTTTGATTCTAAATGATTTGGGATGTTGTGGTATAACGATTGGATATTTGCAAGTATGTGATTCATGTTGAA
Source organism: Allium sativum (assembly GCA_030737875.1). Lineage (NCBI taxonomy): Eukaryota > Viridiplantae > Streptophyta > Magnoliopsida > Asparagales > Amaryllidaceae > Allium > Allium sativum. The sequence goes on from CM060924.1 coordinate 1,024,738,217, forward strand.
AGTTAACAACTACATGTTTGTGGTAGTTTATTTGAGATTCATGCAAGTATATTATTCACTATTATGCCAACATAATATATATTATAATCACTTTTAGTGTAGTTGGATCCATTTGGGTATTATGACTTATGTGAATTTATGTTGGAATTGGCATCATGATTCAAGTGCAAAACCATACTTTTGTATTAGAGACAAAAGTAAGCATCTTTGTGAACTTGTGTTGACTCTATGAACATGACTAGACTATGGTTGGTGTTATGCCTAATTGAAAAACATGTTTTAGGCCTATATTGTTATCAAAAATCATATGATAATATATGTGACACATAGCTAAGTTAGATTTACAATCCAATTGCAAGCTTGCATGAATAAATTAAAAACCATGATTTCATGTTTAGGTACATTTATGCCATGATTATATGAATAGATCAAAAACCATGATTTCATGTTTATATATATTTATGCCATGATTATATGAATAGATCCAAAACCATGATTTCGTGTTTAGGTATGATTATGCCATGATTATATGTTACTACAATGCAAGTTCACAAGTGCCAAATTTATGTTAATTGGTTCGCTATGCTGCAAGTTCATGCATTCACACTCCCCTTTTTATGTTACTTAGAATATATAAACACCATGTTCTAAGCCTCCCCTTTTTCATGTGGCTAAGTTGGGTTTAAATGTTAAACCCAACATATGTTATATTGTAGCGAACGTATAAAACGGGGGTAGTGACGTTTGGGTTAAAATATAAAACATATGTGTTGGAATGTTTGACGCATGCCAACGACCTTGAAAAACAATTAAGTGGTGTAAATTAATTTCACCCAATAAAGATGAATTTGAATAATGGGCCACAAATATTTACATATAAAAAGAAAAGAGACAAAATATGTAAATTTAGAAAATACGATGTGTTTAACCCGAGGTTGGATTGAGTTGTGATGTAAACCTGCCCGGAACCGCCCGGCTGTCAAGTAGTCACAACAATACCTATCCAATGTGGGTGGTTAAACACGGAGCCCAATAAGGACCCGAGGTTAGACTGAGTTGTGGCGTAAGACTGCACGGACCCAACCGGCAACAGGCAGCCATAACAAATTCAGTCTAATGTGAGAGATTGAGGCTTTAATAAGACAATTAAGGCTGAGTCAGGATTGATAGGATTAAGTAAATTGAATTAATACTTAATCAAAATGGAACGTGCTAAACTATACAGACTGATTGGGGGTTAGGTTTACAAAACGCTTAACCAACATAGCATGTTGGCTAGAAATTGAAAACCTAGTAGCGGGGGGACCCTTTTCAGCAGTAACCCTACAAGGTGTATCAGGTTACCCTGAACTAGGAAGGGTGGGGCACGATTACTGGGCTGACTGTAAGAGGTCAAATCGACGGCAGTGGTGCGACAGTGTAGGTTTTAACGGGGTGCGGGCGTGCACACACTCCGGCGCAGAAAAATAAGGCACTGGGCACCAGTAGTATACCTGTGCATTCTAGAATTGTGTCGGGCCGCCACCATGGGACTTGATACACCCCATGGTGGGACCAGCATAGGTAACTACAACATCGGGGGCCGTAAGACACATGTAACTATGCGAGTAGGCGCCGATCATTAGAAACGGATCACTTCACCCTGATTATGAGGTGCCTGTTGGGAACTGGTTTAGGTGGATGCAGGGATTAATATGGGGTACGAAAAGTATATTCGACTTTAGACAACTTGACTTAGTTTATGGTGCTTTCCCATTTCCAGTTTATACTTATCATGCCCAATTCTTTATTCACAGACTGAATAGTCCTAGACTTACTCAGGCTTTCTGTCTGACTCTACTTTTCTTTCGTCTTCTTTTCTTTCGTTTCCCCCCAGGTCCACAGGGAGGGAATACCGCAGCTTGACCAGTTTTCACATCCAGCTTGAAGAGAAAGAATGTATTGCTTGGATCTCTTTCGTTTTGGACTATGGATTTGGATTGCAACTATGGGGACTTATGCAGTTTACTTTTGTTTTTATGCTTCTTTAAGTTATGAAATCAAGACAGTTATGAGAATGTAATGGTTTTTGGAAGTATTGTAAGACAATTATGACATGGTTTGTGTAACACGTATTTCGTTGAAATAAAAATTGATGTTGTTTTCCGCTGTTCAAAAATATGTGTATTTATATCTGTCTTGTGTATCTGTGACTTATACTTATAAACCTCCACCAAAATTAGGGCATTCATTTTGAGAGTGACCCTAACGGAGGTGGGGTGTTTCATGAATTATACACATTCAATCATTACATAAAAAATAAATTAAATAATTAATTAATTATATAAAATGAAGAAATCTCACAGTGGTAACGCAAATTGGTCCAAAATTTGAACTGCTCGGAATTGGATCTAGTCTGGATAGCAGCGTAGATCTCAGTTTCACGATTGAACATAATCTGAAATTGTTCAGTTTCGATATCGTTTGGGTTAGTTACGATTTATTTAAGATTGTAACATTTTTAAAATAAAATAATAAAAAAATTGGTCCATACTCCTCTTCCTCCTTCAACAATAAACGGCCATGTTTTTTTTCCGTTTGCTTCAATTCTAGGTTAAGGAATCCCAATCCAATCAGTCAGAGTTTGCACGATCAGAATACACCGCGATGGAGAGCACAGAGAGGCGCACAAGGGGGGCCCAATTTCGTGCAGCTCGATCGAGTTTGGAGGGGGAGGCGACGACCTAAAAGCGATGGGTTTGGAGCTGAAATTCTCGGCGGTTGATCACTTTTGGGTACTGTTATCCGTATGGATGGAAAGAGAATGAAAATCTCTTCAAAAAAGTCTAAAGGAGTAGGGATTTTTGGTGCATGGATGAGGAGAAATTAGACGGCGAAGATGGGAGTGGTTTCGGCCATGGGTTATTGAGGGCGGCGGCTAGAACGAAGATGAATAGTGATTTTAGGGTTTAGTTTGTGTTATTTATAATATTTAAATGTAATTTTTACAAATAAATCCCTACATCATAAACTAATCCGATTTCAGTCTAACTGGAGTTAAGCCTACCTAACAGCCCTTGTTCCGGATCCAATGGGCTACGTCTCGTCAGCCCAAACGACTGTCTCCAACCTAAAATCTTTAATTTATTATTTAAATCATTAAAATAATTAGTTTGATCATCTATTTAAATCCACCGGGGCCACATACAAACTTAGAAAATCCAAAAAAATTATTCCTGACTTTGTTTTGATGATACGGTCCTTACAAAATTAATTTCGTCGAATTCTAAGACTGTTCGAAAAATGGCTATTTTCAAGTCGATCAGATTTGACTGAAATTGACAAAACACATTTTCGTTTGTCGCGCCCACATCTTAAATCGAAAAATTATGAAGACCGAAACATAGCAATAATTTAACATTCCAAATCCAACAAAAGTGGTTTCGGTTAAAACGGAGGTCGTTTGAAAAATGGCCTTTTATACGGGCTATAAATTATACTATAGCGACCATTCCGATTATTCAACTGACCATATCTTTTGATTCCCGCTATAAATTTCGATTTTTCGGATTTTCCGGGTTGTTACAATCTCCCCCACTTAAAAGCTTTTCGTCCTCGAAAAGGAAATAATAGTAAAGTAGGAAACCAAACGGAAAAAGCAAGGTATTGTAAATGTACCTCAACATAAGAGTCACTCGGAGATATCCACTCTGCACTTGGGATAGGCCTGTTTGATGCTATCCTCAGTCTACCAAGTACAGTCTCTAGGATCCCCGCTCCACTGCACCTTGACTAAGTGGATCCTCTTGTTCCTCAGCACTCGGGTTTCTTTGCCCACAATCTTCACTGGCTCCCTTCTCACTGCTAGGGCCGGGGTAATCTCCAAATCTCGTTATGTTGCTTCCTCCACAACTAAATCTGGATCATGAACATGCTTCCGGAGTTGGGACACATGAAATACATTGTGTACCCCTAGCAACCAGTCAGGTAGCTGCACTCTACAGGCGAGAGTTCCAAACCTTTCGAGAACAGGAAATGGACAAATGAATCTCGGCGCCAATTTTCCAGTCTTCCCAAATCGAACTATACCTCTCAATGGGGAAACCTTCAAGTATACAAGATCACCGATAGAGAATTCTAAATCCCTTCTTCGAGTGTCTGCATAGCTCTTTTGTCGGCTTTGGGCAGCAAGCAAACGCTTCTTAATAAAGTCAAATCTTTCTGAGGCTTCGCGAATCGTGTCGTGACCCATTCTGGGTTCTACCCAACATGCTGGGTATCTGCATGGCCTTCCATATGATGCTTCAAATGGCGACATCTGCAGGCTTGCTTGGTAGCTGTTATTATAAGAGAATTCCACCAAGTGTAAATGATCTTCCATTACCACCAAAATCTAAGATGCATGCTTACAACAAATCTTCCAATATGCGGTTCACCCTCTAAGTCTGGCCACTTGTCTGAGGGTGGTAAGAAGTGCTCATATTCAGCTTAATCCCTAGCTCTTCTTGGAAAGCTTCACAGAACTTGCTAGCAAATATGTGATCACGGTCAATGACAATGCTGCTGGGAACTCCATGCAGTCTGACAATCTCTCTAAAATAAAGCTGTGCCAAACTTCGAGCTATTCTATTGGATTTAACAGAAATGAAATAGGAAGTCTTTGTGAGGCGATCTACGATCACCCATATACTATCATTGCCTTTCCTAGTCCAGGGCAAGCCATCAATAAAGTCCATAGAAATTTCGTCCCATTTCCAACCTGGAACCCCTAGCGGTTGCAATAGACCTGCTAGCTTTTGATGATCGCTTTTGACTTTCTGGCAGGTGGGACATCTAGAAACATATATAGAGATGTCTCTCTTCATAGATTTCCACCAGAAAGTACGCTTGAGGTCATGGTACATCTTGCTCACACCCAGATGAATGTTGAGCTTAGACTTGTGGCATTTGTCCATTACTTCCTTTTTGAGCTCAGGAAGTTTCGGAACACAAATTCGACCCGATAGCATCAGAACTCCATTGTCATCAATCAGAAAACTTGTGGATTCGCCTTCCCTGGCTCTTTTGATGAATCTCTGAATAAATTCATCATTCTTCTGAAGAGACGAGATCTTATCGATCAAGGTATGGGTAATGATGAGATTAGTAAGTATAAGGTTGGTGCTGGATGAATTCTTTCTGCTTAGAGCATCTGCCACTACATTGGCTTTCCCTGGAGTATATAAGATGTCCAGGTCGTAGGGTGCAAGGAATTCAACCCAACATTGTTGCCTCAAATTCAGCTATTTTTGGGTGAATAGATATTTTAAGGATTTGTGGTCAGTATACAGCTCAAATTTCTCGCCCAAGAGATAGTGCCTCCATATCTTCAAAGAAAATACTATGGCCATTAGCTCAAGATCATGAGTGGCATAATTCTTCTCATGTGGTTTTAATTGGCGGCTAGCATATGCGACAACTTTGTCTCTTTGCATTAGCACCGCACCAATACCTTAAATTGAGAAAAAGAATAACATGTTAGAATAAGATTTGTTATTAGAAAAATGTCATTTCTGACATGTTTATTTAGATGAAAAGGATAAACTTCTCTAGAAGCGTCTGTCCAGACTTTCAGATCCTGATTGCCATTAATAATGGTCAACACAGGAGCAGTGATCAATTTCTGTTTCAGCTCTTGGAAAGCTGCCTCACACTTAGGTGTCCAATTAAACTTGGTATGCTTCTTAGTCAGCTTCGTCAATGGACGAGATAATCTCGAGAAATCCTTAACAAATTTCCGATAGTAACTAGCCAGACCTAAGAAACTTTTGACTTCAGTGGGCGTAGTAGGCTGCTTCCAATCTTTGATGGCCGAGATCTTTCCCGGATCTACTGAGATGCCTTCCTTAGATACAACATGGCCAAGGAATTTCACCTCTTCTTGCTAGAATATGCACTTGGAAAATTTGGCTTTTAGCACATTTCAACGCAAAATCTCCAAGACTTCTTTCAGATGTAATTCGTGTTCAGCAGTGAACTTAGAGAAAATAAGGATATCGTCGATGAACACCAGCACAAATTTATTTAGAACATCTCGGAAGACTCTATTCGTCAGATCTACGAAGTATGCTGGAGCATTGCATATGCCGAAGGGCATTACTAGCCATTCATAAAATATATCTGGTCCTCTAAAAGTTGTCAAAGGCACGCATTCTTCGGCAATGTGTAGTTGGTGGAAACCTGTAGCTAGGTCCATCCTAGAGAATACTCGTGCTCCGTTCAAGCGGTCCAGTAGATCATCAATGCGGGGTAGTGGGTATTTATTTTCAGAGTCTGCTTATTTAGATTACGGTAGTCCACACATAGCCTGAGGGTACCATCTGACTTTGGGACGAAAACCACTATTGCACCCCAGCTTGAGAAACTAGGTCTGATCAGAACCTTCCACAAAAGCTGCTTTGTTTGATTGCTCAACTCCTCTTTTTCTTTCAGTGACATCCTTCGGATAGGGTGTACAACTGGCCTTGCATTAGGAGCTAAGTCAATTCTGAAATCGATTTCTCTGCGTGGAGGTAAGCTGTCTACTTCTTCTAACACATCCGCATAGTCTCTGATGATAGGAATATCCTCAATAGAAGCAGGAGTGACTTCTAGAGAAGACCAAAATTCTTTTCTATCTGTGGCTGGGCCGTGGCATGGTATAGTCATCTTATTTCCGAATTTAGTTTTAATTTTGACTACTCTTTCAGCACAAAGTAACTCAACCTCATATTCTGTTAGCCAGTCCATTCCAAGTATGATATCATACAATGAAAAATTCATGATGATCAAATTAAAAGGAAATTGGAAGTGAGAGTAAGAAACAGGCACTCTACAATACTGTTCGAGAATAAGTGAGGCTCCTATCGGGCTATGGGCTCTAATAGGTTCTTTGAGTTTTCTAGGTTTCAATTTTAGCTTTTTAATCGCGTCAACAGATATGAAACTTTTAGATGCACCCGTGTCAAACAAAAAGGTGATAGGAATGTTTTTAATGTTAAGTGTACCTCCTAAAACATCGGCGTACCTGCTTCAGAAGAAGCCGGTGCAGCCGCTCCGTCATAGACATGTACCACCTGGGATTTCTTGAGCAAAGGGCAATCATTGATGAGGTGTCCTGGCTTGTGGCAGTTAAAACATTCTCTTGGGCCACGGGGATTCTGTCCACTGCTCTGACTCAGTTCAAGCTTGATCCTTTTGGGCATCTTCGGAGCTTGGCACTTATAATCAAAATGCCCTATCCTCAGGAAATTAAAGCACTTGACTTTAGATCGGTCCCTCTTCTTCTTCTCTTAGGGCTTGACGTTGGAAGAGCTGCCCGCCTTAGTTTTCTTGTCCGACTCCATCTTGTTGTTGTTGGCTTGAACCTTTTCATTCTCTTGTTGGGAACCCTTCTGATCAATCTCTTCAAATCTGCAGGCCATCTCGATTACCTTAGCAAATGGGCGCTCGATATGTGCAGTCACCCTGTTATGGTACCTCCTCCCCAGACCATTGATTAACCTTTTATTTTTCTGTAGCGGGTCTTGGACTAATTATGGGGCGTATCTGGGAAGCTCATCAAATTTCTTAACATACTCCGAAATAGTCATGCTCCCTTGTTGGAGGTGGGCAAACTCATCGTGAAGGCGCTCAACTTCGTGGGGTGGAATGAACTTCTCATTGAATAGCTCCTTGAATTTCCCCCAAGTCACATCGACCCCATTACCCCCAACCATAGCTGTTTCCCACCAAATTTAGGCCTAGTCTTTCAGAAACCAAGTTGGCATAAATCGCTTTCATTGGTGCTCGAGCTCTAATCCTCCCAAAATCTTTACCATCGTCTTAAATCATGCTTGCGACTCCATCACCGTCTCTTATCCTGTATAATGCATGCCCCCTAAATTCTTTATTTTCTTAGCCACTTCGTCAAGATCGAAAGCATGAGAGGGAGGTGGTGGTGGTGTCTCAACCTCTGGAGTAGTCTCTCTTTGTGCAATCGGATTCTCTTCTCGAGCAGGCCCTCTAGCCCCACCTCTACCACGGGCTCTTGTACGTGCTCTGGTACTCATTTCTCAATCAGTATGTATCATCAAGGAAAGAGTCAGACTAAGAGAAATGATAATTTTCAAAGGAAAGATTTTTAAAATAGAGACATGTGATGACATGATAATGATGTAATGGCTGATTAATATGTGCTACTCTGCTGTGCTCATTCTAGGACATTACTAATCCTATCTCTAATGAGCTACACGTCTTAGAATACTACTGATTCTATTTAGACGTATTGTTCTAAAAACGTCATACTCTTTAGCTAAGGTTAACCTTTAGCCCTAATATCAAATGTGACGACCCAAACTTCCGTAGAACAAAATTAAGGATAATCATAGGAGTATAACATAATTAAAACAATAACAGATAACAGTTACATAGAAAAACATATAAATCAGTGCAGCGGAAATGAAATGTCATCACAAACATCATCAGAGAACATAAGAGTACGCAGTACAAGATACACTTAGCAATACAGATGTCTCAAAAAGGGAAAGAAATAAAGTCTCAATCTCCCAAAATACATCAGTATCCAATACTGTCTCATAAACTCAAGAATAAAATAAAAGATTAAGAAAAGATCTTCCAACATCTTCAGCAGCAAGCTTGAGTCTAGGAATCATCCCTACCTGAAACCTGTCAATTGGTTGCCCGTGTGGAAAGAGGGAAACCGAGTTTGCAAAGTGAAACAAACTACGAGTCAGTCGTGGGACTGGTATGAGAAATCTTACTAAAATAATAATAGGGCTAATCACTGGACCACGCCGCTAATGCGGAACGGGTTTATTTCCATTGGATTTCCCATGCATAAATTTTATAAATTTTAAAATAAAAAACAACGCAATGGTTTTTAGAAAATGAAATCATTATAAGACTCAGGTCCCATCACACAATGCAACGCAAATGGAGGATTGAGTTTTTACCTTATAATGATCAAAAATGCTTAATACTTAGAAAAATAATATTCTTAATATTATTATTAGTGTCTAATATGTTCCAAAAATACTTCAAAGTAAATGAATCAATCCTAGACGGCATAGCTACCATATATTATGTCGCCATATATAGTTTACAATCAAGACCGTAATGTCGTATTGGAGATTGGTTTCGATCAGGAATCAAGGCTAAGGACGATCTCCTAACCGATTCGAAACACTATAGCAATGTCTTAGGATTCGAACGCTGGCGAATCCTTGGATACAGTAGGGCCGGTCCACATATACTTCAGTGGATTAGTTATGCCTCAACAAACGCTTCCCGATCCTATTGGACCTATAAATTGGACATTGGCGACCAATAAAAATCCGAGGCGCCTCATTTCATCAATCACGTAAGTAAAAATGTCGGCCCATGTAAAAACAAAAACAACACTTCTAACTAGAAAGAAACGTATGCACTCCCTGCGTTCCCTTATCCCGTTTTTGACTCTACCGGGGTGTGAGGCTCGCGAGGTATCGTAATACAAAAAGCTATGCCTAAATGGGCTATGCTTTGATCATCGTCCACAAGGCTCTGCTTTTCAACAAAAGCCTCGATGAATTGCATCTTGGCATGTCACATTGAAAGTCTCTACCATGTGATTGATTACTACCAATATATAACCTTCGAGCTCGTGCGTCTCAGAGAATGGTGTTTAGCTAGAGGATAAATCCTCCGTCACCTCAGAAATATATTAGTAGATATCAATCTAAATACATGGCATGAAATTCAATGTCGGATATACATCCATTTACAAGTTCGTTTTGGGTCTAAACGAAACCAGAGTCACCTAGGTGCTCGTTATCCATACGGTCAACAAGTGCGTCCGAACAACTACCAATTTAACCCTTTATTGGTAGCAAGCCAATACCAGGCATCGGTAGTTATCCTTCCGACGTGAAGATCGCTGGTCTTCAATCGTTTTCTTCGATATCTTCAATTTTAAATCGCCATAAAATTATCTGAAATGAGTTGAACTTGGTCTTTTCAAATAATTTTTCAAATTATTATCATTTAAACCATTTAATATCGTTAATATTAATTTATAACGATTAATCGCTATTTTTATATATTTAAAATAGCTCAACATAATTAAACGACGCTTCGGATCAATGGGCGGCCCTAGCGCTATTTTTACCAAAATTTGTTTTACACATATCTTAAAATCTAACCATTGGATTTTGATAAAGTTTATATCATAGGAAAGATCTTCCCGAAATGGTCCTAACGGTTTCATTTTTGAGAAAATCCGACGGTTGGATCTTACGGTATAATCGTTTGAAGTTACGATTGCCGAAAAGCGAACTACTGCATGCGATTCGTTTAAATTTAATTTATATTTATCTTTAAATAAAAATATATATCATTTGGCAATTCCTACTATTTTTAATGTATATAAAGTAACAATAAATAATTTAACATCTAAATCAATTCTTTTATTTCATATGAAATATTGATAAAAATGTGACTCTTAAAATAATAGCCTTTGTTTACATCTAAAATGTAAACAAAAATGTGACACCATAATCTATTCTTTTATTTACATCTAGAATGTAAATAAAGTATGACTTTTAATTCCTATATTTTTATTTACATCAGAATTACAAATAAAAATGTAACCCTTTTAATTCATGTGCTTATTTACTTCTAAATTGTAAACAACATGTAACCTTTATTATAATATTTTGTTTGCACTAAATTTACAAACAAAAATGTAACCTTTACCTACGACGTTTAATTACATCTAAATATGCGAATAAAAATGTAATCATTTAACTACGATGTTTACTTGCACCTAAATATGCGAATAAAAATGTAATCTTTTAACTACGATATTTAGTTGCATCTAAATATGTGAATAAAAATGTAATCTTTTAACTATGATGTTTATTTGCATCTAAATATGCGAATTAAAATGTAATCTTAACCTAAATGTTTTGTTTGCATCTAAAGTTGCAAAAAAAATATGATTTTAATTCTAATGTTTTGTTTGCAACTAAAATTGCAAATAAAAATATGATTTTAATTCTAATGTTTTGTCTACATCTAAAATTGCAAACAAAAATATGATTTTAATTCTAATGTTTTGTTTGCATCTAAAATTGCAAACAAAAATATGATTTTAATTCTAATGTTTTGTTTGCAACTAAAATTGAAAACAAAAATATGATTTTAATTCTAATGTTTTGTTTGCATCTAAAATTGCAAACAAAAATATGATTTTAGCAAAAATATGATTTTAATTCTAATGTTTTGTTTGCATCTAAAATTGCAAACAAAAATATGATTTTAACTCTAATGTTTTGTTTGCATCTAAAATTGCAAACAAAAATATGATTTTAATTCTAATGTATTGTTTGCATCTAAGATTGCGAACAAAAATACAACTCTCTTCATTTTAATATTTATTTGTAACGGAGAAGGAAAATAAAAGAACAAATTTATTTCGACGCATATTTGCACTGGAGAATGCAAATAAAAGAACATCTTATATTTCTAAATATATTTGCATTAGAGAATGCAAATAAAAGCATATTTTTATACTTCTATATATATTTGCCTTAGAAAATGCAAATAAAAGAACATTTTTATTTTTCAATGTATATTTGCATTAGGGAATGCAAATAAAAGAACATCTTTATTTTTCAATGTATATTTGTATTAGCGAATGCAAATAAAAGAACATCTTTATTTTTCAATGTATATTTGCATTAGCGAATGCAAATAAAAGAACATCTTTATTTTTCAGTGTATATTTGCATTAGCGAATGCAAATAAAAGATCATCTTTATTCTTCAATGTATATTTGCATTACTATCTCAATTCAATGACATATTTCAATTGTATTGACCATTCTATTAAATCCAAAAAAATGACAAAATAATATTTTACATTGAATTTACAAATTCAATTTCAATTTAATAAAAATGGTGAAATAATGTTTTAAATGGAATTGACAATTCTTCTCCAATTCAACAAAATAATCCAAAAAATGTTTTTTTTTTGAATTGACAATCTAATTCAATTCAACAAAATGGTAAAAATAATGTTTTTAATATTGAATTGCCAATCTAATGCAATTCATCAAAAATATCCAAAATAATGCTTTAATGTTGAATTGACAATCTAGTTCAATTCAACAAAAATAATCAAAATAATGTTTTTCATATTGATTTGGAAATTCTAATCCAAATCAATAACACAACAATATGATTTATTTTGATTGAAATGGAAATTTTAATCCAAATCAATAACACTATAATATGATTATTTTTATTGATTTGGAAATTCTAATCCGAATCCATAACACAACAAAAATGATAATTTTTATTGTTTTGGAAATTCTAATCCAAATCAATAATCTAACAAAATGATTATTTTAATAGAAATGGAAATTCTAATCCAAATCAATAAATAAACATTAATGATTTATTTAATGAACATGTAATAACCCGGAAATCCGAGCCGATTTAAAATTTTTATTTTGGCAATTTTACTGAATTTTGATTATTTAAAATAAATTATTTTAAATAATAATGACAAGATATTTATTTTGAATAGAATTAGAACGTATATATTATATACGTCGTCGTTAGAATATAAATTTTTATTTTAAATTATAAAAGGAATTGAAAATGGTGCGGTAGTTTGAAAATTCGATTTCAAATTTCAAATGAATGTACAGGATTCAAAATAAACTGGATTTTAGCGAAACCAAAAATATTTGAATCTAATTGAGAATATCTTTCCAACGAATCCGAAAATTTGAAATTTCGTAGTAGTGGTAAAAAGTTATGTCCAGTTGAAAATTCAGAATAGTTGCTATGGAATTTCGGACCTTAAAAATGGCCATTTTTCAAATGACCTCGGTTTTCGACAAAACAACTTTTGTTGGATCCGTGTTGTCAAATTATTGCTAGGTTTCAAATTTCATAATTTTTTGAATCAATATGTGAGCGTGGCAAAGGAAAACGCATTTGACCAATTTTAGTTGATTTTAATCGACTGGAAAATAGCCATTTTTCAAACGGCCTCTGAATTTGACGAAACTGGTTTTGTTAGGACCATATCGTCAATATGAAGCTAGAAAATATTTTTTTCGGATTTTTCGAGTTAGTATGTGGCCCCGGTAAATTGAAATGTGCGTTCAAATTCAATATATAGAGTTATATTTTGATTTTGATGAAAACTGATCGAAACGATTGAATCAGCTTGCGATACATTTCCCATTATGTTCGGAATGGGGGTAATTAGCTATGGGCGACAGGCGGTGGGTTTCGTTTCGAATTTTAAATAAAAAGTCAACTCTAAGAGAAAAATAATTAATTAATTTATATATATTATTATACTTCCTACTAACCTCTCTCTCTCTCTTCATTATAAACCCGAAATAAATAAATAAAAGGAGAAAGGAACGACGGAGGGGGGGAGCCACCGCCGCTCCTGGCACTGGCCGCCGGCCATCTCCACCGCCCTCCGATCAAACCGCGCCACCACCCGACCCCCCCATTTCTCCCTCCGCCCACCTAACCCGAACCCTAGACCCCGCTACCTCACACAAATAGCCCGCCGCCGCAATCTAAGCCCCCCTCGACCTTCCACCGCCCAGTTCGCGGCCTCCCCTCATCCTATCTCCGATCCCGAGCCCTCCTTCCACCCACGAGACACCCAAACCCTTTTCTACTTAAGGCAACCACTTACGAAGGCAACCGCCGCAATCTAAGAAACCCCCCCAGCCTGCAGCAGCTTCCCAAGGCCATAGCTCAGATGTGAAACCTCCTCGAGCGACAAAGATCCGATTTTTGCAACCAAAAATGTGAGTTTTTATAGTATATATTTTTATTTCAGTTTTAAATGCATATATAGAGGTTATAAAAATAATTTTGATTCCTATATATTGTCATGGAAAGAAGAAAAAATGGAATCTTTGTATGTAGATTAACATTATAAACATATGAAGTGATATAAAAAAATATATACATAATAACAAAGCGGGTGAAAGCTATGATTTTTATTAATAAAAATAATTTTTTATCTATATAGTAGCAGTATAAAAATGTGATTTTTATCCATATAGAGTGATTATAAAAATGTAAGTTTTATATGCATAGCAACAATATAAAAAATGTGATTTGTATATATGTAGTGAATACGGGCAACAAAATTGACAAAAGGCGAGAACGACAAAGTTTTCTACATATGAAGAGTCGCGATGTATTGGTTTAGCTAGTCGGTGAGAACTCCTCACTTTTAATTTATTTCTAGTTGAAATATATACTAGGATGCAAATGGTGTTTAGTTGTAACACCCCACACCCGCTATGGTCACTCACTAAGGGAATGCCATAGCATCGGTGGAGTATCTTAAGTGAATATAGAACAGAAAAGTTACAACAAGACAGATAAAAGTAATACTTGAGAATTTTAAAACATCATTTCATTGCAGCGGAAAGTAAAACATGTTTGGTTACATCACAAAACCATAAACAAGAGTCAAGTACATAATATCCATCTTGATAAAACAAAAGTACATAATCCCACTACATGAACTAATAGCCATAGATAAACTGAGCTTTACACCAATGGTCCAAGCTCCAAAAGACAGATAAAGCGATCTGACCCAAGTCCACTAGCACTAGGCCCACTCTGATGACCCGAGGGTTGAAAAAAAAGATAAAAACAATGGGGTCAGACATAAGTCTGAGCGAGTCCTATACCCTTAACAATACAATTATTAAAGTAATTAGGGTATGATATAAACCTGGTACGGTACAACTGGGGATAAATGACTACACTAAGCAGCCAACTAGACTTAGGATGAACTAAGATAACGGTAAAGATGCGCCTATCCACCCAAGGATAAATACTATACTGCACCACAACAGATCTTCCCACCCAAGGGTAATTCCTACACTGCACCACTCCAGATCTACCCACCCAAGGGTAATTCCTACATAAAGGTTGATCCCACTTAGTGTACTTAGTAATTTTAATAGTAGTCTCGTGTACCCCTAGCTGACTACATAGGTGCCGTCTGCCCCTATCTCCACTAGGTGTACCCACTACTCCCATTTGATCGGCTCCGTAACGTAGATACCCGTGCTGGCCCCACAGTGGGGTGTATCACTCCCCAAAGTGGCAACCCGATACAACCAATGGTGCACGGCTTATACCTACATGGTGCAACAACGTCTTACCCACCAGCCCGGGTCCACACACGCATATGAAACCTGTTGGACTTGCGTTGCCACCGCTATCCCGTTTTGGCCTCTTATAGTCAAGCCCAGTACGCGTGTCCCGTCCTCGACATGGGTCGAGCCCAATAAGATACATATGGGTTACTGGTTGAAATGGGCCCCCACAAGCTACCCACCTAAGCTTGTCCCTTTTTGTAGTGTATCCCACTTAACCCTTTTTAATAATCATGTCCACTTATATGTTCAAAGTTTGGTTAAGTCATCTAATCTTATTACGATTGCCACTCAAGGCACCCACTAGATTTCCACATGCCACCCAAGGCACTTACTTGATTTCCACATGCCATCCAAGGCACTTACTTTATTTCCACATGCCACCCAAGGAACTTACTTAACCCTTTAATCATGTTTAATTACATGATCCACTTTGGTTAAGTATTTTAATCGTATTTTCTATTGCCACCCAAGGCAACCACTAGATTTTTCCCCATGCCACCCAAGGCACTTACTTGATTTCCACATGCCACCCAAGGCACCTACTTAACCCTTTAATCATGTTTAATTACATGTTCCACTTTGGTTAAGTATTCTAATCGTATTTTCTATTGCCACCCAAGGCAACCACTATATTTTTCCACATGCCACCCAAGGCACCCACTTAAGCCCTCATGTCCCTCTACATGCTAATATGGTTAAGTGTTTCTTAATTGATTAAGAACGTAACCGTTGTAAAGACCTCTCACATTAGACTATTTTTATGGCAGCTGGATTTGCCGGTCGGTTCCGGGCAGCCTTACGCCATAACCGAGTCTAACCTCGTGTCTTTACACTTCTCACGTATTTAGTTTGTGCCTAAGACCTCTCACATTGGGCCAATCATTTGTAGCCGCTGGATTTGCCGGTCGGTTCCGGGCAGTCTTATGCTACAAAAGGGTCCAACCTCGTGTTTTAGTCGATTAATTACACCTAATTAATCACCCCCATAATTTGTATTAATTATCCCTAATTAATTACAAATTTAACGATGTACATAATTGACTCAATTATGTCCATCCACTTTATGGTATGCATAATCATACCAACTTCACACCATTTCATTAACATGAATATTAACCCCATCGTTCCCCACGTAATTCACTAACATGACATACTTAAAAGGGAAGATTCATCACACATACAATGGGTTCAACTTGCAAAACATTAGCATCAACATGGGTTTTTAAAGGTGTCAACATGCATATAGCATCAAACCCAACTAGCATAAATAATCAACCTAAACTTGCATGAATCACATATGTCATAAAGAGGTTAACTTGCATAAGCTACTTATGTCATACAAAAGGGGTAAACTTGCATATGTATGTATGACATACAAAGGGGTTAACTTGCATATGTATGCATCTCATACAAAGGTGTAAACTTGCACATGTTACTTGCATATAATCAAACACCAAACTTGCATAACATGTCATATATGAACTTGCATATAATCATACACCAACTTTCATAACATATCATATATGAACTTTCATATAATCAAACACCAAACTTGCATAACATGGTGTCATAATGGATCAATGTTTATCATAGCGATTTGCATAACTAGCATCATGAACACATAGCCTAAAACTTGCATAACTTGCATAACATCATGATCACCTAGCATATGACTTGCATAACTTGCATAACATCATGATCACATAGCATATGACTTGCATAACTTGCATAACATCATGATCACATAGCATATGACTTGCATAACTTGCAAAACACATAGCATATGACTTGCATAACTTGCATAACACATAGCATATGACTTGCATAACTTGCATAACATCATAAACACATAGCATATAACTTGCATAACTTGCATAACATCATGAATACATAGCATATGATAACATAACTTGCATTGATCCACATTCATAGCCATAACCTCATTATATCCTATCATAATCATTTCAACAATTGGTCATTAAGGGTATAGAAACTCACAACTTGTTGATTAGCACTCCTATGAAGAAGATTAAGTTGCTAGAGTTGATTAGAAGTTGATTTGAGAAGCTATCTTCCTCTTTAATTTGATGGAGGCTCCTTCAAGTTGCATTTTGAAGGCATAACGACGTTGTGTCCATTTTTAGTATGGATTAGGGTAGTCTTAAGGTGTATTTATAGATTTAGGATGTAGTTTAGGCCCTTAGATTAACCCTAGATTAGGTTAGAGCCGTCAGATCTCGTCACAAGCCCTAAAACATAGCCCAAACCCCATCAGGTTGCACCCAGGTCACACAGACCGACAGGGGGGGTCGACCCCTGTGTCGACCCCAGGGTCGACCCCTGGGTCGACCCCTAGGGAGGGGGTCGACACCCATGTCGACCCTAGGGTCGACTCCCTCTGCCTGGCGGGAATTTTCCCGCCTCTTCTGAAATGAGAAATTTTTGTATTTAAATATGTTTTGAAATTTTGAAAACTTCTTCGTGCCTTAACTGGGTCATACGGACTCCGATTTTCGAAAACTCGGATTCTATTTCACGTATTTTTCCGAGACGAACGCAATGGCATAGCCCATTTCCCCTGATTCAGATTTTAAAATTTAGTTCTGCCCTGTTTTATATTATAGCAAGTTATTCAACATACGGGGTGTTACATTCTCCCCTACTTAAAGGATTTCGTCCCCGAAATCTCTAAGTCAAGAAGAACGTATCCTACCAACCAAACAACCATCTACTCAAACCATCAAACACTGGCATCCATTGTCCTTAAAGTTTCTAATGCTGTATGAACATATGCAAAAAGTGTGTGTATATGTTCCCCGTCTAATGCAAAATCAGGCGGTCTACTGATTTAGTTGACCTCCTTAATGCAAACCATGATAGTGCCATGCATCCAATATGTATGCGAAAGAACCCTATCGACACATACTATTTCTACATGAGTGCACAATCATTCACCAAAATGCATCATCCATATGATAACACAACCATTATACATCCATTAATATAGCTACCTACACACAATTTTATGCAATATGCAATATGAAGTGATTGAGCCGATCTAGTGTCTAAAGTGTGTGTATATGCATCCACGAGCAACCACTAGCAACCACTTGCATCCACATGCATCCATCAATCATAACATGTCTCAAACACATGTTTCAACCATAGGTTTACCCTATCGAAAGGTCAAAGGTACTAGTGAGAGGACATACTAAAGATAAGTACTAGACAAACGATAAAGGAGAAGTTAAAAGACATGCCCTCAAAAAGGAATGGGTACAATGAACGCATCTTCGTTTTTGTCTCCCAAGTAGCATTGCTCTCATCTTCTCCCCTTTGCACTTTGACTAGTCGAACCTCTATGTTTCTCAACTTCCTAATCTCTGACCCAAGGATGCAGGTAGGAGCTCGTCGAATAGTCGCATCACGCTCTACCTCCACTTCTCTAAGCAAGCTCGGCTCTACCACCTCTGCGATCTCATGTAGGCACTTCCTCAACTGCGATACATGGAATACGTCATGTACCCCGCTGAGTCTCTCGGGTAAATCCACTCTACATGCCATCTGTCCAATCCTTTCCTTAATAGGAAACGGTCCTACAAACCATGGTGCTAACTTCCCAACGGACCCAAAGCGAACAACATTCCGTAATGGAGATACTTTAACAAAGACCATGTCCCCAACATCAAACTCAAGATCTGTCCTCCTCTTATCCGCGTAAGATTTCTGCCTATCTTGCGCTGCTTTCATCATAAATCAACCTTTTCCGAAGTCTCTCTAACCATATCGGCCCAAGCAAGATCTTATCTGTAGATTCCCACCAACATGTTGGTGATCGACAAGGCCTTCCATAAAGAGCTTCGAAAGGTGCCATACTAATACTAGACTAAAAACTGTTATTATACGCGAACTCCACCAATGGAAGATGCTCTTCCCCAGTACCTCCAAAATCAAGGATACAAAGCCTCAAAAGGTCTTCCAGAACACGATTCACCCTCTCGGTCTGGCCGTCCGTCTGAGGATGATATGCGGTGCTCAGACACAACCGAGTCCCCACTGCTTCTTGCAAACTTTTCCAAAACTCGCTAGTGAAGATAGGATCTCGATCGCTCACTATGCTAGAAGGTATACCATGCAACCGAACTATCTCTCGAAGGTAAACTGAAGCTAGCTATGGAGCAGTCCTCTTGCTCTTTACGGGTATGAAATGGGCGCTCTTAGTAAGTCTGTCTACCACAACCCAAATTCCCGTATTACCCTTCCTCGATCTCGGTAACCCATCAATAAAATCCATCGAGACGCTATCCCACTTCCATTGCGGAACTTCCAATGGGTGAAGCAACCCACCAGGTTTCTTTTTCTCTGCTTTCACTTGTTGGCACACCAAGCACCTAGCGACATACCCGGCCACATCTTTCTTCAAACCGGCCAAAAAGAAAACTCGCTTCATGTCTTTGTACATCTCGTCCCCCACCGGGATGAATGGTCATCCTTAAACGATGCGCATCATCAAGTATAGCCTTCCTCTAACCCTCGTCTTGCAGTACACAAAGTCTACCGTCTCTACGCAAGCACCCCCTATCGTCTAGGGTGTACCTACTCAAATGGCTGGACGATTCCCCCCTTATGGGCCTCTCTACCAACTCAACCAACTGTGGGTCGTCCCGCTGTGCCTCGCAAATCCGTCCCACAAGAGTAGGTCTGACCTCTAAGGATGCTAGCAAACCGGGTATGAAGTCAACGGAAGGTCTGAAATCAAACATCGAGATAAATTCGAAGCTTCGTCGTTCCACGAACAATGGACTCAAAGACAACCTTTTTCTGCTTAAGGCATCTGCCACCACGTTACCCTTGCCAGGGGTATATGCTATCTCGAAATCATAGGATGCTAAGAAATCCATCCACCTTTGCTGTCTCAAGACTATGTGCTCGAAGAGTCTCCAACACTTCCCTAAGATGTAGGGCAGGCTTTTCTCCACTTCTAGAGAAAACCAGGATATTCTCCCATGCAAAAATCGTCACAACTATCCATCTCTCACGCAGACCATCCTAGTTGAACTCGACATCCCCCAAGTGCAAGCCCCAAAGGCCCAAACCAATATCAGACAAACACCTAAGGGATACCTCCTTCGAATTCAGACGACCTACGTGAGATGATACTAGTAAAAACGGCTAAATAATTAAGCCTTGTCCAACTCTGGATATCCTTGCCAGTCTCACTCCAAAACCACCGTTGATCAAATAACTGGCTTTGCTTAAACTATTAAGCACACACGAAAACTTATTTCGTTCTTAGAAAAGTCCAAGATGTCATCCACAAAGACCACTACCGTACTCATCAAATCAACAAAGTATGCGGGGGCGTTCGTCCAACCAAATGGCATCACAAGCCACTCATAGAAACCATCCGGAGTCCTAACGGCAGTCTTCTCTATACTATCCTCAACCACTCCCAACTGATGAAACCCTGTGGCTAAGTCCAACTGCGAAACACTGAGGCGCCAACCAACTGATCAAAGAGATCATCAATCCTCGGCAATGGGTGTTTATTCTTCTTTGTGGGCTTGTTGAGTTCTCTATAGTCTACACAAAGTCTGAGGGACCCATCTGCCTTTGTGGCACAAACTACTGGAGCACCCCAATCCGATATACTTCGTCTTATGAACCCCTTCTCAAGCAACTCCCCTACTTGCTTATGGAGTTCCCTCCTCTCACGAGGAGCCATGTGGCGCACTGGTAAAGATACTGGTTTAGTATTGTCCACCAGATATATTCGGAAGTCTATCTCCCGCTTTGGAGGTAAGCCCTTCACCTCCTCAAACACATCCGAGTATTCCCGGACCACTCTAACAGATCACAAACTATCGACCGAAGCGTCAAGCGATTCAAGATAACTTAGCGTAACAGAATCCATGGGATTTCAAAAGATCTCGAGAGTGTTACCCAAGCGGGTCATAAGCCTAACAACTCTCCTTTCACAGTCAAGAATGGCACCATTACTGGATAACCAGTCCATACCCAAAATCAAACCATAGCTCGTGAAGCCCAAAACAAAAGCATAACATCTAAACTCAACGCTATGTATGGAAATCTTCAAACCCAAATATATCATGGACAAATAAGTGGAGCCCCCCGATTGGGTTTGAAACAACCAAGGGATCATCTAATAAACTGGTGTCTAGGTGCAGTGACTCAACTAATGATGATAAGATAAACGAATGTGATGCGCCAGAGTTGAATAAAGTTCGAACAGGATGATCGAGAGAACCAAATCTCAACCTAGACGGTCCTACCCCCATCAGGTATACCAGCCGTGAGGGAATGCATCTACCCTCCAGAAGATCCTGTACTTTGTCCTTACCTCTTTGGACAATCCTAATAAGGTGTCCTATTTCTCCAAAACAACTAGCCTTATCCTTCACATTCTCCTTTCGTGACCTCCCACCATGACGAGGTTTCGTCTTTTATTTACCTAATAGCTATTTGAACCTTCCTCTCTCGTCCATCTTAAAGGTACCCACAAGCCCTCCACCTCCTTGGACTAACTTCTTAGCCTGGCAAACGTCTTAGTCCCTTGAAGTGGTTCTTCCGTCCTTCACACGGAAGTCCTTATTTATCATAAAAAGACATCTATATGCGGAGGGGAAATTCAAAAAGAGAAAGAGGAAGAGATTCAAAACGGAGAATCGAAGGAAGGATATATGGCTCTTGGGGATTATGCTTTTCTTTCAAAAACTTTTCTCTTAAAAGACATGTTTTTGAAAGTACTTCTTCCAAAAATGTTTTTAGAAAAATAGTTTTCTAACAATTTTATCTGTTCCGGTAACCTTAAGCTCTGATACCACGTGTAACACCCCACACCCGCTACGGTCACTCACTAAGGGAATGCCATAGCATCGGCGGAGTATCTTAACTGAATATAGAACAGAAAAGTTACAACAAGACAGATATAAGTAATACTTGAGAATTTTAAAACATCATTTCATTGCAGCGGAAAGTAAAACATGTTTGGTTACATCACAAAACCATAAACAAGAGTCAAGTACATAATATCCATCTTGATAAAACAAAAGTACATAATCCCACTACATGAACTAATAGCCATAGATAAACTGAGCTTTACCCAATGGTCCAAGCTCCAAAAGACAGATAAAGCGATCTGACCCAAGTCCACTAGCACTAGGCGCACTCTGATGACCTGAGGGTTGAAAAAAAAGATAAAAACAATGGGGTCAGACATATGTCTGAGCGAGTCCTATACCCTTAACAATACAATTATTAAAGTAATTAGGGTATGATATAAACCTGGTACGGTACAACTGGGGATAAATGACTACACTAAGCAGCCAAATAGACATAGGATGAACTAAGATAACGGTAAAGACGCGCCTATCCACCCAAGGATAAATACTATACTGCACCACAACAGATCTACCCACCCAAGGGTAATTCCTACATTGCACCACACCAGATCTACCCACCCAAGGGTAATTCCTACATAAAGGTTGATCCCACTAAGTGTACTTAGTAATTTTAATTGTAGTCTCGTGTACCCCTAGTTGACTACATAGGTGTTGTCTGCCCCTTTCTCCACTAGGTGTACCCACTACTCCCATTCGATCGGCTCCCTAACGTAGATACCCGTGCTGGCCCCACAGTGGGGTGTATCACTCCCCAAAGTGGCAACCCGATACAACCAATGGTGCACGGCTTATACCTACACGGTGCAACAACGTCTTACCTACCAGCCCGGGTCCACACACGCATATGAAACCTGTTGGACTTGCGTTGCCACCGCTATCCCGTTTTGGCCTCTTATAGTCAAGCCTAGTACGCGTGTCCCGTCCTCGACATGGGTCGAGCCCAATAAGATACATATGGGTTACTGGTTGAAATGGGCCCCCAAAAGCTACCCACCTAAGCTTGTCCCTTTTTCTAGTGTATCCCACTTAACCCTTTTTAATAATCATGTCCACTTATATGTTCAAAGTTTGGTTAAGTCATCTAATCATATTTCGATTGCCACTCAAGGCACCCACTAGATATCCACATGCCACCCGAGGCACTTACTTGATTTCCACATGCCACCCAAGGCACTTACTTTATTTCCACATGCCACCCAAGGCACTTACTTAACCCTTTAATCATGTTTAATTACATGTTCCACTTTGGTTAAGTATTCTAATCGTATTTTCTATTGCCACCCAAGGCAACCACTAGATTTTTCCCCATGCCACCCAAGGCACTTACTTGATTTCCACATGCCACCCAAGGCACCTACTTAACCCTTTAATCATGTTTAATTACATGTTCCGCTTTGGTTAAGTATTCTAATCGTATTTTCTATTGCCACCCAAGGCAACCACTATATTTTTCCACATGCCTCCCAAGGCACCCACTTAACCCCTGATGTCCCTCTACATGCTAATATGATTAAGTGTTTCGTAATTGATTAAGAACGTAACCGTTGTAAAGACCTCTCACATTAGACTATCTTTTATGGCAGCTGGATTTGCCGGTCGGGTCCGGGCAGCCTTACGCCATAACCGAGTCTAACCTCGTGTCTTTACACTTGTCACGTATTTAGTTTGTGCCTAAGACCTCTCACATTGGGCCAATCATTTGTAGCCGTTGGATTTGCCGGTCGGTTCCGGGCAGTCTTATGCTACAAAAGGGTCCAACCTCGTGTCTTAGTCGATTAATTACACCTAATTAATCACCCCCATAATTTGTATTAATTATCCCTAATTAATTACAAATTTAACGATGTACATAATTGACTCAATTATGTCCATCCACTTTATGGTATGCATAATCATACCAACTTCACACCATTTCATTAACATGAATATTAACCCCATCGTTCCCCACGAAATTCGCTAACATGACATGCTTAAAAGGGAAGATTCATCACACATACAATGGGTTCAACTTGCATAACATTAGCATCAACATGGGTTTTTAAAGGTGTCAACATGCATATAGCATCAAACCCAACTAGCATAAATAATCAACCCAAACTTGCATGAATCACATATGTCATAAAGAGGTTAACTTGCATAAGCTACTTATGTCATACAAAAGGGGTAAACTTGAATATGTATGTATGACATACAAAGGGGTTAACTTGCATATGTATGCATCTCATACAAAGGTGTAAACTTGCACATGTTACTTGCATATAATCAAACACCAAACTTGCATAACATGTCATATATGAACTTGCATATAATCATACACCAACTTGCATAACATATCATATATGAACTTGCATATAATCAAACACCAAACTTGCATAACATGGTGTCATAATGGATCAATGTTTATCATATAGCGATTTGCATAACTAGCATCATGAACACATAGCCTAAAACTTGCATGACTTGCATAACATCATGATCACCTAGCATATGACTTGCATAACTTGCATAACATCATGATCACATAGCATATGACTTGCATAACTTGCATAACATCATGATCACAGAGCATATGACTTGCATAACTTGCATAACACATAGCATATGACTTGCATAACTTGCATAACACATAGCATATGACTTGCATAACTTGCATAACATCATAAACACATAGCATATAACTTGCATAACTTGCATAACATCATGAATACATAGCATATGATAACATAACTTGCATTGATCCACATTCATAGCCATAACCTCATTATATCCTATCATAATCATTTCAACAATTGGTCATTAAGGGTATAGAAACTCACAACTTGTTGATTAGCACTCCTATGAAGAAGATTAAGTAAGTTGCTAGAGTTGATTAGAAGTTGATTTGAGAAGCTATCTTCCTCTTTAATTTGATGGAGGCTCTTTCAAGTTGCATTTTGAAGGCATAACGACGTTGTGTCCATTTTTATCTGGATTAGGGTAGTCTTAGGGTGTATTTATAGATTTAGGATGTAGTTTAGGCCCTTAGATTAACCCTAGATTAGGTTAGAGCCGTCAGATCTCGTCACAAGCCCTAAAACATAGCCCAAACCCCATCAGGTTGCACCCAGGTCACACAGACCGACATGGGGGTCGACCCCTAGGGAGGGGGTCGACCCACATGTCGACCCTAGGGTCGACTCCCTCTGCCTGGCGGGAATTTTCCCGCCTCTTCTGAAATGTGAAATTTTTGTATTTAAATCTGTTTTGAATTTCTGAAAACTTCTTCGGGCCTTAACTGGGTCATACGGACTCCGATTTTCGAAAACTCGGACTCTATTTCGTGTATTTTTCCGAGACGAACGCAATGGCATAGCCCCTTTCCCCTGAGTCAGATTTTTAAATTTAGTTCTGCCCTGTTTTATATTATAGCAAGTTATTCAACATACGGGGTGTTACATTAGTAGCACCCGACACCCGTCGTCCACATACCATGGATGACTTGTTTGTTTGAATTTTGTGTTGTCAAATTTGATTGTGTGATGTGAAATGAAATAAAATATTTTATAGTAGAAAATATTTTATAGTTAAAAATATAATTATTTTTAACGTGTATATAAAATAAATAGTAATAAATAAATCAGAGATTTGTTTATATACACCGATTTGACTGATATTGATTGGGACGATAAATTTTACACATCGCCCAACTGCACAAATAAAATCTGTGTTTGATTGTTTGAAACCCCACACGGGTATTGGGATGAGATTTGACGTACACTAATCCTGATTGTTTAGTTGTATGTCAATCGATGGATTGACAGACTGTGTAAGCGTTAATTATTTATATTTAATGCTTATGCAGTTGTGTGGTGCACTCTGGATGATGGTTGATTATTTATCATTGTTATTATATACATGTGTTGTAGAAAAATCCATATAATTAACATTATATGGTAATTGATTGGGCCTCATTCCAGTTTTGAAAAAAAGAAATATTTGAAATAGAATATTTGAATAGAAACATTTAAAAAAGAAATATTTGAAATAGAATATTTGAAAATAGAAATATATGAAGCCGTGTTGATTAGATTTGCGCCATTTTGACATGAACGTTATTTATATCGATTTTATTCATTTTTCAATGAATATTGAAAGTGATTTCACAATCGATGTTAGCCTGCTTTGTGACCAGATTATCCAAAGCCCAAGACTCTATAAGGAAGGCCACTCATGGGTTGAGTATGAACTGGGAGAGATCGGCATCTGCTTGGACGAAGTAACAAAGGATGGAAAACTCGTATTTCTGCGCACATAAGCCTTGGGTTGGATTCCACCATTTTGAATCAAACTAAAGCGAATATTTCTGACCGACCAAATCGGGTCGGGTAAACCGGATCGGGTCATCCGGATCGGGCCATCTGGATCGGGCCATTCGGATCAGGCCATCCGGATCAGGTCACTCACCCTAACCGAATTCTGGGCAGTTAAAGACCATTTCACCATTTTCTCCACTACTTTCGATATTTACTCTGAAGCTGCCACGTGGCCACTCAACCCTAACCGAATTTCTACCTATAAATACACATATAACGCATCATTTTGGGGGGTTTTTTTGCACTTCATTTATTCATGGCAGCATGGCCGAATTCCTCCATAAATAACCACCTTATTCTCCAATGAAAATAATGAATTCGGAGAGAATGATTCATTGTATTTGAGTGTTTAAGTATAAATATTCGATGTAATTGTAATTCCGGAATGAAATGAGGAACTATAAAGTGGATGTAGGCTCTTTAACGCCGAACCACTATAAATCTTGTGTGTTGATTGATTTCTCTTGCTTTTCCATACATGATTTCTTATTATTCTCTGCAAAACATGATCATTTGGGTGTTAGTGCCATTTTTTGATCTAACATTTTGGTGCTTTCATTGAGAACGGACTGGTTCTCAAACATTGATCTCCTCATCTACTAATGGATGTCATAGTTCATTGAGGGGAGATTCTTATTCAATTCTGAAAGAGTCGCTTGCTGCTTAGATAGGCCGAAGGAGTTGGAGATGTGATGAACCAACAACATTTTGATTGGAAGTCAAAGTCGGATATACCGAAGTAGATTTTAAAAAAGTTGCACAGTCCCTGCGGATCGGATCGAGCAAAAGGTGGGATCGGATGGAAATTGGTGTGGACGCAGTAGATAAATAGACCACCGGCTCGGATCGATGTAACCGGCTCGGATCGAAGTAACTGGGATCAAAGTAACAGGTTCGGATAAGGCAAATGAGTATACCACCAACCCAAGGGTGACAACACGATCCGAACTGGAAGAGTGAACCCGAGCTGAACCATAGGAGGGGTGCCCGAACCGATCATCTAACAATGCTCCGATCCGGATCGGAGGAACTAGTCCGATCCGACCCAATGTGAAGACATCTCTGAACCGCCACTTGAAGGCATGATCCGATCCGACCCGAAACAGTTGTTTTTGGGAAAAAATGATAAAAGGCTCCACCTTCCAAAAACGAAAAAATCATGTGGTGCCCACATTTTCGACCTAACTGGTTAGGTCGATCTCCGCCGGGACTATGGGGCCCCGGACCCCAACCAGCGCTGCGCCTGGACCCGCTGACGGCCTCGCCTTAGGCTCGGAGCACGGCTCGCCTTCGGCTCGACGTATATGTTGGCCAATAGTAGTCAGCCAAGCTTGTCAATGAAGATTAGACGAATAGTCAAAGAATATGACAACTAAATGGCAACGACTGGGATTCCTCCAGAAGCCATGACCTCTATTTGTCGATGTTATTCAATGTGAGGAGATCAGATTTAGCTTTCTATCAATGACAATATATGAGATAATGATTGTCTAATAGTAGCCTCCTCTTTTGGAACTCCGATAGTGTACAGATTTCAGCAATGCAACTGATGTTGTTCCCTAATGAGTAGTGACCACCTCATTTATGTGACTTAAACCTATCCAATCGGCGGAGCACCGAATGACGGTTATATAGAATAGTCCGAGCACTGCTTCAAAGATGATTCATACGATCTTAGTGACCATGATTGTCAATAATGGGATACCAGAAAGCAGCTAAGGATCCTAATATCCCAAAGCTACACTTTAGTTGTAAGATGTGATGAATGACATATGTCCTGCAGTTCACCTCCCGAAAAACTCGGCTAACCTTTGCAATGGCTATTTGCTATCAACCGCATTGACAAAGACTGATTTTCATCGAATAAGGGGTCAACATACTTTGGTGCCCAGAGTTAGGTACTAGTTGAACTACCACACGCTATGAATGGACATACGGATCCTTTCCCGGATTATAACAAATTGACTGCTCACCAGCCACCATACGATCTTGGTCAAGTAATCAGAGCTCGAGATTAAAGCAAATATGAATCAACCATCAGCTCTCTACTTCTTATTTCCATTGTGACATAACGCATGAATATTACTAAAGTATTGCAAATTATGATGTCGTATTCAAGCTTATCAGATCAAGGTCTAGACCGACCAGCTCCATTAGCATTCAGAACTTAAATTGTAGCCTAATGTCTATTGCTCAAAATTCCCTACCGAAACCGGAGTGGGAACGAGATGGAATATGCTACACATCAGAGACAGAACCCAAATACACTTCCTTTCCTGATGAGATGGAGTGTAAAGGAGGCATTGGCTTAGCAAGCAAAGGAAACATCACACAAAGAGTTGCCCGATGATCTTCCCGAAGACGTGGATCTTAGATAAGATGAAGATTCAGGATATAGGAGGGCGACATATAATGAAGCAACTGCCCAAAGATCGAAAAGCTTTCTTACAGTTTGATGATTGCTTCGAGGAAACTCCACCACTATTTCCAAGTTCGTCTAATTGTGATACACACTGATTGGCCAATACAACAGGTCCTACAACGACCCAAGACATCTGGATGATTGCTCAAACGAAACATCAAATCAAGCCAGTTTGACCATAATTCCCTCCTATAGAAGTCCATATGAGGGAAAGTATTAACCGACTTCATCATTAAGTTTACCATTCCTGAAGAGGGCGTAATAGATGAAGAAGATGGCCCCTCAAAATGAAAGATGAAAACCAAGCACATGGATGTTGTATATAGATGGTGCAAAGAATAATTGACAGTCCATCATTGGAGTTGTATTGATTCGAAGGACGTCCCAAATGAAGGGACTACGACTCGCAGCTTACATAGAATAGGTAGAAGAGAAGTTAGATGGATGGGAATATTACAACATGTCTCGAATTCTTCACACATAAAATTAGAAAGCAAATTACCTGGCCAAGTTAGAAAGTTCCGACAATACAGAAGAGATGAAGATAATCCCAATCAAGACATTACAAACTCCGACCATTGATCTGATGGAAGTTGATCCAGTGTTGGAGACCGAACCCGAAAGAGATTCATAGAAAACTCCATAAAGAATGGACTGCATCCAACAAGGCGAAATTGCTTACTTCCCTTGGAAGGTTGTCCTAAGATTGACGGCAACGAGTCCTATTGCTAAATAAACCAACCTGAGTGATTAGACAAAAGCACTCATCAACTTCCCACTAGATGGGAGATGTACACGAATGAAGCTTCTGGCGAAAGACATCTTGGAGTTAGAAAATAAAGATTCACAATTCCACCCCATTGATTGATTATCTGCCAAGTAACTCATGCTCCAAATGTCGGGGGCAATAGGAGACTCAAGCGTGGATTGCTTACAATTACATCATCTAATTCAATGCTGATACATCATAAGCATGCATGACCAATTGCCTTAGTCCTGCCTGAAACACCCCACCTCCATTAGGGTCACTCTCAAAGGGAATGCCCTAATTTTGGTGGAGGTTTATAAGTACAAGTCACAGATATACAAGACAGATATAAGAACACATATTTGTAAACAGCGGAAGAACAACAAACTTTTATTTCATAAAGTCAAATACGTGTTACAACAACATCCTTTCCAAAAACATAGCATAACATTTTCATAATCTGTCTTGAGTACATTATTTAAAGAAGCATAAATAAAACATAGATAAACTGCCAAAAGTCCCCATAGTGGATTGTCCAAAGCCATAGTTCAAAACAGGAAAGTCCAAGCAATACATTCACTTCTTCAAGCTGGATGTCAAGGCTGATCAAGCTGCTGTGTTCCCTCCCTGAGGACCTGGGGGGGGGGGGAGGGGGAAACGGAAGAAAGAAGACGAAAGAAAAATAGAGTCAGACATAAAGCCTGAGTAAGTCTAGTACTACTTTGTCTATGAATAAGGAACTGGGTATGATAAGTAAAACAGGAAGTGGGCAAACACTATGAACTTGGATAAGTTATCTAGGGTCGAATATACTATCGTACCCCATGTTAATCTCTGAACCCATATAAACTAGTTTCCAGTTTGCACCCCATAATCAGGGTGATGTGATCCATTCACTGATGATCGGCTCCTACTCGCATAGTTACATGTGTCTTACGGCCCCCGATGTCTGTAGTTACCTATGCTGGTCCCACCATGGGGTGTATCAAGTCCCATAGTGGCAACCCGACACAACCTTAGAGTGCACAGGTATGGTACTGGTGTCCAGTGCCTTATTTTTCTGCGCCGGAGTGTGTGCACGCCCGCACTCCGTTAGAACCTACACTGCTACACCACCGCCGTCGTTTTGACCTCTTACAATCAGCCCAGTAATCGTGCCCCACCCTGCCTAGTTTCAGGGTATCCTGATACACCTTTTAGGGTTACTGCTGAAAAGGGTCCCCCGTTACTAGGTTTTCTATCTCTAGCCAACATGCTAAGTTGGTTAAGTGTTTCCTAACCTAACCCCACCAGTCCGTTTAGTTTAGCATGTTCCATTTTGATTAAGTCTTTAGTTCACTTAATCGTAGCAATCCTGACTCAGCCTTAATTGTCTTATTAAGGCCCTGACCTCTCACATTAGACAGGTATTGTTGTGGCTGCCTGTTGCCGGTTGGTTCCGGGCAGTCTTACGCCACAACTCAGTCTAACCTCGGGTCCTTATTGGGCTCCATGTTTAACCTCCCACATTGGATAGGTACTGTTGTGACTACTGGACAGCCGGGCGGTTCCGGGCAGGTTTACATCACAACTCAATCCAACCTCGGGTTAAACACATCGTATGTTCTATATTTTGTCATTCTTCTTTATTTCTTATATGTAAATATTTGCGGCCCATTATTAAGTTAATGGTGTAAAGGTTACACCAATCACGGGCCCAACCCATACTTGAATTTGGGCCCTTCTACTTTATATTTTCATTCATTAATTAATTTTAACCCAACGTTATTTTCCCCCGTTTTACACGTCCGTTCATATATATTGGGCTTAGCCTTTTAAAGCCCAATTTTAGCCATGCGAAAAGGGGAGGCTTATGGCGTATATACAAAGAGGGGAAGGTGAGCGCATGAACTTGCATATGACGTTGGAAATACATAATAGCAATTGGTGTACTTGCAAAGTGGTAACATAGGTGACATGAATCAAAGCATGTGAACTTGCATAGGTTTAACTACAACATGAACCTATATTCTTATTTAGGCATAATGTCAAACATGAGCATGTCATAAATATTCCTAGCATAAGCATAGCATAATGTCAAACATAAGCATGGCATAAATACTTCTAGCATAAACATGGCATAAACATAAACAAGTCATGTTCATAAGGTTTCTACATGTTTACAAAAGGGATACTTTGTTACTAACCCAAAAGCATAGTTCAACTTAATCATGATTTAAGTCTAATCACATAACATACTTATGCATAAATATTCCTAAACATGGTGTTTGCTTTAAACTTGTAAAAAGGGATTTTTGAGTCTATCCTAGCCATATTCATAAGTTTGCAGAAGCATGACTTAATACATGGATTATGGTGTCAAAATTCCAACATAGTTTCATATGAACTATAACAACCACTTGTTTCAATTACTTGCAAAACGATTTATGCACAAAGTATACATCGTGACGACATAATAACAAAGCCCCAAACTTGCATAAATTTCACTCAACTACATACATGTAGCTTCAACATAGATTACATAATTTGCGCAATATTCCAAACGTATATTTGCATAGAACTACCGCATGTAGTTCTTTATAATGAATAACATAATTTTGCACAAACATGAATTACTTCCATTGCCACAATTCAAGCATACACATCAACACAGTTGTTTATTTATACCAAAGTAATACTCTACTTACAATGGTTGCGGCGAATTCTCTAATTAAGAGACATGATTCCTTTGTTGAATTGATTAGCTTTAGGTTGCTTTGAATTGCTTTAGGCTTTAGAACTTTCTCCCTAACCCTCTCTCTAGTTGGCGGCTACCTCTAGTCGTTCCTCAGCAACATGGCGGCTATCTTCTTAATTTTGAATGAATAGATTAGGGTTTAGTTTAGGGTTGTTTATATAGAGGTTAGGAATTGATTAGGACCATTGATGTTGCTAGGATAGATCATAGCCATTCATTAGATAGAGAGACCAATAAAAACCCGCCACCTAGCCCTAATGACAAAGCAGACCACAGAAATTCGACCAAACACAGACCTGGCCAGCCAGGTTGACTGGGCTCGACCAGGTCGACACCCCTGTCGACAGGGCTGTCGATATGGGTAGCCCAGGTCGACAGCCCAGTCGACCTGGGTGGCTAGGCGGGTGTTTTATCCGCCTGGCCCACTGGGCCCCATTTCAAATTATTATTTTATTCTGTTTGAATTTAAATTTAATTCAAAACTTCCGAAGGCCATATCTTCTTCATACGGACTCCGTTTTTGAAAACTCGGACTCTATTTCGCGTATTTTTCCGAGACGAACGCAATGGCGTATCCCGTTTCCCTTAGTTCTTTGATTTGAATTTGATTATACTTTAATTCATGAATTTCACAGTTATAGAATTTTCGGGGTGTTACATTCTCCCCCACTTAAAAGGATTTCGTCCCCGAAATCTTCAAGTTAGGAGGAATGTAAATCCTAACATCCAATCATCCATCTACTCATCCATCAAACACGAGCATCCATTGTCCCTAAAAGACTTCTAATGCTTCATGATCATATGCAAAGTGTGTGTGTATACATGAACTTATCTAATGCAAAATCAGGCGGTCTACTGATTCAGTTGACCTCCTTAATGCGAATCATGTAAGTGCCATGAATCCATTATGTATGCAAATTTTCCTATTCTTGATTCTACATGAGTGCACAATCATTCAATACAAATGCAACATCCACATGTCAACATATTAATGTTCAACCATAGACGAAAGCAAACATGTATGCATATGCAATATGAAGTGACTGAGCCGATCTAAAACCTAGATTGTGTGTGTATATGCAATCACGAGCAACCACTAGCAATCACTTGCAACCACTTGCAACCATCATACATAACATGTTTCAATTACATGTTTTCATCCAAAAGGTTTCTACCCTAAATGATAAGGTCGAGGAAATATACCCTAAAAAGATAGATAAAAGTGCAACTTAAGGAAAAAGAAAGATCAAGGATGTACCCTCGAACAGAAAAGGGTAGGCAGTACGGATTCTAGCTTCAGTTTCCCAAGTCGCGTCTCCCTCGGCGTCGCTCCACTGAACTTTGACGAGTTTGACTTCGCGGTTGCGTAGCTTCTTCACGTCCGTTCCTAAGATGCGGGTTGGAACTCTTCTTATGGTTGCTTCGCGTTCCACTTCAGCCTCTTCGAGGATATTTGGCTCTACCACTTCAGCAGACTCATGTAGACACTTTCGGAGATGTGAAACGTGAAAAACGTTGTGGACTCCAGCCAACTTCTCGGGTAGCTCTAATCTATAGGCCATTTTCCCAATCTTCTCGATGATAGGGAATGGCCCTACGAACCTTGGTGCTAGCTTTCCTGTGGTTCCGAAATGAACAACGTTTCTTAGCGGTGATACCTTGAGAAAAACTCTGCCTCCAACTTCAAATTCAAGGTCGGTTCTCCTCTTGTCGGCATAGGACTTTTGTCTGTCTTGGGCCGTCTTCATCCTTCTTCGTATTAAGTCTACTTTCTCTGAAGTCTCTCGGATCATGTCTGGTCCTAGTATGAGCTTATCAGTAGACTCCCACCAACAAGTGGGCGATCGGCACGGTCTTCCATATAGAGCTTCGAAGGGCGCCATTCCTATGGTTGCTTCATAGCTGTTGTTGTAGGCAAATTCCACCAAAGGAAGGTGGTCTTCCCATGTCCCTCCGAAGTCGAGGATGCATAGCCTTAAAAGGTCTTCCAAAACTCTGTTCACTCTCTCCGTTTGGCCGTCGGTTTGGGGATGATAGGCCGTGCTCAAGCATAGCTGCGTTCCTACTGCTTCTTGCAGACTCCGCCAAAACTCGCTGGTGAAGATGGGGTCTCGGTCACTAACGATGCTAGAAGGTATTCCATGGAGTCGAACGATCTCCTTGAGGTAAAGCGATGCCAGGGATGAGGCAGTTCTTTTACTTTTGACAGGTAAAAAGTGGGCGCTTTTAGTAAACCTATCCACTATTACCCAAATGCTAGTGTTGCCTCTCCTAGACCTAGGCAGTCCATCGATGAAGTCCATTGAGATGCTATCCCATTTCCACTGTGGGACCTCCAGAGGATGCAGCAGTCCGCCAGGCTTTTTCTGTTCCGCCTTAACCTGTTGGCACACCATGCACTTAGAAACGAATTCTGCCACGTCCTTTTTCATGCCGTTCCAAAAGAAAGTCCTTTTTATGTCTCTGTACATTTTATCTCCGCCTGGGTGTATCGTCATCTTGGAGTGATGAGCTTCTTCGAGAACCTTCTTTATTAAATCATTTATCTGTGGGACGCATAGTCTTCCGTCTCGCCTTAGCAAACCTTTATCGTCAATGGAGTATCTGTTGATGTGACTTGAAGTCTCACCCCTAATTAGCCTATCAATTATTTCTACAAGTTGAGGGTCTTCACGTTGTGCTGTCCCTACTGAATCCACTAAAGTTGGGCGCACTTCGAGAGATGCTAGCAAGCCTTGTACGAAATCGGAGGAAGGCCTAAAGTCGATGCTGGCTATAAACTCTAGGCTTTGTCTTTCAACAAACAACGGGCTTAGGGTCAATTTCTTTCGGCTCAACGCGTCTGCAACTACGTTGCCTTTGCCCGGAGTGTAGGAGATTTCGAAATCGTACGAGGCAAGAAACTCCATCCACCTTTGTTGCCTCAAGTTAAGATCCTTCTGCGAGAAAAGATATTTCAACGATTTATGGTCAGTGTAAAGTTCGAACTTCTCACCTAGGAGATAGTGTCGCCAAGACTTGAGTGCAAAGACGATGGCTGCTAACTCAAGATCGTGGGTTGGGTAGTTCTTTTCGTGCACCTTCAACTGCCTTCCGCCATAAGCTACTACCCTTCCTTCTTGCATTAAGACGGCGCCTAGCCCTGTCCCACATGCATCCGTATAAATAGTGAACATCTTGCTCCCATCTGGCAGCGTCAAAACTGGGGCTGTTGTGAGAGCCCTTTTCAGTCGTTGGAAAGCAAACTCGCAATCCAAGTCCCAATTAAACACTAGATTCTTCTTGGTTAATTTCGTGAGCGGAGCTGAGATTTTCGCAAAATCCCTTATAAACTTTCGATAGAAACCTGCTAGTCCTAGGAAGCTTCGGACCTCAGTTGCATTCCTTGGTGTCTTCCAATCTTGTATCGCCACTACCTTAGCAGGGTCCACTGCTAACCCTTGTTTGGATACTATGTGCCCAAGGAACCTCACCTCTTCTCTCCAAAAGTGGCATTTGGAGAACTTGGCTTTTAGTTGATGGACTCGCAAAGTTTCCATGATTGCCCTTAAGTGCTGAGCATGTTCCTCTTCACTCTTTGAGAAGATAAGGATATCATCTACGAAGACCACTACGAATTTGTTGAGGAAATCTCTAAATACCCTACTCATCAGGTCCACGAAGTAAGCAGGTGCATTTGTCAAGCCGAAAGGCATGACAAGCCATTCAAAGAAGCCGTCTGGGGTTCTGAAAGCCGTTTTATCGATGCTATCTTCAGCCACCCTTAGCTGATGAAAACCGGTTGCCAAATCGAGTTAGGAGAAAACAGACGCTCCTACAAGCTGGTCAAATAAATCGTCAATTCTAGGGAGAGGGTGCCTATTCTTTTTCGTTAGCTTGTTGAGCTCCCTATAGTCAACACATAGACGGAGTGAACCATCCACCTTTGTAGCGAACACCACTGGAGCGCCCCATTCTGAAATTCTCCTCCTAATGAACCCCTTTTCTAGAAGCTCTTTAATCTGTTTACTGAGCTCTTTCCTTTCTCGTGGAGCCATATGTCTAACGGGCAACGCAACGGGCTTTGCATTATCTACAAGATATATGCGGAAGTCTATCTCCCGCTTCGGAGGCAAGCCCTTCACCTCTTCGAAGACATCCGGATATTCCCGGACCACTCTAACTGATTTCAAATTTTCAACAGAGGCATCTAGCGATTCAAGATAACTAAGCATAACCGCATACGAGGGATTACAAGAAATTTCCAAAGTATTACCGAGCTGGGTTAGGAGCCTAACAACCCTTTTCTCACAATCAAGGATGGCCCCATTACTGGATAGCCAATCCATACCCAAAATCAAACCATAACCCGAAAAGCCCAAAACAAAGGCACTACATTGAAATTCAACACTTAGGATAGAAATTTTCAATCCCACACAGATCATAGACAAATGAGCTGGGCCCCCAATTGGGTTTGAAACAATTAAGGGGTCCTCTACCATACTAGTTTTTAGGTGCAGAGATTCTACTAAAGCAGACGAGATAAAGGAGTGTGATGCGCCGGAATCAAATAAAGTACGAACGGGGTGATCATAAAGATAAACTACACTTTCTACAGAAGTGTTTGTACCTCGCTGTTGCAATGGTGGCGCTTCTAGCACATGGACCTGTGCCCCTGGGGTGGATCCAGCCCCCTGCCCCTGCCCTCGTTTCCTTGGGCAGTCCTTAGCCCTGTGGCCTGTCTGACCGCATGAAAAGCACCCACCATTCTCCTTGGCCTTCTTTTTCCGGCAGTCCTTTACTAAGTGCCCCACTTTGCCACATAAATTGCACTTCCTCTTCTCTTTGTTGCCTTTCCCGCCCTTCTTAAAGTCTGTCTTCTTGGGCTGCAAACCCTCTTTCTTCTTGCCCTTATCCTCTTCATTCAGCAATGCCATTTGCACCAATCTTTCATACGTGGCTCCCATGGGTATATGGGTCATGGCCAAACTGTGTAATGGCTCATTTAACCCTTTGACGAAACGGAGAGCCTTCTTGTGCGGGGTGTTGACTAGGTCAAGCCCAAACCTAGCCAGCTCATCAAACTGATTCACATACTCTCTAACAGTCTTGTCTCCTTGCTTAAGAAATAAGAATTTCTCCAACTGCAAACTTCTTTCCGCATCTGAGAGAAATTTGGTCTCAAACCTTGCCCTAAAGTCCTCCCATGTCTCTACTGGCCTTTCAGCATTAGTGACTTCCCACCAGTAGGAAGCCTCGCCCTTCAATAGCCACACCGCCAATTGTACTTTTTGTCTCTCCTCTACCTCAAAGATGATGAATAGATCCTCAGTTTCCTTCAGCCAATTTCTAGCTGCTACGAAGGACTCAGTTCCATGGAAATCCCTTCCTCCCATAGCTTTAAAATCCTTACATATCTTAGCAAACGCGTTTCCTCGTGGAGGAGGTGGAGGAAGAGGTGCTGCTGCAGCTGGATGATTTCCTTCTGCTGGAGGAGGAGGAACGGTAGGACCTGGCTGAGTGGCCCTTGCTTCTAAGAACCGTCTAAACCAACCAGGTATTGGCACCCCTTCAGGCAAGTTAAGTTCTTGGGACATGCTGAAACAAAAAGGATAGATTCAAAACGAAGGATAAGAGATAGTTCCTATGGCTTTGGGGAGTGGACTTTTGCCTTTTAAAAATAAAATAATATATATATCTTTTAAAAATGCTTCTTTAAATTTCCTTGTTGAAAATAAATTTTCAAAACTTTTTATCTTATCTGGTAAACCTATGCTCTGATAGCAAGTGAAACACCCCACCTCCATTAGGGTCACTCTCAAAGGGAATGCCCTAATTTTGGTGGAGGTTTATAAGTACAAGTCACAGATATACAAGACAGATATAAGAACACATATTTGTAAACAGCGGAAGAACAACAAACTTTTATTTCATAAAGTCAAATACGTGTTACAACAACATCCTTTCCAAAAACATAGCATAACATTTTCATAATCTGTCTTGAGTACATTATTTAAAGAAGCATAAATAAAACATAGATAAACTGCCAAAAGTCCACATAGTGGATTGTCCAAAGCCATAGTTCAAAACAGGAAAGTCCAAGCAATACATTCTCTTCTTCAAGCTGGATGTCAAGGCTGATCAAGCTGCTGTGTTCCCTCCCTGAGGACCTGGGGGGGGGGGGAGGGGGAAACGGAAGAAAGAAGACGAAAGAAAAATAGAGTCAGACATAAAGCCTGAGTAAGTCTAGTACTACTTTGTCTATGAATAAGGAACTGGGTATGATAAGTAAAACAGGAAGTGGGCAAACACTATGAACTTGGATAAGTTATCTAGGGTCGAATATACTATCGTACCCCATGTTAATCTCTGAACCCATATAAACTAGTTTCATGTTTGCACCCCATAATCAGGGTGATGTGATCCATTCACTGATGATCGGCTCCTACTCGCATAGTTACATGTGTCTTACGGCCCCCGATGTCTGTAGTTACCTATGCTGGTCCCACCATGGGGTGTATCAAGTCCCATAGTGGCAACCCGACACAACCTTAGAGTGCACAGGTATGCTACTGGTGTCCAGTGCCTTATTTTTCTGCGCCGGAGTGTGTGCACGCCCGCACTCCGTTAGAACCTACACTGCTACACCACCGCCGTCGTTTTGACCTCTTACAATCAGCCCAGTAATCGTGCCCCACCCTGCCTAGTTTCAGGGTATCCTGATACACCTTTTAGGGTTACTGCTGAAAAGGGTCCCCCGTTACTAGGTTTTCTATCTCTAGCCAACATGCTAAGTTGGTTAAGTGTTTCCTAACCTAACCCCACCAGTCCGTTTAGTTTAGCATGTTCCATTTTGATTAAGTCTTTAGTTCACTTAATCCTAGCAATCCTGACTCAGCCTTAATTGTCTTATTAAGGCCCTGACCTCTCACATTAGACAGGTATTGTTGTGGCTGCCTGTTGCCGGTTGGTTCCGGGCAGTCTTACGCCACAACTCAGTCTAACCTCGGGTCCTTATTGGGCTCCATGTTTAACCTCCCACATTGGATAGGTATTGTTGTGACTACTGGACAGCCGGGCGGTTCCGGGCAGGTTTACATCACAACTCAATCCAACCTCGGGTTAAACACATCGTATGTTCTATATTTTGTCATTCTTCTTTATTTCTTATATATAAATATTTGCGGCCCATTATTAAGTTAATGGTGTAAAGGTTACACCAATCACGGGCCCAACCCATACTTGAATTTGGGCCCTTCTACTTTATATTTTCATTCATTAATTAATTTTAACCCAACGTTATTTTCCCCCGTTTTACACATCCGTTCATATATATTGGGCTTAGCCTTTTAAAGCCCAATTTTAGCCATGCGAAAAGGGGAGGCTTATGGCGTATATACAAAGAGGGGAAGGTGAGCGCATGAACTTGCATATGACGTTGGAAATACATAATAGCAATTGGTGTACTTGCATAGTGGTAACATAGGTGACATGAATCAAAGCATGTGAACTTGCATAGGTTTAACTACAACATGAACCTATATTCTTATTTAGGCATAATGTCAAACATGAGCATGTCATAAATATTCCTAGCATAAGCATAGCATAATGTCAAACATAAGCATGGCATAAATACTTCTAGCATAAACATGGCATAAACATAAACAAGTCATGTTCATAAGGTTTCTACATGTTTACAAAAGGGATACTTTGTTACTAACCCAAAAGCATAGTTTAACTTAATCATGATTTAAGTCTAATCACATAACATACTTATGCATAAATATTCCTAAACATGGTGTTTGCTTTAAACTTGTAAAAAGGGATTTTTGAGTCTATCCTAGCCATATTCATAAGTTTGCAAAAGCATGACTTAATACATGGATTATGGTGTCAAAATTCCAACATAGTTTCATATGAACTATAACAACCACTTGTTTCAATTTCTTGCAAAACGATTTATGCACAAAGTATACATCATGACGACATAATAACAAAGCCCCAAACTTGCATAAATTTCACTCAACTACATACATGTAGCTTCAACATAGATTACATAATTTGCGCAATATTCCAAACGTATATTTGCATAGAACTACCGCATGTAGTTCTTTATAATGAATAACATAATTTTGCACAAACATGAATTACTTCCATTGCCACAATTCAAGCATACACATCAACACAGTTGTTTATTTATACCAAAGTAATACTCTACTTACAATGGTTGCGGCGAATTCTCTAATTAAGAGACACGATTCCTTTGTTGAATTGATTAGCTTTAGGTTGCTTTGAATTGCTTTAGGCTTTAGAACTTTCTCCCTAACCCTCTCTCTAGTTGGCGGCTACCTCTAGTCGTTCCTCAGCAACATGGCGGCTATCTTCTTAATTTTGAATGAATAGATTAGGGTTTAGTTTGGGGTTGTTTA
Organism: Allium sativum; assembly: GCA_030737875.1. Taxonomy (NCBI): domain Eukaryota; kingdom Viridiplantae; phylum Streptophyta; class Magnoliopsida; order Asparagales; family Amaryllidaceae; genus Allium; species Allium sativum. The sequence continues at coordinate 1,024,779,006 of CM060924.1, forward strand.
TATAGAAGTTAGGAATTGATTAGGACCATTGATGTTGCTAGGATACATCATAGCCATTCATTAGATAGAGAGACCAATAAAAACCCGCCACCTAGCCCTAATGACAAAGCAGACCACAGAAATTCGACCAAACACAGACCTGGCCAGCCAGGTTGACTGGGCTCGACCAGGTCGACACCCCTGTCGACAGGGCTGTCGACAGCCCTGTCGACATGGGTAGCCCAGGTCGACAGCCCAGTCGACCTGGGTGGCTAGGTGGGTGTTTTATCCGCCTGGCCCACTGGGCCCCATTTCAAATTATTATTTTATTCTGTTTGAATTTAAATTTAATTCAAAACTTCCGAAGGCCATATCTTCTTCATACGGACTCCGTTTTTTGAAAACTCGGACTCTATTTCGCGTATTTTTCCGAGACGAACGCAATGGCGTATCTCGTTTCCCTTAGTTCTTTGATTTGAATTTGATTATACTTTAATTCATGAATTTCACAGTTATAGAATTTTCGGGGTGTTACACTGCCGGAAGAGTGGCGAGTTGAGAGTTTGGAACACTTAAACTTGGATGCTAATTGATTGTTTGTGTATAAGCTTTTATCTTCGACATGGGATCGAAAGCATATCTACAGACGGATGAGGCATATTTATCCTTATGGCTCCCGAACCAACTTTCTGACATAGCAGGGGCAAAAATCCTTTAAGCATGGACCCATTTTCAGCCATGTCCTACCTCATAGCATGGAGAGTGCAAAGTTCCTCTAACCATAGTTTTATTGTTCTCATGCCAACCACCGTCCTAGAACCAATATGATGATGTGCTACTATTAGCAGTACAGACATGACTCCCTGACACTCAATCCTTGCCTTTGGCATAAGGGCAAGAAGGCGATTCAAAGGAGATGAAACCTCATCATTCGCTTACAGTGTTTACCTAGCTGCCTTTGTCGCTCCAAGACCCCAATCAAGCCATCCCCTGGCAGAGATTAGGTACCTCGGTTTTGACATCGATCAAACTTCTAGCACCCGCATATGGAGTTATGGAATAAACCCATAATGGGCTCGACTGAACTTCTCATATACAAAGCCACGCTCTCCGCCTAAAAGAGGTTGTATAGCTCAAGGTGGATCTGAGATGACCATTCACTCCTAGGCTCATACGTGGCAGAGCTAAAGATAATTATGCATTGACTTTTGCATTTCAAAGTTGGAATCCAATTTCAGATGGATGCAGTTCGACCGTCTACATGGCTCGATCCTATATTTGACGCCACCAAATTACGTGAATCCAAATAAAGGAGGCAGCACTACCCCTTGATATGCTTACTTTTCAATCATGCAATCTACTCTTACATGCTTCCCAAGTTATTGACATAACTAAGTCATGCAATATAAATGATGCAGGTACCCAAAGTTCAGTGCCAATCACTCCTCACGTGGATTCATCGAATGAACGCAGAGTCTTGGCAAACATTTTCTAACTGTTTTCCTAACTAACTCTAATCCTCAGAGCTTGGATAGATGTATGAACCAAGGACGGGTGCGAGGGACACCCCAGGATTAAAGACCAATCGATCCATGACACTAACTCTTATGACTTGAGAGAGCGTCTAAAGGACGATACTGCAATGTCCGATCAAGTTCCATCCCACGAGTCGACGGGACAAGAGAGACTTGATTATTCCAAATGGCCACCTTTACCCAGGAATCAGGGATTATGAGGTAGCCCCCCGGCGAGTGTGGTCTGACCGCTTTTCCGAAAAAACTCCATCCACTAGAGTGAAGCATGGAGTAAGGACTGAAACCGAGTTTGAGAATGACACTTGACACGGTGGACTCCCACTCTTGGAAATAGAGTGTAGAAGGAGCGCCGGGGTGAATGATGCGACTGTTCACCTAATTAACTCTAACTCTCATGATTCGAGAGAGAGTATAAAGGACGTGAAGACGACGTCCTCAAGGCGTGATGGTGCACCACGATTAGAGACCGCCTTGATTACACTCTAACATGGGCATACGTCAGGAGAATATAAAGTGCTAAGATTAAGTACCGAAGACAACGGGCTCCTACCCCACTGAAGGATTGAGGATAAGATTGAAAGCTGAGCCGATGTCCTCTGTGGAAGGATTGGGGGCAACACAATGTCGAACAAGCCGTGACTAGGCACTTTATCCATGATTGATTGGGGGCACACACACATCACCCCTTTTAGATAAATTCTATATGATTTGCTAGATATTATTTGATTGCATGGATTCTGAATTAGAACCCTTACTTGATTGTGATGTGCTTTATTACCTATTACTTATAGATTCGCTTTGTTTACAAAATGCAAGCTTGTACCAAATAACGAGACAAGAACGCGAGGGCTGCACTCGCGACAATCACAACAGACTACTGAAAACAAACAAAGGGAAACGCCCAGAAAGCTAACACTGATGCCTAATACTAAACTTCCCTTGCGAATCAAGACGACGACCGAAAGGAGGACTTGGGAGTGAATTGTTTAATGACGTATCACACGACTTAAGGCAACAACCGAAAGGAGGCCCTAAGAGTGATGTATCAAATCAACATACATGCCTACGTGTGACTGACCATAGCACAAGTGCAACGACGAGTGCCACCTCGCAAATAAACTGAATGAAAAACGCGTTGACTCGAGCACTTGGATAACCCAATCACTTGATCTTTGAAAGCCACTAGAGGACCATGGAATGGATGCAGACTGAACGTCCATTTGCTAATCCTAACCAACTTCCCGATTGAAAGACCCTGGATAAATGGGACACGCCATTACTTTGACATCTGGCTTGCAAGGAAGCGATCTACTTGATACTCCGACTCAAAGGATAAGAAGAAGGAAGATATAAATTTCTTTCGTGCTGAGGATATTGGCGTAGAAGGCGCTAGGAACAAAGGAAGTCAGCCGATTTCTTCCTAAGATGATCCCTCAGCATGTCAAGCTAGATATGAAATGGATGGTAGCCTTGCTGATTTGAGAACTTAGATGGTTCAGCGAGATGAACTTCTTCGGAAATGACAGAAAAAGATGGATAACTTCTTCACTTGGATAGATGGAAGGCCGAGTAACTACGACTTACTTGCTGGAGCGAGCACCGTGGAAATTCAAGCGACAATGAACTTGGCTCAAACACTCCTTGCTCCGTGGTCCAGATCATATGATGCCCTAGGGCAAGTTGGCATGATAATCTTTAATGAAACAAGATGCAACCAACCTCCTCTCAGGCATTTGTAGCATGCAACTTCTGGCCATAACATCTTGGATGAAAACGATGGATATGCAAGAGTCACTGAGAACTTAAATGGAGCCCGACCAACCTTTGCTCCAGTTCAGATGAATGCTTAAAATCCAGCTCAACCTCAACATGAGGCTCCCCATGTAGGGGGAAAACGAGCGCATTTGATACAACTATAATCTGACTTTATCGCAACCCGACTCCGAACCTCAGAGATTGGATAGGAGATCGAAGACTAACATGGGATGGACACGAAAAAATCATTTTTTATCAAACTCTAACTCACAACTTGATGAGGAGTATGAATTCAGAGAATACGTGGATTTGATGATTACCGTTTAGTAAAATCCCCGTGGATGGGGAGTGCGGGATACTAGCTTCGAGCACATAATTTGACTATCCGCCAACTTTAGGCACATTTTCTATTATCGGAGTTCCGCAAGATCCCAGACTATAACTTAAAGAATGGCTCCTTAAGGACAACCTGCATACATCCGAGTAGCAGGTCACCATCCATAATTAAAAGACAGAAGCCTGATTGACGACTATTATATATGCGCAACCAAGAAGCCAGAGACTGGCTTCCACCCACTTCAAGACTTCATACCGGGGGCACCAGCGCTAAATTGGACAATTGGCGACAACTTCTCAAAGGTGAGGGACAGATTGCCAACATTAATTGATGCTTCAACAGAGCTCCGGCTAGACCCTGCATGCATTACTTGAAAGATTCAATGCTGCAGTGGCATCGGTAAATCGACCTGGACCATATATGGTGTTGATCGCAGCAATATCCGGCATTCTGATATCTCAAACTTAAAAATCTCTCTGCAACGAGACCCACCAAGAGGACTTGGCAGATTCACTTCTGAAACAAACCTAGGTATCTCTCTACCATGAGATTTTCCTAGAAACATTGGAAAATCCTATCCTGAGACAAACAAATTCATGCAACAAGAGGGTGCTAATGTTGAAATGGATGATCTCAATGTCTTCATGACAAAATGGAGCATCATCTGACTCTTGAAATGATAAAGGAAAAAGAAAATCAACAGGAATGACTGATAGGAATTTACAATTCCAGAAAATAACAATTTCATTAATCGGGCCCACGATTTTGATTGTCGAGCTTAATGGAACCAAGCGTGGGAGATAGACTCAACAAGACTATGATGGCTATTTCGGATCATGCCAAAGTATGAACGAAAGAGCTTGAATAACTCACTAACGAAATTCACTCGCTTGCAAGATTGACGAGCTTACTCAACTTTGTGGCTGATGCAAGGAGAGTATCTAAGTTCGTTGATACTCAATAAGGCGATCACTGCTTTCTGACTAAACAGATGGGATGACCCCGACATGAATATAATTCGACCATTCTCATATATAACTCCAACCCTTGATGACTTGGGAAAGTGCATAAAACGACACAGGGTGCCTGAGATTGTTGAACCTGCATCTCTAACCCGATGCGGTGGAAAAAAGTATAAAGGGTAAAAGACTGGAGGTCCGATTGACTTTGCATAACCCCCACCGATGCTGAGGGCATAAGCACTAACATTGCTCGTCCTCCACTGATGTTGGGAGCATCACCTTCAACCGACAGATTGACTTTGAACATGACCCTGACTCAATGCATGATTCAGAATGTATACATTATATCTTTAGAATATGACGTGATTCATCTCGACCATCTAAGTGAGCCAACTAACGAATCAAGCATAAATCCAAAGACTTGATCCGTAACTGCATCAAATGGAGAGTATGATGAACTCCTCTGCTGCCTTACGATTGTGATAATCCTACCAGCTATTGACTTGCATGTTTTCAATAACATCTCGTATTGACTCGTATGTCATCACTGGATTATAAAACGATCCGGAGTGATCATGGCTTTCGGATACCCTATTGTTACGATTAGACGCAATCATGGAGTACTAGATTAATATCCTGATATCGAGATAATCCAAATCCAAGAAAAAATGACAGATTCATATGCCAACTCTAATGCGCTTTGTCCCAAAGATCCAGATGCTAGGTCAAAACACGAAGATTCTGACACCACCCTATGACTTGGATGGCTATTTTATACATTGACTTATACATAAAAGAAATACTAGTTTAGTAATGCACATGACTTGTTTAGGAAGACGGTGTCGTTTGGCATTAACTTGTGCATGTACAATCTCACATGGGAGCCAATGATATTGCATGACCTATGATGAAGGAATTCAACCTCTTGATTCGACGAGGTCTAAACGATTACTTGATCATCTTAACCACTCTAGCCAAGGAATTTGGCCTGATAAACATCAATGGAAGCAGTGTGGTATATGACAAGCCATTTATATAGGAAAAGATCAATACGACGGAACTACTCAATACTCAATAGGACACAACAGTCTGATAAAGCCTCCTCAAGGGTGGATTACGTTCCAAAAAGATTCAGCTCGACTTATTCAAAGCACATCTCATTTGCAATAAGATGTACTTTGGGGGGAAAAATTTTAGCCTGCTTTGTGACCAGACTATCCAAAGCCCAAGAACTCTATCAGGAATGCCACTCAGGGATTGAGTATGAACTGGCAGAGATCGACATCTGCTTGGATGAAGTAACAAAGGATGGAAAACTCGTATTTCTGCGCACATAAGCCTTGGGTTGGATTCCACCATTTTGGATCAAGCTAAGCGAATATTTCCGATCGACCAAACCGAATCGGGTAAACCGGATCGGGTCATCCGGACCGGGTCAACCGGATTGGGTCATCCGGATCGGGCCATTCGGATCGAGCCATCCGGATTGGGTCACACACTCTAGCCGAATTCTGGGCAGTTAAAGACCATTTCACCATTTTCTCCACTACTTTCGAGATTTACTCTGAAGCTGCCACGTGGCCACTCAACCTTAACCGAACTTCTACATATAAATACACATATAACGCATCATTTTGGGGGACTTTTTTGCACTTCATTTATTCATGGCAGCATGGCCGAATTCCTCCACAAATAACCACCTTATTCTCTAATGAAAATAATGAAGTCGGAGAGAATGATTCATTGTATTTGAGTGTTTGAGTATAAATATTCGGTGTAATTGTAATTCCGGAATGAAATGAGGAACTATAAAGTGGATGTAGGCTCATTAATGCCGAACCAGTATAAATCTTGTGTGTCGATTGATTTCTCTTGCTTTTTCAAACATGATTTCTTATTATTCTCTGCAAAACATGATCAATTGGGTGTTAGTGCCATTTTTTGGTCTAACAATCGAGTATTTAGAAATGAATTCGAATTGAAATTGAATAGATTGAATTCGAATTGAAATCGAATAGAATTGAATTCGAATTGAAATTGAATAGAAATGAATTCGAATTGAAATTGAATTAATTTGAAATTCAAATTGAATTGGAAACTAACTGAAAGTGAAATAAAAATCGATTTGAATTGAAATCAATTTGAAATGAATTTAAAACGAATTTGTAAGGGAAAATTCAATTTTGATTTGAATCTGAAAAGGAAGTTGAAATCGTTTTGAAAACGAATTTTAAACGATTTATAAAATAAGTTTTAAAAGGAAATCGATAAAATATATATATAATATATATTATATATATAATGGCCTGAATAGAACGTGCCGCCTCGCGGCAGTTCGCGAATTTCGACCATTGACTTCGAATGGACATTGCGGGAGATCCGACCGATGGATTCTCCTGAAACCGGAACAATTGGGTTCATATCGAAAAGACCATTCTAAGAATATTAGACATTATAAATCTAACAGTTGGATTTGGAATTATATCCAAATCAAATTTGGAAAAGGTCGTTGTGAGTGTAGTTCGATGGCCGTTGGTGGAAATTGACTGTACGGGCCTTGATAAAATTATTAAAACTAGTAATAATTTGTGTTAAATCATAAGAAATGATTTGTGAAGAAATGGAATAAAAATTTCCATATTTGAAAAGGTAAAAATAGATTTTTATCGAAATGAACTAGTTTTGAACTAGAATTATAATTCTATTTATTTTTAAAATAAATAAAGTGGATTTGAAATGGCTTTAAAAGTAACCAGAATTTCCAATAATTGAATTGGAAGGGATGTGAATCGAAATTGTCTTTGGAATATTTCGATGTTGGATTTCGTGATTATACAGATATTGTTATGGGAATTTGAAAGATATATTTATATCGTTATTTCCAATACGATATTTGTTGGTCGTAGAATTTGATATTGAATATAAGCCGATATATTTTATATTCAGAGCCTTGTATTTAATATCAAATGGGATTTGGGTTTGTCATGAATGGTGTCTTCATTAACACTGTTGTTAAGCCCAGTTGAGAAAAAGATTAAATCTTTTTATATAGATTTAATGAACTGTACCAATTAAATGGTATTTAATTGGAATTGAATTGAAATTGATTTTCGCGTTTACCATGAACGGTGTTTTAAATAACACTTGTTCTTTAACCCGATAACTAATAGAATGTTATTTTGGGTTTATCGTGGACCGTGTTTTAAAAGACATTGGTTCTTTAACCCAGTTAAAGACAGGATATTGATTTCTGTGAAGATTAAAACTAAGTGGGGTGTTAATGAATCTTTAATTAGATTGAAGTGATCGAGAATTGAGTATCACCAGTTCTGCTCTAGGCAATAGTTAAATCTTTAATTAGATTTGAACGTGAAATGGTAATTAAATTTACCGATAACACCGTGGTGTTAGATATGAAGTATGACCAGTTTTACTTCATGGGATGAATAGGTTGGGATTGGGAAATAAAATAAATGAATACTTCGGTGTGGTTCGCTAATCCCGACTAGTTTGAATAAAAGAATATTCTGAATTGGAATGAGGCGTATGTTGTTTTTGTATAACACTTGTTTGTTATATACGTGAGTTATTCAGAAAGACCGGGTTTATCCCATTTTGAATAACTGATTCGACGTGGTGTTGAGGATGAAAACGGTGGTAGAAGACCGGAGGTCTTCACATCGTTTGGGTGATTACTGATGATCTTGATTGGGCTGTACACCCAAGAGGAGGGAATCAGTTGGTGATCGTCCAGACGTACCTGGAGATCGATGGATATGCGAGGTACAAGGTGCCGCCGGTTTCATTCAGACCCAGAACGAACTTGTAAATGGACTGTGTGTCTGACATTGGATTTTAGTCTGTGTGATTGATTTCTATTAAATATATATATATCTGTTTGGCGGCGGGGAATTTATTCTCTTGCTTAACGCCCTTCTCTGAGACGTACGAGCTTAGAGGTTATATATTGATGGGTATCAAACGCATGGAGTGAATTGCCTGTGTGGCATGCCTAAGTGGCAATTGATCAAGACTTCTGTTGAAAAGCAAAGTCTTGTGGTGATGATCAAAGCACAACCTGTGTGTCATAGCTTTGTGTAACGTTGATTCGCGAGCCTCATACCCTGGTTGTGAACCAGAATCGGGAGAAGGGTCCAGGGAGGGCATGCGTTTCTTTCTAGCTAGTGGTGGTGTCAGTGCTTAAACTGGCTGACATTTATATACTTTTCACCTGTGTGGTTGTTGCTCTTGCGAGGCGCCTCGGTTATATCGGTCGATCCGGGACCGATGGAGTCATTTGTTGGCTGATTTACACCCAGAGGGTGGGGAAACGCAGTGTTCAGGCATTTTAATACACATCGGTGGACCGACCCTGTGGCTCCTAGGTGCAGTTGCAGCTGTAGCCTGAGGCTCGGGCTAGAGAGTCTCGAAATCGGTAGAAGACTATCTTTTGCCTCGGTTCGCAGATGGAAATCCAACTTCCAATATGTGACTTTGCGGTTTTGATTGTACAACCTATATATGGCGATATAGTGGTATGGGGCACTTATGCCATCTATGATTGATACTTATGATTTGAAGTTATTTTATACACTATACATTTATAGTAATAAAAATGAAATTTAGCGTATCAAGCATTCTTTGGCTATTATAAGGTAAAAAAACCCTATCCTCTGGTTTGTGTTGCATCGTGTGATGGGACCTGGGTCTTATAATAGCTTCATTTTTCTTTATTTAGCATTTTGCTATTTTTTTATGCACTGGTGTTCTTGGGAGGAAACCCATTCCATGTTATATGGCATGGTCCCTTGATTTACCTAACTTTAAAATAAAGATTAATAACTGTTTTAGTTTTCAGACCAGTCACATGACTGACCTGGAGTTTATTGTTTTAACCTAAACTCTAGGTGCCCCTATTTTCCGCACGGGCAGCTAGTTGTTTTGGTTTTGCAGATTTATATTCACAGGAACCTGGTTGTCAGCTGGAACGATATCCGGAAAGCTTTGTATCCGTATATCTTCTTCAGTTGTATTTTGTATTATTTTCCGCTGCTATGTAATATATTGTAATCTCTAATATTTATCGAATGTATTTTATTTGTTAATACTCTATATATTCTTGTATTCTGATGGAATTGTTGTAATAAGCAATGAAATGTTCTTCTGTCTGCGTTCTGATTCGTCTTGTTCTCAAAGTAATTTGTCCTTTCTCTTCTCTTCGGAGACCGGGGATGTTGTGGTCGCTTCATTTGGTATCAGAGCTTTGGTTAACAAAGCTCAGAGAACAAGACACGTTAGAACCTAACAAAAGAATTCATCAGAAATTGGATTAGTAATATCCAATGAGAATGACTCGTTAGAGATGGGATCAGTAGTATCCTAGAACGGGTGTGAAGAGTATATTTTTAAAATAAAATCAATTTTTGTTTTGAAAATTTAATTCAATTATACGTATTTGAATATTAATTTGTATTCAATTTGGATAGTGCAATATATAAAGATTTTGCGTATACGTCTAATCCGTGTGTATTCAATGTTTTAATATACTGGATAGATATAGAATTACACTCTAGTCGCCCGGGGATGATACTGATAATTTTATCACATTACCAGTACTTATGTTCGAGTGACGAAAGTGGGCTTTCTATATATTTCCTATTGACTGGTGTGAGAACCAAAATTAGATAGGGCCTATTGTTGTGATTTGGCATCAAAAATCTGATTTTTGTCTATATAATAATGTTATGAATTTGAAAAGCTAATCAACTAATTGATTACTGATTGTGTTGTTTGATTATTGGTTGAGTAATTAAAATTTTAACCACATAGCCAATTTAATCAATTAGTGAGTTGTTTTTGAAATTTGTCGCGTTTGCATGCATATACATTGAATATGTCATAGCAAGGAGGCCAGAGCAGAAGAATAAAATTGTTTGCCCGACAAACAGATACATGTTTACCATAATTTACTGTTTTGTTTAGGTGATGATGATTTTATGAGCCGATTGGCTAGCCGCTTGGCTTTTTATTTTTCTTTTGGACTGAAGAAGGCCATGAGAGGCTATATGAAATATTCCGAAGTCCCCGGTGCAGGGGAGGTTATGGAGAAATTTTTCGGAAATTTATGGTGTTAGCCAAATTTTTGAAAAATACGGAAAGTTCTTAGAAACTGAAAAGTTGAAAAACTTAAGCCGTAAGGAAAATAATGAAAGTTGAGTTGATTTGTGAAACAACTTTCGGCTTCGTTAGAATATAAATATTTATTTTAAATTATAAAAGGAATTGAAAATGGCGCGGTAGTTTGAAAATTTGATTTCAAAATTCAAATGAATGTATAGGATTCAAAATAAACCAGATTTTAGCGAAACCAAAAATATTTGAATCTAATTGAGAATATCTTTCCAACGAATCCGAAAAATTGAAATTTCGTAGCGGGGGTAAAAAGTTATGTTTAGTTGAAAATTCAGAATGGTCACTATGGAATTTCGGCCCTCAAAAATGGCCATTTTGCAAACGACCTCGATTTTCGATGAAACCATTTTTGTTGGATCCACGATGTCAAATTATTGCTAGGTTTCATATTTCATAATTTTTCGAATCAATATGTGAGCGTGGCAAAGGAAAACGCGTTTGACCAGTTTAAGTTGATTTTAATCGATTGGAAAATGGTCATTTTTCAAACGGTCTCGAAATTTCATGAAACTTCTTTTGTTAGGACCGTGTATCATCAATACGAAGCTAGAAAATATTTTTCTGGGATTTTTCGAGTTAGTACGTGGCCCCGGTAAATTGAAATGTGTGTTCAAATTCAATATATAGAGTTATATTTTGATTTTGACGAAAACTGATCGAAACGATCGAATTAGCTTGCGATACATATCCCATTGTGTTCGGAATTGGGGTAATTAGCTATGGGCGATAGGCGATGGGTTTAATTTCGACTTCGAAATAAAAAGTCAACTCTAAGAGAAAAATAAATAATTAATTTATATATATTATTATACTTCCTACTATCCTTTCTCTCCCTCTCTTCATTATAGACCCGAAATAAAAAAAGAAAAAGAAAGAAACGACGGAGGAGGGGGGAGCCACCGCCGCTCCTGGCGTTGGCCGCTGGCCATCTCCACCGCCCTCCGATCAAACCACGCTACCACCCGACCTCCCTTTCTCCCTCCGCCCGCCTAACCCGAACCCTAGACCCAGCTACCTCACCCAAACAACCCGCCGCCGCAATCTAAGCCCCCCTCGACCTTCCACTGCCCACTTCGCGGCCTCCCCTCAGCCCATCTCTGATCCCGAGCCCTCCTTCCACCCACGAGACACCCCAAACCCTCTTCCACTTAAGGCAACCACTGGCGAAGGAAACTGCCGCAATCTAAGCACCCCCTGGTCTGCAGCAGCTCCCCAAGGCCATAGTCAGATGTGAAACCTCCACGAGCGACAAAGATTCGATTTTTGCAACCAAAAATGTGAGTTTTTATAGTATATATTTTTATTTTAGTTTTAAATATATATATATATATAGAGGTTATAAAAATAATTTTGATTCCTATATATTGTCATGGAAAGAAGAAAAAATGGAATCTTTATATCTAGATTAACATTATAAACATATGAAGTGATATAAATATATATATATATATATATATAATAACATAGCGGGTGAAAGCTATGATTTTTATTAATAAAAATAGAATTTTTATCTATATAGTAGCAAAATAAAAATGTGTTTTTATCCATATAGAGTGATTATAAAAATGTAATTTTTATATGCATAGCAACAATATAAAAAATGTGATTTGTATATATGTAGTGAATACGGGCAACAAAATTGACAAAAGGCGAGAACGACGAAGTTTTCTACATATGAAGAGTCGCGGTGTATTGGTTTAGCTAGTCGGTGAGAACTCCTCACTTTTAATTTATTTCTAGTTGAAATATATACTAGGATGCAGACGGTGTTTAGTAGCACCCGACATCCGTCGTCCACAGACCATGGATGACTTATTTGTTTGATTTCTGTATTGTGAAATTTGATTGTGTGATGTGAAATGAAATAAAATATTTTATATTGGAAAATATTTTATAGTTAAAAATATAATTATTTTTAACGTGTATATAAAATAAATAGTAATAAACAAATCGGAGATTTGTTTATATACACTGATTTAACTGATATTGATTGGGACGATAAATTATGCACATTACCCAACTGCACAAATAAAATCTATGTTTGATTGTTCGAAACCCCACACGGGTATTGGGACGAGATTTGACGTACACTAATCCCGATTGTTTAGTTGTATGTCAATCGATGGATTGACAGACTGTGTAAGTGTGATGACCCGTAACTTCCCCGTGAAGGAAAGAGCGGATACTTTGAGAACAACACACAAAATAACGTAGACGGAAGAACATTTCATTGTTTATTACAACAATTCCATCAGAATACAAGAATATACAGAGTATAAATGAATACTATACATTCGATAAATATCAGAGATTACAATAAATTACATAGCAGCGGAAAAACAATATAAAACACAACTAAAAAAATACACGGATACAGAGCTTTCCGAGTATTGTTCCAGCTGTAAACCAGGATCCTATGGATATAAATCTGCAAAACCAAAACTACTAGCTACCTGTGTCGAAAATAAGGGCACCCAGAGTTTAGGTTAAAGCAATAAACTCCAGGTCAGTCATGTGACTGGTGTGAGAACTAAAACAGTTATTTAAAGCTTTTCTTTAAAAGAGAGTAATTCAAGGGACCACGCCGTATAACACAGAACGGGTTTCCTCCCAAGAATACCAGTGCATAGAATAAACAGCGCAATGCTTTTTTGAAAAATGAAGCTATTATAAGACCCAGGTCCCATCACACAATGCAACGCAAGCCAGAGGATAGGGTTTTCTCTTATAATAGCCATACGTTTAAAACAAATCATTTGATACTATTATAAGTGTATAGTGACAAAACAATTTCAATCATAAATATCAATCATAAGCGGCATGAGTACCATCCATCATGTCGCCGTACTAGGCTCTACAAATAAAACCGAAATATCTCGTATTGGAAATTGGATTTCCGTCATGAGTCGAGGCAAGGGGCAAGCTCCTCTCCGCTTCGAGACACTCTAGCAAATGTCCTAGGACTACACACTCTGGTTAACCCTTGGATGCTTCAGGGCCGGTCCTCCGTTACGTTTGAGGATTGGCAATTCCTGAACACACATTTCCTGGTCCTTACAGACCTAAAATCGAGGCGCCTCATCCAACAACCACATAGGTGAAAAGTATATAAATGTCAGGGCTGGTAAGTCATTGACACCACCAAAGCTAGAAAGAAACGTCGTGCTCTCCCTGTAGTCCTTATCCCGTTTTAACTCATACCGAGGTGTGAGGCTCGCGAATTCATGTTATACACAAAGCTATGCCACAAAGGCCGTGCTTTGATCATCAACCACAAGACTTTGCTTTTCAACAGAAGCCTTGATCAATTGCCACTTAGGCGTGCCACACACGCAATTCATGCCATGCGACTGATGTCCATCGATATACAACCTCTGAGCTCGTACGTCTCAGTGAAGGGCGTTAAGCAAAAGAATAAATTCTCCGCTGCCAAGCAGAAGTATATTTAATAGAGATCAATCAATATAGAATAAAATCCAATGTCAGACACACAGTCCATTTACAAGTTCATTCTGGTCTGAACGAAACCGTAGGCACTTTCCTCGCATATCCGTCGATCTCCAAGTACGTCTGGACGATCACCAATTGATTCCCTCATCTTGGGTGTATAGCCCAATCAAGATCATCCGTAATCACCCAAACGATGTGAAGACTTCCGGTCTTCATCCACCGTCTTCATCTTCGACATATCGTCGAATCGGTTATTCAGAATGGGTATAATCCCGACCTTTCTGAATGACTCGCGTATATAGTAAATAAATGTTACACAAACATAACATACGCCTCATTCAAATTCAGTAGTCACTAATCGTAAATTAGCAAGAGAACAATTCCCCAAATATTAACCCCAAAGGCCGAAACCAACATCAGATCAATACCCAGGAAACCATTCTTCTTAACTAACCTACAGCTAGTTTCTAAATTTCATATTCTTAGGGAAAGGTTCCCATTAATTTTATCAAAGATAAATTCTTTAAAATTTATTCTTTAATCTTCCTTTGGATATCATTTCAAACCAGATTATCGTTTTCCAAACTAGTCGAGATTAGCGAAACACACCGAAGTAATTATTTATTTTATTTCCCAATCCCAACCTATTCATCCCATGAAGAAAAACTGGTAATACTCCATATCTAACACCACGGTGTTATCGATAAAATTAATTACCATTTCACGTTCAAATCTAATTAAAGATTTAACTATCGCTTCGGAGCAAAACTAGTGATACTCCATTCTCGCTCACTTTCCAAATTTGATAATTTAAATTATCAATTCACATTTCAATCTAATTGCAGATTCATTAAAATTCGTTTTACTGGGTTAAAGAACTAATGTCATTTAAAATACAGTTCATGATAACCCAAATCACATTCTATTTATTATCGGGTTAAATAACAAGTGTTATTGAAAACACCGTTCACGATAAACCCACAAATCAATTCTAATTCAATTTATTTATTTAAAAATAATTGGATTTTAATTCTAGTTTAAAACTAGTTCATTTCGATAAAAATCTATTTTTATCTTTTCAAATATGGAGTTTTTATCCCAATTTTTCCCAAATCATTTCTTATGATTTTACATAAATTATTACTATATTTAATAATTTTATCAAGGCCCGTACTGTCGATTTCCATCAATGGCCATCGAACTGCACTTACAGCGACCTTTTCCAAATTTGATTTGGACGTATCTCCAAATCCAACCGTTAGATTTCAAATTTCTAATATTCTTTAGAAAGTTCATTTCGATACGAACCCAACGGTTCCGGTTTTAGGAGAATCCGACGGTCGGATCTCCCGTAATGTCCATTCGAAATCAATGGTCGAAATTCACGAACTGCCGCGGAGCGTTCTATTCAGGCCATTATATTATATATATAATATATGTAATATATATTTCGTCGATTTCTATTTAAAACGTATTTTATAAATCGTTTTAAATTCGTTTCAAAACAATTTCAACTTCCATTTCAAATTCAAATCGAAATTGAATTTTTTCTTATAAATTCGTTTTAAATTCATTTCAACTCAATTCAAATTTCAATTCAATTCGAATTCATTTCAAATTGATTTTTTATTCTATTTCCAATTTGTTTTCAATTGAATTCAATTAGAATTCGATTCCATTCTATATACAATTCAATTCGATTTCGTTTTCTATTCAATTCAATTCGAATTCATTTTCTATTCAATTCAATTCGAATTCGATTTCGTTCTATATACAATTCAATTCGATTTCGTTCTATATTCAATTCAATTCGATTTCGTTTTCTATTCAATTCAATTCGAATTCCTATTATAAATATTCGATTTTTATTTCTAATCAACACGACTTTATATTTTTCAATAACTTCGTTATTCTATTCAACAAATTAATCTATATTTCTTTCAATACATGACTCTATATTTTTGTCAACACATGACTCAATGAATGAGTACTGTCCACATGTGACTATTTTTGTTATTTAATATATTTTATAGAAATTATGGTATCTATCTTTTGATTCCAAATCAGACTCCAACAGTAAACTAGTAAGAGAACGATTCCCTAAATATTAACCCCGAAGGCCGAAACCAACATCAGATCAATATCCAGGAGACCACGCATCTTATCTATTTTCCAGTTAGTTTCTAATTTTATATATGATAAAGATGTAAGTTTTATTGTTAAAATATTTCGTTCAACACATGACTAATCTCAAGGGATGAGTACTGTCAACATGTGAACCTTTATTTTATAATATTCTTTATTTTTCCAATTGGAATTAGGCCCAATAAATTACCATATAATGTTAATTATATGGATTCCATATAACACATGTATATAATAGCAACGATAAACAATCAACCATCATCCGAAGTGCACCACACAACTGCATAAGCATGAAATATAAATAATTAATGCTTACACAGTCTATCGACCAATCGATCGACATACTATTAAATAATTGGGATTAGTATATGCCATATATTATCCCAATACCCGTGTGGTGTTTCAAATCAACAAACAAAGATTTTATTTGTGAAGTTGGGCGATGTGTAAAATTTATCGTCCCAATCAATATCAGTCAAATGTGTGTATATAAACAAATCGTCCGATTTGTTTATATTTATTTATTTCATTCCATATACACGTTAAAAATTCCATTTTTAACTATACAATATTTATTTTCTATGTAAATATTTTATTTCATTTCAAATCACACAATCAACTACACATCAAAATCAATCAAACAAACAAGCCGTCCATGGTCTGTGGACGACGGGTGTCGGGTGCTGCTAAGCACCGTCTGCATCCTAGTATATATATATAACTAGAAAAAGAGATTTAAAGTGAGAAGTTCTCAAAGAGGGTTCCACTCCGCCGTGCTTTGCTGTTGAACTGCTGAATCATCTGAATTTGTTTGAAATTCCAATGTAGTCCGTTTTACGCTGTTCACAATAAAAATTATATTTTTATTGTTTCATTTCAATAAATAAAAATCATATTTTTATTTCTACTATCGTTCTTATAAAAATCATATTTTTAATATTTCTACTTTATAAAAATTATATTTTTATTCTTTAAATCATATAAAAATTATATTTTTATACTAACAAAAATCATATTTTTCTATTATGAAAAATCTAACCTTTCTCTAAAGAATGATCATAACTTTTGACTAATAAAAATCCGATCATTTACATTATAAAAATCCATTTTTTTTCTTGTATGAAAATTTATTCTTGTATGAAAATCTATTCTTTTTCTTGTATGTTATATTAAAAAAATTCTCATTTCTAAACAAAGTTATATATATAAATTCTATTTTTATTACTTTAAAACTGATTTTTAAAATGTGTTTTTTTTAAATTAGAACCATTACTCGAAAATAAATTATATTAAAGCTTACCAGCTGAATCGGGGTGGAGATGGTGGCGCCGAGGTGGTAAGGCCCATCGAGTCAGTCACGGAGTCGGTTGCAAGCGTTCGAGGGCGGTGGAGCATCGAATTAAAGAGGAGGGAGGAAGCTAAGCGGCTTTGAGGTGCTGAGGTGGTCGGATGTGGATTGAGGAGGACGCAGGGACGTGGGCAGGCGGTGGGGCCCCTCCGATGGCCGACGCAGGCCATCTGGGTGTTTTCGTTCGTTCTTTGAGAGGGGGGAAAGGTGAACGCGAGGGAGGAGAAGGGGAAGAAGGGGGCGAGGCTGGAGGGTGGCGCCATCCACGGCGGCGCGGTGGCGGCTCTGTCGGCTAGGGCACAACCCCTTTTTCCTTTTTTTTAGTTTAAACTAAAAAGTGTCTGGGGAGGAAGAGAGAAGGTATGGGGTGGAGGGTGGTTAAATAATTTTAAATTATTTTATTTTATTTTTATTTCAAATATGTTGACTTTTCATTCGACCTCCAAACGAGATCCACTGCATGGGGTGGCGCCATCCACGGCGGCGCGGTGGCGGCTCTGTCGGCTAGGGCACAGCCCCTTTTTCCTTTTTTTTATTTTAAACTTAAAAGTGTCTAGGAGGAAGAGAGAAGGTATGGGGTGGAGGGTGTTTAAATAATTTTAAATTATTTTATTTTATTTTTATTTCAAATATGTTGACTTTTCATTCGACCTCCAAACGAGATCCACTGCATGTCGTCTCTAGTGTTTTACCCCCATCCCGAACACAATGGGATATGTTTCGTAAGCCAGTTCGGCCGTTACGATCAGTTTTCATCAAAATCAACAAATAACTCTATATACTAAATTTGAACGCGAATTTTAATTTACTTGGGTCACATGCTAACTCGAAAAATTCCAAAAAAATATTTTCTATCTTCGTATTGACGACACGGTCCTAACAAAACTAGTTTCATCGAATTCTGAGACCGTTTGAAAAATGACCATTTTCCAGTCGATTAAATCAACTGAAACTGGTCAAACGCATTTTCCTTTGCGACACTCACATATTGATTCGAAAAATTATGAAATTTGAAACCTAGCAATAACTTGACATCACGGACCCAACAAAAGTGATTTCGTCGAAATCCGAGGTCGTTTGCAAAATCTTCACTTTTAAGGGCCTGAATTCCATAGCGACTATTCTGAAATTTCAATTGGACATATCTTTTGATTTCCACAACGAAATTTCGATTTTTCGGATTCGTTGGAAAGATATTATCAAATAGATTCAATTATTTTTGGTTTCTTTAAAATCCGGTTTATTTTGCACCCGGTACGTTCAATTGAAATTTGAAATCGAATTATTGAACTACCGCGCCATTTTCAATTCCTTTTATAATTATATATAATTATTATATCCTAACAATGACGTATATAATTATATACGTTCTAAATATATTCAAAATAAATTTCTTGTCGATATTATTTAAAATAATTCATTTTAAATATTCAAAATTCATTAAAATTACCTAAATAAAAATTTTAAACTGGCTCGGATTTTCGGGTTGTTACAGTAAGCGTTAATTATTTATATTTAATGCTTATGCAGTTGTGTGGTGCACTCTGGATGATGGTTGATTATTTATCATTGTTATTATATACATGTGTTGCAGAAAAATCCATATAATTAACATTATATGGTAATTGATTGGGTCTCATTTTAGTTTTAAAAAAAAAGAAATATTTGAAATATAATATTTGAGTAGAAACATTTGAAAAAGAAATATTTGAAATAGAATATTTGAAACTAGAAATATATGAAGCCGTGTTGATTAGATTTGCGCCATTTTGACGTGAACGATATTTATATCAATTTTAGTCATTTTTCAATTAATATTGTAAGTGATTTCAAAATCGAGTATTTAGAAATGAATTCGAATTGAAATTGAATAGAATTGAATTTGAATTGAAATTGAATAGAATTGAATTCGAATTGAAATTGAATATAACTGAATTCGAATTGAAATTGAATAGAAATGAATTCGAATTTAAATTGAATTAATTTGAAATTAAAATTGAATCGGAAATGAAATGAAAGTGAATTAAAATCAATTTGAATTGAAATCAATTTGAAATGAATTTAAAACGAATTTGTAAGGGAAAATTCAATTTTGATTTGAATCTGAAAAGGAAGTCGAAATCGTTTTGAAAACGAATTTTAAACAATTTATAAAATATGTTTTAAAAGGAAATCGACGAAATATATATAATATATATTATATATATATATAATGGCCTGAATAGAACGCGCCGCGCCGCGGTAGTTCGCGAATTTCGACCATTGACTTCGAATGGACATTGCGGGAGATCCGACCGACGGATTCTCCTGAAACCGGAACCGTTGTGTTCGTATCGAAAAGAGCTTTCTAACGAATATTAGAAATTATAAATCTAATGGTTGGATTAGGATTTATGTCCAAATCAAATTTGGAAAATGTCGTTGTAAGTGCAGTTCGATGGCCGTTGGTGGAAATCGACTGTACGGACCTTGATAAAATTATTAAAAATAGTAATAATTTGTGTGAAATCATAAGAAATGATTTGTGAAGAATTGGGATGAAAATTTCCATATTTGAAAAGGTAAAAATAGATTTTTATCGAAATGAACTAATTTTGAACTAGAATTATAATTATATTTATTTTTAAAATAAATAAAGTGGATTTGAAATGGTTTTAAAAGTAACCAGAATTTCCAATAATTGAATTGGTAGGGATGTGACTCGAAATTGTCTTTGGAATATTTCGATGTTGGATTTCGTGATTATACAGATATTGTTATGGGAATTTGAAAGATATATTTATATCGTTATTTCCAATACGATATTTGTTGGTCGTAGAATTTGATATTGAATATAAGCCGATATATTTTCTATTTAGAGCCTTCTATTTAATATCAAATGGGATTTGGGTTTGTCGTGAGTGGTGTCTTCATTAACACTGTTCTTAAACCCAGTTGAGAAAAAGATTAAATCTTTTTATTTAAATTTAATGAAGTGTACCAATTAAATGGTATTTAACTGGAATTGAATTGGAATTGATTTTCTGGTTTATCATGAACGGTGTTTTAAATAACACTTGTTCTTTAACCCGATAATTAATAGAGTGTGATTTTGGGTTTATCGTGGACCATGTTTTAAAAGACATTGGTTCATTAACCCAGTTAAAGACAGGATATTGATTTCTGTGAAGATTAAAACTAAGTGGGGTTTTAATGAATCTTTTATTAGATTGAAGTGATCGAGAATGCAGTATCACCAGTTCTGCTCCAGGCGATAGTTAAATCTTTAATTAGATTTGAACGTGAAATGGTAATTAAATTTACCGATAACACCATGGTGTTAGATATGAAGTATGACCAGTTTTACTTCATCGGATGAATAGGTTGGGTTTGGGAAATAAAATAAATGATTACTTCGGTGTGGTTCGCTAATCCCGACTAGTTTGAATAAAAGAATATTCTAAATTGGAATGAGGCGTATGTTGAGTTTGTGTAACACTTGTTTATTATATATGCAAGTTATTCAGAAAGACCGGGTTTATCCCATTCTGAATAACTGATTCGACGTGGTGTCGAGGATGAAGACGGTGGTAAAAGACCGGAGGTCTTCACATCATTTGGGTGATTACTTATGATCTTGATTGGGTTGTACACCCAAGAGGAGGGAATCAGTTGGTGATCGTCCAGACATACTTGGAGATCGATGGATATGCGAGGTACAAGGTGCCTCAGGTTTCATTCAGACCCAGAACGAACTTGTAAATGGACTGTGTGTCTGACATTGGATTTTAGTCTGTGTGATTGATTTATATTAAATATATATCTGTTTGGCGGTGGAGAATTTATTCTCTTGCTTAACGCCCTTCTCTGAGACATACGAGCTCAGAGGTTATATATTGATGGATATCAAACGCATGGAGAGAATTGCCTATGTGGCATGCCTAAGTGGTAATTGATCAAGGCTTCTGTTGAAAAGCAAAGTCTTGTGGTGATGATCAAAGAACGGCCTGTGTGGCATAGTTTTGTGTAACGTTGATTCGCGAGCCTCACACCTCGGTTGTGAACCAGAAACGGGAGAGGGATCCAGGGAGAGCATGCGTTTCTTTCTAGCCAGTGGTGGTGTCAGTGCTTAAACTGGCTGACATTTATATACCTTTCACCTGTGTGGTTGTTGCTCTTGCGAGGCGCCTCGGTTATATCGGTCGATCCGGGACCGACGGAGTCATTCATTGGCTTATTTACGCACCAATGGGCGGGGAAACACGGTGTTCAGGCATTTTACTCCACATCGATGGACCGGCCATGTGGCTCCTAGGTGTAGTTGCGGCTGTAGCCTGAGGCTTAGGCTAGAGAGTCTCGAATTCGGTAGAGGACTATATTTTGCCTTGGTTCGCAGATGGAAATCCAACTTCCAATACATGACTTTGCAGTTTTGATTGTACAACCTATATATGGCGACATAGTGGTATGGGGCACTTATGCCGTCTATCATTGATACTTATGATTTGAAGTTGTTTTATACACTATACATTTATAGTAATAAAAGATGAAATTTAGCGTATCAAGCATTCTTTGGCTATTACAAGGTAAAAATCCTATCCTCTGGTTTGTGTTGCATTGAGCTTCATTTTTCTT
Organism: Allium sativum; assembly: GCA_030737875.1. Classification (NCBI taxonomy): domain Eukaryota; kingdom Viridiplantae; phylum Streptophyta; class Magnoliopsida; order Asparagales; family Amaryllidaceae; genus Allium; species Allium sativum. The sequence continues at coordinate 1,024,801,323 of CM060924.1, forward strand.
TATTTAGCATTGCGCTATTGTTTTATGCACTGGTGTTCTTGGGAGGAAACCCGTTCCGTGTTACACGGTGTGGTCCTTTGATTTACCTAACTTTAAATTAAAGATTAATAACTGTTTTAGTTCTCACACCAGTCACACGACTGACCTGGAGTTTATTGTTTTAACCTAAACTCTGGGTGCCCCTATTTTTCGCACGGGCAGCTAGTAATTTTGGTTTTACAGATTTATATTCACAGGAACCTGGTTCTCAACTGGAACGATATCCAGAAAGATTTGTATCCGTATATCTTCTTCAGTTGTATTTTGTATTATTTTCCACTACTATGTTATATATTGTAATATCTGATATTTATCGAATGTATTTTATTTCTTAATACTCTGAATATTCTTGTATTCTGATAGAATTGTTGTAATAAGAAATGAAATGTTCTTCTGTCTACGTTTTGATTCGTCTTGTCCTCAAAGTAATTCGTCCTTTCTCTACTCTTCAGAGATCGGGGAAGTTCTGGTCGCTTCAGAACACATACAAATCTGTGTTTATACATCACCAACAAATAGATAAATCATCCACACTATCATCACATAATAGATCTGAATTATACACATTCAATCGTCACATAATAAATAAATTAAATAATTAATTATATAAAAAGAAGAAATCTCATAGTCATAACGCAAATTGGTCCAAAATTTGAACTACTCGGAATTGGATCTAGTCTGGACAGCAGCGTAGATCTCAGTTTCACGATTGAACAGGATCGGAAATTGTTCAGTTTTGATATCGTACGGGTTAGTTACGATTTATTTAAGATTGTAACATTTTTAAAATAAAATAATAAAAAAATTGGTCCATGCTCCTCTTCCTCCTTCAACAATATACGACCGTGTTTTTTTCCTTTTGCTTCAATTCTAGGTCAAGGAATCTCGATCCAATCAGTCAGAGTTTGTACGATCAGAATACACCGCGATGGAGATCACGGAGAGGCGCGTAAGGGGGCCCACTTTCGTGCAGCTCGATCGAGCTTGGAGGGGAGGTGGCGGCCTAAAAGCGACGGGTTTGGAGCAGAAATTTTCGATGGTTGCACTTTTGGGTACTGTTATCCGTATGGATGGAAAGAGAATGAAAATCTCTTCAAAAAGGTCAAAAGGAGTAGGGATTTTTGGTGCATGGATGAAGAGAAATTAGAGGGAGAAGATGGGAGTGGTTTCCGCTATGGGATATTGAAGGCGGCGGCTAGAATGAAGATGAATAGTGATTTTAGGGTTTAGTTTGTATTATTTATAATATCTAAATGTAATTTTTACAAATAAATCCCTATATCATAAACTAATCCGATTTCAGTTCAACCGGAGTTGACCACACCCAATAGCCCATGTTCTAGATCCAATGGCCTAGGTTTTGTCACCCCAAACGACTGTCTGTGGCCTGAAATCTTTAATTTATTATTTAAATCATTTAAATAATTAGTTTGATCGTCTATTTAAATCTGTAATAACCTGGAAATCCGAGCCAATTTAAAAAATTTATTTTGGCAATTTTAACGAATTCTGAAAATTTAAAATTAATATTTTAAATAAAAATGACGGGAAAATTTATTTTAAATAGAACTAGAACGTATATATTTATATAGATCGTTGTTAGAATATAAATAATTATTTAATTTATAAAAGGAATTGAAAATGGCGCGGTAGTTCGATAATTCAATTTCAAAGTTCAAGAATGTACCGGTTGCAAAATAAATCGGATTTTAGTGAAACTAAAAATATTAGAATCTATTTGTGAATATCTTTCCAACGAATCCGAAAGATTGGAATTTCATAGCGGGAATCAAGAGATTTGTCCAGTTGAAATTTCAGAATGGTCGCTATGGAATTTCGGCCCTTAAAAATGGCCATTTTGCAAACGACCTCAGAGTTCGACGAAACCTCTTTTGTTGGATCAGCGATGTCAAATTATTGCTAGGTTTCAAATTTCATAATTTTTCGAATCAATATGTGAGCGTGGCAAAGGAAAACGCGTTTGACCAGTTTCAGTTGATTTTAATCGACTGGAAAATGGCCATTTTTCAAACGGTCTCAGAATTTGACGAAATTAGTTTTGTTAGGAGCGTATCTTCAATACGAAGCTAGAAAATATTTTTTTTGTAATTTTTCTGGTTAGTATGTGGCCCCGGTAAATTGAAATGTGCGTTCAAATTCAATATATAGAGTTATATTTTGATTTTGACGAAAACTAATCGAAACGATCAAATCAGCTTATGATACATATCCCATTGTGTTCGGAATGGGGGTAATTAGCTATGGACGACAGGCGGTGAGTCTTGTTTGGAGGTCAAAATAAAAGGTTGCTTTTAGGGAGTTTAAAATAATAAAATTAAATATATAATCCTCTCTCTCCACTCACATTCCCCCAAAACTAGTCAACGCTCTCCTCACCCTCCCGTTCGTTTTCAAACCTCTAAAAAAAAGATGGAGCGAAGGAGGAGGGAGCAGCCGCCGCCTCCGCCAGTCGCGCCCCAAGGGCGTCGCGGTCGCCGAAATGGGACCCCCTCTCTAACCTTCGACGTTCTCTCCCCTTCGCACCCCCTACTTCCCTTGCTCTGCCTTCTTTCTTCCTCTCCTCCTCTGTAGAACGTGCCTCCCGCCCTCCTCTTCGTCCTCCACCTCCACTGAACCGCCACTACCCCCTCCGATCTCCCCTTGCTCCTCCCTCTCTCCGAAAATAAACACCCCCATATCAATTTAAAACTCGCCGTTCCTCCCCTGAACCCACCACCAGACCACGGCGACGCCTTCCCCGGAACTCCACCCCTCCTCTCCGTTCAACAGTAGATAGTAAGTTTCTTTTTATTAATTTATTTACATTTAATTTCTTTTTCGGTTTTATTATATGTTATGATAGGGGAAAAAATTAGATTATTTTTAACTATACAAAGGTCGGATTTTTATAATATGAAAGATCAAATTTTTAGATGTGAAAAGACTATGTTTTTATAAATATAAAGATTATGTTTTTATATACGAGAAGATTATATTTTTATATAGGAAAATATTATATTTTTATAAAACTGAAAAGGCTGGATTTTTATACTATAAACACCGTTCTTCCATATAATGGTTTTTTTATTTTTAGCATAATAAAAATATGATTTTTATTTAAGTACGGAAATAAAAATAGGATCTTTTGTATAAGAAGCGAAATAAAAATATGATTTTTAGTGAAATAAAAATACGACTTTTATATTATATAGTTAGTAAAAATTTGCTCTTTTATTATTGAAAAGGTGGCATTTTTGAAAATGAAAGGATAACACTTTTAGGAATGAAAGCGTTGTAAAAATATATGAAGTAAAAATAAAAATATGATTTTTATTTATTGAAATAAAGTAATAAAAATAAAAATTTTACTATGAACATCGGGACAAGGACTGCACTGGAATTTCAAAACAAATCCAGATGGTTCGCAGTTCAGAAGCAAAGCACGGTGGAGTGGAACCCTCTGTGAGAACTTCTAACCTTTAATTTAATTTTCTAGTTGAAATATATACTAGGATGCAGACGATGTTTAGTAGCACCAGACACCCGTCGTCCATAGACCATGGACGGCTTGTATGCTTGTTTGTTTGATTTTGATGTGTAGTTGATTGTGTGATGTGATGTGAAATGAAATAAAATATGTATATAGTTAAAAATATTTTATAGTTGAAAATATAATTTTTGACATGAATGTGAATAAATAAATATAAACAAATCGGATGATATGTTTATATACACACATTTGACTGATATTGATTGGGACGTTAAATTTTACACATTGCCCAACTGCACAAATAAAATCTGTGTTTGATTGTTTGAAACCCCACACAGGTATTGGGATGATATTTGACGTACACTAATCCCGATTGTTTAGTTGTATGTCGATCGATTGGTCGACAGACTATGTAAGCGTTAATTATTTATATTTAATGCTTATGCAGTTGTGTGGTGCACTCTGAATGATGGTTGATTATTTATCGTTGTTATTTTATACATGTGTTGTAGAAAAATCCTTATAATTAACATTATATGGTAATTGATTGGGCCTCATTCCAGTATTGAAAAAGAAATATTTGAAATAGAAATATTTGAAATAAAAATATTTGAAATAGAATATTTGAAAATAGAAATATATGAAGCCGTGTTGATTAGATTGACACCATTTTGACGGAAACGATATTTATATCGATTTTATTCATTTTTCAATGAATATTGAAAGTGATTTCGAAATTCGAATTATATTGAAAAGAATTGAAATTCGAATTATATTGAAAAGAATTGAAATTCGAATTAAACTGAATAGGATTGAAATTCGAATTAAACTGAATAGAATTGAAATTTGAATTAAACTGAATTGAATTGAAATTCGAATTAGATTGAAATAGAATTGAAATCGATTTGAATTGAATTTAAAACGTATTGAAATTGAACTGAAAATCGACTTGAATTGAAATCAATTTGAAATGAATTTAAAACGAATTTATAAGGAAAAATTCAATTTTGATTTGAATTTGAAATGATGTTGAAATCATTTCGAAAACGAATTCAAAACGATTTATAAAATACGTTTTAAAAGGAAGTCGACAAAATATATATAATATATATATTATATATAGAATGGCCTAAATAGAACGCGCCGCGCCGCGGCCGTTCGTGAATTTTGACCCTTGACTTCGAATGGATATTACGGGAGATCAGACCGTCGGTTTCTCCTAAAACCGGAACCGTTGGGTTCGTATCGAAAAGAGCTTTCTCACGAATATTAGTGATTTGAAATCTAACGGTGGATTTGGAATTATGTCCAAATCAAATTTGGAAAAGGTTATTGTAAGTGCAGTTCGATGGCCGTTGATGGAAATCGACTGTAGGGCCTTAATAAATTTATTAAAAATAGTAATAATTTGTGTAAAATCATAAGAAATGATTTGTGAAGAATTGGGATGAAAAACTACATATTTGAAAAGATAAAAATAGATTTTTATCGAAATGAACTAGTTTTGAACTAGAATGATAATTTATTTATTTTCAAATAAATAAATAGGTTTTGAAATGGTTTTGAAAATAACCAGGATTTCCAATATATAAAGTGGAATTGGATTTGAATCGAAATTGTCTTTGGAATATTTCGATGTTGGATTTCGTGATTATACAGATGTTGTTATGGAAATTTGAGATATATATATATATATATCGTTATTTCCAATACGATATTTGTTGGTCGTAGAATTTGATATTGAATTTAAGCCGATATATTTTCTATTCAGAGCCTTGTATTTAATATCAAATGTGATTTGGGTTTGTCGTGAATGGTGTCTTCATTAACACTATTCTTAAGCCCAGTAGAGAAAAAGATTAAATCTTTTTATTTAGATTTAATGAAGTGTGCCAATTAAATAATATTTAGTTGGAATTGAATTCATATTGATTTTTGGGTTTATCGTGAACAATGTTTTAAATAACACTTGTTCTTTAACCCGATAATTAATGGAATGTGATTTTGGGTTGTCGTGAACGGTATCTTCAATAATACTGCTCTTAGACCCAAAGGAGTTAAGATAATCAGAAACTAACTGGATTAGTTAAGTTGAATGGTTTCTGGGGTATTGATCTGATGTTGGTTTCGGCCTTCGGGGTTAATACTTAGGGAATTTCTCACTTGCTAATTTACAGTTAGGGACTGATTGAAATGTGATGTGATTTTAGGGTTTTTCGTGAACCGTGTTTTAAATGACACTGATTCTTTAACCCAGTCAAAGATTAAAACTAAGTGGAGTTTTAATGAATCTTTAATTAGATTGCAAATATCGAGAATGGAGAATCAACAGTTTTACTCCAGGCGGTAGTTAAATCTTCAATTAAATTTGAATGTGAAATGGTAATTGAATTTACCGATAACACGTGGTGCTAGATATGGAGTAAGACCAATTTTACTTCATGAGATAAATAGGTTGGGATTGGGAAATAAAATAAATGATTACTTCGGTGTGGTTCGCTAATCCCGACTAGTTTTGAAGTGATATTCAAAGGAGGATTAAAGAATAAATTTAAAAGAATTTATCTTGGATAAAATTAATGGGAACCTTTCCCTAAGAATGTGAAATTTAGAAACTAACTGTAGGTTAGCTAAGAAGAACGGTTTCTTGGGTATTGATCTGCTGTTGGTTTCGGCCTTCGGGGTTAATATTTAGGGAATTATTCTCTTGCTAATTTACGGTTAGTGACCGATGAAATGGAATGAGACATATGTTGTGTTTGTGTAACACTTGTTTATTATATACGCGGGTTATTCAGAAAGACCGGGTTTATCCCATTTTGAATAATTGATACGACGATAAGTCGAAGATGAAGACGGTGGTTGAAGACCGGAGGTCTTCACGTCGTTTAGGTGGTTATTGATGATCTTGATTGGGCCGTACACCCAAGAGGAGAGAATCAGTTAGTGGTCATCCAGACGTACTTGGAGATCGATGGATATGCGGGGTACTAGGTGCCTCCGGTTTCGTTCAGACCAAGAACGTACTTGTAAATGGACTATGTGTCTGACATTGGATTTTATTCTGTGTGATTGATTTCTATTAAATATATATCTGTTTGGCGACGGAGAATTTATTCTCTTGCTTAACTCCCTTCTCTGAGACGTACCAGCTCAGGGGTTATATACTGATGGATATCAAATGCATAGAGTAAATTGCCTGCGTGGCATGCCAAATTGGCAAATGACCAAGGCTTCTATTGAAAAGCAAAGTTTTGTGATTGATGATCAAAGCACGGCCTTTGTGGCATAGCTTTGTGTAACGTTTAATTCGCGAGTTTCACACCCGGTATGAACCAGAAATGGGAGAAGGACCTCAGGGAGGGCATGCGTTTCCTTCTAGTTATAAGTGGCGTCTGTGGTTTTACACGCCCTGACGAGTTTGACTTATGTGGTTGTTGCTGTTGCAAGGCGCCTCAGATATATCGGTCGATCCGAGACCGATGGAGTAGTCATTCGTTGGCTTACTCACGCCCCAAAGGGCAGGGAAACGCAGTGTTCAGGAATTTTAATCCACATTGGTGGACCGGCCCTGACGATCCAAAGGCTTGACTGAGTGCTTGCCTGAGGGGCGGGCTAGAGCGTCTCGAATTCGGTGAGGACGATCCCTTGCCTCGGGTGATAGACGGAAATCCAACATCCAACACGTGACGTTTCGATTTTAGTTGTAATCCTATATATGGCGACATAGTGGGATGGGGCGCTTATGCCGTCTATGATTGATACTTATGATTTGAAGTTGTTTTAAACATAATAAACTTATTACAGTATCAAATGATTTGTTTTAAACGTATCAAGCATTCTTGGCTATTATAAGGTAAAAACCCTATCCCCCTGCTTGCGTTGCATTGTGTGATAGGACCTGGGTCTTATAATAGCTTCATTTTTCTTTATTTAGCATTGCGCTGTTGTTTTATGAACTGGTGTTCTTGGGAGGAAACCCGTTCCGTGTTATACGGCGTGGTCCCTTGATTTACCGAACTTTAAAATAAAGATTAATAACTGTTTTAGTTCTCACACCAGTCACATGACTGACCTGGAGTTTATTGTTTTAACCTAAACTGTGGGTGCCCTTATTTTGACATGGGCAGCTAGTAGTTTTGGTTTTGCAGATTTATATTCACAGGATCCTGATTTACTGTTGGAACGATACTCGGAAAGCTCTGTATCCGTGTATTACTTCTAGTTGTGTATTGTATTATTTTCAGCTGCTATGTAATGTATTGTAATCTATGATATTTTATAGTGTGTAATATTTATTCATACTCTGTATATTCTCATATTCTGATGGAATTGTTGTAATTAACAATGAAATGTTCTTCCGTCTGCGTTTTGATTGGTCTTGTTCTCAACTCAATCTGTGATTTCCCGTAAGGGTGATTTCGGGTCATTTCATCGTGGTATCAGAGCTTTGGTTACAGAGCTCAGAGAACAAGACACATTAGAGCCATACGAAAGAATTCATCAAAAATTGGATTAGTAATATCCAATGGGAATTACTCGTTAGAGATGAGATCAGTAGTATCCTAGAACGAGTGTGAAGAGTATGTTTTTGAAATATATAAAAAAAACAATTTTGTTTTGACAATTTAAATTTTATTCTACGTATTTGAATAATTATTTATATAGAATTTGGACCATCCAATATATAAAGATTTTGCATATACGCCTTGCAAACGCATATTCGAAGTTTTAATATATTGGATAGATATACTCTAGTCGCCCGGAGATGATTCTGATGATAGTTCGAACATCATCAGAATTAGTATTCGCGTTTCGAAAGTGTGACATCTATATATTTCAATTAGACTGGTGTGAGAACCAAAATTAGATAGAGCCTATTGTTGTGATTTGGCATCAAAAACATGATTTTCGATATATATATATATATATATATATATATATATGTATATCAAAAATTATGAATCTGAAATGATAATCCACCAATTCATTGATGGTTATGTTGTTTGTTTATTTGTTTGAAATTTTGAACCATTTAGCATAATGGAACCAAATATTGAATTGTATTGAAAATTGTTTGAAAATGCATGCATATACATGTGCTTACATTGAACAGGTCATAGCAAGGAGGCTACAGCAGAAGAATAAATTTGTTTGCCCGACAAATAGGTACCTATTTACCATAATTTACTGTTTTGTTTGGGTGATGCTGATTTTATGAGCCGCTTGGCTTTTTCTTTTTCTTTTGGATTGAAGAAGGCCATAGGAGGCTATATGAAATATCCCGAAGTCCCCGGTGCAGGGGAGGTTACGGTGAAATTTTTCAAAACTTTAGGGTGTTAGCCAAATTTTTGAAAAGTTCTTAGAAACTGAAAAGTTGAAGAACTTAAGCCGTAGTGAAAATACTAGAAGTTGAGTTGAATTGTTAAACAACTTTCGGCTTCGTTCCTTTTCGGGGAAGAAAAGTTTTAAGTGGGGGAGATTGTAATAACCCAGAAATCCGAGCCAATTTAAAATTTTTATTTTGGCAATTTTAGCGAATTCTGAATATTTAAAATGAATATTTTAAATAAATGTGAAAACCCGTAACTTCCCCGTAAAGGAAAGTGTCGGGTAGTTCGAGAACAAGCCACAAACAGAACGCATATAAAAGAACATTTCATTGTATATTACAACAATGCATCAGATTACAAGAATATACAGAGTATAAATGAATATTACACAGAAATATCAGAGATTTAAATTACATTTAAATACATAGCAGCGAAAAATAATACAATACACAACTAGAAGTAGATATACGGATACAAAGCTTTCCGGATATCGTTCCAGCTGTAAACCATGATCCTGTGAATATAAATCTGCAAAAACCAAAACTACTAGCTGCCCGTGTCAAAATAAGGGCACCCAGAGTTTAGGTCAAAACAATAAACCCCAGGTCAGTCATGGGACTGGTGTGAGAACTAAAGCAGTTATTAATCTTTATTTTAAAGATAGGTAAATCAAGGGACCATGCCGTATAACACGGAACGGGTTTCCTCCCAAGAATACCAGTGCTTATAAGTAAACAATGCAATGCTTTTCTAAAAATGAAGCTATTATAAGGCCCATGTCCCATCACACAATGCAACGCAGCCGAGGATAGGGTTTTCCCTTATAATAGCCAAACATGCTTTGTACGTTTAAAACAAATCATTTGATACTACTATAAGTTATAGTGTCAAAACAATCTCAAATCATAAATATCAATCATAGGCGGCATGGGTACCATATATCATGTCGCCATACTAGTTCTATAATTAAAACCGCAAATGTCACGTATCTGGAAATTGGATTTCCATCTTTGAACCGAGGCCAAAGATAGTCCTCAACCGATTCGAGACTTTCTAGCCCGAGTCTCAGGTCAGAGCTCGAGTGACCTGGGATCGTCAGGGTCGGTCCACCGATGTGGATTAAACTTAAACCCTGAACATGCGTTTCGCCGCCCTTTGGGGCGTAAGTGAGCCAACTAAATGACTCCATCGGTTCGAGAACGACCGATCAATCCGAGGCGCCTCGCAACAGCAACAACCACATAAGTCAAACTCGTCAGGGCGTGTAAAACCACTGACGCCACTTTTTAGCTAGAAGGAAACGCATGCCCTCCCTGAGGTCCGTCTCCCGTTTTTGGTTCATACCGGGTGTGAAACCCGCGAAGTAAACGTTACACAAAGCTACGCCACAAAGGTCGTGCTTTGATCATCGCCACAAGACTTTGCTTTTCAATAGAAGCCTCGATCAATTGCCACTTAGGCATGCCACACAGGCAATTCACTCCATGCGTTCGATATCCATCAATATATAACCCCTGAGCTCGTACATCTCAGGTAAGGGCGTTAAGCAAGAGAATAAATTCTCCGCCGCCAAACAGATATATATTTAATAGAGATCAATCACACGGACTAAAATCCAATGTCAGACACACAGTCCATTTACAAGTCCGTTCTGGGGCTGAACGAAACCGGAGGCACCTAGTACCCCGCATATCCATCGATCTCCAAGTACGTCTGGACGATCACTAACTGTTTCCATCTTCTTGGGTGTACAGCCCAATCAAGATCGTCAGTAATTACCCAAACGACGTGAAGACTTCTGGTCTTCGACCACCGTCTTCATCTTCGACTTATCGTCATATCAGTTATTCAGAATGGGATAAACCCGGTCTTTCCGAATAACTCGCGTATATTTTAAATAAGTGTTACACAAACACAACATACGCCTCATTCCAATTCATCAGTCACTAACCGTAAATTAATCAAGTGAATAATTTCCCAAATATTAACCCCGAAGGCCGAACCCAACATCAGATCAATATCCAGAAAACCATTCTGCTTGGCTAACCGACAGTTAGTTTCTAAATTTCACATTCATAGGGAAAGGTTCCCATTAATTTTATCCAAGATACATTCCTTGAATTTATTCTTTATTCTATTTTTGAATTTCAATTCAAACTAGTCGGGATTAGCAAACCTTACCAAAGTAATCATTTATTTTAATTTCCCCATCCCAACCTATTCATCCCATGAAGTAAAACTGGTTAATACTTCATATCTAACACCATAGTGTTATCGGTAAATTCAATTACCATTTCACGTTCAAATCTAATTAAAGATTTAACTATTGCCTGGAGCAAAACTGGTGATACTCCATTTTCGATCATTTCAATCTAATTAAAGATTCATTAAAACTTCACTTAGTTTTAATCTTCGACTGGGTTAAAGAATCAGTGTCATTTAAAACACGGTTCACGATAAACCCAAAATCACATTCCATTAACTATCAGGTTAAAGAACAAGTGTTATTTAAAACACTGTTTACGGTAAACCCAAAAATCAATACCAATTCAATTCCAATTAAATATCATTTAATTGGTACACTTCATTAAATCTAATTAAAAAGATTTAATCTTTTCTCAACTGGGTTCAAGAACAGTGTTAGTGAAGACACCATTCACGACAAACCCAAATCACATTTGATATTCAATATAAGGCTCTGAATAGAAAATATATCGGCTTATATTCAATATCAAATTCTACGATTAACAAATGTCGTATTGGAAATAACGATATAAATATATATCTTTCAAATTTCCATAACAACATCTGTATAATCACGAATTCCAACATCGAAATATTCCGAAGACAATTTCGATTCAAATCCACTCCAATGCAATCATTGGAAATTCTGGTTATTTTTAAAACCCTTTTCAAATTCAATTTATTTATTTAAAAATAAATAGAATTATATTTCTAGTTCAAAATTAGTTCATTTCGATAAAAATCTATTTTTATCTTTTCAAATATGGAGTTTTTCATCCCAAATCTTCACAAACCATTTCTTATGATTTTACACAAATTATTACTATTTTTAATAATTTTATCAAGGCCCGTACAGTCGATTTCCATCAACGGTCATCGAACTGCTCTTACAGCGACCTTTTTCAAATTTTATTTGGACATAGTTCCAAATCCAACCGTTAGATTTCAAATTTCTAATATTCGTTAGAAAGCTCTTTTCGATACGAACCCAATGGTTCCGGTTTTAGGAGAATCCGACGGTCGGATCTCCCGTAATGTCCGTTTGAAATAAATGGTCGAAATTCACGAACTGCCGCGGCGCGTTCTATTCAGGCCATTATATTATATATATATAATATATATAATATATACTTCGTCGATTTCTATTTAAAACGAATTATATAAATAGTTTTAAAATTCGTTTCAAAAGCAATTTCAACTTCCATTTCAATTCAAATCAAAATTGAATTCTTCTTTATAAATTCGTTTTAAAATTCATTTCTATTCAATTCAAATTTCAATTCAATTTGAATTCATTTCAATTCGCTTTCAATTCAATTTGAATTCGTTTTCAATTCAATTTATTTCGAAATCGTTTTCAATTCAATTCATTTCGAAATCGTTTTCAATTCAATTCATTTCGAAATCGTTTTCAATTCAATTCATTTCGAAATCGTTTTCAATTCGATTCATTTCGAAATCGTTTTATATTCAATTCATTTCGAAATCATTTTCAATTCAATTCAAATTGGTTTTCTATTCGATTCAATTCGTTGTATATTCCATTGAAATCAAATTCGTTATATATTCGAAACAAATTCGATTCGAATTCGTTTTCTATTCAATTTGATTCAAATTTCATTTCAAAATATTCGATTTCGAAATCACTTTTCAATATTCATTTTAAAATGAATAATATCGATATAAATATTGTTCACGTCAAAATGGCGTCAATCTAATCAACACGGCTTCATAAATTTCTATTTTCAAATATTCTATTTCAAATATTTCTTTTTCAAAATAGTTGTTATTATCAAAATATTTCGTTCAACACATGACCAATCTCAATGGATGAGTACTGTCAACACATGAACCTTTATTTTATATTGATAAGGATGTAAATTTTATTACTAAAATATTTCGTTCAACACATGAGTAATCTCAATGGATGAGTACTGTCAACACATGAACCTTTATTTTATAATATTCTTTATTTTTCAAATTGGAATGAGGCCCAATCAATTACCATATAAAGTTAATTATATGGATTCCATACAACAAATGTATATAATAGCAACGATAGATAATCAACCATCAACCAAAGTGCACTACACTGTATAAGCATCAAATATAGATATCTAACGCTTATCACAGCCTGTCAATCAATCGATCGACATATTTAATCAATCAGGACGAGTGAACTTCATATTACATCCCAACACCCGTGTGGGGTTTTCAAACAATCAATCACAGATTTTAGTTGTGCAGTTGGGCGATGTGTAAAATTTATCGACCTAATTAATATCAGTCAAATGAGTGTATATAAACAAATCGGCCGATTTGTTTATAAATATTTATTTATTTACTTTCACGTTAAAAAATATATTTTTAACGATGAAACATTTTATTCAACCTATGAATATTCTATTCGGTTCATTTATTCAATAAAATGATATTTTTATTTTTCTAACATATTTTAGAAAATTTCGGCGGCATAACGGCACGATGCTAGAAACGGGACAAGGCCTAGCCTTATCCCCGGTCTAGTGAAGGCCCACGCCATTCACACATCAATCAAATCCATTCATTTCACCAAACAATTCAATTTCAAACCAAATTATCTAACTAATTTTTACAATCAAACAAACAAGTCCATGGTCTGTGGACGATTGTGTCGGGTGCTACTAAGCACCGTCTGCATCCTAGTGTACATATATAACTAGAAAAAAGAAAGTGAAAGGTGAGAAATTCTCACAGATAGCTATCCATTCATCTTGACTCTTCTTTGATAGAAATCTTCATCGTCATCGCATCTTCGTTGCTGTAGCCACTACATATGTAAAAATCGAATTTTTACTTCGTTATTCAATATATAAAAATCACATTTTTACTTTGATGTTCAATATATAAAAATCACATTTTTATTTCTTCGATGTTCAATATATAAAAATCACATTTTTACTTTGATGTTCAATATATAAAAATCACATTTTTACTTCGATGTTCAATATATAAAAATCACATTTTTACTTCGATGTTTAATATATAAAAATCACATTTTTACTTCGATGTTCAATATATAAAAATCACATTTTTACTTCGATGTTCAATATATAAAAATCACATTTTTACTTCGATGTTCAATATATAAAAATCACATTTTTACTTCGATATTCTTCATAAAAAGATTTCGCCTTTTCAACTATAAAGATTTTACCTTTTCAATATCATCACTATAAAAATCACATTTTTATTTTGCTACATATATAAAGATGATATTTTTACTATCTATGAAATATAAAAATTATATTTTTATATTTTTACAATATAAAAGATTATATTTTTCTCGAAGTAAAAATCATATTTTTAACCCACTATATATATAAAAATCACACCTTTCTCCATTTAAAAATCTCGCCTTTTCTATTTTAAAAAAACTCGTCTTTCTATTTTAAAAATCTCGTCTTTCTATAAATTAACAATCAAACTTTTCTATAAATTTCTGAATAAAACTGACTTAAATAAACATTAACTTTATTAAATAAAAATAAATAACAAAGGAGAAAACTTACTTACGATAGAGGGGGAGGTGAGAATGGCGGTGGTGGCTTATAGTGGGTGAGGGGGTGCGGTTTTTTTTTTTTTTTGCTTGCGGGGGGGGGGGGGGGGGGGTGGGGGGGGGGAAGGCTCGCCGTTGACTTCATAAGAAGAGGGAGAGGAGTAGCATCGCGAGGTAGAGGGGGTGGTGGTCCCTGTGTCGGCGGCTAGGGTTTCTCGATAGGCGGCGGTTAAAAGGGGATTGGGTGGTGGCGGCTAGGCTCGGCAGGAGGTGGCGGCGACTTCGAGGGTGGCGGGGGAAGGGCAACGTCAATTGGGGTTTTTTTTTCCTTTATTTGTTTTCTGCAGATCGAAGAAATAGAGGGGGGGCCAGAAGTTAAAAGGAAGGAGATTTTTTTTTATTTTAATTGCATAAAGTTGACTTTTTCACACAACCTCTAAACGAGGCCTACCGCCTGTCGTCCATAGTGTTTTACCCCCATTCCGAACACAATGGGATATGTATCGTATGCTGATTCGAACGTTTCGATCAGCTTCCGTTAAAACCAACATATAACTCTATATTTTGAATTTGAACGTGCATTTCAATTTACTGGGGTTACATACTAACTCGAAAAATTCCAGAAAAATATTTTCTAGCTTCGTATTGTCGATACGGTCCTAATAAAACTAGTTTCGCCGAATTCTGAGCCAATATGAAAAATGGCCATTTTCCAGTCGATTAAAATCAACTAAAACTGGTCAAATGCGTTTTCTTTTGCCACGCTCACATATTGATTCGAAAAATTATGAAATTTGGAATCTAGCAATAGTTTGACACCGCGGATCCAACAAAACTGGTTTCGTCGAAATCCGAGGTCGTTTGTAAAATTTCCATTTTTAAGGGCCTGAATTCCATAGCGACTATTCAGAATTTTCAACTGGACATATCTTTTGATTCCCGCTATGAAATTTCAATTCTTCGGATTCGTTGGAAAGATATTACCAATTAGATCATATTATTTTTGGTTTCACTAAAATCCGGGTTGTTTTGCACCCGGTACATTCAATTGAAGTTTGAAATCGAATTATCGAACTACCGCGCCATTTTCAATTCCATTTATAATTATATATATTCTAACGACGACGTATATAATATATACGTTCTAATTATATTCAAAATAAATTTCTCGTCGATTTTATTTAAAATAATTCATTTTAAATAATCAAAATTCGCTAAAATTGCCAAAAAAAATTTTTAAACTGGCCCAGATTTTCGGGTTATTACAATCTCCCCCACTTAAAACTTTTCGTCCCCGAAAAGGAACAAAGTCGAAAGTGGTTTGATCATTCAACTCTACGCTCGATCTGGCTTCCATTCTCCAACTTTTCAGTTTTTTCAAATTTTCAAAAATTTGGCTAACACCCTAAATTTTTGAAAAATTTCGCCATAACCTCCCCTGCACCGGGAGCATCGGGGAATTTCAAATAGCTTCCCCGGTCCTTCAGATTTCAAAAAGAAAAAGAAAAAGCCAAGCGGCTAGCCAATAGGCTCATAAAATCATCATTACCCAAACAAAACAGTAAATTATGTAGTAAACATGTACCTATTTGTCGGGCAAACAAATTTTATTCTTCGGCTCTAGCCTCCTTGCTATGACCTGTTCAATATAAGTATTTGTATATGCAAGCAAATGCGACCAATTTTCAATACAATTCAATATTTGTTTCAATTAGGCATAATGGTTCAAAATTATCAAACAAATAAACAAACAACACAAACATCAATCAATTAGTGAATTTAACGTTTCAAATTGATAATTTTGATATATATAAAGAAAATCATATTTTGATGCCAAATCACAACAATGTATTCTAGCTATATTAGTTTTGGTTCTCACACCAGTCTAATGGAAATATATAGATATCACACCTTCGAAACTCGAACATAAATGTTGATGATGCGATCGCTATTATCAATAATATCTCCGGGCGACTAGAGTGTGATGCTATATCTATCCAATATATTAAAACTTTGAATATACGTTTGCAAGGCATATATGCAAATTCTTTATATACTGAATTGTCCAAAATCAATATAAACAAATAATCAAATACGAATAGTTGATTTAAATTTGCAAAACAAAATTTGTTTTCATTAGAAAAATATACTCTTCACACTCGTTCTAGGATACTACTGATCCCATCTCTAACGAGTCATTCCGGTTGGATATTACTAATCCAATATCGGATGAATTCTTTCGTATGGTTCTAATGTGTCTTGTTCTCTAAGCTTTGTAAACCAAAGCTCTGATACCAACTGTAAAATAGCCGACGAAATCCGGTAGGCTTTGCAACCATCCCTTCATCCCCCAAGTAGCAGGTATACCCACCGTGGCTTCCACATGGTCCCCCAGTCCCTTGTTTTACGGCGACCCTCTCGAGTCTCGCGCCTATTGGCGAACCAACGCCCTCCCCAGCGACATGTAGGGGTAAGAGTCTCCCGTTCGCCACCAAACCGCGAAGCGAGAACCCCCTATCATGCGTACCCGGCCTACTCAGGGCCAGCAACAAGAACTGGTGATACTCCATTTTCGATCATTTCAATCTAATTAAAGATTCATTAAAACTTCACTTAGTTTTAATCTTCGACTGGGTTAAAGAATCAGTGTCATTTAAAACACGGTTCACGATAAACCCAAAATCACATTCCATTAATTATCGGGCTAAAGAACAAGTGTTATTTAAAACACTGTTCACGGTAAACCCAAAAATCAATACCAATTCAATTCTAATTAAATATCATTTAATTGGTACACCTCATTAAATCTAATTAAAAAGATTTAATCTTTTCTCAACTGGGTTCAAGAACAGTGTTAGTGAAGACACCATTCACGACAAACCTAAATCACATTTGATATTCAATATAAGGCTCTGAATAGAAAATATATCGGCTTATATTCAATATCAAATTCTACGATTAACCAATGTCGTATTGGAAATAACGATATAAATATATATCTTTCAAATTTCCATAACAACATCTGTATAATCACGAATTCCAACATCGAAATATTCCGAAGACAATTTCGATTCAAATCCACTCCAATGCAATCATTGGAAATTCTGGTTATTTTTAAAACCCTTTCCAAATTCAATTTATTTATTTAAAAATAAATAGAATTATATTTCTAGTTCAAAACTAGTTCATTTCGATAAAATTCTATTTTTATCTTTTCAAATATGGAGTTTTTCATCCCAAATCTTCACAAATCATTTCTTATGATTTTACACAAATTATTACTATTTTTAATAATTTTATCAAGGCCCGTACAGTCGATTTCCATCAACGGTCATCGAACTGCTCTTACAGCGACCTTTTTCAAATTTTATTTGGACATAGTTCCAAATCCAATCGTTAGATTTCAAATTTCTAATATTCTTTAGAAAGCTCTTTTCGATACGAACCCAACGGTTCCGGTTTTAGGAGAATCCGACGGTCGGATCTCCCGTAATGTCCGTTTGAAATAAATGGTCGAAATTCACGAACTGCCGCGGCGCGGCGCGTTCTATTCAGGCCATTATATTATATATATATATATATATATAATATATATAATATACACTTCGTCGATTTCTATTTAAAACGAATTATATAAATAGTTTTAAAATTCGTTTCAAAAGCAATTTCAACTTCCATTTCAATTCAAATCAAAATTGAATTCTTCTTTATAAATTCGTTTTAAAATTCATTTCTATTCAATTCAAATTTCAATTCAGTTTGAATTCATTTCAATTCGCTTTCAATTCAATTTGAATTCGTTTTCAATTCAATTTATTTCGAAATCGTTTTCAATTCATTTCGAAATCGTTTTCAATTCAATTCATTTCGAAATCGTTTTCAATTCAATTCATTCCGAAATCGTTTTCAATTCGATTCATTTGGAAATCGTTTTATATTCAATTCATTTCGAAATCGTTTTCAATTCAATTCAAATTGGTTTTCTATTCGATTCAATTCGTTGTATATTCCATTGAAATCAAATTCGTTATATATTCGAAACAAATTCGATTCGAATTCGTTTTCTATTCAATTTGATTCAAATTTCATTTCAAAATATTCGATTTCGAAATCACTTTTCAATATTCATTTTAAAATGAATAAAATCGATATAAATATCGTTCACGTCAAAATGGCGTCAATCTAATCAACACGGCTTCATAAATTTCTATTTTCAAATATTCTATTTCAAATATTTCTTTTTCAAAATAGTTGTTATTATCAAAATATTTCGTTCAACACATGACCAATCTCGATGGATGAGTACTGTCAACACATGAACCTTTATTTTATATTGATAAAGATGTAAATTTTATTGCTAAAATATTTCGTTCAACACATGACTAATCTCAACGGATGAGTACTGTCAACACATGAACCTTTATTTTATAATATTCTTTATTTTTCAAATTGGAATGAGGCCCAATCAATTACCATATAAAGTTAATTATATGGATTCCATACAACAAATGTATATAATAGCAACGATAGATAATCAACCATCAACCAAAGTGCACTACACTGTATAAGCATCAAATATAGATATCTAACGCTTATCACAGCCTGTCAATCAATCGATCGACATATTTAATCAATCAGGACGAGTGAACTTCATATTTCATCCCAACACCCGTGTGGGGTTTTCAAACAATCAATCACAGATTTTAGTTGTGCAGTTTGGCGATGTGTAAAATTTATCGACCCAATAATTATCAGTCAAATCAGTGTATATAAACAAATCGGCCGATTTGTTTATAAATATTTATTTATTTACTTTCACGTTAAAAATTATATTTTTAACGATAAAACATTTTATTCAACCTATGAATATTCTATTCGGTTCATTTATTCAATAAAATGGTATTTTTATTTTTCTAACATATTTTAGAAAATTTCGGCGGCATAACGGCACGATACTAGAAACAGGACAAGGCCTAGCCTTATCCCCGGTCTAGTGAAGGCCCACGCCATTCACACATCAATCAAATCCATTCATTTCACCAAACAATTCAATTTCAAACAAAATAATCTAACTAATTTTTGCAATCAAACAAACAAGTCCATGGTCTGTGGACGATTGTGTCGGGTGCTACTAAGCACCGTCTACATCCTAGTGTACATATATAACTAGAAAAAAGAAAGTGAAAGGTGAGAAATTCTCACAGATAGCTATCCAATCATCTTGACTCTTCTTTGATAGAAATCTTCATCGTCATCGCATCTTCGTTGCTGTAGCCACTACATATGTAAAAATCGAATTTTTACTTCGTTATTCAATATATAAAAATCACATTTTTACTTTGATGTTCAATATATAAAAATCACATTTTTATTTCTTCGATGTTCAATATATAAAAATCACATTTTTACTTTGATGTTCAATATATAAAAATCACATTTTTACTTCGATGTTCAATATATAAAAATCACATTTTTACTTCGATGTTCAATATATAAAAATCACATTTTTACTTCGATGTTCAATATATAAAAATCACATTTTTACTTCGATGTTCAATATATAAAAATCACATTTTTACTTCGATGTTCAATATATAAAAATCACATTTTTACTTCGATATTCTTCATAAAAAGATTTCGCCTTTTCAACTATAAAGATTTTACCTTTTCAATATCATCACTATAAAAATCACATTTTTATTTTGCTACATATATAAAGATGATATTTTTACTATCTATAAAATATAAAAATTATATTTTTATATTTTTACAATATAAAAGATTATATTTTTGTAACGACCCAGAAATTTCGACGATCGGGATATACTATCAATTATAGAATTTATATTGATGTTGGAATTAAAAATCAAATATATTGTTGTGTGTACATATTTAATTCGATTCAGAACATTGGTTGAGAAACCAATATTTATTTTGAATAGTTGATTCGAATTTGGTTGGAAATTGAATTGGATATTTAAAGTCGACTGGAAAAATATGAAATGTTGAATTTAAATTTAATAAATAAACAAATAAATGTAGTGGACATTAATCGAATGGAAAATTTTATTTATGGAAATTGGCTTGGATATGGGTATGTTCGTGTTTTTAAAGAAATAGAAATTTGACGTTTCAGAAGTTGTAAACGAATGGAATTATCAGTGAACCAATAAAAAAAAAATAGCATCAAATACAAACAGAATCAGATTACAACTGAATTAATTTTTATTGGGTTTAGTACGTTGAAATATGACAGTGCATATACTTTCGTTGCCTTTGGAAATGGTGTTGACGGTACCAATACCGAGCGTTCGACGATAGTTTGCGGTACAGAGTATTATTAAATTTAAACTGAATATAACCTTCCTCAGAAAACATACAACCTTCCTCAGAAAACATCTCCGTCGACCTACCTTTTTAAAAGTTGTGCTACCCTAATCCTAGTGACATTACGTCGTTCCTATCCACCCTCTTTTCTTCTAAAAAAAAAATCCTACCTCGTTCTCAAAATTTTCCAGCGAAAAATATGTTCTTCCTTCTTCATTTTAATGGCGAGACTCTCAAATTACCCCTTTCCCCTAAATTAAAAATAAAGGCTGCCTCCACTTGTTTCGTTGCCCTCCTCCTTCACAAAATTGCCATGTCCTTCCCCTAAATTGAGAGCCACAATTCGCCATCGCGTGTCCACCATCACCACCAAATCAAGCTGAAATTCCTTCCAGAGGTTAAAGTCGAAGTGTTCGCCTCCCTAGTCAACCGTGCGCTGCTCCTCTTTCTTCTGTTTTGCTCGCTGCCAAGTTGTTTAGGCCTGGGTCTTCTTTCATCGCTGCGTTTTTTCATGGCCATTCCAAGGTGAGCATCTCACTCACGATTAAGCATAAGTACAAGTAGATTAATTCGATATTTAAACTATAATATAATAGTTAATTTCGTTTTGATTATCTGCCTTGAATGGGTGTTGTTGGGTGATTTATTTTGATGATACTTTGACTTGCCAACCCGATCTGAATGAATTGACACCGGATGGAATTATATGTGTGTTTAGAAAGACAGACTTACATTTGAATAAGCTGATAAACTGATTTTATGTTCCACTGAACCTGAATTACTTATTTAAAAACAGATTTAGGTCCAAGTCAATTTAAACTGATGTTTGTCACCCAGATTTAGATGTTCATACTCGGGGGTTGTCTGATTCGAACTATTTATATATATCCACCATGTTAAATTATTTTGGGTAAAACTATAAACTGGGAGGCATCATGGGTTGTTTTAAACTCGAATTGTACATGCATGTACAACGGGCTTGTAGTACCTGAAATCTGAAATAATTTGTCATATTTGGCTCATTAGTGTTACACTAGTTCAATGTTGAGTGGTGTTCACTGTCATGGCGAAGTTATGCCCTCTCTTTCCTGTTTTGTGTTCTAATATTTTTCGGCTATTTTAGTTCCAGTTTAAATTGATTTGCATGTGTGGGCGTCTATGCGTGTTCTGCCTCATTTGGTCAATTAAAATCTCACTATTTTGGGAACCTGATATAGAGATATACATGTTCTATTGTATTTCAACAGACCCCTGTTTCTTACGCAATTATGTCTATATGGGATACTGGGCATTTGTTCCAGTCTTTGGGTATGCACCTTCGAGTCATGTTCATCTATATGATAAGAAATTAGTCAGCAATCCAAATTTAACATGCAGAATGAAGAACTATATTTAAACAAGATGGAGGATAAAAATAACTAAATGACTGCCATCCTGATAATCATTTAAATATGATAGTTGACTTTGTATTGCATGCCATATAACCATACATGATATCAACCATTTACTTGCTTCATGAATTTTACCAATTAAAATTTTGTGTTTTGTCATGCATCAGCCAAGTTTATAATTTATTCCTACTAGTTATCCTGCATAGCAGGCTTGTAATAATTTGAGATACTTGGTTGCTTGGGTTCATACAACACTATAATGAAATGATGTTCACCCGTCCACTTGGATATGTTAAAATTATAGCATTGTTACACTATACATATATGAAATTTGATTCCATGTCTACACTTTACCCAGTTCTTTAACATAAGGTTATGTTACCATGATATTAACCATGATATTGAATGTTTGCTGCCATCAATACATACACATGTTGCTATCATCTGTATATACACATATTTGCCAACCAATTACATACACTTGTATACGAGTTTTATTGTGTATATGTAAACAGAGACTGTACTTGCACTGTTAGACCCTTGTTAGCTTGATATAAAGGACAAAACTATCTTGGGACTTGCTGTTGTCATATGCAGTGTTATTTCATTACCCAAATTGTTTTGATGAACTAAGCAAAATTATCCTAGCCTATACCCCGTTCTACTCATCGGAATATGAGCTGCCACCCCAGTTACTTATATAAGTGTATATGTGTACGCATGTGCATATGTGTGTGTGGTACCAATATACATATCTGTCGTATTGAATATAACCTAGACTTGATGGATATTTTTGCTATTCCCTGTCTGGTTACTTGTTCACTCTCCTATAGCATGTATATGTGACTGAAACATATGTGAATGTTAAAACCATAACATGATGTTTAACCTAATGTATTGCTGACACTATATGTTAATAAATTACTGACACTATATGCGTTATGTGCTGTTTTTGCCGAGCTTTGTTTTAAATACCTGAATATGTACCATTTTCACTGACCATCATATACTAACAAATGGCGGAGTAGCCTGTGAGGTCGTTCCTTGTTTTCTCGACCATTGATTTCAGTAGTCATTTGATTAAAAAAAAGAATAAAATGTTCACTTTGACTACGCAAATAGCTGATTGGCGTAAATTTCCTATTGCTGAACCCTTATGAGGTGAATTTGTTGTCATTATATAGTTGCTGCAGTATTTCTTGCTTATGCTCCTATGAATTTGAACCAGTTACTGGCCTCACACACATACTGCCTTTCATGGCTTAGATTTTACTTCATCCTGCATGGACCATTGTCACTGAAGTGAAAACATTTTGAACCCTATTGTTCACTAAATCAGTTGGTGAAACCAAGTGTACAGTCATGTTGTTGGGCACTTTTTGAACCCATTCTTAAATCATGCTGATGGCCGATGTATGCATTGTTCCCCTTGTTGTTCATGGACACCTGACCCGTGCACCACGCATGTTGTCGGGCTTCACCTGAACAACTATCACACCTATTTATTTCATTTAAGATTTCGATGTCGGGAATGACTATTATATTTCGGTTTATATTAAAATTAATTTACTTGAACTATGATTAATCCTGACTCGAGTGTTTTTATGTTTTTGCATGGAATGCTCGAGTCAGACCCTGAGCATTACAGATTTAGAGAATACAGCTTAGGATTCGAAGATTGGCAAAGCTGGGGATTCCAGGAGACGCGCACTCTGAAGATTTTAAACAGTAAATATTTCTTTGTATTCAAACTATATTCTATTTCCGCTGTATAGAAAAATGTTGTATCAAAATCTGATTTATAAATAAAGATTTATTTTGCCGTTCAATATTGTATTATCTATTATTCTGTATTTTCTGTGTTGATTCTGTCTTTAAACTCCATAAGTTAATAACGATCCGTCGGTTTGAACGTTTTAAGTTGGTTTGAATACCAATTTGAAGCGGTCAAAAAGGCGGGACGTTACAGTGGTATCAGAGCTTTGGTTTATTCAAAGCTTAGCTTATTGAGTTTAAAAACGGATCTTGAAAATAAAGCGATTTTGAAAAATAATTATTTTTGAAATATCAAATATTTTGGAACTAGTGTTTTGAAATTAATATAGCGGAAATAAAAAAATTATTTTTGAGATTTAAAATTTTGTTCGGAATCCCCAGTCTTCAGAAATCTTCGAATCCAGGTTTGCAAGAATTATTCTTCGATAAGATTCCTTTGTATTTGAATCTCGAACCTATCATCGAACGACATTTAAGGAAGATAATTATAAGAGAATCGATGAATCAATTGTGTGTTTTTGGCGATGAAAAAATAATCCAAATTTATTGGAATAAAATTTCAGATAAGAATTTGATTGAGGAGAGGAAATTGGAAATCGTTTCGGAAATGAGACGATGAATTTTATTTTGAATTCGGAATATAAAATAATAAAATTGAAAAGGGTATAATTATAATTCAATTGTGTCGAAGTTTATTGGCAAGATAAATTATAATTAGTATAATCGAATACATGGATTCGATAGTGAGGTACAAACTTGTTAATTAATTATCAAGAAGCAAAGTATGAACGAGAGTTGTAAATGGAGAAAAATATGAATAAGGATTTGAATCGAGGTTCAAGTGAAATGAAAGCTAATTGGATGTGATGAGTTTAGATTTTGATAAAAGGAATATTTACTTTTTTTGAAGTAAATAACATTTAAAAACAAATATGTTGCGATTGAAATTGGAGATGGAGGTGATGAAGTTAACCAGTACGGTGAGACTGTTCTAAAGTTCAGAATATTTTCCGGAGTTCGGAATATGGTATTGAATAATAGATTATTCGGGAAAAAAAGTTATTAATGGGAGACGATTATGTCGAGTTTCAGGGAAATATTATTTATTTTCCATTTTAAATTTAATATATAAGTAATTAATTATGTATTCAATGAATAAAGTATATTTTAAAGTTAAATATTTCGAGGCATGAATGATTGTTACAATCAACAATTTTCGCTAAAAAAAAAGTAAAATTTTAATTTGAATTTGGAAGTTAAGAGAATGAAAGTTTCGAAGTTGCGAACTTATCTGTTTAAAGTTAATGATGTTGTCCAGTTAAGGTCTGAGAGGTAATCGTACCCCAACTTGACTGACTTCATTGTTGACGGAGAAATAATTCGATAGCAAGAGTGGTTAAGTGAAGTAAATGAGTGTCAATATCTAAGTGAAAATAGTAGTGTTTTATTTAATATCTGTTTTAGTTCAAATAACGAATTTAGAAATGTTTTCCCCTAGAATAAAATATATTTTCTATGGAAAATAAAGATTTGTGAATATATGGAAATGCTTTCCGATAAGTGTTATAGAAAATAAAGATGATAATTGGAAATGTTTTAAAAATATCGTGAACGGCTAACAGGTTTTTGTTAAATCAGAATGGTAAGAACTGAAAAACAAAAAGCCGTACGTCAAGAACAAAGTAAGGCAGAACGTAAGAGAAATGAATTCGCAAACTGAATATTGAAATTGCGATAAGCGATGATTTGATAAGAAATGAAGTTAAAGAATTTAAAAACCGACTGGAGATTAGTCAAGTTGAATAAATTCCTGAGTATTGATCTGATGTTGGTTTCGGCCTTCGGGATTGATGCTTAGGAAGTTGTTCGCTTGCTAATTTACGGTCAAGGTATGTGAATGTGAAGGGGTGATAATGCGTGAAGAAGAAATTTGTGATAAGAAGAATAATTCTGGAACTTTGAGGGTATAAGGATTTGAATTGAGTAAAGAATTGGATAAATTGAAAAATTGGTGAATAATTGGAAATCTGGAAGAAAAATTGGTTTATAACCGATAGATCTATAAATCCGAGTTGGAAAGGACATCAAGTATTTGAAATAGTTAATAGATCAAAGCAAAGATTTTGAAATCGGAATGAATTTTGAGAATATTCGATTTTGGGTATTAGAGAAATAAGATTTCATAACTTGTATGGGAAAATATAGTGAATTGAAATTTTTGGATTGAAAGGTAATCGATTAAAATAAAATCTTATATAACGGAATTTATACAAGACGAGATGTTTGAAATATGATTTGGGAAGAAAATCTTATGTAAATGACATAGGTATGGTTTATGAAATAAAGTACTATATGTATATAGTATAATATGTTTTCAAAATCAAAGATAAGGAAAGTACCTCCCTTCTCTATGAATTTCGAACTTAGTAAGATGTGCTGCTGGTGGCGGTAGGTTGTCCGGACGTAAAACTCATGAGTTGCCATTGAGAACGACTGCTAGCGAAATTCGCAGGGCTGCAGATAGCCTATGGCGGTCGGATGTTTCTTGAGGGAATCAGGCGTAACCATTGTGATCGCTGCAATCTAGAGTCGTTGGAATTCGGCCGTGTAGCGAAATTCGCAGGGCTGCAGATAGCCTATGGCGGACGGATGTTTCTTGGGGGAACCAAGCGTAACCATTGTGACTGCTGCGTTCTACAGTCGAATGTAAGGGCGTAATCCGCAGAGCTGTGAAAGCTTACGGGTATGGATGTTTCCTGGGGGACCCAGGCGTAACCATTGTGTACCTGCGGTCCACAGTATTTGAGATATCTTAGTGATAGTGAGCCACCTGTTTGATGCAGCAGTTAGTCTTCGTGACTTAATTGGTCTTTGTGACCTGATTTGTCGTTGGGACTTGTTTTGTCCTCGTGACTTGATTTATCTTCATAATTGGATGATTTGATTTCGTGACCCTGAGAGAGCAATCAACGCTCAATGACCTCAGATTGTCTTTTGGATTCTTATATTGCCTTCCGTTGATTTGTCCATGACGAAATTCGCAGGGAAGTGAATTCCTACGGATACGGATGTTTTCTGGGGGATCCAGACGGAACCATTGTGTATCTGCGATTCGTGAACAACCAACATATCAATATCACATTGGTACTTTCTGTATATGTTTTTAAAGGAATTTTTGAAATATTTTCACTTGTAAGTTGAAGCAAGGATATATGTAGTACTTGGAGATTTTTGTCATGCGCCTGGCCAGCGTATGTCTAACATCTATAAGGACGACAATAGACTTGTCAAACTTCGAGCTATCAAGTATTTTCAAGTCGATAATTTTAAATTAAAGTATATCTAATGTAATAAGTTAAGAAAAAGAATTTTGAAATGTTTTCAAATACATAGCTTTGATGTAATAATACAAATGTTTACTGCACAAATTTGGTATGGAATTTATAAAAGATTTCGGATTTGTGGTTTTAAATTTATGAATGGTCGACTTGAAAAGAGGAATGTATTTACACTCTGAAATGAGTGTTGAGAAGAATAAATTGGAACAGGATAGGGTTGATGATTGTAAAGCCTAGACCCATTGCCATGCAACGATGGATAAGTAAATGATTGACAGATGAGGTTGTAAGGAAATCTGGAATAATCCGAGATGCAACTTATGCAGAATTTGAAAGTTAAGAAGTGATTGGTTTTGTAAAGAAATTTGATTTCCCGAGTTAATGGGATACGATAAATAAGGACGATCAATGACTTAAATATCGATATATATTTAGTGGTGAAGGAATTCCACACAAATATGGAAATTTTAAGTATACAACGGTATAACCCTAACGATCTCTCCTTTTCGAGGACGAAAAGTTTTAAAGGGGGAAAGAATGTAACGACCCAGAAATTTCGACGATTGGGATATACTATCAATTATAGAATTTATATTGATGTTGGAATTAAAAATCAAATATATTGTTGTGTGTACATATTTAATTCGATTCAGAACATTGCTTGAGAAACCAATATTTATTTTGAATAGTTGATTCGAATTTGGTTGGAAATTGAATTGGATATTTAAAGTCGACTGGAAAAATATGAAATGTTGAATTTAAATTTAATAAATAAACAAATAAATGTAGTGGACATTAATCGAATGGAAAATTTTATTTATGGAAATTGGCTTGGATATGGGTATGTTCGTGTTTTTAAAGAAATAGAAATTTGACGTTTCAGAAGTTGTAAACGAATGGAATTATCAGTGAACCAATAAAAATAAAATAGCATCAAATACAAACAGAATCAGATTACAACTGAATTAATTTTTATTGGGTTTAGTACGTTGAAATATGACAGTGCATATACTTTCGTTGCCTTTGGAAATGGTGTTGACGGTACCAATACCGAGCGTTCGACGATAGTGTGCGGTACAGAGTATTATTAAATTTAAACTGAATATAACCTTCCTCAGAAAACATACAACCTTCCTCAGAAAACATCTCCGTCGACCTACCTTTTTAAAAGTTGTGCTACCCTAATCCTAGTGACATTACGTCGTTCCTATCCACCCTCTTTTCTTCTAAAAAAAAAAAAATCCTACCTCGTTCTCAAAATTTTCCAGCGAAAAATATGTTCTTCCTTCTTCATTTTAATGGCGAGACTCTCAAATTACCCCTTTCCCCTAAATTAAAAATAAAGGCTGCCTCCACTTGTTTCGTTGCCCTCCTCCTTCACAAAATTGCCATGTCCTTCCCCTAAATTGAGAGCCACAATTCGCCATTGCTTCAGCCGTTCGCATCGGAGCCATCGCGTGTCCACCATCACCACCAAATCAAGCTGAAATTCCTTCCAGAGGTCAAAGTCGAAGTCTTCGCCTCCCTAGTCAACCGTGCGCTGCTCCTCTTTCTTCTGTTTTGCTCGCTGCCAAGTTGTTTAGGCCTGGGTCTTCTTTCATCGCTGCGTTTTTTCATGGCCATTCCAAGGTGAGCATCTCACTCACGATTAAGCATAAGTACAAGTAGATTAATTCGATATTTAAACTATAATATAATAGTTAATTTGGTTGTGATTATCTGCCTTGAATGGGTGTTGTTGGGTGATTTATTTTGATGATACTTTGACTTGCCAACCCGATCTGAATGAATTGACACCGGATGGAATTATATGTGTGTTTAGAAAGACAGACTTACATTTGAATAAGCTGATAAACTGATTTTATGTTCCACTGAACCTGAATTACTTATTTAAAAACAGATTTAGGTCCAAGTCAATTTAAACTGATGTTTGTCACCCAGATTTAGATGTTCATACTCGGGGGTTGTCTGATTCGAACTATTTATATATATCCACCATGTTAAATTATTTTGGGTAAAACTATAAACTGGGAGGCATCATGGGTTGTTTTAAACTCGAATTGTACATGCATGTACAACGGGCTTGTAGTACCTGAAATCTGAAATAATTTGTCATATTTGGCTCATTAGTGTTACACTAGTTCAATGTTGAGTGGTGTTCACTGTCATGGCCAAGTTATGCCCTCTCTTTCCTGTTTTGTGTTCTAATATTTTTCGGCTATTTTAGTTCCAGTTTAAATTGATTTGCATGTGTGGGCGTCTATGCGTGTTCTGCCTCATTTGGTCAATTAAAATCTCACTATTTTGGGAACCTGATATAGAGATATACATGTTCTATTGTATTTCAACAGACCCCTGTTTCTTACGCAATTATGTCTATATGGGATACTGGGCATTTGTTCCAGTCTTTGGGTATGCACCTTCGAGTCATGTTCATCTATATGATAAGAAATTAGTCAGCAATCCAAATTTAACATGCAGAATGAAGAACTATATTTAAACAAGATGGAGGATAAAAATAACTAAATGACTGCCATCCTGATAATCATTTAAATATGATAGTTGACTTTGTATTGCATGCCATATAACCATACATGATATCAACCATTTACTTGCTTCATGAATTTTACCAATTAAAATTTTGTGTTTTGTCATGCATCAGCCAAGTTTATAATTTATTCCTACTAGTTATCCTGCATAGCAGGCTTGTAATAATTTGAGATACTTGGTTGCTTGGGTTCATACAACACTATAATGAAATGATGTTCACCCGTCCACTTGGATATGTTAAAATTATAGCATTGTTACACTATACATATATGAAATTTGATTCCATGTCTACACTTTACCCAGTTCTTTAACATAAGGTTATGTTACCATGATATTAACCATGATATTGAATGTTTGCTGCCATCAATACATACACATGTTGCTATCATCTGTATATACACATATTTGCCAACCAATTACATACACTTGTATACGAGTTTTATTGTGTATATGTAAACAGAGACTGTACTTGCACTGTTAGACCCTTGTTAGCTTGATATAAAGGACAAAACTATCTTGGGACTTGCTGTTGTCATATGCAGTGTTATTTCATTACCCAAATTGTTTTGATGAACTAAGCAAAATTATCCTAGCCTATACCCCGTTCTACTCATCGGAATATGAGCTGCCACCCCAGTTACTTATATAAGTGTATATGTGTACGTATGTGCATATGTGTGTGTGGTACCAATATACATATCTGTCGTATTGAATATAACCTAGACTTGATGGATATTTTTGCTATTCCCTGTCTGGTTACTTGTTCACTCTCCTATAGCATGTATATGTGACTGAAACATATGTGAATGTTAAAACCATAACATGATGTTTAACCTAATGTATTGCTGACACTATATGTTAATAAATTACTGACACTATATGCGTTATGTGCTGTTTTTGCCGAGCTTTGTTTTAAATACCTGAATATGTACCATTTTCACTGACCATCATATACTAACAAATGGCGGAGTAGCCTGTGAGGTCGTTCCTTGTTTTCTCGACCATTGATTTCAGTAGTCATTTGATTAAAAAAAAGAATAAAATGTTCACTTTGACTACGCAAATAGCTGATTGGCGTAAATTTCCTATTGCTGAACCCTTATGAGGTGAATTTGTTGTCATTATATAGTTGTTGCAGTATTTCTTGCTTATGCTCCTATGAATTTGAACCAGTTACTGGCCTCACACACATACTGCCTTTCATGGCTTAGATTTTACTTCATCCTGCATGGACCATTGTCACTGAAGTGAAAACATTTTGAACCCTATTGTTCACTAAATCAGTTGGTGAAACCAAGTGTACAGTCATGTTGTTGGGCACTTTTTGAACCCATTCTTAAATCATGCTGATGGCCGATGTATGCATTGTTCCCCTTGTTGTTCATGGACACCTGACCCGTGCACCACGCATGTTGTCGGGCTTCACCTGAACAACTATCACACCTATTTATTTCATTTAAGATTTCGATGTCGGGAATGACTATTATATTTCGGTTTATATTAAAATTAATTTACTTGAACTAGGATTAATCCTGACTCGAGTGTTTTTATGTTTTTGCATGGAATGCTCGAGTCAGACCCTGAGCATTACAGATTTAGAGAATACAGCTTAGGATTCGAAGATTGGCAAAGCTGGGGATTCCAGGAGACGCGCACTCTGAAGATTTTAAACAGTAAATATTTCTTTGTATTCAAACTATATTCTATTTCCGCTGTATAGAAAAATGTTGTATCAAAATCTGATTTATAAATAAAGATTTATTTTGTCGTTCAATATTGTATTGTCTATTATTCTGTATTTTCTGTGTTGATTCTGTCTTTAAACTCCATAAGTTAATAACGATCCGTCGGTTTGAACGTTTTAAGTTGGTTTGAATACCAATTTGAAGCGGTCAAAAAGGCGGGACGTTACAATTTTTCTCGAAGTAAAAATCATATTTTTAACCCACTATATATATAAAAATCACACCTTTCTCCATTTAAAAATCTCGCCTTTTCTATTTTAAAAAAACTCGTCTTTCTATTTTAAAAATCTCGTCTTTCTATAAATTAACAATCAAACTTTTCTATAAATTTCTGAATAAAACTGACTTAAATAAACATTAACTTTATTAAATAAAAATAAATAATAAAGGAGAAAACTTACTTATGATAGAGGGGGAGGTGAGAATGGCGGTGGTGGCTTATAGTGGGTGAGGGGGTGCGGTTTTTTTTTTGCTTGCAGGGGGGGGGGGAAGGCTCGCCGTTGACTTCAGAAGAAGAGGGAGAGGAGTAGCATCGCGAGGTAGAGGGGGTGGTGGTCCCTGTGTCGGCGGCTAGGGTTTCTCGAGATGCGGCGGTTAAAAGGGGATTGGGTGGTGGCGGCTAGGCTCTGCAGGAGGTGGCGGCGACTTCGAGGGTGGCGGCGACTTCGAGGGTGGCGGGGGAAGGGCAACGTCGATTGGGGGTTTTTTTTTTCCTTTATTTGTTTTCTGCGGATCAAAGATATAGAGGGGGGGCCAGAAGTTAAAAGGAAGGAGATATTTTTTTTATTTTAATTGCATAAAGTTGACTTTTTCACACGACCTCTAAACGAGGCCTACCGCCTGTCGTCCATAGTGTTTTACCCCCATTCCGAACACAATGGGATATGTATCGTATGCTGATTCGAACATTTCGATCAGCTTCCGTTAAAACCAACATATAACTCTATATTTTGAATTCGAATGTGCATTTCAATTTACTGGGGTTACATACTAACTCGAAAAATTCCAGAAAAATATTTTCTAGCTTCGTATTGTCGATACGGTCCTAATAAAACTAGTTTCGCCGAATTCTGAGCCTATATGAAAAATGGCCATTTTCCAGTCGATTAAAATCAAGTGAAACTGGTCAAATGCGTTTTCTTTTGCCACGCTCACATATTGATTCGAAAAATTATGAAATTTGGAATCTAGCAATAGTTTGACACTGCGGATCCAACAAATCTGGTTTCGTCGAAATCCGAGGTCGTTTGCAAAATTTCCATTTTTAAGGGCCTGAATTCCATAGCGACTATTCAGAATTTTCAACTGGACATATCTTTTGATTCCCGCTATGAAATTTCAATTCTTCGGATTCGTTTGAAAGATATTACCAATTAGATCCTATTATTTTTGGTTTCACTAAAATCCGGATTGTTTTGCACCCGGTACATTCAATTGAAGTTTGAAATCGAATTATCGAACTACCGCGCCATTTTCAATTCCATTTATAATTATATATAATTATATATATTCTAACGACGACGTATATAATATATACGTTATAATTATATTCAAAATAAATTTCTCGTCGATTTTATTTAAAATAATTCATTTTAAATAATCAAAATTCGCTAAAATTGCCAAAATAAAAATTTTAAACTGGCCCTGATTTTCGGGTTATTACAATAAAAATGACGGGAAAATTTATTTTAAATAGAATTAGAACGTATATATTTATATAGATCGTCGTTAGAATATAAATAATTATTTATGTTTATAAAAGGAATTGAAAATGGCACGGTAGTTCGATAATTTAATTTCAAAGTTCAAATGAATGTACCAGGTGCAAAATAAACCGGATTTTAGTGAAACCAAAAATATTAGAATCTATTTGTGAATATCTTTCCAACGAATCCGAAAGATTGGAATTTCATAGCGGGAATCAAGAGATATGTCCAGTTGAAATTTTAGAATAGTCACTATGAAATTTCGGCCCTTAAAAATGGCCATTTTGCAAACGACCTCGGATTTCGACGAAACCACTTTTGTTTGATCCGCGATGTCAAATTATTGCTAGGTTTCAAATTTCATAATTTTTCGAATCAATATGTGAGCGTGGCGAAGGAAAACGCGTTTGACCAGTTTTAGTTGATTTTAATCGACCGGAAAATGGCCATTTTTCAAACAGCCTCGGAATATAACGAAATTAGATTTTTTAGGACCGTATCGTCAATACGAAGCTAGAAAATATTTTTTCTGGAATTTTTCTGGTTAGTATATGGCCCCGGTAAATTGAAACGTGCGTTCAAATTCAATATATAGAGTTATATTTTGATTTTGACGAAAACTGATCGAAACGATCGATTCAGCTTACGATACATATCCCATTGTGTTCGGAATGAGCGTAATTAGCTATGGACGACAGGCGGTGAGTCTTGTTTGGAGGTCAAAAATAAAAGGTTGCTTTTAAGGAGTTTAAAATAATAAAATAATTAAATTAAATATATAATCCTCTCTCTCTCCACTCACTTTCCCCCAAAACCAGTCAACACTCTCCTCACCCTCCCGTTCGTTTTCAAACCTCAAAAAAAAGAGAAAGAAAAAGAACGGAGCGACGGAGGAGGGAGCAGCCGCTGCCTTCGTCAGTCGCGCCCCAAGGGTGTCGCGGTCGCCGGAATGGGACCCACCCTCTCTAACCTCCGACGTTCTCTCCCCTTCTCACCCCTTGCTTCCCTTCCTCGGCCTTCTTTCTTCCTCTCCTCCTCTGTAGAACGCGCCGCCCGCCCCCTCTTCGACCTCCACCTCCCCTGAACCGCCACTACCCCCTCCGGTCTCCCCTTGCTCCTCCCTCTCTCCGAAAATAAACACCCCCAAATCAATTTAAAACCCGTCATGCCTCCCCTGAACCCACCACCAGACCACGGCCACGCCTTCCTCGGAACTCCACCCCTCCTCTCCGTTCAACAGTAGACAGTAAGTTTCTTTTCATTTATTTATTTACATTTAATTTCTTTTTCAGTTTTATTATTTGTTATGATAGGGAAAAAAATTAGATTATTTTTAACTATACAAAGGTCGGATTTTTATAATATGAAAGATAGAATTTTTAGATGTGAAAAGATTGTGTTTTTATAAATATAAAGATTATATTTTTATATAAGAGAAGATTTTATTTTAATATAGGAAAATATTATATTTTTATAAAACAGAAAAGGCAGGAGTTTTATACTATAAACACCGTTCTTTCATACAATGGTTTTTAGATTTTTAGTATAATAAAAATATGATTTTTATTTAATACAGAAATAAAAATAGGATCTTTTGTATAAGAAGCGAAATAAAAATATGATTTTTAGTGAAATTAATATAAGACTTTTATATTATATAGTTAGTAAAAAAATTCTCTTTATCATTGAAAAGGTGGCATTTTTGAAAATGAAAGGATAACACTTTTAGGAATGAAAGCATTGTAAAAATATATGAAGTAAAAATAAAAATATGATTTTTATTTATTGAAATAAAGTAATAAAAATATAATTTTTATTATGAACAGCGGGACAAGGACTGCATTGGAATTTCAAAATAAATCCAGATGTTCAGCAGTTCAGAAGCAAAGCACGGCGGAGTGGAACCCTCTGTAAGAACTTCTCACCTTTAATTTAATTTTCTAGTTGAAATATATAATAGGATGCAGACGGTGTTTAGTAGCACCCGACACCCGTCGTCCACTGACCATGGACGGCTTGTATGCTTGTTTGTTTGATTTTGATGTGTAGTTGATTGTGTGATGTGAAATGAAATAAAATATTTATATAGTTAAAAATATTTTATAGTTGAAAATATAATTTTTGACATGAATGTGAATAAATAAATATAAACAAATCGTACGATTTGTTTATATACACACATTTGACCGATATTGATTGGGACGATAAATTTTACACATCGCCCAACTTCACAAATAAAATCTGTGTTTGATTGTTTGATACCCCACACGGGTATTGGGATGATATTTGACGTACACTAATCCCGATTGTTTAGTTGTATGTCGATCGATTGGTCGACAGACTGTGTAAGCGTTAGTTATTTATATTTAATTCTTATGCAGTTGTGTGGTGCACTCTGGATGATGGTTGATTATTTATTGTTGTTATTTTATACATGTGTTGTAGAAAAATCCGTATAATTAACATTATATGGTAATTGATTGGGCCTCATTCCAGTTTTGAAAAAGAAATATTTGAAATAGAAATATTTGAAAAAGAAATATTTGAAATAGAAATATTTGAAATAGAATATATGAAAATAGAAATATATGAAGCCGTGTTGATTAGATTGACGCCATTTTGACGCGAACGATATTTATATCGATTTTATTCATTTTTCAATGAATATTGAAAGTGATTTCGAAATTTGAATTATATTGAAAAGAATTGAAATTCGAATTATATTGAAAAGAATTGAAATTCGAATTAAACTGAATAGGATTGAAATTCGAATTAAACTGAATTGAATTGAAATTCAAATTGAACTGAATAGAATTGAAATTCGAATTAGATTGAAATAGAATTGAAATCATTTTGAATTGAATTTAAAACGTATTGAAATTGAACTGAAAATCGATTTGAACTGAAATCAATTTGAAATGAATTTATAACGAAATTATAAGAAAAAATTCAATTTTGATTGGAATTTGAAATGAAGTTGAAATCGTTTCGAAAACAAATTCAAAACGATTTATAAAATACGTTTTATAAGGAAATCGACAAAATATATATAATCTATATATTATATATATATAATGGCCTGAATAGAACGCACCGCACCGCGGTCATTCGTGAATTTCGACCATTGACTTCGAATGGATATTACGGGAGATCCGACCATCGGATTCTCCTAAAACCGGAACCATTGGGTTCGTATCGAAAAGAGCTTTCTAAGAATATTAGAGATTTGAAATCTAACGGTTGGATTTGGAATTATGTCCAAATCAAATTTGGAGAAGGTCGTTGTAAGTGCAGTTTGATGGCCGTTGATGGAAATCGACTGTACGCGCCTTGATAAAATTATTAAAAATAGTAATAATTTGTGTAAAATCATAAGAAATGATTTGTGAAGAATTGGGATGAAAAACTACATATTTGAAAAGATAAAAATAGATTTTTATCGAAATGAACTAGTTTTGAACTAGAATGATAATTTATTTATTTTCAAATAAATAAACAAGTTT
The DNA here is from genome assembly GCA_030737875.1 of Allium sativum. Classification (NCBI taxonomy): domain Eukaryota; kingdom Viridiplantae; phylum Streptophyta; class Magnoliopsida; order Asparagales; family Amaryllidaceae; genus Allium; species Allium sativum. The sequence continues at coordinate 1,024,838,303 of CM060924.1, forward strand.
TGAAATGGTTTTGAAAATAACCAGGATTTCCAATATATAAAGTGGAATTGGATTTGAATCGAAATTGTCTTTGGAATATTTCGATGTTGGATTTCGTGATTATACAGATGTTGTTATGGAAATTTGAAAGATATATATATAATATATATCGTTATTTCCAATACGATATTTGTTGGTCGTAGAATTTGATATTGAATATAAGCCGATATATTTTCTATTTCGGAGCCTTGTATTTAATATCAAATGTGATTTGGTTTTGTTATGAATGGTATCTTCATTAACACTGTTCTTAAGCCTAGTAGAGAAAAAGATTAAATCTTTTTATTTAGATTTAATGAAGTTTACCAATTAAATAATATTTAATTGGAATTGAATTGGTATTGATTTTTGGGTTTATCGTGAACAGTGTTTTAAATAACACTTATTCTTTAACCCGATAATTAATGGAATGTGATTTTGGGTTGTCGTGAACGGTATCTTCAATAATACTGTTCTTAGACCCAAAGGAGTTAAGAAAATCAGAAACTAACCGGAGATTTGTTAAGTTGAATGGTTTCTGGGGTATTGATCTGATGTTGGTTTCGACCTTCGGGGTTAATACTTAGGGAATTGCTCACTTGCTAATTTACGGTTAGGGACTGATTGAAATGCGACGTGATTTTAGGGTTTATCGTGAACCGTGTTTTAAATGACACTGATTCTTTAACCCAGTCAAAGATTAGAACTAAGTGGAGTTTTAATGAATCTTTATTTAAATTGAAAAGATCGAGAATGGAGTATCACCAGTTTTACTCCAGGCGGTAGTTAAATCTTTAATTAGATTTGAACATGAAATGGTAATTGAATTTACCGATAACACCGTGGTGTTAGATATGAAGTAAGACCAGTTTTACTTCATGGGATAAATTGGTTGGGATTGGGAAATAAAATAAATGATTACTTCGGTGTGGTTCGCCAATCCTGACTAGTTTTGAAGTGATATTCAAAGGAGGATTAAAGAATAAATTTAAAAGAATTTATATTGGATAAAATTAATGGGAACCTTTTCCTAAGAATATGAAATTTAGAAACTAATTGTAGGTTAGCTAAGCAGAACAGTTTCCTGGTATTGATCTGATGTTGGTTTCGGCCTTCGGGGTTAATATTTGGGGAATTATTCTCTTGCTAATTTACGGTTAGTGACTAATGAATTGGAATGAGGCGTATTTTGTGTTTGTGTAAAATTTGTTTATTATATACGCGAGTTATTCAGAAAGATCGGGTTTATCCCATTCTGAATAACTGATACGATGATAAGTCGAAGATGAAGACGGTGGTTGAAGACCGGAGGTCTTCACGTCTTTTGGGTGGTTACTGATGATCTTGATTGGGCCGTACACCCAAGAGGAGAGAATCAGTTAGTGGTCGTCCAGACGTACTTGGAGATCGATGGATATGCGGGGGACCCAGAACGAACTTGTAAATGGAGTGTGTGTCTGACATTGGATTTTATTCTGTGTGATTGATTTCTATTAAATATATATCTGTTTGGCGGTGGAGAATTTATTCTCTTGCTTAACGCCCTTTTCTTAGACGTACGAGCTCAGGGATTATATACTGATGGATATCAAACGCATAGAGTGAATTGCCTGTGTGGCATGCCTAAGTGCCAAATGATCAAGGCTTCTGTTGAAAAGCAAAGTCTTGTGGTTGATGATCAAAGCACGACCTTTGTGGCATATGTTTGTGTAACGTTTAATTCACGAGTTTCACACCCGGTATGAACCAGAAACGGGAGAAGGACCTCAGGGAGGGCATGCGTTTCCTTCTAGTTAGAAGTGGCGTCAGTGGTTTTACACGCCCTGACGAGTTTACTTATCTGGTTGTTGCTGTTGCGAGGCACCTCGGATATATCGGTCGATCCGGGACCGATGGAGTAGTCATTCGTTGGCTTACTCACGCCCAAAGGGCGGGGAAACGCAGTGTTCAGGAATTTTAATCCACATCGGTGGACCGGCCCTGACGATCCAAAGGCTTGACTGAGTACTTGCTTGAGGGGCGAGCTAGAGCGTCTCGAATTCGGTGAGGACGATCCCTTGCCTAGGTTCATAGATGGAAATCCAACTTCCAATACGTGATGTTTCGATTTTAGTTGTAATCCTATATATGGTGACATAGTGGGATGGGGCGCTTATGCCGTCTATGATTGATACTTACGATTTGAAGTTGTTTTACACACTATACACTTATTATAGTATCAAATGATTTATTTTAAACGTATCAAGCATTCTTGGCTATTATAAGGTAAAATCCCTATCTCCCGGCTTGCGTTGCATTGTGTGATAGGACCTGGGTCTTATAATAGCTTCATTTTTCTTTATTTAGCATTGCGCTGTTGTTTTATGCACTGGTATTCTTGGAAGGAAACCCGTTCCGTGTTATACGGCGTGGTCCCTTGATTTACCGAACTTTAAAATAAAGATTAATAACTGGTTTAGTTCTCACACCAGTCACATGACTGACTTGGTGTTTATTGATTTAACCTAAACTCTGGGTGCCCTTTTTTTGACATGGGCAGCTAGTAGTTTTGGTTTTGCAGATTTATATTCATAGGATCCTGATTTACAGCTGGAACGATACTCAGAAAGCTCTGTATCCGTGTATTACTTCTAGTTGTGTACTGTATTATTTTCCGCTGCAATGTAATGTATTGTAATCTCTGATATTTTATAGTGCGTAATATTTATTCATACTCTGTATATTCTCGTGTTCTGATGGAATTGTTGTAATTAACAATGAAATGCTCTTCCGTCTGCGTTTTGATTGGTCTTGTTCTCAACTCAATCCGTAATTTCTCGTAAGGGGGATTTCGGGTCGTTTCAAAATCCACCGGGGCCACATATGAACTTAGAAAAATCCTAAAAAATTATTCCTGACTTTGTTTTGATGATACGGTCCCAACAAAATTAATTTTGTCGAATTCTGAGACTATTCAAAAAATGGATATTTTCAAGTCGATCAGATTTGACTGAAATTGACAAAACACATTTTCGTTTTCCAAACTCACATCTTAATTCGAAAAATTATGAAAAATGAAACCTAGCAATAATTTGATATTCCGAATCCAACAAAAGTGGTTTTGTCGAAAACGGAGGTCATTTGAAAAATGGCCCTTGTACGGGCTATAAATTATACTATAGCGACCATTCCGAATATTCAATTGACCATATCTTTTGATTCCCGCTATGAAATTTTTATTTTTCGGATTTGTTGAAAAGATATTTTCAAATAGATTTAGATATTTTTGGTATTACTAAAATCTGTTAAATTTTGAATCCGGTACATTCGGTCAAAGTACAGTTTTGACTTTTCAAACTACCGTACTATTTCTAATTTCTTTAGAAATCAAAATAAATACTTTTTCTCTAACTTTGATTAAAATAAATTTTAATTGTTATTATTTAAAATAAATTATTTTAGTGTTCCAAATTTACTGAAATAGCCAAATAAAAAAAATTAATTAGTTTGGATTTTCCGGGTTGTTACAATTCATGTCATGATCCTTTATCTTGTTTACATGCTGAAAAATTACTGGACTTACCAGACTTATGTCTAACCTATTTTCTTTCGTATTCTTTTCTTCCGTTTCCCCCCAGGTAGTCAGGGAGGGAATAGCTAAGCATAGTTTGGATCGTTTCTCTTTCCAAGCTTGGTGATTTTGTGATGTATGGCTGGGAACCTCTTATCTTTGGCTATGGCTGTGATTGCACTTTAATTTGGGGACTTATGATACTTTTCTATGTTTTATGCTTCTTATATACTTGGAAGTTTTTGAATCAAGACAGAAGTTTTATGTAATACATTTAAGTACGATTGAGTCAGTTGTTGTAAAAGCTTGACTGAACTACGTTGCTTATAAACTGACTTTATTTTCCACTGCTTTATTTGTCTGTCCTGTAATTTATCTGCATCTCTTACCTATAACGCTCCACCGAAGTTAAGGCATTCCCTTTGTGAGTGACCTTTACCGAGGTGGGGTGCTACAAATTTACTTATTTGAGAATGTTGATCGCATCTCCGATCGTACACGCTTCTTCGATACCATCTCTATTACATTGTGATCGATTTGGGGCACCCTTTGATATGGGAGTGTGTTCCAAGGTGGGCGGTAGTTTCTACTATGCGTTATCACCAGTTTGGGAATGCAACTAGCAGAATCCTACCCCGGGTATTGCCTCGCGTGCCTTGTCATATTTATCCTGATCGAGCCCTTTATGATTTTGATTTAATGTTCTCGTATCTCGGCGCATCCCTATCTACCAACGTACTGGTGTTTTACATGCAATGTGTACGACAATGTCTAAAATGGCGTAAGGGTAAAACTGTTGTAACAACCCGGAAAATAAGAACCAGTTAAAATTTTCTATTTTAGCAATTTTAATGGGTTTTGAATATTTAAAATGATTTATTTTAAATAATAATGACTAAAAATTTATTTTTAATCAAAGATTGAATGAATAAATTTATTTTAATTATATAACGAGCCTAAAATAGCGCAGTAGTTTGAAAATTCGATTTCTAATTTCAATTGAATGTACATAATTCATTACAAGTCAGAATTGGATGAAACAAGAAATATTTGAATCTGATTAATAACATCTTTCTAACAAAGGCAAGAAACTAGGATTTCACTTTATAAATTATAAGTTATGTGCAGTTCAAATTTCAGAAAAGTCACTATAGAATTTATATAATACATGGTCCTTAAAAATAGCCATTTTGCAAATGACCTCCACTTTCAACGAAACCACTTTTGTTGGATCCGAAATGTCAAATTATTGCTAGATTCCAATTTTCATAATTTTTGGAATCAATATGTAAGCGTGGTGAATTTAAACGTGTTTGGTAATTTCAGTTTGAATTTAATCGACTGGAAAATGACCATTTTCAAACTATCTCCAAATTCGATGAAATTAGTTTTGTTAGGACCGTATCGTCAAAATATAGCTAGATTTATTTTTCTGGAATTTTTGGAGTCAGTATGTGGCCCCAATAAATTAAAATGTAGTTTAAATTAAATATATATTTATTTATATTTTAGATTAAATGAAAAATGATCGAAACAGGTTAATTAGCTTACGATACATATCCCATTGTGTTCGAAATGGGGTAATTAGCTAAGGACGACAGTCGTTGGGTTCGATTTGGAGCTCGAAATAAAAGTCAACTTTTTTTGAGAATTAAATAAATAAAATATATTTATTTTGCAATTAACACCCCCTTACCTTCTCCTCTCCCCCATTCATTCGTTCAGACCCGATTTGAAAAAAAGGAAAAAACGACCATCACTCCCTCCGATTTGACGCTGCGCCACCCACACTACAACCGCGCCCCGCCACCATTGCCAGCGCTGCACCCCCTCCTTTCCTCCGCCCTCTCTTCCGATCAAAACCTGCAACCACAGAACCCTGGGCCGCCATCCTCCACAAACGGCAACCTAACCACCACCGTCGTATCGACTCGCCTCCCTCGCCACCTCCAAGCTCAGGCGCCGCCCCTGCTCCACAACCTCAAGCGATTGTGGGCCCCCCTCCGCAGTAAAAAACCCGAAAACAGTGAGTATCTTTCTTTCTTTTCAGTTTCTGAATAACATTGTATTTGTTTTAATTCAATTTTATTTATATAAATTAAAAGCATTGCATAAAGATTGGATTTTTATATGTAGGTAGAGTTAATAAAGATCGGATTTTTATATGTAATAACCCGGAAATCTGAGCCAATTTTAAATTCGTATTTTGGCAATTTTAGTGAATTTTGTATATATAAAATGAACTATTTTAAATAATAGCAATGAGAAATTTATTTTGAATAGAATTGGAACGTATATATTTATTTGAATCGTCGTCAGAATATAAATATTTATTTTAATTATAAAAGGAATTGAAAATGGAGCGGTAGTTCGAAAATTCGATTTCAAATTTAAGATGAATTTACAAGATTGATGAAACGACCCGAACTTCCCTGGTCTCCGAAGAGAAGAGAAAGAACGAATTGTTTTGAGAACACGACAAAATAGAACACAAACGGAAGAACATTTCATTGTATATTACAACAATACATCAGATTAAAAGAATATACAGAGCATAAATGAATAAATATTACACAGAAATATCAGATATTACAATAAATTACATAGCAGCGGAAAATAATACAATACGCAACTGAAGGAGATATACAGATACAAAGCTTTCCGGATATCATTCCAGCTGTAAACCAGGATCCTGTGAATAAAATTCCGCAAAACCAAAACTACTAGCTGCCCGTGTCAAAATAAGGACACTCGGAGTTTAGGTTAAAACAATAAACTCCAGGTCAGTCATGGGACTGGTGTGAGAACTAGAACAGTTATAAATCTTTATTTTAAAGTTAGGTAAATCAAGGGACCACGCCGTATAACACGGAACAGGTTTCCTCCCAAGAATACCAGTGCATAAAATAAACAGCGCAATGCTAAATAAAGGAAAATGAAGCTATTATAAGACCCAGGTCCCATCACACAATGCAACACAAACCAGAGGATAGGGTTTTACCTTATAATAGCCAAGAATGCTTGATACATTTAAAACGAATCACTGGATACTATTATAAGTGCATAGTGTATAAAATAACATCAAATCATAAGTATCAATCATAGACGGCATAAGCGCCTCATCCCACTATGTCGCCATACTAGGCTCTACAAATAAAACCGCAAATGACACGTATTTGGAAACTGGATTTCCATCTATGATCCGAGGCAAAAGATAGTCCTCAACTGATTCGTGACTGTCTAGCCCGAGCCTCAGGACCCGGACTCAGGTGGGCCCTTGGATCGTCAGGGCCGGTCCACCGATGTGGATCAAATTGCCTGAACACTGCGTTTCCCCGCCCTATGGGGCATAAGTGAGCCAACGAATGACTCCATCGGACCCGAATCGTCCGATCAAACCGAGGCGCCTCGCAACAGCAACAACCACATAAGTCAAACTCGTTAGGGCGTATAAAACCACTGACGCCACTACTAACTAGAAAGAAACGCATGTCCTCACTGAGGTCCGTCTCCCGTTTTTGGTTCATACCGGGTGTGAAACTCGCGAAGTAAACGTTACACAAAGCTACGCCACAAAGGCCGTGCTTCGATCATCAACCACAAGACTTTGCTTTTCAACCGAAGCCTTGATCATTTGCCACTTAGGCATGCCACACAGGCAATTCACTCTATGCGTTTGATATCCATTAGTATATAACCCCTGAGCTCGTACGTCTCAGAGAAGGGCGTTAAGCAAGAGAATAAATTCTCCGCCGCCAAACAGATATATATTTAATAGAAATCAATCACACAGACTAAAATCCAATGTCAGACACACAGTCCATTTACAAGTCCGTTCTGGGTCTGAACGAAACCGAAGGCACCTAGTACCCCGCATATCCATCGATCTCCAAATACGTTTGGACGATCACCAACTGTTTCCATCTTCTTGGGTGTACATCCCAATTAAGATCATCAGTAATCACCCAGACGATGTGAAGACCTCCATTCTTCGACCACCGTCTTCATCTTCGACTTATCGTCGTATCAGTTATTCATAATGGGATAAACCCGGTCTTTCTGAATAACTCGCGTATATAATAAACATGTGTTACACAAACACAACATACGCCTCATTCCAATTCATCAGTCACTAACCGTAAATTAATCAAGAGAATAATCCCCTAAATATTAACCCCGAAGGCCGAAACCAACATCAGATCAATATCCAGAAAACCATTCTGCTTAGCTAACCGACATTTAGTTTCTAAATTTCACATTCATAAGGAAAGGTTCCCATTAATTTTATCAAAGATAAATCCTTTAAATATATTCTTTAATCATCCTTTGAAAGTCAATTCAAACTAGTCGGGATCAGTGAACCTTACCGAAGTAATCATTTATTTTAATTTCCCAATCCCAACCTATTCATCCCATGACGTAAAACTGGTAATACTTCATATCTAACACCACGGTGTTATCGGTAAATTCAATTACCATTTCACGTTCAAATCTAATTAAAGATTTAACTATCGCCTGGAGTAAAACTGGTGATACTCCATTCTCGATCTTTTCAATCTAATAAAAGATTCATTAAAACTCCACTTAGTTTTAATCTTTAACTGGGTTAAAGAATCAATGTCATTTAAAACATGGTTCACGATAAATCCAAAATCACATCACATTTCAATCGGTCCCTAACCGTAAATTAGCAAGTGAGCAATTCCCTAAGTATTAACCCCGAAGGCCGAAACCAACATCGGATCAATACCCCAGAAACCATTCAACTTAACTAATGTCCAGTTAGTTTCTGATTTTCTTAACTCCTTTGGGTCTAGGAACAGTATTATTGAAGATACCGCACACGACCACCCAAAATCACATTCCATTAATTATCGGGTTAAAGAACAAGTGTTATTTAAAACACTGTTCACGATAAACCCAAAAATCAATATCAATTCAATTCCAATTTAATATTATTTAATTGGTACACTTCATTAAATCTAAATAAAAATATTTAATCTTTTTCTCAACTGGGTTCAAGAACAGTGTTAATGAAGACACCATTCACGACAAACCCAAATCACATTTGATATTAAATACAAGGCTCTGAATAGAAAATATATCGGCTTATACTCAATATCAAATTCTACGACCAACAAATATCGTATTGGAAATAACGATATAAATATATCTTTCAAATTCCCCTCACAATACCTATACCATCACGAAATCCAACATCGAAATATTCCAGAGATAATTTCGATTCAAATCCATTCCAATTTAATTATTGGAAATTCTGGTTACTTTTAAAACCCTTTTCAAATTCAATTTATTTATTTAAAAATAAATAGAATTATAATTCTAGTTCAAAACTAGTTCATTTCGATAAAAATCTATTTTTATCTTTTCAAATATGGATTTTTTCATCCCAATTCTTCTCAAATCATTTCTTATGATTTTACACAAATTATTACAATTTTTAATAATTTTATCAAGGCCCGTACAGTCGATTTCCATCAACGGCCATCAAACCGCACTTACAACGACCTTTTTCAAATTTGATTTGGACATAATTCCAAATCCAACCGTTAGATTTCTAATTTCTAATATTCGTTAGAAAGCTCTTTTCGATATGAACCCACCGGTTCCGATTTTAGGAGAATCCGACGGTCGGATCTCTCGCAATATCCATTCGAAGTCAATGGTCGAAATTCACGAACTACTGCAGCGCGGCGCGTTCTATTCAGGCCATTATATTATATATATAATATATACTTCGTCAATTTCCTTTTAAAACGTATTATATAAATTGTTTTAAATTCGTTTTCAAAACGATTTCAACTTCTTTTTCAAATTCAAATCAAAATTGATTTTTCCCTTACAAATTCGTTTTAAATTCATTTCAAATTGATTTCAATTCAAATTGATTTTGAATTCAATTTCAGTTCATTTTCAATTCAATTTCAATTTGAATTCATTTCTATTCAATTTCAATTCTATTCAATTTCAATTCGAATTCATTTCTATTCAATTTCAATTCGAATTCATTTCTATTCAATTTCAATTCTATTCAATTTCAATTCGAATTCATTTCTATTAAAATACCAGATTTTGAAATCACTTTCGATGTTCATTATAAAATGAATAAAATCAATATAAATATCGTTCACGTCAAAATGGCGTAAATCTAATCAACACGGCTTCATATATTTCTATTTTCAAATATCCTATTTCAAATATTTCCTTTTCAAATATTTCTATACAAATATTTCTTTTTCGAAACTGGAATGAGGCCCAATAAATTACCATATAATGTTAATTATATGGATTTTCTACAACACATGTATACAATAACAACGATGAATAATCAACCACCATCCAAAGTGTATTCTACACTGTATAAGCATCAAATATAAATATTCAACGCTTATAACAGCCTGTCAATCAATCAATCGACATGCAACTAAACAATCGGGATTAGTGTACGTCAAATATCATCCTAATACCCGTTTGGGGATTCAAACAATCAAACACAGATTTTATTTGTGCAGTTGGGCGATGTGTAAAATTTATCGTCCCAATCAATATCAGTCAAATGTGTGTATATAAACAAATCGTCTGATTTGTTTATTTTAATTTCATTTTATATACACGTTAAATATTCTATTTTTAACTATAAAATATTTTATTTCACATCACACAATCAACTACACATTAAAATCAAACAAACAAGCATACAAGCCGTCCATGGTCTGTGGACGACGGGTGTCGGGTGGTACTAAACACCGTCTGCATCCTAGTATATATCTTAACTAGAAAATAAAATCAATGGTGAGAAGTTCTCACTGATTAGCTAATCCAATCCCAAGACTCTTCTTATGTAGAAATCTTCGCCGTTCTTGCCTCTTGTCACTTTCTTTGCCCGTATTCTCTACATATGCAAAAATCGAATTTTTACTTTGCTCCTCAATATATAAAAATCGAATTTTTACTTTGTTATTCAATATATAAAAATCGAATTTTTACTTCGCTATTCAATATATAAAAACCGAATTTTTACTTCGCTATTCAATATATAAAAATCGAATTTTTACTTCACTATTCAATATATAAAAATCGAATTTTTACTTCGCTATTCAATATATAAAAATCGAATTTTTACTTCGTTGTCATATGTATAAAAATCACATTTTTATACTACTACTACATAGATAAAAATTCTATTTTTACACCGCTAAAAATCGTATCTTTCCTATTTTAAAAATCTAATCTTTTCTATTTAAAAGAAATCTAATCTTTTCTATTTAAAAAATCAGTTTTTATATGGTAGAGAAATCAGTTTTTTTTATACTAAAAATTATTATACACAAAAGAACTGAAATAAAATAACTAAAATAAAATAAATACTTACTGTTATTTGGAGAGGAGAGGCGCAGGGGGTCGGGGACGACGCTGGTTGTCGGCGGCGGCGTTCAGGTGGCCAGGGCGTGGCGATTTGGTCAGGGGGCGTGGGGTTCGAGCGACAGAGGAGAGAGGAGGAGAAGGGAGGAGCGGAGGGGGAAGGGAGAGGTGGAGGCGCGACTGGGATGGGTGGCGGCGAGGTCCGACGAAGGGGGAAGGCTTCGATGGGCGGCGCGGGTTCAAACGATGCCAAGGTTTTTTTTTATTTCGATTGTAAACTGGTCCTCGGAGAGAGAGAGAAGAGGGAATGGGGGGTTTATATAAAAAATATATATATTTAATTATTTATTGATTTCAAAAAGCAACTTTTATTTTCGAACTATGAACGAGGCCCACCGCCTGTCGTCCATAGCTAATTACCCCCATTCCGAACACAATGGGATATATATCATAGGCTGATTCGACTGTTTCGAGCAGTTTTCGTCAAAATCAACATATAACTCTATATATTGAATTTGAACGTGCATTTCAATTTACCGGGGCCATATACTAGCTCGAAAAATTCCCGAAAAATATTTTCTAGCTTCGTATTGACGACGCGGTCCTAACCAAACTAGTTTTGTCAAATTCTGAAACCATTTGAAAAATGGCCAAATTCCAGTCGATTAAAATCAACTACAAATGGTAAAACGCGTTTTCCTTTGCCTTGCTTACATATTGAATCGAAAAATTATGAAATTTGAAACCCAGCAATAACTTCACATCACGGATCCAACAAAAGTGGTTTCGTTGAAATCCGAGGTCGTTTGCAAAATTTCCCTTTTTAAGGGCCTGAATTCCATAGCGACTATTCAGTATTTTCAACTAGACATATCTTTTGATCCCCGCTATGAAATTTCGATTTTTCGGATTCGTTTAAAAGATATTCTCAAAAAGATCCTATTATTTTTGGTTTCATTAAAATCCAGTTTATTTTGCACCCGGTATGTTCAATTGCAGTTTGAAATCGAATTATCGAACTACCACGCCATTTTCAATTCCTTTTATAATTATAAATAAATTTTTATATTCAATCGATGATCGATATAATATATACGTTCGATTTCTCTTCAAAATAAATTTTTCGTCGTTATTATTTAAAATAATTCATTTTAAATATTCAAAATTCGCCAAAATTGCCAAAATAGAAATTTTAAATTGGCTCCGATTCCCGGGTTATTACAATTCATAATAAACCGGATTTTGGAAAAACCAAAAATATTAGAATCTAATTGAAAGTAACTTTCCAACGAATCCGAAAAATTGAAATTTCATAGCGGGAATAAAAAGTTATGTCCAATTGAAAATTCAGAATAGTCGCAATGGAATTTTGGCCCTTAAAAACGGAAATTTTGTAAACGACCTCTGTTTTCGAGGAAACCACTTTTGTTGTATCCGGGGTGTCAAGTTATTGCTAGATTCCCAAATTCATAATTTTTCGAATCAATATGTGAGCGTGGCGAAGTAAAATGTGTTTTAACAGTTTTAGTCAATTTCGATCGACCAGAAAATGGCCATTTTTCAAACGATCTTGGAATTTGACCAAATTAGTTTTGTTAGAACCGTATCGTCAATACGAAGCTAGAAAATATTTTTCGGGAATTTTCAGAGGTCGTATGTGGCCCCGGTAAATTGAAATGTGCGTTCAAATTCAATATATAGATTTATATTTTGATTTTGACGGAAACCGATCGAAACAACCAAACTGGCTTACGATACATATCCCGTTATGTTAGGAATGGGGGTAATTAGTTATGGACGACAGTCGGTGGGTCTTATTTGGAGGTCTAAATAAAAAGTTGCTTTTTGGGGTAATTAAATATAAAATAAATAAATATACTATTATAAACCCCCTTCCCATTAAAATATCTCAGCCCCGTTTATTTTTCTAAACCTAAATTGAAGAAAAACCCGTGTTCCGAATTTCAGAGCTGCCGCCTACGCGCCCCTCCCCTCCGTATGGCACCGCCTCGCCGGAGAACCCGCCACTCCCTCTCTCCTCCTCCCCCTCTCACTCCATTCTCCCTCTCCTCTTCTGTACACCGTTAACCCCTTCCACCCCGAACACAGATCCACCGTCTGAAAGACACCGCCACCCCTTCGCCCACTCCGGCCTCCGACTACTCCCCCTCCTCCGATAGCCGACGTGAACCCCCTGTTTCATACGCTGTAAGTTTTTTTACATTATTTATTTTGTTTTAGTTTTTTTTAGTAGACATCCTTCAAATAAAAAAATTGATTTTCCGTTTAAATAAAAATCCAATTTTATGTGTATGATTTGAAAATAAAAATCCAATTTTTGTATGTATGACTTGAAAAAAAAAGGCGATTTATATGTATGTAAAGGTAGGGTTTTTAGTGCAGAAAAATATGATTTTTATGTATGTATGATATGATTTTCATTATATAAAAATATGGTTTTTATTCATATGAATAACTTTCAAGAGATTTGATTTTTTATTTAGAAAAGCTTCGACTTTTGTTAAAGGAAAGAAACGATTTTTGTTTTTGTAAAGATAGGATTTTTAAAATAAAAATTCGATTTTTATATGTATGAAATAGCGATAAAAATTCGATTTTTATATGGGTAGCAAAATAGAAGTATGATTTTTTATAAGATAGAGAATATAAAAATATGATTTTTATATATAGAGCGAAATAAAAATCTGATTTTTATTATATATATATATATATATGTTGGAATAAAAATGAGATTTTTAAAATAAACATCATATTAAAAATGTGATTTTTAATATGAACAGTGTAGAAAAGGACTACGTTGAATATCGGGCTAAACCAGGCTGTTCTGAATTTCAGATATAGAGAATGGAGGAGTGGAACCCTCGGTGAGAACTCCTCACTTTTATTTGTTTTCTAGTTGAAATATATAGTAGGATGCAGACGGTGCTTAGTAGCACCCGACACCCATCGTCCACAGACCATGGATGACTTGTTTTTTGAATTGATGTGTTGAAACCATTCATTTGTTGAAATAAAATATATATTCATGTGTTGAAATAAAATATATATTCATGTGTTGAAATAAAATATATATTCATGTGTTGAAATAAAATATATATTCATGTGTTGAAATAAAATATATATATTCATGTGTTGAAATAAAATATATATTCAAGTGTTGAAACAAAATATATATTCATGTGTTGGAATAAAATAAATATTCATTTACAAATCGAACGATTTGTTTATGTCCACCGATTTGACTGATATTGAACGGGACGATAAATTTTACACATCGCCCAACTGCACAAATGAAATCTGTGTTTGATGTTTGAAACCCCACACGGGTGTTGGGATGAAATTTGACATACACTAATCCCAATAATTAGCTGTATGTCGATCGGTCGATTGAAAGGCTGTTATAAGCGTTGAATATTTATATTTGATGCTTATATAGTGTAGAATGCACTCTGGATGATGGTTGATTATTTATCGTTGCTATTATATACATGTGTTGTATGGAATCTATATAAATAATATTATATGGTAATTGAGTGGGTCTTATTCCAATTTAGAAAATAAATTATATTCATGTGTTGAATAAGCAAAATTGTCATGTGTTGACAATAATCATGTGTAAATAATATTCATGTGTTGAAACCATTCATGTGTTGAATAAAAGAATAATCATGTGTTGAATAAAAGAAAATTCATGCGTTGAATAAAATATATATTCATGTGTTGAATAAAAGAAAATTCATGTGTTGAAGAAAATATTCATGTGTTAAATAGAATAATGAAGTAATTGAAAAATATAAAGCCGTGTTGATTAGATATGTGCCATTTTGACGCGAACGATATTTATATCGATTATATTTGTTTTTATAATGAATATAGAAAAGGATGCGATTTCAAAATATAACATTTTAAAAATATTATTATTTATATATCGATGATATGGAATATTCAATTTGGATTTGAAATCGAATATGATGTTGAAATCGTTTTTAAAACGAAGTTAAAACGATTTATAAAATACGTTTTGAATTGAAATCGACGAAATATATATTATATTTTTATATATTATATATATAATATAATGGCTTGAATAGAATGCGCCGCGCTGCAGCAGTTTGCGAATTTCGACCGTTGACTTTGAATTGACGTTGCAGGAGATCCGACCGTCAGATTCTCCTAAAACTTGAACCGTTGGGTTCATATCGAAAAGAGCTTTCTAACGAATATTAGAAATTAGAAATCTAACGGTTGGATTTGAAATTATGTCCAAATCAAATTTGGAAAAGGTCGTTGTAAGTGCAGTTCGATAGCCATTTATGGAAATCGACTGTACGAGCCTTGATAAAATTATTAAAAATAGTAATAATTTGTGTAAAATCATAAGAAATGATTTGGAAAAAATTAGGATGAAAAAATCCATATTTGAAAAGATAAAAATAGATTTTTATCGAAATGAACTAGTTTTGAACTAGAATTATAATCGCATTTATTTTTAAAATAAATAAAGTGGATTTGAAATGGTTTTGAAAATAACCAGAATTTCCAATATATAAAGTGGAAATGGATTTGAATCAAAATTGTCTTTGGAATATTTCGATGTTGGATATTGTTATGGAAATTTGAATGATATATTTATATCGTTATTTCCATTGCGATATTTGTTGGTCGTAGAATTTGATATTGAATATAAACCGATATATTTTCTATTCAGAGCCTTGTATTTAATATCAAATGGGATTTGGGTTTGTCGTGTATGGTGTCTTCATTAACACTGTTCTTAAACCCAGTTGAGAAAAATATTATATCTTTTTATTCAGATTTAATGAAGTGTACCAACTAAATGGTATTTAATAGGAATTGAATTGGAATTGATTTTTGGGTTTATTACGAACCGTGTTTTAAATGTCATTGGTTCTTTAACCCAGTTAAAGGCAGGATATGATTTCCTAAGTTAAATAATCATTGATAGTGATTTTTTGGAAGATTAAAACCAAGTGTAGTTTTTATGAATCTTTAATTAGATTGAAATAATCGAGAATGGAGTATCACCAGTTTTGCTCCAGGCGATAGTTAAATCTTTAATTAGATTTGAACGTGAAATGGTAATTGAATTTACCAATAACATCGTGGTGTTAGATATGAAGTATTACCTGTTTTGCTTCATGGGATGAGTAGGTTGGGGTTGGGAAATTTGACAAATGATTACTTCGGTAAGGATCGTTAATCCCGACTAGTTTGGATAAAACATAATTTGGTTGGAATTGATATTCAAAAGAAGATTAAAGAATAAATTTAAAGAATTTATCTTTGATAAAATTAATGGGAACATTTCGCAAAGTATAAGGATATTTGAATAAAATAATATTCTAAATTGGAATGAGGTGTATGTTGTGTTCGTGTAACACTTGTTTATTATATACGCGAGTTATTCAGAAAGACCAGGTTTATCCCATTCTGAATGACTGATTCGTTGATGTGTCGAAGATGAAGACGGTGGTCGAAGACCGGAGGTCTTCACATCGTTTGGATAATTACTGATGATCTTGGTTGGGCTGTACACCCAAGAGGAGGGAATCAGTTGGCGATCGTCGAGACGTACTTAGAGATCGATGGATATGCGAGGTACAAGGTGCCTCTGGTTTCGTTTAGACCTAGATGGACTTGTAAATGGACTGTGTGTCTAACATTGGATATCATTCTATGTGATTGATGGATATCGGTTGCATGGAGTAGTCTTCCTGTGTGGCATGTTAAGATGCAAATGATCAAGGCTTCTGTTGAAAAGCAGAGTCTTGTGGTTGATGATCAAAGCACAGCCTGTGTGGCATAGCTTTGTGTAGCGTTAATTCGCGAGCCTCACACCCCGCTTGTAAACCAGAAATGGGAGAGGACTTCAGGGAGGACATGTGTTTCCTTCTAGCTAGAAGTGGCGTCAGTGGTTTGACACGCCCTAACGAGTTTGACTTATGTGGTTGTTGGGTTGCGAGGCACCTCGGATATATCGGTGACTATGTGGAGCCGATGGAGTCATTGGACTCATTGACACCCGATAGGGTGGGGAAACGTAGTGTTCAGGCATTTTAATCCACATCAGTGGACCGACCCTGACGATCCAAGGGACAATGCGTTCTGTTCCTGAGGGGCGGGCTAGAGCGTCTCGAAGCGGTAAGGACGATCCCATGCCTCGGTTGACAGAAGGAAATCCAAATTCCAATATGTGACTTTGCGGTTTTGACTGTACAGCCTAGTACGGCGACATAGTGGTATGGGGCACTTATGCCATCTATGATTGATACTTATAATTGAAATTGTTTTGACACTATACACTTATATAATAATAAATGTTGAAATTTAGCGTATCAAGCATTCTCTGGCTATTATAAGGTAAAACCCTATCCCCCGGCTTGTGTTGTATTGTGTGATTGGACCGGGGTCTTATAATAGCTTCATTGTTCTTTATTTAGCATTGCGCTGTTGTTTTATGCACTGGTATTTTTGGGAGGAAACGCGTTCCGTGTTAAACGGCGTGGTCCCTGGATTTACCTAACTTTAAAATAAAGATTAATAACTGTTTTTTGTTCTCACACCAGTTACATGACTGACCTCGAGTTTATTGTTTTAACCTAAACTCTGGGTGCCCCTATTTTCCGCACGGGCAGCTAGTAATTTTGGTTTTGCAGATTTATATTCACAGGATCCCAATTTACAGCTGAAGCGATATTCGGAAAGCTCTGTATCTGTGTATTACTTCCAGTTGTGTTTTGTATTATTTTCGGCTGCAATAATGTATTTAAATCTCTGATAATTTATGATGTGTAATATTTATTCATACTGTGTATATTATTGTATTCTGATGGAATTGTTGTAATATACAATGAAATGTCCTTCTGTTTGTGTTCTGATTTGTCGTGTTCTCAAAATATTGAGGGGTTTCGAACGGTCTTGGTCGGTTTAGTGATCGATTCGGATCGAGCGAAATTCCTCATCGTTTCATTTGGTATCAGAGCTTTGGTTTACAAAGCTCGGATAACAAGACACGTTAGAACCATACGAAAGAATTCATCATAGATTGGATTAGTAATATCCAATGAGAATGACTCGTTAGAGATAGGTTCAGTAGTATCCTAGAACGAGTGTGAAGAGTATATTTTTAAAATGAAAACAATTTTTGTTTTGAAAATATAATTCAATTATTCGTATTTGAATATTTACTTGTATTGATTTGGGCAATCTAGTATATAAAGATTTTGCGTATACGTCTGATCCGCGTGTATTTGAAGTTTTAATATACTGGATAGATATGGGGTCACACTCTAGTCGCCCGGAGATGGTACTAATGATAGCATGTGCATCATCAGTATTTGTATTCGAGTGCCGAAAGTGGGATATCTATATATTTCCATTAGACTGTTGTGAGAACCAAAACTTACATAGGATTATTTGTTGTGATGTTGCGTCAAAAATTTGATTTTCAGACTATATATATCAAAGATATGAATTTGAAAAGATAATCAACTAATTGATTGCTGGTTGTGTTGTTTGATTATTGTTTGATTAATTAAATGTTGAACCTTTAGCCAAATTGAACCAAATATTGAATTGTATGGAAAATTAGTCGCATTTGCATGCATACATGTACTTACATTGAATAGGTCATAGCAAGGAGGCTAGAGAAGAGAAATAAAATTGTTTGCCCGACAAATAGGTACATGCTTATTGTATTTCTTGGGTTTTTCATGATTTTATTTGCCAACTGGCTAGCCGCTTGGCTGTTTCTCTTTCTTTTTGGATTAGTGAGGGACATGGGAGGCTGTTTGAAATATCCCGAAGCTCCCGGTGCAGGGGAGGTCAGGACAAAAATTTTCGAAAATTTAGGGTGTTAGCCAAATTTTTGAAAAATCTGAAAAGTTCTTAGAAACTGAAAAGTTGAAGAACTTGAGCCAAAATGAAAATACTGGAAGTTGAGTTGATTTGTAAAACAACTTTCGGCTTTGTTCCTTTTTGGGGATGAAAAGTTTTAAGTGGGTAATTGTAATAACCCGGAAATCCGAGCCAATTTAAAATTTTTATTTTGGCAAATTTAGTGAATTTTGAATATCTAAAATGAATTATTTTAAATATTAGCGATGAGAAATTTATTTTGAATAGAATTGGAACGTAAGTATTTATTTGAATCGTCGTTAGAATATAAATATTTATTTCAATTATAAAAGGAATTGAAAATGGCGCGGTAGTTCAAAAATTTGATTTCAAATTTCAGATGAATGTACAGGATTCAAAATAAACCAGATTTTGGCGAAACAAAAAATATTAGAATCTAATTTAAAATATCTTTCCAACGAATCCGAAAAATTTAAATTTCATAGCGGGAATAAAAAGTTATGTCCAATTGAAAATTCAGAATAGTCGTTATGGAATTTTGACCCTTAAAATGAAAATTTTGCAAACGACCTCTGTTTTCTACGAAACCACTTTCACTGGATCCGGGATGTCAAGTTATTGCTAGATTCCAAAATTCATAAATTTTCGAATCAATATGTGAGCGTGGCGAAGTAAAATGTGTTTTAACAGTTTTAGTCAATTTCGATCGACCAGAAAATGACCATTTTTCAAACGGTCTCGGAATTTGATGAAATTAGTTTTGTTAGAACCGTATCGTCAATACGAAGCTAGAAAATATTTTTCACAAATTTTTAGAGGCTGTGTGTGGCCCCGGTAAATTGAAATGTGCGTTCAAATTCAATATATAGATTTATATTTTGATTTTGACGGAAACCAATCGATACAACCAAACTGGCTTACGATACATATCCCATTGTGTTCAGAATGGGTGTAATTAGTTATGGACGATAGTCGATGGATCTCGTTTGGTGGTCGAAATAAAAAGTTGTTGTTTGGGGTAATTAAATATAAAATAAATAAATGTACTGTTATAAACCCCCTTCGCATTAAAATATCTAAGCCCCGTTCATTTTCTAAACCTAAAATAAAGAAAAACCCGCGTTCCCAATTTCAGAGCCGCCACCTGCGCGCCCCTTCTCTACGTACGGCGCCGCCTCGCTGGAGAACCCGCCACTCCCTCTCTCCTCCTCCCCCTCTCGCTCCATTCTCCCTCTCCTCTTCTGTACACTGTTAACCCCTTCCACCCCGAACACAGAACCACCTCTGAAGGATGCCGCCACCCCTTCGCCCACTTTGGGCTCCGACTACTCCCCCTCCTCCCATAGCCGACGTGAACCCCCCCTTCATACGCTGTAAGTTTTTTTACTTTATTTGTTTTGTTTTAGTTTTTTTTTTTTTTTTGAGTAGACATCCTTCAAATAAAAAAAAATTGATTTTCCGTTTAAATAAAAATCCAATTTTTATATGTATGATTTGAAAATAAAATCCAATTTTTGTATGTATGATTTGAAAATAAAAAGGCGATTTATATGTATGTAAAGGTAGGGTTTTTAGTGTAGAAAAATATGATTTTTATGTATGTATGATATGATTTTCATTATATAAAAATATGGTTTTTATTCATATGAATAACATTCAAAAGATTTGATTTTTTATTTAGAAAAGCTTCTATTTTTGTTAAAGGAAAGATACGATTTTTGTTTTTGTAAAGATAGGATTTTTAAAATAAAAATTCGATTTTTATATATATGAAGTAGCGATAAAAATTCGAGTTTTATATGGGTAGCAAAATAGAAATATGATTTTTTTATAAGGTAGAGAATATAAAAATATGATTTTTATATATATAGCGAAATAAAAATCTGATTTTTATTATATATATATATGTTGGAATAAAAGTGTGATTTTTAAAATAAACATCATATTAAAAATGTGATTTTTAATATGAACACTGTAGAAAAGCACTGCGTTGAATATCGGGCTAAACCAGGCTATTCTGAATTTCAGAAATTGAGAATGGAGGAGTGGAACCCTCGGTGAGAACTCCTCCCTTTTATTTATTTTCTAGTTGAAATATATACTAGGATGCAGACGGTGCTTAGTAGCACCCGACACCCGTCGTCCACAGACCATGGATGACTTGTTTGTTGAATTGATGTGTTGAAACCATTCATGTGTTGAAATAAAATATATATTCATGTGTTGAAATAAAATATATATTCATGTGTTGAAATAAAATATATATTAATGTGTTGAAATAAAATATATATTCATGTGTTGAAATAAAATATATATTCATGTGTTGAAATAAAATTAATATTCATTTACAAATCAAATGATGTGTTTATGTACACCGATTTGACTGATATTGATTGGGACGATAAATTTTACACATCGCCCAACTACACAAATGAAATCTGTGTTTGATGTTTGAAATCCCACACGGGTGTTGGGATGAAATTTGACATACACTATATGTCGATCGATCGATTGACAGGCTGTTATAAGCGTTGAATATTTATATTTGATGCTTATATAGTGGAGAATGCAATCTAGATGATGGTTGATTATTTATCGTTGCTATTATATACCTGTGTTGTATGGAATCCATATAAATAATATTATATGATAATTGAGTGGGTCTTATTCCAATTTAGAAAATAAATTATATTCATGTGTTGAACAAACAAAATAGTCATGTGTTGACAATACTTATGTGTTGAGAATATTCATGTGTTGAAACCATTCATGTGTTGAATAAAAGAATATTCATGTGTTGAATAAAAGAAAATTCATGTGTTGAATAAAAGAAAATTCATGTGTTGAATAAAATATATATTCATGTGTTGAATAAAAGAAAATTCATGTATTGAAGAAAATATTCATGTGTTGAATAGAATAATGAAGTAATTGAAAAATATAAAGCCGTGTTGATTAGATATGCGCCATTTTGACGCGAACGATATTTATATTGATTATATTCGTTTTTATAATGAATATAGAAAAGGAGGTGATTTCAAAATATAACGTTTTGAAAATATTATCATTTATATATCGATGATATGGAATATTCAATTTTGATTTGAAATTGAATATGAAGTTGAAATCATTTTTAAAACGTAGTTAAAACGATTTATAAAATATGTTTTGAATTGAAATCGACGAATTATATATTATATATATTATATATATAATATAATGGCTTGAATAGAACGCTCCACGCTGCGGCAATTTGCAAATTTTGATCATTGACTTGAACTGACGTTGTGGGAGATCCCACCGTCGGATTCTCCTAAAACCGGAATCGTTGGGTTCGTACAGAAAAGAGCTTTCTAAAGAATATTAGAAATTAGAAATCTAATGGTTGGATTTTGAATGATGTCCAAATCAAATTTGGAAAAGGTCGTTGTAAGTGCAGTTCGATGGCCGTTTATGGAAATCGACTGTACGGGCCTTGATAAAATTATTAAAAATAGTAATAATTTGTGTAAAATCATAAGAAATGATTTGGAAAGAATTGGGATGAAAAACTCCATATTTGAAAAGATAAAAATAGATTTTTATCAAAATGAACTAGTTTTGAACTAGAATTATAATCCCATTTATTTTTAAAATAAATAAAGTGGATTTGAAATGGCTTTGAAAATTTCCAGAATTTCCAATATATAAAGAGGAAATGGATTTGAATCGAAATTGTCTTTGGAATATTTCGATGTTGGATTTCGTGATTATATAGATATTGTTATGGAAATTTGAAAGATATATTTATATCATTATTTCCAATACGATATTTGTTGGTCGTAGAATTTGATATTGAATATAAGCCGATATATTTTCTATTCAGAGCCTTGTATTTAATATCAAATGGGATTTGGGTATGTCGTGAATGGTGTCTTTATTAACACTGTTCTTAAACCCAGTTGAGAAAAAAATTAAATCTTTTTATTCAGATTTAATGAAGTATACAAATTAAATGGTGTTTAATTAGAATTGAATTGGAACTAATTTTTGGGTTTATCATGAACTATGTTTTAAATGACATTGGTTCTTTTACCTAGTAAAAGAGAGAATATGATTTCCCAAGTTAAATAAACATTGATAGTGATTTTTGGGAAGATTAAAACCATGTGGAGTTTTAATGAATCTTTAATTAGATTGAAATGATCGAGAATGGAGTATCACCAGTTTTGCTCCAGGAGATAGTTAAATCTTTAATTAGATTTGAACGTGACATGGTAATTGAATTTACCGATAACACCGTGGTGTTAGATATGAAGTGTTACCAGTTTTGCTTCATGGGATGAGTAGGTTGGGGTTGGGATATTTGACAAATGATTACTTCGGTAAGGATCGTTAATCCCGACTAGTTTGGATAAACCATAATTTGGTTGGAATTGATATTCAAAAGAAGATTAAAGAATAAATTTAAAGAACTTATATTTGATAAAATTAATGGGAACTTTTCCCAAAGTATAATTATATTTGAATAAAAGAATATTCTGAATTGGAATGAGGCGTATGTTGTGTTTGTGTAACACTTGTTTATTATATACTCGAGTTATTCAGAAAGACCGGATTTATCCCATTCTGAATGACTGATTCGACGATGTGTTGAAGATGAAGACGGTGGTCGAAGACCGGAGGTCTTTGCATCGTTTGGATAATTACTGATAATCTTGATTAGGTTGTACACCCAAGAGGAGGGAATCAGTTGGTGATCGTCTAGACGTACTTGGAGATCGATGGATATGCGAGGTAAAGGTGCCTCCGGTTTCGTTCAGACCCAAAACGAACTTGTAAATGGTCTGTGGTCTGACATTGGATGTCATTCTGCGTGATTGATGGATATCGGTTGCATGGAGTGGTCTGCCTGTGTGGCATGCTAAGATGCAAATGATCAAGGCTTCTGTTGAAAAGCAGAGTCTTGTGGTTGATGATCAAAGCACATCCTGTGTGGAATAGCTTTGTGTAGCATTAATTCGCGAGCCTCACACCCCGGTTGTCAACCAGAAACGGGAGAGGACTTCAGGGAGGACATGTGTTTACTTCTAGCTAGAAGTGGCGTCTGTGGTTTGACATGCCCTGATGAGTTTGACTTATGTGGTTGATTGGTTGCGAGGCGCATCGGATATATCGGTGACTATGTGGAGCCGATGGAGTCATTGGACTCATTGACACCCCATAGGTTGGGAAAAGGCAGTGTTCAGGCATTTTAATCCACATCGGTGGACCGGCCCTGACGATCCAAGGGACGATGCGTTCTGTTCCTCAGGGGCAGGCTAGAGCGTCTCGAAGCGATAAGGACGATCCCTTGCCTTGGCTCACAGATGGAAATCCAACTTCCAATACGTGACTTTGCGGTTTTGATTGTAGAGCCTAGTATGGTGACATAGTGGTATGGGGCACTTATGCCGTCTATGATGGATACTTATGATTGAAATTGTTTTGATACTACACACTTATAGTAATAATAAAAGATGAATTTTAGCGTATCAAGCATTCTTTGGCTATTATATGGTAAAACCCTATCCTCCGGCTTGTGTTGCATTGTGTGATGGGACCTGGGTCTTATAATTGCTTCATTGTTCTTTATTTAGCATTGTGCTGTTGTTTTATGCACCGTTATTCTTGGGAGGAAACCCGTTACGTGTTAAACGGCGTGGTCCCTGGATTTACCTAACTTTAAAATAAAGATTAATAACTGTTTTAGTTCTCACACCAGTCACATGACTGACTTGGAGTTTATTATTTTAATCTGAACTCTGGGTGCCCCTGTTTTCCGCATAGGCAGCTAGTAGTTTTGGTTTTACAGATTTATATTCACAGGATCCTGATTTACAGCTGAAGTGATATTCAGAAAGCTCTGTATCCATGTATTACTTCCTGTTTTGTTTTGTATTATTTTCCGCTGCAGTAATGTATTTTAAATCTCTGATAATTTATGATGTGTAATATTTATTCGTACTCTGTATATTCTTGTAATCTGATGGAATTATTGTAATATACAATGAATAGTTCTTCTGCTTGTGTTCTAATTTGTCGTGTTCTCAAAACAATCATGGGTTTCGAACGGTCATGGTCAGTTTAGCGATCGATTCAGATCGAGCGAAATTCCTTATCGTTTCATTATATGTATGTAGAGCTAATAAAGATCGGATTTTTATATGTATGTAGAATTAAATAAAAATATGATTTTTAAATAAGAAAAAATATGATTTTTAAATAAGAAAAGATATGATTTTTAAATATGAAAAGATTAAATTTTAAATTACATAAAGGTATGATTTTTCGTTAGATAATAATATGATTTTTTTAGTTATATAAAAATATGATTTTTATATATGAATAGCGATATAAAATATTATTTTTAGTTAGATAAAAATATATTTTTTATCACATGTATGAAATATTATTTTGAGTAAGATAAAAATAGAATATATATATATATATGATAGTGCCATAAAAATGTGATTTTTATTTATATAATAGCATAATAAAATTGTGGTTTTTATTATATGAATAACAATATAAAGATGTGATTTTTATACACATAGCAGTAATACAATTATACGATTTTTAATGTATACATAACATTGTAAAGAAACGATTTTGAATGTATACATTGCATTGTAAAGATGTGAATTTATGTATAATATAGATGTTGACCCGCTTTTTTGTCAAAGCAGTCACGTATGGAATCTCTGAATCAACTTCAGTTTGAGCTTTGGTTTGGCTCAATCGGACTTACGGTTTGAAAGTTACGCCCGTTTCCGTGAACGCATGCAGAACCGGAAACCTGGAATTTAGCATTGAATAGATTCTCGGATTGGATCGGACAAGCCAGTTCGGATCGGACGATTCCTTAAAATGGACAACTTGGCACTTGCTCTTCGCATTCACATCCGCACGGATCAGATCGGAGGGAGCATTCCCGATCCGCTCCACCTTCAAAGCATTGGACACGGAGACTTCGGATTGAGGACACCAACTCGGTTTAGATCGGACCCGAACCGAACCGCCTGAAGTATCTTACACAGAAGTGCTTCCAGCCTTCGGATCGGGGATTCCACCTCGGTTCGGATTGGACCCGAACCGATCCGACCCCTAGTGACCTGCTGCTACACTTCGGATCTGACCTATTCTTAAGGAGCCAATACCTCTTACTCTCATGGATCGAGCTCCACCTGTCCTAGCACGATCTGAAGACCACTTCTCCACTACTTCCGAGATGGCCTCACCACCCTCCACGTGGCGCCTCCGAACCGGACCACTTCAGAGCTTTGCAAGGCCCCTCTATGCCTATAAATACACCCTCACATGGCTATTTCAAGGGACTTTTGGAACTCTAACTCTTCATGGCTTCCATTATGGTTCTTCGCAAGGCTATTGAATAACCTAGAAATCGAATTCCACATTGTAAACACGAGGATTTCGTGTATAAACGGAAAGCTAACAACATTGTAATAGCTTCTTAGGATTTAAGAAACTATAAAGTGGACGTAGGCTTGGATTGAGCCGAACCACTATAAAAATCTCGTGTGTCTCCTCTTATTTTACTGCTTTTTCTGTATTAATCTGTGATTGTGAGGTTTTCACATAGCATTTGGGTGTTAGGCCCAAATTTCGGTCTAACATTTTGGCGCGCCAGGAAGGGGGGCACACGATACAACTTCTTCTACTAGCTTGAATGGAAGAGGATTATTTGGCTATTAGATCAATGGTCAAGCGAAAGAAAGACGGAACCTTCTCTCGTGCTGAGGATGTTGGCACTGAAGGCGCAAGGAACGAGGCAAGCCAGGAGGCTTCCTCTCATGAAAATCCATCAGCATACTTAACCAGAGAAGAGATGGATGGCGTTCTTGCTGAATTGAGAACTCAAATGGAAAGGCAAGATGATCTCCTCCGCAAACAACAGGAGATGATAGACCAATTCATCGCTCGGATGGAAGGTAGGCCGAGTGGCAATGTACAAATCGCAGGAATTGGCATGGAATCGGCTCCAGCAGGAACATCGAACATGATCGGTTCGGATCCAATCCAAATTGAGGGCTAAAACCTGAATCAAACGCAGATAGAAATGGGGGGCAATCCTCACCGGATCAGTTCGGATCCGACCCGAACCGCCACCCTACATGAGCTTGGGGGCAGCAGCCTCCCCTCTGGAAATCAAGACTTCGCTCCAGAACGACCTACCTCCGCACCGGTTCGGATCGGTAATTCCACACAGCTTCAGCATCAAGCTCCCCGGTTCGGAACAGGAGAACCTGTTCGGATCGGCACCTCCGATCCGAACCATGCACCTTTTCATAATCTCCCTCACTTCTCCGAGCCGTAGCAAGGGGCACCTCCGAACCGAACCGGATGACCTGCCAAGCTCCTTATACTCTTCCACACTCTTCTGAACTCAACGGTGTGGGCACCAGCTCTGGCTTTAGCAGCTTGCAACAGCTCTTTGAAGGCGATCGGCTCGCCAATCTCATTGAACGCCTTTCGAGAGGCCGCATTTATTAGAATGACATGGATGATGTCAATCACAATCCATTCACACAGGAAATCAGGAATTCCCGTAATCCCCCGGATTTCAAACTTCCACAACTGGAGCCATACAACGGAAGAACAGATCCTACCGTGCACCTAATGCGCTATAAACGGCATATGGAAGTTCAATCGGCGTCGGAAAACGTCGTGGCTAACTGATTTCCCCTCTTTTTGACTGATATTGCTGCTATGTGGTTTCGGCAGCTGGAATCTGAATCGATCAACAGCTGGAACATGTTGGTCGCTCGCTTTATTGAACAGTTTCGGGTCCATATCGCTCGACCCAAGAATGTAATGTCACTAAATACAATCAAGCAGAGGCCTAAAGAAACTCTGCGGTCATTTCTGGAAAGGTTCAACGTTGCAGCAGCATCAGTTGATCGACCTGAGCCATCTATGGTATTGATGGCGGTAGTATCCGGCATTCTAGACAACTCGGAGTTTAAAAAATCCTTGTACCAAGACCCACCAAGGAATCTCAGCGAATTCTATCTTGAATCGGATAGGTTTTTGCGTGAAGAAGACGCAACATCCAAAAAGAAAATTCTCGATGTTAACATGCTCAAAGACGGAGAACCGTCTGATTCTGGTAAAGGCAAAGGAAAAGCTGCCGTCAAAAATGACCGCAATGCTCAGCCTCGGAAAGGGCCCAGATATGAAAAGTACACAAAACTCAATTCATCACTAACTGACATCTACGTGAACACAAAAGGTGACGTCTCCTATCCAAAGCCTCCCAGGAGGGAGCCATCACAAAGAGAACGCGATTCTTGGAAATACTGCATGTTTCACGATATGGACGGTCATGACACAAATGACTATAGACACTTGCGAGATCTGATTGAGGAACAGGTTAGACATGGAGAGCTACCCGAGTATGTGAAACAACCAACAACGCCAGCACCTATGCTACCACCACCTGCTCCCCGAAGAGGGAATGACCCTGGATCGATCTCTCGCGGGCTCATCATCAACTGATCTGGATGAGATCAGCCTTGATTTCCTGCATTTCTTAGGATTTAAGATATGTTTCTTTTCTTTCTTTAGGTTTTCCGATTGGCTAAATCAAAGTACACACGTTCGGGGTTAAGCGTGCGCTGCACTCGATAGCAAACCATTCAGGATTTGCTTTGGTTTTGTACTTTGAATTGAGTAAGGAAGGACTTTCCGAGCATGGATTATGTTTGGCAATTTAAGTATCTTGTCAGGTTGTGGCAGGATTCTCAATCTCAACTAAAGTATGGCTTATACTTATCTCGGACCCTTAGGCATGGATTATGCCAAGGGACAGACTGTCTTGTCAGGTTTTGGCAAGCATAGCTCTATCCCGACATGAGTATGGATTGTACTCACTAGGATTCTTAAGTATGGATTATACTCTGGAACGGCTTATTGTTTTGTCAGGATCTGGCAAAGGAACTCAATAAAACTCGAGTATGGTTTATGCTCAGTTTGAACTTCCTGGTATGGCTTATACCCAGAAGGTTAGGTCCCTCGTCAGGTTTTGGCAGGATGATCCGAATGTCCCTCGAGTATGGTTCATGCTCAAATAAACGCCCAAGCATGGTTTATGCTCGAAAGTGCAATCGGTTTTCTTAGGTTTTGACATACCTGTTTTCTATCTCTTCTTTGCAGGTATGGTTTATACTTACAGCTGGCAGGCCCGGCGTGGCTTTGGACTCTTTGGATTATCCAGAACACACCTTCCTTCGTTCAGCAAGATATGTTCTTGAGGGGGGGGGGCAAAATGTTGACCTGCTTTTTAGTTAAAGTAGTCACATATGGAATCTCTGAATCAGCTTCAGTTTGAGCTTTAGTTTGGCTCAATCGGACTGACGGTTTGAAAGTTACGCCCGTTTCCCTGAACGCATGCAGAACCGGAAACCTGAAATTTAGCATTGAATAGATCCTCGGATCAGATCGGAGAAGCCTGTTCGGATCGAACGATTCCTTAAAATGGACAACTTGGCACTTTCTCTTCGCATTCACATCCGCACGGATCGGATCGGAGGGAGCATTCCCGATCCGCTCCACTTTCAAAGCATTGGACACGGAGACTTCGGATTGAGGACACCAACTCGGTTCGGATCGGACCCGAACCGACCCGCCTGAAGTATCTTGCACAGAAGTGCTTCCAGCCTTCGGATCGGGGATTCCACCTCGGTTCGGATCGGACCCGAACCGATCCGACCCCTAGTGACCTGCTGCTACACTTCGGATCTGACCTATTCTTAAGGAGCCAATACCTCCTACTCTCATGGATCGAGCTCCACCTGTCCTAGCACGATCTGAAGACCACTTCTCCACTACTTCCGAGATGGCCTCACCACCCTCCACGTGGTGCCTCCGAACCGGACCACTTCAGATCTTTGCAAGGCTCCTTTATGCCTATAAATACACCCTCACATGGCTATTTCAAGGGACTTTTGGAACTTTAATTTCATGGCTTCCATTATGGTTCTTCGAAAGGCTATTGCATAACCTAGAAATAGAATTCCACATTGTAAACACGAGGATTTCGTGTATAAACGGAAAGCAAACAACATTGTAATAGCTTCTTAAGATTTAAGAAACTATAATGTGGACGTAGGCTTGGATTGAGCCGAACTACTATAAAAATCTCGTGTGTCTCCTCTTATTTTACTGCTTTTTCTGTATTAATCTGTGATTGTGAGGTTTTCACATAGCATTTGGGTGTTTGGCCCAAATTTTGGTCTAACAATAGAATTATTAAAAATGTGATTTTTAATATAAACCGCGCGAAACAGATTGCGATGGACATGACTAGAAACAAATCCAAATCCAAACCGTTCATAAATAAAGAATGGAGGAGTGGAAACGAAAGGTGATAACTTCTCACTCTAATCTTGTTTACTAGTTAAATATATACTAGGATGCAGACGGGGCTTTGTAGCTCCTAACATCGTTGTCCGTAGGCCATGGACGACTAGTTTGATTGTATTGTGTTATGGAAATGATTGTAATTGTGATGTGAAATGGAAAATAAAATATTCATGTCTTGAATAAAATATTCATGTATTGAATAAAATATTTGAACAATAAAAATATCATTTTTATTGAATATATGACTATATAAAATAGTGATGCATTGAAATAAACATTCGTTTACAAATCGGACGATTTGTTTACCTACACCCATTTGACTGACACTGATTGCGACAATAAATTTTACACATCGCCCAACTGCACAAATAAAATCTGTGTTTGTTGATTGAAACCCCACACGGGTATTGGGATGACATTTGATGTACACTTATTCCAATTATTTAGTTGTAAGTCGACCGATTGGTTGACAGGATGATGTAAGCATTAATTATTTATATTTAATGCTTATGCAGTTGTGTAATGCACTCTGGATGATGGATGATTGTTTATCATTGTTATTATATACATTTGTTGTATGGAATTCATATAATTAACATTATATGGTAATTGATTGGGTCTCATTCCAATTTGGAAAATAAAGAATATTTTAAAATAATATTCAGAAAAGGATTAAAAATATTCATGTGTTGAATAAAATATTCATGTGTTGAACAAAATATTTAAACAAAAAAATTATCGTTTTTATTGAATGTATAAACCATTAAAATTATTCATATGTTGAATAAAATATTCATGTGTTAAATAAAACAAAATAATTTATATTTTAAAATAATATTCAGTAGAAGATCAAAATATGATTTTTGATGTCTGATTTTGGATGAACACGAAAATATTGAAGTGTATGAAGCCGTGTTGATTAGATATGCGCCATTTTTGACGCAAATGATATTTATATCGATGTAATTCATTTTTATAATGAATATCGAAAAGGAAATGATTTCAAAATCTAATGTTTTGAAAATATTATCATCTGCATATTGACATGGAATATTTAATTTTGATTTAAAATTGAATACGAAATTGAAATCGCTTTTAAAACGATTTATAAAATACGTTTTAAATGGAAATCAACAAAATATATATAATATATACATTATATATATATTTAATGGCTGAATAGAAAGCACCGCGACGTGACCGTTCGCGAATTTCGACCATTGACTTCGAATTGACGTTACGGGAGATCTGACCATCGGATTCTCCTAAAACTGGAACCATTTGGGTTCGTATAAAAAAGAGCTTTCCAATTAATATAATAGTTTGAAATATAATGGTTGGATTTGGAATTATGTCCAGATCAAATTTGGAAAAGGTCATTGTAAGTGCAGTTCGATGACCGTTTATGGAAATTGACTGAAATGGCGATATTAAAATTATTAAAAATATTAATAATTTGTGTAAAATCATAATAAATGATTTGGAATGAAATGGGATGAAAAGTTCCACGTTTGCAAAGATAAAAATATTTTTTTATCGAAATGAACTAGTTATTAACTAAATTTGAAATCTAATAATTTTAAATAAAATAAATTGAATTTGTGAATGGTTTTAATATAACCAGAATTTTCCAACGAATAAATTGGAATGGAAATATTCTTTGGAGTATTTCGATATTGGATTCCAAGGTTAGACGGATATTGTTATGGGAATTTGGAAGATACAAATATCGTTATTCCCGATATGATATCGGTAAATTACACGGTTTGATATTAAATATAAGACGATATAATTTCTATTCAGAGCCTTGTATTTAATATTGAATTGGATTTTGGGTTTGTCATGAACGGTGTGTTAAATAACACTGCTCTTGAACCCCGCGTGAAAAGAATAAATCTTTTAATTAAGATTATTAGAGCTTCCAGTAAATTAACATTTAATTGGAATAAAATGGGATTTGAATTGGGTTTATTGTGAATTGTGTTTTTAACAACATTTGCTCTTTAACCTAATTAACAGTGAAATACGATTTGGAATTTATAAATCTTTTAGTAAGATTTAATGGAAATTTTCCAAAGTAAAGTTTTCCAATTAATTAATATTTAATTGGAATGGAAGGAATTCGATTCGATAATAATCGAAGTGAGCTTCGATGGAGGAAGACTGTTACTATATATGGAATTTAAAAGCCTTTGCTGTTATTCCATTTATATTATTAGTTAGATACGGAAATTGATATTGATTATATATTGATATGTTTTCCGTGAAGATTCCATAGTTAATGTAATGTGATTTTGGTTTTCTCGTGAACCGTGTTTTAATTGACATTGGTTTTTTAACCCAGTTAAAGACAGGATATAATTTCCCAAAGTTAAATAATCATTAATATTGATTTTTGGGAATATTAAAACTAAGTGGAGATTTAATGAATCTTTAATTAGATTGTAATGTGAATGAGATAATTTATTTTACCAAATTCATGAATTGATCGAGAATGGAGTATCACCAGTTTGCTCCAAGCGATAGTTAAATCTTTAATTATATTTGAACGTCAAACGGTAATTAAATTTACCGATAACACTGTGGTGTTAGATATGGAGTATTACCAGTTTTGCTCAATGGGATGGATAGGTTGGGATTGGGAAATAAAACAAATGATTACTTTATAAGGTGCACTAATCCCGACTAGTTTGGATAAACCTTAATTTGGTTTATAAATGATATCCAAAGGAAGAATAAAGAATAAATTTAAAAGAATTTATCTTTGATAAAATAATGGGAACCTTTCCCTAATGATGTGAATATTTGAATAAAAAATATTCTGAATTGGAATGAGGCATATGTTGTGTTTGTGTAGCACTTGTTTATTATATACGTGGGTAATTTGGAAAGGTCGGGTTTATACCCATTCTGAATAACCGATTCGACGATAAGTCGATGATGAACACGGTGGTAGAAGACCTGAGGTCTTTACATCGTTTGGATGATTACTGATGTCTTGATTGGGCTGTACACCCGAGACGAGGTAATAAGTGGTGATCGTCCAGACGTACTTGGAGATCGACGAATATACGAGGGCCTATCTCCTGTATTGGACATATGGGATGAGGAATAAGGTGCCTCCGGTTTCGTTCAGACCCAGAACGAACTTATAAATGGACTGTGTGTCTGACATTGGATTTTGTTCTGTGTTGATTGATCTCTATTAAATATATATCTGTTTGGTGGTGGAGAATTTATTCTCTTGCTTAACACCCTTCTCTGAGACGTATGAGCTCAGAGGTTATTTATCGAGAGACATCAGTCGCATGGTGTGAATTGCCTGTGTAGCATGCTGAGATGCAAATGATCAAGACTTCTGTTGAAAAACAGAGTCTTCTGGTTGATGATCAAAGCACGGCTTTAATATAGCATAGCTTTGTGTATAGCGTTAATTCACAAGCCTTACACCTCATTATGAGTTAAAAATGGGATAAGGGAACCCAAGGAGATAGTGATGATTCATTCTAGCTATGGGTGGTGTCATGGTATAGAGGCAGACATTTATATATTTTTACCTATGTGGTTGTTGGATAGCGAGGCGCCTTGGATATATCAGTTACTACGGAGCCGATGGATAGGTCCTATAGGACCGGGAAATATGTGTTTAGGTATTGCCAATCCGCTATTTGTGCACCGGCCTTGGAGGATCTAAGGGATCGATGTGTGTGACCCTGAGGCATTTGCTAGAGTGTCTCAAAGCCGGAGAGGGGTACATCCCTTGCCTCAACTTACGACGGAAATCCAGTTTCCAATACGTGACATTTCGGATTTAATTATAGAACTAGTATGGCGGCATGATAGATGGCACCCATGCCACCTATGATTGATACATTTATATTTGAAGTTGATTTCTTCAATTATAGCAATAATAAAAGAGGAAATTTCACGTATCAAGCATTATTTGGCTATTATAAGGTAAAACTCTATCCTTCGGCTGGCGTTGCATTGTGTGATGGGACCTAACTCTTATAATAGCTTCATTTTTCTAAAAAGAATTGCGCTGTTTGTTTTATACACTGGTATTCTTGGGGGTAAACCCGTTCTGTGTTATACGGCGTGGTCCCGTGATTTACCTAACTTTAAAATCAAGCTAATAAATATTTTAGTTCTCGCACCAGTCACATGACTGACCTGGAGTTTATTGTTTTAACCTAAATTTTGGGTGCCCCTATTTTCCACACGAGCAGCTAGTAGTTGGGTTTTTGCAGATATTTCTTTTCTAGGATCCTGGATTTACAGCTGCATTTATATTCGGAAAACTCTATGTTCGTGTATCTTTTTCAGTTGTGTTATGTATTATTTTTCTACTACTATTGTAATTTAATCTCTGATATTTTTCTGCTGTATAATATTTATTCATGCTCTATTATATTCTTGTACTCCGACGTAAATTGTTGTAATAGCAATGAAATGTTCTTCTGTTGGTGTTCTAGTTTGTCGTGTTCTCAACTCAATCCGGACTTTTTCGTAAGGGCGAGTTTGGGTCGTTTCAGTTGGTATCAGAGCTTTGGTTTACAGAGCTCGAGAACAAGGCATATTAGAACCGAACTAAAGAATTCATCAGAGATTGGATTAGTAATATCCAATAAGAATGACTCGTTAGAGATAGGATCAGTAGTATCTTAGAACGAGTTCGAAGAGTGTTATTTTTAAAATAGAAATGAAAACAAATTTTGTTTTGAAAATTTAAATCTTATTATATGTATTTGATTATTTTATTTTAAATTGATTTTGGACAATAAAGTATATGAAGATTTTTCATATACGCCTTGCAAACGTGTCTACAAAGCCTCAAATATACTGGATAGATATAGATTCACACTCTAGTTGCCCGACGATGATTCTGATGATCGTTATAGCATCATCAACATTTATGTTCGAGTTTCGAAAGTGGGATATCTATATATTTCCAATTGACTGGTGCGAGAACCAAAACTAGATAGGGTTTATTGTTGTGATTTGGCATTAAAAATATGATTTTCGAGTATATATAAAAGTTATGCATTTGAAAATTTAATCAACTAATTGATTGATGGTTGTGTTGAATGATAATTGGTGTGACTAAATAGAAATATTGGACTAATAAAACCAATAAGAGAATGTAAAGCAATTTAGCTAAATCGGATCGAATATTGAACTGAGTTGAAAATTGATTGAAATTGCATGCATGTACATATATATGTGTGAACATGTCATAGCAAGGAGGCTAGAGAAGAGGAATAAAATTGCATGCCCGAAAAATAGGTACATGTTTACTAATTAATTGGGTTTTGATGATTTTATGAGCCGATTGGCTAGCCGCTTGGCTTTTTCTTTTTCTTTTAGATTGGTGAGAGCCCAATGAGGCTAGTTGTGGTTTTAAAGGTCTCCCTGTACAATGGCGGTTATGGCGAGATTTTTCGAAAATTTAGGGTGTTAGCCAAAATTTTGAAAATTCTTAGAAACTGAAAAGTTGATGAATGAAAGACAGAATGAAAGTTGAGTTGGTTAGTTAAACAACTTTCAGCTCTGTTCCTTTTAGAGGACGAAAAGATATTAAGTGGGGGAGATTGCAACAACCCGGATAATCAGAACCAATTTAATTTTTTTTATTTTAGCAATTTTAATGGGTTTTGAATATTTAAAATGATTTATTTTAAATAATAACGACTAAAAATTTATTTTTAATCGAAGTTAGAACGAATAA
Organism: Allium sativum; assembly: GCA_030737875.1. Classification (NCBI taxonomy): domain Eukaryota; kingdom Viridiplantae; phylum Streptophyta; class Magnoliopsida; order Asparagales; family Amaryllidaceae; genus Allium; species Allium sativum. The sequence continues at coordinate 1,024,874,284 of CM060924.1, forward strand.
ATTTATTTTAATTATATAACGAGCCTGAAATGGCACGGTAGTTTGAAAATTTGATTTCTAATTTCAATTGAATGTACAGAATTCAGTATAAGTCAGAATTGGACGAAACAAGAAATAATTGAATTTGATTAATTATATCTTTCTAACGAAGGTAAGAAATTAAGATTTCACTTTATAAATTATAAGTTATGTACAGTTTAAATTTCAGAAAAGTCGTTATAGAATTGATATATATTTTATATACTATATGGCCCTTAAAAATAGCCATTTTGCAAATGACCTCGGTTTTCGACAAAACCACTTTTGTTGATCCGGAATGTCAAATTATTGCTAGATTCCAATTTTCATATTTTTTAGAATCAATATGTAAGTGTGGTGAATTTAAATCTGTTTGGTAATTTTAGTTTGAATTTAATCGATTGGAAAATGACCATTTTTTAAACGGTCTCCAAATTCGACAACACTAGTTTTGTTAGGGCTGTATCGTCAAAACATAGCTAGGTCTATTTTATGGAATTTTTGGAGTCAGTTTGTGGCCCCAATAAATTAAAATGTATGTTTAAATTTAATATATATATTTATTCATATTTTAATTTAAATGAAAACTGATCGAAACAGTCGAATTGGCTTACGATACATATCCCATTGTGTTCGGAATAAGGGTAATTAGCTTGGGACAATAGTTGTTGGGTTCGATTTGGAGTTCGAAATAAAAGTCAATTTTTTTTAGAACTAAATAAATAAAATATATTTACTTCACACTTTTGCAATTAACAGTGGTTATGGGACATGTAGCTTAACTTTTATATTTACTAGCTTGGGGTATCTTGCACTAATAGCGATCATCGGATTCGCGGGGAACATCGGTTCATGCTGTTTGGCGATCTTCGGATCCGCGTGGAACTTGGCTTCATCTTGTTTGGCGATCTTCGGATTCACGGGGAACTTCGGTTCATGTTGTTTGGCGATCTTAGGATTCACGGAGATTTTTGGTTCATCTTGTTTGGCGATCTTCGGATTCGCGGGGAACTTCGGTTCATTGGGTATGATGTGTAGCGATCTTCAGATTCACGGGGAACTTCAGTTCAACTTGCATGTGGTGTGTGTGACGTGTAGGTTGTGTAGTGGGAATATTTTAGAGATGTTGGTTAGACATTTTTGGGGTTTCATGCTTATGGATGAACATGGTTGTTGTTGCTTATATATCATAATCTACCTATATCTCTATTTCTATCCTGGTTTATTATGACAAGTGCAGCTAGATTGATCCGTTTATTGTTTATTTATTTAAAAATAATACTCCAGTCCGACCGAGTATTACAGGTACATCTCATGACTTCTTGCGGGGACCATTCTTGAGTTTTTCTATCTACATTCGAGTTGTAGTTATTGATATTTTTTATGTATATGAGATAGTGACATCTTTTTATACATATTCTTTGGCTAGAGCCTGTACCTATTATTTTGATGTATAGTGGATCGACTATGACCACTAGCGTTTATTTTTAATCGTGAGTTATATTCATATCTATTTCCGCCTTAGTGATGTGAATATCTGTGTCTAACTCTGATTTTACTGTTATGTATTTTATATTACTTTCCGAATTATATATAGCCGTTGTGTAGTTGCCCTATGTGCCAAATGGTCATGTCGTAATTTCAGTCGGTATCGGGCTAGTTATTCGATGTGCATTCCTCATATGGAGCAATTATACAATCGGTCGCCCTTCACAAACCTCATTCTCCATTATGGTCTATGACATTTCTCTGAAATGAATTGGGCGATAGTGGGTATAGAGGTGGAGCGTTATAGTTGGTATCATAGCCAATGTGACGGCCTGCCCCGGACCAGCCGACATTTCAATGAAAGTGCTTTGTGTCAATGTCCAACCAGCATGGGACAATCGCCAAAGAAAGGGAAAAAATTGAATTTGAAGCTAGAACTACCAAAGGAACCTGTAGAATGTCTCATAGCGCATGGAATAAAATATAATAACAACATACTAGACATAAAACAGGTGAGACAGTGCGTAAGCTGAAAACTAAACATCGTAGCGACGGAAAATCCAAATACACCTTATATTCCACTTTATCATTATTACAACTTTAAAACTCTCTAAAGTGAAAGAAAGGAAAGGTACACTACTAATGCCCAGAGTAGTGACAACCAGTGACACAGGGAGAATATTTATATATATCATACGTGGAAGCCTCCTGCTCGTCTCCAGTACACCTACTCGTGCATACCACCTAACCTGTCTCTAGTCTGCCCGTTTAAGAGCACCCAGAGTAATAAGAAGAGACATAAACTCTGGGTCAGACAAAAGTCTGGTATGAGCGATAAGCATCAAAACAGAACGATAACAGGTATACTAAACCATACCTGAACCTGGACCTGCAACCAAAGAGTTAGCACTACATACTGTACAATACTCTAGTGTGCCACTAACATATGGTGTAAAGAATACGGGGGTGGGGGTGTTCATGACATAGTGATGGCAAACAATCAATCATAGCAACCATCCTCACATATCTCACTCAGTGCATAACGCATACGATATCCACCACTTTGATCACCCTATTCCTTGCTATGATCACTCTTCCCTATGGAGTCATGGCAACCCCACTACGCTGATCCATAGCCACTAGTCCTTGCTATGTCAACTCTGCCCCATGAAGTCATGGCGACTCCACTGCAATGGCTCATAGCCATGCTACGATCATTCTGCCCGATGGAGTAACATCTACCCCACTGCACTGATCCGTAGCATAACATCCATCTTGGTGGTGAATCAAAGTTATGGACATCGATAACCCCTTAGCACACGTCCCTCAGCAAAGCCCAACTCATGAAGTTAACTCTTTGGTTCCCATATGGATCCTGAGTTCTACTTCCTATTTGGACTTCCTTTGCATCTCGGGTTCTGGTCGAATTGGAGTTGGTCTACAGGAGATTCGTCGTGTATAAGCAGAAGTTCACATCCGGTTTGGTTTGACTTATCGCCCTAGTTCAGGTCGGATCATCATTGGGTCACCTCCTCGGTTCGGTTCGGGTCCTTGGCCATTGCCTCGGTTCGGTCGTGAAACTCAATGGTGTAGTTCTGTTTGGTGCTCCCCTTCCGGATCGGTTCGATACTCCTGAGGCGATTCAGTTTTGTCCTCCAAGCTCCCTCGTCTCCAGATCTCGGTTCGGTTCGGTAGTCTCCATCTTGTTCGGTTTGCCACCTTCCATTCAGTTCGGTTCAAACACTCCAGCTCCTCTCGCCTCGTCCAATCCCGTCTCTTAGCTCTAGTCCGATCCGATCCCCACGCCAAGCTTCAGCCAGATCCCAACTCCAACAGGATCCCAATGGCCTTCCTTATTACCCCTTTTTTGCACTTGTATGTTGCTGAAGATGCCATCACTCCGATTCGGTTCAGATATGTCTGATCCGAATCTCTACAGCTTTTCCAACAAACTTGTTTCGTCTATTCTCGCCACACGACGACATTTCCAACCATTTTAACTTTACTAAACAATAGTAATAACATGCATGATCAATCAAAAACATTAAAACATCCGTCACATAGATTATTTTAGATCAAACATACCCAAAAAGCACGATTTTCCCCTTAATCCCTCTTAACCATGTTTAAGCATACAATTAACAAAACTTATCCAAATTAGCCCAAATTTCTATCAGAGCCCTAAAATAATATTCTATAATTTTACAAATTTTTCCAGATTTTTCCGGGTTATAATTTTGCTAATTAACACTAATTACCCATAATCAACCGTAATTAGTGAGAAACTATGCAAATCACACACCTTTGCTACAATTAAAACTTTCAGAGCTGAAACTCCTCTGATTTGGCCGAATACCAATGTCTAACAACAGCTCCAACCTTGCTTTGGTGCTACTTTTCCTTAATTTGGTGAAGATTAGGCTAATATTTGATTAGAAAGTGATTTGAGGTGATTCTAGATGTTGGAGGCCATTGTTAGGGTTTCTGTGATGTATGTGGCGGCTGGAAAGTGACTAAAAACCGAAATTCCCAACCCTAACAGCCATTAAATACCCAAATCCCGAAATCCCCCACTGGGCCTAGTTGTTAATTACCCAATTAAGCTAGGTTAAGCTGTTTTTCACCTTTTAAACCTTAATTCAGCCATATCTCCCAAAAGGTAAGTACGTTTTTCACATATGACCACTCTACGGAAAGGTAAAACATCATCCGGATCTAAAGGAAGTGGTTTCAGGTCAAAAATGCTTTCCAATTAAAAGTTATGGACAAAACAAGACCAGCTAGGGGCAAATCGGTCATTTAAAAATCGGCAAAAATCGTGAACATGGAAAATGACCCTAATAGTCGTTCCCCAAAGTTACACAACTATGCGACCTCATATGAAAATAAATTAAATATATTGCGATCTTCCGATGCGTAGAATGTGGGTCGTTACATTATTCCCCCTTTAAGAAATTTCGCTCCCGAAATTACTTAACTAAGACACAAGTAAAGGGTCCCGCATGCCTACCAACCATTCACAACAATCAAACATACAAAACTACAAACAAGTCTATTAAAACACCCCACCTTCGTTAAGGTCACTCTCAAAGGGAATGCCTTAACTTTGGTTGAGCATTTTAGGTAAAAGATGCAGATAAATTACAAGATAGACAAATAAAGTAACGGAAAATAAAGTCATTTTATAAACAACTTAATTCAGTCAAGCTTTTACAACAATTGTCTCAATCATAATTAAAAGTAATACATAGAACTTTTATCTTGAATTAAAACATAAAGAAGCATTAAAACAACAGTAAGGCAGCATAAATCCCCAATAAGAGAGTACCCAAAGCCATAGCCCAAGGAAAAAGATTCCAAGCAACACATCAACTCTCTTCAAGCTAGAAATGGTCCGATCTAAGCTTAAGTGTTCCCTCCCTGCGGACATGGGGGGGAGGGAATGGAAGAAAAGAAAACGAAAGAAAATGGGTCAAACAATAGTCTGGTAAGTCCAGTGACTATTTAGTATGTAAACATGAAAAAGGTTTATGACATGAATAAACTGAATCTAGGACAACGCCCTAGAAATAAGATAATAAGGCTGAATATGCTATCGCACTCATTTCACTTCTCTGCACCACCTAACTAGTGTCCAAACTAGTAATCTGTATAAAATGATAACGTGATCCCCATCCCCGCAATTGTGGTAGCCTTCAGGTGTACATCTATCGTGAAGATTCCACCTCAATCTGCCTAATTGCCATGAACATGTCAGATGTACCCTTACTACCCTATCGATCGGCTCCCTTACTTGTATTCATGTTCCATGTGTTTGTGTCAATCGACCCTCTCTTGCATGTAGATACCTTGTGCTGGTCCCACCATAAGGTGTATCAATCCTTATGATAGAGACCCGACACGATTCAAGATGCACAGTGTATAACTACTGGTACCCAGTGCCTGCTTTTTCCCACTCCGGAATACGTGCACGCCCATAAACCGTCGAAACCTACACTGACGTAACCCCTGCTGCTTTTTTGACTACTTATAATCAGCCCAGTAATCGTGCCCCTCCCTGCCTAGTTTCAGGGTACCATGATACATCTATATGGGTTACTGCTGAAATGGGTCCCCGCTACTAGGGTTTCCTGCTGGTTAAGTTTGTGTGCCTATATATATATACAAATATTACCCACCTACACGAGATGTACTTAACCCTCCCACCGATTCTAGCATTTTTTCTTAATGGTTAAGTTTGTGGGCCTATATTTATTAATATTACCCACCTACCCGATATGTATTTAACCTTCCCCTCGATTCAAGCATGTTTATTTAAAGGTTAAGTTTGTGGGCTTATATTTACTAATATTACCCACCTACACGAGATGTACTTAACCTTCCAACCGATTCAAGCATGTTTATTTAACGGTTAAGTTTGTGGGCCTATATTTACTAATATTACCCACCTACGTGAGATTTACTTAACCTTCCCACCAATTCAAGCATGTTTATTTAATGGTTAAGTTTACGGGCCAATATTTACTAATATTACCCACCAAACCCATATGTACTTAACCCTCCCACACATTATGCCATATTGGTTAAGTGTTGTCCATTCATGTTAAGTTAACCCACCTATTCAGCATGTCATATTGGTTAAGTATTTCTTATTAACTTAACCCTCCTCACTTATCATGTTAGATTGGTTAAGTGTTTCTTGTTAACTTAACCCCACGTGTTCATCATGTTGTTTTGGTTAAGTATCATCAATCAATTCAAGTTACTTAACCCACCTACTTGTCATGTTACTTTGGTTAAGTATTGCCTTCTTCTGTCAACTTAACCCGACGACAAATCAAGTTATATTGGTTAAGTGTTGCCCTCTTGATTTAACTTAACCTTACCACAATTCAAGTCATATCGGTTAAGTGTTGCCCTCTTGTTTTAACTTAACCTTACCACAATTCAAGTCATATTAGTTAAGTGTTTCTTATTACTTAACCCGACCAATTCATCATGCTATACTGGTTAAGTGTTTCCTATTAACTTTACCCTAGTTATTCTTCTTGTTGTATTGGTTAAGTGTTTCTCATTAACTTAACCCTTGTCATTCATCTTGTTATATTAGCATTAATTGATTTATTAATGCACCAACCTCTCACATTAGATATGTGTTGTTGCGGTTACTGGATGTGCCGGGCGGTTCCGGGCAGTTTTACACCACAACTCAATCTAACCTCGGGTTTTCCTTTGGCATGATGCACTAACCTCTCACATTAGATAGGTGATGTTGTGGTTACTGGATGCGTCGGGCGGTTCGGGGCAGTTTGACACCACAACTAAATCTAACCTCGGGTTAGGCATGTTCATCTTTTACTTAATTTACATATTTACTTTTCATATTTATATGTAAAATTTCCACAATTATTGCCTTTCAAGCCATGCCCGATTTTTCCTATAAATCATATTCAAGATTTGTTGTATATAAATTATACCGTTTTTATGCCACTAATCGTTCATATATTTATGGGCCAAATTATGCCAATAATATAAATTAAAGATTTTTTCCCAGTGCTACCCCCGTCATACGTTCACAAAATTCACATAGAATGTTAGGCTCGTAACTTGGCCTAAGTTGTATACAAAAGGGAAAGAAGGGAACATGTGCCATTCATGCAACATAATAAGGATCTAACTAAACATGTGTCATATAAATTTTGGCATAAAACAATGAACTTGCATTTTTGGATCCAATCAACATAAGTCTTAAGCATATGAAGTTACCCAAACAACTAGTCATGTAAATGTAAACTTTTATTTTGGGTCCAATGAACATAAACCTTAAGCATATAGAATTACACAAGTTCAACTAGACATGTGAATGTGAACTTTTAATTTGTATCCAATAATCATGAATCTTAAATATATGGAATTACACAAGTTTAACAAGGCATGTAAATATGAAAATTTTATTTTGGTTCCAACAAACATGAATCTTATGCATATGGTTTTACACAATTTAAACGAGGCATGTAAATATGAGCATTAATTTTAGATCCAATTTTCATAGATGTAAATGTGGATCTAAACATAATACATGTCTTAGCCTAACAACTTGCATGATTCAATAAAGATAGATTTGAACATAATACATGTCTTAGCCTGACAACTTGCATGATTCAATAAACATAGATCTAAATGTAGATCTACACAACTTACATGATTCAATAAACATAGATCTAAATGTCGATCTAAACAACTTGCATGATTCAATAAAGATACATCTAAATATAGTTCTAAATAACTTGCATGCTTCAATAAACATAGATCTAAATGTAGATCTAAACAAGTTGCATGATTAAATAAAGATAGATCTAAATATAGTTCTAAACAACTTGCATGATTCAATAAACATACATCTAAACAAGTTGCATGATTCAATAAAGATAGATCTAAATATATTTCTAAACAACTTGCATGATTAAATAAACATAGATCTAAATGTAGATCTAAACAACTTGCATGTTACATAACATGAAAAAGTCACCAAATTTACATAATATACGATTGGTTTAACACCAACATAATAACCACAATGATCCCACAAGCATATACGATAGAATCGTTACAAGAATAGGCATAAATCAACATCGTCATTATCTTACAACTAGGAATTACTCTAGTTTTCATTTTATCACAAGTCACAACTTTTAATCGTTCACAACTAAATAATAACAGGACTTACAAAGAAAAGAAAGTCTTGTTTTTATGGGATCTGTTTTCTTAAATTGAATAGCTCTCCTTTGTTGTAGACGTTGAATTCTCTTAGTTGAATTAGATTTGAATTGTAATTCCTAATTTCCTTTTTAGTTGAAGGAGAATGGCGGCTACTCTAGGTTAAGTTCTGATAGCATGACGGCCGTATTTTTGTGTGGCTTAGGGTTTAGATTTAGGTTGCTTATAGAAGTTTGATTTAATAGGAGCCATCAGATCAACCTAGGGCAAATCAAATACATTCAAACCTAAGAGAACCAACCAGAACTTGCCACACAAGCCCTAATGACACAGCAAATCGTCACAGGAAGAAACATGTCAGTTTTCAGATCTGGCCCGAGGGGGAGGTCGACCCCCTGGTCGACCTATATGGGGGGAGGTCGACCCCCTAGTCGACCTCCTGGTCGAGCTAGCCTTGGGCGGGAAAATTCCTGCCCAGCCCGCTTCTTCTTCTGATTTCGAAATTTGAATTTTCTAAACTTTAATTTGAGCTATTTATTTAATTCTTTAATCTTTTGAAGGTCATAATTTCTTCATACGGTGTCCGATTTACGTAAACTCGGATTCTATCTCAAGCAGAATTCTGAGACGAACGCAATGGTGTAACCTGTTTCCCTTAATTCTCATATTTTAATTAATTATTCTTTAATTCATTACTTTAATGTTTACAGAAAATACGGGATGTAACATCTATCCTAGCATGCGGAAAACTAAGTCGCAATTAAAATCTTACCCGGCAAAGAGTTCTGGATATGTATTCTTAATTCTCTCCTCTGTTTCCCAAGTATAGTCTTCCTCATAATCACCCCACTGAACTTTGACTAGTTTCACCGCCTTCCTCCGAAGCTGCTTCATATCATCCCAACAATGCGCATAGGCCTGCGATTCCCAACCGCCACAGGTTCAACCTCGATATCGTCCAACTGATCTGGTGAAATAGTCATATCGGGGTCGTGCACGAATTTCCTTAACTGAGAAGAATGAAATATGTTATGAACTCCTGAAATCTTCTCTGGTAATTCAACTTTATATGCCAAATTCCCAATTTGCTCGAGAACTGGGAACGGTCCAACAAATCTTGGTGCTAACTTGCCTCTCCTGCTAAATCGAATCACACTCTTTAATGGAGAAATCTTGACAAACACTAAGTCGCCAATGGAGAATTTTAGATCTCTTCTCCTCTTATCAGCATAACTATTTTCTCTATCTTGAGCAGCCTTCATTCACTGTTGGATAACCTTAATCTTATCTGAACTTTCTCTTATCACATCTGGTCCAAGCACAAACTTCTCACCAGTTTCTAACCAACATGACGGCGAGTTCCACGATCTCCCATACAAATCTTCAAATGGAGCCATACCAATACTGGGTTGATAACTTTCATTATATGCAAACTCTACTAGATGCAAATGGTCATCCCATGATCCACCAAAATCTAATATGCAAGCTCTCAAGAGATCTTCTAACACTCCCGTCAGTTTGAGGATGATACATGGTACTGAGGTGTAGTTCTGACCGTAGAGCCTCTTGTAAGCTCCTCCAAAACCCATTAGTAAATAACGGATCTCGATCACTCACAATGCTTTTAGGTACTCCATGAAATCTCACTACCCATTTCATATATAGTTCTGCTAACTTAGCTGTTGTTCTGTTTGACTTGACGGGTATAAACCTTGCACTTTTGGCTAATCGGTCCATAATTACCCAAATGCTATCATGGCCCGATCTAGTCCTTGGTAACCCATCAATGAAATCCATTGAGACTTGTTCCTATTTCCATTCTGGAACTTCTAATGGTTGCAACAAACCAATAGGTTTCTTTTGCTCAGCTTTAACCAACTGGCAGTTCATTCATTTGGATATAAACTTCACGATGTCTCTTTTCATTCCTTCCCAGTAGTAGGTCTGGTTCACGTCTCGATACATCTTTTTACCACCGGGGTGTATAGTTGGTTTTGAGTGATGACATTCTCTAAGCACTTCATCTCTCAATCCATTGACATTGGGTACAACTAGTCTTCCATTCTTTCTTAGCCATCCATCTCGATCAAGCCAGTACTCGTTCATCTCCTCATCGATGCCCATCTCTAACTTGGAGATGATTTTCAATAAGTTAGGATCGTTCTTCTGACTGGAACCAATCCACTCAATCAAAGTCGGTCTGACCGTCAAACTTGGTAATACTTCTGGATCCAATTCGCACTTTGGTTTGAAATCATACGTAGCGATGTACTCTAGTTGCTACCACTCAAGAAACATAGCCCCTAAACTGGCATGTCTTCTACTCAATGCATCAGCTATCGCATCTCCTTTTCCTGGTATGTATGTGATATCGAAATTGTAGGAAGCCAAGAATTCTAACCATCTTTGTTGTCGGAGATTTAGATCCTTCTGAGAGAAAAGATACTTTAACGATTTATGATTGGTAAAAAACTCGAATCTTTCTCCCAATAGATAATGTCTCCACATCTTCAATGCGAACACGATCGCTGCTAATTCCAAATCATGGGTAAGATATATTTTCTCGTGCGGTTTCATTTGCCGACTAGCATAAGCTACAACCCTAGTTCCTTGCATCAATACAGCACCTAGTCCGGTACCACAGGCATCTGTGTATACCGTCTTCTCTTCATTCCCTTTAGGAATGACTAACACTAGTGCACATGTCAACTTTTCCTTTAGACTCTTAAATGCATTCTCGTACTTTTCGTCCTAGACGAAAGCTTGATTCTTCTTAGTCAACTGGGTCAACGGTGCTGCTGTCTTGGAGAAGTCTTGGATGAACTTCCGATAATACCTAGCTAATCACAAGAAACTTCTTACGTTTGTTGCATTCTTCGGCATAGACCAAATGTAACACCCCATGTTTTTTGTAAACATTAAAGTTACGAATTAAAGAATAAGTAATTAATTTCAAATGTAAGAATTAAGGGAAACGGGTTAGGCCATTGCGTTCACCTCGGAATTCTGCTTGAGATAGAGTTCGAGTTCGCGTAAATTGGACTTCGTATGAAGAAGTTATGGCCCTCGAAACTTTCAGAAAGTTATATAGGACAATTCAGAAAATTAAATACCACGGCAGGTCGACCTAAGGGTCGACCTCCCTATATACAAATTGACCTGGGGGTCGACCAGGGGGTCGACCTCCCTATATACAGGTCGACTTGGGGGTCGACTTACCCCCTCGGGCAGATCTGAAAACTGTTGTGTTTTGACTCCCTGCTGAGTCATTAGGGATGATTTCTCTGTTCTATCTTGTCTAGATGGTCTTGTTCGCTTCTAGGTTGATATGACAGCTCTAAATTAATCAAACTTCTATATAAGCAACCTAAATCTAAATCCTAAGCCACACAAAAATATTCCTTGAGCCTTCATGCCGTCAATGGTGAACCTAGAATAGCCGTCATCTCTTTCAACTCAAATGCAAGATAGAAGCTACATCAAAATCTAATCTAATTCAACTAAGAGAATTCAACGATCTACATCAAAGGCGAGCAATTCAGTTTCAGAATACAGATCCCAGAACTCAAGAATTCCTTTTTGGTTGTAAGTGTAGTTATCTTTCAGATGTGAATAAATTAAAGACATGGTTTGTAATAAATTGTAAAATAGAATTGTATCAAGTTGTATGTGATGCTGATTCATGTCTATTCATGTCTATTCTATCATATATGCCTATGAACTATTGTGGTCTATCAAACCTATCATGTTATGTGGAAATTGGTGAATAAACCTATGATGTTGTATAGGAATTTGGGAATGAAATTATCCTATGTAAGTTGGTGATATTATGATACATACAAATTTTAGGCTAAGTCATATCGTTTATGCCTGATTGTTTAGATCCATTATGCATACATGTTTAGGTCTACGACCTTGATGATATTATGATACATACAAGTTTTAGGCTAAGTCATGTCGTTTATCCCTATTTGTTTAGATCCATTATGCATACATGTTTAGATCTACGACCTTATATGTTTAGATCTACAACTTTATATGTTAGATCCATATGCCTTTATGTTAGATCTATGTTAACTTGATTCAACCCCTATGCAAGTCCACCACTACATGCCAAGTTTAATTTGTATAGTTTTATGTAAATTCACATGCTTGTGGTTCATGTTGCATAGATCTAATTTGCAAGTTCATAATTAAAAGTATATCGTTCTATGTCAAAATTCATGTGACACATGTGTAGTTAGATCCATACTCTCATATGATGTTGGAATATTGCAAAGTTCCGCTTTTCCCCTTTTTTTTATAAGTTAGGCTAAAATACCGAGCCTAACATCCTATGTAATTTTGCGAACGTACAACGGGGGTAACGTTGGGGAAAACTTGAAATTACATGTAATTGGCTTGTTTGGCATAATCATGATAAATGGTATGAAAATGTTATAATTTTTATACCTAAAATTATGAACTTGATTTAGAGGGAAAGTGGGCCATAACAATAAATTGTTGGCAAATTTACAAATAAACATAAAAGGATAAACATGTAAATTTAGAAAAAGACGAATATGCCTAACTCGAGGTTAGATTGAGTTATGGTATAAGACTGCTCGGAATCAGCCGGCAAATCCAGCAACCGTAACAATACATATATAATGTGAGTGGTTAGTGCATGAAGCCAAAAAGAACCCGAGGTTAGACAAAGTTGTGGTGTAAAACTTCCCGGAACCGACCAGCACATCCAGTGACCACAACAATACCGGTCTAATGTGAGTGGTTTGTGCTTTAATGAATTGAATTAAAGCTATGTCAGGAATGGTAGGGTTAAGTCAATTAAGGAAACACTTAACCAATTTAGCATGTTAACTAGACAAGTGGGTGAGGTTAAGTAAATTTAGAACACTTAACCGTTATAACATGATAACTTGACATGTGGGTGAGGTTAAGTAAATTTAGAACACTTAACCGTTATAACATGTTAATTAGACAAGTAGGTGAGGTTAAGTAAATTTTGAACACTTAACCGTTATAACATGTCAATTTGGCAAGTGGGAGAGGTTAAGTAAATTTTGAAATACTTAACCAATATAACAAGATGAATGATTAGGGTTAAGTTAATAGGAAACAGTTAACCAGTATAGCATGATGAATGGGCAGGGTAAAGTAATAAGAAACACTTAACCAATATAACTTGATTTATGGAAAGGTTAAGTTAAAATAAGAGGGCAACACTTAACTAATATAACTTGATTTATGAAAAGGTTAAGTTAAAGGGCAACACTTTACCAATATAACTTAATTTGTAGTAGGTTTAAGTTAACACAAGAAGGCAACACTTAACCAAAGTAACATGACATGTAGGTGGGTTAAGTTAACTTGTATTGATTGATGACACTTAACCAATACAATAGGATTAATACGTGGGGTTAAGTTAACACTTGACGAATATAACTTGATGAATGAACGGGGTTAAGTTAATGGGAAACACTTAAGCGATCCAACATGATAAGTAAGGAGGGTCAAGTTAATAAGAAACGCTTAAAAAACATGACATGATGAATGAGTGGGTTAAGTTAACATGAACGGCCAATACTTAACCAATATAACGTAACGTGTGGGAGGGTTAAGTACATATCGATCTGGTGGGTAATATTACTACATGTAGGCCCACAAACTTAACCATTAAATAAGCCTGCTTGAATCAGCAGAAGGGTTAAGTACATATCGGGTTGGTCGGTAATATTAGTACATATAGGCCCACAAACTTAACCATTAAATAAACCTGCTTGAATCAGTGGAAGGGTTAAGTACATATCGGGTTGGTGGGTAATATTGTAGATATAGGCCCACAAAACATAACCATTAAATAAACCTGCTTGAATCAGTTGAAGGGTTAAGTACATATCGGGTTGGTGGGTAATATTAGTAGATATAGGCCCACAAAACTTAACCATTCCCACAAAACTTAAACATTAAATAAACATGCTTGAATTAGTGGAAAGGTTAAGTACATATCGAGTTGGTGGGTAATAATAGTAAATATAGGCCCACAAACTTAACCGTTAAGTAAACATGCTAGTATCGGTGGGAGGGTTAAGTACATCTCGTATAGGTGGATAATATAGGCCCACAAACTTAACCAATAAGAAACATTAGTAACGGGGACCCATTTCAGTAGTAACCGACATAGATGTATCATGGTACCCTGAAACTAGGCAGGGTGGGGCACTATTACTAGGCTGATTGTAAGCGGTCAAAGCAGCGACAAGGGGTACATCAGTGTAGGTTCCGACGGTTTATGGGCGTGCACGTACTCCGTAGTGGGAAAAAGCAGGCACTGGTTACCAGTAGATACACACCGTGCATCTTGAATCATGTCGGGTCGCTATCATAAGGATTGATACAACTTATGGTGGGACAAGCATAGGGTATCTACACGCAAGAGAGGGCCGATTGAGACGGACACATGGAACTTGAATACAAGTAGGGAGCCGAACGATAGGGTAGTAAGGGTACATCTAACATGTTCATGGATATGAGGCTGGTTGAGGTGGAATCCTCACAATAAATTTACACCTGAAGGCTACCACAATTACGGGGATTGAGATCACGTTGTAATATTACCGTTTTATATAGATTATTAGTTGGGACACTAGTTAGGCGACGCTGAGATATAGAAATCAGATTAATAGAGTAGTAGCGAAGCAGGGAAAAAGTAGGAGTGCATTCAGTTCACCTTGCACTTATCTTGTCCTTAGTTACCTTGTTTTTATGGTATTGTCCTATTTTCAGTTTATTCATGTCATGATCCTTTATCTTGTTTGCATGATGGAAGATCACTGGACTTACCAGACTTATGTCTGACCTAGTTTGTTTTTCTCCTCTTTTCTTCCATTCCCCCCGGTTGTCAGGGAGGGAATAGCTCAGCTTAGCCTGGACCGCTTCTCTTTCCGAGCTTGAAGATTAGTTGGTGTATTGCTCTGAACTCTCTTTCCCACTGTTATGGTTGGCTTATGCTTTATTGGGGAATATCATTGTTATTTTGTGCTTCTTTTACACTTGGAAGTGATTAAATCAAGACAGAAGTTCTATGCATTACTTTTAAGTATGATTTGAGAAAATTGTTGTAAAAGCTTGACTGATTTAAATTGTTAGTAAAACGACTTTATTTTCCGCTACTTTATTTGTCTGTCTGTAACTTATCTACATCTTTTACCTAAAATGCTCCACCCAAGTTAAGGCATTCCCTTTGTGAGTGACATTAACAGAGGTGGGGTGTTTCACTTAGTATCAGAGTTGAAGGCTACCGGATCAGATAAAAGATTTGAAAAATTATTTTCATAACGGTTTTAAAAGAAGCATTTTCAAAAGAAAAGTTTTGTTTTGAAAGGCATATTCCCCAATGCCATATGCACTATCTTTAGATCCTCTATTTGAATCCTTGTTTCCTTCTTTCCTGAGTCTCCGGTGCTCCTGGCTTTCTGGGAGGTAACCTCATCGCGGCATGGTTCCGTAGGTTCGACGAGACTACGACACTTGTGAAAGGGCAAACAAGTGCCCAACTTCCAACTATAGCCGTAGTAGTTTCACCTACAGCTAATTTTCTTTCGAGCTTTGTAGGATTCTCTGTGCAATGGAGGCAGCTTTCGAGAGACCTGTCAACGAGTTACACAAGGATGGAAAAGATGAGAATGAGGGAGTTTGGCTAAGGAGCACAACACAAGGATGAAGAACTCATGGATATGGACTTTGTTCCCAAAGGAGGGGAGGAAAGAATAGTAAAACCTAAAACAAGAGGAAGTATCTTTATTTTGGTATTATGGGTCGTATAATTAAGGGCAAGGGAAAGAACAAAGGACAGGATTTTCCGGAAGGCAAGCGCATGCTCTCACCGCCAGCATACCTGAGAGAGAGGCAGTAAGATTTTTGTTGAAAGAGTTTTTCCCTTTTGATCATCTTGTTAGTAATCCTTCTGATTTTAGCGCATCAAATTCGTATATATCTACTCTGCACCTTAGTACTTGTATAATAGAGGATCCCATCATTGTCTCAAATCCAATTTGTGGTTCAGCTCATTTATCATTGGTTTGTAAGGATTTTAGATGCTTATGTTTCCGGGTTTCATGGGCTATAGGTTGATTCTAGGCATGGATGGGTTAGCTAGTAATTATGAAAGGAGGGTAGTTAGACTTTCGACTTGCCTTGGGAATACCCTCGAAATTTCGTGCGATCCTAAGTGATCAGTTTGTCTTAGCTACCTAAATCACTTGATGTATCTATTGACGATTTTCGATCCGATGGAGTAGTCCATGAGTACGCAAGATGTTTTGATTAGGGTTGGGATTTTCCCCCTAAAACTCGAGACAAACTTCCGCATATATCTAGTTAACAATGCAAAGCCCATTATGCGATCAACGATAGTTTTGGAACAAGATTGGCGAGGATAGCCAGAGTCGGTTAAGTACTCAATTGTTTGGTTGTTTTGCTAGTATCATCTCACATAAATCATCCAAATTCGGAGGAGGTATTCCTTGGGTGCTTATCTGATATTGGTTTAGGCCTTTGGAACTTGTACTTGAGGAATGTCGAGTTCGACTAGGATGGTTTGCGTGAGAAATAGATGGTTGTGGAAGGCGCCCTAAGTCAGACTGACCTTAAGAGAGGTAAAAAGTACATAGAAACATTTAGCGTTAGACCCTCAGATTTGTGACATGATGGATAAGCTAAGTAGAAGAGAGACCTCTAATCATCTTAGTATATACACTTGGTATCATGGTTAACACCTGTTTATCTTGGAAAGTAGTTCGACTACATTGGATACTCTTTAGCATAGTAAGTGATCGAGGTCCTATCTTTACTTGTGAGTTTTGGAAATGGAGGTCAAGGAGCTTCGCAACTGTGTAGTTAAATTAGTTAAGCGTAGTGAAGCTCAAGAATATGCGAATTAGAAGACTGAAGACTAGATACGTGCATCATACCCTTTTTAAGGTTATACCCTTAATTCCACTTTTTCTGCATAGTTTATTTGCATGCTAGTCTTTACCTTTTAAGTATATACTCTTGGTCCCATTCTCGATCCTTAGGTAGAAGCCAATGGATGTAAAATGTGTTTGAGACATGTTATGTTTGGTGGATGCAAGTGATTGCAAGTGTTTGCTAGTGGTTGCTCGTGGATCCATATAAACACATTAGGCACTAGATCGGCTCAGTCACTTTCATATTGCACATGCATGAGTAATTTTTATATATATGGATTGAAACTTGATTTGTTATCATATGGATGTTGCATTTGTATGAATGACTGTGAACCCATGTAGAAGTTATAAAATACGACTAGGGATGATTGCATACATGATGGACTCATGACACTGACATAATTCGCATTAAGGAGGTCAACTGAATCAGTAGACTGCCTGATTTTGCATTAGATAAGGACTTATACACACAATATGCATATGATCATGAAAGCATTAGATTTTGTTTAAGGAAAATGGACTCCTGTGATTGAATGGTTGAGTAGATGGACGACTGGATGGTAGGATATATGTTCTTCCTAACTTGAAGATTTCGGGGACGAAATCCTTTAAGGATGGGAGAATGTAACACCCCGTGTTTTCTGTAAACATTAAAGTTACAATTTAAAGAATAAGTAATTAATCTCAAATTTAAGAATTAAGGGAAACAAGTTATGCCATTGCTTTCGTCTCGGAGTTTTGCTTGAGATAGAGTCTGAGTTTGCGTAAATCGGACTTTGTATGAAGAAGATATGGCCCTCGGAACTTTCAGAAAGTTATATAGGACAATTCAGAAAATTAAATACCAAGGCAGGTCAACCTGGGGGTCGACCTCCCTATATACAGGTCGACCTGGGGGTCGACCTCCCTATGTACAGGTCGACCTGGGGGTCGACCTACCCCCTTCGGGCAGATCTGAAAATTATTGTGTTCTGACTCCCTGCTGAGTCATTAGGGCTGATTTGGCTGTTCTATCTTGTCTGGATGGTCTTGATAATTTCTAGTTGATCTGACGGCTCTAAATTAATCAAACTTCTATATAAGCAACCTAAATCTAAACCCTAAGCCACACAAAAATATTCCTAGAGCCATCATGCCGTCAATGGTGAACCTAGAATAGCCGTCATCTCTTTCAACTCAATGGCAAGATAGAAGCTACATCAAAATCTAATCTAATTCAACTAAGAGAATTCAACGATCTACATCAAAGGCGAGCAATTTAGTTTCAAAATATTTATCCCAGAACTCAAGAATTCCATTTTGGTTGTAAGTGTAGTTATCTTTCAGATGTGAATAAATTAAAGACATGGTTTGTAATGAATTGTAAAATAGAATTGTATCAAGCTGTATGTGATGTTGATTCATGTCTATTCATGTCTATTCTATCATATATGCCTATGAACTATTATTGTCTATAGAACCTATCATGTTATGTGGAAATTGGTGAATAAACCTATGATGTTGTATAGGAATTTGGGAATGAAATTATCCTATGTAAGTTGGTGATATTATGATATATACATGTTTTAGGCTAAGTCATGTCGTTTATGCCTGATTGTTAAGATCCATAACGCATACATGTTTAGATTACGACCTTGATGATATTATGATACATAAAAGTTTTAGGCTAAGTCATGTCGTTTATGCCTAATTGTTTAGATCCATTATGCATACATGTTTAGATCTACAACATACAACCTTATATGTTTAGATCTTCAACTTTATATGTTAGATCCATATGCCTTTATGTTAGGTCTATGTTAACTTGATTCAATCCCTATGCAAGTTCACCATTACATGCCAAGTTTAAGGTGTATAGTTTTATGTAAATTCACATGCTTGTGGCTCATGTTGCATAGATCTAATTTGTAAGTTCATAATTAAAAGTATATTGTTTTATGTCAAAATTCATGTGACACATGTGTAGTTAGATCCATACTCTCGTATGATGTTGGAATATTGCAAAGTTCCTCTTTTCCCCTTTTTGTTTTATAAGTTAGGCTAAAATACCGAGCATAACATCCTATGTAATTTTGCGAACGTACAACGGGGGTAACGTTGGGGAAAACTTGAAATTACATGTAATTGGCATGTTTGGCATAATCATGATAAATGGTATGAAAATGGTATAATTTTTATACATAAAATTATGGACTTGATTTAAAGGGAAAGTGGGATTTGACAATAAATTGTTGGCAAATTTACATATAAACTTAAAAGGATAAACATGTAAATTTAGAAAAAGACGAATATACCTAACCCGAGGTTAGATTGAGTTACGGTATAAGATTGCCCGGAACAGCCTAGCAGCAACCGTAACAACACCTATCTAATGTGAGTGGTTAGTGCATGGAGCCCAAAAGAACTCGAGGTTAGACTGAGTTTTGGTGTAAAACTGCCCGGAACTTATAGGCACATCCAGTGACTACAACAATACCTATCTAATGTGCGTGGTTGGTACTTTAATGAAATGAACTAAAGCTAAGTCTGGAATGGTAGGGTTAAGTCAATTAAGGAAACACTTAACCAATTCAACATGTTAACTAGACAAGTGGGTGAGGTTAAGTAAATTTAGAACACTTAATCGTTATAACATGTTAATTAGACAAGTGGGTAAGGTTAAGTAAACTTAGAACACTTAACCGTTATAACAAGTTAATTTGACAGGTGAGAGAGGTTAAGTAAATTAAGAAACACTTAACCAATATAACAAGATGAATGATTAGGTAAGTTAATAGGAAACACTTGACTAGTATGGCATGATGAATGGGTAAGGTTAAGCAATAAGAAACACTTAACCAATATAACTTGATTTATGGAAAGGTTATGTTAAAATAATAGGGCAACACTTAACCAATATAACTTGATTATGGAAAGGTTAAATTAAAATAAGAGGGCAATACTTAACCAATATAACTTGATCTGTAGTAGGGTTAAGTTAACACAAGAAGGCAACACTTAACCAAAGTAACATGACACGTAGGTAGGTTATGTTAACTTGAATTGATTGATGACACTTAGCCAATACAATAGGACGAATACGTGGGGTTAAGTTAACACTTGATCAATATAACCTGATGACCGAACGAGGTTAAGTTAATGGGAAACACTTAACCGATCCAACATGATAAGTAAGGAGGGTCAAGTTAATAAGAAACGCTTAACCAACAAGACATGATGAATGAGTGGGTTTAGTTAACATGAACGGACAACACTTAACCAATATAACGTAACGTGTGGGAGGGTTAAGTACATATCGGGTTGGTGGGTAATATTAGTACATATAGGCCCACAAACTTAACCATTAAATAAACCTGCTTGAATTAGTGGAAGGGTTAAGTACATGTCAGGTTGGTGGTTAATATTAGTACATAAAGGCCCATAAACTTAACCATTAAATAAACCTGCTTGAATCAGTGGAAGGGTTAAGTACATATCCGGTTGCTGGGTAATATTAGTAGATATATGCCCACAAAACTTAACCATTAAATAAACCTGCTTGAATCAGTGGAAGGGTTAAGTACATATCGGGTTGGTGGGTAATATTAGCAGATATAGGCCCACAGAACTTAACCATTAAATAAACATGCTTGAACCAGTGGAAAAGGTTAAGTACATATCGGGTTGGTGAGTAATATTAGTAAATATAGGCCCACAAACTTAACCGTTAAGTAAACATGCTAGAATCAGTGAGAGGGTTAGGTACATCTCGTATAGGTAGGAAATATTTTTATATAGGCCCACAAACTTAACTAATAAGAAACCCTAGTAACGGGGACCCATTTCAGTAGTAACCCACATAGATGTATCATGGTACCCTGAAACTAGGCAGGGGGGCTGCGATTACTGGGCTGATTATAAGCGATCAAAGTAGCGGCAGGGGGTACGTCAGTGTAGGTTCTGATGGTTTACGGGCGTGCACGTACTCCAGAGTGTGAAAAAGCAGGCACTGGGTACCAATAGATATACACTGTGCATCTTGAATCGTGTTAGGTCGCTATCGTAAGGATTGATACACCTTATTGTGGGAACAACATAGGGTATCTACACGCAAGAGAGGACCGATTGACACAAACACATGGAACATGAATCCAAGTATGGAGCCGAACGATAGGGTACTAAGGGTACATCTAACATGTTCATGGCAATTAGGTTGGTTGAGGTGGAATCCTCATGATAGATGTACACCTGAAGGCTACCACAATTACGGAGATTGGGATCACGATGTAATATTACCATTTTATACAGATTACTAGTTGGGACACCAGTTAGGCGGTGCAGAGATATAGAAATCAGATTGATAGAGTAGTAGCAAAGCAAGGAAAAAGTAGAAGCGCATTCAGTTCACTTTGCACTTATCTTGTCTTTAGTTACCTTGTTTTTATGGTATTGTCCTATTTTCAGTTTATTCATGTCATGATCCTTTATCTTTTTTGCATGCTGAAAGATCACTGGACTTGCCAGATTTATGTCTGACCTAGTTTGTTTTTCGCCTCTTTTCTTCCGTTTCCCCCCGGTAGTCGGGGAGGGAATAGCTCAGCTTATCCTGGACCGCTTCTCTTTCCGAGCTTGAAGATTGGTTAGTGTATTGCTCTGAACTCTCATTCCCACTGTTATGGTTGGGTTATGCTTTATTGGGGAATATCATTGTTATTTTGTGCTTCTTTCACACTTGGAAGTGATTAAATCAAGACAAAAGTTCTATGTATTACTTTTAAGTATGATTTGAGAAAATTGATGTAAAAGCTTGACTGATTTAAACTGTTAGTTTAATGACTTTATTTTCCGCTGCTTTATTTATCTATCTTGTAATTTATCTGCATCTTTTGCCTAAAATGCTCCACCAAAGTTAAGGCATTCCCTTTGTGAGTGACCTTAACAGAGGTGGGGTGTTTCACCAATCCTGTACCGTAGCCACCTTCGCAGGATCCACAGCAATACCATTCTCTGAAACAACATGGCCCAAGAATCTCACCTCCCTCCTCCAGAAGTGACACTTAGAAAACTTTGCTTTCAATTGGTGTTTTCTCAACACCTCCATCACTATCCTCAAGTGTTCCTCGTGTTCTTCCTCTGTCCTCGAATAAACAAGTATATCATCCACGAACATAAGAATAAACATATTAAACTGATCTTTGAATAACCTATTCATAAGATCCACAAAATAGGCTGGTGCATTGGTCAACCCGAATGGCATGACGAACCCCTCATAAAATCCAGACGGTGTCCGAAAGGCCATCTTGGCTATACTCTCGGCTTCCACTCTAAGCTGATGAAAACCTATCGCGAGATCCAACTGGGAGAACACTCTCGCGCCACTCAACTGATCAAATAAATCATCTATCTGTGGTAAAGGATACTTATTCTTCATCGTCACCTTATTCAATTTGCGGTAGTCCATACACAATCAAAGGGAACCATTTGCCTTGGCAGCAAACACAACTGGTGCTCCCCACTCGAAGACACTTCTTCTGATAAATCCCTTCTCCAAAAAATCGTTGCACCCTGAGCTCTCGCTTCTCTCTTGGTGCCATACGACGAAGTGGCATCACTATAGGTCTAGCATCGTTCACTAAATCAATACGGAACTCAATCTCTGGGTGTGGTGGAAGTCCGGTCACTTCCTCGAAGTTGTCCGGATACTGGCCAGCCACGAGCACATCTGACAACTCATTATGCGGGATGTCGAGGGAATTTAGAAAACTAGCCATTACCCCATCACTAGGTAGACCACCAAACACTACCCTCCGCCCATCATCCGCTCTAACTGTCACCAAAAAGCCTTCACAGTCTACCACCACCCCCTACCTTTGGTGCCAATCAACTCCTAAAATATTGCCAAACCCAGTAAAGCACAAAGCAAAGCAATCACAAACAAACATGCATCCATATCTCAATAAGACCACATTACGACAAATCATACAAAGGCTAGTCGAACCACCAATCGAGTTCGTTACTGCTAAAGGTTTATTGACTATCTCGGGTTCCAATCCCAACGTATCTACCGGGTCACTAGATATGAAGGAACGGGAAGCTCCGGTATCAAACAATACTCGAACATGAATATCATAAACAGAAAGCATACCTTGAATGACGACATTCTTTTCTTTCTCCGCCGCAGTTGGGTCATTCGACGAAGAAGGAACAACATTGATAGCCTATGCTTTCACAATCTGTTTTTCTTTGGGGGTTGCGAACACTTATCCTTTTGATGTCCAACTTGGCCACAGTTGAAGCACTATCTGTCCCCTAGCTTTGCTCGACATTCTTTAGCATAATGGCCCTTCTTGCTATAGCTAAAGCACTCAACATCTTTCTTACTCTTCTTCTGACCATCCTTTGTTTGATTTTGTTTCCTTTTGTTCTGAAAATTATTCTTGCCTCCATCGCTTGCTTGCGGCTTTGACCCCTCTACCGATGCAACAGCGACTTCAGTCTTGGGTTTAGGATAAAGGCTCTCTGACCTCAATGCTTTCCCAACAATCGATTCAAAAGTCTCATCAATATGGTTTATAAGCCTTTCTCCCAAATGCTGATCTAAGCCTGTTATGAACCTCTCATTCTTCTTCTCGCGAGTGTCGATAAGGGATAATCCATACTTGGATAAAGTATCGAACTTAGCAATATATTCCGAGACTGCCCTACCATTATGCTTTAAGCTCCAAGAATTTCCTAAACAATTCTGACTTTCTGAGCAGTTGGGATAAACTTATCACTGAATCGGGCCTTAATTTGATCCCTTGTAACTCGATCCTCTGAATAGCCGCCTTAATAGCATTCCCCCAATTCATCGCCCGTCCGTGCAGCTGAAGGGATGCTAGCTTCCTCTTCATCGCATCCTCGATACCCAAGTCTTCGAAGATACGCTCATAGCTTTCCAACCAGTCCTGAACTTCTGTAGTCGATTCCGTTCCGTGGAACGGCTTTTGCACCAAGACTAGTGTAATCCTTGCAAAGCTTGGCAAAATCGGCTCTAAGTACCTGCACCGCTGCACCACCACCATTTGCAGCATTGGGAACTGCTCCTTGCACGTTTCTAAGCATCTCTCTCATGAAGTCAGTGAACATCATCCTCTTATCAGGAGTATTCCCATTATTAGCTCCTCTACCAGTACCCCTAGTATATGGGCTCGTCGTTCAATCTGTAAGGAGAAAACGATTAACCATCTCTTCAGTGGTGCCAGTGTAATGCGACTTCATCCTTAAATATACTAGTAGTATATATATATATATAACTTTTGAAAACCAAAATAAAACAAATACACGCTCTCATATACGTACTATCTCTCCCTAATGTCTTTCCCTAGGTTAACTACGCAACCTAGTGCTCTAATACCATATGTGACGGCATGCCCCGTACCAGCCGACATTTCAATGAAAGTGCACTGTGTAAATGTACAACCAGCATGGGACAGTTGCCAAAAAAAGGAAAAGAATGAAATTTGAAGCTAGAACTACCAAAGGAACCTGTAAAATGTCTAATAGCGCATGGAATAAAATATAATAACAAAATATTTGACATAAAATAGGTAAGAGAGTGCATAAGCTGAAAACTAAGCATCGTAACAGAGGAAAATCCAAATACAGCTTATATTCCACTACATCATTATTACAACTTTAAAACTGTCTCTAAAGCAAAAGAAAGGAAAGGTACACTACTAATGCCCAGAGTAGTGACCAGCAGTGACACAAGGAGAATATCTATATATATATCATACGTGGAAGCCTCCTGCTCGTCTCCGGTACAGCTACTCGTGCATACTACCTAACATGTCTCTAGTTTGCCCTTTAAGAGCACCCAGAGTAATAAAAAGAGACATAAAACTCTGGGTCAGACAAAAGTTTGGTATGAGCGATAAGCATCAAAACAGAACGATAACAGGTATACTAAACCATACCTGAACCCGGACCTGCAACCAAAGAGTTAGCACTACATTCTGTACAATACTCTAGGATGCCACTAACATATGGTGTAAAGAATATGGGGTTCGGGTGTGCATGAGATAGTGGTGGCAAACAACCAATCATAGCAACCATCCTCACATCTCTCACTCAGTGCGTAAAGCATACGATATCCACCACTTTGATCACCCTATTCCTTGCTATGATCACTCTGCCCCATGGAGTCATGGCAACCCCACTACACTGATCCATAGCCATTAGTCCTTGTTATGTCCACTCTGCCCCCATGAAGTCATGGCGATTCCACTGCATGGCTCATAGCCATGCTACGATCACTCTGCCCCATGGAGTAACATCTACCCCCACTGCCCCCACTGCACTGATCCGTAGCCTAATATCCGTCTTGGTGGTGAATCAAAGTTATGGACATCGATAACACCTTAGCACACGTCCCGCAGCAAAGCCCAACTCATGAAGTTAACTCTTTGGTTCCCATATGGATCCTGAGTTCTATATCCTATTTGGACTTCCTTTGCATCTCAGGTTTTGGTCGAATTGGAGTTGGTCATCAGGAGATTCGTCGCGTATTAGCAGAAGTGCACATCCGGTTCGGTTCGACTTGTCGCCCTAGTTCAGTTCGGATCATCAATGGGTCACCTCCTCAGTTCGATTTGGGTCCTTGGCTACTGCCTCGGTTCGGTCGTGAAACTCCATGGTGTAGTTCGGTTCAGTGCTCCCCTTCTAGATCAGTTCGATACTCCTAAGGCGGTTCGGTTCAATCCTCCAAGCTCCCTCGTCTCCAGATCTCGGTTCTGTTCGGTAGTCTCAATCTGGTTTGGGTTGCCACCTTCCATTCAGTTCGGTTAGAACACTCCAGCTCTTCTCGCCTCGTCTGATCCCGTCCCCTAGCTCTAGTCTGATCTGATCCCCATGCCAAGCTTCACCCCGATCCCAACTCCAACACGATCCCAATGGCCTTCCTTGTTACCTTTTTTTGCATTTGCATGTTGCTGAAGATGCCATCACTCCGATTCGGTTCGGATATGTCTGATCCGATCCCCTATCCCGATCCGATTTGGATCTCTGCATCATTTCCAGCAAATTTGTTTCGTCTATTCTCGCCACACGACAGTGTTTTCAACCATTCTAACTTTACAAAACAATCAAAAGACATTCCAAACAGTAGTAATAACACGCATTATCAATCAAAAACATCAAAACATCCGTCACATAGATTATTTTAGATCAAACATACCCAAAAAACATGATTTTCCCCTAAATCCCACTTAATCATGTTTAAGCATACAATTAGCAAAATTTATCCAAATTAGCATAAATTTCTATCAGAGCCCTAAAATAATATTTTACAATTTTACAAATTTTTCTAGATTTTTCTGAGTTATAATTTCGCTAATTAACACTAATTACACCTTATCAGCCGTAATTAGTGAGAAACTATGCAAATCACTTACCTTTGCTACAATTAAAACTTTCAAAACTGAAACTCCTCTGATTTGGCCGAATGCCAATGTCTAACAGGATCTCCAACCTTGCTTTGGTGATATTTCTCCTTAATTTGGTGAAGATTAGGCTAATACTTGATTAGATAGTGATTAGAGGTGATTCTAGATGTTGGAGGCCATTGTTAGGGTTTCTATGATCTATGTGGCGGCTAGAAAGTGACTAAAAACCGAAATACCTAACCCTAACAGCCCTTAAATACCCCAAATCCTGAAATCCCCCACTGGGCCTACTGTTAATTACCCAATTAAGCCAGGTTAAGCTGTTTTTCACCTTCTAAACTTAATTCATCCATATCACCCAAACGGTAAATCCATTTTTCACATATGATCACTCCACGGAAAGGTAAACCATCATCCGGATCTAGTGGAAGTGGTTTCAGGTCAAAACTCCTTTCTAAACAAAAGTTATTGCCGAAACAAGATCAGCTAGGGGAAAAACGGTCATTTAAAAATTGTCAAAAATCGTGAACATGGAAAATGACCCCAATAGTCGTTCCCCAAAGTTACATGACTATACGACCTCATATGAAAATAAAATATATATTCTGCGATCCTCCGATGCGTAGAATGCGGGTCGTTACACCCATGTCCAGAACAATATAAAATATTATGGCGAGGATCGTTGTCCTAAGTTTGTTAGGATATCTTTTTTAGGATTTAAATCGAGTCTTAGGACCCGTCATATCGTATCTTATATCTTGATCCTTGTATGACCAATCAAATTTATTTTGTTTTATCTTTGTGAAATCTTGGCCTAGAAAAACCTAGAGTCCCGCCTCTTTGCTTAGTTGAAAATAGAAATCGTTTTCTATTTTTACGTTGAAATAACTTTTGGGACTTAGTTTTGAAGATTTCTAAATTATTTTGTAAAACGGTTTTATAAAATAATTTTGCCTAAGTAAAATACTAATCCGTTTGGGATTAGCTTTGTGAGGCGAAAATGAGCAAATTATTTCCGCTAAGAACTATGAAATGTTTTCATTTATTAATTTATGATTACAAATTTAGTTCATAAATAATTGGTTGCACTCCTGATTATTTAATTATAAATTTACGCCCTTATTTGGACGTAATTTGTTTTATCGTGTTGAGTTGCCTATTGAGTATGTTAGGAGTTCTTATTGAGAAGTGTGACTCCACAATATCGATAGGAGTTTCTGAACACTTCAATGAGATGATTCTGACACAACCCTTATATTAAATGTTAATGACGTGCGTCGCCATTGAACCTTAGCACTAGCAACTTTGAAAAAATAAACGGCGAGGCAAATCATTAGTATTGATTGTTAATTTGCAACTATAGGAATTTCAATAAGATAATAAAAGTGGGGATGTGATATATATGACCATCGTATATATCCTTTAAACTTTTCGTAGTTTGAACTTTTAAGTATGAGTTTGAGATATCTTATTTTGGTAAAGTAGCTAATGCCTATAAGGGTACCATCCTCGTTATTCTTTATTGATGATGATTACCGTGATCATCTCATTTGAGTTCTTTTCAATTGTGACCATTTACCTTCTTTGCATCCAAGGAACTTGGGGACACCATGTCCTTTGGAATTCGAGGGTGCTTGTTTTATATCCAAGTATGTAGATTTTCCAAACCTACGTTTTGTTAAAATTCTTACATGCTACCTTAAATTTTCGTTACCCATTCATTCTGCTATCGAGATGACTTTAGTCTTCATTGGGTAATGATTGAGTATTCTCTGTTTTTCTTTTGAGTGTTACTTGTTTCAATAAAGTAATTTTGTCTTCTCGGTTGAGTAAGGAATTTAATTAAACGTCTTGGTAAAAACGAGTGGGTCGACACACTTGTGTTTCCCTTGTCGGTTAATTTTTGGACTTAGTCAGTTGAAATTCGCTTTCCATTTTCGCATATTTAGTGGAATATACAACTTGTTAGTTAATATTCGAGTAGAGCTAATGGTTATGGGACATATAGCTAAACTTTTATAGTTACTAACTTGGTGTAGTTGCACTATATTCGATCTTCATATCATTCTAACCTTTAGGTCATCTTGAAGGGTATGTAGTCACCTTTTCTGATGGAATACTATGGGTGGTGCATAGTCACCTAGTCAGACGGAATACTATGAGTAGTGTATAGTCACCTCGTCTTCGGACGGAATACTATGGGTGGTGTATAGTCACCTCGTCGGACAGAATACTATGAGTGGTGTATAGTCACCTCGTCATAAGAAACACTACGAGTGTTGTGGAGCCACCACGTCTTCGGACGAAATGCTTAGTTGAATTTCTTTGCGGTCAGAGGACCACCTGGGTTAGTCACCTCTTCAGACGGAACACTATGAGTGGAGTATAGTTACCTCGTCAGAAGGAATACTATGAGTGGTGTATAGTCACCTCGTCTTCGGACGGAATACTATGAGTGGTGTATAGTCACCTCGTTAGACAAAAAACTATGAATGGTGTATAGTCACCTCGTCCAAAGAAACACTATGAGTGGTGTATAGTCACCTCGCCTTCGGACGGTATACTATGAGGGGTGTATAGCCATCTCGTCGGGGAGACGGAAGGTTTAGTTAGAATTCTTTGCGGTGTCGGACAACCCTGTCGAAAGACAAAAAGTTCTCTTTTGTTGATTTGTAACTTTTTGGTGAACGAAGTTGTTTATCCCTTCACCAAGTTCAAAACTAATCACTTGTTGACTTTCGATTTGGAATAGGCCATTACCCTTTTTGGCTACTTCCATGTTATGGATGTTTAAACTCTTTCCTTGAAGAGAGAACATTCTCTATATGCTTATGTACATGTCTCGGTTGTTCATAGTTTACGATGATTTCTTGGAATGAATTGGCCTAATCTCTTAAAGGTCTATGTTTTATATTCCAAAAGAATCATCCCTCTTGGCATCCCTTGTCGGTGATGCAATTTCCTATCGTTCTTAACGAGTTTAATTTGGATTCGTTAGCTTCCTTGTGTTTCTAAAATTCTCATAATAATGAGAATGACATCAAGGAAAATGAGTTTCTGTGGTTCATATTACATGTGAATTTTTGAAAATCTTTGCACCCATTTTAGAATGGCCACCTTAATGGGTAATTGAGTTTGCAATTGATTACCATTTATGTAGCTCAATCTTGTTGTGCTTAAGTCATTCCACTATATGACTTAGCAATCGAGTCTCACCAATTGCTTTTCATTATGCATTTTTCATCATTGGGTTAACAAATATTATAGTTTGTTTTGTTAACTTTAATGAACCAAAGTTTTCGAGATCATTACCCGACCGTTTTGACCTCATTATTGTTGGTGATATGCTCGTGAAGTTGAAAACCAACATTTTCAAGTTTTACGAAATTCTTCCAACTTCTACAATTTATTTAGTTTTCTTGATTTAGAGGTTGTTCGTGAAATATTAGAGGATGTGCTAATATTTCAAATTTGATACTTTTGGGGTCTATTGGAAACTTAAGAGTTCCAATTTATTTATTGTTTAAATATTATAGAACGTGCTAATATTTCCAATTTAGGGTATATAACCCGGATTTATTTTATGATCTTATTTCCCCAACAGGATCGATTACCCTTGTGAATAGGATGCATATGACCATCATATACATCCTATTCAATCTAAGAAGATTTTGTAGGCTAGTACCTTTAAGAAATTTTATAAGGGATAAAATTTTCTAGCTAAAACATGACAAGGAATGTTCGACGATTTTGGATAGTCGATATTTCAAACTTTCTAATTTGATGGAATAACCAGTTTGTATTCAAAACATAAGAGTGTAGATTTATGATTTACAAACTTATTGAACGTTAAACGAATTAAGTAAATTTAACTAAAACGAGCTTGCCGCATGGCGGTAGTTCGTAATTTTCGATTTGAATTTCAAATGAATACGTAAGATCCAATAGAAGTCGGAATTCATTGAAACAAGAATTATTTGAATCTATTGGATTATAGTTTTCTAATGAAAGAAAAAGATTTGAATTTCATCTTGCAAATTTTGAGATATATCTAAACCAAGTTTTCAGAAAAATCGCGTTAGGGTAATTTGCGATTAAAATTTAAAATTGGAATAGAAGGTTTACAATACATAGAATTTGAGTAAGAAAATTCTAGCTTCTTAAAAACATTTATAGGAAAAATAAGTCAGTTGCTCGTGTATGTTCGTGACTTTTATTTGAACATCATACGTGTATAAACTTAAGTTATATAATGATTTATAACTCAAAGTTAAAATTTTATTCGAAAGTGAATTTTGAGTTAATCTATCTTCAAATAGATCTTGTTGATGCCTAGTTGTTACTACATTGTTTTTCCTTATTAATTGCGGGGACGCAATTTTCTTTAAGGGGGAAGTCTGTAACAATATAACACCCCGAACTTCCCATAAAGGAAAGCCCAGATTGCTTTGAGAACTACACACAACGGAATACGAACAGAACAACATTTCATTGCTTATTACAACAATTTACATCAGAGTACAGAATATATAGAGTATGAACAAATAATATACATTTGATAAATAACAGAGACTTACAAATTACAATGCAGTGGAAAATAATACAGAACACGAATGAAAGAGATACACGGATAGAGAGCTTTCCGAATATCATTCCGGTTATAAACCAGGATCCTGTGAATATAAATTTGCAAAACCAAAACTTCTAGCTACCCGCGTGGAAAATAGGGGCACCCATAGTTTAGGTTAAAACAATAAACTCCAGGTCAGTCATGTGACTAGTGTGAGAACTTAAACAGTTATCAATTTGATTTTTACAGTTAAGTAAATCGAGGGACCACGCCGTATAACACGGAACGGGTTTCCTCCCAAGAATACCAGTTCATATGATAAACATCGCAATGCTAAATAAAGAAAAATGAAGCTATTATAAGACCTAGGTCCCATCACACAATGCAATGCAAGCCAGAGGATAGGGTTTTACCTTATAATAGCTAATGCTTGATACATGAAATTTAATCTTTTATTATTACTATAAGTGAAGAAAACAACTTTAAATATAAATGTATCTATCATAGACGGCATGGGTACCATATGTCATGTTGCCAATACTAGGCTCTATAATAAAAACCAGAAATTTGATTTTCGTCATGAGTTGAGGCAAGGGATCATCCTCGCCGGCTTTGAGACACTCTAGCAAATGCCTAAGGGTCACATAGATCCCTTGGAATCGGTAGGGTCGGTCTACACATTGCGGATTGACAATTTCTAAACACACGTTTCCCAGTCCTGTCAGACATATATCCATTGGCTCTGTAGAAACCGATATATCTGAGGCACCTCGCATTCCAACAACCAAATAGGTAAAAAAAATATAAATGTCAGGGCTTGTAAATGCTGGCACCACCCATAGCTAGAAAGAAACGTAATGTTCTCCCTACGGTCCTTATCCCTTTTTGACTCATACCGAGGTGTGAGGCTCGCGAATTAACGCTATACACAAAGCTACGCCATTTAAGGTCGTGATTTGATCATCAACCACAAGACTCTTCTTTTTCAATAGAAGCCTTGATCATTTCCCACTTAGGCATGCCACATAGGCAATTCACCCCATGCGACTGATGTCTATCGATATACAACCTCTGAGCTCGTACGTCTCAGAGTAGGGTGTTAAGAAAGAGAATAAATTCTCTACCACGAAACAGATATATATTTAATAGAGATCAATCAACACAGAATAAAATCTAGTGTTAGACACATAGTCCATTTACAAGTTCGTTCTGGGTTTGAACAAAACTGGAGGCACCTTATTCCTCGTCCCATATGTCCAATACAGGAGAGAGGCCCTCGCATATCTGTCGATCCCCAAGTACGTCTGGACGATCACCACTTATTACCTTGTCTTGGGTGTACTGCCTAATCAAGACATCAATAGTCATCCAAACGATGTGAAGACCTCCAGTCTTCAACCACCATCTCCATCGTTGACTTATCGTCGAATCAGTTATTCAGAATGGGTATAAACCCGGCTTTTCCGAGTAACTCGCGTATATTATAATCAAGTGATATAAGTAGACAACATACACCTCATTCCAATTCAGAATATTATTTTGTTCAAATATTCACATCATTAGTGAATAGGTTCCCATTAATTTTATCAAAGATAAATTCTTTTAAATTTATTCTTTAATCTTCCTTTGGATATCAAACCATATCAAGGTTTTCCAAAGTAGTCGGGATTAGTGAACCAAACCGAAGTAATCATTTATTTTATTTACCAATCCCAACCTACTCATCCCATGGAGAAAAATTGGTAATACTCCATATCCAACACCACGGTGTTATCAGTAAATATTAATTACCACTTCACGTTCAAATCTAATTAAAGATTTAGCTATCGCTTGGAGCAAAACTGGTGATAGTCCATTCTCGATCATTTCCTGAATTTGATAATTTAAATTATCACATTCATATTTCAATCTAATTAAAGATTCATTAAAACTCTAATTCAGTTTTAATCTTCCCAAAAATCAATATTAATGATTATTCAAATCTAGGAAATAAATCCTAGTTTTAACTGGGTTAAAGAACCAATGTCTTTTGAAACATGGTTCATGATAAACCCAAATTCACATTCCATTTTATTCCAATTACTAAATATAACTAGAAATTCTAATAATCTTAGTTAAAAGATTTATTCTTTTCACACGGTTTTTTTTTAAGAACAGTGTTACTGAAGACATCATTCCATCAGTCTATAACCGTAAATTAGTAAGAGAACAATTCCCTAGGTATTAATGCCGAAGGCCAAAACCAACATCAGATCAATACCTAGGAAACCATTCAATTTAGCTAGTCTCCAGTTAGTTTCTAATTTTCTTAACTCCATTGGGTTTAAGAACAACATTTTTAAAGATACCATTTACGACAAACCCAAAATCCAATTCAATTCAATTCCAATTAAATATTAATTAATTGGTAAACTTCATTGAATCTTAACAAAAAGACTTAATCTTTTCTCAACTGGGTTTATGAACAGTGTTTGTGAAGACACCGTTCACGACAAACACAAAATCTCATTTGATATTAAATACAAGGCTCTGAATAGAAAATATATCGGCTTATATTCAATATTAAATTCTGAAATCAACAAATATCATATTGGAATAACGACAAATTGTTCCACATTGTCCGTATAATCACGGAATTCAATATCGAAATATCCCGAAAATAATTTCGATTCAAATCCATTCCAATTCATATATTGGAAATTCGGGTTATTTTTAAAATAATTTCAAATCCAATTTATTTATTTTAAAATATTGGATTATAATTCTAGTTCATTTCGATAAAAACATATTTTTATCTTTTCTAATATGCAATTTTGCATCCTAATTCTTTCCAAATCATTTATTATTATTTTACACAAATTTTTAATATTTTTACTAATTTCATCACGGCCCGTACAGTCGATTTCCATAAACAGTCATCGAATTGCACTTACAATGACCTTTCCCAGATTTGATTTCGACATAATTCCAAATCCATCTATTAGATTTCAGATCTCTAATATTTATTGGAAAGCTCTTTTCGGTACAAACCCAATAGTTCCAATTTTAGGAGAATCAAACGGTCGAATCTCTCGTAACGTCAATTCGAAGTCAATGGTCGAAATTCGCGAACAATCGCTGCGCGGCGCGTTCTATTCAGGCCATTAAATATATATATATATATATATATATATATATATATATATATATCTATATTATATAAATTTCATCGTTTTACTTTTTAAAATATATTTTATAAATCTTTTTAAATTCATTTTTTATTCAATTTTAAATCAAAATTGAATATTCCATGTCATTAATATTTAAATGATAATCTTTTCAAATATTATATCTTGAAATCGTTTCCTTTTCGATATTCATTATAAAAATGAATAAAATCGATATAAATTTTGTTCGCGTCTAAATGGCGCATATTTAATCAAAATGGCTTCAAATATTTTAATATTTCCATGTCCATCCAAAATCGGACATCAAAATCAGATTTTGATCTTTTACTGAATATTATTTTATAATATTCATTATTCTATTATATTCAACACATGAATATATTTTATTCAACACATGAATATATTTCATTCAACACATGAATATTTTTTTTGTTCAACACATGTATATTTTATTTTATTCAACACATGAAAATTTTAATCCTTTTCTGAATATTATTTTAAAATATTCATTATTTTCCAAACTGGAATAAGACCAAATCATTACCATATAATGTTATTTATATGGATTTTATACAACACATGTATATAATAGCAATGGCAAACAATCATCCAGCATCCAAAGTGCATCACACAACTGCATAAGCATTAAATATAAATAATTAACGCTTATGCAGTCTGTCAACCCATCGATTGACATACAACTAAACAATTAGGATTAGTTTACGTCAATTATCACCCCAATAACCGTGTAGGGTTTCAATCAACAAACACATATTTTATTTGTGCAGTTGGGCGATGTGTAAAATTTATCGTCCCAATCCATATCAGTAAAATGAGTGTATATAAACAAATCGCCTGATTTGTAAATGAATATTTGTTTTATTTCAACACATGAATATTCTTGTAACACCCCACCTCCGTTAAGGTCACTCACAAAGGGAATGCCTTAACTTCAGTGGAACGTTATAAGTAAACAGAACAGAATATTACAAGACAGATACATAAAGTAGTACTTGAAAATTTTATAACTTTATTACAGCAGGAACAAAAATAAGTTTGGTTACATCTTTTAAAACCACAGTACCAAAACTCAAGTACATAAATATTAGTCTTGTACAAAAGCCTTCACAGTGCATAATTTTAATGCCATAATCCCCAACAGAAAATGCCATAAATAAGCAGAATCAAAGACAAGCAATACATGTTCAACTTCAAGCTGGAAGAAAGAGATATCAGAAATAAGCTTGCGTATTTCCTTCCTGAGAACCTTGGGGGGGAACGGAAGAAAAGAGGCGAAATAAACTAGGTTAGAAATAAGTCTGGTGTGTCCAGTGACTTTCAGAATATAAAAAGATAATAGTATCATGACATGTAAATAAACTGGATGAGAGATAACCGTAACAGGAGTATCAAGTTAACAGAATAGACAGAATGATATAGGCAAAACTAAGCTTCTTACTCGGTTATCACTTCTCTGCACTAATACTAGTATAACAGAATTAGGTGTTGTCCTAATGTCTAAACAGAAAGCAGAACGATCTCTTCAAAAACATGATACTAGTAATGGGCCTTTACCACCCTAACAGAGATAGACGTACAGAAACAAAAGCAGGAACGAAATCAGAGACAGAAACAGAATAATCCCTACGGAAATAGAATATTAGAATTAGGTGTACACTAGTAATGGGCCTTTAACACCCCAAAAGACGGTACCACACAGAAACAGACAGGTGTTACCACCCTAACAGAAACAGACGGTACCTCAACAGAAACAGACAGAACTAAGCGTACCCTAAATTCTACCCCAAGCGATCGGCTCCCTAATAAATAAATACCCTGTGCCGGGCCCACTGAAGGTTGTATCACTCCCTAAAGTGGCAACCTATAGACACGGACCTATTATAGATGTCATGGTGTCTTACATCCTCAGAGCAGACCGGATCCATGCACGCATATGACCTGGTTGGAATGCGCCATCAACACCCCTTGCCATTATCAAAGTGAACCTCTTATAATTAGTTCAGTAAGCGTGCCATGGAACCCTACCTAGTGTTGGGTCATAATTTTGATACCAGAAAGGGTTACTGACTAATATGGGTCCCAAACAACAGATGACACAAGTAATTACCGCTCCTAACCTTGTGTCCCCAGACTAACAGATTTCAGATTAACTTGCTTATAGATTTCAGATGTACAAAGTCCAGATTAACTAGTTCTCAGATCAGACATGCAGGTTAACAAGTTTTCAGACTAACGGATCAGATATACAGATTAACAAGTTTTCAGACTAACGGATCAGATATATAGATTAACAGAATTACAGATTGTTTCACCTAACCTTGTATTGGGCCTACAGAATTTCAAACGGGTTTGTTAGATTCATCAGTCCAGTTGATTTAACCCTATCCACCCAAAATGTTTTAGGCACCCTATTTATCCGAGATTTGCATTAATTAATTACTAATGCACAGAACGCTCACATTAGGTCGGTAGCTTGTGGACGCTGGATATGCCAGGCGGTTCCGGGAGGACTTCTCCCACAAGCCAGACCTAACCTCCTGTCTAAGCATCTTTATGCCTACGACCTCTCACATTAGATTGACGGTTTGCGGTTGCAGGTTAAACCGGTTGGGTCCGGGCAGGCTTCTACCGCAAACAGAGTCTAACCTCGTGTCTCAGCATTCTTATTTTTAGCTAAAGTATTCATTCAAAGATTAGGCCAATATCTGAATAATTATGCCAATTCAACAAATTAACTTCTTTACAAGCTACAACAGATTCTCCAAAGTTATATTAACATGTTTGCTCAATTTTAGATCGAGCCTACAGATTTTCATACCCCAAATTACCGTATTCAGTTTCAACAGATTTAGTAGATTAGGCAATTTAATAGATTTAATCATCCCTTAAAATTCCATTGATATACCTTGCCTAATCATAAAATTAAGCCTAATTTTACATACCCAAATTATGGTCATAATTCACAATATAACATATGTCCCAAATTTTAGTACAGAATATTCTCCAAAAACCTGAAATCACGATATACAATAGGAATTATGCCAAATTATAGCCTTTTATTTCAGCATATGTCAAATGTACAAAAATCCCCATTTAGGCGAGTTCATGTTTAATAGTTATCATATTTTAGTGTAGACCTTCACTCCTAAGTCATATACAAAATAATTCTCCTTCTTCCACATCACAGGCTATCATATATAGTATGCCCAGATCTAGATCTTAAATTACAACATATGCTTTTTCTCACATTAGTCACAAATCAGTCATGTCTAATTATGCATCATTCACTATTTTTCCCAAATTTAGCATTCGTGCGTCAGTCTCTTATGAGATTTGGCTTAGGCTCGTGGTAGCCTGGCTATATAACAGAAGGAAGGAAGAGATACAGAATAGTTACAATAATATTAGTAAGATAGATCTACACAGAAAAATAGATCTGATAAACAGGAATAAGATAGATCTACACAGAAAAACAGATCTGATAAACAAGAATATACATAATCTCCAATTCAGATTTATAACCATGTTAAAATCATAATTAAATTTCGTATCTGAAAATAACTGTACTCACCTTAGTTGGCTTCTAAAAGAAAAAGGGTGTAACACCCCGTAATTCTATAACACTAAGATTCACAAATCAAGGTATAATTAATTCAAAATTGAAGAATTAAGGGAAACGGGCTGCGCCATTGCGTTCGTCTCGGAATTCTGCTTGGAAACGAGTCCGAGTTTGCGAGAATCGGAGTCCGTATGAGGGAGATATGACCCTCCGATGTTTCAGGAATTTTTAGAATCGAAAACAGCTTGAAATTCGAATTCAAAACCCAGAAGCAGGCTGGGTGGGAAAATTCCCGCCCAGGACCCAGGTCGACTGGGGAGTCGACCCCCCCCCCCCCCGACCAGGTCGACTGGGCAGTCGACCTGGGTGCAAAACCCACTTTTGGGCCTGGGTGCATTCTGATGTACCTGGTCTCGTTTTCTGCCTAGATACGTCCGCCTAATCCTATATAAACAGCCCCTAGTCTCCTTCACTATTCACAATTCTTCTCTAACCTTATGCTGCAAAGATTCTTGGTGGACATGGCTTCTTCTCCTCCTCTAAAATTAAATAATAAATAAAATAATATGTAAAATAAATCAAGACGAGGAAATGTTGCTCAAGACTTTCAAGAGGAGATTCAAAACAAGCTGGGATTCAAGTGAAGATTCAAACGACTGTTTTTCTACAAATCTAATCTAATTTCTGTAAGTCAGTTACTTTTTAGATTTGAACGTTTTCTCTATTCGTGACATGAAATTAAAGGAACAAAAGAATATGCCAAATCTTTCTGTTCGAATCAGTGCTTGTATCCTTGGGCCTAATTAAGAACTGTTATGATTCGATGACCAATAAGACTATGACTATGAAACTATGGACCTTAAAACCATATGCCTCTTTGACTATGAACATTGCCTAGGAACATTGCCTATGACTGTGACTCATGACTGTGAGAGTTATTTTCCTTTGACTATGAACATCGCCTATGACTATGATTCATTAACTGTGAGGATTTATTGTCTATGACTATGGATATAAGGTTATTATTTATGCCCATGACACTGTAGTTACAAAACCATGTTGTACCCCAAACTGGGATTATATTGGATCTAGGCTTGACTTTCTATTTCTAGTTACCCTTGGATCTTGATCTTGGGAATTTACCTATTATGTTAGGTCTACCCATGTTCTTGAACCTATACTATTCAACCCTTTTCATGTCGTAATATTACCAGATCTATATGCCTATGAATTATCATCTTATGCCAGTTATTATGTCTATTCTTTCATGGCATTTTGCTTCATTCCCTTTTATTCATGAATCTAGATTTATTTATAATCTAGGTTGAATCACAATTTTACGAACGATGGGAATACGTTTTGGGAAAAACATGAAATTGACAAAACTTGGAAATTGGCATAATTTGGGAACATGCATTATAGCATGACTATTAAGATGAAAATTAGAATAACAAGTCTAGTTTTGACATGAACTGAAATTAGAATATCAAATCAGAATTGGGTGGCTAAATTAAGCATGATAAGTATATTAGCATAATTGTGAATAATTTATAAACATTGGGCGTAATTGGTAAAAGGTTAAATGGGCCACAAAGTAGGTAGTTGGTATGCAAATTAAGTTTTGGGCATAAACGGTGAACTAGAATATGAAATCTAGTTTGGAATAAACTGTAAACTAGAATATAAAATCTAGTTTTGGCATGAACTGTAAATGAGGATGTTGGATCTAAATTGCTATAAACTGTAAGATAGGCAAATCAAGATTTGGGCCTAGAATATAAGTCCATTAGTGGGCATGGCAAACGTATATGGTATAGGCCAAATTTATTTAAAAAGGGAAAATGGACTTTGAGGATAAATTGTTAACAATATATATATATATATATATATATATATATATATACACACAAAAGAAAGGTTTATTAATAACATCTCTTTTGATAATACATACACCAGAAAGTTCTAGGGTGACAGAGAGGATAGTGTCTAGGCTTGGGTTTGGAAAATACAAGTTTCCTGCTCTCCCTGGCTATCCCTAACTGATCCGACAGACGGGATGGTTACTTTCAAAACTTGATTTGAAAATTAATCAAAACCCTTTGAACTTAGAAAACACGAATATGCCTAACCCGAGGTTAGACTGAGTTGCGATGTAAACCTGCCCGGAACCAACCGGCACATCCAGTAATCGCAACAATATCAGTCTAATGTGAGTGGTCGCGGCTTTAATTTATTTAGTTAAAGCTAGAACAAGAATGGTAGGGTTAAGTTAACTAAGACACTTAACCAATTCAACATGATAACCAAACCGATGGGTGGGGTTAGGTTCATACAGACACTTAACACAGTTAAGCTAGAATGGGAGTGTTAAGTCCATAGGAACACTTAACCAACTGAACACAGTTAAGCTAGAATGGGAGGGTTAAGTACCTAGGAACACTTAACCAACTTAACACAGTTAAGCTAGAATGGGAGGGTTAAGTCCATAGGGACACTTAGCCAAATTTAACATCGTAACAAGACAAGATTTTTAGGGTTTAAGTAACTAAGAAAACACTTATCCAAATCAACATGTTAACTAGACTAGAAGGTGGGGTTAAGTAAAGTTAATACACTTAGCCAAATCAACATGTTAACTAGACTTGAGATTGGGGTTAAGTAAAATTTAATACACTTAGCCAATTTGATATGTTAGCTGGACTAGACGGCAGGGTTAAGTAAACTTGAACACTTAACCATCAGATTGTGATAAATGAATAGGGTTAAGTCTAAAACATGAAGGGATAATACTTAAACATTAATAAAATGTTAGTTAAAACATATGGGCAAGGTTAAGTTAAAAAGGAACACTTAACCAATACAGGATGAATGAATAGGGTTAAGTAATAAGAAATACTTAACCAATATAACTTGGTTTGTGGTAGGGTTAAGTCAACATGAATCACGGATAACCCTTAACCAGTTTAACAGGATAAATGAAGAGGGTTAAGTTAGCTTGGATTGACTAATGACACTTAACCAATCCAAATTGACGAGAAAGAGAACTAAGTAATAAACCTTAGTTAAAAGGAGCTAAGTAGTAAACCTTAGTTAAGAAAACAACGATTCTGGAAACTAAGTGGTAAACCTTAGTTAACAAAACTAAGTAGTAATTCATAGTATAACACGAGAAGGAGCGAACGTCCATCTAATTTTAAAGAAGGCTCCAACGAATTGGGTTACGAAGCCCAAAGCTTCGAGGGGATGTAAGGGTACTCTTGGTATCCCTCTGTGAGGCTGCAGATGATCCTCCTGGGCTCACAGAGGTTAAGGTCTGCGTTAGAAGAACCAAGGGTATGCCTTGGTTGCAAAATATGGCAAACTAAAGACTAGGATGGACCAGCATGATTCGGCGAGAAAACGGTAGCCCTGTGATAGCAACTCGTCGTCTACCATCCATCTTTAGTTAATCGAGATACGTAAAGCGGAAAGGCGGAGAACTCCAAAAGACCATATACTTGCTATCTAGTTATGGGTGAGGATGGCCATAAGACAGTGGGGCATAGGGGGGCCTGTGTATAGTTCTCAATTTTTCAAGGGTGGCCTTTCATTAGTTGAGGGAGGGGTCAAGTGGGACCATAGCCATTGGAATAAAAACAGACCTTAGCATCTGCATCGCCAGATATCTGAAAGCTCCCGACCGAGTTCTGTGTTTCTTGATTTGCCGTGCCTGTAACGCCCCGTGTATTCTATTATAGTGAAATTCACAAATTAAAGTATAATTAATTTCAAATAAAAGAATTAAGGGAAACGGGATACACCATTGCGTTCGTTTCGAAATTCTGCTTGAGATAGAGTCCGAGTTTGCGTAAAACGGACTCCGTATGAGGGAGATATGACCTCCAGAAGTTTCAGAATTCAGTTTAAAATTCAAACAGACAGAAACAGTTCAGAAATGAGTTCAAAATTCAAAAATCGGACCCAGATTGGGCTG
Organism: Allium sativum; assembly: GCA_030737875.1. Taxonomy (NCBI): domain Eukaryota; kingdom Viridiplantae; phylum Streptophyta; class Magnoliopsida; order Asparagales; family Amaryllidaceae; genus Allium; species Allium sativum. The sequence continues at coordinate 1,024,916,170 of CM060924.1, forward strand.
GGCGGGAATTTTCCCGCACAAGGCACCCAGGTCGACTGGGTAGTCGACCTGGGTCACCCAAGTCGACTGGGTAGTCGACCTGGGGGTCGACTGGGTAGTCGACCCGTCCCCTGAGCCAGGTCGAACCCAGCCCCTCCTGGCTGGCCTGGTCTGTGCTTGGCCGAATTTCTGTGCTTTGTCTTGTCACTAGGGATAGGTGTCAGCTCCCGATTGGTTTCTCTTTAAAGCGAACGGCTAATATTAATCTAAGCTCCATCGATGGCTCTAATCAATTCACAAACTCTATAAAAAGGACCAAAGACTCCACCTAATTCACACAAATAAAAATGAGAATGAGACCGTCATGCTGCTGAAGAAAGACTAGGAGTAGCCGTCAAAATTGAGAGATCATTAGGAGTCGATTCAAAAGCTTAAAGCAATGACAATTAAATCAAAACAACGCCTACAACAAAGGATAACATCTCCAAATTCAGAATTCAGAATCCTGAATTGAAGATTCGTCATACTTTGTAAGTAGAGTGCTATTCCGATGTGAATGAATAATTGAATTTTGATTTGTGTAAAATGAGAAATGGAATTGTACTTAATTTGTTGTGATGATAATTCATAATTGTATGTCGCTATGATTATAATTATGAATAGATTTGGGATGTCGTGGTATAATGATGTTAGACCTATTGGATATTTGCATGTATATGATTCATGTTGAAAGTTAGCAACTATATGTTTGTGGTAGTTTATTTCAACCAAGTTGAGACTCATGCAAGTATATGATTCACTATTATGCCAACATGATTTTAGATCCATCTATGTATATTTTTATGATCATTTTTAGTGTAGTTGGATCCAATTGAGTATTATGATTCATATGAATTTATGTTGGAATTGGCATCATGATTCAAGTGTAAAACCATACTTTTGTATTAGTGACAAAAGCAAGCATCTTTGTGAACTAGTGTTAATTCTATGAACATGACTAGATTACGTTTGGTGTTATGCCTAATTGAAAATATGTCTTAGGCCTATGTTGTTATCAAAACCATATGATAATATATGTGACACATAATTAAGTTAGATTCACATTTTTAAATGCAAGTTTACATGACTAGTTTAAAACCATGATTCATGTTTAGGTATGTTTCATGTCAAGATTATATGCTATTACAATGCAAGTTCACAAGTGCCTAATTTATATTAATTAGATCGTTATGTTGCAAGTTCATGCATTCACAAACCCCTTTTGATGTTGCTTAGGATATATAAACACCATGTTCTAATCCTCCCCTTTTTCATGTGGCTAAGTTGGGCTTAAATGTTAAGCCCAACATAATATAGCGAACGTATAAAACGGGGGTAATGACGTTGGGTTAAAAATATGAAACATATGTGTTGGCATGTTTGACGCATGCCAACGACCTTGAAAACATTTAAGTGGTATAAATTGATTTTACCCAATAAAGATGAATTTGAATAATGGGCTGCAAATATTTACATATAAAAAGAAAAGAGACAAAATATGTAAATTTAGAGAATACGATGTGTTTAACCCGAGGTTGGATTGAGTTGTGACATAAAACTGCCCGGACACGCCCGGCTGTCCAGTAGTCACAACAATACCTATCCAATGTGGGTGGTTAAACACTGAGCAGAATAAAGACCCGAGGTTAGACTGAGTTGTGACGTAAGACTGCCCGGACCCAGCCGGCAACAGGCAGTCACAACAATACCTGTCTAATGTGAGTGGTTGAGGCTTTAATAAGACAATTATGGCGAAGTTAGGATTGATAGGATTAAGTAAATTGAATTAATACTTAATCAAATTGAACATGCTAAACTATACAGACTGATTGGGGGTTAGGTTTACACTTAACCAACTTAGCATGTTGGCTAGAAATAGAAAACCTAGTAGCGGGGGACCCTTTTCAGCAGTAACCCTACAAGGTGTATCAGGATACCCTGAACTAGGCAGGGTGGGGCACGATTACTGGGCTGACTGTAAGTGGTCAAATCGACGGCGGTGGTGCAGCAGTGCAGGTTCTAATGGGGTGCGGGCGTACACACACTCCGGCGCAGAAAAATTAGGCACTGGGCACCAGTAGTATACATGTGCATTCTAGAATTGTGTCGGGCCGCCACCATGGGACTTGATACACCCCATGGTGGGACCAGCATAGGTAGCTACAACATCGGGGGCCGTAAGACACATGTAGCTATGTGAGTAGGAGCCGATCATTAGAAATGGTGCTTCCCCATTTCCAGTTTGTACTTATCATGCTCATTTCTTTATTCATAGACTGAATAGTCCTAGACTTACTCATGCTTTATGTTTGACTCTACTTTTCTTTCGTCTTCTTTTCTTTCGTTCCCCCCCCCCCCCAAGTCCATAGGGAGGGAATACCACAGCTTGACCAGTTTTCACATCCAGCTTGAAGAGAAAGAATGTATTGCTTGGATCTCTTTCGTTTTGGACTATGGCTTTGGATAGCAATTATGGGGACCTATGCAGTTTACTTATGTTTTTATGCTTCTTTAAGTTATGAAATCAAGACAGTTATGAAAATGTAATGTGTTTTGGAAGTATTGTAAGGCAATTATTGCATGGTTTGTGTAACACGTATTTTAATGAAATAAAAGTTGCTGTTGTTTTCCGCTGTTCAAAAATATGTGTATTTATATCTGTCTTGTGTATCTGTGGCTTATACTTATAAACCTCCACCAAAATTAGGGCATTCCCTTTGAGAGTGACCCTAACGGAGGTGGGGTGTTTCACTTGGTATCAGAGCATAGGTTTACCGGATAAGATAAAAAGTTTTGAAATTTTATTTTCAAAAGAAAATTTAAAGAAGAATTTTTAAAGATAAAATGTTATTTTATTTTAATAAGTCATAGTCCCCCAAAGCCATAGGTACTATCTTTTATCCTTCGTTTTGAATCTATCCTTTTTGTTTTAGCATGTCCGTAGAACTTAACTTGCCAGAGGGTGTACCAATACCTGGTTGGTTCAGACGATTCTTAGAAGCAAGGGCCAATCAGCCAGGTCCCATTGTTCCTCCTCCCCCAGCTGCATGACATCATCCAGCTGCAGCAGCACCTCTTCCTCCACCTCCTCCGCGTGGTAATGCTTTTGCTAAGATATGTAAATATTTCAAAGTTGTGGGAGGGAAGGAATTTCATGGAACCGAGTCCTTCATGGCAGCCAGGAATTGGCTGAAGGAAACCGAGGACTTATTCGTCATCTTTGAGGTAGAAGATAGGCAGAAGGTACAACTGGCAGTATGGCTACTAAAAGGCGAGGCTTCCTACTGGTGGGAAGTTACCAATGCAGAAAGACCAGTGGAAACATGGGAGGACTTTAGGGCGAGGTTTGAGGCTAAATTTCTCTCAGAATCTGAAAGGAGCCTTCAGTTGGAAAAATTATTATTTCTTAAGAATGGGAATATGATAGTCAAAGAGTACGTTAATTAGTTCGATCAGCTGGCTAGGTTTGGACTAGACCTAGTCAACACTCCGCACAAGAAAGCTCTCCGTTTTGTCAAAAGATTGAATGAGCCATCACACAGTTTGACCATGGCCCATATACCTATGGGAGCTACGTATGAAAGGTTGGTGCAGATGGCATTGCTGAACGAAGAGGATAAGGGCAAGAAGGAGACAAATGCAGAAAGCTCTCAAGGGAAGAAAGAGGGTTTACAGCCTAAGAAGACATACTTTAAGAAGGGCGGGAAAGACAACAAGTCCCAAGAGAAGAGGAAGTGTAAATTCTGTGGCAAAGTGGGGCACTTAGTGAAAGATTGCCGGGAAAAGAAGGCCCAGTTGAATAGTGGGTGCCTTTCTTACGGTGAGACAGGCCACATGGCTAAGGATTGCCCAAAGAAGCGAGGGCGGGGGCTGGATCCACCTCAGGGGCACAGGTTCATGTGCTAGAAGCGCCACCTCTGCAACAGCGAGGTATAAATACTTCTGTAGAAAGTGTAATTTATCTTTATGATCACCCAGTTCATACTTTATTTGATTCTGGCACATCACACTCCTTTATTTCATCTACTTTAGTAGAATCTCTACACCTAGAAACTAGTATGGTAGAGGACCCCTTAATTGTTTCAAATCCAATCGGGGGCCCAACTCATTTGTCTATGATCTGTGTGGGATTGAAAATTTCTATTCTAAGCGTAGAATTTAGATGTAGTGCCTTTGTTTTGGGCTTCTCGGGATATGGTTTTATTTTGGGCATGGATTAGCTATCCAGTAATGGTGCCATCCTTGATTGTGAGAAAAGGGTGGTTAGGCTTCTGACCCAACTCGGTAACACTCTGGAAATTACTTGTAATCCCTCGTATGCAGTTATGCTTAGTTATCTTGAATCGCTAGATGCTTCTATTGAGAGTTTGCAATCAGTTAAAGTGGTCCGTGAATATCCGGATGTCTTCGAAGAGGTGAAGGGCTTACCTCCGAAGCGGGAGATAGACTTCCGCATATATCTTGTAGATTATGCAAAGCCCGTTGCGTTGCCCGTTAGACACATGACTCCACGGGAAAGGAAAGAGCTCAGTAAACAGGTTAAAGAGCTTCTAGAGAAGGGGTTCGTTAGAAGGAGCATTTCAGAATGGGGCGCTCCAGCGGTGTTCGCCACAAAGGCGGATGGTTCACTCCGTCTATGTGTTGACTATAGGGATCTCAACAAACTAACGAAAAAGAATAGGCACCCTCTTCCCAGAATTGACGATCTGTTTGATCAGCTTGTAGGAGTGTCAGTTTTCTCCCAACTCGATTTGGCGACCGGTTTTCATCAGCTAAGGGTGGCTGAAGATAGCATCTATAAGACAGCATTCAAAACCCCGGACGTCTTCTTTGAATGGTTTGTCATGCCTTTTGGCTTGAGAAACACACCCACTTACTTCGTGGACCTGATGAGTAGGGTGTTCAGAAAATTCCTCAACAAGTTTGTAGTGGTCTTTGTCGACGATATCTTGATCTTCTCAAAGAGTGAAGAAGAGCATACTCAGCACCTAAGGGCAGTCATAAAAACTCTGCGAGTCCATCAACTAAAAGCCAAATTCTCCAAATGCCACTTTTGGAGAGAGGAAGTAAGGTTTCTTGGGCATGTAGTATCCAAAGAAGTGTTAGCTGTGGACCCTGCTAAGGTAGTAGCGTTACAGGATTGGAAGACACCAAGGAATGCAACTGAGGTCCTAAGTTTTCTAGGACTAGCAAGTTTCTACCGAAAATTCATAAGGGAATTTGCAAAAATCTCAGCTCCACTCACAAGGCTGACAAAGAAGAATCTAGTGTTCAATTGGGACTTGGATTGCGAGTTTGCTTTCCAACGACTAAAAAGGTCTCTTACAACAGCCCCAGTTCTGACGTTGGCAGATGGAAGCAAGATGTTCACAGTTTATACAGATGCATGTGGGACAGGGCTAGGCGCTGTCTTAATGCAAGAAGGAAGGGTAGTAGCTTATGGTGGGAGACAGTTGAAAGTTCATGAAAAGAACTACCCGACCCACGATCTTGAGTTAGCCGCCATCGTCTTTGCACTTAAGTCTTGGCGACACTATCTCCTAGGTGAGAAGTTCGAACTTTACACTGACCATAAATCGTTGAAATATCTTTTCTCGCAGAAAGATCTTAGCTTAAGGCAACAGAGATGGATGGAGTTTCTTGCCTCGTACGATTTCGAGATCTCCTACACTCCGGGCAAAGGCAACGTAGTGGCAGACGCATTGAGCCGAAAGAAACTGAACCTAAGTCCGCTCTTTATAGAAAGGCAAAGCTTGGAGTATATAGCCAGTTTTAACTTTAGGCCCTCCTCCGATTTTGTACCGGGCTTGCTAGCATCTCTCGAAGTACGCCCGACTCTAGTGGACTCAATAGGGACAGCACAACGCGAAGACCCTTAGCTTGTGGAGACGATTGATAGGCTAATTAGGGGTGAGACTTCAAGTCACCTCAACAGATACTCCATCGACGATAAGGTTTGGCTAAGGCGAGACGGAAGACTATGCGTCCCACAGACAAGGGATTTAGTAAAGACGGTTCTCGAGGAAGCACATCACTCCAAGATGACGATACATCCAGGCGGATATAAAATGTACAAGGACATAAAGAGAACTTTCTTTTGGAGCGGCATGAAGAAGGATGTGGCAGATTTCGTTTCTAAGTGTATGATTTGCCAACAGGTTAAGGCGGAGCAGAAGAAGCCTGGTGGTCTGCTCCATCCTCTAGAGGTTCCACAGTGGAAGTGGGATAGCATTTCAATGGGCTTCACTGATGGGCTGCCTAGGTCTTGAAGAGGCAACACTAGCATTTGGGTAATAGAGGATAGGCTTACTAAAAGCACCCACTTTTTACCTGTCAAGAGAAAAAGGACTGCCCCATCCCTAGCATCTCTTTATCTCAAGGAAATTTTTCGACTCCATGGAATACCCTCCAGCATTGTTAGTGACCGAGACCCTATCTTCACAAGTGAGTTTTGTCGGAGTCTGCAAGAAGCGGTAGGCACACAGTTATGCTTGAGTACAGCCTATCACCCCCAAACCGACGGCCAAACAGAAAGAGTGAACAGAGTTTTGGAGGACCTTTTAAGACTGTGCGTCCTTGACTTCGGAGGGACGTGGGAAGACCATCTTCCTTTGGTGGAATTTGCCTACAAAAACAGCTACCAAGCCACCATCGGAATGGCGCCCTTCGAAGCTTTATATGGAAGACCGTGCCGATCGCCCACTTTTTGTTGGGAGTCTACTGACAAGCTCATACTTGGACCAGATATGATCCGAGAGACTTCAGAGAAAGTAGACTTGATACGAAGAAGGATGAAGACGGCCCAAGATAGACAGAAATCCTACGCTGACAAGAGAAGGACCGACCTTGAGTTTGAGGTTGGGGACAGAGTTTTTCTTAAGGTATCTCCTCTAAGGAACATTGTTCGTTTTGGATCCACTGGAAAGCTAGCACCGAGATTTGTAGGGCCGTTTCCTATTATCGAGAAAATTGGGAAAATGGCCTATAGATTAAAGCTACCTGGAAAACTAGCTGGAGTTCACAACGTCTTTCATGTTTCGCCCCTCCGAAAGTGTCTACATGAATCAGCTGAAGTGGTAGAGCCAAACATCCTTGAAGAAGCTGAAGTGGAACGCGAAGCAACCATGAGGAAAGTTCCAACACACATCTTAGGAACTAAAGTGAAAAAGCTATGCAACCGCGAAGTCAAGCTCGTCAAAGTTCAGCGGAGCGACGCCGAGGAAGACACGACTTGGGAAACTGAGGCTAGAATACGCGCAGCCTACCCTTTTCTTTTTGAGGGTACATCTTTGATCTTTATTTTACCTTAAGTTGCGCTTTTATCTATCTTTTTAGGTATATCTCCTCAACCTTATCTTTTAGGTAGAAACCCTTTAGATGAAAACATGTAATTGAAACATGTTACGGATGATGGTTGCAAGTGGTTGCAAGTGATTGCTAGTGGTTGCTCGTGGTTGCATATACACACACAATCTAGGTTTTAGATCAGCTCAGTCACTTCATATTGCATATGCATATATGTATTTATATTCATATATGGTTGAAGTTTAATGTGTTGTCATATGGATGTTGCATTTATATATGAATGATTGTGCACTCATGTAGAATCATAAATAGGAAAATTTGCATACAAAATGGATTCATGACACTTACATAATTTGCACTAAGGAGGTCAACTGAATCAGTAGACCGCCTGATTTTGCATTAGATAAGTACATGTATACACACTTCGCATATGATCATGAAGCATTAGAAGTCTTAAGGACAATGGATGCTCGTGTTTGATGGATGAGTAGGTGGACGTTTGGATGTTAGGATATACATTCTTCCTAAACTTAAAGATTTCGGGGACGAAATCCTTTTAAGTAGGGGAGAATGTAACACCCCGTGTATTCTATAACAGTGAAATTCACAAATTAAAGTATAATTAATTTCAAATCAAAGAATTAAGGGAAATGGGATATGCCATTGTGTTCGTCTCGGAATTCTGCTTGAGATAGAGTCCAAGTTTGCGTAAAACGGACTCCGTATGAGGGATATATGACCTCCGAAAGTTTCAGAATTCAGTTTAAAATTCAAACATACAGAAACAGTTCAGAAATGAGTTCAAAATTCAAAAATCGGACCCAGATTGGGCTGGGCTGGAATTTTCCTGCCCAAAGCACCCAAGTCGACTGGGTAGTCGACTTGGAGCACCTAGGTCGACTGGGTAGTCGACCTGGGTCACCCAGGTCGACTGGGTAGTCGACCTGGGGGTCGACTGGGTAGTCGACCTGGCCCCTGAGCCAGGTCGAACCCAGCCCCTCCTGGTTGGCCTAGTCTGTGCTTGGCCGAATTTCTGTGCTTTGTCTTGTCACTAGGGCTAGGTGTCAGCTCCTGTTTGGTTTCTCTTTAAAACGAACGGCTAATATTAATCTAAGCTCCATCGACGACTCTAATCAATTCACGAACTCTATTAAAAGGACCTAAGACTCCACCTAATTCACACAAATAAAAATGAGAATGAGACCGTCATGCTGCTGAAGAAAGACTAGGAGTAGCCGTCAAAATTGAGAGACGATTAGGAGTCGATTCAAAAGCTTAAAGAAACGACAATTAAATCAAAACAACGCCTACAACAAAGGTTAGCATCTCCAAATTCAGAATCCTGAATTGAAGATTCGTCATACGTTGTAAGTAGAGTGCTATTCCGATGTGAATGAATAATTGAGGTTTGATTTGTGTAAAATGAGAAATGGAATTGTACTTAATTTGTGGTGATGATAATTCATAATTGTATGTCGCTATGATTCTAATTATGAATAGATTTGGGATGTTGTTGTATAATGATGTTAGACCTATTGGATATTTGCAAGTATATGATTCATGTTGAAAGTTAACAACTATATGTTTATGGTAGTTTATTTCAACCAAGTTGAGACTCATGCAAGTATATGATTCACTATTATGCCAACATGATTTTAGATCCATCTATGTATATTTTTAGGATCATTTTTAGTGTGTTTGGATCCTATTGAGTATTATGATTCATATGAATTTATGTTGGAATTGGCATCATGATTCAAGTGTAAAACCATACTTTTGTATTAGTGACAAAAGCAAGCATCTTTGTGAACTAGTGTTAATTCTATGAACATGACTAGATTACGTTTGGTGTTATGCCTAACTGAAAATATGTCTTAGGCCTATGTTGTTATCAAAACCATATGATAATATATGTGACACATAATTAAGTTAGATTCACATTTTTAAATGCAAGTTTACATGACTAGATTAAAACCATGATTCATGTTTAGGTATGTTTCATGTCAAGATTATATGCTATTACAATGCAAGTTCACAAGTGCCTAGTTTATGTTAATTAGATCGTTATGTTGCAAGTTCATGCGTTCACACACCCCTTTTGATGTTGCTTAGGATATATAAACACCATGTTCTAAGCCTCCCCTTTTTCATGTGGCTAAGTTGGGCTTAAATGTTAAGCCCAACATAATATAGCGAACGTATAAAACGGGGGGAATGACGTTGGGTTAAAAATATAAAATCTATGTGTTGGCATGTTTGACGCATGCCAACGACCTTGAAAACATTTAAGTGGTATAAATTAATTTTACCCAATAAAGATGAATTTGAATAATGGGCTGCAAATATTTACATATAAAAAGAAAAGGGACAAAATTTGTAAATTTAGAGAATACGATGTGTTTATCCCGAGGTTGGATTGAGTTGTGACATAAACCTGCCCGGACCCACCCGGCTGTCCAGTAGTCCCAACAATACCTATCCAATGTGGGTGGTTGAACACTGAGCCCAATAAAGACCCGAGGTTAGACTGAGTTGTGACGTAAGACTGCCCAGACCCAACCGACAATAGGCAGTCACAACAATACCTGTCCAATGTGAGTGGTTGAGGCTTTAATAAGACAATTAAGGCTGAGTCAGGATTGATAGGATTAAGTAAATTGAATTAATAATTAATCAAATTGAACATGCTAAACTGTACAGACTTATTGGGGGTTAGGTTTACACTTAACCAACTTAGCATGTTGGCTAGAAATAGAAAACCTAGTAGCAGGGGACCCTTTTCAGCAGTAAACCTACAAGGTGTATCAGGATACCCTGAACTAGGCAGGGTGGGGCACGATTACTGGGCTGAGTGTAAGAGGTCAAATCGACGGCGGCGGTGCAGCAGTGTAGGTTTTAACGGGGTGTGGGCGTGCACACACTTCGGCGCAGAAAAATTAGGCACTGGGCACCAGTAGTATACATGTGCATTCTAGAATTGTGTCGGGCCACCGCCATGGGACTTGATACACCCCATGGTGGGACCAGCATAGGTAGCTACAACATCGGGGGCCGTAAGACACATGTAGCTATGCGAGTAGGAGCCGATCATTAGAAATGGATCACTTCACCCTGATTATGGGGTGCCTGTTAGGAACTATTTTATAGATGTGCAGAGATTAATATGGGGAACGATAGTATATTCGTCTCTAGACAACTTAACTTAGTTTATGGTGCTTCCCCATTTCCAGTTTGTACTTATCATGCTCATTTCTTTATTCATAGACTGAATATCCTAGACTTACTCAGGCTTTATGTCTGACTCTACTTTTCTTTCGTCCCCCCCCCCCCTCGTCCCCCCCCCCCCACGCAGGTCCACAGGGAAGGAATACCGCAGCTTGACCAGTTTTCACATCCAGCTTGAAGAGAAAGAATGTATTGCTTGGATCTCTTTCGTTTTGGAATATGGCTTTAGATAGCAATTATGGGGACCTATGCAGTTTACTTATGTTTTTATGCTTCTTTAAGTTATGAAATCAAGACAGTTATGAAAATGTAATGTATTTTGGAAGTATTGTAAGACAATTATGGCATGGTTTGTGTAACACGTATTTTGATGAAATAAAAATTGCTGTTGTTTTCCGCTGTTCAAAAATATATGTATTTATATCTATCTTGTGTATCTGTGACTTATACTTATAAACCTCCACCAAAATTAGGGCATTCCCTTTGAGAGTGACCCTAACGGAGGTGGGGTGTTTCACTGCCACAGGATTCGGGCCGCACATTACAGGACATGTGCATCTAGAAAAGTGATAACGATTCGCGATACATGCGTGGGGAGGTCTAGGAACATATACCACTCTAGGTAGTGTGTCCTAGACTTTGGGGCATCGTTCTACAGGTAGCATAATCCCTAGTTGGACTAGGTGGCATAAACCCTGAATCCGAGAAGCGTTCAGCAGATAGCGTAAACTCTAGTTGAATCTAGAAAGCACTTGATAGAAAACCCTAGATTAGATCTAGGTAATAAATAATAAATATATGCCTGAAGGCTATGGAAACTACAGGGATTGGGATCACGTTACCGTTACTAGTTGGGACACTAGTTAGGTGGTGCAGAGATATAGAAACCAGTATAACAAGGAAATAGCGAAGCGGCGAAAGTATTAGAGCATATCTAGTTTATCTTATCTTAGCATATCTTGTGTTAATCTTGTTTATTCTTGCTGACCATATCATCATGGTGTCATCTTGTATTCAGTTAATTCATGTCGTTTTGTTTTTCCATGTTCACATGCTAGAAGTAGCTGAACTTACTCAGGCTTTATGTCTAACTCTGTTTTTCTTTCGTCTTCTTTTCTTCCGTCCCCCCCCCCCCCCCCCCAGGTAGTAAAGGAGGGAATAGTATAGCTCAGGTTAAGTTGGACTGTCACTCTTTCCCAGCTTGAAGATTTATCGAAGTTTTGCTTGGATTCTCTTTTCAGATGCTATGGCTGGCTCTTGCTACATTGGGGAATATAAATGTTGTTTTATGCTTCTTCATTTTGTAGGACAGATGATACTCTGATATTGTAAAGAAATCGTTGTACAAACTATTTTATCAATAAAGCAAAGTTTTATTTTCCACTGTTTTATTTTTTGTCTGTCTTGTAATTCATCTGCATCTTTTACCTTAAAATGCTCCACATAACTTAGTGCATTCCCTTTGTGAGTGACACTAACAGATGTGGGGTGTTACACGTGGTATCAGAGCGATGTTACCAGATCAGACAAAGGATTTGAAAAATTATTTTCAAAACAGTTTTAAAAGAAGCATTTTCAAGAGAAAATATTTGTTTTAAAGGCATATTCCCCAAAGCCATACGCACTATCTTCTCTTCCTCTGTTTGAATTCTTGTCTCCTTCTTTCTTGAGTCTCTGGGGCTCCTGGCTTTCTTGGTGGTAACCTCATCGATGGGCGAAGTAGTGCCAGGCTTCCATCCATAGTTGTAGTTGTTTCACCTACGGGCAGTTTTCTTTCAAGCTTATAGGGTTTTCTGTACGATGGAAGCAGCTTTCGAGAGATTTGTAAACATGACTACACACGGAAGAGGATGAGGAATTCATGGATGTAGATTTAGCTCACAAAGGAGGAAGGAATTATAAAACCTAAGACAAGAGGAAGTATCTTTACTATGGTGTAATAGGGCATGTAATTAAGGGCAAAGGACAAGATTTTCTGAAGGGCAAGTACCTACTTTCGCCACCAAGCGTACCTAGGAGAAAGGTAGTAAAGTTCTGTTGGAAGAGTCTAATTTTGTTGTTCGTACTCTTTCCTCTGGTTTTAGCGCTTCGCATTTGTTCATATCCACTTCCATAGTTGAGTCTCTGCACCATAGTACTTGTATAGTAGAAAGATCCCACTAGAGTCTCAAATCCAATTGGTGGTCCGACCATTTTATTTTTGGTTAGTAGGGATTTGAGAATAGCTATCGAGTTTGCTTATATCATCTCACGTAGATCGTCTAAATTCGGAGGAGATATTCCTTGGGTGCTTGTCTGATATTGGTTTAGGCCTTTGGGGCTTGTACGTGAGGAATGTCGAGTTCGACTAGGATGGTTTGCGTGAGAGATGAATAATTGTGGCAGGCACTCTAAAAAGCACGTAGTGACCTTCTGACTCTTATAGTTATGGCATGGTGGATAAGAGGGAGACCTCTAATCATCTTAGTACATACACTTGGTACCGTGATTGACATCTGTTTATTTTGGAAATGGAGGTCAGAAACTTCACAATCGTGAAGTTAAATTAGTTAAGATACAGTGGAGTAAAGCTCAAGAAGGCTAGATACTAGCATCATACCCTTTTCCTTAAGGGTGCATCCTTGATTTCTTTTTTTTTGTAGGAGCTTTACGCATAATTGTTTCTCTCTTTCCAAAGTATATCCTCTAGGTCGTATCTTCGATCCTTAGGTAGAAACTCTTTTGGACGTAAACATGTATTTGAAACATGTTATGGTTGATGGTTGCGAGTGGTTGCTAATGGTTGCTCGGGAATGCATATACATACGTATTAGGCACTAGATCAGTTTGGACGCTTTCATATTGCATTTACAGATATGTATTTGTTTGTAAGTTGAAATTGATATGTTATCATATGGATGTTGCATATGGATGAATGGCTATGCACACATGTAGTATTTACGTAATTAGGGATACTTGCATACATGATTAGACGCATGGCACTGACATGATTCGCATTAAGGAGGCCAACTGAATCAGTAGACCGCCTGATCTTGCATTAGATAAAGACATATACACACACTATGCATATGAACATGAAAGCTTTAGAAATCTTTTAAGGAAAATGAATGCCTTTGATTGAATGGTTGTAGATGGGTGATTGGATGGTAGGACACATTCTTCCTAACTTGAAGATTTCGGGGATGAAATCCTTTTAAGTGGGGGAGATAGTAACACCCCGTAATTCTGTAACACTAAGATTCACAAATCAAGGTATAATTAATTCCAAATGGAAGAATTAAGGGAAACGGGCTATGCCATTGCGTTCGTCTCGGAATTCTTCTTGGAAACGAGTCCGAGTTTGTGAGAATCGGAGTCCGTATGAGTGAGATATGACCCTCCGAAGTTTCAGGAATTTTCAGAATCGAAAACAGCTCGAAATTCGAATTCGAATTCAAAACCCAGAAGCAGGCTGGGCGGGAAAATTCCCGCCCAGGACCCAGGTCGACTGGGGAGTCGACTGGACAGTCGACCCCACTTGACCAGGTCGACTGGGCAGTCGACCTGGGGGTCAACCTGGGTGCAAAACCCACTTTTGGGCCTGGGTGCATTCTGATGTATCTGGTCTCGTTTTCTGCCTAGATTCGTCCGCCTAATCCTATATAAACAGCCCCTAGTCTCCTTCACTATTCACAATTCTTCTCTAACCTTATGCTGCAAAGATTCTTGGTGGACATGGCTTCTTCTCCTCCTCTAAAATTAAATAATAAATAAAATAATATGTAAAATAAATCAAGACGAGGAAATGCTGCTCAAGACTTTCAAGAGGAGATTCAAATCAAGCTAGGATTCAAGTGAAGATTCAAACGACTTCAACGACTGTTTTTCTACAAATCTAATCTAATCTCTGTAAGTCAGTTACTTTTTAGATTTGAACGTTTTCTCTATTCGTGACATGAAATTAAAGGAATAAAAGAATATGCCAAATCTTTCTGTTCGAATCAGTGCTTATGTCCTTGGGCCTAATTAAGAACTGTTATGATTCGATGACCAATAAGACTGTGACTATGAAACTATGGACCTTAAAACCATATGCCCCTTTGACTATGAACATTGCCTATGAACATTGCCTATGACTGTGACTCATGACTGCGAGAATTATTTTCCTTTGACTATGAACATCGCCTATGACTGTGATTCATTAACTATGAGGATTTATTGCCTATGAATATAGATATAAGGTTATTATTTATGCCCATGACACTGTAGTTACAAAACCATGTTGTACCCCAAACTGGCATTATATTGGATCTAGGCTTGACTTTCTATTTCTAGTTACCCTTGGATCTTAATCTTGGGAATTTACCTATTAAGTTAGGTCTACCCATGTTCTTGAACCTATACTATTCAACCCTTTTCATGTCGTAATATTACCAGATCTATATACCGGTGAATTATCATCTTATGCAAGTTATTATGTCTATTCTTTCATGGCATTTTGCTTCATTCCCTTTTATCCACGAATCTAGATTTATTTATAATCTAGGTTGAATCACGATTTTACGAACGATAGGAATACGTTTTGGGAAAAACATGAAATTGACTAAACTTGGAAATTGGCATAATTTGGGAACATGCATTATAACATGACTATTAAGACGAAAATTAGAATAACAAGTCTAGTTTTGACATGAACTGAAATTAGAATATCAAATCAGAATTGGGTGGCTAAATTAAGCATGATAAGTATATTAGCATAATTGTGAATAATTTACATACATTGGGCGTAAATGGTAAATGGTTAAATGGGCCACAAAGTAGGTAGGTTGTATGCAAATTAAGTTTTGGGCATAAACGGTGAACTAGAATATGAAATCTAGTTTGGCATAAACTGTAAACTAGAATATAAATCTAGTTTTGGCATGAACTGTAAATGAGGATGTTGGATCTAAATTGCTATAAACTGTAAGATAGGCAAATCAAGATTTGGGCCTAGAATATAAGTCCATTAGTGGGCATGGCAAATGTATATGGTATAGGCCAAATTTATTTAAAAAGGGAAAATGGACTTTGAGGATAAATGGTTAAGCTTTGAGGATAAATTGTTAACAATATATATATATACAAAAGAAAGGTTTATTAATGACATCTCTTTTAATAATACATACACCAGAAAGTTCTACGGTGACAAAGAGGATAGTGTCTAGGCTTGGGTTTGGAAAATACAAGTTTCCTGCTCTCCCTGGCTATCCCTAACTGATCCGACGGACGGGATGGTTACTTTCAAAACCTGATTTGAAAATTAATCAAAACCCTTTGAACTTAGAAAACACGAATATGCCTAACCCGAGGTTGGACTGAGTTGCGATGTAAACCTGCCCGGAACCAACCGGCACATCCAGTAATCACAACAATATCGGTCTAATTTGAGTGGTCGCGGCTTTAATTTATTTAGTTAAAGCTAGAACAATAATGGTAGGGTTAAGTTAACTAAGACACTTAACCAATTCAACATGATAACCAAACCGATGGGTGGGGTTAGGTTCATACAGACATTTAACACAGTTAAGCTAGAATGGGAGGGTTAAGTCCATAGGAACACTTAACCAACTTAACACATTTAAGCTAGAATGGGAGGGTTAAGTCCCTAGGAACACTTAACCAACTTAACACAGTTAAGCTAGAATGGGAGGGTTAAGTCCATAGGGACACTTAACCAAACTTAACATCGTAACAAGACAAGATTTGTAAGGGTTAAGTAACTAAGAAAACACTTATCCAAATTAACATGTTAACTAGACTAGAAGGTGGGGTTAAGTAATGTTAATACACTTAGCCAAATTAACATGTTAACTAGACTAGAGGTTGGGGTTAAGTAAAATTTAATACACTTAGCCAATTTGATATGTTAGCTGGACTAGACTGCAGGGTTAAGCAAACTTGAACACTTAACCATCATATTGTGATAACTGAATAGCGTTAAGTCTAAAACATGAAGGGATAATACTTAACCATTAATAAAATGTTAGTTAAAACAGATGGGCAAGGTTAAGTTAAAAAGGAACACTTAACCAATATAGGATGAATGAATAGGGTTAAGTAATAAGAAATACTTAACCAATATAACTTGGTTTGTGGTAGGGTTAAGTCAACATGAATCACTGATAACCCTTAACCAGTTTAACAGGATAAATGAAGAGGGTTAAGTTAGCTTGAATTGACTAATGACACTTAACCAATCCAAATTGACGAGAAAGAGAACTAAGTAGTAAACCTTAGTTAAAAGGAGCTAAGTAGTAAACCTTAGTTAAGAAAACAACGATTCTGGAAACTAAGTGGTAAACCTTAGTTAACAAAACAAAGTAGTAATTCTTAGTATAACACGAGAAGGAGCGAACGTCCATCTAATTTTAAAGAAGGCTCCAACGAATTGGGTTACGAAGCCCGAGGCTTCGAGGGGACGTAAGGGTACTCTTGGTATCCCTCTGTGAGCTGCAGATGATCCTCCTGGGCTCACAGAGGTTAAGGTCTGCGTTAGAAGAACCAAGAGTATGCCTTGGTTGCAAAATATGACAACCTAAAGACTAGGATGGACCAGCGTGATTCGGCGAGAAAACGGTAGCCCTGTGATAGCAACTCGTCGTCTACCATCCATCTTCAGTCAATCGAGATACGTAAAGCGGAAAGGCGGAGAACTCTAAAAGACCATATACTTGCTATCTAGTTATGGGTGAGGATGGCCATAAGACAGTGGGGCATGGGGGCCTGCGTATAGTTCTCAATTTTTCAAGGGTGGCCTTTCATTAGTTGAGGGAGGGGTCAAGTGGGACCATAGCCACTGGAATAAAAACATACCTTAGCATCTGCATCGGCAGATATCTGAAAGCTCCCGACTGAGTTCTGTGTTTCTTGATTTGCCCTGCCACAGGACTCGGGCCGCACATTACAGGACATGTGCATCTAGACAAGCGATAACGATTTGCGATACATGCGTGGGGAAGTCTAGGAACATATACCACTCTAGGTAGTGTGTCCTTGACTTGGGGGCATCGTTCGACAGGTAGCATAATCCCTAGTTGGACTAGGTGGCATAAACCCTGAATCCGAGAAGCGTTCAGCAGATAGCGTAAACTCTAGTTGAATCTAGAAAGCACTTGATAGAAAACCCTAGATTAGATCTAGGTAATAAATAATAAATGTATGCCTGAAGGCAATGGAAACTACAGGGATTGGGATCACGTTACCGTTACTAGTTGGGACACTAGTTAGTTGGTGCAGAGATATAGAAACCAGTATAACAAGGAAATAGCGAAGCGGCTAAAGTATTAGAGCGTATCCAGTTTATCTTATCTTAGCATATCTTGTGTTAATCTTGTCTAATCTTGCTGACCCTATCATCATGATGTCATCTTGTATTCAGTTAATTCATGTCGTTTTGTTTTTCCATGTTCACATGGTAGAAGTAACTGAACTTACTCAGGCTTTATGTCTGACTCTGTTTTTCTTTCGTCTTCTTTTCTTCCTCCCCCCCCCCCAGGTAGTAAAGGAGGGAATAGTATAGCTCAGGTTAATTTGGACTGTCACTCTTTCCCAGCTTGAAGATTTGTCGATGTTTTGCTTGGATTCTCTTTTCAGATGCTATGGCTGGCTCTTGCTACATTGGGGAATATAAATGTTGTTGTATGCTTCTTCATTTTGTAGGACAGATGATACTCTGATATTGTAAAGAAATCGTTGTACAAACTATTTTATCAATAAAGCAAAGTTTTATTTTATGCTGTTTTAATTTTTGTCTCTCTTGTAATTCATCTGCAACTTTTACCTTAAAATGCTCCACAGAACTTAGTGCATTCCCTTTGTGAGTGACACTAACGGATGTGGGGTGTTACAAAGGGGGTTGTAGTTATTCTCTTTTAATCCTATTCAGATTGGAAGAAGAAGGAGCACTTGTTCTAGCTTAGGTTTCAGTAGAGTAGCGACGCCATTGATTGGTTTTAATATGAATTAGGGAAGAGTATAAGCGTAATGAAATTTTGTGGAGAGAAAGTGAGGTTTGGGGGTGTTTAAATAGCTTAGGAGCAACGAATTTGGTCAGAACAGGCGTCCAAATGCAGAAAAATGAATCTTTCCACGGATCTAGAAATAGGGGGAGTTCGACCCCCTGGTCGACCTGGGTCCAGGGCGTGAAATTTCCCGCCCAGCACGGGTGTGTGTTTTGAATTTTGAATTCGGGCTGGTTTTTATTCTAAATCCCTGAAACTTCTAAGTGCCATAACTTCTTCATACGGAGTCCGATTTACGCAAACTCAGTCTCTATCTCAAGCAGAATTCCAAGACGAATGCAATGGCGTAACCTATTTTCCTCAATTCTTCATTTAAAAATTAATTATACTATGTTTTGTTACTTTTATGTTTATAGAAAATACGGGTTGTTACATTCTACCCTCCTTAAAGGATTTTGTCCCCGAAATCTTCATGTTCAGAAGAATGTGTCCTACTATCCAATCACCCATCTACTCAACCATCATTCACAAGCATCCATTGTCCTTAGAAAACTTTTAATGTTATATGTACATATGCAAAAGTGTGTGTATATGTCTCTTAGCTAATACAAAGATCAGGCGGTCCAATGATTCAATTGACCTCCTTAATGCGAATTATATTAGTGACATGAGTCCAATTATGTATGCAAGAAATTTCATTTGATACACATCATTTCTATATGAGTGCATAAACATTCATCCAAATGCAACATCCATGTGATGAGTAAATATTTTTCATCCACAAAAATTGAAAAATGCGCACACATCCGTATGCAGTATGAGAGAGCTTTTGAGCCGATCTAGTGCCTAGTGTATATGCATCCATGAGCAACCACTTGCGTCCACTTGCATCTACTTGCAAACATCAAACATAAAATGTCTCAAAAACATGTTTACACCCACTAGTTTCTACCTAACGAACGAAGACTCGATCGATATGATACAGCCGAGTGATAGAAGCAAGTACAATTAAGACAAAAGTTTTGTTCCCATTAGACATCAGTTAACATAATAAATCCCTAAGTATCAACCCCGAAGACCGAAATCAACATCAGATTGGCACTCAGAGAATTAATCCCATAATGTCGAAACTAGAAATCTATTTCACATTTCGAGTAAAAACCCCATCCCTATTTAGAAATATTCAGATACTTACAGACTACTGGTACAAATCAAATTATCAAAACCCAGAATGTATGCGTCATAGTCAACTTAACGCCCAACACAGATACCCCCAACTTATCACAAACAGATGATTCGTAACCCTTGTGGGGTTTGAGACTATAGCGGGATCAAAAACAAGGATAGTATTAAAGTGCAGAGTGTAACACCCCACCTCCGCCAGGGTGGCTCTTGCAAGCAACTCTGACTTTGCCGGGGCGTTTTAAAATAAGGTAAACATGCATAATGATATAGCAAGACAGGACATGACATATATATATGTAAATAAACAGAGTAAGTAGATAAAACAGCGGAAGATTTTTAAACTATTTCAAAACACAAGTCTGGTACATCAAGATGTCAATTTCCCAAAATTACAAGTCTAGATAAAAACATCATCTGATAAACTGAAAATACATAAGTACTATCCCCAAATAAGAGTGATAAACCATAGCGGGCTCAAGTCCAAAGCATACATGAGCTATCCAAGGAAGCAGCTAAAATCCAAGCTAGGCTCCAGTATTCCCTCCCTGAGAACCTGGGGGGGGGGGGGGAAACGGAAGAAAAGAGGCGAAAGAAAACAGGTCAGTCAAAAAGACTGAGTAAGCCCTGCTACGATCAGTCTATAAACTAATAAAGTTAACATCATGATGGAAACTGAGATGATCATAAATAACAACATACTGGCATGATAAATCAACTACAAGATAGATAGAGGTGTCATCGCATACAAAGTTAAGTTTTTGCACCACGGTGTACTAGCAAACCAACATAACAGGTATTGATCCCTTGGCCCAAGCTTTGACCCAATAACATGAAGTGACCTTAATATCAGGTCCAACCAAACGGTCTAGTCGATCGGCTCCCTATAAGCCTAACACGTCAAGTGTTGGTGTCCATACGGCCTACATATGGATGTAGTCAGACTGTGCTGGGTCCACCTTCGGGTGTATCAAGCCCTCGGGTGTCAACCCCAGACACTTAAGCAATAATGCACAGTCTAAATCTACTGGTACCCGTGCCTCGAGTTTGTCCAACACCGGACTACGTGCACGTCCGTAGCCCGCCTGGACCCGCATCGCTGTACCACTCGGCCATCGCTTTGGTCGCTTACATCCGTCCAGTAATCGTGCCCCGCCCTAGCCTAGCCTCTAGGGTTGTGATGATACCCAACTGTGATTACTGCTGGAACAGACCCGTTGCTAGGGTTTCCTAAGAGGGTTAAGTGCGATTTAACCCTTCACTAATCATGGATTAAATTGGTTAAGTGTAACTTAACCCCATTTCAATCCCTCGAACCCCCAAGTGGATTAAATTGGTTAAGTGTAACCAACAGTTCACACTTAACCCCATTTCAATCCCTCTAATCCCCAAATTGGTTAAGTATTAGTGGACCCTGACTTAACCCTAATCATGAGGCATTAATTAATTTAATGCACCTTAACCTCTCACATTAGACTTTGTTGTGGTCACCTAGTTAAGCCGGTGGGTTCCGGGTAGATTTACACCACAACTTGGTCTAACCTCGGGTCTTGGCACCACATGACCAACTTCTCACATTGGGTCCTATTGTTTGTAGCCACTAGTTAAGCCGGTAGGTTGCGGGTAGAATTACGCTACAAACTCAACCCAACCTCGAGTTGGCCACACTTATGTTTTCTAAGTGTCATGTCCACTTTATTTCAAAACATAATTACAAGTCAACAAATACTTGGGTAGACCTAACTTAATAGGTAAATTCCCAAGGGGTAGACCGAACTTAATAGGTAAATTCCCAATCTTATATTTTCATGTATTTTAAGTTTACCCAAACCCCCAACGTCATTCTATCGCTTACATATTCGTAATAACGCATAAAGGATAGGAAGAGGGAACTTGGCACAACATACATGATGAACTTGCTTATCACAACAAACATGCATAACATGTTAGACTTGCATAACTTAGCATAGTGAACTTGCATATTACCATAAACATGCATAACATGTTAAGCTTGCATAACTTAGCATAGTGAACTTGCATATTACCATAAACATGCATAACATGTTAAACTTGCTTAACATGGCATAGGGAACTTGCATAAACATGCATAACTTGTCAAACATGCACAACTTGTCATTTTAAACTTGCATAAGCATGCATAACTTATTAAACATGCATAACATGGCATAGTGAACTTGCATAAACATGCATAACTCAATTAACTTGCAAATCATGGCCTGGTGAACTTGCATAAACATGCATAACTCAATAAACTTGCAAATCATGGCTTAGTGAACATGCATAACTCAATGAACTCGCAAATCGTGGCATAGTGAACATGCATAACTCAATGAACTTGCAAATCATGGCATAGTGAACATGCATAACTCAATGAACTTGCAAATCATGGCATAGTGAACATGCATAAACATGCATAACTAAATAAACTTGCAAAAATCCCAACTTTCATCACATTTTAACTTTAGAGTTTCTAAAATGAAGGTAAGAGGGCTTACAATGCTTATGCGGACTCAAATGAGTATAGCAAATGTAAGAAACCCCTTATGCAACTAATTAAAACCCCCCCAAATGCGAGCAAACTTGATCAAGACTCCTCCTTTATGATGCCAATAGAGAAACAAGCCTTTAATGCAAGCTAAAGAGGATCATACAAGCCTAAATATACTTGTATGCATGGAAAATCACTTAGGAATTAATTTAGGAATTGTATGAAGAGAGTGGAGGCCATGAGAGTTTTGATTTTGCCATAGTTTTGTTGCTAGAATGAATAATGAATGATTTAGGGTAGGTTAGGGTCTTATTTATAGATTAGGCTAGTGATTTAGACCATAGGATTAACCCTAGATTCAATTAGGTCCATCAGATTTCGGAATTCTCTAGAACCAAGCCACAAGACCAAGCCCAAATCAGAAATGGTGCACCAGGCCAAACAGCCCGGCCACCCCCTGTCGAAATTGCTGTCGACAGGGCTGTCGACACCCTAGGGACCCTGTCGACATGCCTGTCGACATGCGGGTCCTGGCGGGAATTTTCCCGCCTGCGCCAGTTTGCCCTAACCCTTGCTTTTTAATTTAAAATTTAAATCTGCTTTTACTTAGGAATTCTCTGAAAACTTCAATGGGCCTTAAATGGGTCATACAGACTCCGATTTTCAAAAACTCGGACTCTATTTCGCGTTTTTTTCTGAGACGAACGAAATGGCATAGCCCGTTTCCCTTGATTCAGATTTTATAATTAAATTCTGCCTCGATTTATGCTATAACAGGTTATTGAAAATACGGGTTGTTACATTCTCCCCTCCTTAAAGGATTTCGTCCCCGAAATCTTCAAGTTAGGAAGAACGTATCCTACCATCCAATCATCCATCTACTCAAAGCATCATCCACGAGCAATCATTGTCCTTACAAGATTCTAAATGCTGGATGAACATATGCAGAGGTGTGTGTATATGTACTTATCTAATGCAAATATCATCGATGCAAATTATGTTAGTGAAATGAATCCATATGTATGCAATTCCTAACATAATGTATATCATCTATATGTGTGCACATAACATACACCCATATGCAACATCCACGTGATAACACACAATTTTCATCCATGAATAAGCATAAACACTCATGCATATGCAATATGAGGAGTGTGCGAGCCGATCTAGTGCCTAATCGTGTATAATGCATCCACGAGCAACCACTTGCAAACACTTGCAACCACTTGCAACCATCAAACATAACATGTTTCAAACACATGTTTCATCCAAAGGGTTTCTACCTAAGGATCTCATGACAAGATAAACACGATAAACTAGATAAACTAGATAAACATGGACAGAGAAATATGCTAAAAAGAGATCTTAGAAGATAAGCAAGATAAACTCCTTTTTGGATTACAAGAAATCCATTCAAACTCTGTCATATAGTACTAACCGATGGGTCATAACCCCCTTATGGAGTTTACAACGGAAGTAAGATCGAGAATGAGACCGAGAGGATATATACAAAAGATAACTTGCAAGCAAGCTCCACAGGAAAACAAGGATCAAGGATGCACTCTTAGAAAGAGATATGGTGCGTGTGCCTAGTATTCACTCTTCTTAGTCAAGTTTCCTTAAGCTTAACTCCACTGTCCTTTGACCGTCTTTTACTTCATGATTTCTTGGCTTCCTAACTCCTATTTCCCAAATTCGAGTTGGAACTCATTTCATTATCGCCTCTGGTCTTTCTTTTCCACTTATTCTTCTTTCTGTATACTTGGCTTAAACATAACTGTAACCTCATGATTTCATGCAAGCTCTCCAAAATTCACTAGTGAATCCTGGATCTCATCTACTTACTATAAGGTATTCCGCGCAGCAGAACTTTTCTTGAAAATACCAATCCACGTTACCAATTGCCCTTATAAACGTGATTTTTCTATAACTCATGCTTAATCGAAATGAACCATCCGCCTATGAGTGATAGGCCATACTTAGATTCAGTTGCCTACCTATGGCTTCCTGTAGGCTCTTTCAAAACTGGCCAACTTCTTGAGGGTAAACCGTTGATAACCATGACGCCGTCCTCTCGCTCTTCACCGGACTGAAATGAGCACTCTTCGTGAGTCTACCTATTATGACCCGCATACCCGTATTCCCTTTCTTTGATCTAGGTAGTCCATCCACATAATCTATCGATATGTTTTCACACTTCCCTTGCGGAACCTCCAATGGAGGTAATGGCCCACTGGGCTTCTATGACTTGGCCTTAACCTGGTGGCGCAACATGCATCCTGAGACCAACTCGGCCACCTCCTCGAGTGATGCGCATCTTCAAGAACCTTCTTTACCAAGTCTTTCACTCGAGGAACACATAATCTCTCCTTGCGCCTTAGTCATCTATAATATATTTAGCGAGGTGACTTAACATCTCGCCTCGAATCAACTGGTCCATGTTCTTGACCAACTGTGGGTCTTC
The DNA here is from genome assembly GCA_030737875.1 of Allium sativum. NCBI lineage: Eukaryota > Viridiplantae > Streptophyta > Magnoliopsida > Asparagales > Amaryllidaceae > Allium > Allium sativum. The sequence continues at coordinate 1,024,940,858 of CM060924.1, forward strand.
TTCCTGTGAAACCCCCTTCTTGATCCAGAAGAGTAAATCTAAGCTCCGGGAATGCTAACTGACTAACCAAACGGAGAAAGCTTCTTACTTCAATTGCCCTCCCCAGAGTTTTCCGGTCTTAAACCGCAACCACTTTAGCGGAATCCACCGCTAAGCCTTGCTTAGGAACTATGTGCCCAAGAAATCCAATTTCTTTCCTCCAAAGTGACATTTGGAGAACTTGACCTTCAACTGGTGGCTCTAAGCGTATCCATCACCGCCTTGAGATGTATAGCATACTCTTCCTTGTTCTTTTGAGGAGATCAAAATATCGTCTACGACGACCACGACAAACTTGTTCAAGGACTCCCTAAACACCCTACCCATCAAGTTCACGTAATATGCGGGTGCATTAGTCAAACCAAATAGTATGACTAGCCATTCTAAAACCCATCTAGAGTCCTAAACGCAGTCTTGTCAATTCCATCCTCAGCCATCCTAAGCTGATGGAATCCGGTAGCTAGATCAAAAGAAAATAGATGCTCCTACCAGCTGATCAAACAAATCATTGATCCTTGGTAACGGTTATCTATTCCTCTCACGATAATCAACACATAAGCGAAGCAAACTGTCCACATTAGTAGCGAATACTACTGGAGCACCCTACTCGAAAATGCTTCGTCTCAGGAAGTTCTTCTCAAGCAACTCCTTGACTTTCTTTCTTAACTCTCATCTCGTGAGGTCATGTGCCTAACCGGCCACGAAACTGGCTTGGTATTACCAACCAGATAATGCGGAAATCCATCCCACGTCTAGGGGTAACCCCTTTACTTTCCCCCAAGATATCAGGATATTCTCGGACCACCCTTACAGATTGCAAACTATCGATAGACGAGTTGAGGGATTCAAGATAACATAACATGACGGGACCCATGGGGTTGCTAGAAATTTCTAGGGTATTATCGAGGCGAGTCATGAGCCTCACAACCCTATATACAAAAACCAAGAATGGCTCCAAAACAGGACGACCATTCCATGCCCAAAACCAACCCATATCCCCTGAAACCGAGAATATAAACATCCCACGAGAATTCTATACTCAAGATAGAAATTTTCAAATCCACTCAGACCACAGACAAACGGGCAGAACCCCCCAATTGGATTTGAAACACATACGGGATCATCAACTAGACTAGTACTTAGGTGCAAACTTTCAACTAGATCAGATGAAATAAAACTATGCGATGTGCCAGAATCAACAAAGTACGAACAGGGAAAATCAGAAAATGTAAACAAGACTTTCAACAGAAATGCCACCTCTATCATGAGCTGGAAGAACGGTGTTGAGGGGACGAACTCGCCCTCCAGATAGTCCTGCACACTGAGTCTGACCTTGCCCTTGTTTCCTCGGGCAATCCTTGCTCAGATGCCCAGACTCACCACAATGAAAGCATTCGCCCCGCTTTCTCTTCTTCTTCCTACATTCCCTGGATATATGTCCAACTTTACCACAGAAGTTGCACTTCCTATTCTCTCTTGGCTTGTCCTTGCGGTTGTTGTTATTCTTGCCTTGTTTCCCGGAATTTACCCTCTTGCCTTGAGGCTCATTCGCCTTGACCCCTTTCTTGTCATTGTTATCTTCTTCTTGAAGTAGGGCCATGTTCGCCAAATTCTCGAAAGTCGCCCCCAAGGGTATATGAGACATGGCCAGACCATGTAATGACTCGTTTAATCCTAGAGCAAAGTGTAGGGCCTTCTTCTGAGCTGTATTAACCAAGTCTAAATCGACCCGAGCTGGTTGATTAAACTTATCTATGTATTCCCTAATAGTCATGTCCCCTTGCTTTAATGATAAGAACCTCAGTCCAAACCTCCCTCTAAAGTCATCCCAAGTCTCAATTGGCCTAGTAGCGGTGGTGACTACCCACCAACGTGCAGCTTCTTCCTTTAGCAACCATACTGCTAATAAAACCTTCCTGCGGTCACCTATATCAAAGGTGGCTAAAAGGTCTTCGGTCTCTTTCAACCAATTCCTTGCCTCTACAAGAGTCTCTGCTCCACTAAAATTCTTGCCACCCATCATCTTAAAGTTCTTACAAGTTTCCGCAAAATCCGCTTGTGGAGGCTGAGGGAGAAGAGGTACGGAAGGGGGAGGAGGAACAGCGGCCTTGACTGGAAAGACACATTAGAGACACCCGGGACCGGTGCCGTGACTTCCAAGTACCGACGAAACCAATCGGGTATTGTTACTCCTTCGGGCAAGATGAGATTATCAGACATGATGGAAACGAAAAGAGAAGAGTTCAAACGAGGGGTCAAAGGATAGTGCTAATGGCTTTTGGGGAATAGCCTTTAAAAAATAACTAGACTTTTCTTTGGAAAATACTTTATACTTAGTTTTGAAAATAGTTTTTCAAAAGTTTTAAAAACCTTTTTATCCCTTCTCGTAAAACACATGCTCTAATACCAAATGTAACACCCCACCTCCGCCAGGGTGGCTCTTGCAAGCAACTCTGACTTTGCCGGGGCGTTTTAAAATAAGGTAAACATGCATAATGATATAGCAAGACAGGACATGACATATATATATGTAAATAAACAGAGTAAGTAGATAAAACAGCGGAAGATTTTTAAACTATTTCAAAACAAAAGTCTGGTACATCAAGATGTCAATTTCCCAAAATTACAAGTCTAGATAAAAACATCATCTGATAAACTGAAAATACATAAGTACTATCCCCAAATAAGAGTGATAAACCATAGCGGGCTCAAGTCCAAAGCATACATGAGCTATCCAAGGAAGCAGCTAAAATCCAAGATAGGCTCCAGTATTCCCTCCCTGAGAACCGGGGGGGGGGAAACGGAAGAAAAGAGGCGAAAGAAAACAGGTCAGTCAAAAAGACTGAGTAAGCCCTGCTACGATCAGTCTATAAACTAATAAAGTTAACATCATGATGGAAACCGAGATGATCATAAATAACAACATACTGGCATGATAAATCAACTACAAGATAGATAGAGGTGTCATCGCATACAAAGTTATGTTTTTGCACCACGGTGTACTAGCAAACCAACATAACAGGTATTGATCCATTGGCCCAAGCTTTGACCCAATAACATGAAGTGACCTTAATATCAGGTCCAACCAAACGGTCTAGTCGATCGGCTCCCTATAAGTCTAACACGTCAAGTGTTGGTGTCCATACGGCCCACATATGGATGTAGTCAGACTGTGCTGGGTCCACCTTCGGGTGTATCAAGCCCTCGGGTGTCAACCCCAGACACTTAAGCAATAATGCACAGTCTAAATCTACTGGTACCCGTGCCTCGAGTTTGTCCAACACCGGACTACGTGCACGTCCGTAGCCCGCCTGGACCCGCATCGCTGTACCACTCGGCCATCGCTTTGGTCGCTTACATCCGTCCAGTAATCGTGCCCCGCCCTAGCCTAGCCTCTAGGGTTGTGATGATACCCAACCGGATTACTGCTGGAACAGACCCGTTGCTAGGGTTTCCTAAGAGGGTTAAGTGCGATTTAACCCTTCACTAATCATGGATTAAATTGGTTAAGTGTAACTTAACCCCATTTCAATCCCTCGAACCCCCAAGTGGATTAAATTGGTTAAGTGTAACCAACAATTCACACTTAACCCCATTTCAATCCCTCTAATCCCCAAATTGGTTAAGTATTAGTGGACCCTGACTTAACCCTAATCATGAGGCATTAATTAATTTAATGCACCTTAACCTCTCACATTAGACTTTGTTGTGGTCACCTAGTTAAGCCGGTGGGTTCCGGGTAGATTTACACCACAACTTGGTCTAACCTCGGGTCTTGGCACCACATGACCAACTTCTCACATTGGGTCCTATTGTTTGTAGCCACTAGTTAAGCCGGTAGGTTCCGGGTAGAATTACGCTACAAACTCAACCCAACCTCGAGTTGGCCACACTTATGTTTTCTAAGTGTCATGTCCACTTTATTTCAAAACATAATTACAAGTCAACAAATACTTGGGTAGACCTAACTTAATAGGTAAATTCCCAAGGGGTAGACCTAACTTAATAGGTAAATTCCCAATCTTATATTTTCATGTATTTTAAGTTTACCCAAACCCCCCAACGTCATTCTATCGCTTACATATTCGTAATAACGCATAAAGGATAGGAAGAGGGAACTTGGCACAACATACATGATGAACTTGCTTATCACAAAAAACATGCGTAACATGTTAGACTTGCATAACTTAGCATAGTGAACTTGCATATTACCATAAACATGCATAACATGTTAAGCTTGCATAACTTAGCATAGTGAACTTGCATATTACCATAAACATGCATAACATGTTAAACTTGCTTAACATGGCATAGGGAACTTGCATAAACATGCATAACTTGTCAAACATGCACAACTTGTCATTTTAAACTTGCATAAGCATGCATAACTTATTAAACATGCATAACATGGCATAGTGAACTTGCATAAACATGCATAACTCAATTAACTTGCAAATCATGGCCTGGTGAACTTGCATAAACATGCATAACTCAATAAACTTGCAAATCATGGCTTAGTGAACATGCATAACTCAATGAACTCGCAAATCATGGCATAGTGAACATGCATAACTCAATGAACTTGCAAATCATGGCATAGTGAACATGCATAACTCAATGAACTTGCAAATCATGGCATAGTGAACATGCATAAACATGCATAACTAAATAAACTTGCAAAAATCCCAACTTTCATCACATTTTAACTTTAGAGTTTCTAAAATGAAGGTAAGAGGGCTTACAATGCTTATGCGGACTCAAATGAGTATAGCAAATGTAAGAAACCCCTTATGCAACTAATTAAAACCCCCCCAAATGCGAGTAAACTTGATCAAGACTCCTCCTTTATGATGCCAATAGAGAAACAAGCCTTTAATGCAAGCTAAAGAGGATCATACAAGCCTAAATATACTTGTATGCATGGAAAATCACTTAGGAATTAATTTAGGAATTGTATGAAGAGAGTGGAGGCCATGAGAGTTTTGATTTTGCCATAGTTTTGTTGCTAGAATGAATAATGAATGATTTAGGGTAGGTTAGGGTCTTATTTATAGATTAGGCTAGTGATTTAGACCATAGGATTAACCCTAGATTCAATTAGGTCCATCAGATTTCGGAATTCTCTAGAACCAAGCCACAAGACCAAGCCCAAATCAGAAATGGTGCACCAGGCCAAACAGCCCGGCCACCCCCTGTCGACAGGGCTGTCGACAGGGCTGTCGACACCCTAGGGACCCTGTCGACATGCGGGTCCTGGCGGGAATTTTCCCGCCTGCGCCAGTTTGCCCTAACCCTTGCTTTTTAATTTAAAATTTAAATCTGCTTTTACTTAGGAATTCTCTGAAAACTTCAATGGGCCTTAACTGGGTCATACGGACTCCGATTTTCGAAAACTCGGACTCTATTTCGCGTATTTTTCCGAGATGAACGAAATGGTATAGCCCGTTTCCCTTGATTCAGATTTTATAATTAAATTCTGCCTCGATTTATGCTATAACAGGTTATTGAAAATACGGGTTGTTACACAGAGTCTCAAGTACAGAATCAAAATGCCAAAATCAAAAAGAGTTTTAACACAATAATCAAATAAGGAAATTAAATGCTCTACAGAAATTTTCCCATCTCTATCATATCCACCAGCCACGTGAGCATTCACCTGCCCTTTAGAAGTAGGTCTTGTCCTCTACCCTTGCCCTTGTTTCTTCGGATAGTCCCTAGTGAATTGTCCCATCTCACCATAGTTGAAGCAAGTTCCCTTTCTCTTTCTGCAATCCTTGTTCAGATGAGTCAAGCTTCCACAAGGAAAGAACTTTTTATCCTTCTTATCTTCAGACTTTTCATCCTTCTTTTGTGTTTCCTTTTTCGGCCATGCTTTCTTGTTTTGTGGTCCTTCAAGCTTTTCCTCTTTTTTCTCAGATTTGGCTTCCTCTTCATGCATTAACGCCATGTCAACCAATTTCTCGAAGGTAGCCTCCATAGGAATGTGGGTCATAGCCAACCCGTGTAGCGGCTCATTCAAACCTTTAACCAATCTAAAGGCCTTTTTTTCAGGTGTGTTTACCAAGTCTAAGCCGAATCTCACCAACTAATTGAACTTGTTGACGTACTCCTTCACTGATAAATTCCCTTGCTTCAACACCAAGAACCACTCCATGTATAAATTCTCTTCTGCTCATGAGAGAAATTTCATCTCGAACCTACGCCTGAAATCAGTCCATGTCTCCACCGGACGCTCTCCATTCGTGACCTCCCACCAAAACGAGGCTTCGTCCTTCGTTAACCTAGCAGCCAATTGGACCTACCTTCCATCTTCTATCTCGAAGATACCAAACAATTCTTCCACCTCCTTAAGCCAATATCGAGTTCAACAAACGTCCCAGATCCGTGAAAAGGTTTCCCACCTATTGCCCGAAAGCCTTTGCATATCTTTGAAAAAGTATCAACACGGGGAGAGGGAGGGGAAGGAGGAGGAGGAAGAACGTCTACTGGGCCTGTGGCGGTGGCCCTTGCCTCCAAATACCTTCTGAACCAAGTTGGTAACGGTATGCCCTCGGGTATCTCGGGTACCTCAGGCATGCTGAAAAGAAAAATGAAGAGATTCAAAATGGAGAATCGAAAGATAGATATATGGCTTTTGGGGATTATATTTTTCAAAATAAACTCTACTTTTGAAAACACTTTCTTTTTTTAAAACCTTTTTGAAAATAGTTTTCAAAAACTTTTTATCAAATCAGGTAACCTTCAGCTCTGATATCAAGTGTAACAACCCACCTCCGTTAAGGTCACTCACAAATGGAATGCCTTAACTTCGGTGGAATGTTATATGTAAACAGAACAGAATATTACAAGACAGATACATAAAGTAGTACTTGAAAATTTTATAACTTTATTACAACATGAACAGAAATAAGTTGGGTTACATCTTTCAAAACCACAATACCAAAAATCAAGTACATAAATATCAGTCTTGTACAAAAGCCTTCAGAGTGCACAATTTTAAAGCCATAACCCCAAATAGAAAATGCCACAAATAAGTTGAATCAAAGCCAAACAATACATCTTCAACTTCAAGCTGGAAGAAAGAGATATCAGAACTAAGCTTGTGTATTTCCTCCCTGAGAAAATAGGGGGAACGGAAGAAAAGAGGCAAAACAAACTAGGTCAGACATAAGTATGGTGAGTCCAATGACTTTCAGAATATAAACAGTTAATAGTATCATGACATGTAAATAAAACTGGATGAGAGATAACCGTAACAGGAGTAGCAAGTTAACGGAAGAGACCGAATGATACAGGCTAAACTAAGCTTCTTACTTTGTTTTCACTTCTCTATACTAATACAAGTATAATAGAATTAGGTGTTGTCCTAATGTCTAAACAGAAAGCAGAACGATCTCTTTAGAAACACGATACTAGTAATGGGCCTTTACAACTCTAACAGAGACAAACGTACGGAAATAGAAGCAGGAACGAAATCAGAGACAGAAACAGAATAATCTCCATGGAAACAGAATATTAGAATTAGGTGTACACTAGTAATGGGCCTTTACCACCCCAACAGAAGGCACCACACAGAAACAGACAGGTGTTACCACTCCAACAGAAACAGACAGTACCTCAATAGAAATTGACAGAACTAAGTGTACCCTAAATTCTACCCCAAGCGATCGGCTCCCTAATACATAAATACCCTACGTCGGTCCAAAGAAGGGTGTACGACTCCCTTAAGTGGCAACATATAGACACCGACCTATTTACAGATGTCACGGTGTCTTACATCCTCAGAGCATACCAGATCCACGCACGCACATAACTTGGTTGGAATTACCCATCAACACCCCTCGTCATTATCAGAGTGAACCTCGTACAATTAGTTCAGTAAGCTTGCCCTGGACCCCTACCTAGTGTTGGGTCATAATTTTGATACCAGAAAGTGTTACTGACTAATATGGGTCCCAAACAATAGATGACACAAGTAATTACCCCTCCTAACCTTGTGTCCCCAGACTAACAGATTTCAGATTAACTTATTTATAGATTTCAGATATACAAAGTCCAGATTAACTAGTTCTCAGATTAGACATACAGGTTAGCAAGTTTTCAGACTAATAGATCAAATATACAAATTAACAAGTTTTCAGACTAACGGATAAGATATACAGATTAACAAGTTTTCAGATTAACGGATCAGATATACAGATTAACAAGTTTTCAGACTAACGGATCAGATATATAGATTAACAGACTTACAGATTGTTTCACCTAACCTTGTACTGGGCCTATAGATTTTCAAATGGGTTTATTAGATTCATCCGTCCAGTTGATTTAACCCTATCCACCCAACACGTTTTAGGCATCCTATTTATCTGAGATTTGCATTAATTAATTACTAATGCACAGGCCTCTCACATTAGGTCGGTAGCTTGTGGCCGCTGGATGTGCCGGGCGGTTCGCACAAGCCAGACCTAACCTCATGTCTAAGCATCTTTATGCCTACGACCTCTCACATTAGACTGACAGTTTGCGTTTGATGGTTAAGCTGGTTGGGTCCGAGCAGGCTTCTACTGCAAACAGAGTCTAACCCCGTGTCTTAGCATTCTTATTTTTAGCTAAAGTATTCATTCACATATTATGCCAATATCAGACTAATTATGACAATTCAACAAATTAACTTCTTTACAAGCTACAGCATATTTTTCAAAGTTCTATTAACATGTTTTGCTCAATTTTAGATCGAGCCTACAGATTTTCATACCCCAAATTACCGTATTCAGTTTCAACAGATTTAGCAGATTAGGCAATTTAAAAGATTTAATCATCCCTTAAAATTCCATTGACATACCTCGCCTAATCATAAAATTAAGCCTAATTTTACATGCCCAAATTTTGGTCATAATTCACAATATAACATATGTCCCAAATTTTAGTACAGAATATTCTCCAAAAACATGAAATCACGATATACAATACGAATTATGCCAAATTATGCCTTTTATTTCAGCATATGTCAAATGTCCAAAAATCCACATTTAGACGAGTTCACGTTTAATAGTTATCATATTTTAATATAGATCTTTATGCCTAAGTCATATAGAAAAAAATTCTCCTTCTTCCAAATCACAGAATATCATATATATAGTATGCCCAGATCTAGATCTTAAATTACAACATATGCTCTTTTCTCACATTAGTCACAAATCAGTCATGTCTAATTATGCATCATTCACTATTTTCCCAAAATTTAGTGTTCGTGCGTCAATCTCTTATGAGATTTGGATCAGGCTCATGGTTGCCTGGCTATAGAACAGAAGGAAGGAAGAGATATAGAATAGTTACAATAATACTAATAAGATAGGTCTACACAGAAAAACAGATCAGATAAACATGAATAAGATAGATCTACACAGAAAAATAGATCTGATAAAAAAGAATATGCATAATCTCTAATTCAGATTTATAACCATGTAGAAATCATAGTTAAATTTCATATCTGAAAATAACTGTACTCACCTGTTTGGATTCTAAAAGAAAAAGGGGTTTGTAGTTATTCTCTTTTAATCCTATTCCGATTGGAAGAAGAAGGAGCACTACTTCTAGCTTAGGTATCAGTAGAGAGCGATGCCATTGGTTTATTTTAATATGAATTAGGGTAGAGTATAGGCGTAATGAAATTGTGTGGAGAGAAAGTGAGGTTTGCTGGTGTTTAAAAAGCTTAGGAGCAACGAATCTGGTCAGAACGGGCGTCCAAATGTAGAAAAATGAATCTGTCCATGGATCTTGAAGTACGGGGGAGGTCGACCCCCAGGTCGACCCCTTGGTCGACCTATTCGACCCAGGTCGACCCCTTGGTCGACCTGGGTCCTGGGCGGGAAATTTCCCACCTAGCCCGGGTGTGTGTTTTGAATTTTGAATTCCGGCTGGTTTTTATTCTAAATCCCTGAAACTTCTAAGTGTCATAATTTATTCATACAGAGTCCGATTTATACAAACTCAAACTCTATCTCATGCAAAATTCCGAGATGAACGCAATGGCATAACCCGTTTTCCTTATTTCTTCATTTAAAAATTAATTATACTTTGTTTTGTTACTTTTATGTTCACAGAAAAGACGGGATGTTACATTCTCCCCGTCTTAAAGGATTTCGTCCCCGAAAACTTCAAGTTAAGAAGAATGTGTCCTACTATCCAATCACCCATCTACTCAACCATCATCCACAAGCATCCATTGTCCTTATGTTGTATGTACATATGCAAAAGTGTGTGTATATGTCTCTCAAATGCAAAGATCAGGCGGTCCACTGATTCAGTTGACCTCCTTAATGCGAATTATGTTAGTGCCATGAGTACAATTATGTATGCAAGAAATCCGATTTGATACATATCATTTCTGTATGAGTGCATAACCATTCATCCAAATGCAACATCCACATGATGGGTCAATCATTTTGCATCCACAAAAATTGAAAAATGCGCACACATCCATATGCAGTATGAGAGTGCTTTTGAGACGATCTAGTGCCTAGTGTGTGTATATGCATACACGAGCAACCACTAGCAACCACTTGCATCCACATGCAACCATCATACATAACATGTCTCAAACATATGTCTACACCCATTAGTTTCTACCTAAAGGTCGAAGACTCGATCGATAGGATATGGCCGAGTGATAGAAGCAAGTACAATTAAGACAAAAAGTTTTGTTCCCATTAGACATCGGTTAAGAGAATAAATCCCTAAGTATCAACCCCGAAGACCAAAATCAACATCAGATTGGCACTCAGAGATTTACTCCCATAATGTCAAAATTGGAAATCTACTTCACATTTCGAGTAAAAAACCCTACCCTTTTAAGAAATATTCAAATACTTACAGACTACTGGTACAGATCAGATTATCAAAACCCAGAATGTATGCGTCATAGTCAACTTAACGCCCAACACATATACCCCAACTTATCACAAACAGATGAGTCATAACCCTTGTGGGGTTTGAGACTATAGCGGGATCAGAAACAAGGCTAGTATGAGAGTGCAAAGTCTCAATTACAGAATCAAAATGCCAGAATCAAAAAGAGTTTTAACTCAATAATCAGATAAGGAAATTAAACCCTCTATAGAAATTTTCCTTTCTCTATCCTATCCACCAGCCACGTGAGCATTCACCTTCCCTTCAGAAGTAGGTCCTGTCCTCTGCCCTTGCCCTCGTTTCTTCGGAGAGTCCCTAGTGAAGTGTCCCATCTCACCACAGTTGAAGCAATGGCCCTTCCTCTTACTACAATCCTTGTTCAGATGAGTCAAGCTTTCACAAGTAAAGCACTTTTTCTCCTTCTTATCTTCAGACTTTTCATCCTTCTTTTGTGATTCCTTTTTGGGGCGTGCTTTCTTGTTCTGTGGTCCTTCAAGCTTTTCCTCTTTTTTCTCACTTTTTGCTTCCTCTTCATGCATTAACACCATGTCAACCAATTTCTCGAAGGTGGCCCCCATAGGAATGTGGGTCATAGCCAACCCGTGTAGCGGCTCATTCAAACCATTAACGAATCTCAAGGCCTTCTTTTCAGGTGTGTTTACCAAGTCTTAGCCGAATCTCGCCAACTGATTGAACTTGTTGACGTACTCCTTCACTGATAAATTCCCCAGCTTTAATGCCAAGAACCTCTCCATGTATAAATTCTCTTCTGCTCATGAGAGAAATTTCATCTCAAACCTATGCCAGAAATCCATCCATGTCTCCACTAGACACTCTCCATTCGTGACCTCCCACCAAAACGAGACTTCGTCCTTCATTAACCAAGCAGCCAATTGGACCTTCCTTCCATCTTCTATCTCGAAGATACCAAACAAAACTTCCACCTCCTTAAGCCAATTTCGAGCTTCAACAAACGCCTCTGATCCATGAAAAGGTTTCCCGCCAATTGCCCAAAAGTCTTTGCATATCTTCGAAAAAGTATCAATCTGGGGATGGGGAGGAGGAGGAGGAACGTATATTGGGCCTGCGGCGGTGGCCCTTGCCTCCAGACACCTTCTGAACCAGGTTGGTATCAGTATGCCCTCGGGTATCTCGGGTACCCCAGACATGCTGAAAAGAAAAATGAAGAGATTCAAAATGGAGAATCGAAAGATAGATATATGGCTTTTGGAGATAATATTTTTCAAAATAAACTCTACTTTCGAAAATACTTTCTTTTTTTAAAACCTTTTTGAAAATAGTTTTCAAAAACTTTTTATCAAATCTGGTAACCTTCAGTTCTGATACCAAGTGTAATACCCTACCTCCATTAAGGTCACTCACAAAGGGAATGCCTTAAATTCGGTGGAACGTTATAAGTAAATAGAACAGAATATTACAAGACAAATACATAAAGTAGTACTTGAAAATTTTGTAACTTTATTACAGTAGGAACAAAAATAAGTTTGGTTACATCTATCAAAACCACAATACCAAAACTCAAGTACATAAATATTAGTCTTGTACAAAAGCCTTCAGAGTGCATAATTTTAAAGCCATAATCCACAACAGAAAACTCCTTAAATAAGCTGAATCAAAGCCAAGCAATACATCGTCAACTTCAAGCTGGAAGAAAGAGATATCAGAACTAAGCTTGCGTATTTCCTCCATGAGAACCTGGGGGGAAGGGAAGAAAAGAGGCGAAACAAACTAGGTCAGACATAAGTCTGGTGAGTCCAGTGACTTTCAGAATATAAACAAATAATAGTATCATGACATGTAAATAAAACTGGATGAGAGATAACCGTAACAGGAGTAGCAAGTTAACCGAAGAGATAGAATGATATAGGCTAAACTAAGCTTCTTACTTGGTTTTCACTTCTCTGCACTAATACTAGTATAACAGAATTAGGAGTTGTCCTAATGTATCGACCCGGAAAAAGTCGACTTTGATTATCCGATATGCAACACATATCGAACATCAAGAGTCGAAAATACCAGATGGTTAATGAAAATAATTAGAGGGTGAGGAAAGATAAGATAGAAACTTAGAATAGAAGAAGAAGAAGAACACAACATCAGAGTAACACGAATCGCATAACGGAACGAATAACATATAATATATAACATAACTTTGAAATATAAATCTGTACTTGAATATACATCATTATCAAAGTACAACACTTACTACACAGTGGAAATAAACTATAGATATATGATCCTGAATCCTCCTGCTCCAACTCTTTAAGTATCTGTAAATCCCGACTACTTGACTACTCATACAAAATTGGGCACCCAAGAGTTTAGGGAAAATAAAACAAAATAAACTCTGGGTCTGTCATGGGAATGGTGTGAGTAAAACAGTTTAAAACAGTTTGAAAAAGTAAACGATATCCCATAAGACCACGCCATATAACGGAACGGGTTTTTCCATTATGAGAATCCAAATTTAATCTTTATATCAAATCCTTGATATTATAATAGTGTCTATCAACCACAGTATAATAATCATCTAGCAGAAACGCTTTCATCTCACGTTCTGCATATATAGTATACAATCAAAACCTCAAGCACGTATTGGGTAATGGATTTCCAACTATGACAAGGTATGGAACCACCTTTTGCTAGTGTATCTCTAGAAAGGAATGCATTGGGTTCAACAAGAACATCTTGCAACCGGGCCACACATGACTGACCACTCATTTCGCTTGAGTTTATCGAATGTATATCACGAACGATTGGGATCAACAACCGTTTCCCAAATGGGACAGCATCAACAATAGAATTTTAGAAGTAAATGAAACTCTAGATCAGGTGATTATACATCTTAATAGGTGCGACCTACATAGCCATGCTCCCTACCCGATTTTTGTCATTTCCTGGTAGATGAGGCTTGAGTCTACGCTTTATCAGCATATTATATTTACTTCAGATGTAACATCGTCAGATCAATTAGAATCACTAATTGACTTTCACAACAATACATTATGTGTTAACTAAAAGAAGGAGAGGCTTGAGTCTACGCTTTATCAGCACATCATATTTACTTCGGATGTCACATCGTCAGATCCATTAGAATCACTAATTGACTTTCACAACAATACATTATGTGTTAGCTAAAAGAAGTTTCCTTCTCCGCTTCCACTCTTGGTACGGTTGGAGAAATCAGTGTATGTAGTCTTTCTGGAAATACTCTGTCAGACCTTCTTCCATACAAGTTGCCCTGGGACTAGACAAACCGAAGGCATTATTCAGTACATCCATCTTAGGCACTATTATCTAAGACTTATACAATAACCCTTGCATAAACTCTGTCTTCACTGTATTCAGCATACTTGATTCGCAACGCTTGTGCCAGTACGGAGTGGTTCTTTGGATAATAATCCAATCGGTCTCTCCATATTTACAACGTAAAATAGTCATAAACTTTGATAGTCAGTGAGTTAACTATCAAAGAAAAATACGTGTGCAAACAATGATATTATTTCCAGATGGAAATTCTATCAATCAATCATCAATCATATATATACATATATATATATATCCTTATTTTGTATGTTTAGAAAATATACGTTAACACTGGAAAACATTTCCATAACTTATTTACGTATCACTATTCTTCTACAACTATTAATCTCTGATTGTAAACTAGTAGAAGAACAGTTCGCTAAGTACCAATCCTGAAGGTCGAAACCAGCATCAGATAGACACTTAGGAAACCGTTCAACTTAACAAGTCTCCAGTCAATTTCTGATTTAGCTTAACTCCATTTCTTAACTCCTTATACATGAACATTCCCTTTTCTAATTCATATTTCCAATTTCAATATTTGATTACGTTTCTGATTCTATTTGAAAAAAAACATTTCCCAATCTTCTTTACTTGGATTTAAACAGATGTTTAAATAAACATCGCGACGACAACTCAAACCACTATACTTATTTACTAAATTCACTTAACCACTTCACACTCGAACCGTAACCATTTCTTAATTAAAAACGCAGTCAATCAAGTTGGGGTGTAGCTACCTCTCAGACCTTAACTAAACCACCTTTCAAATCTCGAAATAGATAAGATTCATCTTTTTAGCTCTTTAACACTTCCTTACGAACCCTCGGATTCTATTTACGAACCCCCTTCTTTTACAAGTTTACGTGATTATAACAATGGTGTTATAATCTCCTGCATCCGAAATATATTATCTTTAATATGACTCTTATTTCCTAACTCGAATAATATAACGACAACTAATTTATTTACTCATATTCGGTTAACTCTAATCTATAACTCTTATTTGAATAACTCCAACCTAATAACTCTTACTGGATTAACACTTATTCGAATAACTTATTCAAATAACTTATTTTCGATTTTCTTACTTTTGAATACTTATATTCGATAATCTCTTTCTTCGAATAAATTTTATTCGATTTAACTCCTGTTGAATAACTTGATTCAATCAACTCACTTCCAATATTTCTGATTCGATTATCTTACTTTGAATATCTCTGATTCGATTCACTTCTTCGAATAACTATATTTGATTAACTCATTACAACTCTATTCAAATAAACTAAATTCGATTAACTCCATTTCAACTCTATTCGAATAAACTAAATTCGATTAACTCCATTTCAACTCTATTCGAATAAACTGAATTCGATTAACTCCATTTGAATAACTATAGTTCAATTTAACTCTATCGATTAACTCTAACTGATTAACTCTATTTATTTAGCAAATAAATATTTCCTTTCAATTCTATTTATTTTCTAAGTAAATATTCCTTTATTATATTTATTTAACAAATAAATATCTCCTTTTAATCCTATTTATTTAACAAATAAATATCTCCTTTTAATTCTATTTATATCCTAAATAAATAACCCTTTTCCTTTTATTTATCTACTAAATAAATAAATCCTTCTACTTTTGTTTATTCCCTAAATAAATAAATAAACCCTTTTTACTTTTATTTATTCCCTAAATAAATAAATCCTTTTTATTCTATTTGTAAATGTTCTACAAATATTTTCTTTTTATCTCTATTTGTAAATGGTTTATAAATATTTCTCTTTCTATTTGTTTGAAAAATATTTTCCTTTATATTTGATTTCACAATTATATTTCCTCTTTATTTGTTTTATAAATATATTTCCTTTTTTCTATAAAATCCTTTTTCTTTTAAATATATAAAATCCATCGATTTTATATAGATAAATTATTTTCAAAATATACTTTGAAAATCCCCTTTCCACATTCTGGTATTTCTTATGGTATTTGAAATACCAAACAACAATGATAAATATCGTCCAAACACACATAATCAACAACAGATTTTATATCACATTATATAACACAATATATGAATCACAGTAAAATAAATGTTGGGGAATCCAGTCGGATTCCTCTGACCTGTTTCCCTGCATCATAGATAATAATCAACATAATAACATCGATTTCATTTCAATGTGAAATATTCTGCTAAACAGAATCAATATTTGATTAACGATATATATAAATATCGTCATCTATAATTTCAACCAATACATAAGCAATTCAACCAAACAGTTAACACACAACAATCAGTCATCATTTATCAGTTCTAAATATATGTTATAAAAATAGAACTGCTCAGAGTCGGTGAGTTTTACTCACATTGGACGATCATCGTTAGATAACGATTTACGACTATCGGTTCTATCCGAGTCAGTTCCTTAATGTCATGTTCACTACCATGGTTCCAACGTAGTTTGTTTGGTCTGATTCGATCACTTATGAGAATTAATAACTTAGGCTTGAGAATTAAACTTCTACATATTTATAACTAGTGTTCCTCGTTCCAGTAATAACATTGACTTTGTCTCCTTCGTTCCAGGATCTCGTTCAACTTCAGAAGACTACCCATCAGTTAAAACCCACTTCACATTGTAACACCTTCAACAGTTTAAACACATACCTCTCCTCTTACCTTATCTCGAACCCTAAAACTTTTTCATATTTCATTTTCCTGTTTCTCATTCACACATCTCAAACTTGATCACCCATCACCCCGTACTGCTCCAACTTTTCAACAGCAACCCATGCTCATCTACTCCTCATATATAAACACAAATTTCCTGTACTTCTCCATTTAACACACGGGTCCTCACTTCATGATGCCTACAGCTCCCATTGCCTACCCACGAAGCTTTTCTTCTCCAACTTTTAAAACGCGAAGTGAGCTTCCAGTAATCACCAAAATATCATAAACCAAAACCCTTCCTGTACAACGAAACAAAATCACCATCCGCATCCTGTTGCACTCGCCTGCGTTTCCTCCCTCCCATATCCACCGCGAATCATACATCCTCTTTCCCCTCACCTTCCCTTCCTGACTTCGACGCCTGCTCTTCGAAGTTAACTCCAACACCAAACTCGATCTCTCCTTTCACGAAAATTCATCGTTCAACTCCAAAATAGCACTAGCTTCTCAAATCAAAGCTTCCGAACCCCTATTTCCTTACGGTGGAAAAGACCGCAAGCCCCAAAATCCGGTCGAGCTCAATAGATTTTCCCCGAGAGTGAAGCTTAAACCAAACTAAACTCAAAGAGCTAGCTTTCAATGTGGATTTTTTGAATGTGGATTTTCTTTTGGTTTTTCCGAGATGAGGAGTTTTTGTGGCGGTGGGTTCTATTTGCTGAGCGGATGGAAATGAGAATTTAGGTTAAGGGAGATGTTAAGTTTATATTTATAGGCAATCTCCTTTTAGATATTTTCTTTGATTATATATGGTAGAGCGGTAGTGTACGTGTAGAAAGGATATTCAATCAAATATTGTTTATTTAATACATGGAAGACTTAGGGCCTCAGGATTGAAACGTTGGATGCACACACTGAAGGGAAAAACGAATTGTTTGTTTAAAGATGAAAGTTATGGTAGCCTGCTGCTATATAAAACTATGTCCACCTATGACTTGCTATCAACGAAAATAAAGGTATTGTTGTGCTGAGCAAGGTTCCCCAATTCCAAAAATATACTAACATCGGTAGGTGAATTCATATTGTGAAACCCAACCATATCGATACAGGGTGCCAAATACTCCAAATAAAAAGTTGCTTATTTAATTAATTAACAATTTCCATAAAATTCTAGAAATTAAATTATCGCTATATCCCAAAAGAACCTAGTCTAAATTCAAACCCGATCTCTAGTTATACCGAATAAACCGTTACGGTCGATAAACGATTCTATATCGACTATTTTAAAATTTGATTTGGACATATCTCAAAATCTACATGACGAAATCCTGATTTTTCTCTCCCACTAGAAAGATATACTCCACTAGCTACGTACGTTTCTTGTTTCACAGAAATCCGATTTAAAACGAACCCTGTACATTCCGTTGAAGTTCAAATCGCCAAATAGCGAACTGCCGCGCCATTTCGAGCTCGATTTTATTTATAATATATATTTTAGTTCAACTGTCGTTATTTAATATATTCATCAATATATTTCAATATAAACTGAAATATATATTTTAAACTGTCCAATTCACTCGATATCGTGAATTCTGTTATTTCTGGTTATCTCGGAAATATATTATTCTATTATTTATATTAATTAAATATAAATATTATTTAATTCTGGTTATCGATATCGCTAAGTTGATATTTAATAATTAAATAAGTTAATTCTCTGACAGCTAAACTGTGGGTTATTACAATCTTTCCCCCTTAAAATAATTTCGTCCTCGAAATTGCTAAGGTAGTGGACGACCCTATTTACTGGGTAAAAATTTATCTGTTTACCGCTTATCTCTGGTTTCAATTGAACCAATTAATATCGACTAAAATATTAATTAATTCCGACTAACTAAAATTTTCAAAATTTTTGAAAAGTTTCTAAAACTTTAAATTTTCGGAAAATTTCGCCATAACCTCCTTTGTACAGCCCTATCGGTAAAACCACACTCGCCTTTCTAGGCCTTCTCAACCTAAAAGAAAATCAAACAACCAAGCGACTTGCCAATTTGGCTTATAAATCTCATGCTTATATCAAATATAAACTTGTACCTTTTCGTCGGGCATATCACTATGTCCTTTGCATTTGTTGCCAATTCGACATATACCAATGTTATCTCAACCAAATTCCAATCTGTTTTTATCCATAATTCCAACCATTCACTTATAACTAAGTCGAATTTCATTTAAAATCAAAGTCCAATTCTTGATTCCAAATTCTTAACTTACCAGTCCAATATAATTTCAGATTATCTCTACTCAAGTCCAATTCTACTTGACACCAATCTATTTCAATTCAATTTCAACTTAACTGGTTTTACTTTAATTCCAATTTGCTTTTACAAATTCCTATTTAATTTGTACTAAATTAAACAATCAAATTCTGGGAGTTTTAAACAGCTTTGTTTTTCTCAAAAAAATTCAAAAACAAAATCCTTGGTAGTAATCAGTCACTTACAACTTGAAAACAAACACTGATGATGGGGCCAGCATCATCAGAGTTATTTCCCAGTAATCGAAGTTAGTTTAATACTATATCTCTTTTCAAAACCATTTCTAACATTTCCACTTTGAAATTTATTTCAAAATATCATTCCAATGTCTGTAAAACAATTTAAAATCTCCTGGGATTTTAAAATTTCCTTATACTAACTCCAGATTCATTTACAAACACTTTTCTTATTTTCCTTGGTTTTAACTCCAGTTCTGATTTAAATTCAGATTTTATTCATTTAAATTTCATATATTTCACTTATTTGAATTCTGATTGGTTATATATAACCAATTGACATTTTATAATCTTAGCTGATTATAATCACAACCAATATATCCAATATATTATAATCATTCCAATATCAAACTTTTATATCAAAATATACTTTGGGAAAAATTATTTTCATTTACCCTCTTTTCAAAACATATCATGTCGACCCATCGTATTCGAGTGTTTAGAAACCCTTATCGATATTGTGGTGCCCCACAATCGAATAGAATCATAAGCAACTCAACCAATAAATCTACTCAATATAAAAAAAATTATATCAAATAACAAATACGTTCACTCATATTTATACACTCAAACCCAATCTAGGGTATTACTAATCCCATCTCTACTTAGTCACGCCACAGAGCCAAGGTAATAACTTAACCTTATGCTCTGATACCAACTGTAACGACCCGAAAAAAGTCGACTTTGATTATCCGATATACAACACATATCGAACATCAAGAGTCGAAAATACGAGATGGTTAATGAAAGAAATTAGAGGGTGAGGAAAGATAAGATAGAAACTTAGAATAGATAAAGAAGAAGAACACAATATCAGGGTAACACGAATCTCACAGCGGAACGAATAACATATAATATATAACATAACTTTGAAATATAAATTTGTACTTGAATATACATCATTATCAAAGTACAACACTTACAACACAGCGGAAATAAACTATAGCTATATGATTCTGAAGCCTCCTGCTCCAGCTCTTCATGTATCTGTAAATCCCGATTACTTGACTGCCCGTACAAAATTGGGCACCCAAGAGTTTAGGGAAAACAAAACAAAATAAACTCTGCGTCAGTCATGGGACTGGTGTGAGTAAAACAGATTGAACAAGTAAACGATATCTCATAAGACCACGCCGTATAACGGAACGGGTTTTTCCCTTATGAGAATCCAAATTTAAACTTTATATCAAATCCTTGATATTATAATAGTGTCTATCAACCACAATATAATAATCATCTAGCAGAAACGCTTTCATCTCACGTTCCGCATATATAGTTTACAATCAAAACGGCAAGCACATATTGGGTAATGGATTTCCAACTATGACAAGGTATGGAACAACCTATCGCTATTGTATCTCTAGAAAGGAATACACTGGGTTCAACAAGAACATCTTGCAACCCGGCCATACGTGACCGACCACTCATTTCGCTTGAGTGTATCGAATGAATATCACCAACGGGTGGGATCAACAACCGTTTCCCGAATGGGACAGCATCAACAATAGATTTTCAGAAGTAAATGAAACTCTAGATCAGGTGATTATACATCCTAATAGGTGCGACCTACATAGCCATGCTGCGTGCCCGATTTTTGTCATTTCCTGGTTGATGAGGCTTGAGTCTACGCTTTATCAGCACATCATATTTACTTAGAATGTCACATCGTCAGATCCATTAGAATCACTAATTGACTTTCACAACAATACATTATGTGTTAGCTAAAAGAAGTTTCCTTCTCCGCTTCCACTCTTGGCACGGTTGGAGAAATCAGTGTATGTGATCTTTCTGGAAATACTCTGTTAGACCTTCTTCCATACAAGTTGTCCTGGGACTAGACAAACCGAAGGCACTATTCAGTACATCCATCTTAGGCACTGTTATCTAAGACTTATACAACAACCCTTGCATAAACTCCGTCTTCACTGTATTCAGCATACTTGATTTGCAACGCTTATGCCAATATGGACTGGTTCTTTGGATTATAATCCAGCCGGTCTCTCCATATGTACAACGTAAAATGGTCAAAAACTTCAATAGTCGGTGAGTTAACTATTAAACAAAAATACGTGTGCAAACAACGATATTATTTCTAGATGGAAATTCTATCAATTAATCATCAATCATACATATATATCTATATATATATCTCCTTATTTTCTATGTTTAGAAAATATACGTTAAAACTGGAAAACATTTCCATAACTTATTTACGTATCACTATTCTTCTACAACTATCAGTCTATGATTGTAAACTAGTAGAAGAACAATTACCTAAGTACCAATCCTGAAGGTCGAAACCAACATCAGATAGACACTTAGGAAACCATTCAACTTAACAAGTCTCCAGTCAATTTCTGATTTAGCTTAACTCCATTTCTTTACTCCTTATACAGGAACATTCCCTTTTATAATTCATATTTCCAATTTCAATATTTGATTACGTTTCTGATTCTATTTGAAAAAAAAAACATTTCCCAATCTTCTTTACTTGGATTTAAACAGATGTTTAAATCAACATCGCGACGACAACTCAAACCACTATACTTATTTACTAAATTCACTTAACCACTTCACACTCGAACCGTAACCATTTGTTAATTAAAAACGCAGTCAATCAAGTTGGGGTATAGCTACCTCTCAGACCTTAACTGAACCACCTTTCAAATCTCGAAATAGATAAGATTCGTCTTTTTAACTCTTTAACACTTCCTAACGGACCCTCGTATTCTATTTACAAACCCCCATCTTTTACAGGTTTACGTGATTATAAAAATGGTCCTATAATCTCCTGCATCCAAAATATATTATCTTTAAAATGACTCTTATTTCCTAACTCGAATAATATAACGACAACTAATTTATTTACTCCTATTCGGTTAACTCTAATCTATAACTCTTATTTGAATAACTCCAACCTAATAACTCTTACTGGATTAACACTTATTCAAATAACTTATTCGAATAATTTATTTTCGATTTGCTTACTTTCGAATACTTATATTCGATAATCTCTTTCTTCGAATAAATCTTATTCGATTTAACTCCTGTCGAATAACTAGATTCGATCAACTCACTTCCAATATTTCTGATTCGATTATCTTACTTCGAATATCTCTGATTCGATTCACTTCTTCGAATAACTAAATTTGATTAACTCATTTCAACTCTATTCAAATAAACTAAATTCGATTAACTCCACTTCAACTCTATTCGAATAAACTAAATTCGATTAACTCCATTTCTACTCTATTCGAATAAACTAAATTCGATTAACTCCATTTGAATAACTATAGTTCGATTTAACTCTATCGATTAACTCTAACTGATTAACTCTATTTATTTAGCAAATAAATATTTCCTTTCAATTCTATTTATTTTCTAAGTAAATATTCCTTTATTCTATTTATTTAACAAATAAATATCTCCTTTTAATCCTATTTATTTAACAAAGAAATATCTCCTTTTAATTCTATTTATATCCTAAATAAAAAACCCTTTTCCTTTTATTTATCTCCTAAATAAATAAATCCTTTTACTTTTATTTATTCCCTAAATAAATAAATCCTTTTTACTTTTATTTATTCCCTAAATAAATAAATCCTTTTTAATCTATTTGTAAATGTTCTACAAATATTTCCTTTTTATCTCTATTTGTAAATGGTTTACAAAGATTTCTCTTTCTATTTGTTTGACAAATATTTTCCTTTCTATTTGATTTAAAAAATATATTTCCTCTTTATTTGTTTTACAAATATATTTCCTTTTTTCTATAAAATCCTTTTTCTTTTATCATTACAAGAAAAATACCCTATTGCAACTAGCTATTTGCAACAGGCTTCAAATGACAGTTGCAGTAAATGATATTTAGCAACAGGCCATTTGTTGCTGTTGCAATAGATAAGATTTAACAACATGCTTATTCTTCCTGTTGCGAAAAGCATATTTTTCGCAACAGCGATTTCGTGCCTGTTGCAAAAACATACTTTTAGCAACTGGACTTCCATTCCTGTTGCAATAGGAATATTATTTGCAACTACACTTTCAAACTAGTTGCAAGAAATATATATTTAGCAACTGTCTTTACCAATTGTGATAACTGTAATTTTTTTGCAAGTGGTAAAGCCTGTTGCGAATAACGTACTTTTGAAAATTATTTGTTCTCCAAGTAATATTCGGTTGTAATATAAGAAGTATAAGCATAATAGTTTATATATATATGTATATATTTGAAAATTATATGATTAACATAATATTTATGAGTTATATTTATGAGTTATAGTATATGAGTTATAATATTTGAAAATTATTTGAAAATTATATGATTAACATAATAGTTCCGAAATAACAAGTAATCAATAAAAATTAGTAAATAATGAGTTATATTTTACTAAGTAATTAGCATAATATTTATTAATGTATGATATTTGTTAATCATAATTTAGTTCCACTAAGCAATAAAAATTTGTAAATTAAATGATTCCATTCATATGCAATTAGTCACGCCGTCCAGGAGCACTACAGTAACTCAATTTCAAAAGTATATACTTAACGTTTTATTGAATTTCAAAAGTATATACGCCGTCCAGGAGCACTGCACTAAGTAATAACGGGATTAAGTTTTTAACCATTCTGTTTCGTGAAACTTTATCAATCTATCTGTAATCCTAAAAGCTTTCCACTTCGTAACCCTAGTTTGCGATCCCACGTTTCCTCCGTCTTCGATCGATCCGCCGCCATTCGACATCTCATTCAATCGATCCGTCCAGGAGCTCTCAGTTTGTGCCAACGTTCAATCTCCAGTCTCAAAATCGATCCACTTCGTGTCGGCGTTCTAGTATCAGGTAAAATTCAAACCCTACGTTTCCTTCGTTGTAATTGTTTGCTCGATTTCGATTAAACCCCATCCTGTTTAAATCTGTGATGAAACGAATTTAAGATTCAATTTTGTTTTAATGTAGAAGCTGTTCTCAAATCAGTATGATACTATTATTTATGAAACTGTTTTGTTTTGATGTAGAAGCTGTTCTCAATTTTGTTTTAATGTAGAAGCTATTTTAATGTCGGTCAAATAAATTACTATGGTAGTGGCTGAACTAGAGCACAGACATTTCATGGAATTTGTAATTAGCTTTGCATATATTCATAAACTAAAATCATCAGAAGATTCAAAACTAAGGCCCATATTATTAGTTCAAATATAAATGCAAAACTTTTTGGAAAATAATCGGAGACCCTTAATGTTTCACATGTTTTTTGGGACCATATTGGCAGAGATTGGTCTCTGTGAGAATTTTATTAACCTTCTGCTAGATATAACTTGAAAGGAAAGAGTACTCTTGAGCTAATGAAGTTAAATACTCTTTACTGTTAGCATGTTATATAAGCATCTTGATTCCTGATATGGAATGGAGTTTTGCTTCCACTTAAGAGTAGTAGGAAGTTCCGTGTTCCTATTGTGTGCAATGTTCAACAAGATAATCTTTGGGAGGCATGACAATTAGTCTGTATGAGAAACTAATTTCACTGAAATGCAGGCCTACCAAAATGCAAACTGAAATATTGCTAGCTGGTCATTGTACTACTAATATATTTACTTAGACTCGTCTTCCCAGGATCAAATAAAACACTGTAACCATTTTTCTTTCCAATAATACACTACTATCATAACACACTCTAATATATGATATCCACCTTGATTTTATTTCATTTTTTGAGAAATTTTAGTTAATAGTTGTAAATATGCTTTAACGACTACAAAATTATGTAAATTTAAAATCACATTCTAAAATTAAAAATAGCATCCGTGCATGTAAATTTGAGTTTTACGTGTATCTTTCTCCATTGTTCTATCTTATGTAGCTTAAAACAAATTGTTACCATCTTAATCTTTTATTTAACAAACACGTTCACCCATGTAGATAGTCATAATTCATATGTTATTAATTATATTTTGCAAACTTGCACAATAAACTGGATAAACTATTGCCAGATCTGTTAGAACACATGAGCTTGATACATCTTATATCAACTATGACTTGAATATACTCAGTGCACATTTAACTATCAATTTGAACCACTCTTATGTTCACAACACATCTTTAATTTTGCTACATTTTTTAAAGATTATCACAGCTGCATCAAACATGTCTTCTTGTATCTTCAGTTGCTAAAGTGGGTGAGTGTATATTATTCAACTATTAATTTATAAATTTAAATGAAAAAAGTGTTATATAAGGAGAGGTGAAACTATATATCTAAGCAGTGACCTAACCCAGGTAAAAATGAAAAATTAATTATGTGATCATGGTATAAATTAATACTTATACTTTTCCAATCTTTATTTCAATCCTGCTTGAACATCAAATGGAAAACATTAAAGAGATTATGTGTGTGCATCATGGTTTATGCACCAAAATTCAACATAAATACGTAATGCGTAAGTTCTACTGGTCTCCCTAATATCAGTAGTATTCCAAGAGGCTATGACTTGGAGTGAATTTAACTAGCATAGGAGGTTTTCCATAAAGATGGAAAAAAAAATTTGTAGGTAGTTTGCTTACGTGCATAATCAACTAAACCAAAGTTTGATATTCTTTAGTTAGAAACCAAGAATTAGTTTTTTTTTTAATTTACTCGGATTAGGTTTCAAGTACAAAATGTAAACAATCTGGGCTGCAGGCAAAACATGGCTCGTTTTAGGGGTTGAAAGGGTTTTAGGTTCCGACTACCAACTTATCACTCACACCATTGATCGATTTTGGGAATTTCAGGATTTAGGTGTAACGACCCAGAAAATCTGAACCAATTTAAAATTTTTAAATTGGCTAAAATAATGGATTTTAAATATTTAAAATAAATATTTTAAATAAAGGCGATGAAAACTGAGTTCGAATCGACAATTGAAAACGAATATAATTAATTATAATTATATATAGAATTGAAAATGGCGCGGTAGTTCGATAATTCGATTTCAAACTTCAATTGAATATACCGGGTGCAAAACAATCCGGATTTTAGTGAAACCAAAAACATTGGAATCTAATTGGCGATATCTTTCTAACGAATCCAACCAATCGAAATTTGATAGCGGGAATCAAAAGATATGTCCAGTTGAAAATTCTGAATAGTCGCTATGGAATTCAGGCCCTTAAAAATGGACATTTTGCATTCGACCTCGGATTTCGACGAAACCACTTTTGTTGGATCCGCAGTTTCAAGTTATTGTTAGGTTTCAAATTTCATAATTTTGCGAATCAATATGTGAGCGTGGCAAAGGAAAACGCGTTTGACCAGTTTCTGTTGATTTTAATCGACTGGAAATTGGCCATTTTTCAAACGGTCTCAGAATTCGACGAAACTAGTTTTGTTAGGACCGTATCGTCAATACGAAGCTAGAAAATATTTTTCTGGAATCTTTCTAGTTAGTATGTGGCCCCACTAAATTGAAATGTACGTTTAAAATTAAATATAAGGATTTAAATGTAAATTCAACGGAAACTGATTGTAACGATCAAATCAGCTTGCGATACATATCCCATTGTGTTCAGAATGGGGGTAAAACGCTATGGACGACAGGCGGTGGGCCTCGTTTCGAAGTCGTATGTAAAAGTCAACCTTTTTGAATAATTAAATAATTAAAAAAATATATATAAAATATATTCTTTTCCCCCCTTTTCCTTCTGCTTGCCCCCCCCCCCCCCCCCCGTTTCATTATACAGAAACGAAAAAAAAAAAAAACCTAAAGCGAATCAAAGCCGCCGCCTGAACCCTCGGAGCCGCCCCCTCGTCTCGACACCGACGAAGACCCGCCCCCCCTCGTCTCGACGCCGACGAAGACCTGCCCCCCCTCCATCGATCGAACCATCGCGACGCCCCCCCCTGGAGCTTCGAAGACGCCGCCATCGACGAACAACACCACCTCAAAGCCCTCCGACGTCTGCGAAGACCTCCCCCCCCCCCCCTTTGTAAGTATTTCTGTTTATTTTATTATTTTATTTTTATTTTATAAAAACCGAATTTAATAATGATTTTTGTTTTAAAGAAATAAAACTGATTTTGTTTCTAAAGTATTAAAAACTGATTTTGTTTTAGAAATATAAACTGATTTTTAAAGGAAATATAAAAACTGAATTTTTTTATAAAATTAAAACTGTTTATTTTAAAAAAGAATAAAACTGGATTTTAAAAAGAATAAAACTGATTTTTTATACAAGTTTTAAAACTGATTTTAAAAGGCTTAAAAACTGATTTTAAAAGACTTAAAAACTGATTTTTTTTAAAGGGTTTTAAAGGATTTAAACTTCAAAAAGTAAAAACGGATTTTTTTTAAAAAGAAGTTAAAACTGATTTTAAAAAGCTATAAAAACTGATTTTGTTTTAAAGGAAAAATCAGATTTTTATATATTGAAAGTCGAAGTAAAAATCAGATTTTTATATATTGAAAGTCGAAGTAAAAATCAGATTTTTATATATTGAAAGTCGAAGTAAAAATCATGTTTTTATATATTGAATAGCGTAGTAAAAATTCGATTTTTACATATGTAGAGAATACGGGTGAAAGCGACAGAAAGGCGAAGATTTCTATAAAGGAAGAGTCGTGAAGTTGGATAGCTATTGGTGAGATTTCTGATTTAAAAATATTATATATGTGTGAAATGAAAGTGAATTGCTATATATATATATATACGCCCCTCGTCCACAAACCATGGACGATATTTATTGGTTGAAACTGTTGTGAAAATTGATTGATAGCGATTGATTGTTTGGGATTGGTTGTGATTGGTATTGGTTGATTGTGGTTGAAAAATACCCATTTGTGGTTGTGAAATATTTGGTTGAAACCACATAGGATTAGTTTGTGGAAATGAAATAAATATATACATGCCGCCTGCGTGCGAACTAGATGCATGATCCCCATTGTCAAAAACCGCGAGGTTTTAAGGTAGAGCGAGGAGCCGTACTAGGGACGGTGCCGGTGTAACTACCCTGCCATTATGCTGCCGAAATTTTGAATAATATTTGTGTGTTTGAATTATTTTCATATGCTTAAACTATAGAAAACATTCATGTGTTGAATTGATATTCATTCGTTGTTTAGAAATTCATGTGTTGAATGGTATTCATATTTTGAAATAAATTGTTCGATAATAAAAATCACGTTTTTATCTATATATAAAAACTATAGGAAACATTCATGTGTTGAATTGATATTCATTCGTTGTTTAGAAATTCATGTGTTGAATGGTATTCATATTTTGAAATAAATTGTTCGATAATAAAAATCACATTTTTATCTATATATAAAAACTATAGAAAACATTCATGTGTTGAATTGATATTCATTCGTTGTTTAGAAATTCATGTGTTGAATGGTATTCATATTTTGAAATAAATTGTTCGATAATAAAAATCACATTTTTATCTATATATAAAAACTATAGAAAACATTCATGTGTTGAATTGATATTCATTCGTTGTTTAGAAATTCATGTGTTGAATGGTATTCATATTTTGAAATAAATTGTTCGATAATAAAAATCACATTTTTATCTATATATAAAAACTATAGAAAACATTCATGTGTTGAATTGATATTCATTCGTTGTTTAGAAATTCATGTGTTGAATGGTATTCATATTTTGAAATAAATTGTTCGATAATAAAAATCACATTTTTATCTATATATAAAAACTATAGAAAACATTCATGTGTTGAATTGATATTCATTCGTTGTTTAGAAATTCATGTGTTGAATGGTATTCATATTTTGAAATAAATTGTTTGATAATAAAAATCACCTTTTATCGACTATATGAACTATATAGAAGAATAGTGTTTTGAAATGAATTGTTTTACAATAAAAATCACATTTTTATTGTATGCGTAAATCGTTGAAATGTGAAGTGTTAAAAATAGCCACTTGTTCAAAACAAACATATATGAGTTGAAATATTCATTAATTAGCTAATGAAATGATCTGCACCTATTTATGTAACATTAGAATGAATGGAGTTCTTAAACCAAATAGAAATCAAATATGAAGTCGAATAGAAATTGATAAATGATAAGAACTGTATATATATGTACATGCAATATTCATTGAACAGGTTATAGCAAAGGGGCTAGAGAAGAGGAATAAAATTTTGTGCCCGACAAATAGGTACACATTTACTGATTTGTTTGGGTGATGATTTTGAGCCTGTTGGCTAGCCGCTTGGCTTTTTCTTTTTCTTTTTGAGATTAGAAGGACCGGGACGCTATTTGCGATTTCCCGATGCTCCCGGTGCAGGGGAGGTTATGGCGAAATTTTTCCAAAATTTAAGGTGTTAGAAAAATATTTGAATTGAAAATGATATGAAAATCGTTGAATGAACTATATTTATATAAATATAAATAAAATTAAAACGAAACGAAGCCGTGCAGTTCGTGTTTTGAAACCGTGATTTCAAACGACTAGTGCGGGAAATCCGACCATCGAATTTTCCCGAAACCTCAACCGCCGGGTTCGCCTTGGAAATACCTTCCCAACGGCACCAACTTTGTAGAAATCCAACGGTTGGATTGTCTGGAATGTTTAATTCAAATCTAAAGAAAAACAGCGCCAGAAGCGATTATATTTATATATATAAATATAATATATGTTTAATCGAATAACGACGCTGCAGTTCGTATTTTGAAATCGAAACTTCAAACGATTGTACCGGGAGATCCGACCGTCGGATTTTCCCGAAACTGGAACCGTTGGATTCGTTTTGAAAAGACCTTTCTGATGATGTAAATTTTGTGAAGATCCAACGGTTAGATTTTCAGATATGTGTAAATCAAATCTGAAGAAAAACAGCGCCACGGCCGCCTTATGGCCCGAAGCGTCGTTTTGAATAAAATGGCTATTTTAAAATAAATAAAAATAGCGATAAATAGTTATAAAATATCATAAGCGATATGGAATGGAAATAAACTGAATTTGCTTGATTTGTGTGGCTTTTGATGGTTGAATGTGTTTGGTGTGAAAATTACATTAAAGAACACAATTGGTGTTGTCGAATAATTTAACCATTGAAATAAATCGATTTGAAATTCTAAATATACGTGAATTATTTGGAAAGGCCGAGTTAATTCTCATTTCGAATAATCGACCGACGATTGAAATTCGAAGATGAAGACGATGGTCGAAGACCGGAGATCTTCACCTCGTTTGGATGGTAACCGAGGTCCTGATTGGGAGGCATCCCGAAATATGGATAATGAGTGGTGATCGTCCAGACGTACGTGGTGGTCGAAGGGTTTGCGAGGTATTTAGTGCCTCCGGTTTCGTTCAGACCCAGAACGGACTTGTAAATGGACTGTGTGTCTGACATTGGAGTTTATTCTGTGTTGATTGATTTCTGTTAAATATACATCTGTTTGGCGGCGGAGAATTTATTCTTTTGCTTAATGCCCTTCTCTGAGACGTACGAGCTCAGAGGTTGTATATCGATGGACATCAATCGCATGGCGTGAATTGCCTGTGTGGCATGCTAAGATGCAATGATCAGGGCTTCTGTTGAAAAGCAAAGTCTTGTGGTGATGATCAAAGCACCGCCTGTGTGGCGTAGCTTTGTGTATAACGTGAATTCGCGAGCCTCACACCCCGGTATGAACCAGAAACGGGAGGAAGGACCTTAGGGAGGACATGCGTTTCTTCCTAGCTAGGGTGGTGTCAGTGACCTACCAGCCCTGACATTTATATACTTTTCACCTAAGTGGTTGTTGCTGTTGCGAGGCACCTCGGTTTGATCGGACGATCCGGGTCCGATGGAGTCATTCGTTGGCTCGTTTACGCCCCAAAGGGCGGGGAAACACATGGTTCAGGAATTTTAATCCACATCGGTGGACCGGCCCTGACGATCCAAGGGTCACTCGAGCTCTGATCCTGAGACTCGGGCTAGGCAGTCTCGAATTCGGTGAGGACTATCTTTTGCCTCGGTTCATGACAGAAATCCAATTTCCAGATACGAGATCGTGCGGTTTCGATTGTATAGATATTTGGCGACATAGTGGCATGGGACGCTCATGTCGTCTATGATTGATAGTTATGATTTGAAATTGTTTTCAAAACATATAAACACTAGCAATAATATCAAATGCCTTTGTTTTATTCGTATCAAGCATATCTTGGCCGTTATAAGGTAAAAACTCTATCCTCCGGTTTGCGTTGCATTGTGTGATGGGAACTGAGTCTTATAACGGCTTCATTTTTATAAAAAGCATTGCGATGTTTATAGGAAAGATTTGTTTTAAAGCACTGGCAATCCAATGGAGTAAACCCGTTCCACGAAAGTGGCGTGGTCCTGTGATTAGCCATATTATATATGTGTTGAGTAGATTTCTCATACCAGTCCCATGACTGACTCGTAGTTTGTTTCACTTTCAAACTCGGGTGCCCATTTTTCTACACGGGCAGCCTTGTATTCAGGTTTAGCTTGTTCTTTCTGGATAGCTGGAGCTGAAGATGGATTCTATCATTTATTTCTTTTATGCTGTTCAACTCCTATTGTACATATTTTGTTTATTTCCGCTGTAGACATTTATGTATAGCTGAACTGTATTGGTACTAAGTAAGATCCTGTATACTGTGTAACTCTGATGATACTTTTATCCAGTATATTTTGTTGTTCATTCTGGTGTATTTATTTAATTCTGTTCTTCTATTATCTGTTTCTGTGTTATATTCCAAAGATAACCTTGTTTCCGTGAGAACGGGAAATCGGGTCGTCTCAACGTGGTATCAGAGCTTTGGTTAAGCTTAGTTCTGGAATATAACATTTGAACGAACTCGTCAGAAATAGAACTATTAGTGTTCTAGGACGGGTAACTCTATACTGATAGGATCAGTAATATCCTAGTATGAGTAAAGCAGAATGAAATAACACCTCGATAGACACATTTACATACAAGTATTTGTCTCTATATTTTGAAATACCTTTTCTGTGACCTGACACTTGATCTGCTATTTGCAGAAGTACTAGAAAATGAGTGCCAGAAACAGAAGAAGTAATACTGACCCGGATATAGAAGCTCTATTTATGAAAATAGAAATCTGGGAGGAAAGTCGTTCTCGGGCGAAGAATCTATTATGAGAACACAAGCTTGGATTCGTTCGGCTGAGAAAATCTTCGAAGCATTAAAGCTTAGAGATGACCAGAAAAGATTACTGGCCTCCTGGGCACTCAAAGATGAAGCTTTGTTCTGGTGGGATTCCGTTGTTAAGGATAATCCAGAAGGTGATATCACCTGGGACAGATTTAAAGTGATTTTCCTGGAAAGATTTACTCCTCCCGAAGCAACCGAACGACTATGTGATGAATTTTCTTATCTAATACAAGGAGACATGACAATTCCCAAATATCATAAGAAATTCAATGAACTTTCTCACTTTGCTCCTCATCTAATTCAAGACCCAAAGAGGAAAAATCTGAGATTTATTCATGGCCTTCAAAGGAAATACCAGAATAATGTATTGGGGCATGTGAAGCTTCCTTTTTCAGAAATGATTTATATGGCTTATCAGTATGAAGATCTCCATAAGAAAGGAATGTTATGCGACGAAGAAGAAGTCAGTTCTAGTGACATAGCAGAGTCGGAAATTGATATTCCTGAGGCAAGTTTAATGTCTGAAGTCGGTAAGGAGCCCGAAGTAAATCGAAAAAGGGCCAGATCCGAAAAAGAACCCGTAACGACTGCCATATGCAATAACTTCCGTAAACAGGGGCATTTGACTAGGAATTGTAAACCCTCGAAGAAGCTGAGGAAAGATGAAACTAAATCTGGTAAAAAGTTCCAAGAGAATAGAAAGTGCATTCAATGCCATCAGTTCGGTCATCTTTCAAAGGCCTGCCCGCTACTCAGAAAACCTAAAGCAGTACATGTAAATGAGGTGGTAGAAGTACCTGCATCTTCGTCTGCTCAGGAACGGCCCGATGTTTTAGAAGGCACGCTTACTGTCAAAAACATTCCAGTCAAAGTACTGTTTGACACAGGCGCGTCGCGAAGTTTCGTTGCCAAAGATGCAGCTAAGAAATTGGATTTGAATTTGAAAAAGCTCAAAGAACCAATGACTGTCCAGAACCCGGTTGGGGGTTCCATTGATCTCAGTTGGGTTTGTGGAGTCCCAGTTTCTTTCTCTCGTTATAGGTTCCCGACCATCACAGCCGTCATGAATTTCAAAGAGTTTGATCTTATCTTGGGGTTAGACTGGTTGACTAAATATGAAGCTGAAGTAAAATGCGCCGACATAGTCGTAAAGGCGAAGATTAAATCAGGTGATTATATAACCATTCCCTGTGAAGGTCAGAATGCTAATAGAAAAGACTTCTGGGCAGCTTTGAATGTTTCTCCAGCTCAAATAGAAAATGTCCCTGAAATCACAGAGAACATTCCTGACCTTATCAAAGACATACCTGTCGTCAAAAACTATGCGGATGTGTTCGAGGAAGTTGTTCGCCTACCTCCGCAAAGAGAAATAGATTTCAAAATTGCTTTAATTCCGAATGCAAGGCCGGTAGTTCACGCTATTCGAAGAATGTCCTTGAAAGAGAAGGAGGAATTAGACAATCAAACACGACAGCTAGTATGGAAAGGTCTGATCAGGCCTAGTTTCTCTGATTGGGGTGCAGCAGTGGTGTTTGTCCCAAAATCTGACGGTACTCTACGTCTATGTGTGGATTATCGTGATTTGAACAAACAGACAATAAAGAATAAATATCCATTGTCGTGGATTGATGATTTGTTAGATCGATTAAATGGAGCACAAGTATTCTCAAGAATGGACCTAGCTACAGGCTTCCATCAACTTCGGATTGCCGAAGAGTGTGTTCCAATGACAGCGTTCAGAGGCCCCGACTTATTCTACGAGTGGTTAGTAATGCCATTCGGCTTATGTAACGCTCCCGCTTACTTCGTCGATCTGATGAATAGAGTGTTCAGAGGAGTATTGAATAAATTTGTTCTTGTTTTCATTGATGATATTCTAATCTTCTCTAAATCAAAGGCCGAACATGAAAAGCATCTGGAACAGGTTCTAGAAATCCTCAGAAGGAATGTATTAAAAGCAAAGTTTTCCAAATGTATATTCTAGCAAGATGAAGTGAAATTTCTGGGCCATGTTGTATCGAAAGAAGGAATTGCTGTGGATCCAAGCAAAATCACAGCTATTCAAAATTGGAAACAGCCCAGCACTCCCACTGAAGTCCGTAGTTTTCTCGGATTGGCTAGCTATTACCTAAAGTTCGTTAAAGACTTTTCGAAGATATCTGGCCACTTAACGAAGCTTACAAAGAAGCATTCTAAATTCAAATGGACTCAAGAGAGTGAGGAGGCTTTCGAAGAGCTAAAGTTAAGATTAACCACAGCTCCAGTGTTAACCATCATCGCTGGCAACCAAGATCTAAAAGTCTGGACTGATGCTTCTAGAGAAGGCCTTGGGGCAGTGTTAATGCAAAGAGGCCAAGTGATTGCTTATGCTAGCCGTCAACTGAAACCGCACGAGAAAAACTATGTAACTCATGATCTTGAGTTATTGGCTATCATATTCTCTTTGAAGATCTGGAGACACTATCTTCTGGGCGAGAGGTTTGAACTGTTTACAGATCACCAGTCGTTAAAGTATCTGTTCACCCAGAAGGACTTGAATTTAAGGCAGCAGCGTTGGCTGGAGTTTCTTGCAGCATATGACTTTGAAATTATATATACTCCAGGGAAAGCCAATGTCGTGGCTGATGCGTTAAGTCGAAAGAATGAAATGATCGCCAGTTTCATCATTGCGACTTCGTTAATTGATAAGATATCGGCTCTCCAAGAAGATGACCAATTTATCAAAGGGATAAGTTAGCGAATTCGTGAAGGCAATGCTTTGGATTTCCAGTTAGACAGCGAAGGGATTCTGAGGTTAGAAGGGCGAATTTGCGTTCCAGATATTCCTGAACTCAGAAGAGAGGTGCTTGATGAATGCCACAAATCTAAGCTCAGTATCCATCCGGGTGTGAATAAAATGTATAATGATATCAAACGCACATTCTGGTGGAAGTCGTTAAAAAGAGACATCTCGATATATGTGAGCCGATGCCCTACTTGCCAGCTAGTCAAAAGCGACCAACAGAAACTGGCTGGATTATTACAACCGCTAGAAGTTCCTGGCTGGAAGTGGGAACATATTTCTATGGATTTCATCGATGGTTTGCCCAGAACCAAAAAGGGGAATGACAGTATTTGGGTGATCGTAGATCGTTTCACGAAGACCGCCCATTTCATACCTGTCAAATCCAATAGAACTGCTCAAAGTCTGGCGCAGATTTACTTCAGAGAAATAGTTAGACTACATGGAGTGCCGCTCAGTATAGTCAGTGATAGAGATACGATATTCACTAGCAAATTCTGGGAAGCATTTCAAGTCGAGCTGGGAACGAAGTTAAACCTGAGCACCGCTAATCATCCTCAGACAGACGGTCAGACTGAGAGGGTGAATCGCATTTTAGAAGATCTATTGCGGGCTTGTGTTATAGATTTCGGTGGATCATGGGAAGACCATCTGCATTTGGCTGAATTCTCTTATAACAACAGCTATCAGGCAAGCCTGACAATGTCGCCATTCGAAGCATTGTACGGCAGACCGTGCCGATCTCCTGCTTGTTGGGTCGAGCCTGGAAATAGACTTGTGTTGGGTCCCGATATGATTCGAGAAGCTGCCGACAAAGTCGATTTTATTAAGAAGCGATTACTCGCCGCTCAAAGCCGACAAAAGAGCTATGCCGATAGAAGAAGAAGAGAGATATCCTTTGAAGTTGGCGACTATGTATATTTGAAAGTATCGCCGATGAGGGG
The DNA here is from genome assembly GCA_030737875.1 of Allium sativum. Lineage (NCBI taxonomy): Eukaryota > Viridiplantae > Streptophyta > Magnoliopsida > Asparagales > Amaryllidaceae > Allium > Allium sativum. The sequence goes on from CM060924.1 coordinate 1,024,977,217, forward strand.
AGTTATCCGGTTCGGTAAAACTGGAAAGTTAGCGCCTAAATTTATTGGTCCGTTTCCTATTCTGGAACGGATTGGGACTCTCGCTTATAGGGTCAAACTGCCTGACTGGTTGCCTGGTGTGCATGATGTATTTCATATATCTCAGCTTCGAAAGCACGTTCATGATCCAGACTTGATCGTGGAAGAAGCAGCTCAGCAGGACATTGAAATTACTCCAGAATTAGCTGTGAGGCGAGAGCCGCTAAAGATTATCGGCAAAGAAACTAAAGAGCTGAGAAACAAGAAGGTTCACTTAGTCAAAGTGCAATGGAGTGGAGATCCGCGAGATTGTACTTGGGAAACTGAGGAGAGCATTCAGAAAGCTTATCCTAGATGCCGAGTAGATATCTCTGATTGACCCGGGTGCAAGGTACATTTACCATACTTTGCATTACCATTTAATTCTCTATTCTATTGCAATTTTCTTCCTATGGATGTGCACTATTTATTCTATACTCTGAATGATTTTGAAAAGTGTATAGAGATTAATTAGTATATTTTTGAAAGTTAAAAACAATTGGATGGGTTGTTGTATTGTGGGATTGTAGATTTATCAAACCACTTTCGACTTTATTCCTTTTCGGGGACGAAAAGTTTTAAGTGGGGGAGATTGTAACGACCCAGAAAATTTGAACCAATTAAAATTTTTTAAATTGGCTAAAATAATGGATTTTAAATATTTAAAATAAATATTTTAAATAAAGGCGATGAAAACTGAGTTCGAATCGACAATTGAAAACGAATATAATTAATTATAATTATATATAGAATTGAAAATGGCGCGGTAGTTCGATAATTCGATTTCAAACTTCAATTGAATATACCGGGTGCAAAACAATCCGGATTTTAGTGAAACCAAAAACATTGGAATCTAATTGGCGATATCTTTCTAACGAATCCGACCAATAGAAATTTGATAGCGGGAATCAAAAGATATGTCCAGTTGAAAATTCTGAATAGTCGCTATGGAATTCAGGCCCTTAAAAATGGACATTTTGCATTCGACCTCGGATTTCGACGAAACCACTTTTGTTGGATCCGCAGTGTCAAGTTATTGTTAGGTTTCAAATTTCATAATTTTGCGAATCAATATGTGAGCGTGGCAAAGGAAAACGCGTTTGACCAGTTTCTGTTGATTTTAATCGACTGGAAATTGGCCATTTTTCAAACGGTCACAGAATTCGACGAAACTAGTTTTGTTAGGACCGTATCGTCAATACGAAGCTAGAAAATATTTTTCTGGAATCTTTCTAGTTAGTATGTGGCCCCACTAAATTGAAATGTACGTTTAAAATTCAATATAAGGATTTAAATGTAAATTCAACGGAAACAGATTGTAACGATCAAATCAGCTTGCGATACATATCCCATTGTGTTCAGAATGGGGGTAAAACGCTATGGACGACAGGCAGTGGGCCTGGTTTCGAAGTCGTATGTAAAAGTCAACCTTTTTGAATAATTAAATAATTAAAAAAAAAAATATATAGATAATATATTCTTTCCCCCCCCTTTTCCTTCTGCTTGCCCCCCTCCCCCCCCCCCCCCGTTTCATTATACAGAAACGAAATAAAAAAAAACCTAAAGCGAATCAAAGCCGCCGCCTGAACCCTCGGAGCCTCCCCCTCGTCTCGACGCCGACGAAGACCCGCCCCCCCCCCCCTCGTCTCGACGCCGACGAAGACCTGCCCCCCCTCCATCGATCAAAGCATCGCGACGCCCCCCCTGGAGCCTCGAAGACGCCGCCATCGACGAACAACACCACCTCGAAGCCCTCCGACGTCTGCGAAGACCTCCCCCCCCCCTCTCTGTAAGTATTTCTGTTTATTTTATTATTTTATTTTTATTTTATAAAAACCGAATTTAATAATGATTTTTGTTTTAAAGAAATAAAACTGATTTTGTTTCTAAAGTATTAAAAACTGATTTTGTTTTAGAAATATAAACTGATTTTTAAAGGAAATATAAAAACTGAATTATTTATAAAATTAAAACTGTTTATTTTAAAAAAGAATAAAACTGGATTTTAAAAAGAATAAAACTGATTTTTTATACAAGTTTTAAAACTGATTTTAAAAGGCTTAAAAACTGATTTTAAAAGACTTAAAAACTGATTTTTTTTAAAGGGTTTTAAAGGATTTAAACTTCAAAAAGTAAAAAACGGATTTTTTTTAAAAAGAAGTTAAAACTGATTTTAAAAAGCTATAAAAACTGATTTTGTTTTAAAGGAAAAATCAGATTTTTATATATTGAAAGTCGAAGTAAAAATCAGATTTTTATATATTGAAAGTCGAAGTAAAAATCAGATTTTTATATATTGAAAGTCGAAGTAAAAATCATGTTTTTATATATTGAATAGCGTAGTAAAAATTCGATTTTTACATATGTAGAGAATACGGGTGAAAGCGACAGAAAGGCGAAGATTTCTATAAAGGAAGAGTCGTGAAGTTGGATAGCTATTGGTGAGATTTCTGATTTAAAAATATTATATATGTGTGAAATGAAAGTGAATTGCTATATATATATATACGCCCCTCGTCCACAAACCATGGACGATATTTATTGGTTGAAACTGTTGTGAAAATTGATTGATAGCGATTGATTGTTTGGGATTGGTTGTGATTGGTATTGGTTGATTGTGGTTGAAAAATACCCATTTGTGGTTGTGAAATATTTGGTTGAAACCACATAGGATTAGTTTGTGGAAATGAAATAAATATATACATGCCGCCTGCGTGCGAACTAGATGCATGATCCCCATTGTCAAAAACCGCGAGGTTTTAAGGTAGAGCGAGGAGCCGTACTAGGGACGGTGCCGGTGTAACTACCCTGCCGTTATGCTGCCGAAATTTTGAATAATATTTGTGTGTTTGAATTATTTTCATATGCTTAAACTATAGAAAACATTCATGTGTTGAATTGATATTCATTCGTTGTTTAGAAATTCATGTGTTGAATGGTATTCATATTTTGAAATAAATTGTTCGATAATAAAAATCACGTTTTTATCTATATATAAAAACTATAGGAAACATTCATGTGTTGAATTGATATTCATTCGTTGTTTAGAAATTCATGTGTTGAATGGTATTCATATTTTGAAATAAATTGTTCGATAATAAAAATCACATTTTTATCTATATATAAAAACTATAGAAAACATTCATGTGTTGAATTGATATTCATTCGTTGTTTAGAAATTCATGTGTTGAATGGTATTCATATTTTGAAATAAATTGTTCGATAATAAAAATCACATTTTTATCTATATACAAAAACTATAGAAAACATTCATGTGTTGAATTGATATTCATTCGTTGTTTAGAAATTCATGTGTTGAATGGTATTCATATTTTGAAATAAACTGTTCGATAATAAAAATCACATTTTTATCTATATATAAAAACTATAGAAAACATTCATGTGTTGAATTGATATTCATTCGTTGTTTAGAAATTCATGTGTTGAATGGTATTCATATTTTGAAATAAATTGTTCGATAATAAAAATCACATTTTTATCTATATATAAAAACTATAGAAAACATTCATGTGTTGAATTGATATTCATTCGTTGTTTAGAAATTCATGTGTTGAATGGTATTCATATTTTGAAATAAATTGTTCGATAATAAAAATCACCTTTTATCGACAATATGAACTATATAGAAGAATAGTGTTTTGAAATGAATTGTTTTACAATAAAAATCACATTTTTATTGTATGCGTAAATCGTTGAAATGTGAAGTGTTAAAAATAGCCACTTGTTCAAAACAAACATATATGAGTTGAAATATTCATTAATTAGCTAATGAAATGATCTGCACCTATTTATGTAACATTAGAATGAATGAAGTTCTTAAACCAAATAGAAATCAAATATGAAGTCGAATAGAAATTGATAAATGATAAGAACTGTATATATATGTACATGCAATATTCATTGAACAGGTTATAGCAAAGGGGCTAGAGAAGAGGAATAAAATTTTGTGCCCAACAAATAGGTACACATTTACTGATTTGTTTGGGTGATGATTTTGAGCCTGTTGGCTAGCCGCTTGGCTTTTTCTTTTTCTTTTTGAGATTAGAAGGACCGGGACGCTATTTGCGATTTCCCGATGCTCCCGGTGCAGGGGAGGTTATGGCGAAATTTTTCAAAAATTTAAGGTGTTAGAAAAATATTTGAATTGAAAACGATATGAAAATCGTTGAATGAACTATATTTATATAAATATATAAATATAAATAAAATTAAAACGAAACGAAGCCGTGCAGTTCGTGTTTTGAAACCGTGATTTCAAACGACTAGTGCGGGAAATCCGACCATCGAAGTTTCCCGAAACCTCAACCGTTGGGTTCGCCTTGGAAATACCTTCCCAACGGCACCAACTTTGTAGAAATCCAACGGTTGGATTGTCTGGAATGTTTAATTCAAATTTGAAGAAAAACAGCGCCAGAAGTGATTATATTTATATATATATAAATATAATTATATATTTAATCGAATAACGACGCTGCAGTTCGTATTTTGAAATCGAAACTTCAAACGATTGTACCGGGAGATCCGACCGTCGGATTTTCCCGAAACTGGAACCGTTGGATTCGTTTTGAAAAGACCTTTCTGATGATGTAAATTTTGTGAAGATCCAACGGTTAGATTTTCAGATATGTGTAAATCAAATCTGAAGAAAAACAGCGCCACGGCCGCCTTATGGCCCGAAGCGTCGTTTTGAATAAAATGGCTATTTTAAAATAAATAAAAATAGCGATAAATAGTTATAAAATATCATAAGCGATATGGAATGGAAATAAACTGAATTTGCTTGATTTGTGTGGCTTTTGATGGTTGAATGTGTTTGGTGTGAAAATTACATTAAAGAACACAATTGGTGTTGTCGAATAATTTAACCATTGAAATAAATCGATCTGAAATTCTAAATATACGTGAATTATTTGGAAAGGCCGAGTTAATTCTCATTTCGAATAATCGACCGACGATTGAAATTCGAAGATGAAGACGATGGTCGAAGACCGGAGATCTTCACCTCGTTTGGATGGTAACCGAGGTCCTGATTGGGAGGCATCCCGAAATATGGATAATGAGTGGTGATCGTCCAGACGTACGTGGTGGTCGAAGGGTTTGCGAGGTATTTAGTGCCTCCGGTTTCGTTCAGACCCAGAACGGACTTGTAAATGGACTGTGTGTCTGACATTGGAGTTTATTCTGTGTTGATTGATTTCTGTTAAATATACATCTGTTTGGCAGCGGTGAATTTATTCTTTTGCTTAACGCCCTTCTCTGAGACGTACGAGCTCAGAGGTTGTATATCGATGGACATCAATCGCATGGCGTGAATTGCCTGTGTGGCATGCTAAGATGCAATGATCAGGGCTTCTGTTGAAAAGCAAAGTCTTGTGGTGATGATCAAAGCACCGCCTGTGTGGCGTAGCTTTGTGTATAACGTGAATTCGCGAGCCTCACACCCCAGTATGAACCAGAAACGGGAGGAAGGACCTCAGGGAGGACATGCGTTTCTTCCTAGCTAGGGTGGTGTCAGTGACCTACCAGCCCTGACATTTATATACTTTTCACCTAAGTGGTTGTTGCTGTTGCGAGGCGCCTCGGTTTGATCGGACGATCCGGGTCCGATGGAGTCATTCGTTGGCTCGTTTACGCCCCAAAGGGCGGGGAAACGCATGGTTCAGGAATTTTAATCCACATCGGTGGACCGGCCCTGACGATCCAAGGGTCACTCGAGCTCTGATCCTGAGACTCGGGCTAGGCAGTCTCGAATTCGGTGAGGACTATCTTTTGCCTCGGTTCATGACGGAAATCCAATTTCCAGATACGAGATCGTGCGGTTTCGATTGTATAGATATTTGGCGACATAGTGGCATGGGACGCTCATGTCGTCTATGATTGATAGTTATGATTTGAAATTGTTTTCAAAACATATAAACACTAGCAATAATATCAAATGCCTTTGTTTTATTCGTATCAAGCATATCTTGGCCGTTATAAGGTAAAAACTCTATCCTCCGGTTTGCGTTGCATTGTGTGATGGGAACTGAGTCTTATAACGGCTTCATTTTTATAAAAATCATAGCGATGTTTATAAGAAAGATTTGTTTTAAAGCACTGGCAATCCAATGGAGTAAACCCGTTCCACGAAAGTGGCATGGTCCTGTGATTAGCCATATTATATATGTGTTGAGTAGATTTCTCATACCAGTCCCATGACTGACTCGTAGTTTGTTTCACTTTCAAACTCGGGTGCCCATTTTTCTACACGGGCAGCCTTGTATTCAGGTTTAGCTGGTTCTTTCTGGATAGCTGGAGCTGAAGATGGATTCTATCATTTATTTCTTTTATGCTGTTCAACTCCTATTGTACATATTTTGTTTATTTCCGCTGTAGACATTTATGTATAGCTGAACTGTATTGGTACTAAGTAAGATCCTGTATACTGTGTAACTCTGATGATACTTTTATCCAGTATATTTTGTTGTTCATTCTGGTGTATTTATTTAATTCTGTTCTGCTATTATCTGTTTCTGTGTTATATTCCAAAGATAACCTTGTTTCCGTGAGAACGGGAAATCGGGTCGTCTCATTATGAAAGGCTAAGATATTATAGGATCGTCAAGATAGACAAAACATGGATATATCTACCAAGGTTTTGTTAGTTTTGGTTATTAATTTCATAGTTGCAATTATTTAAGATTGATTACCAATATCTTCATGTTTTATAGAATGACAGAAGAATATAAGCAAGCTATTTGGAATTTTGTATATGCGCATGCAGAAAGGGAGGGAAATCCGGAGAAAATTATTTGTCCTTGCTTAGAATGTCGGAATCTTAATAGGGAATCGCCAAGGAATGTCGTGTCACACTTGATTTGTTATGGATATGACCCAACATATGATGTTTGGATTTTTCACGGGGAAGAACGTCCTTCACAAAATGAAGGTAATCAAGGTAATAAAGTGTCATAAGCATATAGAATGTACTTGGATACACAAATATGTAATGAGGAGATGGAAGGTCATGCTAATGTAAGACATGGAGAAGGGATTAATGAGATCCTGAAGAATGTTGAAATTCCTTTGTATCCCGGGTATGCAAGCTACACAAAGCTATTAGCTACAATACTTCTTTATAAACACAAAGCTCGAAATGGTTTAACTGACACAGCATTTAGGGAACTTCTTAAAATTTTGAAGGATATGTTGCCTGTAGAAAACACGCTTCCTGATTCCACGTATGAAACAAAGAAGCTACTTAAATCATTTGGTTTAGGCTATAAGAAAATACATGCATGTGTGAATGATTGTTGTCTATTTCGAAAAGAGCTTGCACATAGTGATTTTTGTCCTAAATGTGGTAAGTCTCATTGGAAAAAAAGCAAGACAAAGACAGACGAAAAGGATGCCAAAATACCTATGAAGATTTTGAGATACTTTCCAATAATACCTAGATTGAAAAGAATGTTCACGTCCTTAGAAACATCAGAGCAATTGAGATGGCATAGCAACCATAAGAGTGAAGATGATAAATTACGTCATCCAGTGGATTCTTCTCATTAGGCTACAATTGATAGGATGTATCCATCTTTTGCATCTGATTCATGATATTTAAGGCTTGGTCTTGCAAGTGATGGCTTTAATCCCTTTGGCAATTGGAACAGTAAATATAGTTGTTGGCCTGTGTTTCTTGTTGCATACAACTTTCCTCTATGGCTTTGTATGCACAAAGACAATATGATGTTATCTTTATTAATTCCTGGGCCACGACAACCAGGAAATGACATCCATGTGTATCTACAACAACTTATTGATGATCTAAAAAAATCATGGTACAAAGGGGTAAAGACTTATGATGCATATAGTCGTAGTGAATTCAAATTAAAAGCCATTTTAATGTGGACAATAAGTGATTTTCCAGCTTATGGAAATCTAGTAGGTTGCACAATAAAGGGTAAGAAAGAATGTCCTGTTTGTGGCGTCAATACTTGCTTGACATGGTTGCCTTTTAGTAGGAAGTGTGCTTACTTGGGTCATAGGAGATTCCTTGACCCTAATCATGAGTATCGTCAACGGAAAAACTTGTTTGATGGAACTGTAGAGAATAGACAAAAGCCTCTAGTACAAACCGGTACTCAAATCTTCGATTGTATTAAAGATATTTGTATTGAATGGGGAAAAAAGCCAATGGAGGAAAAGAAAGGGAAAGAAATAAAGAAAAGGAAAAGGGGAGATGGGAAGAAAAACCGAAGTCAAATATGGAAGAAGAAGTCGATATTTTTTGATTTGCCTTATTGGGAGGTGAATTTTAGTTTAAAATTTTTCTCTATCAAAGTATCTAGTACTTTTTCGTTAGGTATTTACATGAAATTATTTTTATTTTTTCAGGCACTTCCTTTGCGTCACAAACTAGATGTAATGCATGTTGAAAAAAATATTGGTGAGAGCATTCTTAGCATGTTACTTGATAATAAAAGGAAAACAAAAGATGACATCAATGCACGTAGAGATCTAGAAGTAATGGGTATTAGAAAAAAGTTGCATCCCATAGATATAGGAAGCAAAGTGTCACTTCCAGCTGCACCATGCACTTTAACTGACCAAGAAAAAGAGATATTTTAGTATAGAATGAGTAATTTAAAAGTACCTGATGGATATAGCTCCAATATTGGAAATTTCTTTGCAAAACAAGATAAAATTTCAAATTTGAAGTCTCATGATTATCATGTTTTGATGCAACAACTATTATCTGTATCACTGCGGGGACTTCTACCCAAAGCAACAAGGAATGCAATACTTCGATTATGTTCTTTTTACAACGACATTTGTCAAAGAGTGATTGATAGAGATAAATTAGAATTCGCCGAGAATCAGGTTGCTGTAACACTATGCGATCTTGAGAGATTCTTCCCTCCTTCCTTTTTTGATATCATGGTTCACTTGACGGTACATTTAGGGAGAGAAGCAAGAATTTGTGGTCCAGTACAATATCGATGGATGTATCCGTTTGAGAGGTAAGTTTTTAACATGAGTATATAAAGTAGTTAATGGTGTATGTATTTATAAGGGCATTTTATGTATGCATCTTGATTATAGGTATATGAAAACATTGAAAGCATATGTTAAAAATCAAGCTCGGGTCGAAGGGTGCATAGCTGAGCGCTATTCTTCCGAAGAATGCATGAAATATTGTGCTGAATATATTAAAGATGGGTTAGAAATTGGGAAAAAAAGAAATAGAAATGAAGTGCAACAAAGTGATTCCATACTTGAGGGATGCCCTATCTCCAAAGGAAAACCTATGGTAGTCACCAAGGATGTGATTAATGCTGCTCATCGGTATGTGTTGTTCAATACCGAAGAAGTGGAGCCGTATATAGAGTAAGTATAAAGTTAATACAACTATTATATTTGAAACAACTTAATTTTTGATTCATGCATTTTCGTGTACAGAATGCACAAAGAAGAGCTAAAATGTTTGCATCCTCGGCTTTCACGAGATGATGTCGAACTTTCAAAGCTGCATTCAAAGTCATTTAGCGATTGGTTTGAAAAAAAGGTTGAAAGTGTTGTAAATTTTGTTTGAGTTAAATAACTTTGAGGTAGAAGTATTTTTTATATACTATTATGTTTTTTTCAGGTTAAAGATGATAGACAAACATCGAATGTTAGCGAAATAGTACATTGGCTTTCTTATGGACCTCGCCATCAAATAATATCTTATACCAGCTATGTTATTAACGGTCGATGTTTTCATACAAAAGAGTATGAGAAGTCTACACAAAATAGTGGTGTTTCTATCGAGGCAAGTACTATTTATGAAGATGGGTCCATTGAGAAAATAAATTACTATGGGGTTCTACATGAGATTTTATTACTAGACTACCGCCGATTTCAACTTGTCCTGTTTAAGTGTGACTGGGCAAATATTAATCGTGGAGTGAAGGTTGAAGACGGATTCACATTAGTCAATTTACACCAGTTCCAAAATCAATTTGCAAGTGACCCTTTCATTTTAGCTACGCAAGCTACACAAGTATTTTTTTGTAAAGAAAGCAACTCATCAAATTGGTATGTTTTATTGAAAGCACCACCTCGAGGTTTTCATGAGTTAGAAAAATATGATGAGGATGAAGGATCAACTAGTAACCCTGTAGATGAGTAACAAATTGTTGATAGAGATGTAGACAATGGAGACGAAAGTTACATAAGAAAGGATTGTGATGGCATTTTGGTATGAAATAAACATCTTTTATTGCTTTTTGTCATATAAGCAATTTCAATTCTAGAAAAGTATTTCTGTTTATTATTTTCAATAATTACCATTATATATGATTTTTATATATAAGATTCAAAATTTGGGATTGAACTTACACTGATATGCAACTAGACCTAGACATGAAAATCCAATATTGTGTCATCTTTTTTCAACGGATTAGGCACTAGTAAATAGACAACGCATGCTATTTTGACGTGTATTCTATTTAGCTGACATTTGCATGTTGTATTCTATTTAGCTGACATTTGCATGTTGTATTCTATTTAGCTGACATGCATGCTGGATTCTATTTTGACGTGAAAATCCAAGTACCGACACTTAGCTGACATTTGCATGTTGTATTCTATTTAGCTTCTAATTGTTATGGCATAACATGATTTCTCCTTTTATTGTTATTTGTGGCAATATGTATAATGGTATTTTTTACTGTTGTTTATTAAACCGTTTGTGTATTTCAGATAAATTCTTCCGTACTGGTAATATGCTATTTCTAACACTTTGTATACTGATTTTTCTTTTTCTTTTTTTTTAGGTTGAAGATAACTGAACAAGAAGTATCAATGGGGAAAAAGGACCAAGACTTAACAGAGGTAAGATATTTAGAAACATGCAAGTAATCAATTTTTATGTAGGAATTCCTATCAAAACATGTTATGTGCACTTTTTCTCTTTATCGTTTATGTCTTTTATTGCGTGATACAGTGTGCATACAAACAAAATTATCTTCAACTTTTAAGATATTGACAAAAACTTACTAGATGAGGCTGCTTAGATTGCACTGTCAAAACAAATGAAGCACAAGTTTGGAATGTCGTCGTGAATGTAAACTAAATGTAAACTGGTTTGCCAAAATTAGTGATAAAACGTTGCGTGAAAATGATATTGAACTTAACATCTTTTCGACCATGCACACCGGAAAACATCTTTTGCTCGGTATACGTTGCGTGAAAATTAGATTGCATTGTCCAGTACCTCAAAGAAGCTAAAATAATATTTGCAGCTGCTACATATATGTGTGTATATGTGTGTACATATATACGTATATGTATATGTATATGTATGCCTGTCTGAACACCCAAGAGCTATAGTTCTTTGTTTTTCTATATCTGACCAGGGTATTGAACTGTTGGTAGACCTTGCTTGGATTGAAAAAAAAACAGAAAAAGGGTAAACTGTTTTACATATAGTTAGGTTTATTTTGCACTAACATCTAACCTGATGTTGTGTATGTTATTGCTACGCAGTTGCTTCTAGTTTGACAATTGTATATGTTTGTAATTGTCTTTTATTTATTCCTAAGCGCAAGTGATGATATGCGTGCTCTTGCCTGTTAATTCCAATAATGTATCATCATCATCGTAACATGCAGAGATCAACTGCTTATAAATAAAAGATGTTTGTGACAAATTCGCATAATATACATAATCATTTTATAATTGTGAACAAGTTGAAGAATATACATGTATGGTTTTGTTACGCTGGCATGTTATGTGCGCACGTATTTGCTGAAATAGACGTTGCTAAAATGAAGATAGCTTTTAATAAACTTATCCGGAATTAGCAATCTAATACTTTCCGGGAGAGCTTAGAATTTATGCTACAGCTTAGTATTTATTTGATCCTAAAATTATAAAGTTGAAGCTTATTTATTAATTCTTTTTTTTGCATCAGCTAACCATATTCCTTTTAGCTAACCTCGTTTGTTGTATGCTAATTTCAGAGCTCAATTGCAGCACTAAGACGATCAAAAAGGAAGAGTTTAGCTGCACTTATAGCTTCGCGTGCATTCGACGATAATAAAGTTAAGAACAGTGGTGTAAACATAAAAGAAAAGGGTGATGTTGAAGTTGAAGTTGCTCAGATTTTAAACACTAATGTTAGAAGATCTCCTCGCAAGCGTCCTTTTCAGCCTTGTGATGTTGAAGTTGAAGCTGCTCAGATTTTAAACACTAATGTTAGAAGGTCTCCTCGCAAGCGTCCTGTTCAGCCTCAACCCGAGGAAATTCAGCCTTTTTCGGTTTCTCCTGGCCCTAATTCAAACCCTTCTCCGAATATTACTCCAGACTCAGCTGACACGCCTACTGCCATGGACCCGAATGTTTGCAATGAAGATTGTCGACTAGAGCCGGCCAAGAAAAAAAGAGGAAGGACGACGATGAAGAAATTTTCCTTGATTCCTGATGACAAGCCTGAAGTGGACTTCAATGATTTAGGTCAACCGGTAGGTGTCAATTCTCGTCACTTGTCATCTTACATTGGTATATTAGTAAGGGAAATGGTTCCTATGACCATTAGTGAGTGGAAAAAAGTCGGCAAGCACCTAAAGGATGATTTATGGACTTGTATACAGGTATGACCATTGTGATTTCTGTTTTTATATTTTTATTTGTTTCTGTCAAGTTTTTGTATTTTACCTTAATTGATTTCATTTTGTAGAAACTATGTTAGATAAACCATTAAATCGAAAATTCTAAACAATTATTGCTGTTTTTATATTTTTATTTGTTTCTGTTTATTTTCAGTTTGTTTTCAATACTTAGTTCCAACTTTGATACTCATTTTGTTCTTCTATTTGTCGTTGTATCTCTATGCTGTCTAATTGTACAATGTGCTCTTTCATATATATGACATTAACCACTTGATACGTTAGTTGTGCTATTCTAATTTCGCATTCGTTCATCATATCAGCATTGTCTATGGAACAGACCTTGTGTTTCATTTTTTAAAGTTCACCCTTGCATATGTCATTTAAGTGGCTGGGGGATTACTATTCTACAGGATTCCACTTATTCTAATATGATACATACTTCCTTGATAACTTCATGATTTTCATATGAATTGCTTCACATAAAAAGTGCCATGAAATATATATATGGTGAAATGTCTGCTTTAATATTCCACACTTTGTGCCACTAACTCCCCCTTGTAAAAGCAAGAGTACTGTCCTCAAAGACATTAAAAGATTATGATATATTTGATTCTAAATGTATGTTTATCAGTTTATTGAAAGGGTATGGTATACTAAGTGTATTTGAATAAGTGAAGTGTTTGCTTACCTCAAATTCAAGGAATACACATATATATAGGTATCTACCCCTGTGAAACCTGCATAAATCATTTGGCTACCACTTGCGGATGAATAAATTAAATCATTGTTATTTTAATATGTATTATTAATAGCAATTGTTTGGTTATTTAGTGGTTGGGAGACAATCCAAATAGCTTAGCGAGTAAAAAGTTCCATCTTCCTTTCTTAATTTATAGTTACCATAAAGACGACTACAATTTTGATACATGCATATTTCGTAATTTCATGTTTTTGTGTTATATCGAGTGGCTGAAAATTCTTCATTCAAGCTTAAGCTAATAGAATTTTCACATATCATGCATCTATCATTTTAATTTGGCTTATTATAGAATCTGCAGCAGTGCATGAAAGTACAATTAGATATTTTTCTTTTGATTTACACAATAGCAATGAAATGGAAAAAAAAACTAACTCTTATATGCAACTAGGCCAATTTTATTTCAGCTTGATGTGCAGGATTAAATAGTAATATACCAAAACATGGATTAAATTCAAACCTTGATCCTTTGATCAACGATCCGATACATAATCAATTTGTTTCTTATATCTACTTGGATAATAAACTATAAACTGGTTCAAAATGCCGCTTTGCTTGGTATCAATTCTGTACGCTATATGTATATGAAGATCTACTGATGTCGCTTGTCATTTATTTCACCCATGTACAATCATTAAGGATTTGTCTTTTCAATTTCTTTTCTTTTTTCCCTTTTTCTACTTTCGGTTTTTTCTAATATGTTATTTATTATGATTGTCAATCTTATTGAACATGTTTCAGTGTAATTTTGTTTATTTCGGTCAAAGTACTTTTGTTTTTATCCAAATCTTTATATATATCTAAAAATTTCTCCTTCAAAGAAACCCCACCTGTATTTAGAGAATGCCTTGGATGGATAATATGTATTGCATATAGTTGGCTTGACCTTTTGCGTATTTAGTTTGCATATAGTCGATCAATAATTTATTTATTTTACTGGCATGTTGTTTCCCTTTGTGTAGGCGGTGTATCTACGCATTTGTTATCAATGGAATTAGAAGATTAAATCTAACAAATATGCAAAGCAATTCGTTAGTTATACATTTTTTTTTTCTAAAGGCAACTATGAATACATCATGAAGTCTTTCAATAATATGATGCTGTTTTATTGCTGTTTCTGCTGTGCAAACGAGATTCAAGGTAGTTGCAGTTTACAAGGACTTGTTGTTTCAGATGATGGGAGCACGATGGAAAGAGTCAAAATCGAGATTGGTTTTTGCTATTAAATTGGCGTCTGCTTCTCCCGACTCTTCTTCTAGGTTAGCCATGCTAAAACCAGTTAACATAAAGAGTGATGAAGAGTGGAATGACTTTGTAAAGGAAAAACTATCAGAAAACTTGGAGGTAATAAGATTTATCGGTTATAAATTCAAATGTAAATTACATTTTACTAACGAAATTGTCTTGTTTAGCAAACCAGCAATAGATTCAAAGCAATTAGAGAAAGAACAAAACTCCACACACAATGGGTAGAAAGGGCTACGCAAGGTTAGCAGAAGAAATGGTAAGAAAATGCATGTTTGGGTTATGTTTACATCCATTATATATATATATATATTCTTCGTTTCTTACTTTTTTTGGGTAGAAAATGGAAAGTGGAACATCGGATGTTAGCCGAGACGATCTATGGTGCAAAGCCCACATCAAAAAAATGGAAAGCCACCGAATTCTGTTGTGGCTAACTGCATTGTAAGAATTTATTTATATTAATATTGTAACTTTGTTACATACATGCTTCCATTTTCTCTATTTGTTATGAAGATGATGATTCTAGAGGTGAATAACTGATACCATAATTAGTTTTTATTAGTTGGAAATACTTTATGATCATATGAACAAGAGTATCAAAGGATTTTCTGCAATTCCAACAATATAGTCTCTGTTATAGTGTACACATTAGTTTACTGGATTACATGCCAATCTAGATAGTTAGCAGCAGTACATATTTCATTTATTAATGTTTTTTTTTTACAAAAATCTCCAGGCTAAGATAGAAGAGCATAAGAGTAGCACTCATAGCTCTCAGGGAGTGTCATCGATAGGTGAAGATGAAGTGTCGAAGGTTTTTGGCACCGAGCATAAGGGAAGAGTGAGAGGACTAGGCTTTGGCATTGTACCATCTCGAATTGGTATTCGTGCAAGCAATTCAAAAAAGGTGTCTGTATTGGAAAACCAAGTTGCTAGCTTGACAGCTAAAGTAGAAGAGTTAACTAAATTGGTCATTACAGTAAGTTATAGATAGTTAGCCATATTTATGAATATATGATATGTTACAGTAAGTTATATTCTCTAACATTATACATTTTACAGAACACGAATGGAAAGAGGATCGATAATGCACCACATTCAGAGACTCCTCGTGCTCATACGACACAGGTAATATATGATTTGATTTCGAAAAATATTTTGATGGTTCTATTCTAATGATGTTTGGCTTGGTATGGGATAAGACCATCAAAACAGCCGTTTAGAGCCTTTAGTCACGTATTGTTGATGTAACAACCCGGAATTTTGGGGCCAGTTTAAAATTTATTTTAAGTGATTTTAATAAGTTTGATATTTAAATAATCTATTTTAAATAATAATGATCACAAATTTGATTTAAATCGAAGTTAGAATGAATGATTTAATTTTAATTAACAAAAGAGTTAGAAATAGCGCAGTAGTTTGAAAAGTCAAACTTGAACTTTGACTGACCGTACAGGATGCAAAATTTAACGGATTTTAGTGAAACAAAAAAATTAGAATCTATTTAAAAATATCTTTCTAACGAATCTGAAAAATCAAAATTTCATAATGGAAATCAAAAGTTATGGCCAATTCAATATCTAGAAAGGTCTCTATGAAATTTATAAGGGCCAAAATGCTACTTTTTGCATACGAAGGAATTTGAACTCGAAACCACTTCCATTGAGTTCAGAATGACGTTTCTACATTGAAAATCAGTAAACACTTATATATTTTGAGTTTCGAATATTATTTGTTTAAAAATGTATTTTTAATATTAATTATATTGGCCTTGAAAATAGTCATTTTTCAAACGACCACCGTTTTCGACGAAACCACTTTTGTTGGAACCGGAATGTCAAATTATTGCTAGGTTTCAATTTTCAGAATTTTTCGAATTAATATGTGAGCGTGGCAGAGGAAAATGTGTTTTGACTATTTACACTTAAATTTGAACACCTTAAAAATAGCCATTTTTCAAGCAGTCTCAGAATTCGATGAAAATAATTTTGTTAGATTCGTATCGTCATAAGAAAGCTAAAAATATTTTTTTTAGAATTTTCTGAGGTCGTATGTGGCCCCGGCATATTTAAATGTACGGTAGGAATTAAATAATTAATATAATATTGTATTTTCAATTAAAACCGAAAAAAAACGTGTAGACATCAGAATTAGAGCCCGGGACATAGCCCATCACGTTCAGAAGGCCTCAAAACGTTAAGATCGACAGTAAGCAGGCCCAAATCCGAGAAAGTCCAAAAATCCACTTTATTTCACGAAATTCGGAATTAAATATTAAAATATTATTAAATCCGAAAACCCTAACCCTAATTTGGCCAGCCGCCGCCCAGTTTTTCTATGGCTGAAATTGTCCGATTTTCAAATGCTAATATCTCTCAATCCGTTCGACGAAAATTGACGTATGACCTACCAAATCGAAGAGAATTCAGAGGGCTACAAATCTATACGGTTAAGATCGGATTTTGGTGCACGGATTTTGCGAATTTTGGCTGAGAAGTTGCTGCGTTTTTGGTGGATTTCGAGGTGATTGGGGAGGCCGAGCTTCATGGGGTTGGTGGTGTAGGTTGCTCTCGGCATGGCGGTCGCGGTGGTGGTGTTTGATCGAATGCTAGATGGCCAGAGGGGGGTGCGACTAGAAGCTTTGGACGTGGAGATGGGTTCGGCGTGCGTCTGGACAACGTGAGGAAGAAGGTCCGAATTCTTTTTTTTTATTATTTTATTGTTTTAATATTTAATTTGTCCGATCTTTAAAAATTCATAACTCTCTCATACGAGGTCCGTTTGACAAACCGTAAATTGCGCTGGACTCGTCTTTCCGAGCTCTTCGCGATGGCGCAGACCGCGGCTGAAACGGAGACAGTTGATTTTCAGCCAAAATTTGAGGTGAGAGTTCAAATCTTTATTATTTAATTAATTATTAATTTATTTTCCCACATTAAAATAATTGTATGATGATGATTTAGTTCTGAAATGTTTTGTGTGTATGAATTATCGATTGTTGCTTGTGGTGTGCTTATTGTTCATGTTATGCTTAAATCCGTCTTTAAATTGTATATATTATTGAGTTTAAATTGCAGTTGGAAAATTAAATCTAAATTTAGATTTAAAACATATTTTATTCAGATCTAGACGTTCTAATTTATTTTATTATAATGTCCTTTTCATTTTTCTGAAATGAACAAAGAAATGGAACGACAAATAAAACTTTATTTTTATTTGTTGATGTTACAATGAAATTTGAAAGACAAATAAAGTGTACCTCTATTTGTTGATACAACAATATAATCGGAATGACGAAAAAAAAAAACTCTTTTTATTGGTTGATTTTACTATGGAAACTGAATGACAAATAGAATATTATTTTTATTTGTTTGTTTACAATAGACTATGAACAACGAATAAAATATATTTCTTTTTGTTTGCCTTAAAGGTTAACTAACAAAGTTCTCATTTTTGGTTGCATAAAAAGAAAACAAAAACTCTCAATTTTGTTGCATTAAAAGTTAACGAACAAAAATTCATATTTTTGTCACCGAATAAAAAAATGAAACAAGAATTCATATTTTTGTCATTGAATAAAGATGAAACAAAAATCCATACTTTTGTCATTGGGGGAAAAAAAAAAAGGAAATTTTCCTTTTATTTGAATTGATGTGAAATATCAATTCAATATTAAAAAAAAAGGATTGTGTTTTGTTTGCATTTCTCAAACAGAAATGTACGAAGGAATAAAAAGATTGTATTTTGTTTGCATCCCTCGATGCGAACAAAATGACAAAATATAGATTTACATTTAAAATAAAACGAATTATATTTTTCTTGCATTTCTCAATGCAAACAAAATGTTTAAATAAAAAGAGAATTATATTTTGTTTGCATCCCTTGACGCGAACAAAGTATTGAAATAAAGATTTACATTAAAATTTTTATTTTTATTTGTGTTTTCAAGACACAAATGAACTTGAAACAAAACATACTTTTTATTTTATTTATTTATTTACATTTCATAATGTAAATATCACTTGAAAATAAAATTTACCTTTTTATTTATATTTTATAATGTAAATATGACCTGAAAACTAAAACTTATTTTATTATTTGCATATTATAATGCAAATGAGACTTGAAAACAAAACTTACATTTTTGTTAACATTTCATGATGTGAATATAACTTGATGATAAAGCTATTTTTATTATTTGCAATAAAAAAATAAACTTACATTTTTTATGTAATTTATGATGGGATAAATAATTGTAAAATAAAGTTTACATTTTTATATGTAGTAAGAAATTGGAAATTCGCATTGATATTAAAATAACACTTTTGTAAAGATATCGCATTAGAATAAAAAGATAATTTTTGTCGCTTTTTCGTTTAGAATTAAAAACATATTTTGTCAGTTTTTCTTTTTAACATAAAAAGGGTCATTTTGTCGCTTCTTCTTTTTTAACATTAAAAGAACATTTTTATGTCATGTTTTTTTTAGCATTAAAAGAAGCATTTTTGTTGTTTTTCCTTTTAGTAATAAAAAGAACATTTTGCTATCGTTTCTTATGATAATATTTTATCGTCATTTTGAATGCGGTAAAAATAGAATTGTTAATATTGAATATTTTATCGTCATTTTGAATGCGGTAAAAATAGAATTGTTAATATTGAATATTTTATCGTCGTTTTGAATGCGGTAAAAATAGAATTGTTAATATTGAATATTTTATCGTCATTTTGAATGCGGTAAAAATAGAATTGTTAATGTTGAATATTTTATCGTCATTTTGAATGCGGTGAAAATAGAATAGTTAATGTTGTCACTTTTATCGACATTTTTGGTGCGATAAAAATAGACAATGTTAGTGATTCACTTTTATCAACATTTTTGGTGCGATAAAAATAGACAGTGTTAGTGATTCATTTTTATCATCAATTTAGATGCGATAAAAAGAATATATTTTTGTGTTACATTTTATTGTCTTTCTAGAGACAATAAAAAGAATAAAATTAAAGAATTACAATTTTATGTAAAAATTGCTTTCATTGAAAAGAATAAATGTAGAAGATGAGATTTTTGTTGTTAATTATAAACAATGAAAAAGGGAACAGTTACATTTTGATGTAAATAAACAATAAAAAGAAAAATTACATTCAAAATGTAAGTTAGAATAAAAAGGACATTTTGTTTAAAAAAAATATGCAAATTACAATAAAAAGTATAGAAATAAAGATCACATTTTTATTGACCGTTTATAGGCAATAAAAGGAATATAAATAAAAGATACATTTTTATCGTCGTGTTATATATTGTGTATTACACTGCCATTCACAAGTTACCCGACTTGTGTATGTGATTGGGACGATAATTTTCACACATCGCCCAAGTGCACAAATTAGTTTATCATTTGCTTGATTGGTTGAAAACCCCACACGGGTGTTGGGATGAAAATTCACATACACTAATCCCAATATTTAGTTGTATGTTGATCGTTAGATCGACAGGCTGTGATGAGCGTTATTATTTAATTTTAACGCCTACACAATGGAATTTACACTTTGGATGTAATGGATGACTTGATGATTATACTGTTATTGTCATATATATGATGTGTGTGAAATCCATATAATCCAAATTATATGGTAAATGTTTGAGTCGCATTTCGATTCAAGTGTTCTTTTAAATAAGACAATTTTTACATTAGAAATCCTTTTTATATAAAGTGCATATATTTTTCGTAATATATTTTTAATCAACTATATGTTAAACAAAGAATATTTGTAAAAGATAAAGATTTGTAAAATAAAGAATACTCCTCATTTAGAATCTTTTATATAAAGAATATTTTTATGATTATTTTAAAATATGTTTTTAAAGGGTTACTAGCATTTGCAATCATATTTTGAGATATGAAATAAATTGAGATGTGAAGTGGATTTACCGTGGACGATGTTTTAAACGACATTTGTCCTTTAATCCAATTTACATTGAAATTATTATTTGGAACTTATGAATCTATTTTATAGATTTAAAAAGACATTTTCTATAAATCAAGTTTTTT
Source organism: Allium sativum (assembly GCA_030737875.1). Taxonomy (NCBI): domain Eukaryota; kingdom Viridiplantae; phylum Streptophyta; class Magnoliopsida; order Asparagales; family Amaryllidaceae; genus Allium; species Allium sativum. The sequence continues at coordinate 1,024,997,981 of CM060924.1, forward strand.
TAACTAATATATTAAATAGGAATTAAGTGGAAATTCTATTGGTAATAATTGAGATGGGCTTCTGTAAAAGAAGACCGATATTATATATGGAATTTAAGAGGCTTTGCCGTTATTCCATTTATACTATTAGTCTGATACAGAAATCTATATCGATTATGTATTGATTGGATTTCTGTGGAATTCCATATTTTTAGAAATTGATTTATAGATTTTATTTTAAATGTTTATCTTTGATAAAATTAATGAGAATCTTCTAAAACGAATATCTTATTAAAAGAATATTCTGAGTTGGGATGTGACGAAATGTGTAATTTTCCAATATTTGTTTTTAATCCCAAAATACGCGAGTTATTCAGAAAGACCGGGTTTAACCCATTCTGAATAATCATCACGACGATCAAGAGTCGAAGACGAAGACGGTGATTGAAGACCGAAGGTTTTCACATCGTTGGGATGATGATGACTGGTATCTTGAATTGGGATTGGCCTTCCAAGGCAAGGTATTTGGTAATGATCGTCCAAACGCATTTGGAGATCGACGGACACGTTGTTTCGCTCAGACCCAGAGCGGACTTGTAAATGGATTGCGTGTCTGACATTGTATTCCTTTCTACTGTATTTGTTGAACGCTACCGATTATATATTTCTGTTGGTGGTGAAGAATTTATTCTTTACTTATCACCCTTCTCTAAGACGTATGAGCTTAGAGGTTATATATATATATATATATATATATATATATATTGGTAGATGATCAATAATATGGTAGGGCCTGACAATGTGGCATGCTAAGATGCAAATGATCATGGCTTTATTGAAAAGCAGGCCTTGTGGCTGATGATCAAAGCATAGCCTATTACGGCATAGCTTTGTGTATAACGTGACTTCGCGAGCCTCACACCCCGGTATGAGTCAAAAACGGGATTAGGACTGCAGGGAGTGCACACGTTTCTTTCTAGCTAAAGTGGTGTCAGTGACCTACCAGCCCTGACATTTTACTTATGTGGATGATGGATTTTGAGGCGCCTCGAATTTTTATAGGCCGATAGTGGTCATATTATAGGTTCAAAGGAACCGGGAAGCGTGTGTTCAGGCATAACTAATCCACTGCCGATAGGCGGGGACCGGCCCTGAAGATCCAAGGGTTCACTGCGGGGGACCCTGAGGCATTTGCTAGAGTGTCTCGAATCGGAGAGGAGCTTGCCCCTAGCCTCGACTCATGATGGAATCCAATTCTCCAATACAACATTACGATTTTAATTGTAAACTTATATACGGCGACATAGTAGGATGGGGTACTATGCCATCTAGGATAAATACATTTATATTGAAATGATTTATTGAAACATATACACACTAGTAGTAATGCGTTTGACGTATTTATAATCTTTTGACCATTATAAGGTAAAACCCTATCCTCTGGTGTGCGTTGCATTGTGTGATGGGACCTGGGTCTTATAATGGTTTCATTTTTCTAAAAAGCATTACGTTATTTGATGATTTACTTTAATTATGCACTGGCAATCCAATGGAGTAAACCCGTTCCGCGTTAGCAGCGTGGTCCTGTGATTAGCCTACTTATTAGATAAGTTAAGTTAAGAATTCTCACACCAGTCCCACGACTGACCTGTAGTTTGTTTCACTTTGCAAACTCGGGTGCCCTCTTTCCACACGGGCAGTCGAGTAGCTTTTTGCAGATATAGTTAAGCAGGATCCTGGATTGAAGTCTGAAGCTGGGTCCAGTTACTGATGGCCTTCCGTTGAGATTAGTTCCGCTGCAATGTATTTAATTTAATTTAAATATATCTTCTGTTGTATTATTTATTGATGTGCTCTGCTATATTCTGTACTCTGATGTAACATTTATTATTGATGTTATAAAAGTCTATGTTTTTGTTCTGATGTGTTGTATGCCCAAAGTTAAAGTATTCGTAGATTTTCACCTTTTGGGTCAGGCCTGTGTGGTTTATGGTCGATTAAAAGGGCGGGAATTTGCGGGTCTTTACAGTTGGTATCAGAGCTCTGGTTAGCTCAAATCTTTGGGGTACAACTTGTTAGAACTGAACAAAAGACTCATCAGAGATTGGATTAGTAATGTCCAATAAGAATACTCATTAGAGATAGGATCAGCAGTATCCTAGAATGAGTGGACTCGTTAGAGATGGGGTTAGTAATGCCCTAGAACGAGTTAAGAGTTACGAATTTATAATTAACGTATTTTTGATATTTATAATCTATTCTTTGAAATATGATTTATATATATATATAAAGTTATGTATATTTTGAACAGATAATCAACCATTAAAATTAAAATTAAGATAGTTAATTTTACAATTTTTAGCTACGTTCCTTTTCGAGGACGAAAAGTTTTTTTAAGTGGGGGCGATTGTAACAACCCGGAATTTTGGGGCCGATTTAAAATTTATTTTAAGTGATTTTAATAAGTTTGATATTTAAATAATCTATTTTAAATAATAATGATCACAAATTTGATTTAAATCGAAGTTAGAATGAATGATTTAATTTTAATTAACAAAAGAGTTAGAAATAGCGTAGTAGTTTGAAAAGTCAAACTTGAACTTTGACTGACCGTACAGGATGCAAAATTTAACGGATTTTAGTGAAACAAAAAAATTAGAATCTATTTAAAAATATCTTTCTAACGAATCTGAAAAATCAAAATTTCATAGTGGAAATCAAAAGTTATGGCCAATTTAATATCTAGAAAGGTCGCTATGAAATTTATAAGGGCCAAAATGCTACTTTTTGCATATGAAGGAATTTGAACTCGAAACCACTTCCATTGAGTTCAGAATGACGTTTCTACATTGAGAATCAGTAAACACTTATATATTTTGAGTTTCGAATATTATTTGTTTAAAAATGTATTTTTAATATTAAATATATTGGCCTTGAAAATAGTCATTTTTCAAACGACCACCGTTTTCGACGAAACCACTTTTGTTGGAACCGGAATGTCAAATTATTGCTAGGTTTCAATTTTCAGAATTTTTCGAATTAATATGTGAGCGTGGCAGAGGAAAATGTGTTTTGACTATTTACACTTAAATTTGAACACCTTAAAAATAGCCATTTTTCAAGCAGTCTCAGAATTCGATGAAAATAATTTTGTTAGATTCGTATCGTCATAAGAAAGCTAAAAATATTTTTTTTAGAATTTTCTGAGGTCGTATGTGGCCCCGGCATATTTAAATGTACGGTAGGAATTAAATAATTAATATAATATTGTATTTTCAATTAAAACCGAAAAAAAACGTGTAGACATCAGAATTAGAGCCCGGGACATAGCCCATCACGTTCAGAAGGCCTCAAAACGTTAAGATCGACAGTAAGCAGGCCCAAATCCGAGAAAGTCCAAAAATCCACTTTATTTCACGAAATTCGGAATTAAATATTAAAATATTATTAAATCCGAAAACCCTAATTTGGCCAGCCGCCGCCCAGTTTTTCTATGGCTGAAATTGTCCGATTTTAAAATGCTAATATCTCTCAATCCGTTCGACGAAAATTGACGTATGACCTACCAAATCGAAGAGAATTCAGAGGGCTACAAATCTATACGGTTAAGATCGGATTTTGGTGCACGGATTTTGCGAATTTTGGCTGAGAAGTTGCTGCGTTTTTGGTGGATTTCGAGGTGATTGGGGAGGCCGAGCTTCAAGGGGTTGGTGGTGTAGGTTGCTCTCGGCATGGCGGTCGCGGTGGTGGTGTTTGATCGGATGCTAGATGGCCAGAGGGGGGTGCGACTAGAAGCTTTGGACGTGGAGATGGGTTCGGCGTGCGTCTGGACAACGTGAGGAAGAAGGTCCGAATTTTTTTTTTATTATTTTAATATTTAATTTGTCCGATCTTTAAAAATTCATAACTCTCTCATACGAGGTCCGTTTGACAAACCGTAAATTGCGCTGGACTCGTCTTTCCGAGCTCTTCGCGATGGCGCAGACCGCGGCTGAAACGGAGACAGTTGATTTTCAGCCAAAATTTGAGGTGAGAGTTCAAATCTTTATTATTTAATTAATTATTAATTTATTTTCCCACATTAAAATAATTGTATGATGATGATGATCGATTGTTGCTTGTGGTGTGCTTATTGTTCATGTTATGCTTAAATCCGTCTTTAAATTGTATATGTTATTGAGTTTAAATTGTAGTTGGAAAATTAAATCTAAATTTAGATTTAAAACATATTTTATTTAGATCTAGACGTTCTAATTTATTTTATTATAATGTCCTTTTCATTTTTCTGAAATGAACAAAGAAATGGAACGACAAATAAAACTTTATTTTTATTTGTTGATGTTACAATGAAATTTGAACGACAAATAAAGTGTACCTCTATTTGTTGATACTACAATATAACCGGAATGACGAAAAAAAAAAACTCTTTTTATTGGTTGATTTTACTATGGAAACTGAATGACAAATAGAATATTATTTTTATTTGTTTGTTTACAATAGACAATGAACAACGAATAAAATATATTTCTTTTTGTTTGCCTTAAAGGTTAACTAACAAAGTTCTCATTTTTGGTTGCATAAAAAGAAAACAAAAACTCTCAATTTTGTTGCATTAAAAGTTAACGAACAAAAATTCATATTTTTGTCACCGAATAAAAAAATGAAACAAGAATTCATATTTTTGTCATTGAATAAAGATGAAACAAAAATCCATACTTTTGTCATTGGGGAAAAAAAAAGGAAATTTTCCTTTTATTTGAATTGATGTGAAATATCTATTCAATATTAAAAAAAAAAAGGATTGTGTTTTGTTTGCATTTCTCAAACCGAAATGTACGAAGGAATAAAAAGATTGTATTTTGTTTGCATCCCTCGATGCGAACAAAATGACAAAATATAGATTTACATTTAAAAAAAAAGGATTATATTTTTCTTGCATTTCTCAATGCAAACAAAATGTTTAAATAAAAAGAGAATTATATTTTGTTTGCATCCCTTGACGCGAACAAAGTATTGAAATAAAGATTTACATTAAAATTTATATTTTTATTTGTGTTTTCAAGACACAAATGAACTTGAAACAAAACTTACTTTTTATTTTATTTATTTATTTACATTTCATAATGTAAATATCACTTGAAAATAAAATTTACCTTTTTATTTATATTTTATAATGTAAATATGACCTGAAAACTAAAACTTATTTTATTATTTGCATATTATAATGCAAATGAGACTTGAAAACAAAACTTACATTTTTGTTAACATTTCATGATGTGAATATAACTTGATCATAAAGCTATTTTTATTATTTGCAATAAAAAAATAAACTTACATTTTTTATGTAATTTATGATGGGATAAATAATTGTAAAATAAAGTTTACATTTTTATATGTAGTAAGAAATTGGAAATTCGCATTGATATTAAAATAACACTTTTGTAAAGATATCGCATTAGAATAAAAAGATAATTTTTGTCGCTTTTTCTTTTAGAATTAAAAACATATTTTGTCAGTTTTTCTTTTTAACATAAAAAGGGTCATTTTGTCGCTTCTTCTTTTTTAACATTAAAAGAACATTTTTATGTCATGTTTCTTTTTAGCATTAAAAGAAGCATTTTTGTTATTTTTCCTTTTAGTAATAAAAAGAACATTTTGCTATCGTTTCTTATGATAATATTTTATCGTCATTTTGAATGCGGTAAAAATAGAATTGTTAATATTGAATATTTTATCGTCATTTTGAATGCGGTAAAAATAGAATTGTTAATATTGAATATTTTATAGTCATTTTGAATGCGGTAAAAATAGAATTGTTAATGTTGAATATTTTATCGTCATTTTGAATGCGTTGAAAATAGAATAGTTAATGTTGTCACTTTTATCGACATTTTTGGTGCGATAAAAATAGACAATGTTAGTGATTCACTTTTATCGACATTTTTGGTGCGATAAAAATAGACAATGTTAGTGATTCATTTTTATCATCAATTTAGATGCGATAAAAAGAATATATTTTTGTGTTACATTTTATTGTCTTTCTAGAGACAATAAAAAGAATAAAATTAAAGAATTACAATTTTATGTAAAAACTGCTTTCATTGAAAAGAATAAATATAGAAGACGAGATTTTTGTTGTTAATAATAAACAATGAAAAAGGGAACATTTACATTTTGATGTAAATAAACAATAAAAAGAAAAATTACATTCAAAATGTAAGTTAGAATAAAAAGGACATTTTGTTTAAAAAAAAAATTGTAAATTACAATAAAAAATACAAAGATCACATTTTTATAGACCGTTTATAGGCAATAAAAGGAATATAAATAAAAGAAACATTTTTATCGTCGTGTTATATATTGTGTATTACACTGCCATTCACAAGTTACCCGACTTGTGTATGTGATTGGGACGATAATTTTCACACATCGCCCAAGTGCACAAATTAGTTTATCATTTGCTTGATTGGTTGAAAACCCAACACGGGTGTTGGGATGAAAATTCACATACACTAATCCCAATATTTAGTTGTATGTTGATCGTTAGATCGACAGGCTGTGATGAGCGTTATTATTTAATTTTAACGCTTACACAGTGGAATTTACACTTTGGATGTAATGGATGACTTGATGATTATACTGTTATTGTCATATATATGATGTGTGTGAAATCCATATAATCCAAATTATATGGTAAATGTTTGAGTCGCATTTCGATTCAAGTGTTCTTTTAAATAAGACTATTTTACATTAGAAATCCTTTTTATATAAAGTGCATATATTTTTCGTAATATATTTTTAATCAACTATATGTTAAACAAAGAATATTTGTAAAAGATAAAGATTTGTAAAATAAAGAATACTCCTCATTTAGAATCTTTTATATAAAGAATATTTTTATGATTATTTTAAAATATGTTTTTAAAGGGTTACTAGCATTTGCAATCATATTTTGAGATATGAAATAAATTGAGATGTGAAGTGGATTTACCGTGGACGATGTTTTAAACGACATTTGTCCTTTAATCCAATTTACATTGAAATTATTATTTGGAACTTATGAATCTATTTTATAGATTTAAAAAGACATTTTCTATAAATCAAGTTTTTTAACTAATATATTAAATAGGAATTAAGTGGGAATTCTATTGGTAATAATTGAGATGGGCTTCTGTAAAAGAAGACCGATATTATATATGGAATTTAAGAGGCTTTGCCGTTACTCCATTTATACTATTAGTCTGATACAGAAATCTATATCGATTATGTATTGATTGGATTTCTGTGGAATTCCATATTTTTAGAAATTGATTTATGGATTTTATTTTAAATATTTATCTTTGATAAATTAATGAGAATCTTCTAAAACGAATATCTTATTAAAAGAATATTCTGAGTTGGGATGTGACGAAATGTGTAATTTTCCAATATTTGTTTTTAATCCCAAAATACGCGAGTTATTCAGGAAGACCGGGTTTAACCCATTCTGAATAATCATCACGACGATCAAGAGTCGAAGACGAAGACGGTGATTGAAGACCGAAGGTTTTCACATCGTGGGATGATGATGACTGGTATCTTGAATTGGGATTGGCCTTCCAAGGCAAGGTATTTGGTAATGATCGTCCAAACGCATTTGGAGATCGACGGACACATTGTTTCGCTCAGACCCAGAGCGGACTTGTAAATGGATTGCGTGTCTGACATTGTATTCCTTTCTACTGTATTTGTTGAACGCTACCGATTATATATTTATGTTGGTGGTGAAGAATTTATTCTTTACTTATCACCCTTCTCTAAGACGTATGAGCTTAGAGGTTATATATATATATATATATATATTGGTAGATGATCAATAATATGGTAGGGCCTGACAATGTGGCATGCTAAGATGCAAATGATCAAGGCTTTGTTGAAAAGCAGGCCTTGTGGCTGATGATCAAAGCATAGCCTATTACGGCATTGCTTTGTGTATAACGTGACTTCGCGAGCCTCACACCCCGGTATGAGTCAAAAACGGGATTAGGACTGCAGGGAGTGCACACGTTTCTTTCTAGCTAAAGTGGTGTCAGTGACCTACCAGCCCTGACATTTTACTTATGTGGATGATGGATTTTGAGGCGCCTCGGAATTTTATAGGCCGATAGTGGTCATATTATAGGTTCAAAGGAACCGGGAAGCGTGTGTTCAGGCATAACTAATCCACTGCCGATAGGCGGGGACCGGCCCTGAAGATCCAAGGGTTCACTGCGGGGGATCCTGAGGCATTTGCTAGAGTGTCTCGAATCGGAGAGGAGCTTGCCCCTAGCTTTGACTCATGATGGAATCCAATTCTCCAATACGACATTACGATTTTAATTGTAAACTTATATACGGCGACATAGTAGGATGGGGTACTATGCCGTCTAGGATTAATACATTTATATTGAAATGATTTATTTAAACATATACACACTAGTTGTAATGCGTTTGACGTATTTATCATCTTTTGACCATTATAAGGTAAAACCCTATCCTCCGGTGTGTGTTGCATTGTGTGATGGGACCTGGGTCTTATAATGGTTTCATTTTTCTAAAAAGCATTACGTTATTTGACGATTTACTTTAATTATGCACTGGCAATCCAATGGAGTAAACCCATTCCGCGTTAGCGGCGTGGTCCTGTGATTAGCCTACTTATTAGATAAGTTAAGTTAAGAATTCTCACACCAGTCCCACGACTGACCTGTAGTTTGTTTCACTTTGCAAACTCGGGTGCCCTCTTTCCACACGGGCAGTCGAGCAGCTTTTTGCAGATATAGTTAAGCAGGATCCTGGATTGAAGTCTGAAGCTGGGTCAAGTTACTGATGGCCTTCCGCTGAGATTAGTTCCGTTGCAATGTATTTAATTTAATTTAAATATATCTTCCGTTGTATTATTTATTGATGTACTCTGATATATTCTGTACTCTGATGTAACATTTATTATTGATGTTATAAAAGTCTATGTTTTTGTTCTGATGTGTTGTATGCTCAAAGTTAAAGTATTCGTAGATTTTCACCTTTTGGGTCAGACCTGTGTGGTTTATGGTCGATTCAAAGGGCGGGAATTTGCGGGTCTTTACAGTTGATGACTAAGCTAATTTGCGTTTAGACCGGCTTTGGATTGGGTAACCTATGATGCATCATATGCGTTATTTACATTTTACAAATTAGTTGATGACTAAGCTAATTTGCGTTTAGACTGGCTACAACACCATAAATTTTTGTCCTTTTTTTTCCTTAAAGCTGACGACTCAACAATATAGTTGCATGCAAATATAAGATACCATATAAATAACATGTAGCAATGCATTGAAACCAAAACCTTTCCCAAATTTTTAGAGTTATCTACTTTAGTATTTATTCCGAAACATTATCATGGAGTAAAGAGAAAATTGGTATCATATAGATCCTAAATGACATTGACATTATCAATGTTAAAAATTTATCCAAGTTCATTGTAAGAACTTATTGATGAAAATGGCAGATCTAGAGTTGTCTACTTTAGTATTTATTCGGAAACATTATCATGGAGAAAAGAGAAAATTGCTGTCTTAGATCCTGAATGACATTGACAATACCAATGTTAAAAATTCATCCAAGTTCATTATAAGAACGTATTGATGAAAATGGCAGATTATTAGAAAATGGTATGGTTGAAAAGATCAAAGTTTGACTACTATAAAAACAAAGGTTTTGTTTTCTTTTAAAAAAAATGTTCATGCAGAAACATTGTTGGCTTGACATCGATATGAATGGATTTCCTTTAAAAACGGCATCTAACAAATCAATATATGCTACATATTAAATTATAATTGATGATTAATTATAGTAAGGATTATTGATTCAAAACTGCTACTTTAGCACATAAGGGATAGAATCAAGTCACCTTATATAGAGCAAATTGCTGCTTTAGCACATAAGGGCCAGAATCAAGTCACTTTAGCACATAAGAGAAAACTGTGCATGCTACTGCAATAAAACATTAAATTTCTTTAAGTTTTTTTTCTGTATCTTTCCATAAACATAGAAACCAATAGATAGTGGCTTCAACCGTATCCATAACCATTGATTCCAATATATGATTTTCATCATTTTCAATAATAGATGAGTCAGTCATAAAATCAGTGTTGAAGAAATTGGTAGCCTCGTGTTTAAAAGTTATGAGAACAAACATTGAGTTCAAAGTTAACTAAAAAAACAAATAAAATGAAACAAAAATTTATAAGACAGCAGATTTTGGATATATTTTTTAAGAATTTTGATATAAAGTAGCGTAACTTTGGCCAAATCATCTCAGTACAAATGTAGGCATTTGCATATGACAGAAGATGCCCGCTTCATGTATGTTCATAGCATGAAAAATGAGATTAGCACCCCAAAATGATTTGGCAAAATATATAAGGCAAATAATTCTTTTCTTTCAAATGAGAAGCATCAAAACAATATAAATATTTTTTCAGGTGAGAGCAAAAATAAAATTACATTAGAGTAAAAAAAAAAAACAGTCGCATGATGCACAAAAAAATAATTAACGTTTCATTTTGGGGCAAAAAACAATGCTCTTCACACCCTTGGTTTATTTGAATATTTGATCATCTATTTTTGAATTTAGAAGTTCCAAGAAATCGATTGTAGTATAAATAAAGGATGAACATATGATTTGAAAACCATAAATATCATCAACTGCATCTTTATAGGTTAAGAGATGAATACACTAATTGTAGAACCATTTACAAAAAAGTGTGTGGATATATGTAATCAAGCATATTATAAAACAAACAGCCAAAAAAATGAAATGCTTCACATCCTTGGTTTATTGAATATTCGATCGACGACTTTTGAATAAACACTTATCTTTTTAGTCAATAACATTACGATTTGAAAATTATAGATATCATCAACTGCATCTGTATAGGTCAAGTGATAAATACACAAATTATACAAATATTATTTATAAAAGGAACAACTTATTAGTGCAACCTTATCATGACATAGTTTGGCCTTCCTAAAAAATATAACTTGCTATTTCCACAATCTATAGGCAGAGGTTTTTAACTATAGTCCATGGGCTGAAAATCATTAATGTTTCGATAGAAATTGAAAACTTCCAACCTTTAAATGCCAATAATTTTATTAACTGTTACTATTTCACTCCTAAACACATAAAATGAAATGGGCAAAATAAGATTCATTAAAGTTGTTAAATCATTTATTTCCATTAATTTAGCAATAACAGTAATGAGTGATTCGGCCTGACATATATGTTATACACATGTTTATCATTGTTCTAAATAGTAATAGTTAAATTAATCTACAATCAAATATGTATTTATTGTCAGCTTTATGCACATACAGAAATTTAACACCTAAACTATGCACTTATTAAGACTTTAATCCATCAAAAATAATTCCAAATTTTGTGGCAAATACACTAAGAAAATGATAGTGGTACATCTCTTCGGCATAATAAGTTTCTATTATATGATCTATATCAAACTAGACATGAATTGTTTAAATACAAACAATTAAGATGTATAATCTAATTCGTTTTATTCTTTTTAAAACAATTCCAGTTCACATAACGATCAGATGTAATTTCGGGTAGAAGGGCTTGTGAACGTGTCAGGTGGGAGTTAGGGATCGAGTAGGAATTACGAAAAGGAGAGACGGTTCAGTTTTAAATAAGGGGAAAATGATCTGGAGGCTTGTGAGAGCTCCATTTTATACCCAGTAATTATAATATAGTATAGATTTTAAAAGATTAATACAAAAGAAACCAATTCCTCCAACTCTAATGTTGGATTGAAAGAAATTAAGAAGCAGCCTTCAACTTATATTATAATACCTTGCAGCTAGTTAGAATCCATTATATTTAAGATTCCATTTTCAGTTTACAAGATGCACATGGATATTATGAAAATTGTCAGTGTAAGATAACTAAATGATTTAGCTGACTTCTTGATGATCATAGCGAGTTATATGTTTGTGAATTTATAAACTACTTCAATGTTCAAAATGTTTGTGAGCTTGAAATGCTAATTTTGAAGATGAGAATTTCAGTGAGTTCAAATGGTTATCGGAATATTACAACATAAACTTAGGTTCATTAGTATTCTAGTTGAAATCTTAATTTTACTTTAAATTGAAGAATGTAAGAATATGTGTGTTTTCAAACTTACAAACGATATGAATTTAGTATATGTTGTTAAAACATGAAACCTAAGGAGAAACCCTAATAAATAAATAAAATCATGCTGGTTTATTTGAGCAAACAAGATAACTAAACGTTGTTTCAAGCTACCAGCGTATTCTTTACGTACAAATGCCCATCATGAAAAGGGCATGGGCACAGCCAAAAGTAAGAAACTTATATCCATTTTAAAAGGGCTGAACAGAAAACAAGAGATGGGTTGAGTGGCACTGCCACTGAAAGCAGCGGCCGCAAGACTGCTGCCGCCAGCAACGGTGGCTGCAGCAGCAGCTGCAGTATCCGAGGCAGCTGCCGTTACAGTGCTAAAAATATTTTAAAATAGTATATCTATTCTATAAATAGAAATTTTCATGGAATTTACAAATAAGCACATTGATGACAAATGAATTATATGAAGATGAACAAATAGATAAAGACTAACTTGATAAATGCAGATTTAAAGAGAATAATCTGAAAGAAAATTGAAAATTTTATTTATGTTCATTAGAGCTCAATCCAAAGTGTTTTGAAGAAAATATTTAACTTGAGAAGTTATATTGACGGCAAGTTAACCCTGTAATAATTAAAATAATAAGTAGGTGAATCCAACCAATCTTAGTTGAAATGGATACACAAAGTTTAAATAGCATGGTGATCTGTATTTCAGGAGGAACTGGTTATTAAACTTTTATGAGAATGAGTCTTGGATGCATACTAAAATGAAATGAAGATGTAAGCTTTGAGTAAATGAAAGGGGTGATTCAGGAATTTGAGAATAGTAGAAATAAAAGTCTTGCTACAAATAGATCCTCATTTCCAGAACTTAAGCTTTGTACATACCCTTTTTTTCACTAATTTACTTCTTGATATGATTAGTATGACTTTGGATTTAATCAAACTACGTAAAAACTTTATCAATAAAAGTTTTCTGTCAGTTCAATTTATGTGTATGGGAAAAGGGGGTTAGGATATTGTTATATGAAGATTTTACATGCAACTTATGAAATTTAAGCGAATTGAGAACTCCAAACATGGATGGAAAGCTGATTTGCTAAGTAATCATGTGTAACAGTCCATATTCTTACATTTTTGATTTATATACGTTTAGATTTGCAATCCCAAATAAAGTCAAGTGGTGAGAAGACTATTTTTTCTTTCTTTTTGGAACTGTATAGAAGAAATTGAATGTGAATTCGCTATAATTTAACAAAAATTGTCGCTTGCATTAATAGTGAAATGAATTCTCAGAGAAATAAATCTTACTTGGAGAAATAATGAACATACCAGATAATGATATTAAGTTGTAGTGATTATAATTGAAAATGATAAGGCATACATAAACTACTCCAAGAAGTAACATTAGAGGAAACCGTAAATTGTCAATCGATCATCGTTTTATCGATATGCAAATCCAAACTGAGTCAGTAAATGGCGTTCCTTGGAAAACTCGCTTTGCCCTTATGTGCCCCATGTTGTACGATCATGATTGACCGACGACTACATCAGGTAAGGCTGCCGCAACAACTACAGCAGCGTCTACTACAAAAAAAGCGAAAACAATGTATATATATATAAAAGTGAAAACTGAAAAAAAGAAAAGGGGAAGAATAGCGCAACAGCATGGTCGCTGCTGCTACAAGTCTGCTGCCACGAAGACAGCAGCAATTTAGAGAAAAAAAGAAGATAAAATAAAACCTGCACTAGAAGAAAAGGAGGGCTGTACTTGAATATGCAGCATCATGGTTCTAATATTAGCAAGTACATGGAATATACATAGAAGCCAATTCATAGTTTCCATTGTTTTATGAATAAACAGTAAGTTCATGCATAATTTATCTTGCTTTCCTCACTAAAATAGACTTTGGCCTTAATGTTACATTACAAAAATAAACATTAAGGGGCTGTTACATTACAAAGTCATAAACTTCAAGTTTATGGCTTCAAGTTCACAGTTAACGCCATAAACAAAAATAAACATTTTTGATTTCTTGGTTTCTGACATAACTGTTGATGTCTTGGCCACATGCAGTGCATTACAGCATAGTGCAGGCACTGTTACATTACAAAATGATGAAGTTAAAAGTGGGTAGGCAAAACAATAAGGGACCAGATGTTAATTATGACAGTGATCCTATTCTTATCATTAATTGCAGTACAGATTATTATTAGTTTTCTGAATAATCAAATGCTTATCATTATTTGTGTCTATTATGTGGATTCTATTCTTCCAAAGGCATGGCAGCAACTAGGATTTGGTTGTAGGAAACACAAATTAGGTACAAATGCTACTTGAATGTTTGTTTTACCAGGAGAAAGCAAATTAGTGTACCCAAGCATCCAGCCAATTTTTTCAGCTCTGTTTCCACTTTGTTTCTGTTTCAGCCATTTTTTTTTTGTAGTCGCACCTTGGAAGTAATAATGTGCAAATTGAAGATCGTCAAAATAGCAAAAGTCACGAAAGTTTGCTTAAAAGGAAGTGCAAGCTATTGGGTTTGAGCAAGAACATATATGCAGAAGGAACGATTGCAAGCACCGATCCGAATGCTATGGCACACTTCATGAAACTTGGGCACGACTTCTGGAAGGTATGGGTTAATAATGTGATATCACCTTGATCTTAGTGTTCTGGGTAGTAAGTGGTTTTATTAAGAAAAATTGGAATTTGTACAGTTACTCATACCGTAAGATATAAGCTCGTCAAATAATTGTTCCGATTTTTTATGCTTGCAAGTTAAAAGCTTGTCTTGTTAATATAGCTTACAGTTTGTTTATTATATTATCATTAGTTGACAGAACATGTACAAAAAATTCAACTGCAAGTCGAAAAAAAAAATATTTACAAACATTTGAACATGTCACATATGGAGGAGAACCGAAGCATTTTTCTATTTGATGGGGCACAACTGCACTAACAAATCTGAGTGCATATATACTTCATTATCAATGGGTTAACCCTTCATTATCAGAGCAGAGATGATCCAAGACCTTCATAACTATAGTATGATTATCGATTAATATTAATTAATCGTCTGAAACGCTATAAGCAAGTATATATGTAGCAATATTATATGTTTATCCTCTACAAATTGTGTGCAAGCTGTATTGTTTTTGCTAGTTAACTATTTATGGTTTTCAGGTTTCTTTTGTGATATTTTTCTTGTATTGCTCAACTTAAATTATAAATAAGAAGATGCGAGACACAAAGCAACTTTCAGAGCTGCTATCTTTCTAATCCACTTTTTTTTAGTATGTTGGTCTTTGTTTCACTATTTGCGTTAAAATTAGAATTTTAATGTGTGTTGTATTGCTTTTGGAAGGTATGGGTTAACGTAGCCGTGGATCCTGAAGCTTTTCTACTTAGGCCTAATTCGGAGATAAACATGATTAAAGAGGCCGTTGGAACAACCGTGGCGTGGCACAAAGACTTCATTTCACTAGAGTAATATGTGCTGCTTAGCTTTTAGATGTTATGTTATGCTATATTTCGGAATTGTTGGTACGGTGTAACGGTATGCATTTATATTATGTATGGATCACGTTTGTTACTATGCTAATTTTGGAATGTAACTTCAACTAATGTTTTGGAATGTTCTAAAGTTATCGAATCTATTGTTTTGTCAATGTCTTTTCGAATGCACGTGTATTTATTTGTAATGTCTTATCATTACTACAGTAAATTATCGAATTTAGATATTGATGAATTGAATGTAGCATCTGCAAATGTCAGTTGCAGTTGAGTCATTAGCAACAGTAAATAGCAGTTGTATTTGAACTTATTGCAACGGTCAAAAACAGTTGTGATATCACTACCTGCTAAAAATTAAAATTACCTATTGCAACAGTCAAAAACAGTTGTGGTATCACTATCTGCTAAAAATTAAAATTACCTATTGCAACAGTCAAAAACAGTTGTGGTATCACTATCTGCTAAAAATTAAAATTACCTATTGCAACGGTTAATAACTGTTGTAATTTGACTTACTGCAACTGTCAAAAATAGTTGTGGTATCTTGTTTGTTGATACTTAATATGGACTATACAACGGTCATTTGTTGTTGCAAAAGGAGATATTGCAACAACAAAAGTCCGTTGCAAAAAGATATACCGCAACATCTTATTGCAACGGGCAAAAACAGTTGCAGACCTTTGGCAACTTCGGCCATACCAACAGGTGCTGGCCTGTTGCAATAGGCCTACTGCAACAGATTTTGCCTGTTGCGATAGGTTATTTTTCTTGTAGTGTATATATATAAAATCCATCGATTTTATATAAATAAATTATTTTCAAAATATACTTTGAAAATCCCCTTTCTACATTCTGGTATTTCTTATGGTATTTAAAATACCAAACAACAACGATAAATATCGTCCAAACACAAATAATCAACAACAGATTTTATATTACATCATATATCACAATATATGAATCACAGTAAAATAATTGTTAGGGAATCAAATCGGATTCCTCCGACCTGTTTCCCTGCATCACAGATGTTAATCAACATAATAACATCGATTTCATTTCAATATGAAATATTCTACTAAACATAATCAATATTTGATTAATGATATATATAAATATCGTTATCTATAATTTCAACCAATACATAAGCAATTCAACCAAATAGTTAACACATAACAATCAGTCATCATTTGTCAGTTCTAAACATATGTTATAAAAATAGAACTGTTCAGAGTTGGCGAGTTTTACTCACATTGGATGGTCATCGTTAGATAGCGATTTACGACTGTCGCTTCTATCCGAGTCAGTTCTAGAATGTCATTTTCACTGCCATGGTTGCAACGTAGTTTGTTTGGTCTGATTCGATCACTTCTGAGAAATAATAACTTAGGCTTGAGAATTAAACTTTTGCATCTTTCTAACTAGTGTTCCTCGTTCCAGTAATAACGCTGAATTTGTCTCCTTCATTCCAGGATCTCGTTCAACTTCAGAAAACTACCCATCAGTTAAACCCCTCTTCACGTTGTAACACCTTCAACAGTTTGAACACATACCGCTCTTTTTACCTTATCTCAAACCCTAGATCTTTTTCATATTTCATTTTCCTGTTCCTCATTCACACAGCTCAAACTTGATCACCCATCAGCCCGTATTGCTCCAACTTTTCAACAGCAACCCATGCTCATCAACTCCTCATATATAAACACGAACTTCCTGTACTTCCCCATTTAACACACGGTTCCTCACTTCATGATGCGTACAGCTCCCCTTGCCTACCCACGAAGCCTTACTTCTCCAACCTTTAAAACGCGAAGTGAGCTTCCAGTAATCACCAAAATATCATCAACCCAAAACCCTTCCTGTACATCGAAATAAAATCACCATCCTCATCCTGTTGCACTCTCCTGCGTTTCCTCCCTCCCATATCCACCGAGAATCATACATCCTCTTTCCCCTCACCTTCCATTCCTGACTTCGGTGCCTGCTCTTCGAAGTTAACTCCAGCACCAAACCCGACCTCTCCTTTCACGAAAATTCATCGCTCAACTCCAAAATAGCACTAGCTTCTCAAATCAAAGCTTCCGAACCCCTATTTCCTTGCGCTGGAAAAGACCGCAAGCCCCAAAATCCAGTCGAGCTCAACAGATTTTCCCCGAGAGTGAAGCTTAAACCAAACTAAACTCAAAGAGCTAGCTTCCAATGTGGATTTTTTTGAACGTGGATTTTCTTTTGGTTTTTCCGAGATGAGGAGTTTTTGCGGCGGCGGGTTCTATTTGCTAAGCGGATGGAAATGAGAATTTTGGTTAAGGGAGATGTTAAGTTTATATTTATAGGAAATATCCTTTTAGATATTTTCTTTGATTATATATGGTAGAGGCATAGTGTACGTGTAGAAAGGATATTCTATCAAATATTGTTTATTTAATACATGGAAGACTTAGGGCCTCAGGATTGAAACGTTGGATGCACAGATCGAAGGGAAAAACAAATTGTTTGTTTAAAGATGAAAGTTACGGTAGCCTGCTGCTATATAAAACTATGTCCACCTATGACTTGCTATCAACAGAAATAAAGGTATTGTTGTGTCGAGCAAGGTTCCCCGATTCCAGAAATATACTAACATCGGTAGGTGAACTCGTATTGTGAAACCCAACCATATCGATACAGGGTGCCAAATACTCCAAAAAAAAAAGTTGGTTATTTAATTAATTAAAAATTTCCATAAAATTCTAAAAATTAAATTATCGCTATGTCCTAAAAGATACTTGTCTAAATTCAAACCCGATCTCTAGTTATACTGAATAAACCGTTACGGTCGATAAACGATTCTATAGCGACTATTTTAAAATTTGATTTGGACATATCTCAAAATCTACACGACAAAATCCTGATTTTTCTGTTCCACTAGAAAGATATACTCCACCACCTTCATACGTTTCTTGTTTCACAGAAATCCGATTTAAAACGAACCCTGTACATTCCGTTGAAGTTCAAATCGCCAAATAGCGAACTGCCACGCCATTTCGAGCTCGATTTTAATTATAATATATATTTTACGTTCAATTGTCGTTATTTAATATATTCGTCAATATATTTCAATATAAACTGAAATATATATTTTAAACTGTCCAATTCACTCGAAATCGTGAATTCTGTTATTTCTGATTGTCTTGAAAATATATTATTCTATTATTTATATTAATTAAATATAAATATTATTTAATTCCGGTTATCGATATCGCTAAGTTGATATTTAATAATTAAATAAATTAATTATCTGACAGCTAAACTGCGGGTCATTACACCTAATTTCTAAATAGAAAGCAGAACGATCTCTTCAGAAACACGATACTAGTAATGGGCCTTTATCACCCTAATAGAGACAGACGTACAGAAATAGAAGCTGGAACGAAATCAGAGACAGAAACAGAATAATCCCTTTGGAAACAGAATATTACCACTCCAACAGACCGTACCTCACGGAAACAGGCAGGTGTTACCACCCCAACAGAAACAGACGGTGCCTTAACAGAAACAGACAGAACAAAGTATAACCTAAATTCTGCCCCAAGCGATCGGCTCCCTAATACATAAATACCCTGTGCCGGCCCCACATAAGGGTGTATCACTCCCTAAAGTGGCAACCTATAGACACAGACCTATTTACAGATGTCACGGTGTCTTACATCCTCAGACTAGACCAGATCCATGCACGCACATGACCCAGTTGGAATGCGCCATCAACACCCCTCGCCATTATCAGAGTGAACCTCTTACAATTAGTTCAGTAAGCATGCCATGGACCCCTACCTAGTGTTGGGTCATAATTTTGAAACCAGAAAGGGTTACTGACTAATATGGGTCCCGAACAACAGATGACACAAGTAATTACCCCTCCTAACCATGTGTCCCCAGACTAACAGATTTCAGATTAACTTGCTTATAGATTTCAGATGTACAAAGTCCAAATTAATAAGTTCTTAGATCAGAAATACCGGTTAATAAGTTTTCAGACTAACAGATCAGATATACATATTAACAAGTTTTTAGACTAACGAATCAGGTATACAAATTAACAAGTTTCCAGACTAACGGATCAGATATATAGATTAACAAGTTTTCAGACTAACGGATTAGATATACAAATTACAAATTTTCAGACTAACGGATCAGATATATAGATTAACAGACTTATAGATTGTTTCACCTAACCTTGTATTGGGCTACAGATTTTCAAACAAGTTTATTAGATTCATCAGTCCAATTGATTTAACCCTATCCACCCAACACGTTTTAGGCATCCTATTTATCCGAGATTTGCATTAATTAATTACTAATGCACAGACCTCTCACATTAGTTCTGTAGCTTGTGGCCGTTGGATGTGCCGGGCGGTTCCGGGAAGAATACTGCCACAAGTCAGACCTAACCTCCTGTCTAAGCAACTTTATGCCTACGACCACTCACGTTAGACTGACAGTTTGCGGTTGTTGGTTAAGCCGGTTGGGTCCATGTAGGCTTCTACCGCAAACAGAGTCTAACCTTGTGTCTCAGCATTCTTATTTTTAGCTAAAGTATTCATTCACAGATTATTACTATATCAGACTTATTATGCCAATTCAACAAATTAACTCTTTTACAAGCAACAACAGATTTTCCAAAGTTCTATTAACATGTTTTCCTTAATTTTAGAACGAGCCTATAGATTTTCATACCCCAAACTACCGTATTCAGTTTCAACAGATTTAGCAGATAAGGCAATTTAACAGATTTAATCACCCCTTAAATTCCATTGACATACCTCCCCTAATCATAAAATTAAGCCTAAGTTTACATTCCCAAATTATGTTCAGAATTCATAATATAACATATGTCCCAAATTTTAGTACAGAATATTCTCCAAAAACTTGAAATCACGATATACAATACGAATTATGCCAAATTATAGCGTTTTATTTCAGCATATGTCAAATGTCCAAAAATCCCCATTTAGGCGAGTTCACGTTTAATAGTTATCATATTTTAATATAGATCTTTACGCCTAAGTCATATACAAAATAATTCTCCTTCTTCCAAATCACAGACTATCATATATAGTATGCCCAGATCAAGATCTTATTACAACATATGCTCTTTTCTCACATTAGTCACAAATCAGTCATGTCTAATTATGCATCATTCACTATTTTACCCAAATTTAGCGTTCGTGCGTTAATCTCTTATGATATTTGGCTCAGGCTCGTGTTAGCCTGGCTATAGAACAGAAGGAAGGAAGAGATACAGAATAGTTACAATAATATTAATAAGATAGATCTACACAGAAAAACAGATCTGATAAACATGAATAAGATAGATCTACACAGAAAAACAGTTATGATAAACAAGAATATACGTAATCTCCAATTCAGATTTATAACCATGTCAAAATCATAATTAAATTTCATATCTGAAAATAACTGTACGCAACTTGGTTGGATTCTAAAAGAAAAAGGGGATTGTAGTTGTTCTCTTTTAATCCTACTCAGATTGGAAGAAGAAGGATCACTTGTTCTAGCTTAGGTTTCAATAGAGTAGCGACGCCATTGATTTATTTTAATATGAATTAGGGCAGAGTATAGGCGTAATGAAATTGTGTGGAGAGAAAGTGAGGTTTGGGGTGTTTAAATAGCATAGGAGCAACGAATCTGGTCAAAACGGGCATCCAAATGTAGAAAAACGAATTTGTCCACGGATCTGGAAATAGGAGGGAGGTCGACCCCCAGATCGACCCCCTGGTCGACCTATTCAACCCAGTCAACCCCGAGGTCGACCTGGGTCATGGGCGGGAAATTTCCCGCCCACCCCGGGTGTGTGTTTTGAATTTCGAACTTTGAATATTGAATTCGGGCTGGTTTTTATTCTAAATCCCTGAAACTTCCAAGCGCTATAACTTCTTCGTACGGAGTCCGATTTATGCAAACTCGAACTCTATCTCAAGCAGAATTCCGAGATGAATGCAATGGCGTAACCTGTTTTCCTTAATTCTTCTTTTTAAAACTAATTATACCTTGTTTTGTTACTTTATGTTCATAGAAGATACAGGGTGTTACAATTCTATTCAGTTCATTTATCAATAAAAATGGTATTTTTATTGTTCTAATATATTTTATAAAATTTTAGCGGCAAAACGGCACGATACTAGAACCGGGATAAGGTCTAGCCTTATCCCTCGCCTAATGATGGCTCGCGCCATAAACACACCAAATCATATTAATTCATTTCACATCCCAAACCCATCCAAACAAATAAATCAACCAAACCTAACAATCAAACAATTTGTCCATGGTTTATGACGACGGGGAGCAGTTCATATATGCAGTTATAAAATAAATTACTGTATAAAGAAAATTATAGTGAGGACTTCTCACCTTTGGGATCCACTCCTCCATTTCATTTCGGAATTTCTTAATAGCAGGGATTTGCCCGAAATCCAATGCAGCCTTTTCCACGCTGTTCATATCGAAAATCACATTCCCAATACGACGATTATATATTAAAAATCATATTTTTACTAAGTTAAAAATCTCGTCTTTACATGTTTAAAAATCCCGTCTTTCCTTATTTAACAATCTAAACTTTCCTTATTTAAAAATCTAATCTTTTTAAATTTAATAATCTAATCTTTTTGTATTATAAAAATATAATCTTTTCTTAAAATAAAAATATAAACTTTTCTTAAATAAAAATATAAACTTTATATATTTTAAAAATCTAAACTTTATCATGCCATTTCATATGTAAAGAATTAACCTTAAAGAAACAATGCTTTTAACATATAAAAACATACTTACAGCTTTCAACGGAGGGGTGGTGGGTGTTCCCTGCGCGACATGAGGTTGTGGAGGGGAGCGCTGCACTGGCCAGCAGCGTTGGAGGAGGACGGTGGCTGTCGATCTGGGCGGCGCGGTTCTAGGGTTAGGGGTGGCGGATTTTATCAGAGTGGGGATTCTCGATTGGGAAAGAAGAAGGAGGGGCGGTGCTAGGCGTTTGCGCGGTGGGTTGTTGAAGCTCCTCCTTCCATCGCGATTTTGTTTTTGTTATTCTTTCTTTCTTTCTTGAGTTACGAGTGATGAGGAGTTTGACTGATTTTGGGGGAGAAAAGGGTACCGGGGGGTATATGTGAATATATATATATATATATTATTTTATTTTATTTTCAATTTCCCAAAAAGTTGACTTTTATGGTTAACCTCCAAACGAGACCCAAGGACTATCAGCCCTAGTTAATTACCCACATTCCGAACACAATGGGATATGTCCCGTAAGACATTTTGACAGTTTCAATCAGTTTCCATCAAAACTAAAATATAAATAAATAGAATAGTCAATATTGATTTTAGCGTACATTTTAATTTACCAAGGCCACATAATGCCTCTGAAAATTCCAAAAAATTTATTTCTAGCTTCGTATTAATGATACGGTCCTAACAAAACTAATTTCGTCAAATTTGAAGACTATTTGAAAAATGTCCATTTTTCAGTTGATTAAATTAGACTGAAATTGGTCAAACGCATTTAAATTTTCTGCGCTCACATCTTGATCCCAATAATTTGGAAAATTGGAATCTACCAACATTTTGACATTCCGAATCCAACCAAAGTGGTTTCATCGAAAATGGAGGTTGTTTGCAAAACGACTATTTTTAAGGGCTTTATATATACTAAAATATATATAAACTGCACATCGACTTTCTGAATTTTAAACTGGGCGTAACTTTCAATTTATAAAGTGAAATTTCATTAGAATGATATGATTAAACAAATTCAAATATTTCTAGTTTCGTCGAATTTTGACTTATATTGAATTTTGTATATTCAATTGAAATTTAAAATCGAATTTTCAAACTGCCGCGCAATTTCAAGCTCATTTTAAAATTAAAATAATTTTATACATTCTAAGTTCGTCAAAAAAAATTTCATTGTTACTATTTAAAATAAACAAATTTAAATTTTCAAAATTCATTAAAACCGCCAAAATAAAAATTTTAAATTGTTTCTGATTTTTCGGGTTATTACAATCTCCCCACTTAAAATCTTTTCATCCTCGAAAAGGAACGGAGTTGAAAGTTGTTTAACTAATCAACTCAACTTTCATTCTGGCTTTCATTCTTCAACTTTTCAGTTTCTAAGAATTTCAAATTTTTCAAAAATTTGGCTAACACCCTAATTTTTTGAATTTTTTTGCCATAACCTCCTTTGTACGAGGAGCATCAAGAAAATACCCAAACCGCCACATTGGCCCACTCATCTCAAAAAGAAAAAGAAAAAGCCAAGTGGCTAGCCAATCGGCTCATAAAATCATCCAAACCCAAGAAATTAGTAAACATTTACCTATTTGTCGGGCATACAATTTAATTCCTCTTCTCTAGCCTCCTTGCTATGACCTGTTAAATGTATATACATGTATATACATGCAATTTCTAATAGTTTTCAATTCAATATTCAACACAATTTACCTTATATTAGCATATGGGGTTGAATAATTAATTAGCCAACTAATTATCAAACAACATAGCCATAAATCAATTAGTTAATAACTTTTCAAACACATAACTTTGATATATATTCAAAAAATCATATTTTTGATGCCAAATCACAACAATAAACCCTATCTAATTTTGGTTCTCACACCAGCCAATTGGAAATAGATATATATCCCACTTTCGAAATTGAACACAAATGTTGATGATGACATGCCATCGTCAGAATCATCTCCGAGTGACTAGAGTGTGATTCTTTATCTATCTAGTATCTGAGGCTTCGAATATGTGCCCCGTCTGGCCTATACTCAAAATCTCCCTATACTAGATTGTCCAAATTCAATGTACAATAAATACCAAATACGTATCATAAGGTTTAACTTTTCAAAACCAAAATTTGTTTTCATTTTTCTTTTAAAAATAACACTCTTCAGACTCATTTTAGGATACTACTGATCTTATCTCTAATGAGTCATTCTCATTGGATATTAATAATCCAATCTCTAATGAATTCTTTCATTCGGTTCTAATGTGTCTTGTTCTCGAGCTCTGTAAACCAAAGCTCTGATACCAAACTATAACGACCCGAACTTCCCCGTAAAGGAACGCTCGGATTGCTTTGAGAACACCACACATCGGAACACAAACAAAAGAACATTTCATTGCTTATTACAACAATTTACATCAGAGACAGAATATATAGAGTGTGAAAAAATAATATACATTTGATAAATAATAGAGACTTACAAATCACAATGCAACGGAAAATAATACAAAACACAACTAGAAGAGATACACGGATACAGAGCTTTCTGAATATCATTCCAGCTGTAAACCAGGGTCCGGTGAATATAAATCTGCAAAACCAAAACTACTAGCTGCCGTGTGGAAAATAGGGGCACATAGAGTTTAGGTTAAAACAATAAACTCCAGGTCAGTCATGTGACTGGTGTGAGAACTAGAATATTTATCAAATTGATTTTTACAGTTAAGTAAATCAAGGGACCATGTCGTATAACACGGAATGGGCTTCCACCCAAGAATACCAGTGTATATAACAAACAGTGCAATGCTAAATAAAAAAATGAAGCTAATATAAGACCCATGTCCCATCACACAATGCAACGCAAGCCGGAGGATAGGGTTTTACCTTATAAAAGCAAGATAATGCTTGGTACGTGAAATTTAATCTTTTATTATTACTATAAGTGAAGAAAACAACTTCAAATATAAATGTATCAATCATAGATATCATGGGTACCATATATCATGTCGCCAATACTAGACTCTACGATAAAAGCTGAAATGTGACATATTGGAAATTCGATTTCCGTCATGAGTCGAGGAAAGGGATTATCCTTATTGGCTTCGAGACACTCTAGCAAATACCTCAGGGTCACATAGATCACTTGGAATCGGTAGGGCTAGTCCACACATAACGGATTGGCAATTCCTAAACACACGTTTCCCAGTCCTATCGGGCCTATATCCATCGGCTCCATAGAAACTGATATATCTGAAAAGCCTCGCATTCCAACAACCACATAGATACAAATAATTTAAATGTCAGGGCTTGTAAATGCTGGCACCACCCATAGGTAGAATGAAACGTCATGTTCTCCCTGTGGTACTTATCCCGTTTTTTGACTCATACCGAGGTGTGAGGCTCGAGAATTAATGTTATACACAAAGCTATGCCATTTAAGGCCGTGCTTTGATCATCAACCACAAGACTCTACTTTTCAACAGAAGCCTTAATCATTTGTCACTTAGGCATGCCACACAGGCAATTCACTTCATGCGACTGATGTTTATTGATATACAACCTCTGAGCTCGTACCTCTCAGAGAAGGTAGTGTATGATGTGTAGTGTATGATGTGTATGATGTGTTTTATAGCACTTGATTTTTATTATAAAATACGCGAGTTATTCTGAAAGACCGGGTTTAACCCATTCTGAATAATTACTACAATGATTAAAAGTCAAAGATGAAGACGGCGGTTGAAGACCGACAATCTTCACATCGAACGGATGAGGACTACTGATGCCTTTGATTGGAGTTGCTGCCCTGAAATGGTTCAAGTGGTAGTTGTCCGGACGTATTGTTGATCGTTCGGATATTCGAGGTATAAGGTACCTCCGGTTTCATTCAGACCCAGAACGGACTTGTAAATGGATTGTATGTCTGACGTTGTATTCATATATACTGTATTTGTTGATCTCTACTAAATATATATCTGTTTGGTGATTAACACCCTTCTCTAAGACGTACGTGCTTAGAGGTTATATATTGGCAGAAATCAATGGTATGGTTTGGATTGCCAATGTGGCATGCCTAGATGCAAATGATCAAGGCTTTGTTGAAAAGCAGAGACTTGTGGTTGATGATCAAAGAACAACTTTAAATAGCATAGCTTTGTGTATAACGTTACTTCATGAGCCTCACACCTCGGAATGAACCAGAAATAGGAGAATGATCCAGGGAGGACATACGTTTCTTTCTAGCTAGAAGTAGTGTCAGTGTCTTACCAGCCCTGACATTTTTACTTATGTGGATGATGTAATGAGACGCCTCTGTTTTGAGTCCCTAGTGGCTCTATTTACGCCCCATAGGGTAGAGAAACATACTGTTCAGGAATTGTATATAATCCACTAACATTAGTTGTGGACCGGCCCTGTGGTTCCTAAGTGATCTCTGATCCTGAGACATGGGCTAGATTGTCTCGAATTCGGTGAGGACTATCTCTTGCCTCGGTTCATGATGGAAATCCAACTTCCAATATGACCCATGCGGTTTTGATTGTATAACCAGTATGGCGACATAGTATACGGTAGCTATGCCGCCTATGATTGATATTATGATTGAAATGTTTTAAAACATATATACACTACAGTAGTATCAAATTCGTTTTATCGTATCAAGCATTTTTTGACCATTATAAGGTAAAACTCTATCCTCCGGTTTGCGTTGCATTGTGTAATGGGACTTGAGTCTTATAATGGTTTCATTTTTATAAAAAACATTGCGTTGTTCGATGATTTACTTTATTTATGCACTAGCAATCCAATGGAGTAAACCCGTTCCGCGTTAGCGGCGTTGTCCTGTGATTAGCCTTATATTCAAATAGGTTAAATCAGATTTCTCATACCAGTCCCATGACTGACCTGTAGTTTGTTTCACTTTGCAAACTCGGGTGCCCTCTTTTTCACACTGGTAGTCGAGTAGCTTGTTTTGCAGATATATTAAGCAGGATTCTAGATCGAAGCTTAGAGCTGTTTCCAGAGAATGATAGCCTTCCGCAATATGAGTTTATTCATTTTCTGCTGCTTTGTATTAAATCTATTGTATTAAATTTATCTTCCGCTGTATTATTATTTTTTGTACCCTGATATTCTATACTCTGATGTAACACTATTATAATGTTTATAAAAGTCTTATGTTATTTGTTCTGATGTATTGTATTCCCAAAATTAAAGTATTCATGGATTTCCAACTTTTGGGTCAGACCTGTGTGGTTTATGATCAATTCAAAGGTCGAAGATTTACGGGTCTTTACATCTGGTATCAGAGCTCTGGTTAGCTCGAATCTTTGGGCTACAACTCGTTGTAACTGAACAAAAGACTCATCAGAGATTTGATTAGTAATATCCAATAAGAATACTCATTAGAGATAGGATCAGTAGTATCCTAGAATGAGAAAACTCATTAGCGATGGGGTTAGTAATGCCCTAGAATGAGTTCAGAGTTATAAGTTTATAATTAACGCACTTGTGATTATATATATAATCCGATTCTTGGAAAATATAATTTTTTAATATATAAAAGTTATATATATCTGAAAAACTAATCAATAAATTGATTGATGATTGTGTGCTCTGATTATTGGTTCAACTAATAAAATTATTAAAACCAATAAAAGAATGAAAATTGGGTTGATTAATTAAACGATATTTAGCTTCGTTCGTTTTTTGAGGACGAAAAGATTTTAAGTGGGGGACATTGTAATAACCCAAAATTCTGAACCAATTTAAAATTTTTAGTTTAGGAATTTTAATGGAATTTTAAATAACTAAAATGATTTATTTTAAAAGTAACGACTAAAAATTAATTTTAATTGAAGTTAGAACGAATATATTTATTTTAATTATAAAAAGGAGTTATAATAGCGCGGTAGTTTGAAAATTTGAATTAGAACTTTGACTGACTGTACACTATGCAAAATAAATCGGATTTTAGTAAAACAAAAAATACATAAATCTATTTAAAAATATCTTTTCAACGAATTCGAAAAATTGAAATTTCATAGCGGGAATCAAAAGTTATGCCCAGTTAAATTTTCAGAATAAGCGTTGTAGAATTTATATATATTTTAATATTAAAAATAGCCATTTTTCAAACGACCTCCGTTTTCGATGAAACCACTTTTCTTGGAACAGGAATGTCAAATTATTGCTATGTTTTAATTTTCATAATTTTTAAAATTTATATGTGAGCGTGGCAAAAGGAAACGTGTTTTGTCAGTTTCAGTCAAATTCGATCGACTAGAAATTGGCCATTTTTCAAATGGTCTCAGAATTCGATGAAATTAGTTTTGTTAGGACCGTATCATCAAAACAAAGCCAAAAATAATTTTTCTGTAATTTTTAGAGTTCATATGTGGCCTCGGTAATTTTAAATGTATGTTTAAATTAAATAATTAAATGTTTTATATTTAGATTTAAAGAAAAATCTATCGAAACAATTGAATTGGGTTACGAAACCTATTCCATTGTGTCCGAAACGGGGGTATTTGGCTGGAGGCGACATTCATTGGCTTCGATTCGGAGTTAGTATCAACAAACAAGTTATTTTCTTGAATTAATTAATTAAAATACGCTGAGTATACAGCATAAATATGGTTGGAAATACCAAACCCTAGAAACCATTTTATAGTCGCCATCTCATTTTGATGGCCAAGGCTGCTCGATCCATTCTCCCTCCTTTTCTCCTTATCCACTAATCAATATACACAATTTTAAGCTGGAACATGTTCTACTCCTAGAGATCTTCCATTACAATGGTAATGATCGTTTATCGTTCAACGAGAGGGCCAAGTTTGCTTCCCAAAACAGCGACGTTCGATTTGAATTTGTGAGGTCATCAGAGGATTGAGGTTGGAGTCGTTCAAGGCGGAGGAGCAGCTTGGCATGGCCGTCGATGAGGCGCAATCCGATGGGGGTCTGGTGGTTAGGGTGCGGCGTCGAAGTTTTCTCATGGAGCTTTGGTTTAATTTTATCGGCCTGAACAGAACGATGAAGAAGAAAGAAGTAACAGCCTGATTTGGTTAAGACGTAATTAGTGTGTAATTATTTATTTAATTAAATTAATTATGAAATCGATGTATAAAAACCATAATATCTTATTCAATTCTTATCAGAATCGAACGAAATCAGTTGCATTGGATTCGCAGCGAAGAACACCACCTTTCAGAACTGACTAGATCAGAAACAGAACTATTTTCAATTTTTTCAGAATGGAAACCATCGGTGAGATCTCTATTTTAAAAGTAAATTTGTTATTTATTTTGATGTAAAATTTATATATGTGATTGGATGAAATTTGGATTGATTGTTTGAGACTGAAATTGATGGCTAGATTGAATTGTGTATGTTTGATTGACATGTTCATGTATGTCAATTTTTGATTATACCATAAAAATCATATTTTTATTGTAGATCTGTTTCGACAAAATGATTAGAGATTAAAGATTGTATTTTTATTCGTAGATCCAGTATAATAAAAAGTTTTGATTATAAAGTTCATATTTTTATTGATGTTTAAGTAAAATAAAAAGATTTTATTATTATTGTCACTTTGTTTTAATAAAAGAATAGAAAAATAAATTGTATGCCATATTAGAAATAAAAATCACATTTTATTATAAAGGGTTACAAGGGAATAAAAAAAAGTCAATTTTGTTATAAATGTTTATTTAGTATAAACATGTAAATTTTGTTAAACATGTTTTAAATAGAATAAAAAGAGTTGAAATAAAAGGACATATTTTATTTCCATTTTGTCACAATTAAAGACCATATCTCTATCATCACTTTGTTTCATTAAGGAGATTAGAACAGTAAAATATCATTTTTTATTGTTCTTTGTTCTCAATAAAAAAATTACACATAAAAAATTACATTTTAAATGCAGTTTAGTTTTCAATAAAAAGAAATAACATTTTTGATATAAAATGTTAACATTAAAAAGAAAAAGATTTCATTTTTATGTGCGTATTTAGATGCAAATAAACATCGAAGGAAAAGATTATATTTTTATTTGCATATTTAGATGCAAATAAAAACTATAGAAAAAGATCACATTTTTCACTTGCATTTTGATACAAATGAAATAAGAGAATAAAATATGCATTGGAAATAAAATAGCATTTTGTTATAAAATATGACACTGGATAAAATAACATAGCATTTTGTTGAGGAAGATTAAAATAACATTTTTGTTAAGAAAAGTTGCATTAGATTTTGTATACCAAATGAAAATAAACATTTTATTTTCATATTATGTTAGGTTTGTAAACGAAAGGTAAATAAACATTTTGTTGTAAATTGTTACATAAGGGAAAATAACATTCTTATTATTAAAATGTTTCATTAGAATTAAAATGTCGTTCTTATGGTAAATGTTTCATTGGAATTAAAATGTCATTTTTATGGTAATGTTTGATTAGAATTAAAATGTCATTTTTATGGTAAATGTTTCATTAGAATTAAAGTGCCATTTTTGGTGATAAAGGTTCCATTAGAATAAAATTTCCATATTAGATTTGTGTCAAAATGATAACAACATTTTTATTGGTTATGTCATACTAGAATTGTCAACATAAATAAATAACATTTTATATAGGAATGTCACCTTTGGTTAAAAAGGAATCATTTCTAGTTATATGTTTTGTTTATTCAAAACATTACCATTTACTTGTAGTAGAAGAAAAACCATTATATGTTTTGTTTATTCAAAAACACTATTAGCAATATGTTAGTGAATTAGAAATGTCAACATATTAGAAATTCCATTATATTAGAAATATCATTTTATTTACAAATGTCATATATTTAGATTAATGTCGTGTTACATTAAAAAGGCCATATATTTAGATCATTGTCCATGTTAAATAAACATGTCGTTTATGTTAGTCATATAAATATGTCATAGACCATGTCATGTTACATTAAATATATGGTTTGTTGAAAGTAAATTATAAAGATTCATTTATATTGTAAACAGTGGAAATTGGTTAAACTTATTAACCAATAATCTATCTAGATGAACTGCTGTTGTTTGAAAACCCCACACGGGTGTTGGGATGACATACACTAGTCCCAATATTTAACTGTATGTCAATCGATGGATTGACAGTTTGTATTGAGCGTTATTTATTTATTTATTTTAACACTCGCGCAATTATGAATCTCACTCTGGTTGTTAATGGATTGTTTAATGATTACATATCATTATTGTTATATGTATACATGCGATGTATGAAATCCATACAACTAAAATTGTATGGTAATTGATTGAGTCACATCTCGATTCAGTATATTTTTAAAATAAAGAATATTCAGAAATAAAGCATCTTTTAAAATAAAGAATATTTTAAAATAATAAATATTTTAAAATACGAAGCCGAGTTAAGTAGAAACGCCATTTTTAACTCGGATGGGTTTATCGACCGATTTTATTCATCTTAAAATGAATATAAATAGGTAAGTGGTTTCGAAAAACAATATTTTGAAATAATATTATTTTAATATAATAAAGATATAGAATATTCAATTTTCATTTAAAATTGAAAATGAAGTTATAATCATTTTAAATGGATTTATAAATATTTTATAAACATGTTTTGAATAGAAATCGACGATATATTATATATATTTATATAATGGCCTGAATCGAACGCGCTGCACAGCCACCGTTCGCGAATTTCGACCATTTACTTCAAATAGGCGTAACGGAAGATCCGATCGTCGGATTCTTCTAAAACCGGAACCGTTGGATTCGTATCGAAAATAACTTTCCAATAAATATAAGAGTTTTGAAATCTAATGGTTGGATTTGGAATTATGTCCAATCAAATTTGAAAAAGGTCGCTATGGATGCAGTTCGGTGGCCGTTATTGGAAACCAACTGTACGAGCGATAATAAAATTATTAAAAATATGGAAAAATTATGTAAAATCATAATAACTGATTTGCAAAGAGTTTGGATGAAAAATTCCATATTTGAAAAGATAAATTTATAATTTTATCGAATTGAACTAGTTATTAACTAGAATAAAACTTCAAAATAAGATTTAATGAAGTTTTCCAATTAATTGATATTTAATTGGAATTAAATAAGATAAATTGGATTTTGGGTTTGTCGTGAATAGTGTCTTAAATAACACTGTTCTTAAACCCCATAAGAAAAGAATAAATCTTTTAATTAAGATTTTAGAGTTTTTCAATTATATTTAATAATTGGAATAAAAAGGAAATGTGAATTGGGTTTATTGTGAACTTTGTTTTTTTAAATGACATTTGTTCTTTAACTCAATTATCAGTGAAAGTATAATTTGGAATTTATAAAAAAATTTATAAAGATTTAAATGGAAATTTTCCAAAAGTAAAGTTTTCCAATTTAATGTACTGGCGTTGAATGGAATTCGATTTAATAAATAATCAAAATGAGATTCTGTAAAAGAAGACCGTTACTATATATGAAATTTAAAAGGCTTTGCCATTATTCCATTTATATTATTAGTCTGATACAAAAATTTATATCGATTATATATTGGTCAAATTTCTGTGTAAATTCCATATTTAATGGAAGATGATTTCGGGTTTATCGTGAAATGTGTTTTTAAATGACAATTGTTCTTTAACCCATTTAAAGATAAGATTTATCTCTTAAAAATGAATAATCATAAAGTAATGATTTTGGATATTAAAACCAAATTGGGGTTTTACTGAATCTTTAAAATGTGGATTAAAGAATAAATAAAAGAATTTATCTTTGATAAAATTAATGGGAACCTTTTTCCTAATAATGCGAATATCTGATTAAAAGAATATTATGAATTGGAATGTAGCATATGATGTGTTTTATAACACTTGATTTTTATTATAAAATACGCGAGTTATTCGGAAAGACAGGGTTTAACCCATTCTGAATAATTACTACGGCGATTAAAAGTCGGAGATGAAGACGGTGGCTGAAGACCGACGATCTTCACATCGAATGGATGAGGACTACTGGTGCTTTGATTGGAGTTGCTACCTTCAAAAGGTTCCAGTGGTAGTTGTCTGGACGTATTGTTGATTGTTCGGATATGCGAGGTATAAGGTGCCTCTGGTTTCGTTCAGACCCAGAATGAACTTCTAAATGGGTTATATGTCTGACGTTGTATTCCTTTATACTGTATTCATTGAACTTTGCTAAATATATATCTGTTTGGTGACTAACACCCTTCTCTAAGACATACGAGCTTAGAGGTTATATATTAGCAGAAATCAATGGTATGGTATGGATTGCCAATGTGGCATGCCTAGATGAAAATGATTAAGGCTTTTGTTGAAAAGTAGAGCCTTGTGGTTGATGATCAAAGCACAGCTTTAAATAGCATAGCTTTGTGTATAACGTTACTTCGCGAGCCTCACACCCCGGTATGAACCAGAAACGGGAGAAGAATCCAGGGAGGACACACGTTTCTTTCTAGCTAGAAGTAGTGTTAGCGACTTACCAGCCCTGACATTTTTACTTGTGTGGATGATGGAATGTGGCGCCCCAGTTTTGATTCCCTAGTGGCTCTATTTACGCCCCATAGGGTAGGGAAATGTATTGTTCAAGAATTGTATATAATCCACTAACATTAGTTGTGGACCGGCCCTGTGGCTCCTAAGGGTCACTCGAGCTCTGATCCTGAGACATGGGCTAGATTGTCTCGAATTCGTTGAGGACTATCTCTTGCCTCGGTTCATGATGGAAATCCAACTTCCAATACGACTCATGCGGTTTTGATTGTATAACTAGTATGGCGACATAGTATATGGTAGCTATGCCGTCTATGATTGATATTATGATTGAAATGTTTTAAAACATATATACACTATAATAGAATCAAATTCGTTTTATCGTATCAAGCATTTTTGACCATTACAAGTTAAAACTCTATCCTCCGGTTTGCGTTGCATTGTGTAATGGGACTTGAGTCTTATAATGGTTACATTTTTATAAAAAATATTGCGTTGTTTGACGATTTACTTTATTTATGCACTGGCAATCCAATGGAGTAAACCCGTTCCGCGTTAGCGGCGTGGTGCTATGATTAGCCTTATATTCAAATAGGTTAAATCAGATTTCTCATACCAGTCCCAGGACTGACCTGTAGTTTGTTTCACTTTAGAAACTCGGGTGCCCTCTTTTCCACATGGGCAGTCGAGTGGCTTGTTTTGTAGATATATTAAGCAGGATTCTGGATCAAAGCTTAGAGCTGTGTCCAGAGAATGATAGCCTTCCGCAGTATCAGTATATTTATTTTCCGCTACTTTATATTAAATCCATTGTATTAAATTTATCTTTCGCTGTATTATTTTTTAATGTACTCTGATATTCTGTACTCTGATATAACATTATTATAATGTTTATAAAAGTCTTCTATTTTTTTCTGATGTATTGTATTCCCAAAGTTAAAGTATTCGTGGATTTCCAACTTTTGGGTCAGACCTGTGTGGTTTATGGTCGATTCAAAGGCCGGGGATTTACGAGTCTTTACAGCAGATGTAAATATACATGCATAACGGAATGGAAAATATGCAATAAGCATGAATGACGAATAAATTGAATGAGCAAAATAAAACATGCATTCAAATAAAACATAGATTTTGTGAATCATTTGAATTATATGTTTTTGTTGTTATTGAACGAAACAAATAAAAAAATAAAAAAATTTGAATAAATGTCGACATGAAAGAAAAAATTGAAAGTGAAGGAATTGCATGTGTAACAACCCACTCGTTCCATGATAATAGATTTAAATATTTTATTTAAATATATTATCGTATCCGATGTGTCACTTAAAAATGTCATTTTTCACAAATGATAAAATTAGGACCCGGGGCCACTTCCATTGAGTCCAGATAATCGTTTACGACATTTTTAACTATAAACATCGATACCTTTTGAGTTGAGAAATTTTGGGCTTTTTCGTTTGATATAAGACCAAAATATCACTTTTTGCATATGGAAAATTTTGCACTCGAAACCACTTCCATCGAGTTCAAAGCTTCGTCTAGCAGTTCGAAAAGTATAAACTTCGATATATTCCAAGCTACGGAATTTTGGCACCTTGGGTTGGATCTTGGTTTAGCTAACTTAGCTCATCATATAACCCCAAGCCAACCTCCCTCTCTTCATTCATTCTCCTTCAACAAAGAAATAGAAAATGGGGATTGGGAAAGGGAAATAAAAATTCCAAGGCTAGGGTTTTCAATCTAGAGCTCAATTCTGATGAAAATCTAATTCTAAGATATAGGTAAGCTCTCTACTCTCCCTCTCTACCTTGTACTCCTCTCAATTTCGGATTTTTCCCACAACCCAAATTCGTATATGTTTGTATGTGAATGTATGAGGTGATTTCAGAGGAGCTAATGAAGAAAGGTGGGTTCCTGCTCGAATTGGAGCTTGTTCTTCATCGTCTGAAACCAAGGTGAGTTCTTTATGAATTCACCTCTAAGCCACAAGCCATTGGCTTGTAAAAGTGTAATTTATTATTAATTTGAGTTTTCATATGCTAGTGAATTGGTTAGGTTAGCGTAGCTTAGCCGATTTCATGAGTTATGTTTCGTTATATTGAAAATTATGATTGGGATTGTTTGTACGATCTTATGCATATGCTATGAGTGATTTGGTGATGTGAAGCACCATTGCCCCCCAGCATAGTTCTTAGCCTTCACAAGTCCCTTGAATCGTATTTGATTGGTTTGGTTAGAAAATTTGCCCGTTTTGGAATTTACAAAACCATAGCTAATCTCTTGTATGAGTGTTTGTGCATGTATATTTCGGTGTTATAAGTTGTTTCGGCAAGTCTTTGAACCCTCATATACATGCATATAACATCATAGGCCTTCAGGCATTCGTCGATATCGTTTTGAACATGTTTTCAAGGCAAATTGTGCTCTGGAGCAAGTTTCAGACGTCTGAATATTATAAGTCAGACGTCTGACCTGCTTCAAATAATTATGGAATCAAGTAAGCAAGTTTATAAGTCTAAAAATTTTAGCTCAGACGTCTAAGTTGCAATTCAGATGTCTGGCCAGAAAAATTCATACGTCTGAAAGGGAGCCAAAATGAACTAAACCCTTGCTGGATTCTAAAAATCACAGTTCAGACGTCTGACCTAAATGATTCAGACGTCCGAATTTTTTTTTCTGTTGTCGACTGGTAGAGAACACGATCAACAGTTTAGGGCCATTTGAGCTCATTCCCAGCGGAGATTTGGCCCATTTCGACTTCATTTTTGACTTTGCAGTTTCTTTGGTTTGGGGATTTCTGCATCTCGATTTCATCGAAATTGATTATTATTTAATTCATTGAATGTTGATCTTTAATTGACTCTATTCTCATTGTTTAATGTGAATTGCATTAGAAATTGTTCTAGAGCCTGTGTGCTCCATTTACCCATTAATTCGGGATTGACCCTCGATATTAGTTCGATTATGATTCACGACTATAAATCGTGAAGTATCGACTCGATATCCTTCGAGTCCACTCCTATATAGTTTACAACCTTTGGGTGCTAGTTTCGGATTTCGATTCGTTCGTTGATCAAAATTACAACCATTATCCCTTTGATTTCCTGTATGATGTTGAAATGTGAGTTTATGTTTCATGATTTTTGTAATGGCGCGTTTTGTTAGCTGTCGAATAATTAATTTATTTAATTATTAAATATCGATTGGGCGATATCGATGACTTGAATTAAATAATATTGAATATTTAATTAAAATAAATAATATAAAAATATATTATAATGTCAAAATAATCGGAAATCACCGAATTCACAATACTGTGTGAATTGGATCAGCTAAAATATTTAATTCAGTTTAGAATTAAATTTGAATAACGAATCGATTTAATAATCGACGTTAAAACATATTAATTATAATATAATTAAAATAGAGCGCGAAACGACGCGGTAGTTCGCTATTTGGCGATTTAGACTTCAAGTGGATGTACAGGGTTCGTTTTAAATCGGATTTCTGTGAAACAAGAAACGTGTGGAGCTGGTGGAGTATATCTTTCTAGTGGAAGAGAAAAATCGGGATTTCGTCGTGTAGATTTTGATTCACGTCCAAATCAAATTTTAGAAAAGTCGCTATGGAATTCCTTTATAATTTGCGACGCTTTATATACGTTATAAATGGATTTTCAGCATAAACTGAATATCGAGATAATCTGAAATCTGAAATATCAAGCCGTAAATTCTGATATGATATTCTAGAGCCGTATGACATCATATGTGAGTATATACGATAATATAAATTTATTTATATTTAATTTAATTTATTTAAATATATTTATATATTTAAACGGGCTACTCAGAGCTTTAAAAATAGCCGGTATTGCAAACGAAGTCGGAATTCGACGAAACCAGTTTTGTTGGGACCGCAATGTCAAATAGTTGTTAGATTCCAAGTTTCGTGATTTTTAGAGTCACTGTGTGACCGCACGGATTTTTAGAGTGTAAAACAGTTAGTATTTTGACAGTTAAAAATATGCTGCGTGAGCATACGGAGTCGGAATTCGACGAAACCAGTTTCGTTGGGACCGTAATGTCGAACTCTAGCTACATGTCCAGTTTGGTGATTTTTGGGTATCGTACGTAGTCGTAGAGATTTTTAAGGACCACAAACAAGTATTTAATCGAGAAAATAAAGTAAATAAAACCAAAATAAAATATCCCAATATTTTCTTGGGTAATTGGAGGGCCACACAGCACCTCTTCTCAACCATAATTTCTACCTACCCTTATACAATATATATACACACGTTATGAACAACACAGCAAACATTTTTCCACAAAGAAAAATCCAAAACAAAATCCATAAATCTCCATAAATCCTGAAACTAAACTCGTTGAATCCAGCGTCCGAAGAGCTTCGCACGGATGTTATCCATGTTAGGTGCGACGGGGATTTCTCGAGTTTGAATTCGACACAGTGAACCTAGGGTTCACGGTTCCGAACACTTCGAGCTGAAAATCGCGAGTTGGAGGTGATAATTGTGTTCAGGAGACCAACTAGCACCTAGTCAAAGCTTTTGAGGGGAAACCGTGACCTTTTCCGTCGATGCCATCGCTGGGAACGGCGGATTCGCGACACTCAGATGGCCATCGAGCTGAGAGAAAAGTACATGGAGAGAAAGAGGAGAAGAAGAGAAGATTTGTGGTGGTATTCTCGTTGAGGTCGGTGGAGAGGTGGACGATGTAGGGGCGGTCAACGGTGGCCATTTTCGTTGTTTTTGGGTTTATTGGAGAAATCGTGGTTTGGAGGAGAAGAGGAGTAAAGGGAGCGGACGGGTTTTAAAGCAGATGGGCTTGGGAGATTTGAAGTGGGTCGGTTTTGTTGTGGTGAGGCCCATTTAGTTTTATAATTAAGTTAACTTTAAATTTAAATATCGTATCAACTTGTAACGTAAATATCTTAGTCATACGAAGTCAGATCAACGAGCCGTAAGTTGCGTTGGGACCGTATGGACGAGAGCTCCATAATGGAACTGGCCGCAAGTCAATTGGAGCTAGTTACAATTTATGGCGAAATAAATGGTCCATCGAAATCAAATAACGCAAACCGTTATTTACGACTAACGCGCAAATGTGAGTAAAACTCACCAACTCTAAATAGTTCTATTTTTACAGTGTATTCTTAGAACTGTTAACTATTGTCTGTTTGACTGTGTGTTGACTGTTTGATTGAACTGCTAGTCGGTTAGTGGAATATATATATATATTAACCGATAAATATTTATATGCTGATTCTGCTTATCATAATATTATACCAGTGTTGTCTAACATCTGTGGTGCAGGGAAACAGGTTGGAGGAATCCAACTGGATTCCTCAACAGTTATCTTTACTGTAATTTATGTATAGTGATATATAAATGTGATATATATAATCTATTGTGATTTGTGTGGTTGGACGATATTCATCGTTGTTAGATGATGTGTTAAAAACCATAAGAAATACCAGGATATAGAAAAGAGATTTTCAAACTATAATTTGAAAATAATTTATTTATATAAATCGATGGATTTTATATTATAAAGAAAAGGGGATTTTGAGTATAAAGGGAAATATTGGGTAATCATGTATAAAGGAGAAATATTTGTTAATCGAGTATAAAGGATTAAACAAAGTAATTTGTTAGGTTAACCAAAGCAAGTTAGTCGAGTTAATCAAAGTAATTGGTTAAGTTAACCAAAGTAAATTAGTTAAGATAAACTAAGCGGTTAATCAAAGTGAATTAGTCAAGTTAAACTAATTGGTTAATCGAAGTAAATTAGTTGGGTTAATCAAAGTGAATTAGCTGAGTTAAACTAAGTAAATCGGTTAGAGTTAATCAAAGTGAATTAACTAAGTTAAACTAAGTGGATTAGTTCAGTTAATCGAGACAAGTAAATCAAGTTAGGTTAAACCATTTGAGTTAACCAGTTAGGTTAAACCATTTGAGTTAACCAGTAAAATTTACCAGTTAAAGGTAAAA
This sequence comes from Allium sativum, assembly GCA_030737875.1. NCBI lineage: Eukaryota > Viridiplantae > Streptophyta > Magnoliopsida > Asparagales > Amaryllidaceae > Allium > Allium sativum. The sequence continues at coordinate 1,025,037,954 of CM060924.1, forward strand.
GGTTAAAGTTGACCAGTTAAAGTTGACCAGTTGGAATTGATCAGTTGGAGTTACTCAGTTAGAGTGACCAGTTAGAGTTGACCAGTTAGAGTTATCCAAGTGGAGTTAATCGAGTAGAGTTGCCGAATAACACTTATTCGAAGTAGAGTTATCGAATATAGTGTATTCGAGGGAAGAGTAGTCGAATATAGTTTATTCGAGTGGAGAAATCAAATGTTATTCATTTGAGAAGAGTTACAGAATATTATTTATTCGAAGAGTAGTTATCGAATATTGGTCATTCGAAGTTAGTTAATCCAAAGGAGTTATTCGAAGTTAGTTAATCCAAAGGAGTTAGTCGAAGAGTTAATCGAATATAGTTATTCGAAAGAAGGTGTTAATCGAATATTGTTATTCGAGTAAAGTTAAAAGAGTTAATCGAATTTAGTTATTCGAAATGAGTTATTCGAATTAGATATTTGAATAGAGTTAAACACATTAGAGTGATTCGAATTTCTTATTCAAATAGAGTTAAACACGTAAGGGTTAATTGAATATTAGTTATTCAATTAGAGTTAAATCGAATTTAGTTATTCGAAAGGAGTTAATCAATTTGAGTTAAGTTAATCGATTTGAATTAAGTTGAATCGAAATGGAGTAAATCGATTAGAATTAAGTTAATCGAGTTAGAGTAAATCGAATATTGGTTATTCGAAGGTAAGTTGTTCGAATTAGTTATTCGAAGGAGTAAATCAAATGAGTCGATCCAAAGGAGTTAGTCGAATATTAGTTATTCGAATAGAGTTAAAGGAGTTATCGATTTTAGTTTGATCTAAAGGAGTTATCGATTAGTAAATCGAAAGGAGATTTTCGAATATAGCATATTCGAAAGAAAGAGATCGAATATTGTTTATTCGAAAGAGAGAGATTTCGAATATGAGTTATTCGAAGAGAGATAATCGAATATAGGTTATTCGAAGAAGAGTTAATCAAATAGAGATTACTCGGAAGAGAGTTATACGTCGAATTCGATTATAGCGAATTCGGGAAAGTACTATTTACTTTCCAGGGTTTAAATCAAGATTTAGTTATTGATTTAGAAATTAGGTGTCTGTTAAATTATTCGAGTTAGGAAATAAAGTTATAATTTAGGAGATATTGCAGAAGTAGGAATTATAACGTTATAGTTATAATCAAACGCTGGCATATAAGAAGTGGATTCGTAACCTGAATCCGAGAATTTGCGTAAACAGATGATTGGAAAAAGTGAGTGATGAGCTTCATCTATTTCACAGTAAAGGACGTTGTTCAAATAAGGTCTGAGAGGTAATTATACCCCAACTTGATTGACTTCAGAATTGACAAAGGAATAGTTGTGGTTCGATAGAAAAGGTTGATTTGAAATATAGTTATGTAATAAGCGATTAATGGATTAAGCGTAACGATGTTTTATACAACGTTCATTGGAAATCCGTAAATGAGTTTTGGAAACGTTTTCCAAATATAATCAGATATGTTTTCTAAACATAGAAAATGAAATGTTTTCATGATAAGAATTTAAGAAATAGAGTTAAGCAAATTCAGAAACTGACTGGAGAGGGTAAGTTGAACGGTTTTCTAAGTGACGATCTGATGTTGGTTTCGACCTTCCGGATTGATACTTAGAGAATTATCCTCATACTAGTTACAGTTAGGGACTGATAGTTGCGAAATAATAGTGATGTGAAAATAAGCTATGGAAATGTTTTCCAATGATTAATAACATATATTTTCTAAATATATGAAATAAGTAAATATGAACATATGATGATTGATCGATCGAATTCCCATTTGGAAATAAGATCGTTGTTTGTACAACGACATGTTTTCATTTGATAGTTAGACCACAGACTATCAAAGTTTTTACCATTTTAACGTTGTTAATATGGAGAGACCGGTTGGATTATTATCCAAAGAACCACTCTGTATTGGCATAAGCGTTGCGAGCAATATATGCCAAAGATAAATTGAAGACGGAGTAAAGTGCAGGGGCTGTAGTATAAGTCTTAGATAACAGTGACTAAGATGGATATACTGAATAGTGCCTTCGGTTTGTCCAGTCCCAGGACAACGTATACGGAAGAAGGTCTGACAGAGTATATCCAATGGATCGCGTAAGTTGATCTGTTCAAACGTATTCACGTTTGGTGGCGGAGGAATTCATTTCTCTTAGCTATATACCCGTGTTATTTTTGGATAAGTCAATGTGTGATTTGGCGGGTATGACGATGTGGCATTCAAAGTGAATGGTGATCAGATGTTCTTAAGATAGACGTAGCTTCTGGCTTCACACCAGGAAGTAACAAAAGTTGGGCTAGGCAGCATGGCTAGTTGGGTCATTCCCAAGCAGGGTGTATTGTCACCGATCTAGGGAATATCCATATTTATACTTCTTTTTGATTCTGTATCTTCGGATGACGGTTTGATGGCCTATAACCGTGGTGGCAATATATTCGCGACACTCAAGCTAAATGAGTGAGCGGTCATGTGTGGCCGGGTTGCAAGACGTTCTTGTTGAACCTGCAGTGTATCACCTCTAGAGTACACTGATCAGAAGGTGCTCCCATACCTTGTCTGTTGGAATCCATTCTCCGATAAGCGCCCTGCGGTTTATGATTTTATACTATGTATATAGAACGTGAGATGCAAGCGTTTCTGCTAGATTGATACCTATTTGTACTTAGACATTATTATAATATCACAATGATATTGCTTGTCAAAGTTGTTCAGATACTCATAAGGGAAAAACCTGTTCCGTATTCACGGCGTGGTCTTATGAGATATCCTATACCTGTTTTAAACTGTTTTTCTCATACCAGTCCCATGACTGACCCGGAGTTTACTTTGTTGTTTTCCCTAAACTCTTGGTGCCTAAATTTGTACGGGCAGTCAAGTAGTCGGGATTTACAGATATACTTGGAGAGCTTGGAGCAGGAGGCTGCAAGATTTGATAGCTATAGTTATTTCCGCTGTGTTGTAAGTGTTGTACTCTGATAAGTGCTATTGTATATATATAACTGTTTACTTCAAAGTTGTGTTATATATTATATGTTATTCGTTCCGCTGTGAGATTCGTGTTACTCTGATGATTCTGATGTTCTTCTTCTTCTTCTTCTATTCTATTAGTTCTATCTTTTCTTTCTCACCTTCTAAATTCTTTCACTAACGTCTCGGAATTTCCGATTCTCGAGGAGTCGGAAATTTCCAGCCGTTACAGTTGGTATCAGAGCTTAAGTTAAGTGATTACCTTGGCTCTGTGGCATAACTCGATAGAGAAGGGATTAGTAATATCCTAGATTGAGTTTGAGTGTATATATATGAGCGCGTAATTGTTATTCAATATAAAATGGTTTTATATTGTGGAGACTCATTGGTTGAGTGGCTTATGAATTCTGGTCGATCAGTTGATCCACTGTATCGATAAGGGTTACTAAGCACTCGAATACGATGAACCGTCATGGTATGTTTTGAAAGAGGGTAAATGAAATAATTTTTCCCAAAATATATTTGTTTATAGAAGAAATATATATCTTGAAATTATTTTAGTATATTGATTGTGTTGGTTGTTATTATAATCGAATAAGATTATAAAAGGGTGAAATGGTTATAAATGACCAATCAGAATTCATATGAATGTAATATATGAAATAGTTTGAATTAAATATGAATCTAAATCAGAATTCGGAATTTAAAATAAGGAAATTTTAAGTTCCTGGGAGATTTTGAAAATGTTTTTCCAATTGAAAATGATATAGTATTGAACTCACTTCGATAGCTGGAAAATAGATTCTGATGATGAATCTAGACATCATCAGTGTTCATTTTCGAGTTTTAAGTGACGGATTACTACCAAAGGTTTTGTTTTTGAATTGTTTTGAGAAAACAAGTTGTTTAGAAATTCAAAAGGTTTGAATTGGCATTATGATTTCAAATTGATTTGAAAGAAACCCAGGAACTTAAGTTCTAGAATTAAAATTTAACTAATGAAGTTAAATAAAATGAGATGGTAAAAATAAATTGAAATTTAACTTGAACCGAGTTAAATAAAATTGAATTGGATTAGAGATAATCTAGCATGGAACCAAATTGATAAGTCGATAATTTGAAATTTAATATTAGAGTTCGAATGAAATTCGAATTGGATTTGAAGATATGTACTGATTGGAGATCAATTGGAAGAGATAACACTGGTATATGCTGAGTTGATAGCATATGGAAGTGATAGAGTTAAAAGCCCGACAAAAAGGTACAAGTTTATATCATATATGAGTTTGGATTTTATGAGCCGAATTAGCAAGCCGCTTGGCTATTTGATTTTCTTTTGGGTTGGAGAAGGCCTAGAGAGGCGAGTGTGGTTTTACAGATAGGGCTGTACAAAGGAGGTTATGGCAAAATTTTCCGAAAATTTAAAGTGTTAGAAAATTTTCAGAACTTTTGAAAATTTTAATTAGTCGGAAGAATAAATATTTCAGTCGATATTAAGTGGTTCGGTTGAAATCAGAAATAAGGGGTAAACCAATCTTAGGAGTTCCAATATATAGGGTCAACCTCTGACTTAGCAATTTCGAGGACGAAATTATTTTAAGGGGGGAAGTCTGTAATGGCGCGTTTTGTTAGCTGTCGAATAATTAATTTATTTAATTATTAAATATCGATTGGGTGATATCGATGACTTGAATTAAATAATATTGAATATTTAATTAAAATAAATAATATAAAAATATATTATAATGTCAAAATAATCGGAAATCACCGAATTCACAATACTGTGTGAATTGGATCAGCTAAAATATTTAATTCAGTTCAGAATTAAATTTGAATAACGAATCAATTTAATAATCGACGTTAAAACGTATTAATTATAATATAATTAAAATAGAGCGTGAAACGACGCGGTAGTTCGCTATTTGGCGATTTAGACTTCAAGTGGATGTACAGGGTTCGTTTTAAATCGGATTTCTGTGAAACAAGAAACGTGTGGAGCTGGTGGAGTATATCTTTCTAGTGGAAGAGAAAAATCGGGATTTCGTCGTGTAGATTTTGATTCACGTCCAAATCAAATTTTAGAAAAGTCGCTATGGAATTCCTTTATAATTTGCGACGCTTTATATACGTTATAAATGGATTTTCAGCATAAACTGAATATCGAGATAATCTGGAATCTGAAATATCAAGCCGTAAATTCTGATATGATATTCTAGAGCCGTATGACATCATATGTGAGTATATACGATAATATAAATTTATTTATATTTAATTTAATTTATTTAAATATATTTATATATTTAAACGGGCTATTCAGAGCTTTAAAAATAGCCGGTTTTGCAAACGAAGTCGGAATTCGACGAAACCAGTTTTGTTGGGACCGCAATGTCAAATAGTTGTTTGATTCCAAGTTTCGTGATTTTTAGAGTCACTGTGTGACCGTATGGATTTTTAGAGTGTAAAACAGTCAGTATTTTGACAGTTAAAAATATGCTGCGTGAGCATACGGAGTCGGAATTCGACGAAACCAGTTTCGTTGGGACCGTAATGTCGAACTCTAGCTACATGTCCAGTTTGGTGATTTTTGGGTATCGTACGTAGTCGTAGAGATTTTTAAGGACCGCAAACAAGTATTTAATCGAGAAAATAAAGTAAATAAAACCAAAATAAAATATCCCAGTATTTTCTTGGGTAATTGGAGGGCCACGCAGCACCTCTTCTCAACCATAATTTCTACCTACCCTTATACAATATATATACACACGTTATGAACAACACAGCAAACATTTTTCCACAAAGAAAAATCCAAAACAAAATCCACAAATCTCCATAAATCCTGAAACTAAACTCGTTGAATCCAGCGTCCGAAGAGCTTCGCACGGATGTTATCCATGTTAGGTTCGACGGGGATTTCTCGAGTTTGAATTCGACACAGTGAACCTAGGGTTCACGGTTCCGAACACTTCGAGCTGAAAATCGCGAGTTGGAGGTGATAATTGTGTTCAGGAGATCAACTATCACCTAGTCAAAGCTTTTGAGGGGAAACCGTGACCTTTTCCGTCGATGCCACCGCTGGGAACGGCGGATTCGCGACACTCAGATGGCCATCGAGCTGAGAGAAAAGTACATGGAGAGAAAGAGGAGAAGAAGAGAAGATTTGTGGTGGTATTCTCGTTGAGGTCGGTGGAGAGGTGGACGATGTAGGGGCGGTCAACGGTGGCCATTTTCGTTGTTTTTGGGTTTACTGGAGAAATCGTGGTTTGGAGGAGAAGAGGAGTAAAGGGAGCGGACGGGTTTTAAAGCAGATGGGCTTGGGAGATTTGAAGTGGGCCGGTTTTGTTATGGTGAGGCCCATTTAGTTTTATAATTAAGTTAACTTTAAATTTAAATATCGTATCAACTTGTAACGTAAATATCTTGGTCATACGAAGTCAGATCGACGAGCCGTAAGTTGCGTTGGGACCGTATGGACGAGAGCTCCACAATGGAACTGGTCGCAAGTCAATTGGAGCTAGTTACAATTTATGGCGAAATAAATGGTCCATCGAAATCAAATAACGCAAACCGTTATTTACGGCTAACGCGCAAATGTGAGTAAAACTCACCAACTCTAAATAGTTCTATTTTTACAGTGTATTCTTAGAACTGTTAACTATTGTCTGTTTGACTGTGTGTTGACTGTTTGATTGAACTGCTAGTCGGTTAGTGGAATATATATATATATATATTAACCGATAAATATTTATATGCTGATCCTGCTTATCAGAATATTATACCAGTGTTGTCTAACATCTATGGTGCAGGGAAACAGGTTGGAGGAATCCAACTGGATTCCTCAACAGTTATCTTTACTGTAATTTATGTATTGTGATATATAAATGTGATATATATAATCTATTGTGATTTGTGTGGTTGGACGATATTCATCGTTGTTAGATGATGTGTTAAAAACCATAAGAAATACCAGGATATAGAAAAGAGATTTTCAAACTATAATTTGAAAATAATTTATTTATATAAAATCGATGGATTTTATATTATAAAGAAAAGGGGATTTTGAGTATAAAGGGAAATATTGGGTAATCAAGTATAAAGGAGAAATATTTGTTAATCGAGTATAAAGGATTAAACAAAGTAATTTGTTAGGTTAACCAAAGCAAGTTAGTCGAGTTAATCAAAGTAATTGGTTAAGTTAACCAAAGTAAATTAGTTAAGATAAACTAAGCGGTTAATCAAAGTGAATTAGTCAAGTTGAACTAATTGGTTAATCGAAGTAAATTAGTTGGGTTAATCAAAGTGAATTAGCTGAGTTAAACTAAGTAAATCGGTTAGAGTTAATCAAAGTGAATTAACTAAGGTAAACTAAGTGGATTAGTTCAGTTAATCGAGACAAGTAAATCAAGTTAGGTTAAACCATTTGAGTTAACCAGTTAGGTTAAACCATTTGAGTTAACCAGTCAAATTTACCAGTTAAAGGTAAACGGTTAAAGTTGACCAGTTAAAGTTGACCAGTTAAAGTTGACCAGTTAGAATTGATCAGTTGGAGTTACTCAGTTAGAGTGACCAGTTAGAGTTGACCAGTTAGAGTTATCCAAGTGGAGTTAATCGAGTAGAGTTGCCGAATAACACTTATTCGAAGTAGAGTTATCGAATATAGTGTATTCGAGGGAAGAGTAATCGAATATAGTTTATTCGAGTGGAGAAATCAAATGTTATTCATTTGAGAAGAGTTACAGAATATTATTTATTCGAAGAGTAGTTATCGAATATTGGTCATTCGAAGTTAGTTAATCCAAAGGAGTTATTCGAAGTTAGTTAATCCAAAGGAGTTAGTCGAAGAGTTAATCGAATATAGTTATTCGAAAGAAGGTGTTAATCGAATATAGTTATTCGAGTAAAGTTAAAAGAGTTAATCGAATTTAGTTATTCGAAATGAGTTATTCGAATTAGATATTTGAATAGAGTTAAACACATTAGAGTGATTCGAATTTCTTATTCAAATAGAGTTAAACACGTAAGGGTTAATTGAATATTAGTTATTCAATTAGAGTTAAATCGGATTTAGTTATTCGAAAGGAGTTAATCAATTTGAGTTAAGTTAATCGATTTGAATTAAGTTGAATCGAAATGGAGTAAATCGATTAGAATTAAGTTAATCGAGTTAGAGTAAATCGAATATTGGTTATTCGAAGGTAAGTTGTTCGAATTAGTTATTCGAAGGAGTAAATCAAATGAGTCGATCCAAAGGAGTTAGTCGAATATTAGTTATTCGAATAGAGTTAAAGGAGTTATCGATTTTAGTTTGATCGAAAGGAGTTATCGATTAGTAAATCGAAAGGAGATTTTCGAATATAGCATATTCGAAAGAAAGAGTTCGAATATTGTTTATTCGAAAGAGAGAGATTTCAAATATGAGTTATTCGAAGAGAGATAATCGAATATAGGTTATTCGAAGAAGAGTTAATCAAATAGAGATTACTCGGAAGAGAGTTATACGTCGAATTCGATTATAGCGAATTCGGGAAAGTACTATTTACTTTCCAGGGTTTAAATCAAGATTTAGTTATTGATTTAGAAATTAGGTGTCTGTTGAATTATTCGAGTTAGGAAATAAAGTTATAATTTAGGAGATATTGCAGAAGTAGGAATTATAACGTTATAGTTATAATCAAACGCTGGCATATAAGAAGTGGATTCGTAACCTGAATCCAAGAATTTGCGTAAACAGATGATTGGAAAAAGTGAGTGATGAGCTTCATCTATTTCACAGTAAAGGACGTTGTTCAAATAAGGTCTGAGAGGTAATTATACCCCAACTTGATTGACTTCAGAATTGACAAAGGAATAGTTGTGGTTCGATAGAAAAGGTTGATTTGAAATATAGTTATGTAATAAGCGATTAATGGATTAAGCGTAACGATGTTTTATACAACGTTCATTGGAAATCCGTAAATGAGTTTTGGAAACGTTTTCCAAATATAATCAGATATGTTTTCTAAACATAGAAAATGAAATGTTTTCATGATAAGAATTTAAGAAACAGAGTTAAGAAAATTCAGAAACTGACTGGAGAGGGTAAGTTGAACGGTTTTCTAAGTGACGATCTGATGTTGGTTTCGACCTTCCGGATTGATACTTAGAGAATTGTCCTCATACTAGTTACAGTTAGGGACGGATAGTTGCAAAATAATAGTGATGTGAAAATAAGCTATGGAAATGTTTTCCAATGATTAATAACATATATTTTCTAAATATATGAAATAAGGAAATATGAACATATGATGATTGATCGATCGAATTCCCATTTGGAAATAAGATCGTTGTTTGTACACCGACATGTTTTCATTTGATAGTTAGATCACAGACTATCAAAGTTTTTACCATTTTAACGTTGTTAATATGGAGAGACCGGTTGGATTATTATCCAAAGAACCACTCTGTATTGGCATAAGCGTTGCGAGCAATATATGCCAAAGATAGATTGAAGACGGAGTAAAGTGCAAGGGCTGTTGTATAAGTCTTAGATAACAGTGACTAAGATGGATATACTGAATAGTGCCTTCGGTTTGTCCAGTCCCAGGACAACGTATATAGAAGAAGGTCTGACAGAGTATATGCAATGGATCGCGCAAGTTGATCTGTTCAAACGTATTCACGTTAGGTGGCGGAGGAATTCGTTTCTCTTAGCTATATACCCGTGTTATTTTTGGATAAGTCAATGTGTGATTTGGCGGGTATGACGATGTGGCATTCAAAGTGAATGGTGATCTGATGTTCTGAAGATAGACGTAGCTTCTGGCTTCACACCAGGAAGTAACAAAAGTTGGGCTAGGCAGCATGGCTAGTTGGGTCATTCCCAAGCAGGGTGTATTGTCACCGATCTAGGGAATATCCATATTTATACTTCTTTTTGATTCTGTATCTTCGGATGACGGTTTGATGGCCTATAACCGTGGTGGCAATATATTCGCGACACTCAAGCTAAATGAGTGAGCGGTCATGTGTGGCCGGGTTGCAAGACGTTCTTGTTGAACCTGCAGTGTATCACCTCTAGAGTACACTGATCAGAAGGTGCTCCCATACCTTGTCTGTTGGAATCCATTCTCCGATAAGCGCCCTGCGGTTTATGATTTTATACTATGTATATAGAACGTGAGATGCAAGCGTTTCTGCTAGATTGATACCTATTTGTACTTAGACATTATTATAATATCACAATGATATTGCTTGTCAAAGTTGTTCAGATACTCATAAGGGAAAAACCTATTCCGTATTCACGGCGTGGTCTTATGAGATATCCTATACCTGTTTTAAACTGTTTTACTCATACCAGTCCCATGACTGACCCGGAGTTTACTTTGTTGTTTTCCCTAAACTCTTGGGTGCCTAAATTTGTACGGGCAGTCAAGTAGTCGGGATTTACAAATATACTTGGAGAGCTTGGAGCAGGAGGCTGCAAGATTTGATAGCTATAGTTATTTTCGCTGTGTTGTAAGTGTTGTACTCTGATAAGTGCTATTGTATATATATATAACTGTTTACTTCAAAGTTATGTTATATATTATATGTTATTCGTTCCGCTGTGAGATTCGTGTTACTCTGATGATTCTGATGTTCTTCTTCTTCTTCTATTCTATTAGTTCTATCTTTTCTTTCTCACCTTCTAAATTCTTTCACTAACGTCTCGGAATTTCCGACTCTCGAGGAGTCGGAAATTTCCAGCCGTTACAATTTTTCTATTCCCTTCGCTACGGCGACGGTTTTTATGAACAATTGAACCACAATGGATAACGAGGTCTTATATTGTAAATGGGCATCGAACCAACGTTTAATATGTTTTTAAATTATAATCCGTTTAAAATAAATTCAATTTCTAAACCCGGTTCCGGTAATATTGATTTATATACGTTTCCTTATCCTATCGATCGGACGAGAAATTTAGTTAATTCACCTTAATAAAACTGAGGATTATGACCCTTTATAGGTTTATTTTGGCGAATAAATACCGGAATCATTCGTTTGAACATATGTGGTGATTTTCTCTTTTTTGAGAATGAACCAACAACGAATTCGTAAATATTCAAGAATAGCGAGTGGTTATGGGACATTTAGCTATTTTCTTATATTAACTATCTTGGTGTAATTTATACTCACCGGATCGATGCGGTCCTTTTATGACTTATGTTTTGAGGTCCTCGATCGCCTGAGTGGGATTTACGATTCTTGGATTTCACTTACGGGACATCGGTCCGACTTTCTATGATTTTTTTGATTTATGCGTTTTCTCTCTTCTAGGGTCACGACCCGGCTCCGTAGGGAGCTTCGGCTCGAACAAATGGGTTCGCTCCCTAGAGATCATATCTCATCTTATATGAACATGCCTCTTTTTATGATGTTTTCTAGATTTCTAAGTGATTTATGATTCTTGATTACTTTGATGCGATGCGCGTCAATTTGATAAATGATTTCTGATTCTTGATTGCTTTGATGCGATGCATGTCAATTTGATTTATGTTTGGCATTTATTTGTCAATTCTTATTGTTATGTGCTCTTTTCTTGTCACGAATTTATTTCCTTTGTCATTTCCTCTTGTGTGCTATTATTTGAATGTTGCATTCTATATTAGCGAGGAGATTATTTAGAGATAATTGTGTGCGGATATTCTGTTGTCATTTCCTGATTGTGTTGACATGCCATGTTTCATATTTGTTTATGATTAGATATTATTATTAGAATCATGTCATCCTGCGTTTATCTCTTATTATCTCAGTTTATTTGATAAGTACAGTTAGACTGATAAGTTTATTTTCTTATAAATAGTACTCAGTTCAGGCCGAGACATTTTAGGTGCTCCTTTGGGTCTCCTCGGAGGATTGATCTTCGGCTTTCTGCTTGCCGCTCTATCTCTGCAACTTTATGTACTTTTGTACCTATGACATTATCTATCGTTGTGTACATATTCTTTTATTTAGATCATGGTACAAGCATTAGTGGATTTTTGTTGACTACTATCTTGTTGTACACATTCTTAGTTTATTCATATCTATTCCGCCTTTGTGATATGATTATTCTGTGTTTGGCTATGATATATATTATTATTGTTGTCTATTTTATACTGCCTTCCGGATTGCATATAGTTGTTGTGTAGTTGCCCTATGTGCCAAATGGTCATGTCGAAATTTAATTGGTACCAGAATTCGATGTGCATTCCTCAAATAGAGTAATCATACAATCGGTCGCCCTTCACAAACCTCGTTCTCTGTTATGGTCTACGACATTTCTCTGAAATGAACTGGATGATAGTGGGTATAGAGGAGGGGAGCTACAGTTAGTATCAGAGCCACTTTCCAGAATAGTGTAAGATAGTATGACGATGGTATTGTCTTAAGCCTCTCTCGAGAATCATGCTTTAGGGTTTTATTTAGAGTTCTAAGACCTGTCAAAGCTTATCTTCATATACGATTTCATTTTTGATTTAAATCACATCGTTTGAATTCAACTTGAGACTAACTTTTTCTTCCTTCTTTTTCCTTAAAGAAGCGAAATAGTTGGTCGTAGCCGTGAAAGTGCCGGTTCACCCAGTGTAACTCCGACGGGAGGGGTGATTATGTATCAAGTGGCCTATTTTTAGTCTTTTAGAATAGTTGTCGACTTGTCCCTTCGGGTTGATTTCTATAGTCCATCTAGGGCTCGTGTGCTCTAGCGGTGCTTTTGTTTCATTCTTTGACTCGAGTTGCTAATCGATGTCTGTTTGGCCTATTGTGTATCACACTTATCTTGTTGATCATTTATGATCCTTGAAGTTGATTGATCATTGGATATCTTGCATGTGCGTCGTTACGCACATCGTAAGCGCCTTTGATCCTGATATTCATTGATTTCTAGTTAAGATTGTTTCGTACGTCGTTACGTACCCTGCATGGTCTATTGATCACTTGTCGGTCGGTATGGAGATACCATGTCTTTGTGACTAAACCTACTCCCTTGTTGTCAGCTATATAGTTCAAGTTCGGTGTTAGATCACCAAGCCTTTGGGCTAAAACAACTCATTTGCTACCTCGTGTGCTGGTGTGAGTCACCAAACATCTGTGTTGATGTAACTCAACAAATATATCGTTGCTTTCCAAACTCAAGTTCAAGAACGAGGGAAAGCATCCCGCTTCTTATGATCCCTCTTCTTAACTCAAGGTACGTGTCATTAATTCCTTAATGTCATTTACTGTGACGACCCAAACCCCCATGTGACGGTGGCAACGATAATCAGTGGAATATAACACATAAACAAATAAGAGAAGAACAGAAATATAGAATTACACCAGACAATGTACATCAAATTAAACTGGAAATAATAACAACATCAGAGTTACACGGCTTAATAGGATCATACTTAGTACAGAATATAGTTTCATAGTAATATAAAATGTCTACAGCGGAATCAAACATAATATACATAACAGTGACTGAAACAGTAAAACAGAAATGTTAAAGTCGATCTCCAGCTCCATATCCATCCAGAATGAGTCTGCTAAAACCTGAATACAAGGCTGCCCGTGTAGAAATAAAGGCACCCGAGTTTGCAAAGTGAAACAAACTTTGAGTCAGTAATGGGACTGGTATGAGAAATCAACTTAACTGGTTAAACACCAATAATAAGGCAAATCATAGGACCACGTTGCTAACGCGGAACGGGTTTACTCCAAAGATTGCCAGTGCATGAATAAAGTAAAGCATCTAAAAAATGCAATGCTTTTTTGAAAAATGAAGCCAATATAAGACTCAAGTCCCATCACACAATGCAACGCAAACCGGAGGATATAGTTTTATCTCAAATTGGCCAAAATATGCTTGATACGAATGAAACGAAATCATTTGATATTATTACTAGTGTTTATGTTTTTCAAAAACAAATCAATCATAATATATCAATCATAGACGACATGAGCGTCCCATACCATTATGCCGCCATATATAGGCTTACAATCAAAACCACACATGTCGTATTGGAAGTTTGGATTTCTATCATGAACCGAGGCAAGGGATTGTCCTCACCGCTTCGAGACAATCTAGCCTACCATGTATCAGACAAGCGTGCAGACAAGCCTTGGATCATCACGGCCGGTCCACATGAAGTGGATTGAAATGCCTGAAGAATACGTTTCCCTGCCCTATGGGGCGTAAACTAGTCATATACCGACCAAACCATCCACCGGCACCCCAGTGACCGATATAACCGAGGCGCCTCGCTTTCCACCATCCACATAAGTAAAATTTCAGGGCTTGTAAATACTGACATCACTCCTACCTGGAAAGAAATGCATGTCCTCCCTGAGGTCCTCTCCCGTTTCTGGTTCACACCAGGGTGTGAGGATCGCGAATTAATGCTATACACAAAGCTATGCTATATTAAAGTCGTGCTTTGATCAACAACCATAAAGCTCTGCTTTTTAACAAAAGCCTCGATCATCGCATCTCTACATGCCACACAGGCACTTCACACCTTGCATCTGATTTCTTCAATCACACAGAATGAAATATGATGTCAGACACACATCCGTTTACAAGTTCATTCTGGGTCTGAACGAAACCGGAGGCACCTTATTCCTCATCCCATATGTCCAATACAGGAGAGAGGCCCTTGCACATCCGAATGATCAACAAGTACGTCCGAACAACCACCACTGTAACCCTTTCAAGGCAGAACTCCTATCAAAGGCATCAGTAGCCATCCATTCAATGAGAAGATCATCGGCCTTGCACCGACTTCATATCTTCGACTTCTAATCGTCGACCAATGATTTGAAATGAGATTTAACTTAGCCTTTTCAAATAATTCACGTACGTTTAGAATTCAAAACCCATTCTGTCTATGGTTAAATTATTTGACATCCATAATTTCATTCATTAATATAATTTTCATGTCAAACACATTCAACCATCAAATATCCAATAAACCAAGTAAATTTGGTTTATTTCGATTTCAAATCGTTTATAATATTTTATAACGATTTACCACTATTTTTATTTATTTAAAAACAGCCCATTTTATTTACACGACGCTTCAGGCCATAACGCGGCCATCGCGCTGTTTTTCTTCAGATTTGATTTACACATATCTGAAAATCTAACCGTTGGATCTTTACAAATTTTATATCGTTGGAAAGATCCTTTCAAAGTGGAGCCAACGGTTCTAGCTTCGGGAAAATTCGATGGTCGGATCTCCTTGTATAATCCTTTGAAGTTACGATTTCAAAATGCAAACTACAGCGTCGTTATTCGTTTTATTTTAATTTATATTTATATATATAAAAATATAATCTATCCTAGCGCTGCTTTTATTCAGATTTGAATTAAACATTTCACACAATCTAACCGTTGGATCTTTACAAAGTTTATATCGTTGGAAAGATCTTTTCAAAGCGGACCCAAGGTTCTAGTTTTGGGAAAATCCGATGGTCGGATCTCTTGGCATAATCGTTTAAAGTTACAATTTCAAAACGCGAACTACAACGTCGTTATTCGTTTTATTCTAACACATATATAATTCATTCTTATATATCCAAACCATTTTCGTTTCATATACGTGTTAAAAATAGTATTTTTAACCAACGAATAATTATTTCAACACATGAATATTTTTAGCGATACATATACACAATAAAAATGTTAATTTTATTGTTTAAACCATTTATTCGACCTATGAATATTTTATATACATCATATACTTGATAAACATAATGCTTTTATTGTTCAAAGGATTTATTCAACACGTGAATATTTTTAACACTTCATATATTTGATAAAAATGTGATTTTTATCGTTCCAATCCTTTATTTAACATATGAATATTTTATATACTTCGCTTACATAATAAAAATGTGATTTTTATCGTTCAAACAATTTATTCGCCATATGAATATTTTATATACTTCACCTACATGATAAAAATGTGATTTTTACCGTTCAAACAATTTATTTGTCATATGAATATTTTTCCAACACATGAATATATTTCAACACATGAATATAAATCAAACACATGAATATTTTAGAAAATTTCACCAGCATAACCGTAGGGGTTTTAAAACCGGTACCGTCCCAAGTACGGCTCCTCTCGCTACCTTAGGCCTCTTGTTGTTCCCTAAGGGGCTTATCCTAATGGTCTAAACATTTTGATCATTTTCATATCTCATTGAATTTTCCACAAACAATTCCAATTTCGTTTCAACCACAATCCCCAATAATCAACCATTCGCAATATCAACCAAATTACACATAACAACTGAAACAAGTCGTCCATGGTTTGTAGACGACGATGTCGGGAGTTTCTAAACTCCGTCTACAACCTAATATATTTTATTTCTAAATTAAATTGAATTTAGAAATCTCACCTTGCTTTTCTCTTTGCCAAAAATCTTAGCAAGCTCTAAAAATTCCCCGGTCTCTTTTAGAATGCAGAAGACGTCCTCACGGTCTCGGTATCTCTTGTTTCACTGGATTTCGACCACAAATGATAAAGATATGATTTTTATTTCAAAACCATAATTCATAACCGTTTGAAGTGTTAAAACCCTTTTAAATTTCAAAGCTGTATACCTTTCTAAGCGATTCAAAACTAGGTTTGATCGCTGCTCCCAATCCGTGAAGCTAGGCCATGATCGAAGGTTAGCACATCGTAGAGCTAGGGAAGGGGTTCCCGGCGCCGGTCGTAAAGCCAAGTTCGACGGCGTGTAGGGGTCTCGGAGGCAGCTTGAACTGGCGGAGTTTGGAGGTGCGGTTCTCACCGAATAACGAACGTTGGAAGATGCCACTTATATGGATTTGGAGTACTCACCCTCCTCTACAAAATCTTCAACATGATTGTGGAATTTTATTGAGTGTATTGAGCAAGATCAAGGAGAGAAGCAAGGAACTAGAGACGCCGTTCGAATAGTAGGGGGTACGGGTTTCTAAAATATGAACAAGAAAGTAAAGTGATTTCTACTTGGCCAAGGATTTTTCTATATTTACTTTTTTCTTTAAACACAAAAATACCCCTTGCTCCATACGAACTCCAATTCAAACCCAATGACTGTCGCTTCTAGCTAAATACCCCCATTCCGGACACAATGGAATACGTTTGATAAGCCCATTCGACTGTTTCAGTCAGTTATTCTTCAAATTAAAATATAAAACATTCAAATTTGGAGTTGAGCGTACATTTTAATTTGCTGGGGCCACATGTTAATCCCAAAAATTCCAGAAAAATAAATCAAGCTATGTCTGGACGATATGGTCCCAACAAAACTGATTTCGTCGAATTTGAAGACCGTTTGAAAAATGGCCATTTTCTAGTCGATCCAATTTGACTAAAATTGGCCAAACACCTTTTCTTTTACCATGCTCAAATATTGATTCTAAAAGTTATGGAAATTTAAACTTAGTAATAAATTGACATACCGGATCCAACCAAAGTGGTTTCATCGAAAATGGAGGTTGTTTTCAAAATCGCTATTTTCAAGGGCTTTATTTATGTTTACAAATCCAATTTTTAAACTATGACCAAATTTCTGATAGATTTATTCAAAATACAAATTTTAAATAGGCTATGATTTTCCGGGTTATTACAATCTCCCCCACTTAAATTCTTTTCATCATCGAAAAGGAGTGGAGCTGAAATTTGTTTAACCAACCAACTCAACTTTTCTTCTGGCTTTCATTCTTTAACTTTTCAGTTTCTAAGAATTTTCTAATTCTTCAAAAATTTGGCTAACACCCCAAAATTTTTGAAAAATTTCGCCATAACCTCCTTTACACGGGAAGGGGTTTGGAAATTTATTGGGCCGTATTAGGCATCCAATAAATTCTAAAAAGCATACACATATTTATAGTGATATATTCTTGTGTCCACAAGGGAGTGCGTATGGATCATAACTCCAGAGAATAAATTCTCGTCACCCTATAAATAGTTTTTCTACCTTAATGACTAGAGGACGTGATTATTGTCAACTTTAGAGCCATGTGGGGTTTTTATTAATCTGGCAAATTACCGTTACATTTTATATAGTCCATATCAGTATTTTGTTCAACCTGAAATATAGTCATCGCCATACAAGCCTTTCTCTTGTACGGTAAATCTTCAACCTCATCGCATAAGCTCCAAGTGCTTATGTGGTATACGAAAGAGTATGCTATCTTCACGCAGTATACCATGTACTGTAGCACTCCGCATCCAATGGCATTCATAGTAGTTTGTATAATAAATAAAATTGCGCATCCAACTCATTAAGGTTTACCTATTTGTCAGGCACACAAATAAATTCTTTACTCAATAGCAAATCCATTTACCTGTTCAATGAATATGCACGTATATATAGGTAACTCTAACAAAAATTTCAATCTAGTTCAATATTTGATCGAGTTGGCTAAATTTACCTTTCATTCACTTGTTGGTTTTATTATTCCAATGTTTGATTAGTCAAATTAATAATCATACAACACAACCAGCAATCAATGAGTTGATTAACTTTTCAAACGTATAATAATTAATTTATATACTTAAAAATCATATTTGCTAATGTCGGATTATAAAATTAAAAGTTTTCGTCCATGAAAAGGAAACAATAGTAAAGTGGGAAACAAAACGGAAATGCAAATTATTGAAAATGTACCTTGCACCAGAGTTAATCGGAGATATCGACTCTACAATTGGGATAAGCTTGCTTAATGCTCTCCTCAGTTTCCCAAGTACAGTCTCGCGGATCTCCACTCCATTGCACTTTGACTAAGTTAACCTTCTTGTTCCTTAGCTCTTTAGTTTCATTGCCAATAATCTTTATCGGCCCTCTTCTCACATTTAATTCTAGAGTAATTTCCAAGTCCTGTTGCATTGCTTGTTCTATAACCAATTTCGAATCATGTACATGCTTTCTAAGTTGAGATACGTGAAATACATCATGTACACTAGGCAACCAGTCAGGTAACTGAACTCTATAAGCAAGAATTCCAATCCGTTCGAGTATAGGAAATGGACCAATAAATCTAGGCGCTAACTTCCCTGTTTTGCCAAATCGGACTACTCCTCTCATTGGAGAAACCCTTAAATACACATAGTGACCAACAAAAAAACAAAATCTCTTCTTCTCGAGTCTACATAGCTCTTCTGTCGGCTTTGAGCTGTTTGTAATCGTTTCTTAATGAAATCGACTTTTTCTGAAGCTTCGCGAATCATATCTTGTCCCAATACAAGTCTATTGCTAGGTTGTACCCAACATGTGGGGGATCTGCATGGTCTACCATACATTGCTTCGAATGGAGACATTTTCAAGCTTGCTTGATAACTGTTGTTGTACGAGAACTAAGCCAAATGCAAGTAGTTTTCCAATGATCCGCCAAAATCAATAATACATGCCCGCAATATATCTTCTAGTATATAGTTCCCCCTCTCAGTTTGACCATCTGTTTGAGGATGATAAGCCGTGCTCAGGTTCAGTTTCGGTCCCAATTCTGCTTGAAATCCTCCTATAATTTGCTAGATAAAATTGGATCTCTATCACTGACTATGGTGATGGAGAATCCATGTTGTTTAACGATTTCTTTGAAGTAAATCTGCACCAGACTTTGAGCCGTTCTATTTGATTTGACAGGTATAAAGTGGGCGGCCTTCGTGAAATGATCAACGCCATATACTGTCGTTTCCTTTATTGTTTCGGGGCAAACCATCGATGAAGTCCATGGAAATTTGCTCCCACTTCCAATTCGGAATTTCTAATGGTTGTAGCGATCCATCTAGTTTCTGTTGATCGCTTTTGACTTGTTGACAAGTAGAACACTTGCTAACGTATATAGAGATTTCTCTTTTTAACGACTTCCACTAGAATGTTCGCTTGAAATCATTATACATTTTGCTCACACCTGGATGGATAGTCAGCTTGGACCTGTGACATTCATCTAGTACTTCTCTTCTATGCTCAGGATTTTATGGAACAAAAATTCGCCCTTGTAATCTTAGAATGCCTTTGTTATCAAGACTAAAATCTAAAGTTTCGCCTTCTCGATTCGCTGGCAAATTCTTTTAAAAAATTTGTTGTCTCTTTGGAGAACAAAGATCTTGTCAATAAATGAAGTCGTAATAATAAGACTGGCGATGATTACATTCTTTCTACTAAGTGCATCAGCCACAACATTGGTTTTCCCTGGAATGTACAAAATATCAAAATCATATGCTGCAAGAAATTCTAGCCAATGTTGCTGTCTCATATTCAAATCTTTCTGGGTGAACAAATACTTTAACGACTAATGATCCGTATATAATTCGAATTTCTCGCCCCATATTTTCAACGCAAATGCGATGGCTAACAACTCAAGATCATGAGTTGCATATCTCTTCTCATGTGGCTTCAGCTGATGGCTAGCATAAGCAACCACTTGGCCACTTTGCATTAACACTGCACGAAGACCTCCAATAGAAGCATCTGTCCAGACCGTCAAATCCTGATTACCATCAATAATTGTTAACACTGGAGAAGTTGTCAATTTTAATTTTATCTCCTGGAAATCTGCCTCACATTCTGGAGTCCACGTAAACCTTGAATGTTTCTTAGTAAGCTGTGTTAATGAACCGGATATCTTCGAAAAATCCTTAACGAATTTCCGATAATAACAAGCCAATCCTAGAAAACATCGGACTTCTGTGGCTGTAGTTGGCTGCTTCCAATCTTGAATAGCTGTGATTTTACTGGGATCCACAGAAATTCCCTCTTTTGATACAACGTGGCCAAGAAACTTCACTTCATCTTGCCAAAATATTCATTTGGAAAATTTAGCTTTCAATACATTCTTTCTCAGAATTTATAACACTTGTTCCAAATGTTTTTCATGCTCGGCACTCGACTTAGAGAAGATTAGAATATCATCAATGAATACCAGTACGAATTTATTCAAGACATCTCTGAACACTCTATTCATTAAATCTACAAAGTAATCAGGAGCATTACATAAGCCGAACGACATTACTAACCACTCGTAAAATAAGTCTGGACCTCTGAATGCTGTTAGAGGAACACATTCTTCGGCAATACAAAGCTGATGGAAACCTATAGCTAGGTCCATTCTTGAAAACACTTGTGCTCCATTCAAACGATCCAATAAATCATCGATTCGCGATAATGGATATTTGTTCTTTAATGTCTGCTTATTGAAGTCACGATAATCCATGCATAATCTGGGAGTACCGTCTAACTATGGAACAAATACCAGAGCTGCTCCCCACTTAGAGAAAATAGGCCTGATCAGACCCTTCCATAGAAGCTGCCGAGTTTGATCGTCCAATTCTTCTTTTTCCTTCAAGGTCATTCTCCGAATTGCATGCACTACTGGTCTGGTATTCAGAATTAGATTGATCCTGAATTCAATTTCTCTTTGCAGCGGTAAGCTATCAACTTCCTGGAATACATCCACATAATTCTTGATGATAGGAATATTTTCAATAGGAGCAAGGATATTTTCTATAGAAGTAGGAGTATTTTCTATTGAAGTAGGAGTAACATCTAGAGCTGACCAAAAGTCTTTTCTATATGAATTCGGACCTTCACAAGGTATGGTTATATAGTCCCCTGATTTAATCTTTGCCTTAACAACCCTCTCGGCACATTTAACTTTGGCTTCATATTTGGTTAACCAATCCAATCCCAAAATAAGATCGAATTAGGTAAAATTCATGATGATCGAGATGGTAGGGAACCGATAACGGGAAAAAGAGACAAGCACCCCATAAATCGGACTAATATTGAGGGAACCCCCAACCGGATTATGGACAGTGATGGGTTGTTCAAGCCTTTTCAATTTTAAATCCAATTTCTTAAACACATTACTTGCAATAAATCTTCGTGATGCACCTGTATCAAACAGTACTTTAACTGGAATATCTTTGACAGTAAGCGCGCCTTCTAAAACATCTGGCCTTACTTGACTGGCTGAGGGTGCAGAAACTTCTGTCACTTCATTTACATGTACTATTTCACATTTCTTTATTAGCTGGAAATCCCTTGCCATATGAACTGCTTGGTGTCACTTATGGCATTTCCTATTCTCTTGAAACTTCTTCTTGGATTTAAATCCATCATTCTTTCGTTTGTTCGAAGATATACAGTTCCTTATCGAATGCCCTTGCTTATTGCACTTGAGACATACGACTGTCTTTACGGGTTCTTCCTTAGATTTGACCCTTTTCTTATTGGCTTTAGGCTTCTTACCGACTTCAGGCTTTGCACTTGCCTCAGGGCTATCAGTTTCAAACTTCCTTTTGCTGCTAGAAATGCCATCCTCCTCATCATCTAAAAGAACTTTCTAATTGAGATCCTCATAGCGACAAGCCATTTCTATCACCTCAGAGAAAGGAAGCTTCAGATGTGCCATTACACTACTCTGGTATTTTCTTTGAAGACCGTTAATAAATCTCCGATTCTTCCTCTTGGGATCTTGAATTAGATGCAGGACAAAACGAGAAAGTTCTTTGAATTTATTCTGATATTCCCGAATGGTCATATCTCCTTGTTCTAGATTGTAGAACTCATCATATAGCTGCTCAACATCTTGTTGGGGAATAAATTTTTCTTTAAAAAGTTCTTTAAATCTATCCTAGGTAATATTACCTTCTGGATTTCCCATCTCGATCAAATCCCACCAGATTAAAGCTTCTTCTTTGAGTGCCCAAGATGCCAGTAATACTTTCTGATCATCTCTCAGCTTTAAACCTCGAAAAATCCTCTCTAAAGAACGCATCCACTCTTGTGTTTGAATAATAGGTTCTTTGCCTGAGAACTGTACTCCACCCACATTTCGATATTTCTTTACTAGAGCATCTAGATCTGGTTCTGGCTTAACCACAAAATTATTTCTTCTGTTTTTTCCACTCATTTTCTAGTATGTCTGCAAATAGCAGACAAAGTGTCTGTTCAACGGAAAAGGTATTGTAAAGCATAGAGACATGTACTTGATTGTAAATGTGTCTATTGGGGTGTATTTTATTCTGTTATACTCATTATAGATCCTTATTAATCCTATCTGTAATGAGTTATTCGCCCTAGAACACTACTGGTTCTATTTCCGACGAGTTCATTAATATGTTATATTCCGTGGCTAAGATTAATTAAAGCTCTGTTACCAACTGCGACGACCCAAACCCCCGTGTGACGGTGGCAAGGATAATCAGTGGAATATAACACATAAACAAATAACAGCAGAACATAAATATAGAATTACACCAGATAAAATTACACTGGAAATAATAACAACATCAGAGTTACACAGGTTAATAGGTACAGAATACAGTTTCAAAGTAATATAAAATGTCTGCAGCGGAATCAAATGTAATATACATAACAGTGACTGAAACAATAAAACAGAAATGATAAAGTTGATCTCCAGCTCCATATCCATCCGGAATGAGTCTGCTAAAACCTGAATTCAAGGCTGGCCGTGTAGAAATAAGGGCACCCGAGTTTGCAAAGTGAAACAAACTTCGAGTCAGTGATGGGACTGGTATGAGAAATCAACTTAACTGGTTGAACACCAATAATAAGGAAAATCATAGGACAACGCCGCTAACGCGGAACGGGTTTACTCCAATGATTGCCAGTGCCTGAATAAAGTAAAGTATTTAAAAAATGCAATGCTTTTTAGAAAAATGAAGCCAATATAAGACTCAAGTCCCATCACAAAATGCAAAGCAAACCGGGGGATAGAGTTTTACCTTATATTGGCCAAAATATGCTTGATACGAATAAAAGGAAATCATTTGATATTATTACTACTATTCATATTTTTCAAAAACAATTCAATCATAATATATCAATCATAGACGACTTGAGCGTCCCATTCCATTATGCCACCATATGTAGGCTTATAATCAAAACTGCACATGTCGTATTGGAAGATTGGGTTTCCATCATGAACCGAGGCAAGGGATCGTCTTCACCACTACGAGATAATCCAGCCTACCATGTCTCAGGCAAGCGTGTAGACCAGCCTTGGATCGTCAGGGCCGGTCCACACGAAGTGTACTAAAATGCCTGAACAATACGTTTCCCCGCCCTATGGGGCGTAAACTGGTCATATACCGACCAAACCATCCATCGGCACAACAGTTACCGATATAACCGAGGCGCCTCGCTTTCCATCATCCACATAAATAAAATGTCAGGGCTTGTAAACGCTGACACCACTCCTAGTTAGAAAGAAACGCATGTCCTCCCTGAGTTCCTCTCCCGTTTATGGTTCACACCAGGGTGTGAGGCTCGCGAATTAAAGCTATATACAAAGCTATGCTATATTAAAGCCTTGCTTTGATCATCAACCACAAAGCTCTACTTTCAACAAAAGCCTTGATCACTGCATCTCTGCATGCCACACAGGTAGTTCACACCATCCAACTGATGTCTTCAATCACACAGAATGAAATCTGATGTTAGACACACATCCATTTACAAGTTCATTCTAGGTCTGAACAAAACCGGAGGCACCTTATTCCTCATCCCGTATGTCCAATACAGGAGAGAGACCCTCGCACATCCAAATGATCAACAAGTACGTCCGAACAACCACCATTGTAACCCTTTCAAGGAAGAAACTCCTATCAAAGGCATCAGTGGCCATCCATTCGATGTGAAGATCATCGGTCTTGCACCGTCTTCATATCTTCAACTTCTAATCGTCGACCAATTATCTGAATTGAGATTTAACTCGCCCTTTTCAAATAATTCACGTATATTTAGAATTCAAAACCCATTCTATCTATGGTTAAATTATTTGACATCCATAATTCCGTTCATTAATATAATTTTCATGTCAAACACATTCAACCATCAAATATCCAATAAACCATAGCCCATTTTATTTAAACGACACTTCAGGGCATAATGCGGCCATGGCGCTATTTTTCTTCAAATTTGATTTACACATAGCTGAATAACCGTTGGATCTTTACAAATTTTATATCGTTGGAAAGATCTTTTCAAAGCGAACCCAAAGATTCCAGTTTTGGGAAAATCCGATGGTGGGATCTCCTGGTATAATCGTTTGAAGTTACGATTTCAAAACGCGAACTGCAGCGTCGTTATTCATTTTTTTTAATTTATATTTATGCTTATATATATATATAATCTATTCTGGCACTGTTTTTATTCAGATTTGAACTAAAACATTTCACATAGACAAACCGTTGGATCTTTACAAATTTTATATCGTTGGAAAGATCTTTTCAAACCAGACCCAACGGTTCCAGTTTTGGGAAAATCCGATGGTCGGATCCCCAGGGATAATCTTTTAAAGTTATGATTTCAAAACGTGAACTACAGCGTTGTTATTTGTTTTATTTTAATATATGTATATATGTGTATATATATATATATATATATATAATTCATTCTTCGATATCCAAACCATTTTCACTTCATATACTTGTTAAAAATAGTATTTTTAACTAACGAATATTTATTTCAACACATGAATATTTTTAGTGATTCATATACACAATAAAAATGTTAATTTTATTGTTCAAACCATTTATTTGACCTATGAATATTTTATATAGTTCATATACTTGATAAAAATAATGCTTTTATCGTTCAAAGGATTTATTCAACACGTGATTATTTTTAAGACTTCATATATTTGATAAAAATGTGAGTTTTTTCGTTTCAATCCTTTATTCAACATATGAATATTTTATATACTTCGCTTATATAATAAAAATGTTATTTTTATCATTAAAACAATGTATTCGTCATCTGAATATTTTATATACTTCGCTTACATGATAAAAATGTGATTTTTATAATTCAAACAATTTATTCGTCATATGAATATTTTATATACCTCATATACATGATAAAAGTGTGATTTTTATCGTTCAAACAATTTATTCATCATATAAATATTTTTACAACACATGAATATATTTCAACACATGTATATAAATCAAACACATGATTATTTCAGAAAACTTCAGGAGCATAACGGTAGGGGGTTTAAAACCGACACCGCCCCGAGTACGGCTCCTCGCGCTACCTTAGGCCTCGTGGCGTTCCCTAAGGGGCTTATCCTAATGGACTAAACATTTCGATCATTTTCATATCACATTGAATTTTTCCACAAACAATTCCAATTCCTTTTTAACCACAATCCCCAATAATCAACCATTCGCAGTATCAACCAAATTTCACATCACAACTCAAACAAGTCGTCCATGGTTTGTGGACGACGGTGTAGGGAGTTTCTAAACCCCGTCTACAACCTAATATATTTTATTTCTAAATTAAGTTGAATTTAGAATTGTTACGACCCGAACTTCCCTGGTAAGGAAAGCACGGATTGAGTTGAGAACAAGCCACATTGGGACACAAACAGAAGAACATTTCATTGCTTATTAGAACAATTCATCAGAATACAAGAATATACAGAGTATAATAAATATTACACATTTGATAAATATCAGAGATTTACAAATTACAATGCAGCGGAAAAATAATACAAAAACACAACTGAAAGTAATATACGGATACAGAGCTTTCTGAATATCGCTTCAGTTGTAAATCAGGATCCAGTGAATATAAATCTGCAAAACCAAAACTACTAGCTACCCGTGCGGAAAATAGGGGCACCCAAAGTTTAGGTTAAAACAATAAACTCCAGGTCAGTCATGTGACTGGTGTAAGAACTAAAACAATTATTAGTCTTAATTTTAATGTTAGGTAAATCAAGGGACCACGCCGTATAACACAGAACGGGTTTCCTTCCAAGAATACCAGTGCATAAACAACAACGCAATGCTAAATAAAGAACAATGAAGCTATTATAAGACCCAGGTCCCATCACACAATGCAACACAAGCCGGAGGATAGGGTTTTACCTTATAATAGCCAAAGAATGCTCGATACACTAAATTTCATGTTTTATTGTTACTATAAGTGTATAGTGTCAAAACAATTTCAATCATAAGTACCAATCATAAACGGCATTAGTGCCCCATACCACTATATCGCCATACTAGGCTCTACAATCAAAACCGCAAAGTCACGTATTGGAAGTTGGATTTCCATCTGTGAACTGAGGCAAGGGATCGTCCTTACCGAATTGGAGACTCTCTAGCCCGAGCCACGTGAACAGCCACTACTATCCCATGGATTGTCAGGGTCGGTCCAACAATGTGGAATAAAATGCTTGAACACTGCATTTCCCCACCCTTTGGGGCGTAAATGAGCAAAATGACTCCATCGTCTCCACATAGTCACTGATATATCCGAGGCGCCTCGCATTTAAACAACTACACAGGTGAAAATAATATAAATGTTAGGGCTGGTAGGTCACTGACACCACCCTAGCTAGAAAGAAAAGCATTCCCTCCGTGATGTCCTCTCTGGTTTCTGGTTCACAACCGGAGTGTGAGGCTCGCGAACTAACGCTACACAAAGCTATGCCACAAAGGCCGTGCTTTGATCATTTGCAGAATCCAAAAAAGCATTGATCATTTGCATCTCAGCATGCTACAAAGGCAAACCACTCCATGCAACCGATATCCATCAATCACACAGAATGATATCCAATGTCAGACACACAGTCCATTTACAAGTCTGTTCTGGGTCTGAACGAAACCAGAGGCACCTTGTACCTCGCATATCCATCGATCTCCAAGTATGTCTGGACAGTCACCAACTAATTCCCTCCTCTTGGGTGTACAGCCCAATCAAGATCATCAGTAATTATCCAAATGATGTGAAGACCTCCGGTCTTCGACCACCTTCTTCATCCTCGACACATCGTCGAATCAGTTATTCAGAATGGGATAAACCGGTCTTTCAGAATAACTCGCGTATATAATAAACAAGAAATACACAAACACAACATACGCCTCATTCCAATTCAGAATATTCTTTTTTTCAAATATTCTTATACTTTGGGAAACGTTCCCATTAATTTTATCAAAGATAATTTCTTAAATTTATTCTTTAATCTTCTTTTGAATATCAATTCAAACCAAATTATGGTTTATCCAAACTAGTCGGGATTAGCGAACCTTAACGAAGTAATCACTTGTTGAATTTCCCAACCCCAACCTATTCATCTCATGAGGTAGAACTGGTAATACTTCGTATCTAACACCACGGTGTTATAGGTAAATTCAATTACCATTTCACGTTCAAATCTAATTAAAGATTTAACTATCGCCTAGAGCAAAACTGGTGATAATCCATTCTCGATCATTTCAATCTAATTAAATATTCATTAAAACTCCACTTGGTTTTAATCTTCCCTAAAATCAATATCAATGATTGTTTAACTTGGGAAACCATATCCTGTATTTAACTGGGTTAAATGTAACACCCTCATCTCCGCTAGGGTCACTCACAAAGGGAATGCACTAGCTTTGGTGGAGTATTATATAGGTAAACATACACAGAAATATTACAAAACAGAACATAAATAAAACAACAGAAGGAAAACCCAAATTTCATTGCTTTAAAATCTAGTAAGGTCTGAAGCCTTTTACATCAAAATGCTATTAGGTCAATTACATCGAAATCTGTCTTGCAATAGTAAAGAAGCATAAAACCATAGTTATAAATCATTCCCCAATAAAGAAAAGCAAGCCATAGCCAAGAGAAATCCAAGCCGTACATGAAAGAGTTTTGGAGCTTGGTAAGATCCGAACTAAGCTGCATTCCCACCCTACGAACCTGGCGGGGGGGGTGGGAACGGAAGAAAAAGAGGCGAAACAAAACGGGTCAGTCATAAAGACTGAGTAAGTCCTAGTGACTTTCAGCATAAAAACAGGTAAAGATAACATGGCATGAATAAACTGAAAGTAAACATAAGCATGATGACAAGATAAGCTACAGGAAAGATAACTAAGAATAACCTCATATGGTTTTTGTCAAGTATAACATCGCCAGGTTTCCATTCAAGATAAACTAAGTATAATTTCGCAAGATTTCTTTCAAGCATCGCAAGATTTCTCTGCTTTACAATTAAAATATTTCTATGATATCTATTTGCTCTACACCAACCGTACTAGTATCCCAACCCGTGTCATGTGTTGACTATAAAATGGTCCCTTGCCCAATGTCATGAAATGATCCATTACTTGGTCTCACGAAACGATCTATTAATCGATCGGCTCCCTACAAATCCT